>HG995380.1:25348124-27748124 GCA_905333075.3 Atethmia centrago | reverse complement strand
CAGTAGAAGTCGAAGCCTTTTTAGACTTCGACTTCTTCTTCGCCTTACCTCCGACTACCGTCGACTCCGAGGAGCCCTCGGACCTCTTCCGCTTGAAGCGGTCGCTTTCGGCCGCCGACGTGTCCATATTGGAGTCGTCGGAGTCCGACAACTCGTCTGGCCTAATGAAAAAGCTGGCCGCAGATGGTGCGCGGTCAGCTCCCGACGCTAAAGCGTCGCCAGCGTGGCCCTGAGAAGGGCCGTTGGATTGGCCCTGAGAAGGGCCGTTGGGTTGGCCCTGAGAAGGGCCGTTGGATTGGCCCTGAGAAGGGCCGTTGGGTTGGCCCTGAGAAGGGCCGTTTGAATCGCCCTGGGAGGAGCGATTCGAAATAAAACGCCCAGAGGCGTCACGCATTGGTTTGTCCATCTTATTCGTAGACGTCCGCATTAAAATCAACGAATCACAGCGCACTTTAGCCGCCGGTCTGCCACTCCGTTACGGTGGTCAGACACGGCGTTGCCCAGGGGATACTACGAGGAAGTATGCGCTGTGGGGGATCCCCCATCACAGTTCTAACCTAACCTAACCCATTTGATCGGAGTGCCCTGGCTTAGTTACTGCTAACACTTCGGCTCGCCTGGTTGGTCACAGTTCTATTTGTCCTTCAGCTATTTAATTGGGTGTCAGCGTGAACGGTCTAGGCGTCCAATTAGCTGGCTAATTTAACTAGTTGGCTGCGACTTATACACGAGATGAAAAATATAATTATAGTAAGATCCTTCCTTACTATAAGTATCTTTTTCTTCAAGTGTCTATAGACGAGATGAGAAAAATAATTATCACTTATCTTTGAAAACCGCGTTCATAATTTGTGATAATCTCGAATGAGTTCCCGTGACTTCGTGAAACGATCGCCATTTGCATCATTGAAAATCACAGCAATGTTGCGCCGATCGATTCAAACGAGTTAAACTGAGCCACAATTAGAGCAATAATTGAAACTCCATGATCACTTTCGAACATTGCCCGTATTTTCGGAGTTCAACGCAGCCTCCATGTTTGAACGTGCAGTTTAATCCTAGAGCTTGCGTGCTTTATTCTATTCCGAGGCGAAGCTTGCAGACAGGCACGGTACCTACTAATAGGGGAACTATTAGTGGGTACCGTGCCTGTCTGCAAGCTTTCTGATTTGAGAATTGGAAATTGAGAAATTTTCAAACTCTATTTTAGGCAAAAGCCACCAGGCGTCAACGTAGCCCGCGAAATTCAAATTTTCTTAAGTTTAAAACAAAAATATTATTTTTAGGATCTAAATATTTATACAAGGTGCTTTTTTGATATCCCATAACTCTAGGGTATGAATGAGACCATATCAAAGAATCAAATGGCATATGAATTATTTTTCATTTATCTTTTTTTTTGTTTTTATTTTTCTTACAAAATAATTCGACAAAGTCACGGTTACTAATAATAATGTATAAATAATAATAATAAATAAATGTATTTTATTTTATTTATTTTATTAATGTAAAACATTCTTACGTGAAATATGACAACGTCGCATTTTCTTAGCTTTAAATATGAATGATAATTAATTGCTCGTATTTATCAATGAAACTTAGATACCCACACACATCAAGAGTCTAGTGTTGGTATTATTATATCTTCAAAACTATGCATTTTTGGACCACATATTCTAGGACATTTTGTGTAATTTTTACTTATAAAATATAAACCCAGAGTTATGGGATATCAAAAAAAACAAGTTGTATAAATGAATCCATATTTCCCTTGGTCACGGCATCACGCTAAAACAACTAAACGGGTGTGGATGAAATTTGGCACATGGGTAGATCATAACCTGAGTTAGGACATAGAATACTTTTCATCCCAATATTCCCACGGAATCGAGACTTATGCGGGAGAAACCGCAGAGCGCAGCTAGTTATAAGCATAAAAATCATCAAACAACTTTATAAATTCCTATAACCCTAAAAAAAATGAAATAATGACATTTGAGGACAATTGAGTTGTATTGCTGATTATGATGATTATAATTCTGTAAAGCCATATTTTTTTAGGGTTGCGATTCATATTTTAATAAACATACAATCTGACACTTTTTTTTTTTAGGGTGTGAAATCATCATATAACTTCTCCCGCTCTGGCCGGAGCGGGAGGGTGTGTCAGACTCCTTCTGACTAAAACCCACCCGTATTCCTTCCTGTTGGCTGTGTTGCGGGGGCCTCGGTGACCCATAAGTACCTTCCCACGACCCCAGCAGGCATCGGCCCTAGTGGACCCCTACCTTTGTGCTGACGACATCTCTTTGAGGCGCGCGTGGAATACAACGCGCCGTCGAGTCGGGCCTGGTCCTTACCGGACGGTGAGCTACCCATTGCTCACCGTCCGCAAGCCCGTGCCTACGGTGGCCGGAAATCCGCCCGGGATTCCCGACGCCCAGGGCGTCTCCTGCGGCGGCTAGGGGCAAGAAAGCGCGAAATTGCAATCTGACACTGACCAGCAATTGCAAAAAAACGTAAGAAAATTTAAAAAAAAATGCGGGCTACCTTAGCGAGTGATTCCCTAGTATGTATCCCGCGAAATTCTAAATTCTATGATAAATGACATATACCCTCATAGATTCCATATAGTACCTACCTACATCTATCTATTCTCCCTTGGTCATCACGCGTGAACGGTTGAACGGATTTGGATGAAATTTGGCACATGGGTAGACCATGACCTGGGTTAGGTCATAAAATACTTTTTATCCCAATATTCCCACGGGATCAAGACGCATGGGGGTGAAACTGCGGGGCGCAGCTAGTATGGTATATACGAGTATTAAAGTGTTCAACTGTTCAATAATATTTTTAGGAGCGCAAAATGTGAATTGTTAGAGGTTCGATAAAATACATGCCTTTATAATGTAACGACATTGGGTCTCATAAACAGAAGGTAGTAAGAAGGAAGAATGGAAGGAAGGTAGGTAGGAAGGTAGTAAGATAGATCTTGTTAATACGTCAACTGAAATAAACTTGTACTATTGCATTGTTTTACAATCAGACAGAAAAGACAAAAATAAAATGCTGTCGAATCACATAACATAACATCGCGCCTTCTATCCCCATAGGGTTGAGCAGAGGTGTAACTGTAGTACCCCACATTTCGCCAGTATTGTTTAAAGTCCCATGTAATAGGGAGCGAGCTTATTGCCATCAACTGGGCACAAATCTATATTCTGGGCTGCTACTGAGAAATTCCAGATGGAAAAACCCAATAACACTTTGCCCGGGAATCGATCCCAGGAGCAGCAGTAGCGCTTGCGACAACTAAACCAACGAGGCAGTCACTGTCGAATTACATTGAACTAAAACTAAACTCACTCAAACATTAAGAGAACACCTCCAAATAATTAACCAGCTTAAACCTTAAACCGCTCTAAAGTTTAACACACATAAACAAGTTTGACAACTGTTGGTAACAGGTCAACGCCATAGGTATTCAACAACGAGGCTGCATTTCAGGCATTTTCCTTGTAAATGAAAATTCGGTTCCCTGAAGCTTACTGGTCCCCGAAAAAGAAATAAAGTTTTACGTTTCAGGTAGTGAGTTCACAACACGTGCTGATAAAACCGGTTTCACATGATTTCTAAAATCGAATTGAATTGCGATGCACCCTTGTTTGTGCTACGGCTACATTGTCGCGACACCTCTAGATCTGCGAATCATTCAAGCTTTTTAACAATGTGATTAATCGTAGATCGAACACTAAGTTTAATCGCGACAACGCCACACGAATCTTTGCGCGACAATGTAGCCATAGCATGAGAGACCACTAGCAAAAAAGGTAATAATAGCTACACTAACTATGTCTCAAATTCAACTCAAACTCAAAGCATTTATTTTAATTAAACCCATTCCAGGCACTTTTCAATCGTCAATGGGTCGGTCAGTCACAAAGATGAAGTTAGTTGCCCATTCCAAAGCGTAGGAGGTATCTATGGAGAAGAACGGGCAAGAAACTCCACGGACACTCTTGTCTTTGTCAAGTTACCTGAAACTGATACCTACATCAATGAGATAGTTTCTTATAATACTCGTAATCAAACCTTTAATAATTTGCAAAGATAAATAGGAATAAGGTGTAAGATAACAAGGAAATCTTAATCCTTGATCTTGCTTTAGTGACCAATCTCAAAAGAGACAAGTTTATTTCTTTGCCTGAACTGATACACCAAAGAGACGTTAAACAAAAAAACAGCCAAACCAAAGAAAACAACTGACTATACTTTTTATACCCTCCTTCAAAAAACGCGCTGTTATTTTAAAAAGCTATAAATTAATTGTCAACGCATAATGATGCAGAAAGACAATCAGACACCAGGAACGTGACTGCAGTCGGGTTCCGTCCTCAGTAACGAGCCAAACCCGGAACCGGTTATAACTGGGTCACGCAGAAGTGTAGTTAACACTTGAAAACTAGTTTTTACCGCGCGGAATTAGTTTTTACCGGGATTTACCGCCGCGAAATGGATTGCGCCAGTGTTTTGTAAATAATAACGCGTGAGAGTCTTTCGTTGTCAACCCTATTTTTTAAGGCTTAACATTGTAAGGTTAAAATAATTTGTAAAGCTTTTTTATGAAGCCAGTCGAATTGAAAAATCACGTTCATTTAATCATCAGCCTATGGCAGTCCACTGCTGGACATAAGCCTCTCCTATTGCTCGCCGTTCAACTCGATTTCGAGCAACTCTCATCCAGCTGCTACCAGCTACCCTGCGAACATCGTCGCTCCAACTATCCTGAGGGCTTCCTACCTTACGTTTGCCGATTCGCGGTCTCCACTCAAGAACACGTCTACCCCAACGGTCATCGGTTCTACGGGTAATACTGCCATTTCAGCTTGCTGTGAGCTATGTCGACAACTCAAAAAGTCGGTGTCTGCCGGATCATCTCGTTGCGGATTCGATCCCTCATAGAGACTCCAAGCATAGACCGTTCCATAGCTCGCTGAGCGACCTTGAATTTTAGGACCAGCCGTACCGTGAGTGTCCACGTTTCGGCTCCGAAAGTCATAACAGGCAGGACACACTGATTAGTCTTTAGGCTCTGTGAAATACGCGACGAGAAAACTTGACGTCCATTTAGTGTCAACAATATCTAAAAATTTTAAACATGTTATAATTCAAAATCACCTTAACTTTTTTTATATAGATTCATAAAGAAAGTCAAATAATCTGAAAATAAGACATTTCCACAAATTCAAACCAACGCTTCGGCGATTTATTTCCCGCTAATAATCCTTCATAAATACAGACACGATGATATTCTCCTATCAATTGTATGTTTTGGTTTTTTCGACAGAGCTCTCACTAATGACATCGATTCATATTACTTTATGAATATTAAAAATACGTTCCCGTAGCGAAAGACCAGAAATAGCCAAATTAATTTTAAATATGTAAGAATCAACAATCTCTTTGTGGCTTTCTCGTTCAAATTGAAACGCTATTAATTTTCAATTTGCGTAATAAATTTTCTCTGATGATGTGATGTAATTAATCAATTAATAATTATTCATGACATCTGTTTTGGTTGTATTACAGACCCTTCATAAAACAAGAAAGAGAAAAACCAATATTTATTGAACGAAAAATCTTAAGGTACATTTATACAATGAATTGATTCACTTTTGTATACATACATATAAAAATCTTCTATGAAACCGTTAAAATCAAAAATGTAATCAAATCAAATGTTTTATTTTCCTGATCTTAAAATCCAATTTGTTAGTAATTACATACACATTTAAACATTGGTACATTACATTTGGCAAACTTTGTTAATAATTGCTAATAGGTAATGTCAAAACCATTCATACTTTGAATTTTAGAATCACTTCTTATTTCTCTAAACTTTTCCAAGCTCCGAAATTACATATGCAAATACAATGGTAGCGGAACAAGGTCCCCTTATCCTGTAACAAAGATAAATAACAAAATAGCCTGAGCCTACTATTTTGTCAGCACAACAATGCAACGAGCCTCAAAACAATGTCAGGACCATTTGTCACAGAACACAGCCGCCATATGTCAAATAGTCAGCAGTTTTCCATTTTATCCCCATAAAAAACTCTTAAAACAGAAAATAGGAACGCGGGACAAGAATAAGGGAAAACAGATGTAACACCGGGTGTTTTGGTTGGATACGACGTTTTAATAAAACAGTGTTATTGTTGAGTACACGTTTTGATATGAATAAAATGTGTTATTTCAATTTTCTTGTACTAGATTTTTTGATTCTTGCCAAGATCCGTTTGAAAATTACATATGGCATTGTAGACAGCAAATTGGAATTTGAATAAATGTAGTTTTGTTGCCGTATTTCTTTCGAAGTTTGAAAGTTGGTTTAGGGGATGTGGCATAGAAGCTGAAGCTGTTAACCTTTTGACCGCCACAGTCATGTATAGATGACAAACCAAAATGTGCCCAGCACGCCACGCTCACGACTACATGACAGATTTTAAGGAATAATTCGTAGCTTGGCGCCGAGGGCACGTTTTTGCTTTTTTGACGTGGCGGTCAATAGGTTAAAAACATATGCTTTCACAGCATGTCCTGAAAAATTGTGCAGGAAAATGCGCTACGAAAATGAGCTACCAGCCACTGCAATGGCCCATTCTTATTCTAAATTGGTGGCAGATAAGACAAAATAATAATTTTGCAAAATCACAGCCTCTTACTTTACCCTTTTCGCTGGCAACCTAGTATTACCAAACATTCCTGTGGACCTGAAAATGTTTTCAGCCTATTTTAGTGAAGATTAAAGAGAAAAAGGACGGAATTTTGTATTAATGATGCCATATTTTGTGGAGACCCATCTTCTTTCAGGAACTTTAACTTCGGTTAGTTTTAAGTGATAAGAAAATGCGATATTACATTAATTAATTTTAATATCAAAGTACCACCAACCTAACCAAAATAGTTTATTCATAGTTTTCCAATTATAAAGCAGTATTTTATTTAACGTGCAGAAATAACGGCTGTTCGCTATTCTAATTAAACAAATTAAAAACAACATGCAATCGTGTTAAGTTTCTACAAAAAATATAGCAATTAGACAATAATTATAGTTAGCAGTAAAACGGCTAAGTACCCAACTTAATTGACAAATAAAAGTCATGAAACTAAACTAAATAAACTACGTGGTACCAGGCTAACATTTAAAAGTTTTTTACGACTTTATCTTATAACCTTGAACTATTGCATTCAAAGCAATTTAAAAATTTGCTCAAGAGCGTGTCGGACCACGCACATTGAAGGGTTCCGTTGGGATGAATTTATCTCAAAAACAAACTTAACTTTGTAGTTGAATAATATGTTCTCCCACACATCAATATACGTCACGGTGAATTCTCCAACTGCAAATGTAAGGTGGTCGAGTATTGCTCGGTAACTTTTAAAGCCTACTTACTCGTAGCTATGATAGTTTTACTTTTAATTTCGTTATATATACTGCCATTTTTTCACATATCTGAAAACAACCATTTACCCGGCAAAAGGGAGGGAAAAATTTGCACTTTGAAGATTAATATTACCCAAACGGATCCCTAAATCGAAAAACGGTTTTTATAGAACCTCAATATTTTTCACCGACCTATTCAACGATAACCCACACCATGGGATAGACGAGAAAAAAAATATCATCCCTATTTTACGTGTAAAATGGGGATGATATTCCCTCAATTTTTTTTTATCACTTTGTCAGCGTGATAAAATGTATACCCATGCCAAATTACAGCTTTCCAGTACTAAGAGTTTATGAGCTAAGTCGGGGACAGACAGACAGACGGACAAACAGGTGGATATGGCGAAACTATAAGGGTTCCTTGTTGACTACCAAACATTAAAAATCTTTCTAGTCACCGAAATGTCTTTTATAGAACTCGTACCAGTAATGAAACACTAGAATTCTCAGACCATTTTTATTTAAATGTAAATCCCGCCACACATTGCCAGCATTAAAATAAAAAAGTAAAAGCAATGTGGGGCGTACGGCACACAAAGAAGCGACGTAATGCCACGAACCTTTGTCTATGCTTTCTCTTTCTACATTTGACGGGAATTTTTCATTCAATTCAAACAATGGAACAACCCTCGATCCTCTTGTAACTTGGACCACACACCAAAACCGGGGAACTCAATTAAAATTCCTAAGGCGTCTGTATCCCACTTTTATTACAGTAATTTTGTGAAAAAATACTACTCTAACTATGGCTTGATGCTACTTTTAAATGGTATGTTGATTTTGTGTTAACTAATTAGTTTGTACGTTCGATTAACTTTTATGCTCAGAAAATAGTTTTGTTGAAGCATTTTATGGTATATTGATTATGCTGGTAAGTATCATTGTGCTTCTGGGGACTTTTTTTTTTTTTTGAGGGTGGGAAATCATCAAATAACTTCTCCCGCTCTGGGCGGAGCGGGAGGGTGTGTCAGAATCTTACTGACTAAAACCCACCCGTATTCCTTCCTGTTGCCTGTGTTGCCAGGGGCCTCGGTGACCCATAAGTACCTTCCCGCGATCCCGGCAGGCATCGGCCCTAGTGGACCCCTACTTTTATGCCAACGACATCTCTTTGAGGCGCGCGTGGAATACGACGCGCCGTCGACCCGGGCCTGGTCCTTACCGGACGGTGAGCTACCCATTGCTCACCGTCCGCAAGCCCGCGCCTACGGTGGCTGGAAATCCGCCCGAGATTCCCGACGCCCAGGGCGTCTCCTGCGGCGGCTAGGGGCGAGAGGGCGTGAAACGTGCCTTTCCCTCAACCGTCCCGCCTCCTCCTTCGCGAGCATTACTGCTTCGCAGAAGGAGGTGACGGCTGCCCATGCCCTCTCGCTCCGTACCATGGCCTGAACCAGGGCCGGACGCGAGAGGTCTCTGCCGCTGATCGCCTCCACGAGGACACGGCGGTGCTCTGCCCAAGCCGGGCAGACCTCCACCGTATGCTCCACCGTGTCCTCCGGGCGATCCACACAGTGGTGACACCCGGACGTTTCCTCCCGCCTTATACGACACAGGAACCTCCCGAAGCTGCCGTGTCCGGTGAGGACCTGCGTCAGGCGGAAGGTGAGGACGCCGTGGCGTCTCTCCAGCCACTCCTCAAAGAGGGGACTTATCGCCGCAATCGTGGCGTGCCCAGCACTGGGTTGCGACAACCGTACTTTCCATGACGCCATGAGATCCCGCCGGAGCTCCGTCCGTTGTGCCGCGATTTCTTGCGGCAACGGACTTACGCCCCGGCGTTTCGCCTCCTCGTGCCACTCCCATACGTTCGCGAGGGCTTTTGCCTCCAGATCCCATGGCGGCAATCCGGCAAGGAGGCTCGCTACCTCACAGGAGACCGTGCGGTATCCCCGGACCATCCGGATGGCCATGACCCTTTGGGCCGCGCTCAACCGGCGGGCTGGCCGCAGCGCCAGAGAGCGCGCCCATACAGGAGCCCCGTAGAGGGCCATGGACCGCACGACCCCCGCGTAGAGCCTCCGGCAGGAGGCGTTTGCACCCCCTAGATTGGGCAGGAGCCGCTTCAAAGCAGCCCCTGCCCGCTCCAGTTTGGGAGCCAAACGTCGGAAATGCTGCACTAAGTTCCACCGGCTGTTGAGGACGAGTCCCAGGTATTTCATCGTCGACTCGACGCCGATAGAAACCCCTCCTACCGTTATTTGGGACCCCAACGGTGGCGCGTTCCGAGGACCATGAAAACACATGGCCTCGGACTTGTGCAGGGCCACCTCGAGTCCCAATTGCCGGATCCTTTAGACGATTGTCGCAACCCTGCGTGCCGCTAATTCGGCCGCCACCTGGTGCGACCTCCCCTGCGCCAGGACCAACGTGTCGTCAGCGTAGCACACTACGCTGACGCCGCTAGGGAGGTCGGCGCGCAGCACCCAGTCGTATCCGATGTCCCACAGATGCGGCCCCAGGACCGATCCCTGTGGGACACCGCACGACATCTCTTGCTGGTTCCACACTCCCTGGGGACTTACCTGCTTCTGGGGACTTACAGGGACACTTGACTCTAACTCAAATTTGCACTTTAATGCTTAATATTACGCAAGCACATCCTTAAATCGAAAAGTGGTGTTCACAGACCCGCAATATTTTTGAACGGCCTATCCAACGATATACAACACCATGGGGTAGACGAGAAAAAAAAGTCATACCCACATAACGTGCAAGGTACCCTAAAAAATTTTGACCCTAAAAGAAAATTTTTCAAAATTTTATTTTAGCACTGTCGGCGTGATTAATATGTATGTATACCTATGCCAAATTACAGATTTCTAGAACTAAGCGTGTCTGACCTACAATGGGGTCAGACAGACGGACAGACAGACGGACATGGCCAAACTATAAGGATTCCTTGTTTACTACGGAACCCTAAAAATGACGTGCTTAATTCTAGTGTGACAATATATGTGCTTAATTCTAGTGTGAAAAAATATGTGCTTAATTCTAGTGTGAAAAAAATATGTGCTTAATTCTAGTATAAAAAAAAATATGTGCTTAATTCTAGTATGAAAAAATATATCCTTAATTCTAGTATGCAAAAAATTATGCTCTTAATCCTAGTATGAAAAAGGTGTGGTGACTGCGTAATAAAAATATGTAATAAAGGGTCACGTGGTAGACTAAAGTCGTTTGTTAGAAGATGTTATAAACGATTTTGTAACAGTTTTAGGCGGTCCCTGGAATCACCCAATACATGGGTTATGTAATGCGACTAAAAGTGGCTTGTAAGCTGCGGGGTACTTTAACCCAAGTACCAAGTTTTGGTGCGATCACTAATTCATGGATTACGGCAATATTTCTATTCTATCAATACACATGCCTCCATGTCCTACATGGTCTAGTGGTCGCCAGCGCTACTGCTGAGCATGAGGTCTTGAGTTCGATTCCCAGGTTTGGCAAAGTGTTATTGGGTTTTTCTATTTAACATTTCTTAGTAGCAGAAGGGGCTTGTAGCTAAGTAATAACAGCCGCATGGGTCGATCGATCAGGTTAAGCTACGCTTGCCGCGGTTGGTCCGTGGATGGGTGACCATCTTTTCATACCAAGACCCCTCCGTGCCTCCGAAAGCACGTTAAGCCGTTGGTTCCGTCTGTCATTTGTAGATCTTTGACAGTCGTTATGGGTAGTCAGAAGCTCGATAGTCTGACAACCAGTCTTACCAAGGGCTATCGTGTTACCCAGTAACTGGGTTGTGGAGGTCAGATAGGCAGTCGCTCCATTTAAAAAACTGGTATTCGTCTGTATCCTGTAAGACTGGAAGCCGACCTTAACATATTTGGGAAAAGGCTAGGCAGATGAGATGATGATTTCTTAGTAGCAGATCGGAGTCTGGATTTAAGCCCGTTTGTGGGCAGTAGGCTCACTTCTTATTACATGTGACTTGAACAAAACTGTTGAAATGTGCACTATAGGTACACCTCTGCTCAACTCCTCGGGGGAACAAAGCGTGATGTTATGTTATCACCACACATCATTTGCCAACTTTTTTTAGGTTGCTATACTATATTCGTCTCTATGTCAGAGCAAATGGAAGTCATAAGTAAGTACTCGCAATGGAAAACATCGCATTACTTCGAAATAGTTCTTAAGTGAACTTTAATGTTACTGTTATTCATAGTTACTTCGCCAGCAAAACTGTCATAATTAATAGAAGAACAAGGCTATCTTCTTCTATTTTACATCATTTAGTTAATAGGGCATTACCAAGGAAATGGTGAAGGGCAGTATTACTATAATATTACTTTGGTCCAAAATACGGTACCTACTCGACACTTTGAGACAAATTGATGGAGTTTTTATATACGTGACTTAATATCAGTAAAAATAGAGAATCAAACAGAAAAAAAATCTTATCACAAAATAAAGAATTCTGAGTCAAATTATGTAAAAGAGTGAATTTCGTAAAAAGTGCAGTTGACTCTTTCTACTTTGCTTTCGTCGTACTTTCTTCGCGGAACGTCATTTTTGTCTATTCTTCCGTAGACAAAACGGTGCTCGTGCTAAGCCTGCTGGCGAAGTAACTATAAATAATAGTACATTAAGTAGGTATGTAAAATGAAACGTTGTGAAAAGGAAAGCTGGACTTAATTGTCAAGCTCCACCACACGCAATAAACAAACGTGATTATCCAAGGACGTCCCTTTCTGTTTGAGAAGAGGTATTAACTCTACAGTGAGATAGTTACAGGCTGATATCATTATCATAAAGTAAATCCCAAAGGACCAACCTACGAGTACAAGGGTAACATTTCAGCCAGCTTGTTACCAAACATGTCGTATTAAAGGCTTTTACATACTGGCGCGACTTGTCGCGCGACGCGACGCGGCACAAAGACACCGCGTGTAGCGCTACAAGCGGTGCCTTTGTGTCGCAACGCGTCGCGCGACAAGTCGCGCCAGTATGTAGAAGCCATAACTGTAGTATCTTACACACACAATGTTTGAACAAACGTTTGACCAAAGTTTGGTCCTAAGCAAACAGTATTTTTTACGGACGTAACTGGATTTTTCCGGTTAAATTAGCGTGACCGTCACATTAGAGGCTTTTCGGTAAATCGGGGGCTCTAAGTAGACTCTTGAAAAGCTTAAAGCAATTAGACCCATTTTCATGGAAATATGGCATATTATAACAAATTGTAACTGCGGCTGTCAAAGTATTATTATCCTCCAGACGGTTTTGCAGTCATGAAACTACCATTTGTAAACTAACCTAGCAATTACATGTATTAAGTCCCCTCTACC
The DNA here is from genome assembly GCA_905333075.3 of Atethmia centrago. Classification (NCBI taxonomy): domain Eukaryota; kingdom Metazoa; phylum Arthropoda; class Insecta; order Lepidoptera; family Noctuidae; genus Atethmia; species Atethmia centrago. Next base: position 27,735,323 of record HG995380.1, on the reverse strand, counting down.
TCTCACGTTAAATCCAAACAGAAATTAATCTAAAATGTCGTACAATATCAAACAGAATTCGACAATAGAAAATCTGCGATTCAAATTCACAGAATTCAAATGTCACCCGCCATATTGGATTTTCAAATTGTTCGATAGGAATGACAGTGAACAAATCCAATAATAACACATCAGTTTAGCGAACAATGATTGGTTGGTTATGTCAACAGCTTTGACATTTTGTTGGTTAAATAATTTAATTGAGTCGATCGACTGTGCAGTGTTTAAGGTATTTATAATTGGAGGGGAACTACGAGATTCAGTGAAGAATAGGTCAACATTTACACGTGTGTGTTGTTAAAGGAGACTAGGATTACTCTAGTGATGAGTAGCGACATCCTCATACTAATATAAACTGTGATGACCGATTTGTGTACCAAGGGTGGTAAAAGTAATTAATTACTCTCTTTGACGTGAAGTGTGGAAAAACATTAATACAAACCACTTCTGAGTGGACTAGAAAGTGAGGACAACAGAGATGGTAAAAAATCTCTTAATGAGTAAAAAGGAGCATTTCGACATAGGGATCTATAAATTGATTTAAATAAGACGACAACTATACCTACAGTTATTTAATAAAAAATCCTTTTACTACATTCAGGAGCACTAACACACACACTTTATTTTGGGCAAAGGTCTATTGAATGACTTTTCATGAAATCATAACATTCGAGACCAATTCTAACTTAGAAAGATGTATTAAAGATAATAATGATTATAATTCTATTAATTTATATTTGTTATGGTCGCGAATCATATCTTGATCAAGATACAATCTTACAATGACCTGCAAACTGCAAAAAATCATAAGAAAAATTGAATTACGCGGTACTAAAAATAAATTCATATGTAATCAAGAATTCGTTTCGAGGCGGGTAGGCACGTCCGTGTTTATGTACAAACTTTTAATTGCCATCCCTTAGCATCAGCGCTGTTGTAAAAAGTACTAACTTGTTGTTCTGACTTAATGTGTCACTGTGAATGGTTCACCATTAACCTACATGGCGTTGTCTACGTCATTGCTTACGTCACTCTTCTTTTAGTGTCGTTTACTATCATTGTAATAGTATTGTGTAATAAGTCTCTACTCTCTCTCTATCTCTATTATTCTTACAGACTTCTCATACACAAGTATGAATCATAACTCTTCCTCTCTGACGAATTCGAATTATATACAAAATTTTAAGTTCATGCTTATTATTTGTGTAATTTTCGACGTCCATCATAAATATTTCGAATTCTTTTTAATACACATCTTCTTTCATAACTCAGCGGTTCTATTTCAGTAAATTCATAAAACATTTAATATCCTACATTTTTATGCTTATTTCCCGAAATTAAATTTACTATGAAAATAACATCATGCAAAAATTATTAGCTCAACAAACGAACTACATCCAACGAACTATGTCCAATATGTGTCATCGATATTCTATTCCCTAGGTCTCGTAAAAACAATTTACCATTTGTAAGACAGGAGAGATCGCTAAAATGTGTAGGACGAAAATAAAACGCGGAAAACGTCCCAAAAAGCTGTGTCAGCTAAACCGTTCCATAATTGAATTAAATAAAAACACGGCGCGGAACCATAAATATGTAGCGGACATTAATATTAATGCGGTGAACTTTGGGTAACGCTGGCTAAGAAAAATGGCGGCCCACAGGCGGACGGCGCGTGCTGCGATTATATTGGTTTGAAAAAATATAGTTTTCGATTAAATATTTTCGGGAATAGTTTGTCTTGTAAAGGGTTGTAGTTTTTCGAATCATTGGGTAGATTTACGTTAAAACATATATAAAAATGTATATATAATTTAGTGATATTTATTTTAGAAGTATGTATGTAAGTATATTCTAATATTGTATGTTTTTAAATAAATTAGTGAATTGTTTTTTTATTGTTTATGAATTTTGTTTTCTCGTCTACTCTTACACACGGTGTCTACATCTCTTTATCTACTTTCCTATCGCTGAAATGCTGGAAGTTGATTTCTTTAAAAATAAGCGTCACCTTTGTACGTATTTTTCTGTTCCTTTCTTCTTATCTGTTTATATGTGTGTACATAAACTCTTGAATAAATAAATGAAAGATGAAAGTATTGCCTCAACCAAAAGGTAAAAAGGTACACAAGAGGCAAAAAGAGCGGCTCAGCAAATGTTGAGCAGTGTGTAGTACAGCCACAGCGCAAGTACACTGATAAACAGGTAACGCTTGCTCACATACGGACTCGAGGAAAGGATTGCTCTCAATCCCTTCTGGGCAAGCAGGATACGACCCAATTTTTTTTTTACTTAGCTTATTCTGTCCCACTGCTGGGCAAATACCTCTCCTAATTCCCCTCCCACATTCAATTAGAAAAAAAAAATAAACAACCCAAGAAGGAAACTGAAAACAACTGTCCTAATCAGTAAAGAGGCTTATCGATCCATTGCCATCCGTACTTACATACACTTGAACAAAAGATACATTGTATTTTTTGTGAAGCCGCGTCGTAATCCTTGGTAGCCAAATTGTAGTGGCTTCGAACACAAGTGGACAGACAGAAGATCAAAAGGCAAACAGAAAACAGCTTGATAAAGAAGAAAGCAAAAAGCTTTTATAGTAGGTCCTGTTGGTCCTTGTGCAGAAGATGACTTTAAGATCAAAATCATACATCATAAGCATTAGTTTATCTGAAAGCGCATTATCAAATGTTTTGTTCAAAAGGCTGCGAAATTAAGAATTGTAAATGAATGTTATCATCTCAGTTGCACTTTTATGAGTAGCTACACGACGAAAACAGTGGTGTCAAACGAATTCAATAAAAATTGGATTGATTGAATCAAGTTTCAACGAGTAGAGATATCAACAAAATTCTTTGTCCTCAGATTTCTGCCAAAAAACGAGTCACGTTTCAACAATCTTGCTACGGCTTACCCGTTTTCATTGTACACGAGTAATTCTTCTGTTCTCTCTCCATTATGCTAAGAGTGAGTCATGCGTATTGAAGCCACTCGTCTAAGATTCCACCAGCTTTGTTTGTCCTCTGTCTAGACATGCGACGTCTCTTGTGGTCTCATAACACTCATACTTATGTTTTTACAGTGCAGCCATTTTAGTAGTGTGTTTATTTGTATTTTCTTCAAAAATTTGTTCATATCTTTAGGGATTCTTGGAACATTCAATCAATCAATCAATCAAACCAACATATTGTATTTCACATAAACTTACATGGGCACTTATGAAACGTAAGAAGCTAATTGCACGGTTCCAATTGGTCGTTTCATAAATGAGGTGCTAGATAGGTATGATTTCATAGTATTATGTATGATTCACAATTAACTAATGTTTTCTTGTTACTGAAACCAAACTCTGTGGATGCGGGAACCACGATATAAGAAATGGATTCTGAACTTGCCAGTTTAGTAAGCGATGCCATAGTCATTTTTAAGTCTAACAGTTTAACTTAAGCTAGACTTAAAACTTACACTGTTAAAAACACTTTCTAGAAAAAACTAAACTTATTTTCACATACATACAATGCTTCTCTAGTCTTTTCCTAACCAACTGAAGTAAACTAAATGAATACTACAATATATTTTTAAGACTACAACTAAATGTATAAACAAATATCGCAACAATATAACTGATCACACTTAAAATAAATCCGCTTTAAGTGTTGCGCGTCTTTACCAACGTACAACGTACCAATTCGTTTACTCCTGTTTCCTCGAAAGCTATTATTCTTAATAAAAATTGTGTCAGAGCCACATCCAGCTCCACAACAACTGGAGCGATTAAAGAGGAGCGGATAACCGCAAAAATCGCGTATATTGATCGCAAACTGAGGAAACGTACGATATGGGCCACTGGGACAAGAGAACGTGGAAGAGTTTCAATTATTTTTAAATGCTGCCAACACAGTAGCAATTTCTCGTTTTGTGAGTGCGTTCTCGGATATAAATCGTACTGTTATGTGCAAAAACTTCAAGACCAGAAACAGACAGAGACGGGTTGCAAAGAAGTTTGTTGGAATTGGATAGGTGGATGTTTCTGTGGGCTATCTTTTGTAAGTTTAAAGGTTCAAAAAGTGCAGACATTTTGAAAAATCTATGTTATCCATCAGTAGGCCATTCAAATGTTTCGCGAACCAGCGACTCGAAACATAGACTTCTACATTCTCGTACACAAGGCATTAAAATGAATGAAATGTCGTTACGAAATTCTGGCCCATCCAGGACAGTCGGACGCACCACCAACTTACTGACTGTCCAATATTGTTATTGTTATGACACGACCTGTTATCATTTAATCCATGCCAATACGATGGAAGGCAACACATAGCATGTCACATACAGGTATGTAATTGTCATGTCCAATATATCGCGTCAGACACCTCTCGAGTAAGATTGGAGAGACGGACGCTGAAGTATGATCGAGACAGACACAGGACTCATTAAGGTCAAAGCCACACTAGTGCTCCCAATCTTACTTAAACTAATAGAGATGGTGATAGCAGCTTCTCTAATTAAGTCTTTTATAAAGAACTCTGTTACTGCTATACATTCCATAAATCACAGATATTTTTACACATTGCCCCGTTTCTCTTATGTATCAACTAAACTTAACAATTTAAACTGTTGTTGAATTTCACAATCTCACAAAATTTGTTAAATATGAAACATAATTATTGTACACCCTAGAGTTTCGAGGTATGCTGTAGAGATACTTTTTTTAATGTTAACCAACTTTATTTGTTAATTACCTGCAACAACAATAAATAATCTATTCTAGTATAATAGAAGTCGGACTAAGACATGACCACAACATGCCACCTCAGAATTTGTATACTAGATGTGTGTTCACCAAATATGAATCAGAATATGCATATATCTGTGTATCTATTATATTATATTGTACTTATTTACTTTTTATTTGTACCAAAGACAACCCCATTTTATGTCCAAATCACTGTCCATTCCAAGATTGCCTGGAAGAGATTGCAGTAAGCGATAAGGCCGCCCATTGAATATTTTGTAGTGTATATTTTTTATTTTTGTAATATTTAATCTGATGTACAATAAAGTATATATAGGCTAGTTCAGAACGGTTCAAAAGTTTTTGTAGTTTGACAGTACTAAAACGTCCTCGGTAGCAATAGGTACTCTTATTTAATTAATTGGTCAAGGACAGCTAATAAGACACAATTGATTTTCTATTGATGGACTCCGAATCGGTGTCGCGCAGGGTTTAACAGGTTAAGTAAAATACAGAATCACTAAAATCACATAAATCTAAACAATCTTCGAAATCCTGAAACAACCAGTCTAACATATAAGATAATTTCCAAGTTCACCTATGTTTGCGTATAGATTTTAATCATGTCGCCTGCAATCTGCATGCAGCCGTCATATTGTACGTAGGTATATGATATACCTACGTACTCAGGGGAAGCGACGCCGCTCAGTTTGAGTGGAAAACGTAGGAAGGCTGGCTGTACACTTTCGACTGGGAGTTGCAGCTGTATTTGGTTTTTTGGTCTTCTTAAGTAAGAGTGATCGTTTTGGTTGAGGAAAAATTAGGTTAAAGTTGGTTTGGAGCCGTTGTAAATTGATTAATGTTGTTCAGTTAAGGCGCTGACAAGACCCAATCGACCAAAATACGCTTCTCTTAAGAAAAAAAATTGCCAAATCTGTAAAGTTTGTGGTAGCTGAAAAAATATATGTTAATTTTGAACATAGTTCCCAGAACTTGGGTGTTACCAAAACACGTTTTGAAAAAAAATCTCGATACAAACTAACGTTAAACTAACCTCTCACCTTGAGTTCTAATCCAAAATATCTGCATTAAATATCAACATACGTTACGTATTTAATTAATAACAAGAACGTCTTATTTGAATGCAGAACTTGGTTGTTTTTTATTTTCGATTACTCAACTCAATTTTGAGTAAATAGAAAATTGCTTCATATTTTGCAATAAATTACAAGCGTTGTGTCATCGCGCGGCTCTTTCTTTTCCATGCAATCTGAGAGTGACCGTGGTTTAGGTGTTGTCAGCGTCTTAAGTATTATTGGATTCAAAATAAGTGCCTAATAGAATTAATACATTTTATATGATTAATACAATTTTATTTGATTAATACAATTTATATATACGAGAACTCAGACAAGCGCTTTACTTTGTGTAAGTAATTTATTTCATCACCACTGCTCTCAAAACGGTGAAGGAAAACATCGTGAGGAAACCGGTATGTCCTAGAACCAAAAATTCTAAGACATGTGCACACATCTACTAACCCGCACTGGGCCCACGTGGTGGATTAGAGCCCACTCCCTCTCACAGAGAGGAGGCCTGTGTCCCAGCATTGGAAACATTATAGGCTGATTATGTGTATATCAAAAAGTGTATTGACATTGGTCTACTGAAACGCACATCGCTTTCTAATGACAAAATTACATGCCTTTAGTGATTGTCATATTCGCTAGCTATAACTCGGATAATAAAAAATCAACATTCCTTTGAGCGTGGCGATAATAACAGACAGGTATTTAATACTTTTACTGTCTAGTCACTAACTCACGCATGATTCATGGCGATGCTTTAAATATTATGTCTGCTTGCTGGGCAGTAAAAGTGTCAATTCCTTTTCAGCTATCTTTCAAGGAGGAATCTCTCTACAATTACTCGTACATTCAACACAATTACTTATAACAAAATATATCAGAAACGCAATGCTCTCAAGACAAATTGCGCCGTCTCACAGTCTCAGCAGTGTGGAGAACCTAAGAACGTCTGAGGGCAATGTTTGTTATGCCAACTCATATCCTAGCAAGGCACACATCACATAGGATGTACGAGTTTATACGAAGGAGAGCTGCAAACTTGTGCTAGATTGAAAAAGGCTTTCGTTTTAGTTTAAGTCTGGACTATGTTGGGACTTTAGGTTGATGAGAATGTGGTGAGGGTAAATTAGGATGATTGATATGGTAACACATAATATAACATCACGCCTCTTCCCGATGGGTTAGGCAGAGGTGTACCACATTTCACCGGTCATGTATAAGTTCCACGTTATAGGGGGCGAGCCTATTGCCATCAAACGGGCACAAACCCAGACTTCGGGCTGCTACTGAGAAATTCCTGATAGAAAAGCCTAATAACACTTTTTCCCGTGAAATACGTGTATATAAAAAAGAAAAGTTTAGCTCGAATAGCTACTAAGTAAAACAAAAAAAAAAATGTAATTAAAGGCACGGAAAAAAAAAAGTTATTGGCAGCTGCAAGTCGTGAGTATGATAAGAAGGCTTCTATTCAGCATGATGCTGTGCCATGGGGTCCCACAGCAAGGCGCTCATTTTCAGTGGTCACCCAAAACCGAAAGATGATACAATTTGTATGCTTAGGGCTGGCGCCCACCTGTGGCATGACATGGCAAGGGATTTTTATGCGATGAATAAAAATATAACTTTTAAGTATGTCAATAAAATTTTAATTTAAATGATGATGCCTAAGGACGTCGCGGTATGCGTAAGGATACCGCAGCATCGTCGCCGTTCAAATTTCAGTTTTATTGTCATACAGCTAAGTTGTATTTCTATTCGTCGCCCTTTGAACGCCAGACTTGAACGCCAGACTCCGGATACCTAAGTTCTTATGCACCAATGGTGTATCACGCGACATTTAAGCGACCCTTGTCATGCCGTACCGCCACGGGGCGCCAGCCCTTACTGGGTCTTTACACTTAAAGTTTGTTTTTGTTGTGATGAATATTGGCTGATTATGATGATGATATAATGACAGATTTTTTTTTTCTTATTTATGTATTTGGCTATTCAACAATGAGTACACTATTACATTTAATAGGAAAACAATTCGAACTCAAGTTAAGTGCCTCATCTCTTAAAGAAGAGCGCTACATGCGCGTAAACTGCTAAAGAAACAATGAAAAAAATTTAATAAAAAAAATAACAACCAATAAATTATACACATTAAGTCAGGCAAATATTATTTGTTAGTGACGGATACACAGTTAATTGTTAATTCCTGAATAGGAATTCTATACAAATCAGCAACCATGGAACATCATTTTCATCTTATAAATAAATATATTAATGTGCGTATATCCTTAAGAGTACAAATTAGTCTGAAATCTAATTTCAGAATTAAATATACACAGCTTAGATGTTTGCTGTGCCAACTCGTATCCGGCGCAACGCACACATCAAGCCATACATTATACAGGAACATACGAGTTTGTACAGCGAAGGAGTCCTGCAAATTGGTCCTAAATTGGAAAGTGTTCTCATTTCATTTTAAACAAAGTCATGATGGCTTAACGAGGCGACGGCAGCGGCAGGGATATGAAATATTAGTACCTATGTTATTATCTAATTGAAAACAACAAACCTAATTGGAATTTTAATTTTCTAAACCTCTAAGACTGTCCGAGTGGTCCACACTGCAGGAGAATAGAATAGAGTACTCTTAAATAGGTACACCATATGGGCTCGTGGCTAAGTATTAACAGCCGCACGGTTCGATCAATCAGGTTAAGCTACGCTTGCCACAGTTGGTCCGTATATGGGTGACCATCTTTACATACCAAGACCCCTCCGTGCCTTGGAAAGCACGTTTATCCGTTGGTCTCAGCTGTTATTTGTAGATCTTTGACAGTTCTTATGGCTCGTCAGAAGCCCGAAAGTCTGACAAACAGTCTTACCAAAGGGTATCGTGTTACCCAGGAACTGGGGTCAATTGATCAGGTCACGCTTGCCGCGGTTGGTCCGTAGATGGGTGACCATCTTTACATACCAAGACCCCTCCGTGCCTTGGAAAGCACGTTAATCCGTTGGTCTCGGCCATTATTTATCATCTAGATCAAGATCTACATCTTTGACAGTTGTTACGGGTCGTCAGAAGCCCGAAAGTCTGACAACCAGTCTTACCAAAGGGTATCGTGTTACCCAGTAATTGGGTTGTGGAGATCAGATAGGCAGTCGCCCCATGTAAAATATTGGTATTCAGCTGCATTCAGTTATACTGAAGCCAACACTAACATAGTTGGGAAAAGGTTAGGCAGATGACGATGATGTACTTACATCATATAGCTTACAGATATAAATGAAAGATCTCGTAACTTGAAGACGCATCGTAAGAAGTCGGAATCCCCAGCATTGAAGGAACAACGGACATTTTTCCTACTTTTAAGATCGTCCATTGTTCATAAAGGTTAGCTGAGACCACCTACATTTGGTTTTCCCAAATAAAAGGGTCTGTAAATTCTACTGTTTAGTATCGCACCGAGTTGCTATTCTTCACGTTAGGGAAATCAGTACCAACTAGTCAACAAACTTCTATAAAGCTTAAGATTAAACTATCTAAGTCAAAAATAAATATGTTTAGTATAAAACTGAATGATTATTTTTCCAAGGACGACATCCCACTTGTCTTATTATTAAATCTATGACTCTAAACAAATTTAAAAAGTCCCTTCTGGCGTTATTACTAGAGAAGTGCTATTTATTACAGCCTAGATGAATTCTTAAACGATATTTTGTTGGTATAGAATTCCCAAATTAAATTTTAATTTTGAATTTAATTATAATCTTGACTATTTAATTTTAAATTAAATTTCGACATTGTAATTATAATTTTAATTTTAATTTTGACATTGTATTTTCTTTCTTTGTTTTTTTTTTGTATTGTTTGGTTATGGTTTTTATTCTTGTTTAGTGCGACTAAATTTTGTCCTCTTTGTGATTAAGTTATGACCATTTACCTAAACAAAAAAAGTAAACTATACTCCCTGATTTCATGTTAACTACTGCAAAGCTCACTATCATAATTCTACTAGCATTTTCCTGAAAACCATCCCTTTGATTTGTAAATGTGTTAGGTACCCTTCTTCATTCCTTCAATACATCTACTAACCAAGCTCTAAAAATATATTGGTGCCGATTCCCTTGTTCACAAACTAAACTAAATTTAAGTTCAGTGCATCTTTTTCTTTCTATTTCATTAAGAAAAGGACAGAAGATAAATTTTAGTTTAGTCCTGTCAAATTAATCAACGCCTGTCACTACTCCATACAAGTTTAGACGTGATTAAAAACTTGCCTACTAAAATTACGTCAATTTACGTCAAGCCGTGATTAATTTGACAGGACTAAACTAAAATTTATCTTCTGTCCTTTTCTTAATGAAATAGAAAGAAAAAGATGCACTGAACTTAAATTTTGTTTAGTTTGTGAACAAGGGAATCGGCACCACTATCTACTTTGACGCCATCTTTGTGATCATCCGTAACAGCAGCAATAAACCCAGAAACTAAACAAATAACTGTGACACGTTTCTGCGTCCAAAGAAACGTTACGAGATAAAAGTATCGTAACTTTTACACATTTCATTTGACGTTTTATTTCGTTTTGTTAAACTATGTTAATAAATAGCTATGTGGGATTTGTTGAGGTTATACTTGATCATCATACATGAATGAAATTTACCTGTCTAGTCTCAAGTATTTTCACGTAAATTTAATTACTACTTTACCACTTACTTCTTAGTTACTTTAGATAGTTTAGTCGCATAATTATATAATCCTAACTAATATTATAAATTCGAAAATAAGATTTTTGGTTTATTTGTTAAAGCTTTCACGTCTTAACTACTCAACCGATCATCATGACATTTTGCATACACGTTCTCAAGGGTACAGAATAGGGCATAGGTACCTTTTGTTCAAAAAAAATACTGTTCCTGAGTGATAGAAAAATGATTGACAAAAACAACATTAACGCTAGCGAATTTATTGCATGTATATTCAACATTGCATGTATAATCAACACAATGTAAATTGTTCACGAATAAATGAAATGAAATGAAAATCTGTGGGCAAAACCTAGTTGCAAATAAATTAATCCAAGTAGAAAACTATAAAAAAGTGAAGCTGACAATTTGGTTTTTATTATTAGAAGATATTCATGTTATGATTTTATAAAACACAATGTAGGTACAAAGATGTACAATTATTCAGATTGCTTTTGGCCCAAAAAATATCAAAAGCCGACTCTAACCCATAAGTGGATAAAGAACTCAGCCATTGTCACTAAAACCCACACAGACAATATTGTTTACGAAAGCAACTTTTACAATCAACTGTTAAAAAGAAAAGAATAAAATTTGATCCACAAATAAACCAAGATTCCCTTTAAATCTCTATACTTAGACCGTGTGTGTAACCTTGCTGCGAGGTAGCGTACGAAAAGGCCAGGTCGTTTACAATTTGATTGAATACTTTAGCCGTGTATTACGAAACGCCCCAGTTCAAGGTCATAGGTCAAGGTCGCTGAAACTTGCTAGTTATGTACGAGGTGTTACAGTTCGTTTTCCAAGAAAGGCTTTTATTTTAATCTAGGATTGTTAGTTTAAGTTTTAGCTAAAATAGAGAAATTAATCTCATGATAGCTGCGCCGCAAAGGCATTTTTACTGTTCTGTAGTAAACAAGGAACCCTTATAGTTTCGCCATGTCCGTCTGTCTGCCTATCTGTCTGTCCCCGCTGTAGCCCAGAGATGTTTTTTTTTATGTTTTTTTTGATACTAGAAAGCTGTAATTTGGCATAGGTATACATATCACGCCGACAAAATGCTAAAATAAAATCCTGAAAAAAAATGTTTTTTTGGGTGCCTCTCTTGCACGTCATGTGGGGATGATATTATTTTTTCTCGTCTGTCCCAATGGTGTGGGATATTGTTAGATAGGCCGTTTAAAAAATATTGTGGGTCCTGTGAACACCACTTTTCGATTCAAGGATCCGTTTATAAGCGTAATATTAAGCATTAAAGTGCTAATTTTCATATAATGAATTTAAAAGGAAAACTATCACAGCAAAGTGGGTTTTACAAGTTAACGAGTAATAGTCGACCAACTTAAATTTTCAGTTGGAGAATTGACCGTGGCATATATCGATGTACGGGAAAACATGATTTTCAACTACAATGTTAAGTTTGTTTTTGGGATAATTCATCCCAACTTCCCAATTCCTGAACCCTTCATTGTGCGTGGTCCGACTCGCACTTGTCCTTTTTCATGCAGGGATGGATTGAGAATTGATAATTCTGCTTAATCATTACTCTCTTTTAACCAAATAACCTTAAAAAAAGCTTTCACAAACTAGTTTACATCCCCAAAATTTGCCCTAGAACATCTAGAATATAGACCAAACTAATAATAAATTGATTGATAACTGTCTATAAAGCAGCGGCGGATCAGCAAGCTTCGTGCGTCTATAAAAATGGCAGCACGCGACCCCTGAGCCAACATGGCGGACGCGGCCATGGCGGGTCACGCAACCACATGAGATTTGTTTCGGAATCATGTGATAAGTCTGTGCGAGATATTATTGTGAATAGTAATGTTGCAGTGAGCTTTAATTTTGTTTTGGATAAAAAAAAAACATCCCTATACAGGGTGGGACCTCGACGCGCAAACCGTTACCATGATTTCGGTTTATGATTATAGACCCCCAAAGACAAAATTTATCGTCGTTTAGTAAAAACGCGTCGATGTTTCTGACACCGTGTATTCCATGGGTGGCGTAAAAAGCCGATAAGAGAGGTTACAATCCTCCATCCCATAATTCTTTGCGAGCTGCAGCAAAAGAGAAACTTTCACGTAGCGAAACCTGTGAATATTGTGAATAGGAAGTATACAGGGTGACATTGAAAACATGCGACAAATCGAAATGGGAGATTGTACTCATCATTATGAACAACTTTTACTAAGGGACCAAAGCTAGAATCCCAAAAAAAAAAAACTGCTGTCCCCTACATTTATGTTCGCAATACCTCATCAAAATGTAGGAAAAGCAGATTTTTTTTTTGGGATTACAGCTTTGGTCCCTTAGTAAAAGTTGTTAATAATGATGTATACAATGTCCCATTTCAGTTTGTCGCAAGTTTTCAATTTCAACCTGTATATCTAGCTTGTGTTTGATGATTTGTTAGCTTCCGTGCTATGCCATGTGTTACCCAAAAAATGAAATTCGCAGGTGTTTTGGTCCGCCGCCCGCCGTTCGCTGCTGGTGCTAATTCAGTTAATGTTAATAAATTAATCACAATTCATTCTGATTTTGTTCTCTGCTAGATTGGCGTGGATGGTTGCAATTTACTCACCTCCCCTTATCAGCAATTTCAGGCTTTTTATACCCCATCATCGAAATATATTTAAATTAAGTAATCCAAACGAGTTAATATAGCCAATTACTGTTCGTATTTCACGCACGGCATAAATCATTTACAAATGTCACACGAAACGACTTAAACCTTAACTCGTTTTAATATAGTTTAATTTTGTATGGCTGGCGGTCGCGTTTCGATTATCGCGGTGAAAGTGACAGATTAATCATTATGTTTTTTTTTTCAGTGTCGAGGGTCACGGCTGATCGGTGATTGTTTTCAGCCTGTTTCCTGAACGTTCGATTGTTCAAAAATGTTGGTGAAATGCCTTAGTGTACAAAAGGTGTTTGTGAAAAATTGTAATATGTCACATAATGGTAACATTACAATTAAATAACTTGAACTTGGAACGGAATATTTCAGTCTATTGATTAGTAGGTATAGATAATTATCTTATCTTTATTGATAAGCAATAAAAGCACAAAACTAACTGAAAGAAAAGGACAGCCTCGTGTCTGGGTCTAGTGGTCGCAAGCGCTACTGCTGAGCTGACCATGAGGTCCTGGGTTAGATTCCCAGGCCGGGCTTTCCATCTTTTCCGGGTTTCCCATCCGGAACTTCTCAGTAACATTCCGAAGTCTGGATTTGGCAATAGGCTCGCCTCCTCTTACATGGAAATTGTAACAATTGACATAACTGGCGAAATGTGTGCGTACCATAGGTCCACCTCTGCCCAACCCTTCGGTGAAAAAAGGCGTTATATTATGTTAAAACACTAAAATATAGCGGTGACCTTTTACTCAAGTTGACCTCGAATTAACTTTACTCAACTAAACTTGCAGATAAAACAAGAAACTGATGAAAAACAATCGAATTTATTACATTTGGTTATATCAAAACTGTGTACTACATTTTTATCACGCTTAAGCCGCGTTGACACAATCAAAGAACGCTTGGACAAAGTATATAAAATTTGTCAACTACTTGGACATTATTTTGATCGTGACTACAATGATCAAAGCGCACTTGGAGCGTCTAATCAAAGTGGACTAGGACCGCGTTCAACTTTTCATAGGCTGTTTCTTCAAATCTACTTTGTACAAGCTTACTTTGATTGTGTCAACGCGGCTTTAGTGTACACGTAACATTGTAAATCAGTAACGTCAAATTATAAAAGTTGAAAGCTCTTAATTGCTCTGTCTCTATCTTTATATACCTGCCAATAAAAGAATAATTATTTATTTATTTATTTAATATTTTTATTTGTATTTTTGTTTGCATTTTAATTTGACTTTTTCAATATTAATTATTGTATGTATAATTGTAATAATTCAAACTGTGACATTTTAATTTATAATTTTATTTCTAGATAGCTTCTTGTCTTCCACTGATAGATTGATTTTACACACAAAAAAAATGGTTGTCTGTAAAGTCGGTTTACGGACGATAGTTTTACGTGATAACGAGAGAGAGATGCGCCACAAGCCGAACACTTAGGCCGATATTGCCTCTCTATCGCTAGTTCCGCGCTCTCGCTTGCACGCTCGGCTTAGGCGGAACGTGACACCTTTTCGTGCGTGCAGCCGGCGTTCATCGACTTATAAGACGTTATCACGTCAAAAAAGTACAAAGGCGGACTTAATACTTTACTCAATCTCTATATATTAGTCAACCAAAGGTGGTGAAGAATGATTTATTCAAAGGAAGAAATTATTCAAAGATGGCGCTACGCTATTATTATTAATCACAGCAATTACAAACGCTTGTTCATAATTACATGACATCTTTCGCTAACGGAGACGTAAGAACCAACTTCATGTAAGCTTCCCCCTTAAACATTATGACTCTAATAAGCTCCCACAAATTAGTTCGGCACAAAATCGATACCACCGAACCGCCTGAATACGTAACACAATCCGCATTTAGATTCGATTACCATCATCACGAAAATATACACTATTCCACGCAATATTACACCTTAAAACTTTATTATAAAGTTTAGAATTCCGTGGAGTAATCTAAGTTAGCCCGCAGCTGGTAATAAATTTAAATAATTTAAATTTGTTGTAAGAGAAACTGTAACAAAGCGGTTGTTTCAAAAATATCATATTTCGTTATTACTAGGACGGTTTGTTGTAGCTTGTAGCCTGGATTCTGTTTAAAACTCTTTATTTGAAACAAGCATTCATTTTACATACAAATTTATTTGAGCATGAACAAAAGAATAACGAAAGAAAAAATACAATATTACTAACACACGATGTTTTAGTGACTAGAAGATATATAAGATAAGAAGAATGATAAACATCTAACAAAATTTCTCAGTTGAGTATGAATGTCGATGGCTGTAAGAGTAGAGGAAGACCAAAGAAGCGATGAAAAGACTGTGTGAAACATGATATGGCTAGAAAGGGGGTGACTACCGAGATCTACCTAACTAATAGAGAAGTATGGAAGAAAGGGGCATGTTGCTCCGACCCCAAATAAATTGGTATAAGGGCAGCAGAATGATGATGCATGACAACACAATAATGATGTTCGTTCGGTAATGATATCCATCCAACGAAGGTGAACGAATTAAGACCACATCATTAGCGCAACGAGCTTATATCAAACGCAGAACTAATCCAAACCCTGCCCAAAATCAAATCCTGGCTGCGCCTATAGTAAATAATAAGTAGGTTGAACCATAATTTGCTTACGGGATATGTAGGTTGTGTTACACAGAATTAATAAACTGGAGACATTCCAGAATTTCTGAATTGAGATATATCGAGGTCACTGGGACGCCATAGTTGCCATCTGTCTGTATATACGTACAATTTACATGTATATACAATATTATTAATCGTTAGAAGTCGTGTTTAATCATGCAGAAGGAATAAGGCGTCCATATTCATGTTTATTCATCTTAATTCTTGGATAGATTGGATCTTTAGGATTTACATTTATTCCTTATTCAACATCTGCCTAGCCTTTTGCCAAACACTTTTGTTGTTGGCTTCCAAACTAACCGGTTGCAGCTGAATACCTGAATACCACATTTTACATGGAGGGACTGCCTATCTGACCTCCACAACCCATTTACTGGGTAACTCGAAACCTTTTGGTAAGACGATCCTTAACGACTGTCAAGCTACTCGTAAAATAAAAAACCGAACAAGTGCGAGTTGAACTCGCTTGGTGAGGGTTCCATACAATGAATATGTTATCTACCATATTTTATCCCAAAAACAAACAACATTATAGTTGAAAAACACGTTCTCCCATACACTCCAACTGCAAATGTAAGTTTGTACGCACAATATTGAGAGATTTACCATGTTATTTTAACAGCATAGTCTTCTTATAGTTGTTCCTGTAATCTATAAGTAAAGAACTATTTACTATATAAGTTTTTTTATTTTTATTTTAGGATCAGTGTTTTCGGAGATAAGGGGGAAATGGTCAAAGTGCATCTATTTTCTTAGATAACTTTAAAACTATTTATTTGAATATTATTATTTTTTTATTGAGACTCACACTAAGCCCTTTCATTTGATATGTCACACGATACAGTTTGCAGACCTCTTTTGTTTTTTCTTAAACCTTAAAGTGACCCACATATATTTTATTTACGTTACACGCCTGTTTTTGGGTCACAGAAATTCATACGTGTACCAAATTTCAACTTAATCGGGATTCCGAGATTTAATCGGCTGTGACAGACGGACATACAGACAGACAGACAGACACACGAATGATCCTATAAGGGTTCCTTTTTTTTACTTTTGAGGTACAGAACCCTAAAAAGAAAATGAGGATATTATGAAAGCCCATTAACATCATTTGCTGCACATGGGCCTCCCATGAACCGCTATTATGAGCACTCATACCATATGGCCATGCTGTTAGGAATATTACATAATGCCATTGGGAAAATTGCTTTAATAATTAAACTTTGAATGCGTGTTGATGATGGTCGCAAAATGTTTTAATAAGCAAACAAATGGACAATGCTTTCCATCCTCTTAAATTATCTTTCAGTCGCCTTTTACCCACTACAAAAGAGATAATAGACTGTCGACTAAACAGGGTAAAAGTTAGTCCAATTTACCCAAAAAAATCTAGGTTACTCAAGTTGACCCTAAGCCCCCAGACTAAATGTTCCATTGACCTCTTTGCAAAAAGACTTTCTGTATTCTCGTGAACCAACGATATGGCACAATAAATAATGGTTCGTTCTTTGAACCAAATAGACGTAGAAACGGGCCGATACTGGGAGTGAATGATACATGAACCGTTTGAGTGAATGATAATGTGTGAGCAAAGGCGTGTACAGAGTGGGGTGTAATATGCCAATGGCGCGCGGCGCATGCTAGGCTTGTTGGTTCTGTTGGCGGTTTTGATGGTTATCTTGGTTTTTTAGAGAAGAATTGGAATTTAACTTAAGACGGGGTAAGTTACCAAAAAATCATTAGTATCACAAAATGCCTCCAATTTTAAATTTTATAAAACAAAAAAACTAGCGTTGAATGAAACGCTTCCTAAGATGAGAAATTGATCTTTAGATCCAAATTGAAATAGACTGCACCTGCTTTGTGGAACTAACCCAAAGAGCTTTAGTAGGTACCAGAAAATAATTTCCCTACTGCCCCACTAGGTCATTTCATACGAAACTAACTAAACTAATAATTAGTTCTACTTTCAGTAATGGCAGACGGAATCGACCACTCGTTCACCAGAGCTCACTCGGAAACTCAGAACAGGATAATCGACTACCCCCGAGTTTAACGGCCAGTACATTTGTACCAGTGGTTGCAACCCACAGTTTTACGTCAAAACAGAGATAGGACCGGGAAAAATATACCTTTTTTAAAATTAAAATGTAAGTGGCTTCAGAGATTTATGATGTTTGTCCTCCACGACTGTAAATATTGTGACGTTGCCAGAGCAAAAAAATATTTTAAAATGTATTTTTAATGTTTTAAGCCGTGGGTTGTTTTATCTATCGCCGAATAAATTAGATACGTGGAACGGTTTAAAAAATTCAAACCGCTTAAATGTTCTCATCGTATAGATTTAAATAGAGAAACGCAAATTGGTTGGATTAAAGGTCATTTTAAACTCAGTCAGGTTAGTCGATTGTGATTTAACGGAGTTCCTGTTGGTTTGTACTCCATTTTGTAAGCTACGTTATAATTAAAGCCGGACCTAATTACAATATGGACAAGTGATTTGCATTTTAAAACAACATGTTAATTTAATCGTTTACACAAACGAACAGATAATAAATACAGGTGGCAACCATTACCAGGAGTCAGTATAACATATTTTATGAGTTGATGTGGTTATGAATTCATTGTGACAGCGTTTGAAATATGAGAAGCAAAAATCAATGATAATTTATAATGCAAAATAATCACCAATATTTAAAAAAAAAATTAAACCACTTTGCTGAAACAATAATTCCAGCCAGTAATGTCCCACTGTGGTAACGGCTGCGACTTCCTGTTGCCTGTGTTGCGGGGGCCTCGGTGACCCATAAGTACCTTCCCGCGACCCCGGCAGGCATCGGCCCTAGTGGTATCGGCCCTATAATTCCAGCCAGTAATGTCCCACTGTGGTAACGGCTGCGACTTACGGTCGTAAGTTCGAACTCAAACAGGCGCTTTACTTTGTGTAAATTATTTCATCACCACTGCTCGCTAAACGGTAAAGGAAAACATCGTGAGGAAACCGGCATGTCTTAGAACCAAAATATCGAAGACATGTGACATCTACCAACTCGCACTGGGCCCGCGTGGTGGATTACGGCCTACGCCCTCTCACAGAGAGGATGCCTGTGTCCCAGCAGTGGGCACATTATAGGCTGATTATGATGTCCCACTACAGGGAAAGGCCTCTTATCATTCAGTGATCCAGAGGAGGCACGAGCATTGATCACCATGCTTACTCAAAACGGAATTTTGCGGGATCTTGCAATTTTTATCCAAGGTTATGATGTATTTTTGCAAATGGCAGCCATGGTTGACATGTCGCCGAGCACTTCCTCATTGTTCCATAATAACCAGATAAAAAAAAAACCTTTTCAGCTAGGAAATAATGGTTTACATCAAAACTAGGCACAGCCCTGAACATTTTGTGAGACTTTAAAATGGCCAGGCCATATTTACAGTGCAATTGTGGTTCTAAAATATAGCCGACCCCAAACAGGACCCCGAAGTGCCTTTACAAAGTTTTTCGAGTAAAATAAAGCAATGCTCTCACTGTTATACTTTATGACCACGGCTCACGGCTTATTTATGTTACTTGTATGATACGAAAAACGTGAAAAAACCAAAAAAATATAATATTTTGCATGTAGGTATGTTTGGAACATCTTAAAATTTAATAGGAATATAATAAACTGTAGTAATACGTGGATAATGTTGCTAGTAGTAAAATAAGTATTCTGTTTAATTAGTAAGATTAGTATGCATAACTTTTAAATTTTGTTTAAAATTTTGTTATTGTCAAATATTTCCATTTTAGTTTTTATTTATGATTATACAAGTGCTGTGCTCACCTATAAGTGACGAATTCACCGCAAAGCTATTGAAATAGAATATATTTAATGTAATTATTTAGTGAATAAGTCGTTGGTGTGTCAATAAATAAATAAATAACATTTAATTGTACCTGTTTTTTATCCCGAAATAAAATAAAAGAAAACTGTTTCTGACTTAGGTAGTATTGTAACAGAATACATTCTTACCCACTACACACACATACACACGGAAAAAACTTAACGGCTAGAAATAAATAAGTTGTTGCTATTTACAACCGAGCGACTTGATTCGGAGGGAGCCTGCACAGTTTGTTGCTAGAATTGAACAAGTGTTTTATGCATTTGCTTGTTTGATATTAACATAGCTGTATAGATAAGACGTTTTAAATAAGTTGGTTATTACCGACTTCTAAAAAAGGAGGTTATATATTCGATACGAAGGTACCTATAAGGGCTTCCAAAGTTTTTATAGGTGTGTGTATGTATGTATGTATGTAGGTATGTTTGTCCACTCATTTCTCCGAAACTATAAATCGATAAAAATATAATATCAACAAAAATTGGTCGCAATCAGACCATTTTTTATTGGCTTACATTTACTTCAACTTAGGGAACAGTGCAAGTTTCATCAAAATCGGTTCTCAAGATATGGACTATACGTGTAAGTGTGACGGCCTGGCTTCTGATACGAGCTACGGGTGCGGTGTCATAGGGAAAGCATCTCAAAATCTTGGCCAAATGCAAGAAACAATGACATGTAAGAAATATCATAAGAAAAATCAAAATATAAACTACTTATTAAAAACAAATATTCCCAATTTTTACTTAAAACAAAAAATTACGAAATAAAAAAGTAATTTAAATATTATATACCGATTTAATTAAAAAAGAAACTAACTCAAAATTATTAAATTATATTTTTATATATGTTACAAGAAATTAACCAACAAAACAAAATCAAACGTAGGTACGAAACAAATTAAGGACCTACAATTTTTTTTTAAGTCGGTTATTTTTTTTAATGCTTTTTTATTCGTAGCCGTATAAATTTAGCCAAGTCTAATCTGTACTTTGCTAAAGCTTGATTTTTTCCGTGGACATACATTATCATTATAACTTTCAGGCCTACGTTGCTGTGCCCGACAGGGTCCACAATGATCATGTCTTTGTTAAACCTGTAGTAGGTTATAAAATCTACCACCTATGTTCACATTGTGGAATGCAATAAATATATTGAGTATTATTCCTAAAACTCTTCCGAAATTCAATTTCAATATCAATGACAGAATTACAATCCTTGACGTCGGTGAAAACTGAAAAATGCGTCGTAAAAAGATTATCTGTGAACGTCATCATCTGCCTAGCCTTTTCCCAACTATGTTGGGGTCTGCTTCCAGTCTTACCGGACACAGCCAAAGAATACCAGTATTTTACATGGAGCGACTGCCTATCTGACCTCCACAACCCAGTTACTGGGTAACACGATACCCCTTGGTAAGACTGGTTGTCAGACTTTCGAGCTTCTGACGACCCGTAAAGACTGTCAAAGATCTACAAATGACAGCCGGGACCAACGGCTTAACGTGCTTTCCGAGACACGGAATATAAAATATTATCTGTGAACGAACCTTCTAAAAGCCACTAGTCATCCACATCCAAAATTTCAGATTTACAACCGTAAAATATCGCAGCTGCCGTCAAAAACCAATAAAAATAGAAGTTGAAATCGTCCAGAACGAATAAAATTCTTTACACGCAGCTCGCTTCACACATTGCTCAAGGCCGCGTGTGGCTAACGTCGAGCTTCGAATATCGAGAAACCATCTTACTAGAAGCGGTTTCAATTATTAAGAATATCAGAAGTTCTAAGTATTGTTCGATAATGTTGTGTCGTGGGCAACAGTACGATACGATATACATAGAGTTATCGTAATAAGCTAAATGTTTACTGTCTTGATACAAAGCTACAATAAACGGTCGTAAAGGTGGTATTGTGGTCATAACCAATCCCTGGTTATATCAAAAACATGATTCTGTAAACTGTACGTATGACTTTAAAAAAACACACATGCTAGTTTTCGGTGTAATCACTTATTATGTAGTTGTATCTTACGATTCCCGTTGTAAGAAGGTGGTCTCATGTTAATTACAAAGTAGGGCAAGGCAGAGAGCTCTTGACCGAAAACCGGCCAAATTCATGTTGAACCACGCACAATGAAGGGTCCGTAGTTAGGATGAATCGCAAGAACAAACTTAATTAACATTTTAGTTAGAAGTTGAAAAACATGTTCTCCCATACATTCCAACTGCAATAGTAAGTTTATATGCACAATAATGGTATTTTAAGACCATAGACTTATAAGAAGTCCGGTTTTCCTGTATAGAACTATTTTCTGTATTTTTCAAAAATGTAGGCTCAGTAATTTCGGAAATAATGGTTAATTTTCATCAATTTTCATAAATAACTTTTTTTAAATTAGAAAACAAAGTTTTGAAACCCCCACAGTACGCCCTTTCATTAAACGTGTCACACGGTACAGTTAGTAAAACTTTTTTTATTTTCTAATATATCCCCCAAAAGTGACCCCCATATTCAAAATTCGGGATCCTGCCGTTTTGCCGAAAAGATTTTGCCAAAATTTCACTACCCGAACAAATACCGTAAGCAACCTTTTTTTATACCAATGCAATGTTTGGAATGATTTTAGTACGCACATTTTCATTTGGTCAAATTTTTACTTGGCAGAATATTATCAAGGATAATGTCATTTAGGCATTTGGTCTTAAATCAAATGATTTATTACAGCAAACAATCTTTAGGCAATAAACGTTAGAGAATGTGATGTGTGAATGAGATGTGCTTGAATTTGTCTGAAACAAGTCAAATTTATGGTTACTTATGGAACTAGTTAGAGTAGGTTAATTATTTTAAATAACGGTTGGGTTAGGTTCTGTTAAAACTGTGACCACGACGAACGAGCCGAGCGAGCGGAGCGAGCGGTGCCGCGGCAGCGGCCGGCGCGTGCCAGAAACGAAAAGATTATATAGAAAAAAGAACCGAACTAGTTAGACGAGGTAGAAATTTTGTTTTGTGAAAAATGAATAAATGTAATAATAAATGAATTCCAACTGAAATATTTGACAACATAAAAATTGGTAAAAGTACTAGTTGGTAAACAAGTTATTGTTTAAACGTTCACTTGCCAAACATTAGGTTTGCGTTACAATTATTTGTGAAGAGATTATTTGCTAAGTAATAATTTGGCAAATGAAATTATGCGTAAAATTGTTTGGAAAATGATAATTTGGCTATTTCTTTTCGATGAAACAAGGGAGACCCTCAAAATTCATTTATTTATTTCAACTTAATCGGCCCATTAGATTCGGAGCAAATTGGCTGTGAAAGACGGACATACAGACAGACATACGAGTGATCCTATAAGGGTTCCGTTTATTCATTCGTCCGTACAGAACCCTAAAAACACAAAGTATTAAAACATAAAAATAAACAAACTGAAATACCGGATACTCCCATCAAATATTCAGAATTGACGAAAAAAACAGCGCAACCTTTAAACATAGAAATTTAAATGGTTGTTCGCGTATAAAATTTATATAATTATTCGATTATTCGATAAACTAAATTTCTCAGTAGCAGCCCGGAGTCTGGATTTATGCCCGGTTGATGGCAATAGGGTCGCCCCCTATTACATGGGACTTAAAACATAACTGGCGAAATGTGGGTGTACTACAGGTACACGTCTGCCCAACTCTTCGGGGAAACAAGGCGTGATGCTATGTTATTCGATAAACATTCCCTAAGTGAGGTTGCCACTAAATCTGGGAACCACATGGTGGAGGGGTTGAATAATGCGGGGTACGTGAGGAGACATACTAGTGTAGTTTTGGTACTTAAAGTGCTTTAATGTCTCATATATGAGACATTATATGAGAGTTTATTTGTATAAAGGTAAAGTGCAACCGGAAAGTACAAAGTGGTACAAATTGGCTAGAAAAAAATTGAGGTCGCAGAAAAGACAAGGTTACAAGTGAGCAGTGGTGGCCCAGTGGTAACGGCTGTGACTTACGAGTTGTAAGTCGTAGGTTCGAACCCAGACAAGCGCTTTACTTTGTGTAATTCATCACCACTTTTCTCAAAACGGTGAAGGAAAACATCGCGAGAGCGTAAGTCCTAGAACCAAAAATTCGAAGACATGTGCCATCTACCAACTCGCACTGGGCCCGAGTGGTGGATTACAGCCCACTCCCTCTTACAGAGAGGAGGCCTGTGTCCCAGCAGTGGGAACATTATAGGCTGATTACGTACAAGTGAAAAAAATAGTAGATGCGAATGGTTACGTTTCAAGAAAATAATACAATGCAGTGATAGGGAAATTTTAAATCAACAGCAGAAATATCTAACATTGAGATATCGACGAAAGAAAACATTGTGGAAAAAAGAGGGAAGACAGAGACGAATCTATTTTACCCAAGGCGATACTTCTTGTTATTTTAGGCTCCCTAATCCATCTTTATTACTGGACCCCTTCAACTTGCAGCAAAAAATTAAGACAGCCATCTTCCACCAAAATCTATGTCGGGCCAGTGAAATTGAAATGAAACGAATATTATATTAAACGGTAAAGATAAACAGGAAAAACGTCAAAAAATACACAAAGGGAAGCATAACATCTGATAAGTCTGCTTTACAAAGTCAACGATGATTAAGAATTGTGTTTTGTACATCAACCACAATCCCTTTATAATGTGTTTGAACGAATCCGCCTCCTAAATGGATTATGTCAGGAATCACTCTCATCCTTTTTCTGGATGTAGGTCGTCTGTAATGAATCATCAATCAACTGCCGAAATGAAGAAATTCAAAGAAACTCCATTTCCAGTAATAATAATACCAGCCGCTTATAGTCCCACTGTAGGGCTTCTTCTCATATAGAAAAGGCACGAGCATTGGTCTCCATGCTTGCTCGGATTGGCGATTTCAGACTTATGTTAACTATAAGTCCAGGGCCTCAAGTCTGCTATTACAATAGTGTCAGAATGGTATATCATTGATTTTATAATTGTTGATTTTGACAAGCTTGGTAATCTACTAATATAATGGCGTCATTAATGAGGATCGGAACAGACCATTCTGACACTATTGTAATAGCAGACTTGAGGCCCAGGTTTCCTCACGATGTTTTTCCTTTACCGATGACGGTAATGTTCAAGATAACTTAGAACGTATGAATTGAAAAGTTATATTGGAATTTTCCTGGATTTAGACCTACAATGCACCTGCACGAGCAGGAGAAGCGAGGTCTTAACCACTGCACTGTCACGACGTCAGTTTCACTACTGACCTACTAAAAGTTCTTCACTTTTTACTAAATAACATTATTACTAAACAATCCTCATATAAGGAAAAACAAAGACACAAATCAGAGAAAAAATCCAATCACAACGAAACACGCAACACAAGGGCCAATCGTAGCTCACAATAAAATGAAATGACAAGCACATAATGTGTAAGGACCAATCATGTTGATAACCGCTCGTTACAGGAACCCGTCATTACTGATCTAACAAATCATACAGGCTTGTGGTCACAAATCATGGGCCACAATGCGCTCAAATTGGAGAAAACCTTGTGTTTTGTGTGGTGATTTCAGGAGAAATGTTTTGAGATTTTTGTAATTGAAGTAAAGGTCATATTAGAAACGATTAATCCAATAATAGTTTATAGTCAACATTTTTAATGTATTTGTCGGCGTCCCCATTGTAAACAGCACGAGCAGCGGGCCGAGTGACGCATTGCACAGCGTTACTCGGCCCGCTGCTCGTTTTGTTTACAATGGTGACGCCGACATATTAAAAAAAATGTTTAATCATTTGTTATATCGATATGCAAAACCCATTTTAGGTCACTAAGCCAACGAAGCTAGGCAGTTTTGAACTGGTTTTTAAAACGAAGTCACACTGTTACCCATCCGCAAAACCAATGAAAATCGTCTTTAAAAAAAAGTAACGAAATGTTTACTCCACTAGCGCACAAGAAACAATCTATTCTAAACAATCTAATTCTTTAAAATATATTTCTAAAGCTAATGGCTTTAGAAATATATAACGCCTCTCTAAATTGGGTCTACTTGGGTCAACAAACCATCTTTTGGCATTTTTATTTGTTCTAAAAATATGGTTAACAGCAACGGAGGCCTTTTCTTCAGTGTCTGTACCCAACATAATAACAAAACCTGTTTTTCTCCTACAAATCACAAAAACAACAATGCACTGAAATTCAGTGAGAAAGGAGGTCCTCGTCTTTTGTTCAGCGACGACTTATTTTGTTTAATGTTTCGTGGCTACACCAATGGTGATAAATGCGACCTTAAACGAGTAACACTGGTAATTTAACGAAATAAATAATATAATTTGACATAAAGTTTCCATAAATTGTAGTATTAATGGTAGCTCCTTGACAAAGGCTTCGCCTGGGCTGCTTATTACTGCCAAACAGAGCCCACAGTTAATGCTTTTAGCTCGGTTCGGTGGTCATAATAACGTTGTTGCGTTGATGCGGAAACCGGAGGACAGGGTGTTGTGGCGCAGCCTGGGAGAGGCCTATGCTCAGCAGTGGCCTGCTGCGGCTGAGGGGATTGTTGATTGAAGCGTTGTTCAGCTTGTGCTTTAAAAATATGGATGCTGGTGGTTTAAGGAAGATAAGACTTTTGAGCTTTGTCTCAAAGATCTGCAACGTGACCGCAAACCCCTTGTTAATGCAAGTGTGTTATATAACAGCTGGAACCATTTTTCACTACCGTAGTCGATAGTATGTATAACAACCTATAACTGAACAAAAATCATTTTAAAATGGTCCTTGAATCCGACCACTCAGTCGCCCAATTCAAATATAGTTTGAAAAGGACCAAGTTAGTTGGTCCCAAAAACTAGTAAATTGATTTGGAAAGGTTTATTGTTTGATGTAAGGGCCTAACTTACAACAAATCATACAGCCTTCCGACCACAAATCATGGACCAACAATGCGTCGAAATCCGCAAGAGGCTTTTGTTCGCGGGCTGAATTGTCGCCAATGTTGGCCGTGTGAGTTCGCCAAGGCACGTGATTTTGATAAATTTGAAATTGATGCTTGGAATGGGTTAGTTTTTGAAGTAAAAACTTCTTTAGGAGCACTTTACGCTCTTTCTGAATAGTGAACGAAACTGAACCGTCACGCTCGGGTTGGTGACGCTGAATCTTGTATATTCGGCTCCAGTCGTAAATTTTCACTTCTATTGTTCGTCGAATCGTTGAGCTCCTTAAGTTCTGAGTTGAGCTGCACGTTAACGGACTGCAAAGGTCTGTGTGATTTTTTCCTCAAAAGACCATTTCAGACACCAATCATGATCAAGATTATGTCTGGACTTTAAAAGAGACTGTGACCTCTCGAGTTTGTTTCGGCCTTTCTTCTCAGAGTAGTCAGATAGCAAACGCCGACCTCATCTAGTTTTTTTTTATAAATATGATTGACGGGTAAAAGTGTTTGTATAATCCTACTTACAGAAATAAAATCATTTACTCGTATCCATCGTGTGTTCATAAGCATACCCTCTTTTTGTAGTGAAAAATTCTTGAAGCGCGTTGAGCGATTTTTGGTAGGGGAATAACTTATGGGTTCGCGTCACCGACCACATGACTTCTGTTGGCAGTCCCCATGACCGCCAATATTTTTGACGTGACAACGTCTTATAAATCTATGAACGCCGGCTGCACGCACGAAAAAGCATGACTCATTGTCACGTTCCGCCAGAGCCGAGCATGCAAGCGAGAGCGCGGAACCAGCGATAGAGAGGCACGATCGGCCTAAGCGTTCGGCTTGTGACGCATCTCTCTCTCGTTATCACGTAAAATGATCGTCCGTAAACCGACTTTACAGACAACCATTTTTGTTTTCAATATTTTTTTTTCTTGTGGTGTAAAATATTTAGCAAAATTACTATACCAACTTCGCCTAGTAGGGAAACCACAATGTTAGGATTATCATCAATCATCCACTACCTGTCTTTTTCAAACTATGTTGTTGTTGGCTTCCAGTTTGACCGGGTGTAGCTGAATACCAGTATTTTTCATGGAGCGACTGCCTACCTTATTACTAAGTTACACGACACTCACATCATCATAATTCTTCTGCCCTTATCCAAATTTATTTGGGGTCGGCGCAACATGTCTTTGTCTTCCATACTTCTCTATTCGTCGTCATCTCTGGAGTCAAATACGATGTTACGTGGTCAATCTGATGTTACTTCGGGTTCTGACACGCGGTTTACACTTACTTTTTAAGTACCGCAGCATTATGCTGAGATATGAGCCTTTTGGCCTCGTACAGGACTTTTTGTTTTCAATTTTATTTTTACTTTGTTCTTGTTTCTATGAGTGTTTTTTAGTTTAATTTGTGATCTCCTGTGCGAGTCCCAATAAATACTTTTTGCTTTCTTTCTTTCAAATACATAGTATAAAAAACAAATACTCACCAATCCAAACCTGTCTTCAAGATACATGTAATAAAACAACTGGCTATACAGTGTTTGAAAATTCAATTCCTATAGATTTCAGTTTGTTTTGTTTAACTCTATGATTCGACAATATTTATTGCTTCTTGGTTGCATGACTAAACTCAAAAACAAATCGCCAGTCTCTTAACCACAAATCACGTCCAACAATGCGCCAAACTCGAGGGAGACCGTTGTTTATAGGAGAAAATTTGGCGCCAATGTTGGCTGTTGGCGTACGACTGTTATTGTCTAAAACGCTGCCATCGTATTTCATATTAAGTGTTTACAGACCTTTAAGGCTGTAGGAACTATTAATCATAGAAACTTGGTGCGTAAGAGGAGAATGTAGTTTTAAAGTAAAGATAAACTAAGTTTCATTTTCATTCACGAATGTAATCATTATGGCGAAATTGAAACGTACTGCAACTCTGTACGAATGTCAGCAAATCCGCGCCCGGATTTGGTGACATTCGTCATATCTGGATACGTATTTGATATTCATAGATCTAAGTAATATAGAAAATAGTGTAGTTTTACGTTTTTATAACAATACTAGCTTCTGCCCGCGACTTCGTTCACGTGGAAGTCGTAAGACACCACAATATACTAAAATAACTGTCACATTTTTTTTTTTAAACTCGTTGGTCTGGTGGTCAGAAGCGCTAATGTTGAGCATGAGGTCCTGGGTTTGATTCCCGGGTCTGGCAAAGTATTATTTGGTTTTCCATCTGGAATTTCTCAATAACAGTCCGAAATCTGGATTTATCCCCGGTTAATGGCAATAGGCTCGCCCCCTATTACATGGGACCTAAACAGAACTGGCGAAATCCTTCGGGGGATACAAACGTGATGTGGGAGCTTGTTCGTGAGCTCACCAACACCTGTGTAGGTTGCTCCATAGATGGTCATATAGTCAACAACATTATTTACGCTGGTGACATGGTGTTGTTGAGCCCATCGATAAGTGCCCTGCGTAGGCTTTTAGGTATAAGTAAACAGATGGATTGACGTACAACGTCAAAAAAGCGATATGCTGATGTTTCGGGCGGGGCAAATGAATCCTTCATATGTACCGCCCGTGACACTAGTTGGAGTTTCGCTAAAACGAGTCTCTCAGTTTGTGTACTTAGAACATGTTCTGAATAGAACTAGAACCTGACGGATGACCTATTACGTGGAACGGGAATTCAGGGGCTCACGATATCGACGGCGGTGATCTCTTGCGTACGGACATGGTACGATGGGAAGCCGTCACCTCCTTTTGCAAAGCAATAACGCTCGCCAAGGAGGAGCCGGAACGGGTGAGGGAGAGGCAAAGTAAGGCCCCTAGCCGCCGTAGGAGAGGCCCTGGGCGTCGGGAATCCCAGGCCGATTCCCGGCCACCGTAAGCGTGGGCTTGCGGATGGTGAGCAACGGGTAGCTCGCCATCCGATAAGGCCCACGCCCGGGTCAACGGCGCGTTGTGATCCACGGATGCCTTAAAGAGATTTCAGCACAAGGGTCCGCTAGGGCCGATGCCTGCGGGGGTCGCGAGAAAGTCCGAAAGGGATACCGTGGCCTCTGGCAACACACAGGCAACGGAAGGGACACGGATGGGTTTTTGTCAGTAAGAGTCTGACACACTTTCCCGCTCCACCCAGAGCGGGAGAAGCTATTTGATAATTTCCCACCCAAAAAAAACGAAAAAAAAGGCGGCTCACGATTCGCTGTAATGTGCTGGCTCGCAGGTTTGCCAGGTGTTCAAAGTCAGTCATAATAACATTTTTTAGGGCCTTCTGCCAATCTTTTCATACCTGCAGCCTGTGGGCCAGCTGCACACAGCGGGTCGTAAGTGCTTTGAGAGTTATAACAATGCCTTCAGGGTGTTGATGGGGCTGCCTCGCTATTGCAGTGCATCAGCGATGTTGGTAGAATCACATGTGGATGGCTATTATGCCATAATTAGAAACAGAGCAGTATCGTTGATGCGCAGAGTGAGAGACAGTCCTAGCGGCTACCTGAGGGTCATTGCTGAACATATTGAGAGTCCTATCTGGAGGCACTGGATTCGCCTACATATAGGATAATTATTATAGTTTGTTTTTTTATGTGTGTATTATTAACATAGTGTTTATAGTTTCAGTGTATTACTAATACTTTATGAGGGTGGGAAATCATCAAATAACTTCTCCCGCTCTGGGCGCAGCGGGAGGGTGTGTCAGACTCTTACTAACTAAAACCCACCCGTATTCCTTCCTGTTGCCTGTGTTGCGGGGGCCTCGGTGACCCATAAGTACCTTCCCGCGACCCCGGCAGGCATCGGCCCTAGTGGACCCCTACTTTGTGCTGACGACATCTCTTTGAGGCGCGCGTGGAATACGACGCGCCGTCGACCCGGGCCTGGTCCTTACCGGAAGGTGAGCTACCCATTGCTCACCGTCCGCAAGCCCGCGCCTACGGTGGCCGGAAATCCGCCCGGGATTCCCGACGCCCTGGGCATCTCCTGCGGCGGCTAGGGGCGAGAGGGCGCGAAACTTGCCTTTCCCTCAACCGTCCCGCCTCCTCCTTCGCGAGCATTACTGCTTCGCAGAAGGAGGTGACGGCTGCCCATGCCCTCTCGCTCCGTACCATGGCCTGAACCAGGGCCGGACGCGAGAGGTCTCTGCCGCCGATCGCCTCCACGAGGACACGGCGGTGCTCTGCCCAAGCCGGGCAGACCTCCACCGTATGCTCCACCGTGTCCTCCGGGCGATCCACACAGTGGTGACACCCGGACGTTTCCTCCCGCCTTATCCGACACAGGAACCTCCCGAAGCTGCCGTGTCCGGTGAGGACCTGCGTCAGGCGGAAGGTGAGGACGCCGTGGCGCCTCTCCAGCCACTCCTCAAAGAGGGGACTTATCGCCGCAATCGTGGCGTGCCCAGCACTGGGTTGCGACAACCGTACTTTCCATGACGCCATGAGATCCCGCCGAAGCTCCGTCCGCTGTGCCACGATTTCTCGCGGCAACGGACTAACGCCCCGGCGTTTCGCCTCCTCGCGCCACTCCCATACGTGCGCGAGGACTTTTGCCTCCAGATCCCATGGCGGCAATCCGGCAAGGAGGCTCGCTGCCTCACAGGAGACCGTGCGGTATCCCCGGACCATCCGGATGGCCATGACCCTTTGGGCCGCGCTCAACCGGCGGGCTGGCCACAGCGCCAGAGAGCGTGCCCGTACAGGAGCCCCGTAGAGGGCCATGGACCGCACGACCCCCGCGTAGAGCCTCCGGCAGGAGGCGTTTGGACCCCCTAGATTGGGCAGGAGCCGCTTCAATGCAGCGCCCGCCCACTCCAGTTTGGGAGCCAAACGTCGGAAATGCTCCACGAAGTTCCACCGGCTGTCGAGGACGAGTCCCAGGTACTTCATCGTCGACTCGACGCCGATAGAAACCCCTCCTACCGTTATTTGGGACCCCAACGGTGGCACGTTCCGAGGACCATGAAAACACATGGCCTCGGACTTGTGCAGGGCCACCTCGAGTCCCAATTGCCGGATCCTTTCTACGATTGTCGCAACCCCGTGTGCCGCTAATTCGGCCGCCACCTGGTGCGACCTCCCCTGCGCCAGGACCAACGTGTCGTCAGCGTAGCACACTACGCTGACGCCGCTAGGGAGGTCGGCGCGCAGCACCCAGTCGTATCCGATATCCCACAGATGCGGCCCCAGGACCGATCCCTGTGGGACACCGCACGACATCTCTTGCCAGTTCCACACTCCCTGGTGACCGGGGTAAATGACGGCCCTGTCCGTCAAATAGGCCTCGACCACACGACAGAGGTAGGTATCCGATGATACCGGAGTGCCTCCCTGATGCAACTCCAGGGCAGGGTGTTGAAGGCATTGGCGATGTCTAAGGACACCGCCAAGATGACCCCACCCTGGGCAACAGCATTCCCCGTCGTCAGGGCTCGCACACGCATGATGGCGTCCACCGTAGAGCGCCCTCTGCGGAAACCAAACTGGCTCTCCGCCAAATCCGGCCCCACCCGCACCAGCTGGCCGACGAGGCGGTCTGCAATGACTCTTTCAAAGAGCTTGCCCACCTCTTCGAGAGCACGATGGGCCGATAAGCGGACGGAGAGTCCGCAGGGCGCCCTGCCTTCTTTATGAGGACCAGTTTTCCCGTCTTCCACCGAAGCGGGAACTGGCCCCTCTCCAAACATGCGCTTAGGAGCCCCCTAAGTCGAGGTTTGAGAGCCTCCAAGGCCAGGACCCAGGCCTTCCCAGGTAAGCCGTCGGGTCCCGGGGCGGTATTTTTGGCATTAAGCCTGCGTACCGCCACTCTCATTTCTACCTCGGTCACCTCCGGAGCATCGTCGTCGTCGTCGTCGTTGACGGTGTGGTCCGCATCGGGCACCGCAGTAGGCGGAGCCATAGGCGGGGAGGTGTGATCCCCTCGGGAAGGGAACAGAGCGCTCACCACGTCCTCCACAAGCTGGGGCCGGAGACTCTGCGTCAGCGGGGGAGCCCATGGGCGGAGTTTATCCCGCACCACTTTGTACGGGCGTCCCCACGGGTCCCTGTCCATAGTCCCCAGCGACTCCTCGCGGGCCAACCCCCTGGCCCGCAGGATCTCCGCTTGGAGGGCGGTCTACGCCGCTCTGTACCCCTCGTACAGCTCCGCCTGAATGGCTTCCGTATCCGGAGGTTTGATACGGAGCCTGCGGTGCCTGGTGTACCGGCGTCGCACAGCCACGCACGCAGTGCGCAGAGCCGTCAGCTCCTGCGACCACCAGTACACCTGGCGCGAGGCACGTCTAGGCTGGACCCGGGGCATTGCCACGTCACATATGTCGGACATGGCCTCCCGGAACCACTCCGCCTCGTCGTTGATGTCGGCAGGCCTGTCCGGTGGTGACACCCAGGCCTGCACGATCGAGGCTTCCAGGAGAAGCTCCCGGTCCAGCTGCTTCAGCGCCCACCGCGGACCACTCGGGGCCCGTCGGACCGGCGCGTCCGAGGTCTGGGCGGAGACGTCGAACCGGATATACCGGTGATCGGAATAGGTCTCCACCCCCTCCATGACACGCCAGTCAACTACACGCGGCGACAGAGTGGGGCTGGCGAACGAGATGTCCACCACTGATTCACCCCGCATCCGCACACACGTGGGGACAGAACCCCGGTTTAGGACGACTAGGCCTGTCTCCAGAGCCCAGTCCTCCACCATCCTGCCCCGTGTGTCCATTAACCGGGAACCCCAAGCCAAATTCTTGGCATTGAAGTCCCCGAGGACGAACACGGGGAGGGAACCAAACCCGACGACGACCTCCCTCAACTCCGCAAGGGAGTTGTGGAACTCGGCAAGAGTTCGGTTCGGAGAGAGGTAGACCCCTACCACGACAATCTCCCCGAACCGTGCTGCTACGCAGCCCCGTCCTCTCTTGACGGCCTCGAGGGACGGGGTACCGGCGGCGGCCGACGAAATTAGGGTCACTGAGCCGCTCAGGTCCTCCACCCAGTCATCCCTGGGCGGGACAAAGTACGGCTCAGCGACCACGGCGATGTTAATCGACCACTGCGCCATGCTCTGGAGCAACAGATCCTGAGCGGCGGCGCAGTGGTTGATGTTCGCCTGGAGGAGGCGTAATGGAGCCATTAATGGCACTCCAAGTCAGCCCCCTCTTGGGCCTCCTTCCCAGCCCCCTGAGAGGGGCCTGCTGCAGCGGCCACGGTGGCGACGGCGACGACGGCGGTGTTGGAGGCGGCAGCGGCGGTGGCAGTGGTGGCGGCTGCGGCGGTGACGGCGGTGGCGGAGGGCTTGCCTCTGGCCCTGGCTTTGGCTTTAGCGGGTGGGGAGCAGGCCTTGCCCCCCATTCGGTGGTCGGCCGGCTTGCCAGCCGCCGCACATACGGCACAGTGCGGCGTGGCGTTGCAGGAGCCGGCCTTGTGCCCGGGCTGACCACAGCGGTAGCAGAGACCGCTGCGGTCCACCTCCGAGGTGCAATTGGCTTGCACGTGGTCGCCCACCTGGCATCGGAAGCACCTTAGAGGTCTGGGCTCCAGCAGTTTGACCTGTGCGGACACCCAGCCCACCAATAGCCGTTGGCCCTCCCCGGTAATTTTTCTGGCCGCCGACACGGGGCAGCTCACCATAATGGTTTGCAGCCCCGTGGAGTCAGGACGGATGCCTTCACCTGCTCGGCAGAGCATCCCCCGGTCCTAACCACTGCGGCGACCACCTTCTCTTCAGTCGCGGAGTCGTCCAGGCCCGTGATGCGCATGCTAGCGCATTTGGTGGGCCTGGACACTCGGACTTCATCCGCATTTAGTGACGCCCTAATCGTTTCGGCCAGAGCGTCAGCGGCCGGGCCACTGGCCTTACCGGGGACCTCCACCATTCGGGCCCCAGTCGCCGTCACCTTCATTTTGAGGCCTTTTGCTGCGCCGAGCTCCTCCAGGCGCACCGCCTCACCCACCTTCGCCATCACCGTCCTATAGGACACGCCCTTCTTTTCCGCATCCGGCTGTAGTGTAATCACTACAGCTGCGGAATTCGGGGCGCGGAGCCTAGCCGTGGTGGAGCTCTCCTTGCGCCGCTGCCGCCTCTCTCTCTTTTTGGCCGCCCTCTTTGCCTTAGCCGCCTTCCTCTTCTCTCCGGCTACTTGCCGGCATCGGCCGGAAGAGATTTAGGAGGCGGGGGCGGCCGTCTCGCCACCTGGGCCGATGCCCTCGCCGCCAGGGTCGGAACCCTTGCCGTCGGGGCTGGAGCTCTCGCTGCTGGTGCTGGGGCCTTCGCCGCCTGCGCAGTCACCGTACCCTTTGGCTGCCCCTGCGACGAGTCCCGTTTGGCCGTGGCAACTGCGGCGGCTGCAAACGAAGCCGGTTTCTGCTGGCCAGAGGTCGGCTGGCTCGCCGCCAACGGGGGGCGCAGGACGATGGCCTCCAGGGCGGAGAATCGACTCAGCAGGGAAGCCATTTCCTGCCGCACCAGGGTCAGAACCCGGTCCTCTACAGGCACGGGTCGTCCCTGTCCCTGCTGCTGCCCCCCTTGCGGCTCCATCCGGGGGCCGGCTCCTCGGAGCCCAGCCAGGTCCGCCCGGAGCTTCTCGTTCTCCTTTCGGAGAAGCTCCATGGCGGCTGTCAAGCGGGTGATCTCCGCCCGCATCTCGGACAAACTGTCCTGAGGAGGCACGACGTGAAGGGCCTCCGCTGCCGCCACAATAGAGGCCGTGGCTGCGGCAGCCTACTCTCAAATAAATTATTATTTACTAAGCTAAATTTTAACAAAATCTACTCGGTAGAATTTGCGTGATGCTGGAAAATACATAAAAAAAGACAAAAATTCGGCATTAGAATCGATCCCAGACCTCGCACGTACTTTTTTTCAAGAATATTCAATATACAATTGAATATTTGTGAAAAAAAAGTTTTGACTTTACAGTATAGGTTTACAACAATAACAAAAAAAATAAAATAAAGCACTAAAATATCCTAACAGTATAAAACTAACTGCAAATATTTTAACTAGTAAAAAAATATGAATTGACCTGTTAACAATTGACAATTGCACTAAATTCCAAAAGACCCAAACTAAAGCATTAGCGTGGCCGCACATTATGTCACCCTGTGTATAACACAGGCCAAAGTAATCGTAAGTGATAGGTATCGAAGTCCGTAGAAAATGTAAAAGTTGTAAGTGTATCAGAAAATCCAAAATTGCACAGTAAAGTAAGTAACAAGAGCAAACGAACGACTGCAAAACCTTGAAACAAATGACAGCCTGTCATTCACCTAACGTTGCGGTTAAAGAAGTTCGTTTTACGCGTAATCTGTCAACTGTACACTTATTTTTCTTTCCACCTCTTAAAATCATAGCTTGCTAAATTAATAAGTAAAAAAAAAAAACAACTGGTTATTTTGAACATTCATTAAACACATGATGAACGAACAAGTTTTTCGTATTCGGAACGGTGTTTCGGAACGTGTTTTACACACGTTCCGTTTCAAAACGAAATGCGTGTGTAAAACACGTTCCGTTTCCAAAAGTCTTTTGAGAATGATAAACATAGTAAAATTGATTTTTTTCTGGCTTTATTTAAAAATTCAATTAAGCGATACGAAATAAGCAAAAAAATGCAATTTTTTAAGATATTTTACATCACTAGACGTGTTAGAAAATTTTCAGACTGGACATGATTCTTTGTACATTTGTATCTCTAACTCGTATGGTGTACATCATAACCATTCTACTCAAATCATCATCTGCCTGCCTTTTCCCAACTACGTTGGGGTCAGCATCCAGCCTAACCGGATGCAGCTGAATACCAGTATCTTACATGGAGCAACTGCCTATCTGACCTCAACAACCCAGTAACTGAGTAATACGAAACCTCTTGGTAAGACTGGCTGTCAGACTTACGGGCTTCTGACGGCCCGTAAAGACTGTTAAAGATCCACGAATGACAGCCTCAATTCTATTCAAAACATGAAACAATATTTGATGGTAGGCTAATCCATTCCAATTGTGTATTCTGAACGTTCACTCAAATCAAAACTGCGTATATTCGAATGTCAATGCACGGTTATGCTGTGACATTTGATTGATACGCCGCGGTTTTCATTGATACACGCATATCGACCGGCATTAAGGGTTTTGCATTAATAATCGGATAAAGCTGTTATATTTCTAAATGTAACTGAGAATTTTGTACCTTACAGATTTTAGTGTTATCAAATATTATCAAATAAGTAACTACATCACGCCTGTATATCCCCGAAGGGTTAACCAGAGTTGTACCTACTGTTCGCCCAGATTTGCCCAGTTATGTTTAAGTAACATGTAAATAGGGGACGACCTTATTGCCATCAACTGGGCAAAAATCCAACACTTTCAACTTCAAATCTGTACATACCGATCTGGCCTTCAAAAACGTTGTCTTGACGTTTATATTTCACAACACATCGTGTGAGCGTCCGCATGGCACTTTTAGCAAACCGTAATGACTCCGGGCTGCTACTACTAATTCCGGATGGAAAAACCCAATAACACTTTTCCCGACCTTTTAACTACGTAACTGTTATGCAAATAACAATTACAATGTTAGTAAAATCTGGCCAGAAAGTAAGATTTACTATCATTTTAGTACCACTGTCTTGCTAAGATAAAAAAAAATACATATCGTCAGGATGGAATACTGGCCACTTACAATCTTAGTTTGTGAAAGGCTCTTTTTCAAACTAAATGGATCTTTTATACAAATTATTCATTAATTCCGCCTCTGTACATTTGTGTGCTTAAAGTGTAACAATTAAATATTAAAATACTAAACATTGGAAAAGCAGAGCCCTCTCTTAGCGAGTATGAACTTGAAGGGTGTAGTTGCCACAAAGAGGTAACTAGATGGCGCTTCAGAGTACTTGTAATCTATAGAAATAATCAAATTAAATTAATAAGAAACATTTTTATAGAACACAAACATTGTATTAATAACAATAATTTATTAAAATCAATATTAAAATTAAACACATTAATAATTTGATAACCAGTGAGCAAAAGGGTAAATGGCCAGCAGAGAGAAAAGGATAGGTCAGCCTTTTTTCCTAATTGATTCTCGAAGGAAGAGACATATATTTTGGAATATTTTAACCCAATTAATACATATGATGTAGCGTCGTATATATTTAAAAAAGGTGTCGTTTTGCATCCTCGTCAAATTCAAGGACAAGAATCAATAATAAAATAAGTAAGTCATTTTTTTCAAATTTTTGGAAATCGGCATGTGTGAGACACGCATGTTAAAACACGGCCCGTGTGATACCACACTGTAACTGCCGTTTAACAGGCACACTACCGCATACGCAACGGGGTGATTCTATTCTGTGAAAGTGTAGTACATTCTAAAATACTGTTAAACTTAAATAACTAAAAAAACAAGTATGTATTAATTATGATTATGAGCAGGTATCGTAATTTTATTTGATAATATATATATATCTTTCATAGCAGCCTCCTGAAATTGGACGAGGATGCAAAACGACACCTTGTAACTAGTACCAGCCCTAGAATGAAATATTAAATTAGCTGTGAGTACCTATTAATTTATTGATTTAAAATACACATTGTCACATGAGTCATGTGGTGATGAATTTCATAACCTCAAGATATTTCAACATGACTTTCCATTTGTTGGCAGGGTTTTTTTATATGTTTTAATTTATATTATTATCTCAACATGATGAGTGGTGGATGATTCTTCCTCACATACATGGCATAAAGTATTGGTGACTCAACTCAGTAAGGCATTTGGTTCCGTATACAACTTAACCGGCCTTGGCGTTGAACCTCGACTTATTACACAGAAGCGATACTGCATGTGAATGGCACTTCTCTGAAGAATAATGTAAAACGGGTAATGTCAACCCGAACTTAAGTAAGTCTACCTACTACCCGTAACTATTACGCATAAGGAAGAACAAGCCATCCTGAAACCATTTATTAAAGTACAATGATTAATATTATGTGAAATGTGGCTTCGTTTGTTTGTAGATTAATTTTAAAATGCACACTGTTAAATTTGTTATTAAATAAATAAAATTTATTTTATTAAATTTAAAATTTAGTAGCGGTACATTTTTACTCGAGTTGTTTTAGTACGTCATGAATCTTGAAATCATTATAATGAAGTTTTAAGTACTTACTTAATTCTAATAATAACTTTTAACAATAGTGGGTTTAAACCATTACGATTTAAGCAATAACGGTAGTTACGTTATAGCTAGCCACAAATCTCGAGAATGTTCAGGTATTTAAGTCGTTCTAAAGAATTTCCGTTTCTATAAAACAATTTCATCCTCAAATTCCGTTTGTCTTGTATATTCTTTTCAATCTAAACCTCATGCTTATTAACCCTTGAGTGTCAAGCAAACAGCTACCCTGAGTTAGTCAGTGAGTAGTGAAAAACCATCGCTACAAAAGGATTAAATAAATATAATAAATAAATAATTTCACAAAATTAGGAGTTCAGACTTCACACAATTTGTCTACTCATATTCTAAATATGCGCCACAAACATTTGCTAGCGCGTCCGAACTCTCAAGGCCAATTTGGACCCAAAACTATAATTTACGCCCCGAATCCGCTGGGAAACCGAACTAATTTTACGCCTGTTTCCCTGTCACATTGTCTTCATAATGCGCCACAAATCGCGCAGAAAATTACCTCGCATTTGTTGTAATAGGTAGGAGTAAGGTTATTTATGAGCAAAGGACCATTTCCTATTTATTTGTACGCAATTCCGGCAATAAATGATTCATCCGTTGTGTGTGAATACAAGACAAACGGAATTTGAGGATGAAATTGTTTTATAGGAACGGAAATTCTTTAGAACGACTTAAATACCTGAACATTCTCGAGATTTGTGGCTAGCTATAACGTAACTACCGTTATTGCTTAAATCGTAATGGTTTAAGCCCACTATTGTTAAAAGTTATTATTAGAATTAAGTAAGTACTTAAAACTTCATTATAATGATTTCAAGATTCATGACGTACTAAAACAACTCGAGTAAAAATGTACCGCCACTAAATTTTAAATTTAATAAAATAAATTTATTTATTTAATTACAAATTTAACAGTGTGCATTGTTAATCGTTTTAAAATTAACCTACAAACAAACGAAGCCACATTTCACATAATATTAATCATTGTAATTAACAAGATGGTAAATTAAGAAGAACACAAAAGTTTTTCATTCACGCAACTACAACAAATAATTATAACTAAATACCTCTCATTATTCTTGAGATAGAAGAGACATTCTGTTCACCCTCATATAACAAAGATTAGTGGAAATAAATCTTGCTCAGTGTAACTGATGAGCGAGCTCAGCCGCCATCGCCACAGCTAGTGCGAAGTTTGAATCAATATCTATTGCTGTTTGAACCGCCGTGCGAGGGCAACGGATCAACTCTTATCCTTCGAGAAAGGTCGGAGTGAGATTTGTGTATTGTTAAGTTTTTGATGCAATGATATAAAAGTGGCAAACTGGCTGAGTTGAATATTGTCTATTTCATAGATGGTTTAAATATTGCAGGTCGTATAATTTAAAGTTCCATGAAACCATATCAATATCTGGTGCAGATATTATTAATGTCTATTGCAGTCTGTATCAATGTCGGAGTGGAATATGTGTATCGTTACATTTTTCTAAACAGGTTAAATAAAAATGAATGGAAAAAAATTGGTATTTCATACATTTAGCTCGCATAATTATTGCACTATTGAATGGAACAGCTAATTTCGGCTGTCAGAATGTTGCTCAGATTAACTGATAAGAGAGCTCAGCCTACGATCGCCACAGCTAGTGCATCAAATCAAATCAATAGAATAGAATAGAATAGAATAGAATAGAATACTCTTTATTATGTACACCATAAAAATTACAGATACAAATGTTGAAATTTCATAAAGTGTTAGTTTTGTTTTTATTGTTGAATCAAAAGTCATTTATTCAAACTAGGCTGAGAATGAGCACTTTTCGAACGTCAAAATTACATAAGACAGTCCCCCAAAACGCCCACCCTTCGCCACTTCCTAGTGCTTTAGCTGGGAAGAAGAAGTGGTCAACAAACTCCCCAGAAGCACAGCTGTCTGTTCAGTTAGAGAAAATAAATGGATTCTATACAACAGTATGCAAAACAATTTACATTACGTGCAACACAAAACATTAAATTATTAGCCATATGTCAGCTAGCACACCACTAAACCAACAAAAAAAAAGAAAAGGAAAACACCAAAAACTATAAGTTCTCTAGCAGAGATAAAAACGTAAACAGAACTTAATGCCCAAATAAATGCCTCCAAGCATAAAGGGCGTGCCCGCTTACATATAGCTATAGCTGTAACAGTCACAAATGATGAGCAAGGATCATCAAAGTAAAATAAATAAATAATTAATTATTAATAACAAAACAAAACAATGGTCAGCAAGACGACCAATGAGAAGTTTGAATCAATATCCATTGCTGGTCGAAAGCAAACGGCAAAGGATCAAATGCAATCTTCCCTTCTCTCTTTAGCTTAAAAATGATCTATAAACAAATTGACAACCCACAGAGAAGACTATTTTCTGAATATAGAACTTATTATTTTGACTTTTTTATTCGTGAACTGTTGTCACAATTCCAAGAAAGACGGACTTAGTTACGGACAGACTTACTAAGTTGCAGGACCCGCAACTAAGTATAAACTTGCAACACAATTTTGACCTAGTTTCAACTGTTGTATTGATTTGAAACTTTACTTCGGACTTCGATTTGAAATTTTTTAAGTTTCAAGATTTGCGAAACCTGTTGTTTCCTTAGAAGTGCAGCGGAACTACTTGAGTTGAGGAAGTATTTCAAGATCAAGCGGTTTCTAAAGATTCCTATCTCGAAAACTATGATGACTTGGAGAGCTTAATGACATTTTTTCATTTTTCATTCATTTCATTTATTCGTGAACAATTTACATTGTGTTGAATATACATGCAATTTACATAAAAATAAGAATTATGAATTATTAATTAGCATTCCAATAAATTAAAAAATAGTGCCTAACAGTTTCAAATATTGTGTGGAAACAGTTTTAAAATACTACTAGACAGTTCAAAAACAATATACATAGTTATGATGTCAAACAATTTTAAAGTACAAGGTCAAGAACAGTTTTAAAACAATATAATCAAAATTCACGTCAAGTACAGAAATAATTATAATCAGAATATTACAGAATAGGTTCATGTTCGTCAGTATACGACGCGAACATGTTGTATTATTTAGCCAAAGTGTGGAACTCTCTGCCAGCGTCTGTGTTCCCTTCCACATATTGTGGCGGCATCTACATCGCCACATGCGAACTACGTAGCAAACTGACGTCACGCAAGATCCTGCATCGCGCAAGCAGAGTTTACAGCGCAACTAGCATATATACAACATCCCGACATCAACCGTCGGGTAGTTGCCCACCAGACATAACACCCGTCTGATCGGAGGATCCTCCCTTTTCTATGGAGGATGAGTAATTTTACACCCCGTTCCTCATGCCTCTAACCCGTCTGCCTTCAAAGCAAGAGTGAACAGGCATCTGCTGGGCACTTTCGTTCCATCATAGCCCGCATCCATCGCGAGATCCATCCACCCATCCAGATATCAAGGTCAAGAGCAGGCCCATCAGCAAAAAAAATAAAAAATATTGTACAGAAAAAACTGTTTTGAGAATTCGTAGAAAATTAATGTTGTACATTTCCCAGCTAAAGCGCTAGCAAGTGGTGAAGGGTGGGCGTTTTGGAGGAATTTCTCATGTAATTTTGACGTCCGAAAAGTGCTGATTCTCAGCCTAATTTAAATAAATTACTTTTTTTCATTTTTGGATTACTACGTGCAAAATGGTCGAAAACAAACTGTTTTCATACAAAACTCACACTAGATACCGTTTTTTTTTTATAATTTACATTTTAGAAAACGTTAGTCTCAAACCATACGAATCAATAACGACAACAAAACCTATTCTTATATAAAAAAGAAAAAATCGAATCGAATATAAAATCGAACCAAAATACAAAACCCTCTGGCGGATACGAGGCCCAAATGACACGTTGAATAAACGCGCCGCAGAAAGAGGACTGATCTCGATATGGCCTCATCAGTAAGACTCCTTGGCCCAGTTGCTAGCCAATCGAGGTTGCAGTATCCTTTCTCTGCACTTTCTTTTATAGTTTCAAGACAGCTAGTTTTGGAAGTTGGAATTATAGTTTATGGAAATTGTATTTTAGTAAGTGTCATTTTATTCTTACGTTGATGGATTTTCTGACAAAACTGCAAAAGTAAAAATGTAATTTGAAAGTGTTTTAACGTATAGTGAGTACCCATTCTTTGCCGACAAAAATACTTAAAATGAATGAATAAATGACTTCGAGCATTTTGAACCGGCTTTTGAACACCTTACTGATCCCGGATCAAAAGACCAGCAATCAAAATCCGGCCATGTTTATCCCACAGGTAGCCCACGGCCACCTACTGGGCCTAAACA
This sequence comes from Atethmia centrago, assembly GCA_905333075.3. Taxonomy (NCBI): domain Eukaryota; kingdom Metazoa; phylum Arthropoda; class Insecta; order Lepidoptera; family Noctuidae; genus Atethmia; species Atethmia centrago. The sequence continues at coordinate 27,692,018 of HG995380.1, read as the reverse complement.
GAATAATATAGATGTACAGCATAATCAGCCTACAACGTTCCCACTGCTGGGATTCAGGCCTCCCCTCTGCGAGAAGGAGTGGGCCATAATCCACCACGCGGTTTCGTAGATAGATAGATGTACCGTCGATACAAAAAGAAGGAGAAGCGAGTACTACTAGACAAAATCAAACTGGTTGCTATTTTAATTGTACAATGTATTATTTGATACAAATAATAAATCAATGTTGAATTTAAATTCTGTGAATACTTTAACTCACACACTGAATTATTACTTTATTTATTATTTTTAGGAAAACGTATACTTTTACAATGTTTGTAAATATGTGAGCATCATGTACCTATCACATAATTAATTTATCTGTCATTGCTTCATTTTTAATTACTTTTCTTCCTATTTTGGTATAGTAATTTTATTCTAGCTGCATCGTCTTCACATATAATTATATAATGTACCTATACAAAATTTTGTAAAACATTTTAAAAGAGCAACGGTGGAGTTTCTTGCCCATTCTTCTCCATTAGAAACTACATTTTCGAAGGGGCAACTAGAATCAATACTATTTTTTTTGTAAATTTTGACGTTCAAAATTGCCTTTTATGTGCCTATTTGAAATAAATAATTTGACTTTGACTTTGACTTTAGCGATGAAATACGCTGTATTTCATCGCTATAATTGACGACGACCGAGGAATCGTTTGACGTCAATGTGTCTCAGTTAAGCCGACAGTTTATGCCGAACACGACAGGTGTTACTAACCATTGTCGCTTCTAACACGTTACCATTTAGATTTTTCTGTATCTATACATGTTTGTTGGTGTTTGAAACTACGTAGGTATAGAAGAACAGTCAGTTTTCTTTAATTTTATTTTCAATTGTTCACTTGGCTGAGTTTTTTTAGCATTTTCTCTACCACACTTACAGTAATAAAACTAGAACACGTAACAACCATACTAATCCAAGCCATATCAAACCTATTCAGAATCAAGGCAAAACCATTCCCTGCAAGACGAAATACCATTTGAAAATCAAAGTCAACTACATAAATAAGGTACCTACGTAACATTGAGCGGATATAACGTACCAATATTATGTGCAAACCCACATAGCTAGCGTCACAATTCGGAAGCAATAACCCCAATAGCTACGCCGTAGACAGCTACGGCGTAGACGGTTACGGCGTAGTTATGTATGCTACGACGATTGCTACGCGTGTAGACGGTAGTGTATTTTTTTGTGGAATGTTTTATTTTTTGTTTGGTTGATGTTGCTGCGATAGTGAATTAAGATAGTTCAAATAATAACATTACGGCTACATTTTGTAAAAGGATAAGCACAGAAATGCTTAGCTGGTTTTGATTTTATTAAAAAAGAAGCGATCTGTCTTATTAGTTTAAGTTAAGTATGAAATTCTCAGTTTTGACTTTGGCAATAATTAATTAATTAAATAACTAATTAACCTTCATTTGCTCTATAAAATGCAAATGAAGATGAGAATATTTTTTCATAACAATACTGAAATTCCTAATAATATTATAAACTCGAAAGTTTGTGAGGATGGATGGATGTTTGTTACTCTTTCGCGCAAAAACGGGTACACGGATTTGGATGAAATTGGGCACACAGATACTCAGATATATATATAACCTGGATTAACACATAGAGGATACTTTTTTACCGGTAGTACGTTGCATGCATACACGACGGTAGTCTATTCACGACACGTTGTGCACAATTTCTGAGAAAAAGTACTAGGCTTGCATGAATTCACAATAGTATTTCAATCATTAGTATTATGCTACTACAGAATTTCGTTAAAGAGTCCGATGGGCATTTACCAACCATTGTTGCGCCCAGAGTATCAAACTCAGTTGAGAAGTTCAACATTACAGAAGATATGGTACGAAAGGCTTTATTAAGTTTAACGATAACACAGCCCCTAATCCCGACAGCATACCATCAATATTGCTTAAAAAGTGCCACAGGCTCTGACCAGCAACTTGGCTCAGATCATGAACAAATCCCACCAGGATGGAATTGTGCCAGCTGAATGGAAAGTGGCCAACGAAGTGTCTCTTTACAAGAAAGGAAACAAACTATTACCGAGAATTTCTATCACAGGAGCAGGTTATCCTGGCGGAGCAGCATGGGTTTGTCCCGAGACGATCAGTCACAACGAATCTACTAAAATACGTACAGGAAGACCAAATGTACCAAGAATCGTGACAAAGGGCATCCCACAGATGTGATATACCTGGATTATGATAAAACATTTTTATCGCGTCCCCTTGCGACGTCTAACCCACAAACTTGAATACTTTGGCATACGCGACAGTGTATTAGTCTGGATAAGTGATTTTCTTACCAAAAGAACATTCCGTGTGCGTGTTAGAGATGTTATTTCTACGGCTCATATAGTGCTCAGTGGTGTTCCCCAAGGATCGGTGCTCGGTCCACTGATAGTTTTTTGGGAATCCCCATGACCAGTGGCAAGATATCCAAAATGATCGAAACGCTATGTACAAATGGACTCAGGATTGTTTGTTAACGCTGAATGTTGACAAATGTAGTGTCTTACACATAGGTAAAAACAATCCTCGAAAAACTTATCATCTCGGACTCCAAACTCTCGTCTGGTGAGTCACAGAGAGATCTAGGTGTTATGATGTCCAACAACCTAAAATGGGAAGCACACACATCCAGTATTGTCAAAAGAGCAAATTCGAAACGTAACATCATCCGCGAGGCATTCAAGTGCCTGAGGCTGAGGCTACATTGGACCAAACTCAAACTCAAAGCATTTATTTCAATTAAACCATTTACAGGCACTTTTGAATTGAGAAGACCGTAAAGCGACCTGCGACACATGAGCGATTAAAACAAATAAATGAATGTTCACGTATATGTATATTCTACACCGTACATCAAATATTACTAGCGATCTTTGATTTCTTTAAGCGATCGGAACAACATTACTGTAATCACGGCATCGGCTACATCAACATATCAGCGAAATTAGCCGCATGAATCGCTCATGCTAATTCATTGTGTAGCATGTGTACTGTAGCCACGTCATCACCGAATATACGCCGGATTTTTGCCTATAATGTAGCCATACCATGTTTATCTCGTTTCGCTCTTTCAGTCGTATCGCAAGTCGCTGCCTACTGTAGCCTCAGCCTGACGCTCAAGACATTTATCAAGTTGTACAAGACATAGACATAAGACCTCTCTTAGAATATGCTGATGTATATCCGTGTATATAATACTCGTATATCACATTGGTCAAACAGGGGACATAGTTCTTCCATAGTTCGAGATAACAATCCACTATAGCTACCCAAACCCATAGCCCAAAATGTTTTGTTTCCATGATCAATTACAATAGTTGTGCACCAACCGGGGGTTGTCCTTGGGTGCACTTGCATATTGCATAGTGCATACAAGGATAATCGTCGGTTAGTGCCTTATTTCATTCAAAACGTGTAACGGGCTTCTGCGAGTTGGCTTTGGCTCCTCGTACGCCTTACAAAGGTCCGGGACCCCAGGGTCTCGAGAAATGTCAAAGACAACCAATATAATAATAATAATAACCTCACCGCCGTATCTCTACGTTAACGAGTGTTTTCGAACTTTGGGTCTGTGCCAGTAGAGTTTGTTTTGCCTGAACAGGCACCACTCTGCCCTAGGGTAAGAAGTCAGACCAAGAGAGAAAGAGAAACCCGCAGAGTAGCGTGTGGCTAGCTGTTGAGCAGTAGCGACCCCACGGACCCTATCTCCCCGGAAGAAGTCTTGTTCCTCACCTTTGGCTTGGCTTTATTGGCTGGCTGGAGTGAACACTGACGAGGAACAGAGCTCCCACCTCTTTCTTGCCTTTATTGGCCGGCCTGAATGGAGATTTGCAAGAGATAACGTGCTTAGAGGAAGGAAGTATTCCTGTAAGTGCTGATAGTGATCTTGACCATCTTCCAGGCTCTGGCATTGTCCTGATAGCCGTGGTATACCTCTCCACTCCTCACAAACACCTCAGGACACGTTGCCTCTTTGTCACTAGGGACTATTTTCGGAGGCCTGTGCAAGTCATCCAGTACCATTTTATCTGCGTATTTTATAACATTGGTCAGGCAGGGGCCATAGTCTTTCCATAGTTCTAGATAATCATTTCACTTTAACCACCCAAACCATAATCCAATAACTTTGTTTCCATATTCCACGATAGTCCTACACCAACCGGGTGTTGTACTCGGGTACACTTGCATTGTGTGAACAGGAGATAATCGTCGGTTGGTGAGTCATTTCATTAAAAAACGTCGAACGGGCCTCTGCGAGTTGGCTTCGGCTCCTCGTACGCCTTCCAAAGGTCCGGGACCCCAGGGTCTCGAGAAATGCCAAGATAAGTAATAATAATATGATTTCAATTAACTTAATTAACTTTGGCACACAGATATTTTATATCATGGATCTGGATTAACGTATAGGATATTTTTCATCCCGCTGCTTTTCATAGCCGCTGGCAAAAGCTAGTATATAATAAAATGGAGACATTTATAAAAACCTATTTTATATTTAACTGAAATATAGTTCAATAAAAGCCATAATGTAACTATAGCTGAGCAACTTTACCGATGTCCTTTCTCCACGCAACCATAAAACGTTTTGACCCTAATAACCTAAACTACTGATCGATTTGTGATACTAGATGCTACCCTGATACGAATTTAATTTACAAATATAAAGGCATTTTGACTCAGCACTTTAACACTTAATATAACTATTTCAGCTTTTAACCTCTCAAACTATTTTCAAAGTGGGTAACAATAGACCAACTGGGTCAGACTCGAATCCACGACCTTCCGTCCAAAGTGTTTCGGAGCTATTGTTAGTACAAAATAGTTTGTTATAGTCAGCCGTGTATATTTTGTGCTTGATTCACGCCGAAAAGCCGAGCTTGATATTCTGAGATCTAAGCTACGCGAATAACTATTCATAATCTATTCTATTCATAATCTATTATGTTATCTTTTAATATTTTTCGTTATTTTTGTTTCCTCTCAGATCACCTGCCATCTTATCTCTTCACCACCCTTGGTTGACTGGTAGAGTCCGCCTTTGTACTTAATTGTGTGCGAGAAGTTTAAATAAATAACGTAACTTTTTGATTAACACGTGAATTTGAAAGAAAAAAGAAAGAAAATACGTTTATTTGCGGTAAACATGACGCAAAGAAGGAACACAAATACAAATAAGAAACGATTTGGGGGAGAATATGCGTCACGTCCACGCAAAATGGCCAACGCTCAGCATAATGCTACGACCCTATGTGAGACAGAGCCCCAGCGCGGGTTTTCAGCGATAGCCGGCATTGACGGGATGACGTCGACTGGTGCAGCACACAGTGAGAATTTAATATGAAAAAAAAGAATAACATAAATACAAATATTTAAAATGGCAACATTCCGTACCGACGGTAACGACGTACGCGCTGCCGGCCTAAAGTAATCTGTGCGCGCAGCTGTCAGAAAACTATTTGTTTGACGTTGACGTATTTGTAATTCAGGTCTAGTAGAAAAAGGTTTATTTAATCGTGAACCAAATGTAAAAACTTATACGCAGCTAATTCTTTAATTACCTCTTTTATTAGTTGGGGACATGGCTAACATAACTGAAAACTTATATTATAATATTATTATTAAACATGTACAGTGGAGTGGAGAGAAAGTTTTTAAGCATGGTATTTACGAGCTAAATGTTGTGTAAACCTTACTAGTTGCTCGATACAAACATGTTTAAAACTCAAAATTCAAAGCATTTATTTCAGAATCAGATTCAGATCATTGAGATTTCTTATAAGCATTTATTATAATTATTTCTTTCTTTCTGACTGCCTCGTTGGTCTAGTGGTCGCAAACGCTACTGCTAGCATGAGGTCCTGGGTTCGATTCCCGGGTCGGGCAAAGTGTTATTGGGTTTTTCTATCTGAAATTTCTCACTAGCAGCCCGGAGTCTGGATTTGTGCCCGATTGGTGGGTTACACGGGACTTAAACATAACTGGCGAAAGGTGGGTGTACTACAGGTACACCTCTGCCCAACCCTTCGGGGAAACAAGGCGTGATGTTATGTTTCTGTATTTCAATTAAACCATTTACAGGCATTTTTTAAATTGTCAAGGAGTCGGTCAGTTAGACATGTGATGCTAGTTGCCCTTTCCAAAGCGTAGTAGGTACCCATGGAGAAGAACGGGCAAGAAATTCCACGGACACTCTTTTTAGGTCCAGTTGAAGAGTGCAGACTCATAATGCTACTAATAAAACCTACTTAAATTACAAGGCCTTAAGCTAATAAAATCAACCTATATTTTTCTTTATAATTATTACAAAAGTTTTCATAAAAAGCGCACAACCATTGTTACTAACAACAGCAAACCGCCCGCCACAGCTATTAGCTTGTAGCGGTAAGTTTGTCGCCGACACAATGGATTGTTGTACTGTATTGTGTGCACGCAACGCTTTTGGGTGTGGTACAAGTTGGAAGAGAAGCGGGTATTCAAATTCATTTATTGGTGTGATTTTTGGTACATTTTACATGTGATCTTAATTATAAATAATAAGTTCCTCAAAAAATCTACCTTACTCTTTCACATAATTAGTCATTATAATAAAAAAGAATAATCAACATATTAAAATAATATAATGACAATGAAACATAACATAACTTAAGACAGAAAAAAAACAAGTAAAAACATTAACAATTGAGTATACATATAAATAATGAATGGAAATAAAGATAATATTGAATATTGATTATAATTATAAGATTTTACATGGCCAACGAACTGTTTTGCAGTTCGGTAAGTAATATTAAATTGTGTATTTTTTTATTATTAAAAAAAAATAGTTAAAGTAATACTGTTTTTACCGATAGCTTTAAGTGTAATCAGTTTTCCAGTAAAAACCTTGAATCTTTCCGCCTTTATTTCCTAAAGAATTAAACCAATCAGATGACAGATGACTTATGCAAACCATTGTACTTTATGAGACAGTTCTGGATTTAATTAATCGAATCAGTATATTGCAGTCTGTGTCTCGAAATAAGGTTCCGAAAGTATAATTATGATCCGCCTGTGTGCAAAATAATTAGTGTCTGCAAATGTGCAATTCGCTTGGCGCTAATGCCGTAGACTTCAAATAATATATCACAATAACGACTATGATTCAACTTTAAAATAAAATAAAATTGCGTGAAACAAATACCAATTATTAAAATTAAGCGAAGTATTCTCTTTTATGAATTGATAAATACTTTCAATTAAATACATATTTACAAATGAACTTTATTTTAATATTTGCATCGAAATATTGTTAATACACGCTAACGGGTAATCCTTTTAACTTTCATAGCAATTTACCTGAATTAATATTTTTTATTTTAAACAACGTTCGGGATTTGTTCTTCTTTGATGTTGTTAATGTCGTATTAATTACTACACAATCGACGATCGTTTCCTATTCGCGTGTGGTAACTGTAAAATTAACTTTATGACTACAAATTAATATGTCTTTAACCTTTGTTCTTTAATCTATACGACAATAAATTAAAACACTGGAATTAAAGTATTTTGGAACTAACAAATAAATCGCATCGAAATTAAATAAATGATTTTTTCAAACAAACCAGTTATAATAATAATAATATAATAATAATAATTTTATTCATAAGGTCACATAGAAATTACTAGAAATTACATCATTACAAAGTTACATATACGAAAAAAAGAAATAGTAAGAAAATGTTAAACTATGTCTAAAATAAATCTAGTGTTTAACTTATATAGATTGGTTTTTTTGGTTTTTTTGGGTGGGAAATCATCAAATAACTTCTCCCGCATGGTTTACGCTATCTAACGCCTTAGAGAGATCGCTAAAGATTCTCTCTGGGCGGAGCTGGAGGTTGTGTCAGACTCTTACTGACTAAAACCCACCCGTATTCCTTCCTGTTGCCTGTGTTGCGGGGGCCTCGATGACCCATAAGTACCTTCCCGCGACCCCGATATAGATTGGTTAAGGGTCTAATTGAATACGATAGTACTAGTGACGGGCTGACGCCACAGTCGGCTCTATCGGCAAAACCCATGTTTAGCCGATCAGCGAACTAGCTATAGTCACTAAACTATTGGACATCATCATCATCTTCTGCCTAGCCTTTTCACAACTACGTTGGGGCCGGCTTCCAGCCTAATCGGATGCAGCTGAATACCAGTATTTTACATGGAGCAACTACCTATCTGACCTCCCCAATCCTGGGTAAAACAATATCCCTTGGTAAGACTGGTTGTCAGACTTTCGGGCTTCTGATGACCCGTAACGACTGTCAAAGATCCACGAAGGACAGTCGGGACCAACGGCTTAACGTGCTTTCCGAAGGGGTCTTGGTATGTAAAGATGGTCACCCAATCTAAAGTGTGGTATGGTCTTGGTATGTAAAGATGGTGGACCAACCGCGGCAAGCATAGCCTGATCAATTGACCCGTGCGACTGTTATTATTTAGCCACAAACCTCTTTCTTTTTTTTTTGAGGGTTAATTTATTAATTTATAATCATCAAATAACTTCTCCCGCTCTGGGCGGAGCGGGAGGGTGTGTCAGACTCTTACTGACTAAAACCCACCCGTATTCCTTCCTGTTGCCTGTGTTGCGGGGGCCTCGGTGACCCATAAGTACCTTCCCGCGACCCCGGCAGGCATCGGCCCTAGTGGACCCCTACTTTTGTGCTGACGACATCTCTATGAGGCGCGCGTGGAATACGACGCGCCGTCGACCCGGGCCTGGTCCTTACCGGACGGTTAGCTACCCATTGCTCACCGTCCGCAAGCCCGCGCCTACGGTGGCCGGAAATCCGCCCGGGAGTCCCGACGCCCTGGGCGTCTCCTGCGGTGGCTAGGGGCAAGAGGGCGCGAAACTTGCCTTTCCCTCAACCGTCCCGCCTCCTCCTTCGCGAGCATTACTGTTTCGCAGAAGGAGGTGACGGCTTCCCATGCCCTCTCGCTCCGTACCATGGCCTGAACCAGGGCCGGACGCGAGAGGTTCTGCCGCCGATCGCCTCCACGAGGACACGGCGGTGCTCTGCCCAAGCCGGGCAGACCTCCACCGTATGCTCCACCGTGTCCTCCGGGACATCCACACAAGCCACAAACCTCTTGGATATATTCCATTGAATTTTCGTACGCAGATTGGGAACGTCATCAATTTAGCGTCGTATTATCGTCTCCACCAAATTCATCCCAACTAAGGAACCATTCATTGTGCGAGGTCCGACATGCACTTGGCCGGTTTTTTTGTTTAATAACCCACTACCTCAGTCTAAAGCAATTTATTAAAAAGTGATCACTGAACAATATACTTTATGTATTTTATCTCTGCTATAATTTTACCAAATCCCTAGACGAAAGTAACAAATGCTAATTTAATCAAAATAATTATTAAAAGTCCTTCGTTTTCTCTTAATGAATAGCAGATAGTAGTTTTGAATATTTAATATGCTAGAGCCAAGATAATTTGTCTGAATGTCACTTATAATTGTCTTTCGACGACTTTCGATTTACAAAATGTCGTCCTTCGAACTCAATCAATCTAATTAATTTGATGCAGCCTTTTATATTTATCAATAATTATTTATTATGTTTCCGTTTTAACCTTGGTTAGAGAATTGAGAAAAAATATGTAGAGAATTGAGTAAAACTTTTCTTGTGAGTATTGGTTAAGCGATTTTGACAGCAATTTGCCAGAATTCCCTTTTAAATATTATACTTAATGCTATAATAATTGTCTGTATTTTATCAATGACCAGATTTTATTTGGTACTAGCTGATCATTTTAACGGACATAAGATCGTCCATGTTGAGTAGGAATGTATTACAGACTGCCTATAATCATAAAAAAATAGGGATAACGAAATAAATTAAACTATCCAATACAAAACATATTTCTTTCCCTGACCCACAAAACCTAAAGAAAACAAGCCGAATGTCCATCAAATTACTGACAATACACGAGTACAAAACAACCTTCACTAAAAATATTCCAGTATCCACACAATAGCTGAGACACAGTCAGGACACGTCTCCGAGCCTAATAGGCCCTTCACTAAGGCCTAACAAAAGGCTAGACGAAACGAATACTAATAAAATATGTCTTACACATAGGTGTGGGCAATATGGAAGAATAAATCCGGTCCAAAAGTCTGATTAAGTAGAATTGGTAAATCTTTTGTTGACTTTCGTGTAAGCTGTTGGGATTACTTGACCAATAACAACTAAAAGTTGAGCGTGGTTGATGTTTGGGTGTTCCGAAAACTAGGGATTATAATTGTTATCTTAGGGCATGAGTTTTTTGTAATTTAATTATTAGTTTGTATAGATCAATCATCAATTATTTTCATAAAATTGAAAATATATTTTTGTTTATTTCTGTTAAAAATGATACTTTTTGGTCATAATATAATATAACGCCTGTAATTCCCGAAGAGTTAGGCAGAGGTGTATCTACATACAGTACACCCACATTTCACCAGTTCTGATTAAGTCTCATGTAATGGCAAGCCCAGCAACCGAGCACAAATCCAGAAACCGGGGGTTTGCTACTGAGAAATTCCTATGGAAAATCCAATAAGACTTTGCCCGACTTGGCAATTGAACTAGACCATCGAGGCGCGAACACTAGACCATCAAGGCACATTCTCGTCACTGTCTGCAACTTTTCAAGTTTTGTTTTTGGTCCTGTGGATACAGGACCAAAAGCAAAACTTAAAAATTTAATAAACTTCCCTTGTCTACATAGCTCCAGTGAGTGTCGTGAAAACTGATGCCAGTAAAGGGTAATACTGCGTAAATGTATTATTTGCTAATATTTACTTAGTAGTGATAAAGGTGGAAATGCAGTGACAGCGCGGAATTCAAATCTTCTTATGTTTTTTGCATTGAATTTCGCGGGCTACCACTGCGGATCCATCTTAAGGGGTAGTCCCCTAAACGCAATTTTTGTAAGTTTTATAATGCCTAAAAGTATATGATCCACCGCAGTAAACCAAATCAGAAAAATATATGATATTCTTCAGGATATATGCTAGGTAGATAGTGTATTGAAAACATAATACAACTAATAAGATGGATAGAAAAATCACGAAGTTACCTCTAAAAATGTTTTTTAACGATTAGGAACCATACTAACATACATGCAATCTTTCTGTTTTTTTATCAGATTATTCTACAAGCAATATATTAGCATAATAGAGTTTTATTTTTTTATCCAATGAATAGATTTTTTGTAAATAAAGAATTGCTTCATATTTTGCAATAAATTATCAGCTTTGTGTCATCGCGCTTCTCTTTCTTTTCTATGCAGTCCGACAGTAACCGCGCTTTAGGTGTTGTCAGCCTCTTAACCTGTTAAGCCCTGCGCGACACCAATTCGGAGTCAAATAATAGAAAATCAATTGTGTCTCATTAGCTGTCCTTGACAAATTAAGGAGATTTGCTATAGCGAATGTGAGTACCAATACAAACCATTTCTGGTTTAATGATACAAAACAAACATGCACCTGTATTAAGATAGAATGCAAAAATAAATAAATAAATTTTATCTCCTGACTAATGACTACTCAACGGAGCGTTTGTTTTCAATTACAACCGTAGTTAAAGCACCTGGTGCTCACCTTACCGATCGTTAGCGGTTCAAACTACGACTCGTAAGACGAATAGTTTCCTTGGTCCTTAGCGTCGCATAGTATTCTTGTATTGTTAGTAGTTTCCTTGAGGAAAATTGAGCTCCTTTGAAGTATAATTTGGTATTACAATAAGAAAACCTCGATATTGAAGAAACGGAAAATTGCCGAGGAAAAGGCTTCGATTTCTATTACAAGAACTGGGTATTTCAATTACACGTCATCAAAAAGTGATACGTATTTTCTGTTGAATATTCCAGCGTAATTTAAAAGCAATCAACTAAGTTCAGAACACCATTTAGAAATTCACCCAAGAATAAATTTCAATGATTCACAGAGGACTCTACGAATCGGAATATACTAACGGTTTTCGACACACCAATTAACTGAACAGCCACCCTACCACCCCAATGCATTTGCTCTAAAATATGCGTTTCAATATAAACCTTAACACATAAAATTTAAAGTGAGAATTTGAATGGGCTCACATATTTCCAAAATGTGCATTCAAATTCCAACTTTAGCGCATAAAATTCAGGGTTTAAGTTTGGTCGCTAAGGTTGTTTACTGAAAAAGATCGTATCAGTAAAAATACGGGGTTCGATTGGTGAATCTTTGAACGTTGTGAGAGGAACGCTTACAGTAATGGTTCGTCTGAATGCTATTTTGTTGATAAGTAACTCGGGGTAATTGATATTAGGAGGTTCTTTTCGCGTTTATATCTACTAGAACGCTGTATACTCCTATGATCTTCCATTCTAAAATAAAACACATGTCCATTGATGTTTCCTTGGACACCAAGCCTTTATGGCTTGAATACGAAGCTTTTGGCTTCTTTGTATGTGTGTATGTTATGTATTTTTTTTGTCATGTGCGTTTTGTTTGTGCAGAAGCAAACATTTTGACGCGATAACGTCTTATAAATCGATGAACGCCGGCCGCACGCACGAAAAAACGTGACTCATTGTCACGTTCCGCCTGAGCCGAACGTGCAAACGAGAGCGCGGAACTAGCGATAGAGAGGCACGATCGGCCTAAGCGTTCGGCTTGTGACGCATCTCTCTCTTGTTATTCATTCTTGTTCTCACGTTTCATTAAATGATTAACGTAGAGAACACTAACTAAATCTAAACTTAAATCACTATTCACTGACGACTTCTTAATCATCAGCAACTCCACAAACGCTTAACATAACGACGCGGACGATTTAATTAACTGTTCTTATGTTTCCCTAACGTTACTACAATCCACACAAAACATATTATTATATTTAACTACATCGCTAAACCCACGTTAACTCATTGCAATTAACTAAAAGCGAGTGTAATCTCTCAATTCGCTGCTAACTTAATCATCGGTTAAGATTGAACTGTTTAACTTTGTTTAATTAAAGTGTCTCATTAGATGTAAGCTGAAATAAATAAAGGTAATGGCTCCCTTGGTAGAGTAATTGGTTTTAATATGTAGCGGTTGGTGTACTGGTAATAATGTGGTGGGGTTGACTATGATATTGTTGTATGCTGTGGCTTAACGGGGTAACAATGGGCGTTAAGTGTCATATCACTTTTAAAATCTCTTTTTTGCAGTAAAGATGACTGAATGAAATACATAATCCAACGGCCAAGCAGACCAAGGTTTTTCATGCAACTAAATAGTTTTAGGAGAAAAACAAGAACTTCATAAGGCGAGAAAAACGTTTTTAAGTTTTTGCATTAAAAACCTTATAAGATTTGTCATACAGCCTAATTATTATTTATAGTTTTAAAAGAAATAAAGGACAATGCCCATTTTTTTAGGAGGATTAGGCCCCTAGAAAAACTTCGCGTGTCACGGTGTCACTTGAAGAAAATTTGCATGTAGATGTTAATGAATCAATTTTACAGCAATATTCCACGCTAAAGTTACTTAAATACCCAACAAACTTAAGCTTACCAGACAATTTGTCACCCCATAGTTCCATTTTACTAACTTAAGCTACTTTAACACGTTTATCACTTAGTGCTTCTATCCGCACGCAACACAAAATAAATGTGTATTCGCAACCAAATGAATTGGTACCTAACAATACAATTACGTTTTGAAATCATATGAAGCAACAATTAATTAGGTATGGCAAATTGTAGTTCATCGCTTTTATCATGTACACCGAAACAGTAATTTAATTTGTGCTGATTAAGCACCAATTGTTAACTAGATTTCGAGTTTAAAATTCGTAAGTAAACATATTCTGAAAAAAAAAACAACCCAGACCTTAGGACAAATTTACATGCACACTATTCCGCGACTGGTCCTTCAGTTCTACACCCAAAGACCATAACACATTTCAAATTCAAATATCGATCGTATAAAAAAGAAATGACTTACGATGGCGGGATCCCTCCGACGAACACATCGGAGTTTGAATTAAACTTCCCGAAGATGAACTCTTTGCCTCGTGACGTCTTACTTTGCGTGATGCCATCCACTTGTAATGACGTGTGCTCGTCGCGACGCGCCACCTGGTCGGGAAAGAGGGAATTCATTATGTAATGAACATGTTTAAAGTAGCTTCTTATAAGTCTTAGTACGCTTGGAAGCCCGAGACATGTGTCTCGACTCGGATTTTGTATAAATTTCTTGACACTTGTCTTGTCACTTACAGTGCACAAAAAACTTTTGGCGCTCGAATAATGTTGACATGAGGGCGCTGTTGGTAAAAATATTTTGTGAAATGCATTGAAAAAACAAGATGGTGGCGTTAGTTCCGATTTTGGCCACGCGCCATAAGATCTTCATACAGCTATAGGTACGTATAGGCCTTTTGGTTGCGTATACGGCCAAATTAGACGGTGTCCAGCCTGTCCGGCATTTGTTAGGCTTTTAAAATTGACCATTTTTTTACAATAATATGATATACCATGACCATTTTGTTTTAATTTGTTTTCCATTGCAAATTGCAATAGTAGTTACTGCTAACTACTATTGCAGTCATTGAAATTAATATTGTAATGAATATTTAATTATTAATAATAAAGAAGACTGACTATATACGAGAAAAAATCTATAAATAGATTATTGAGATAGTTTAGGCAAAAAGGAGTCGGAAAATGTTACTTTTAGTTCATAAAATAACAAAATAAATTTTAAAATTCGATTCAACTTTTTCAGTTTTTCTAATCTGTTAAGAAACACCATGAAATAGTAGCCGCCATGTTATTACGCCATACCGCTATGTAAACTATAACGTGTCAACTGTCAACTGATAGTTAGATAATAGATCAGCGCATCATTTGTTTACATAGCCAAGTGACGTCATGACCACAGAGCAACATGGCGTCCACTGCGTCCAGCGTTTTCGTCAAACTACGCGCGATATTTGAAAATGTAAAATTTAAATGCATTTTTATGGCACTTATCGATTGAATAAAAATTTTGTGATTTTTTTTGGGGCATATTAGCACTATATAATTTAATTAAGACACTTTTCAAAAATGGGTGTAAGACTCTAAATTTTGTTTCATTAAAATTTATGAAGATTTTATGGTATATGGTAAAAAAAATCGCCCATGTGCGTGTCGGACCACGCACAATGAAGGGTTCCGTTGTTGGGATTACTTGGGACGAATTTATTCAAAAAACAAACTTAACATTGTAGTTAAAAAACTTGTTCTCCGATACATCGATATATGCCACGGTCGATTCTCAGTTAGAGAATTGACCGTGGCATACACAAACTTAAGTTGGTCGACTATAACTCGTTAATTTGTAAAGCCTACTTAGCTGTGATAGTTTTTCTTTTAATTTCATTATATGTTCTACTGCCATGAATTTTTTCAAATCTCCATATATCTCCATAAACAACCGTTTAGCTGGCAGGGGGGGGGGACACTCGACTCTAACAAAAAATAGCACTTTAATGCTTATTATTATTACGTGCATGGGAGATACCCTAAAAAAATATATTTTAGCACTTTGTCGGCGTGATTAATATGTATACCTAACTACGCGTCTCTGAGCTAAAGGCAGACAGACAGACAGACAGACGGACATTGCGAAACTATAAGGGTTCTTTGTTTACTACGGAACCCTAAAAAGCTTTGTTTTACTTTTTTTATATTGTTATACAAGACTAAAATATTACGGGTGGCCTTTTTACCTAAATGTCCGGCTAAACTAGCCAGTCTGTCCTGCTTTTCGGTTTTAAGAGAAACCTGGCAACCCTAGGTGCGTAATGGTTGCTTGATATTGCTTAAGGCTCTTTAATTCGTCTACAGAGCTTCACTAGCTGTTTTTTGGGTTCCGTACCTCAAAAGGAAAAAACGGAACCCATTATAGGATTACTTCGGTGTCTGCCTGCCAAGACCCTTTTTCTCAGAAACACGTAGAGATATCAAGTTGAAAATTGGCTATCCCCCATAGCCAATTTTTTTCTGAGGTATCAGTTTATTTTAGAAAAGGGGTCTCTTGCCCAAAATAGTTTGGGAATCCCTGATCTAGAATCATGAGATGAGACAAGAAGCTAGGTCTCACAGCACAAGTAAAGGAAAAAGTCGGAAAATCGTTAATTTGTAGTTTTATCACATGAACAAACATATTTTTACGATTACAAACTTATATTTGCAGCGGGAGAATCGACCGTGACGTATATCGATGTATGAGAGAATATGATTTTCAACAACGATGTTAAATTAATTAATAAAAATAACAAAATGATATCCTATCTTAACTAAAACTATACACAAACAAAAAGGCGGAAGAGCTCATTGGGCATCAAAAAATTCGTCCGCATCGCTGTCCATTGACAGCGAAAAGAAAAAGTGTGGAAAAGTGCCCAAAAGGCTGGCAGCATTGCCACGTTGGATGGCAATGCTGATTCTTTGGGCTAGAAAAAAGCCAGCCCTCTGGTCACGTGAAGACTCTACCAACCTTTTGGCGATATCCCGAAATACTCAATGGGCACTCGGACCCCAAGGCCCTAGTGTTTCAACCCCAAACGGCTCAAACATATAGCTCCCAATAAGGTTGTTATATTTGCGCCGTTTGAGGTTTTCTGCTCCTGCAGCAGCCGCCCCAGCACAGCCCGCCGTGCTAGGAAGATGGGAAGGCGCGAGAGTGTCGACACAGGTTGCATCCCACTTGTTAAATTTGTTTCTGGGATAAATTCATGCGAACTACGTAACCCTTCATTTTGCGTGGTCCGACACGCCCTTGATCGGTTTTTTAATTATGCTGAACATAAAATCATGAACGCACTATCTATTTTTCCCATGGGCAATTATCAGTCAATTAAAGTCCACTGCCAAACATCGGCTTCTCTAACTATCGGCTATATCCTCGTCCGGCCACTTGCAAAGATCGTCACTCCACTCTTTTTTTTGGGTGGGAAACTATCAGGAGGGTGTGTGACTCTTACTGACTAAAACCCACCCGTGTTCCTTCTGTTGCCTGTGTTGCCAGAGGCCACGGTCTCCCTTTCGGACTTTCCGCGACCCCGGCAGACTCCACCTACCCTAAGATGGGCCCTTAGGGTAGGTGGAGTACCATACCCATGCAATGTACCCATATTATTCACAAATCTACTACCATAAACAATACAAATTCGTTGATCGATATTCGCTCGCATTCGTGTCGAAAAGTGTTTACGTCTTCAGAACTGTAATTAATTACCGTGTCATACATCGGGTATCTACGAAGGGGGATTAGTGTTGTCTGCGTGACGTCATTAGTAGGTACACAGATGAATTTACTTCCTTTGTTTTGAGGTAATCTTAGTAGCTTTTTATGACACCTAAGCGTGTGGGAATAGATTTAAGGAAACAATTTCAATTAACTATATCCCATTAGTGCTGGATATATCATTATTTGCAAAGGGCAACGGCCTCCCTTTACTTTTTCTACGTATCTCTGGAGGTCCTTCCAATTAATAGATACATAGTGTAGTATCTTTAGGTCTTATCTGAACAATATTTAAACGCTGACAAGAGGCAAATGATCAAAGTAGGCTTGTCTTAAGACAAAAACTTGCCAAATCTGTATTGTTTGTGGTAGCGGAAAAAATATATTTCAACTTTGAACATATTTCTCACAGACAAAAAAAAATCGATATAAATTAACGGTAAACTAACCTTTTACCTTGAGTTCCAATACAAAATATCTGTATTAAATACCAACGTACGTTACGTATTTAATTAATAACAAGAACGTCTTATTTGAATGCAGAACTTGGTTGTTTTTTATTTTAAATTACTCAACTCAATTTTGAGTAAATAGATAATTGCTTAATATTTTTCAATAAATTACAAGCGCTGTGTTATCGCGCTTCTCTTTCTTTTCTATGGAGTCTGCCAGTAACCGCGGTTTAGCTGTTGTCAGCGTCTTAAAGTCTTAATGCAGAATAGTTAGTACAACACGTAGTTACTCCCAATAGCCAAACAAAATAGGTCGTCCAATCGACTCACCTGAACTTTATGCCAATGTCCATCATTGAGGTTGCTGCCAACAGTGATAATCTGCGCCCCTCCCCCCAAGTTATACCTCAGTCGCAACGCTCCATTAACCAGCTTCAGTTCAAAAAAATCATAAGTGCCGCCGTCATCCGTGTACAAAAGTAGACCGTTCGGCTGGTCAGTTTTGAATTCTAATTCGAGTGTGCCGTTCAGTCCGGCGTTCCATTTGCGGAATTGCGAGTACGGGTTCTGTTTGTCGAGTACAAACGCGAAGTTTCTGTTGAAGGATAGTGAGAGGAGGCAGAACAGAATGTAGCGCATCGTGGCGACGTCTGACGGCATGGCTGCTCGACACGTCACAACACGCCCGAGGTGTGGCTCCTTCTGCGTTTCATTTCTTGCGACTGTAACAAAGAGAAGCAAGGTTAGGAGATGTGTTCTGTCAGGCTGAAGATGTTGGTGGTGATTAATCTAATATTGGTGCCGATTCCCTTGTTCACTAACTAAACTAAATTTAAGTTCAGTGCATCTTTTTCTTTCTATTTCATTAAGAAAAGGACAGAAGATACATTTTAGTTTAGTCCTGTCAAATTAATCAGATCCTGTCAAATCAATCGTACAATGACCCCTTAATTGGTCAAGGACAGCTAATGAGACACAATAGATTTTCTATTGTTTGACTCCGAATCGGTGTCGCGCGGGGCTTAACAGGTTAAGCCTAAGGATGCCCATGAATTAAATGTCACCCTGTATAGTAGATAAGTTAACCAAAATTTATCAGCAGTTGGGGAAACAGGCTTAAACATGGCAAATGCTTCGTCATCACGCTACTCTTTTTAACATAGTATAATACATATATTAGTTGAGGAAGGGATGCTGACTGTGCCATCCCTCTAACATTATCCCTTAGTCACCTTTATGAGCCCCATGGGATATAAAGGGTCCTCGTAACCAACCCTAGCTATCCCAAGGGGGATAAGCTGGCTGCTTGTCATAGTTGCACGAAGATAGTAGGTAACATTTGAGGTATTTTTATAACATATACCATGTTATGCTTGGTTTTCATAATGCGATTTCAATGGCGTAGGCTTGGATAGAACCTTCTGAAATGTTGACAAATAGTTCATAATTTTCTTAAAAAGAAGCATTAAATTTTGGCGTTTCTCCACGAATTTCCGTGGAGAAACGCCAAAATATGATTCAGGCAAAATTTTCTTAATTATTTTCTTTGAAAAGCCTTATAAACAACTTATAGCTGCACCCTGCGGTTTAACCCACATAAGTCTCGATAACGTAGGAATATCGGGATAAAACGTATTTTATGTTCTAATCCAGGTCATAGTCTAACCTTGTGCCAAATTTCATCCAAATCAGCTCAACAAACAAACTCACTATCGCATTTATAATCTTAGTCAGGATTAGGATTAGAATTGATCAAATACCGTAATATTAAATAAAGATAATTAGATTAAAAGATATTCCGGGAGTGTACCTATATCCCAGAATATCTTTTAAAACTGGGAATAATACAAAACATTAAAAAAGCAACGGCTGCAAGATTATAATCCCATCACGCCCATAAACTTCAGTACCACGGCCACGACGCCACAGAATAGAAAATGTTCCTTACAATAACAAAACATAAGCACAGTATGCTAGATATAAATGTGACTCTAAGCTTACACTATCTTTTGCAGGTAAAGGGCACTTGGTTTCACAAAAGAGCTGCAGTTCCCGTGGAAAGTAGGCCGACGGAAAAGTGATGCAGGAATATTTGGAGAAGGCATCGTAATTTTATAACTATCTTCATAAATAACTATCTACAAATACTCACTATTAAAGATACGCCTACTTCCACCACTCACAATACGAAAAATATTTTTTTTTAAATAAATATGAAGCGTCCAATAAATAACATACCCTAGAGATAATAATATTAATTACATAAATAAAAATAATAATAAGTAAATAAAACAATAATGAATAATCTAAAAAGTAAAGGATTTTTGCAATGTTAATAAATAAATGTATATAATTTATAAAACAATAATTATAATTCTTAAATTCAATTCTGTATTATAAAACAGTATATATATATAACCTATGAAATACTTAGCTAATAATTCAATTTATCAGTTAACACATTAAACAGCCAGTCTTCCTCCTCTCTCCTACTTGATCTATGCTGTGCCCGACAGGGTCCATAATTGTGACTAATATAATTATTTTCCTATCAACTATATACTCGTACATTATGGTACGCAATAAAGAATTGAGAATTAAATAATGAGCGGTGAAACGCTACAAGTTTGTTTGGAGTTTTGTTTTTTTGAAAGTTTTGGAAGCAGATGGTGCATCCCTGGGGGTTTTCATGTGTTACATCTTTCCTCTCGCTTTCTGTGGGAGGGACGGAAGTGTGTAGACAGGAAGTTACAGCTTGAGCATGGAATAAGTAAGTACTTTTTAATAGCATGGAATTGGTAAGTACTTTATAATAGCATGGAGTTAGTGTACTCATGAAATTAGTAAGTACTATATAGATTGTAGATAGAGGGGGTGGAATTTCGACCAATAGGCGACCACTAGTAATTAATAATTATTCGAATAAATATTTCAGTATTCATTTCTGCTCAGTTGCTTGTTACCATGTTTTCAAATCTTACACATCATAGGCGACTACTGTAACGCTCGCTCGTTTGTTTTTTTTTATAAAGATATAAGGAAGTTCAATGTATTTTTATGGTGTACATAATAAAGAGTATTCTATCTATCTTCTATCTTCAATTAGATTTTAATAGTGATTATTTGAGATTTTCTTAATCATACTATTTAGTGCAGTATGGATAGAAATGGAAGAATACAATTAGAAATCGAAGATGCATCCGTTCTCGTTAAATTAAAGGTCACAAATGTATTTTTCCGTTCATATTTTCAAAAATCAACGTTCTGTTAAAAACCTTTTAAGTATACACCGCTGCACAAAATACATCCCTTAAAAACCAAGCGCCAAAAAAGGCTATTAATTTATGCCTCGTCCAAAACTTCTTCAGTGAGAGGGTCATTCCGTGCGGGAAGCGCCCAGTCATCCCGCTGGAGCGGAAAGTTGGCACCGTCCCCGGTTTTTACCGGTTCCAGCCGATTTTTTACCGGTTTTTTTCGACCCGAGACGATTTTCCCGCCCGACGACTGATTTGACGTGCTCTTGTGCGGAACTTCTCGATTTGTTGAGCTTACCTTTTCATTTTCTTTTGAGCTTTCTGTTGTCAGGTTTTAATTAATTGTTTGGGCCATTAAAAAAGTAGCTACAATAATTATTATAGCGTGTGCAAAAACTTGAAGCGTATTCTTTGAACAGAAAATAATTTATACTAAGAGAGTAAAAGCATCTCGTTTGAAAATTATATTTCAGACTACAGTTAATCACAACACTCTGCCAAACGAGGTGGAAAGTAATTATTTTACCAACTAAATTATTTTAATAAATTATCTAGCATATTATTGCAACGCATTCAATTTCAACCGCATCGTTCCTTTACTTTATTCCAGCCAAATTATAAAGGAAAATGCGTAAAATAGGCCCAGCTTGTCAAATAAAATTGAAATTATAACGAAGCAAGCCGTGCGCCCGTTGGGATTTCCCATCAGCAAAAATGTCAATTTTCCATACAAACTTTCATCTCCTATTAAACCACTTTAGAAGAATTTTTTATCCTTCCGTAGTACTTACCTTCGCTATATATGGAACTTTTGTACAAAATTTCATCTTTAGGCTGTGCATATTTGATAATTTCCAACCAAAAAAAAAAGGCTGTGCATAGTCTGTTAGTGTATGAATTTAAGATTTTTATTAAGTAGAAGAATGCAGTTTTTTGTGTTCTAAGTATATACTAACATAGTTTATAAGATAATTTAGACACGACGTGGGGCCTATGTAGTCTGTAAATAAAAGATTTTATTTTTTTTATTTAAACGCGTGGAGGGCATCTGGCCACTAAAAACTTGAGCAATCTCCTTTTTTATCAATGCACAAAATGATTAAGACCACCCCTCTTAACTCTAAAGAAACTAAACACTTAAACATTTTTTCTCTAAACTAGTAGACAAGCCCTCTTCTCGGCAGAGTCAACGGAGCTCCACACAAGTGGCCGGCAGTAAACGTCGTCCACACGCGGGGATAAATCAAACGTTTTATACTTGTACACGGTTTTCTTACCAAGGAGATAGCGAGGAGGATCTTTGTAGGAATATAATTTAGACGATGCAATTTATTGTGACATGTGATGATACTATTTTAGACTATCTTAAGGCATTCATGCATTTGAAATTAAACGAAAATTGTTTATTTTGTAAATAGGATATCATAATCACTTTTACACGTCATATTTAAAAAAAAATAAGCTAGATGGCGTCAAAATTTCCTATCTGACTACCCCTGAGAAGAAATGGCTAAACAAACTCAAGGGTCAAAGTCCAGACATAATCTCGGTCAGATTATGTGAGGACCATGTAGATCCATGTCTGAAATGGTATTTTGAAGAAAGAACCAAACCTGACCAGTCAGTGCAAGCATTTGTCAGTAATCGTGTAGCTCAACTCAGAACTTAAAGAGCTCAACGACGAACAATACCAAAGAACGGACATTTGGGTAGGCCGCATAAAGTACTCAAAATGCCAGCCAGATTATCATTAAAACTAACTGAGGAAAAAAAACAAAAATAAATAAAGAAGATGACCCAATACTTTAAAGTAATTTATTAAAAATAATTTAAAGTAATTTAAACCATAAAAGGACTGAATTTGAAGTCCACGCGCTATTAGTTTATTGATTTAACTTTAATTAACACTGGGCCTGGATTATGTATGTATGTAGAGGACACATACTCACACATAGAAAAAAACATAAAATTCTAAAATGCAGGTAAAAACATAAAACAATAAAAAAATTAACAATACTTTCATGAATCCCTGTCACAGTATTTCTGGCATGCCAACAAAATCTTC
This sequence comes from Atethmia centrago, assembly GCA_905333075.3. Classification (NCBI taxonomy): domain Eukaryota; kingdom Metazoa; phylum Arthropoda; class Insecta; order Lepidoptera; family Noctuidae; genus Atethmia; species Atethmia centrago. Next base: position 27,668,875 of record HG995380.1, on the reverse strand, counting down.
GTCCATTCATCCGCAAACAAATCGTTTGTGGGATTAGAATCCAAGAGATCATTTAGTGTGGCCAGAGTGCGGGGTACTGGGGACTTAGCACGTGCAACGGTGCGACATGGGGGCACAGCAAACAGCCTGTGCTTTGTGCCACGGCAGAAATTGTCTGGGACAAAGAAGCAAGCCAGCGCAGCATGCAGGTCCGGTGCGTGAATAGTGCCACGGAGCGTCTTGCAATGGTGAGCTGAGTTAGTGCTCACCTTACCTCTTATGTTATATCTGAGGCATCTGAGTCAAAAAAAGACTGACACTGGTTTACGTTCAAGATAACCATCTATCTCTTCTTGAGCGTATCGATTGATTTCTCAGTTGTGTCACCCCAGAACAGAATTTTGTTATATGTACCTATGGCATGATCCATGGATGCTAGTTCCTTAAGAGATATAATTAGGAAACTTCTAATAAAAATTTAGTCGGATAAAGGTAAGGATATAAGCGCCACAAGTTTATTCTGACGCGTGGGCAAACTTGGAACTGACGCAGACATCTTGTTTTTTTTTAAATACATTTCAAATGCCATTTCCAAAACAATTGAAAAACAAATACCAGTAACGCCTTTTCCCAACTATGTTAAGGTTGGCCTCTAGGCTAACCGGATGCAGCTGAATATAAGCCTCCACAACCTAGTTATTGCGTAATACGATACCCCTTGGTAAGACTGGTTGTCAGACTTGCGTGCTTCTGACGACCTGTAACGACTGTCAAAGATCCTCGAATGACAGCAGGGACCAACTGTTTACATGCTTTCCGAGGCACGGAGGGGTCTTTGTATATAAAGATGGTCACCCATCCATGGACCAACCGCGGCAAGCGTCGCTTAGTCTGATCGATCGACTCGTGCGGCTGTTATAACTTAGCCTCAAGCCTCCCCTGAAGATCAACCAGTCAATATTCTGCTGTTACTTGTCACAACAGCAACCTAACTTTTTACAAAATCTGACTGCTACATTCTATCAACGCGGCAATTTCTCAAGCAGCCTTTTCAACTACTCTTTCACTCCATTCCCTGGAGCTTCCGATAGTTTTCAATTCGACAGCCTTGGGAGCGCAGCCTAAGGATCAATATCATAGGATATAGATTACTTTACACAAGTCCAACGTGACGTGTATTCCCTACAGGAGTTCTTTTATCCCTTAATATCATAAGGGTTGATTTATATAACAGGACCTCTATATAATACTGAGGGGATACGAATGTGGGTCAGCGTAGTACATACATCATTATGTTACTACACCTCCATATTTTTTAATGTTAGTATTATAAATTATGGCTAACACGGTGAATTTTTTTTCCATGTAGCATACCATACGTGGGCATACGTTTTTCAATCAGTCAGTCAGTCTGTCATTGCTTCAATTTAATTATAAGCCTCAGACAAGAAACTTACATCGTGTGAATGAGGCTTTACAGTAGGAAGTTACTTGAGATAGTTTTTTGAACCTCTCGCTCAAATATGGTTTCTTATTGTACCTTTGGAATCCAAAATAATGGGATCTTTGGGATCCACGGTAATGTGTACCGTTGTACTAGAGAGAGATACCCTGTCTTTATGGGTCAAGGTAAATAAGGCTTCAGCCTTGCAGATGTAGATACAGATCTGCATCTGTATCTGCATCTGCCAGGCTGAAGCCTTATTTACAACAACCAGCCTTATTTATCAACATAACATTCAAACCCTGCGGTTTGAATGTCATGTTGTGTCGCAAATTATATACTACGACCTCTTTTCCTGCCCTCTGTGCCCCTAATACAGCCAAAGTGACATATGCGCCGCCACTGACGACGCCGTGGAAGTCGCGAAGTTTTGAACCAAAACAATAATATTAACCTGTCGTGTTATCGACACGAAGAACAGCCTGACAGATGGCCACATTGATTCCCGCCGCAACAATGCCGTTGAAGCCCGGCGCGTATCCTATTCGGAGCCAAACAATGGAAAATCAATTGTGTCTCATTAGCCGTCCTTGACCGATTAAGTAACCAAATTGAAATATATCATGAACCTGAAATTCACTAACACCCGTACCCTACAAATACAGCAGTGCTGCTTGTTATCAGAAAAAGGAATGCAGGTAGTACTTAGATGGATTTCCACAAAGAACTCTGAAGCATCTCTTTCACCACTTTACTAAAGCTCATAAACTTACTTAAAGTTACGAAACTTATATCGCAAATATAACTTTTCAAAGATTTTCATACTCTGTTAAGTTTGCGTTGAGTTTTTTTTTCCACATCAACAACTCACTTGTTAAACACTCTAAAGATTTATTATAAAGAAGAGATTAACTTAGTTAACCACTTAGTTTTTTATTTCCATCCTGCTAAACAAACCAACAACGTGTTCATTGGTCTATGACCATTGGAACGCGAGCCTTTTGAAAGCCCTTTCAAGAAAAAAGAAAAATTGATTCTAGTTCCCCAACTACTCGTAGAATCAATTCTTCTTTTTTCATGTAATTCGTGACGTTCAAAAATGCATTTTAATAGTATAATATTGAAATACACGATTCAACTTTGACTTTGCAGCAGCTAAAAATCTTATCATAAACTCCCTGATAATGGGATAAGCATTAGTGACTTAGTTTAGAATTGCATAATCAGCCTATAATGACGCCGGTGTCGCGGCAAGGTACCAAAGGGTTTCCGAGGCCCCCGCAACACAGGCAACGGAAGAAATACAAGTGGGTTTTAGGCAGTAAGAGTCTGACACACCCTCCCGCTCCGCCCAGAGCGGGAGAAGTTCCTTGATGATTTCCCACCCAAAAAAAAAGCCTATAATGTTCCCGCTTCTGGGACTCCGACCGCCTCTTTTCGAAAAGAAGTGGGCTGAGATCTACCAGGCGGACCCAGTGCGGTTTGGTAGAGTCACATATTTTCGAATTTTTGGTTCTAGGACATGCCGGTTTCCTCACGCTGTTTTCCTTCACAGTTTTGAGAGCAGTTGTGATGAAATTATTTACACAAAGTAGAGCGCCTGCCTGGATTCGAACCCACGCACTACAACTCGTAAGTCGGGGCCTTTACCACTAGGCCACCACTGCTCACTCCTCAGGTTAGAATTCGGCCCGGAAAATATCATAAGAGAACTCTTAATAATGGCAGCAGTTGCGAGTTGATTGAATCTAATCTTGGATAAAAAAAAACTAGCCCTATCAAGAGATATCATATTTTTTCGAAACAAGTACTTATAATTTACACCGAAACACCTTAATTATTTAACTGTTCTGGAGAACAGTAACAACACGACGCCAAAATCGTAAATTGTAAACTTCGCCACTACGAACGGTAGAATAAAGTACAAATATCGTGGAAACTTATCAATTTCCACCACCTGCTAACAGAATTATAGTTATACGTATACCCTGGGCACTGAGTTGGAAGTAACTGGCACGGATGGGCCAGCCCCGCTAGCCCATTTACACCCATCATTCAACAAGGGCTTAAGTCACTACGTGCTTTGATACACTTGCGCCCTTCTCAAAGAAACCCTTTATTTCCGTGTAGACACAATTTGCTTGTTATAAAATGTTATATTCATATTGTGGGGTGGATGAATCCATTACGTGAATACTGACGAGGGGCGATTTAAAGATTGATATGTTATTTCATAGTTCTGGAATGGTTCTGAAGATTTTCTGGACGTTTTATTTGGAAATTGTTTTATCAAATACATGTTATCTTATTAATGAGTACGTACGAGCTGAAATTACAAGTATTCAAATAGATCATAGATCAAAGTCAAACCAACATGGTCCATTATGTAAATACTAGAAATAAGTAATAGCCGAACTCTCAAACTCTTTATAAATATTTTAGTATGTATATTTAACACAAATAACGCCGTCTATTTATAATGATCAAAAATTCTCTGTATATTTTCTAAGCGCATTTAGCAAATAACGTTTACATTAATAACGTAAATTAACAGCACTTAGATAAAATGGACTTGTAAGCTTTCCAATGCATTAACGAAACGTGCTGTCTTTTTAAACCGAGTGACAGCTGACAGCTACAAGTTGTCAGTACAGTAGGTATGCTCTCAGCGCTGTCAGTGGTGGGACGTCAGTTTACTTTTCAAATTAATGTTGCAAAATTAAATGTAATTCTTACGTAATTGGAATCCATGACTACAAAAGTATTTATCACTATTTATACCTAAGTGTTTTCAGGCTATCGAACTAAGCAACAACTTCATGCCGTTTTTCAAAGCATTTAATAAAATTAACATCGTTAAATACGTTGTCAAAAAACCATTCAAAGGTTTTCTTCCGGAAGTCGGAGACTTTGAATTATGGAATGAGAAATATCCACCAAAATTGAAAAATGGGCAGTTTCTTGTTAAAGCCAAGTACATCAGCACCGATCCTTACTTGAGGTACTTAGCGGCCAAGCGCATCGCGCCTTACGAACAGTTCGGCTTTCAAGTGGGCAAAGTTATAGAGAGCAAAAACCCCGAATATCCGGTTTCAATGACCGTAGTCTCACATTCCGGATGGCGCGACTACGTAGTTTTGAACGGCGAACCGGACGACATATTTCGCATTAAACCGTATGACCCACAAGTTGGGGACTTACCCCTGTCTCTGGCGGTTGGAGCTCTAGGAATGCCCGGCATGACAGCCTACTTTGGCCTCTTGGAAATATGCAAGCCATGCTCCGGCGAGGTAGTGTGCGTATCGAGCGCGGCGGGTGCTGTGGGCTCCATAGCTGGCCAAATAGCTAAATTGAAGCGCTGCTTCGTCATTGGATTTGCTGGCTCCGATGAAAAAGTACGCATTTTGAAAGAAGAACTGGGGTTCGACCACGCGTTCAACTACAAAACGGTGCCCGATGTCAAGAGGGCTATATTTTCTGTATCGAATGGGATCGACTGCTACTTCGACAATGTTGGAGGGTATTTGTCTATGGCTATCATGGAGTGCATGAATAAAAATGGACGCGTTGCTGTTTGTGGTTCCATAAGTTCGTACGATAATCCCACAAAGATAGAAATGCCTACGATTACCTATCCCTACCTTGTACAAATTCAACCGTTCAGTTTCACACAATGGGACTGGCAGGCACAGAAAGCCGCTTTACATCAACTCAAGGAATGGATCGAAACAGGTTCCATTAAAGTGAAGGAGTCCGTTACAAATGGCTTTGAAGAACTCCCAGGTACGTTCATCGCTATGCTCAGAGGGGACATAATTGGGAAGGCCGTTGTTAAAGTTTGAATCTTACATTTTTGCAATTAAAGTCAAGGTTTACTAACTTTAATCTAGATTATGTGTTCATTTAAAAAATAAATGTTGGTTGAGTTGGAACGGTGTCTGTTTACTTGGCTGGCGAGTGTGTCCACCAACATGGTTGGGAAACGGCTAGGCTGATTGAGATTGATTGATTCGTGAGTTACCTTCTAGCTTTGTTTTAATTAAACTAAAATGTAGATTTCGTGTTTTGTATTCATCTAAAGCACCTAAACATGAACAAACGAAATTCCTTGTTAATTAACATAAATATACATTTACAAAATACCTACAAAAAACTGCCTTTGTGTCTCCATTAATATCACGGACTGGATAATTTTCAATTCCTCGAATATTATATGGTTTTATTTGTATCATATGTTTTTGTCGCTAACCTTTGTTTCGATTAAAATATAATAATGTTTATGAAAGTTGAAAACCGAACATATGTTTTTATTGAATATTACAAAGTTACGTTCAAAGCCCTTTTGAACATTAATGATCACAGAAAGTAAAACGCTTGGGGCTTTCAAAATAAAATGTGAAATAATCTAACAAGTTGGTTTTATTTCAATGAGTGATTTTTATCGAGAATTACACAACCGATTTTCATTGCATTACAGTTTATTTTCCTTAAGTTCGTTTGCTTTTAAGCACGTTTATTCAATTCAAAGAATTATTCATGGTCTTATTTTCACTGAAAAAAAATTAAATAATAAATTACCTATCCAAAAATCCTTTTTATGGGTTTTCGACTTAAATTCTTTCTAGAATTTTTTTGGCAGGTAGGCTCAATCAAACATAGGGCCTGTGTCAAGTAAACCCCTAAAGACATCTACCAACAAGAAGTACCAGGGTGACTTTATGAATTTCATTATGTTCATTAAAGTCAAAGTGAACTTGAAATCACCAACACGCAACGAGAAAGCGTGGAGGTCAATACACGATTCGTCTCTAAATGACAAGAGGCTATTGCCCCCAGGTAAGACAATCGCAGATCGATTTAACAACCAAAACACACCGAAACATTCCAATCTCATTACCTCTAGCTAGTCAAACAACTAAATTATTCAGTCGTATCAGGTCGTTACGAGCGTGGCGCCCCCTATATTATACCAAACGACCATTATTACGTCTAGATCGTATCTGACTGGTCTATGACCATGCGTGATTTACGTCACCTTGTTAATGTCTACGTTTTCGCCCCAGTGCAATGGGGAATGCTATTTCGGTGGTAATAACTTTCTAAATGAGAAGTGATTTGAGGCATGTTTTGGGAACTGTGTGCAAGGTCACACTCATTTTAAAAGTACACTTTGTAAACAAGCATATTACAAATTAGAGGATTATATCCAAGATAAGAATGCTTGGAAACATGCTGGTCCAGCTCCATAGGACAATCTAGAGTCTAGACAAAATCAAACCGGTTGCTATTTTAATTGTACAATTTATTATTTGATACAAATAATAAATCAATGTTGAATTTAAATTCTGTGATTACTTTAACTCACACACTGAAATATTACTTTATTGCTTTATTTATTATTTTTAGGAAAACGCATACTTTTACAATGTTTGTAAATATGTGAGCATATGTACCTATCACATTATTAATTTATCTGTCATTGCTTCATTTTTAATTCTTTTTTACCTATTTTGGTATAGTAATTCTATTCTAGGTGCATCGTCTTCACATAATATATATTATATAATGTACCTATTTCGTATTCAACATTTTGTAAAACATTTTAAAAGAGTAACGGTGGAGTTTCTTGCCCATTCTTCTCCATACTAAACTATCTTTTGGAAGGTGCAACTAAAATCAATTCTATTTTTTTTTGTAAATTTTGACGCTCAAAAGTGGCTTCTATGTGCCTATTTGGAATATATAATTTGACTTTGACTTTGGTTGTAATGGCTTTCTAAATGAGAAGCGATTTGAGGCATGGTTTGGGAACTGTGTACAAGGTCACACACATAATTACCTCTATTCCCCGAAGGGTTAGGCAGATGTGGTAAATGAACATCTATGGGACCCACATTTCGCCAGTTATGTTTAAGTTCATGATATGGGGGCGAGCCGTATAATATGTCACCAATAGATCACAAATTCAAACTACGGGTTGATGCTGACAACTTTACTATTAACACTGCCTGACCTGGGAATCCTGTCTAGGAAGCTTTTCTTTGATACCGCGGGAACTTCGAGGTAGGTCTGATGGTGATTGAAATATTGATGATTGGTAGGAGTTTGGCAACATCCTACCATAATAAGCATACCTTTATTTAAGATTGATTTTTTTTGGATTTCTCAGTAACAGCCCGGAGTCTGGATTTGTGCCCCGTTGATGGCAATAGGGGCGCCCCCTATTACTTGGGACTTAAACATAACTGGCGAAATGTGTGTGTACTACAGGTACACCTCTGCCCAACCCTTCGGGGAAACAAATCGTGTTATGTTATGTGTTATTTAAGTAGTAAAATGGTAAAATTAAAATCCACGTGAATCCTAAAATTAATTATTCTGGCAAAATCCCTACATGTTTCTAGAACAAGGTTTCACGCGACACGATACAAAATTTGCAAGCGAATAAGACGCTTATACGAGGCAATTTTGTTCCAATCAGTTTTGTAACGTGTTCTATGATAATTAAATTAGCATTTCATATAGAGCTCACTAAGACATCTTTTCATTTCACGCTCATAAACTTCTCATAAGAGAATTTTCTCTTGAAGGTTTTTGTACACGTAGGTAATTTCTCCGCTAGTGTTTTTTGCCAGCACGCGGCGCTCCTGCCGGGGTCGCGGGAAGGCACTTATGGGTCACCGTTATCTTATAATAATTACATGAAAACAGGGGTGGCCCAGTGGTAACGACCGCGACTTATGAGTTGTAGGTCGTAGCTTAGGCCCCTGGCAACACAGGCAACAGGAAGGAATACGGGTGGGTTTTAGTCAGTAAGAGTCTGACACACCCACCCGCTCCGCTCAGAGCGGGAGAAGTTATTTGATGATTTCCCACCCACAAAAAAAAAAAAGCACGCGGCTTCATACTTCAATCATCTGTCTTTTCCTAACTACGAGGTCGGGGTCGGCATCCAATCTAACTGGATGCAGCTGAATACCAGTATTTTACATGGAACGACTGCATATCTGACCTCCACAACCCAGTAACTGGGTAATACGATAGCCCCTGATTAGTTGGTAAGACTGGTTGGCAGACTGTCGGGCTTCTCACGACCCGTAACGACTGTCAAAGATCGAGACGGCTTAACGTGCTTTCGGAGGCATGGAAGAGTCTCGGTGTATAAATACCACGGACCAACCCCGGCAAGCGTAGCTTAACCAGATGTATCGACCCGTGCGGCTGTTATTACTTAGCCACGAGCTCCTGCAGAGGTGTAGGTTGAGGAGCGGGAGAGTGTGTCAGACTCTTACTGACTAAAACCCACCCGTGTTCCTTCCGTTGCCTGTGTTGCCAGGGGCCTCTTAACCCTTTAGTACCTTCCCGCGACCCCGGCAGGCATCGGCCCTAGTGGACCCCTACACTTGTGCTGATGACATCTCTTTGAGGCACGCGTGGAATACAACGCGCCGTCGACCCAGGCCTGGTCCTTACCGGACGGTGAGCTACCCATTGCTCACCGTCCGCAAGCCCGCGCCTGCGGTGGCCGGAAATCCGCCCGGGATTCCCGACGCCCAGGGTGTCTCCTGCGGTGGCTAGGGATGAGAGGGCGCGAAATTTGCCTTTCCCTCAACCGTCCCGTCTCCTCCTTCGCGAGCATTACTGCTTCGCAGAAGGAGGTGACAGCTGCCCATGCTCTCACGCTCCGCCTCGCGCTCATGGCCTGAACCAGGGCCGGACGCAAGAGATCTCTGCCGCCGATCGCCTCCACGAGGACACGGTGGTGCTCTGCCCAAGCCGGGCAGACCTCCACCGTATGCTCCACCTTGTCCTCCGGGCGATCCACACAGTGGTGACACCTGGGCGTTTCCTCCCGCCTTATCCGACACAGGAACCTCCCGAAGCTGCCGTGTCCGGTGGGGACCTGCGTCAGGCGGAAGGTGAGGACGCCGTGGCGCCTCTCTAACCACTCAAAGAGGGTCTGAGTTTGTTTCGGTATTTCTTCTCAGAGTTGTCGGATAGGAAATACCGAATCTCTAGTTTTAAAAACATAATTTAGTTTTCAACGTGTAAAAGTGTTTTTTTTAACCAATTTACAGAAAAAAATATCATCGCCATTAGGAACGCATTTCGCTAGATATTTCATTATGGTCATAATCACAAAATTAATATTATTTTTTCGAAAATAAAACGATAATATTTCGCATCAAACAACGCATCGCATTAATGGTACACGTTAGTGAAACGCGACGGAGATTAGATACTTGATTTAACTCATTACCCTTCCTTGGCTGCGCCGTAGTCCGGTAAAAACAAGTTGGCCTGTCCCAAGGCTCGTGCAGACTAGCGCGATATCGCGGGCGCAACAGGAAGCAATATGCCTGTCGCGCCCGCGATATCGTCGCAGGCTGCGGGACCCTTTACGATATAACTTGAAAAGCATTGAAACAGCATCTTTGAATGGTGATACGCGCCCTAAGCAGTCAGCTCCGCTACCTGACTGGCTAATGTTTTCACCATGGCACGAGCTACGCCACAGCACGTGACGAGAGAAAGATTATATTAATGATCACGAAATTAGAGCGTAATGTTCCATCAGAAATCTCTCAGTAGCAGCCCGGAGTCTGGATGAATGAATGGTGAAATGTGGGTGTAGCTACTATGACCTCCTATGCGACCCTACCTACCTATGTAACCCTTCAAGGGAAACAGGCGTGATTTTATGGAAATGAAGTATTATAGAGAAGTGTATAAGAAGAAGACACGCTGCGCCTACCCTAAATAAATCGACACAAGAACAAGATGATAATTACAGTCGGCAGTTATCCTTTGTCATCAATCAGCTACGTTCATCAACAGAAAAGATCCTGCATCTATGTTCATTACATGATAATCCTTAATAATATCCCCCGACTGTGTAATCACAAAAATGTAAGGATTTCCGGCACATGGTCGGAAATAATGAGCGATAATTTAGACCACGATGAGCCCCTCTTAGCTCTGAGCTCTGGGAACTAACTTTGTGCGACAGTAGTGCGCGGAAAACGTTCTGGAATGTTCTAGCTCGTCCCAGATTTTAGAGGTCCTGGGTGCCCTGGGTAATTGTGGTTTGTACGTGTATTTTAATATAGGTCTAAATACTAATTTCAGTAACCAAGAATTCTGTGTATTCCCAAAGAAACAGAATTTTTACTATTGATTAAAAGTTAACGCCAGTAATTTGTGCTTAGAAGGAAAGTTAGACAAATAAGCCTATGCATTTTGATTTTAATTTGGACAAGAATCGTCAGACACTTAGAATAACGGTTATTAACAAAGCACAATGTAAAGATTCACTAATATAAGCAACCCTTCTAAGGCTTTGTATACCGCCGAAGATTAACGAGAAGCGAGTAATCACTCGCAACCGTCGCGTACTCGTTGGTACGTACGTATACCAAGCGTGAGTCTCAGCGAGTTTTCTGCACGCCAAGCGAGGTACGCTGCGCGAGTAACCTCCTTGATAATTCTTGTCGCTGCCACAAACGAAAACTCGCTGGCGGTGTAAACTGTCAGCGATCAACTATTAATATATGTATCTCTTTTACTTACATGGAACCTACAATCTTTTGTACGTTTTTTGAGCGAGAAAATCGTTGATAGCTAGAAACTTCCTCGTCGATGGTGGGACCGGTACCGCATTTTAATTCGTGATGGCTATCTAATCAACACATTGGTACGTATGTACATCTTCCAAACATAGGTCCATCAATTCATAACCACCAACCGTCACACCGCAATCAACAGAAACACACAGAACAACGAAGTCCGAAAATTCAAGAGCTAGCTTAATTCCAGCCATCGTACCTAGTCCAGGAGCAGCACAATGAATACAAATTCTGATCTAGACACAGATCTGACAAAGACTTCGAAACGTTATTAAAAGTCGCAACTAGACTAATTGGTCACGTACCTCGTGCTATTTGAACAAGTAACTAGGTAGGTATATACCTGAAGATTTTCTTTCTGTGACACTTGACATATTTAGATATGGCTATAGGTCAGGGAAAAGTTGGTTCATAAGTAAGGTTAAGATAAGGTCGCTTTTAATGTATTTCTTATCTTGTCGATGATGGTGCTCAAAAGTTCAGAGATAAGTATTTCTGAACTCAGTTATAACTAAGATCACAGTATACCCTTGGATGTTCCTTGTAGATTGGGACCTCTGTCATTAGCAAGATCTTGAGTTGATAAAGTCATAATCCCAACCTGAAATGTCATTTCGACAGATTTTTGAGAGTGTAGTCTGACCTTCTTGCACCCTAGTTAGGTAACACACTTCCAATCACAATCTGACTGATTTGAAGGATATTGCTAATCCATTACGAGTATAAGTTAGATAAGAAGCTTAACTAAATTGTTTTTTTTTTTCTGAAATAATTACACACACACATAACATAACATAACATAACATAACATTACGCTATGTTTCCCCGAAGGGTTGGGCAGAGGTGTACCTGTAGTACACCCACAAATAATAATAAAAAATAAAATAAAAAAAAAAAACAAATATCGTAAAAAAAAACTCATCATCATCTGCCTGCCTTTTCCTAACTACGTTGGGGTCGGCTTCCAGACTAACCGGATGCAGCTGAATACCAGTATTTTATATGGAGCGACTGCCTATCTGACCTCCACAACCCAGTTACTGGGCAACACGATACCCCTTGGTAAGACTGGTTGTCAGACTTTCGGGCTTCTGACGACCCGTAACGACTGTCAAAGAGCCACGAATTTCAGCCGGGACGAACGGCTTAACGTGCTTTCTGAGGCACGGAGGGGTCTTGGTATGTAAAGATGGTTACCCATCTACGGACCAACCGCGGCAACGTAGCTTAACCTGATCGATTGACCCGTCCCCGTCCCCCTACAAGCCCCACTAGTAAAAAAAAAGAATCAAATAAAAACAAAAATAATAACGGAAATAATTAGACAATATTATTATGAAACAGTAGCAACTTGGAAAGGACTAGCACCCTCATTGCGGAACAGTTTGAATCATAATCCGAGAGTTTTGAAGCATTTTGCTAAACAATTGCTTCATCTGTTCGAAACATTTGTCTGCTCAACTACGTAAATAAAGCCATGAATATTTTTGAACTGTCAAATTGAAAGCCATTGCTTCTGTAAGTCTGGTACGCAATTACCCCGCTGGTCAGGTGTAGAACCGAATGAATAAATAGCTCAGAGTAACGTTATAGCCAAGCCAATTTTATCAAGGTATATATGTACAGTTGAACAAGCTATTTGATAGACAAGCAAAATAAATCTTTTTTCCACTACACTGCCAATATTCATTTTTATTGCGTGCGTTAAAACTGTTTAAGCTAATGGCATACTTAAGACGCTGACAATAGCTAAAGCGCGGTCACTGTCAGACTGCACAGAAAAGAAAGAGAAGCGCGATGGCACAACGCTTGTAATTTATTGCAAAATATGAAGCAATTATCGAAGACATCTTACTCAATTTTGAGTAAATAACTCAAAATTGAGTTGAGTAATCGAAAATAAAAAAACAACCAAGTTCTGCATTCAAATAAGACGTTCTTGTTATTAATTACAGATATTTTAGATTGGAACTCAAGATATAAGGTTAGTTTACCGTTAGTTTGTATCGAGATTTTTTTTTCAAAATGCGTTATGGTAACAACCAAGTTCTGGGAATTATGTTCAAAATTATCATAAATACTTTTTCTGCTACCACAAACTAATACATACAGATTCAGTAAAAAAAAATCATAAGACAAGCCTACTTTGGTCATTTGCCTCTTGTCAGTGCCTTATGAGAGTGATGTAAAATAATTGACCATTCAACATACTCACAACATTTTTAAGTTAGCTAAGCTAGTATAACAATTAGCTTGCTCGGCTGTACATATTAAGATCTAACTACTTTCACAAATAGTTTTTGTCCATGGCATCACGACAACGATACCATTTTTAGGGTTCCATAACTCAAAAGGAAAAACGGAACCCTTATAGGATCACTCGTGTGTCTGTCTGTCTGTCTGTCTGTCTGTCTGTCCGTCTGTCACAGATGATTTGCTCCGAATGTACTGGACTGATCAAGTTGAAATTTGGTACACATATGAATTTCTGTGACCCAAACACGGACGTGTAAGGTATATAAATTAATTTTGAATATGAGGGTCACTTTTGGGGGTAAATTAGAAAATAAAAATCAAAAGTTTAGCTAACTTTACCGTGACATGTAAAATGAAAGGGCTTATTATGAGGGTCTCAAATATATTTTTTTATATATTTTTTTTAAATAAACGGTTTTAAATTGATTTCATAAAATTAACCATTACCTCTTATCTCTGAAACTACTGAGCCTAAAATTTTGAAAGAAATACAGATAATTGTCCTTTATTTATAGATAACTGGTAAATCTCTCAATATTGTGCGTACAAAGTTATATTTGCAGTTGAACTGTATGGGAGAACATGTTTTCAACTACAATGGTAAATTTGTTCTTGCGATAAATTATCTTGGGACAAAAAATATGGTAGATAACTTAATCATTGTACGGAACCCTCACCACGCGAGTTCAACTCGCACTTGCCTGTTTTTGTGGTTTCCGTACCCAAAGGGCAAAATGGGACCCTATTACTAAGACTCCGCTGTCCGTCTGTCTGTCTGTCTGTCACCAGGCTGTATCTCATGAACCGTGATAGTTAGACAGTTGAAACTTTCACAGATGATGTATTTCTATTGCCGCTATAACAACAAATACAAAAAAAAAACAGAATAAAATAAATATTTAAGGGGGCTCCCATAAATCAGACATGACTTTTTTGCCGTTTATATAGATAATGGTACGAAACCCTTCGTGCTCGAGTCCGACTCGCACTTGGCCAGTTTTTTCATGTTAGGGCCCAAGGCAACACATAACTACAAGTTATACAAACTATGTACAACAGACATGATTGCGAATTCCGCCCTCAATGCACAATTGCAGTCGCACGCCGCAATCGCGGATTCCGGCGATGCTGCAAATTCCACGGCGCTCCGGAATTCACGAAATAATGCCTAAACGGTAGCCTGTATCCGCTGAGTTTCGAACAATAAATCAATGATGGCTGTCAAAGAATATTTAGTGGAAAGCGATCAGTTTTACAAATGTAAACGGTTTTTTGGGATGTCAGATAGATAGTGGGACACATAGTGTGAAAAACAAGGCTGTATTTAAAACGGATATTCATAATCCACTTTGTCCACAAACAGCCGAAACCAAATGGCCGAAACTATGCTAAAACATTACCCTCTTTCTGGGGCAGCCGAGAAGTTCAACTCTAGCGATGATGTCGTTGAAAAAATAATGTAATCTTAATAAACCCAAAGACAAAGTGAAAAGTGACCTAAAAGTTTTGTTTATAATTAAACCAGAGAGAAAGAAACACTATATTTTATACAGCTGTGTTGTGGTATTCAAATAGATATCATAACACGAAATCTGCAAGACAATTCCAAATTATTCCCGTTGTTCTCGGCGTAAACCAACAAGTTTATGTTGCCTTAGTATCGCAAATTCGCAACATCTGCTTATTCTCTTACGCAAGTTGCTGGAAGTAACTGGGGAATAGATTTGTGAGCTCCTTGAACGTAACCTGGTCTATTGAGATATTTTGTACTTAAGTAGGCCAGGGCCAGCAAAAACACCAGGGAGATAACGGTTATTGGGAGAAAAATAGAACCTTTCTTTAGTGGTGGGTGTCGTAGAAACTGACAAATTTTAAAATATTATTAATTATTCATTCAACAGATGAAAGAGACGGACAAGAGCGTCCATTATATTAAAAATGTTTTACTGATCGTATAGATGAACAAACTTGAAGATTTGTGACCTCCTTTTCTAAGAAATCGAGTGTGGGACCCATTATTTGGGTTCTCCAAATAATGAATTCCAAAGTTTTGGATTGCTCTTGAACTTCGTTTGCAGACATGATTCTTCAAGACCACCAACTTTTGTAGCAATAAGTAACATTTAAATCTTACTTTTGTGTAATAAAGGGTCCTAACCACTACATATAATAATAATAATAATCCTAGAAGCCGACGTGGGGATGCATCGAGATGTGGTCGCGGTGGACAAGGGCCTCACCCCACTCTCCTTGGCTAAAGAGAACTGGCGCAAGCTTGTAGTGCTTGACACTAACGGTCGCAGGGAGGTACGGCAGAGTAAGGAGCATCACGGACGCTTTTTCCGGGCCCTACATTAACCCGATGTAGATTTCCAAGCGTCCGTAGCCTCGCTACGTTTCGGTGACCTCTTTGGGGAAACCGAAGGTTTTGTCTGTGCAATTATGGACGAAGTTTTCATGACGAAGAATTACCAGAGATTTATTGTGAAGGACGGCACGGTTAACGTGTGTCGGGCATGCCACCGTCCGGGAGAATCAATCCGACACATTATCTCCGGGTGTTCTCGTCTAGCTAACGAAGAGTATTTGCATAGACACAACCTTGTAGCCAGGATTATCCATCAGCAACTTGCTCTGAAATACAGCCTTGTAGAATCTGAAGTGCCGTACTACAGGTATGTGCCCGACCCAGTTCTCGACAATGGAAATATCACATTGTACTGGGATCGATCCATCATCACTGATAGGACTATTGTTGCCAATAAACCTGATATAGTGGTGGTGGATCGAACAGAGCGGCGCACAATGATTGTTGACATAACAGTCCCTCATGGCGGGAATCTCGTGAAAGCCGAGAAAGATAAACAGATCAAGTATCTTGACTTGACTCGCGAGGTTGTCGACATGTGGGATGTGGATTCAGCAATCATTGTGCCGATAGTCGTATCAGCCAATGGCTTAATTGCCAAGAGCCTCGACCAACACCTAAAGAGGCTCACGTTGGACGGCTGGATTAAGGGCTTGATTCAGAAAGCGGTACTTCTGGACACGGCTCGCATTGTTAGGAGGTTCCTCTCTCTGGAGCCCTGACCGCCGGTAGCTTGGACCCTGTTCCTGATACCGGTGGGCTACCATTTTTTATATATTTAAATGTTTTTATATATTTTTTTTTCTAATATTTAAAAATATAATTATAATGTGTATATAATAAAACAAAAGAAAATAATAATAATAAATTATTTTATTTATTCAAGTAACCGTGACTCATTTGTTAGTAAAAACTTATCCTATGTTAGTAAGTAAGACAATTTTATCTACATCCAAATTCCTGTACAATATACACAGCGGCAGTACTGTCCGACGCTTCACCGCGGCTGCACCATTCCATGGGAAATGGCGCAACAGCGATTCACGTACGGACAGTCCAGCATGCTCAAAATTATAGACAGGATACTGTTGTTGCTGCCCCACATCCCACGCACCAGGGACGCACTGCGCTTACGCATTGTGGCAAAGAAACAATCCACATTTGCGTCCGCGGACATCCCTGATGCGCTGAAGTAGCGGGGCAGCCTCAACAGCACCCTGAACGCGTTGTTGTACAGTATAAGTTCCTTGTTCACGGTTTCCTTATTCACGTTTTCATTATTGGAAAAATCGAATCGCGGGTGGAAAAATTGTAACCCAGTTCCTGTATTCGCGGCAAAAAATTTCATTATTCGCGGATGCAATCGGTAAACAGAAAATGATTCAGTGTCATTTATTGAAATTAGTCCATAATTTCGAACTAAAACAAAGTTTACTGCCACTAGATAAAGACCAGTGTCAAATGCCGCCGCCACTATATCGCTATGTCCTTTGATAAACGCCGCCTTCGCCACGATCGGTGTGATATTGTTCCAACTCCTTATTCGTTGCAATAACTTCGATTGAATAACACGTGTTTCTTCTTCTTTGTTATTAATTTGAAATTCCGAGTAAAAGAAAAGAAAATGGTTCGGATGAATTTAAAGACCTTTTAAAAGCGGCAAAACAAGAAAAAAGTGAGGTCAAAAAATCTATTTGTGCTATCTCCTCCTCTGCAGTTGGTAATGACAATCTTTGCTCAAGAATGATTTCTCCTATCCTCCCCACATTGCTTCCCATCTTGACCCACATTTTTAATTTCTCCTTGTTTTCTTGTACTGTTCCTGAGGTCTGGAAACAAGCTCATATCATCCCCTTACCCAAAATTCCTAACCCGGTCTCTCCGACCGACTTCCGACCCATTTCTATCCTCCCATTTCTCTCTAAAGTTCTTGAGCACATTGTTCATCAGCAACTTTCTGCCTTTCTATCCTCGAATTGCCTTCTTAGTCCTTTTCAATCTGGTTTTCGACCCGGTCATAGCACAGTAACGGCTCTTCTGAAGGTCACTGATGAAATTCGCTTGGCTATGGACAACAAATCTCTCACCTTGCTTGTAATTCTGGACTTTAGCAGTGCCTTTAACTCTGTCGATTTCGACATCCTTCTAGGGATCCTTAAAAGTTTCAATTTCTCTTCTTCTACTGTAGATTGGTTCGACTCCTATCTTAAAGGCCGGACGCAGCGGGTTCATCTCGTAGAGACTTCTTCTGACTGGTGTTCTCTTACCGCGGGTAATCGATCGAAATTGTGCCTCAGGGTGGCGTTCTCTCTCCTCTTCTCTTTTCTATTTTCATTAACTCCGTCACCAGAGTTATCTCTTCCCACTTCCATCTCTATGCCGACGATCTGCAGCTTTACTATCACTTCTTTAGGCAAGATGCGGAAGCAGCCGTGTCTGCCATGAACCATGATCTGGATTTGATTAGCGAGTGGGCGGTCCTTTGGACTGCAAATCAACCCTAAGAAATCCCAGGCCATAATTATCGGTGGAAGGTATATGCGGAATAGGCTCGATATTGCGTCGCTGTCTCCACTCTGTCTGAATGGAGTTCAGATTGAATACGCAAATACAGTTAAAAACCTGGGGGTGACCTTGGACTCTTACCTATCGTGGACTACCCATGTTGCTCAAGTCAGTCGCAAAGTGCACTACACGTTCCGTTCGTTGAAATGCCTCCAGAGCTTCTTGCCCTTGAATACCAAAATCTCCCTTGCTCAAACTCTCATACAGTCCATCATAGACTACGCTGATACCTGTTATTTGGATGCCACCGAGGAGCTTTTAAATAAACTTGAGCGTTTCCAAAATATCTGCATTCGTTTTGTTTTTAACCTTAAAAAGTATGATCATGTTTCTAACTTTCGCAAGATTCTCAAGTGGCTCCCCATTCGTCTTCGCAGGAACTCTCGGATATTGTGTCTGCTATTTAACATCCTTCATAATCCTAGTACGCCATCCTATCTGCGGGAACGTTTTTCCTTCGCCCGTCCTTCTGATGCACCTTGCAGGTCGCATCTTAGAAATCTCCTTAAATCCCCTCCCCACTCTACCGACTTCTACTCCTACTCCTTCACTGTGCACGCGGTTCGGCTGTGGAATTCACTTCCACCTGACATTAGGGACTGCCAAACTGTTGCTGTTTTTAAAAGAAGAGTGAAAGAACACTATCTTTCCACTTTGCCATAGTTGCATATTATGTATTTATTACTTTATACTATTAATTATAAGTATATAAGTATTTTAGTGATATTTATTTTAGAAGTATGTATTTATGTAAGTATATTCTCATAGTGTATAATTAAATTAGTGAATAGTTTTATTTTGTTTTTATGTATTTTGTTTTCTCTTTTACCTTACACACGTTGTCTACATCTCTATGTCTACTGTCCTATTGCAGGTATGCTGGAAGAGATTTCATTAGAAATAAGCATCACCTTTGTACGTTTTTTTCTGTTCCTTTCTTTTTGTCTGTTTATATGTGTGTACATAAACTGTTAAATAAATAAATAAATAAAAAAATCACATTTTTTTTAAACCCTTGCCTAAAGCTGATAATGGTACCGATTCCCTTGTTCACAAACTAAACTAAAAAGTTCAGTGCATCTTTTTCTTTGTATTTCATTAAGAAGAGGACAGAAGATAAATTTTAGTTTAGTCCTGTCAAATTAATCAGCACCTGTCACTACTCCATACAAGT
Organism: Atethmia centrago; assembly: GCA_905333075.3. Classification (NCBI taxonomy): domain Eukaryota; kingdom Metazoa; phylum Arthropoda; class Insecta; order Lepidoptera; family Noctuidae; genus Atethmia; species Atethmia centrago. Next base: position 27,649,463 of record HG995380.1, on the reverse strand, counting down.
TTAGACGTAATTAAAAACTTGCCTAGTATAATTACGTCAATTTACGTTAATCGCTAATTAATTTGACAGGACTAAACTAAAATTGGAGAGCAGTGGTGGCCCAGTGGTAACGGCCGCGACTTACGAGTTGTATGTCGTAAGTTCGAACCCGGACAGGCGCTTTACTTTGTGTAAATTATTTCATCACCACTGTCCTCAAAACGGTGAAGGAAAACATCGTGAGGAAACCGGCATGACCTTAGAACCAAAAAATCGAAGACATGTGACATCTACCAACCCGCACTGGGCCCGCGTGGTGGATCACGACCCACTCCCTCTCACAGAGAGGAGGCCTGTGTCCCAGCAGTGGGAACATTATAGGCTGATTATGTGAAACTAAAATTTATCTTCTGTCCTTTTCTTAATGAAATAGAAAGAAAAAGATGAACTGAACTTAAATTTAGTTTAGTTTGTGAACAAGGGAATCGGCACCAATAACGATTAATTTTAATTGTGAAATTCTCAATAAATTGATTATATTTTGATACATATTGTATTTATTTTGAAATCTTAGAACGTGTCCCCTATGATTCCATACTAATTGTCATTCCATATCCACGATTTCTGAATTCGCGGCATATATATGGAACGTATACCCCGCAAATAAAGAGCTTTTACTGTATTGCACGCGGCTATACATTTAAGAGGCCGACAACACCTAAATCACGGTCACTGTCGGACTGCATAGAAAAGAAAGAGAAGCGCTATGACACAACGCTGGTAATTTATTGCAAAATATGAAGCAATTATCGATTTACAATAAAGCTATAGATTGTATAAAAAAATAAAACACTATTATGCTAATTTGTTGCTTGTAAAATAATCTGACAAAAAACCAGAATTATTGCATGTATGTTAGTATGGTTTTTAATCGTTAAAATATTTTTTTAGAGGTATCTTCGTGATTTTTTTCTATCGTATCAAATTAGTTATATTATGTTTTCAATACACTATCTACCTAGCATATATCCTTAAAAACATTATATATTTTTCTGATTTTGTTTACTGCAGTAGATCATATACTTTAAGGCATTATAAAACTTTTGATAGAAACTAGATTTTGTTATACTATACACTATGACATTAATATTTACTTTTTGAAGTATTATATTCTTTTTTTAAATTATTGTGAATGTGAAGACTATATGGATTATTGTTTTTATTATTTCTCTAAGTCAGTTTTCATCTTAGTCTGGCAGTTTGAGTCATTTATGCGGCCTACTCAAATGTCCTTTCTTTGGTATTGTTCGTCGAATCGTTGAGCTCCTTAAGTTCTGAGTTGAGCTGCACGATTACTGAGAAATGCGTGCACTGACTGGATAGGTCCACTCAATCTGTGTGGTTTTTTCCTCAAAAGACCATTTCAGACACCAATCTATGTAGATTGGTGTCTGAAATGGTCTTTCCATTTTCAATGTCATGTGAAGACCATGTGGTCTTCACATGATCTGACCAAGATTATGTCTGGACTTTAAAAGATACTGTGACTTCTGAGTTTGTTTCGGCCTTTCTTCTCAGAGTAGTCAGATAGGAAACGCCGAGCTCATCTAGTTTTTTTTCTAAGTATGATTGACGTGTAAAAGTGTTTGTATAAACCTACTTACAGAAAATAAAATCATTTCATCATTTCATTTCATTTCATTTCATTTATAAAAGTTGCGTTTAGGTCCTGTAGTCCCCTTAAATTATACTTCTTTGTAAGAGAGATAGGGTGAACAACACCATTTCATTTACGCAAATGAACAGATATGGCTATAACACAGCTCCCGAACGGTAGCTGCTCTACTTAAGACATTAATAACAAAACGTCTCGCCTCTAGCGCTTACCTAATGTGGCCCCGTCCGGCATACGTCACACTACTAACTAATGTACAGCTGAACATAGTTAGACACGTCACCACCTCAGCGCCCTTGGACTGACCAATGAAAGCGCCGCGACCTTCCGCTCAAGGACGAATGGGAAGCCGTTCTACAAGTTTACGATAACTTTAAGTGTTTATGTTTTTACTTGTATTCAGTTTTAGAGGTTTTTTGTACCTATCTGCCCCGTTGGTCCTGATTTATGGTCGGTTAGTGGCAATTGGCTCGCTCCCTAGTACACGGGACGCGACGTAAACACAACTGGTGAAATGTAGATGTACTATAGGAACACCTCTGCCTAACCCTTCGGGGATTATAGGCGAGATATTATGTTAAGTTTTTGATGTGATAAGGAAATTATAGGAAAGGAGTTCTTAAGATATCTGCATTTCTTACTACTTTAGGATTCTTCTTACAAGCTCAAGATGGTCTGGTTTAATATAATAAATTTATGTTTGGCAATGGGTGTTATTTCAGGTAAAAAACACCCATTGCCAAACAACAATAGACAATTATTAATAAAACCAAATAAGATTAAATAATATCAGATCAAAATAAATCAAATAAGGTCAAATAAAATAAAAACAATATAAAAGATTAAGACTGATCGTTTCGCCATTCAGATGGTCTGGATTAATATAGTAAATTTATGTTTGGCAATGGGTGTTATTTCAGGTAAAAAACACCCATTGCCAAGCAACAATAAACAATTATTAATAAAACCAAATAAGATTAAATAATATCAGATCAAAATAAATAAAATTAAATCAAATAAGGTCAAATAAAATAAAAACAATTTAAAAGACTCGTTTCGCATGTTCTGTTCGAAAAGTAACATAATATGTTACAAAAATAGTGGAAAGCTCTAAATATTATTTAGAGCTTTCCACTATTTTAGATTAGTCTGATCGATGCAGTGAAGGTTTTAATAGATATTGGATCTAGATATGAACTTTCCACCCTTATCAAAAAGCTCCTCTAGACTTAAATTTCAACTTTCACGGCTCAAAATTGGAAACTGTTGATGAATTTACATTACTTGGACTTACAATAGATAAACACTTAAATTGGAAAACACAAGTACAAAAAACCCGTTCAAAAATTTCAAAATTTTCATACGCTCTCCGCGAAATTAAAAAGACAACCAATCTACAAACTGCCCTCACCGCCTATTATGCGTATGCCAATGCATGGCTTAGCTACGGTGTAACTCTCTGGGGCAATAGTACAGATGCACCGACACTCTTCACCCTACAAAAGAAATTAGTTAGGATCTTGGTAAATATTGATCAAACTGACAGCTGCAAACCCTATTTTCTAAAACACAATATTCTAACCCTCCCCAGTATTTACATTTTAGAAACATGTAAATTTGTCCGTAAGCATCAAGATTTCTACACAAAACGCGAAGACATCCAATCACAGTACACACTTAGGTACCGATCTAGGCTAAACATACCAAAATCCAAGCTAAAAATACATTCTACAAGTCCCTACGTAATGTCTATAAAAATATATAATAAACTGCCTGACGTAATAAAGAAAGAAGAAAAGTTAAATATATTTATAAATAAACTTAAAACATTACTGTTAAACAAATGTTATTACTCCTTAGACGAATATTTAAATGATAAACATAAATAATAGGAAAAACATATTAATAATAATGTAATTTGTATATGTTAAAGAAATTACTAATATAATAATAAATAATATACTTAATAAAAATAATTCATAACAACAATTAATGATAATCACGCAACTTGTAGGTATGTTTAAAATATATTAATATAACAATAATAATAATGAAATGAAATAATTATTCAAAGAAAAACAATTTATACCAAAAAATAAACAGCATTATAATACATATGTACAGGTATATAAAATTAGTTTAAAATATTTAAGTACTTTTTCAGATAGAATAATAAATAAATAAATAGTAGATAGGCGAATTGTTAGTATCATATTTAGCGATCTCCTGACTTCGAGTATATGAAAGTTAAATCTCCTAAAACGCGGCTTCCTCTCTCCTACCCTCTTGCTGTGCCCTACAGGGTCCATAATGATCTCAATTATATAGTTACCACCTAAGTACACATTATGGTAAAGCAATAAAGATATTGAGTATTGAGTATTGACTTTAATACTATTCCAATCGATCGACCTCGGTCAATGGTTGCTGTGCAGTTGACAAGTTGGCTGTCCTTGGTAGTCAGTACTCTTTGGTAAATTGTAAAAGACATAGAATACTTTCGGGATCGGTTATGATCGGTTAACAGTTTTAATGAAATTTTTTCTGTAACATTGTTCCATTTTAAAGATTGAAACCGACTGAAAAACATGCGGTAACTTTTTCATAGGTCACGTCCACATGACCAGGGGGGTAACCATCACCTCTTATAGCAGTATTATTTCAATATTACTTCAGCGTGAGAAAGAGATGGAGCTATAAGTCCTGTATAGCTCCATCACTTTCCCACTGTGAAGTAATATTATAATAATACTGCTATAAGAGGTGATGGTTACCCCCCTGCTCTACGCGTAACCGAAAAACGAAGTTGATCAGTGTCGTAATGGGTTTGTGTCGACGTGGTTATAACCAAACCTTGGCTTTATTGCATTACATTACAAGAATTGTGTAAAAAGAACCCATCTGAACTTAACCTAACTTCTATAACACGAACAAAACCTTGTAAACACTCTTATTGTTAATTTTACTGACTTTTTATTAAGGACTCCCACATTCTTCCCACGTTGCTATGTAGATATTAAGAACTTTGACATAATCTTCGAAGTAAACCTGACCTTTAACCCTTCGCCGGATCGTGCATCCACGCGAGACACAATTACTTTTTTATTGTTTCTGTAATTACGGCATTCGGTTAAGGGCTAACTTACGTCCTGCACGAAATAACTAAAAGTTAATAAGTCTTTTTTAGACGAGCTTTATAGAAGGTCGATAATATTGTGACGGAAGAATGAGCACTCGGATTTGTTTGTTCGTACTTACGATTTTTTTTCACGTTATTAGACTAGTTATTATTATTTATTACCTCCTGTTTTCAATGTAGGTGCATTAGCTCTATTACATCAGATTTTGTGTTATTTTTATTTGAAAAATATTCTATGCGATTCAGACCGTCTCCAGTAATTTCGCGCCCTCTCGCCCCTAGCCGCCGCAGGAGACGCCCTGGGCGTCGGGAATCCCGGGCGGATTTCCGGCCACCGTAGGCGCGGGCTTGCGGACGGTGAGCAATTGGTAGCTCACCGTCCGGTAAGGACCAGGCCCGGGTCAACGGCGCGTTGTATTCCACGCGCGCCTCAAAGAGATGTCGTCAGCACAAATGTAGGGGTCCACTAAGGCCGATGCCTGCCGGGGTCGCGGGAAGATACTAAAGGATCACCGAGGCCTCTGGCAACACAGGCAACAGGAAGGAATACGGGTGGGTTTTAGTCAGTAAGAGTCTGACACACCCTCCCGCTCCACCCAGAGCGGGAGAAGTTATTTGATTGAAAAAAAAAAATCCAGTACAACAATTTAAAGAAAATATATTTTAGGGGGGGCCTGGTGATCTGACATACAGGTTTTGTAAAAAAACTTAGTTTAAGCACCAGTCCACAGATTAATTATAAAATTGTGTCTGTAGACTTTTGACTGACATTCTCTGTAATTTGTGGTAAGAAATAAATACATTATTATTTTAACATAACTTATTATGCTTAATGGTGTGACACACTTTCAGTGGCAATGCCTTGGATTTGAATTCAAAAATATTCATTGCATTATTTAGGTACGTCGTCGAGCAGACAGATATTTCAAACATAATTATGAAGCAATGGATGAATTTCCTGCAAAATCCTTCGAAGTGCGTTACGTAATCGGGGTGCTGGAGAAATGTCGATATACTAAATACTTCAGGAAAAACAAGGGTGCAGAATTTTATCTAGTTTTTTAATTGGTCCTCAACAAATTCTTACAGAAAACTTAGTTGTAACTGAAAGGTCTTCCATCTTTCATAGAAGGACCGTCTTCCATGTTTGGTAACTAGGTCTTAGTTACCAAACAAACAAACAAACAAGTAAGATGCGGCTAAGTTCCTACCCCGGAACGTTGCTAATGAATTCATGCCGGCTATATAAGCTTGAATGAAACTCAGGCACCCAGAACTAGTATTAAAACTTAAGACTTGCCTCTAGCGTAAGTAGTAAGTGATCGTATAGGCTTTTGGAGATTCTGTTTGTCCTTAATTGGCAAGAAGTTAAGGTGTACTAATTACACAGGTCAACAAATGAAAGATTTTTTTTTGGTGCCGAGATCTTATTAGTAGTTTTGTGTTAAGTGTGCATTGGAAACACTAAAAATATTTTTTATCTATTTTTCCTACGTGTAGTTTTGTGTCGACCCTCTGTTTTTTAAATTTGCTCTAATTAGTACTTTCGGGAACGCGGTTTTAAGTCTTATTAGTACCTTTCTATAAATAAATCGATTTTGATATCATGTCTTCATCGCGAAGAAGTTGTCTAAACGATCCGAATATGTTTTGTTACATTTGTGGGGAATATATAATCAAAAAGTTCAGGAAACCTATAACAGATTTTATAAAAAGTGCATATTTTTCGTACTTCAAGTCGCAAATTGTAGACGAAAAAAAGCCGTGGATACCTCAAAATGTTTGCAAAACGTGCTATGAACACTTGAGACAGTGGGTAAGAGGTAGAAGAAGCCGTATGAGGTTTGGGGTGCCTATGCAATGGAGATAACAAAAAAATCACTTCGATGACTGTTACTTCTGCTGTGTCAATTTGCGTGGTATTAATGTTAAAAAAATGACTTATCCAGACTTACAATCGGCTAGAAGACCTTTACCACATTCAGAAGAATTACCTGTTCCAACATTTTGTTCTAACCGTGAACCATTATTTGAAGAAACCTGTAGTAAAGTGTCTAGCGATAGTGATATTGAAGAAATAGCATCTACAGAGCCAAAACCTTTTACCCAAGAAGAACTAAACGATTTAATAAGGGACCTTGAACTACCTAAAGAATCTGCAGAAGTGTTGGCTTCTAGATTAAAAGAAAAAAACTTGTTGGCATCTAGTACAAAAGTGACTTTCTATCGTACAAGAGAGCAAGATTTGCTATCATTTTTGAATTCGGAAAATGATCTTGTTTTTTGTTCAGATGTGCAAGGCCTTCTTCTCAAAATGGGTCTTTCAGAATACCAACCAAATGAATGGCGTCTCTTCATGGACAGCTCTAAACGAAGCCTAAAGTGTGTTCTTTTACACAATGGCAACCAATACGGTTCTGTTCCCGTTGCTCATTCAACCAAATTAAAGGAAGAATATCAAAATATTGCATTTGTTCTCGAAAAAATCAAATATAACGAACACAAATGGAGCATTTGTGTAGATCTAAAGATGGTTAACTTCTTATTAGGGCAACAAAGTGGATACACGAAATACCCATGTTTTTATTGTCTGTGGGATAGTCGTGCTAAGCATCAACACTGGACAAAAAAAGATTGGCCTGTACGTGAGACATTGGAAGTGGGAAAGCAGAATGTAATAAATCCACCTTTGGTTACAAGAGATAAAATTATATTGCCTCCTTTGCACATTAAACTAGGTTTAATGAAACAATTTGTAAAAGCGTTAGATAAAAATGGGCAATGTTTTCTTTATGTAACGAGAAAAATGCCTAGTCTAAGCATAGAAAAGATAAAAGCGGGTGTTTTTGATGGCCCACAGATAAGAATATTGATAAAAGATACTAATTTCTCAAGTTCAATGACCAGTTTGGAACAACTTGCGTGGAATTCGTTTGTTGAAGTTACTAAAAACTTTCTGGGAAATCACAAGTCAAGTAACCACTCCGAAATTGTAAATAACATGCTGGAGAATTTCAAAAACTTAGGATGTAACATGCCAATCAAAGTGCATTATCTCCACAGTCACCTTGATCAGTTTCCAGATAATCTAGGTTCGTATAGCGAAGAACAAGGGGAACGCTTTCACCAGGACCTAAAAACTATGGAGGAGAGGTACCAAGGCCGATGGGATCAGCATATGATGGCTGATTACTGCTGGGGGATGCAACGTGATTGTCCCGCTACACCTCATTCGCGAAAATCGCGCAAAAGAAAGTTTTTATGTACATAATAATTTAATAAATGTTTGATTTTGGTGTAAATATATATTTTTCTATTCAATTAAAAATCTAGAAAACTACACGTAGGAAATAAATATTTTTCCTATAAATGTAATCAGTATATGGCCCTAAATTAAAAAAATATTACATCTTCTTGGCACCAAAACCACTGTTGACCTGTGTTATAGACAGATAGAATATAATATGCTTTATTGTAGTTACACACTACAAAACACAACATCAAACTGGTTGCTATTTTACTTGTATAATTTATTATTTTTATGATGTCATAAAAATAATAAATGAATGTTGATTTTACATTCTGTGATTACCTTAACTCACACACCGGTCAGTATGTGAGTTAAGGTAATCACAGAATGTTTTGAGCTTGTTACTTTTTTTTTTAGGAAAACGTATATTTTTACAATGTTTGTAAATATCTAAGCACCATGTATCTATCACATAATTACTCGTAATTTATCTGTCATTGCTTAATTTTTAATTATTTTTACCTATTGTGATTTAGTAGTTTTATTCTAGGTGCATCGTCTTCAAATATAACTATATAATTAATGTAGGTACTTAAACAACATATTGTAAAATATTTTAAAAGAGTAACGGTGGAGTTTCTTGCCCATTCTTCTCCATAGAAAACAACCTACCTTTTAGAAGGGGCGACTAGAATCAATTCTATTTTTTGTAAATTTTGACGTTCAAAACTACCTTTTAAGTGCCTATTTGAAATAAATAATTTAACTTTGACTTTGACTTTGTACACCAGATTTTAACAAACCTCTTTTACAGAACCATTACATTACTGAAGATATCTACACCTATTCAGATATTTGCACCACCACTGTTTGTCTCTGCATCATCCAAAGGTTGTCTGGTAGAAAATGCCTACGGCATTAAGTCAGCCTCTGTACATTTGTGTGCTTAAAGTATTAAAAAAATAAATAAATCTACTAAAAACAGATGAATATGCAAATGACAAGACTTTATTTACAGGACTCTCCTTCTGGATTACTTTTGTGAGCTGTTTAATCACAAACTTTTGTCAAAACTACTCAATTCGAGTGCACCATCGCTGAATTGAATTGAAAACTCTGTATTATACACCATATACATAACAGATATAAACATAACATAATATCACGACTGTAATCTTCGAAGGGGTAGGCAGAGGTGCACCTTTAGTACACCCACATTTCGCCAGTTATGTTTAAGTCCCGTGTAAAAAGGGGCGAGCCTATTGCCATCGACTGGGCGCAAATCCAGACTCCGGGCTGCTACTAAGAAATTACTGATAGAAAACCTAATAACACTGCCCTGGGAATCGAACCCAGGACCTCCTACTCAGCAGCAGCACTAGCGAACACTAGACCAATAAGGCAGTCAATAACAGATATAAATTTTGAAATTTTACATAGGGTGACTAGTGGTGGCCCAGTGGCAACGGCCGCGACTTACAAGTTGTAGGTCGTACGATCGAACCCGGACAGGCGCTTTACTTTGTGTAAATTATTTCATCACCGCTGCTCTCAAAACGGTGAAGGAAAACATCGTGAGGAAACCGGTATGTCATAAAACCAAAAGATTGAAGACATGTGCCATCTACCAACACGCACTGGGCCCGCGTGGTGGATTACGGCCCACTCCCTCTAAATTGGCTATGGGGGTCTGAGCTATCAGTTCATTTTGGAAAAGGGGTTTGGAAAGGGGGTTTGCCCAAAATAGTTTGGGAATAGATATAGAAAATCTACTTAATTACCTAAAATGTTAGTCTAGCAAAGAAAGTAGTTTACAAGCGTTTCATAACACCTAAACTGACACAAATCATACGATAGATACAAAATAAGCCTATAATGTTCCCACTGCTGGGACACAGGCCTCCTCTCTGTGAGAGGGAGGGAGCCGTAATTCACCACGCGGGCCCAGTGCGGGTTGGTAGATGTCACATGTCTTCGAATTTTTGGTTCTAGGACATGCCGGTTTCCTCACGATGTTTTCCTTCACCGTTTTGAGAGCAGTGGTGATGAAATTATTTACACAAAGTAAAGCGCCTGTCTTCTTTTTTTTGGATGGGAAATCATCAAATAACTTCTCCCGCTCTGGGCGGAGCGGGAGGGTGTGTCAGACTCTTACTGACTAAAACCCACCCGTATTCCTTCCTATTGCCTGTGTTGCCAGGGGCCTAAGCTACGACCTACAACTCATAAGTCGCGGTCGTTACCACTGGGCCACCACTGTTTTCATGTTATTATTATAAGATAATGTTGCACCTTTTCCAATTATTTGGAAAATAGTGTTCAACAAAAAATTTATATAATTGACTGTCGTTGCTACCTTCTAACTGAAACAGAGTCTTTTCTATTTCGTAGATTAAGATCAGCGAAGAACGCTGTGAGTAATCTTTTAATATCTTTAATTGTAACAAATGACGATAGATAGTCGTAGTCGCGTGTTGAGCGATTAGACCGACCACATCAATTGCTGCGACGAAAAGTTTTTGTTTATTTTTAAAAACCGGCCAAGGGCGTTTCGGCCCACACACAATGAAGGGTTCCGTAGTTAGGAAGTTGGTATGAATTTATCCCAAAAACAAACTTAACATTGTAGTTGAAAAACATGTTCTCCGATACATCGATATATGTCACCATCAATTCTCCAACTGCAAATTTAAGTTGGTCGACTATTACTCGTTAACTGGTAAAGCCCACTTAGCTGTGATAGTTTTCCTTTTAAATTCATTACATGGACCATTAATTTTTTCACATCTCCATAAACTATCATTTAGCTGCAGACCCGCAATATTTTGAACGGCCTATCCAACGATACCTCACACCAAGGGGAAGACGAGAAAAAAAAATATCATCCCCATATTACGTGCAAGATTTTATTTTAGCACTTTATCGACTTGATTAATATACAGGTTGAAATTGAAAACTTGCGACAAACTGAAATGGGACATTGTATACATCATTATTAACAACTTTTACTAAGGGACCAAAGCTGTAATCCCAAAAAAAAAATCTGCTTTTCCTACATTTTGATGAGGTATTGCGAACATAAATGTAGGGGACAGCAGTTTTTTTTTTGGGATTGTAGCTTTGGTCCCTTAGTAAAAGTTGTTCATAATGATGAGTACAATCTCCCATTTCGATTTGTCGCATGTTTTCAATGTCACCCTGTATATACCTATGCCAAATTACAGCTGTCTAGTACTAAGCGTCTCTGAGCTACAGCGGGGACAGACAGAGAGACATACAGACAGACGGACATGGCGAAACTATAAGGGTTCCTTGTTTACTACTGAACCCTAAAAACGAAAAATGTAACTAAAGACACTAAAAAAAATATTGTAAGTTGTACAAACAGCCAAAGCCATGGAAATGCCGATTCTCCTAACACAGGCGTCATCAAGCTTAAAAAGAGGCTCCAATCACAAACTAATTTAAACTACACACGCGAGCAAAAGTATGGAATCACTTACTTGGAATTGATTCCGCGCGATCTTGAGTACATACTTCTTTTTTTTTTTTTTGGGGGTGGGAAATCATCAAATAACTTCTCCCGCTCTGGGCGGAGCGGGAGGGTGTGTCAGACTCTTACTGACTAAAACCCACCCGTATTCCTTCCTGTTGCCTGTGTTGCGGGGGCCTCGGTGACCCATAAGTACCTTCCCGCGACCCCGGCAGGCATCGGCCCTAGTGGACCCCTACTATATGTGCTGACGACATCTCTTTGAGGCGCGCGTGGAATAAGACGCGCCGTCGACCCGGGTCTGGTCCTTACCGGACGGTGAGCTACCCATTGCTCACCGTCCGCAAGCCCGCGCCTACGGTGGCTGGAAATCCGCCCGAGATTCCCGACGCCCAGGGCGTCTCCTGCGGCGGCTAGGGGCGAGAGGGCGCGAAACGTGCCTTTCCCTCAACCGTCCCGCCTCCTCCTTCGCGAGCATTACTGCTTCGCAGAAGGAGGTGACGGCTGCCCATGCCCTCTCGCTCCGCACCATGGCCTGAACCAGGGCCGGACGCGAGAGGTCTCTGCCGCCGATCGCCTCCACGAGGACACGGCGGTGCTCTGCCCAAGCCGGACAGAGTCCACCGTATCCGTCCACCGTATGCTCCACCGTGTCCTCCGGGCGATCCACACAGTGGTGACACCCGGACGTTTCCTCCCGCCTTATCCGACACAGGAACCTCCCGAAGCTGCCATGTCCGGTGAGAACCTGCGTCAGGCGGAAGGTCAGGACGCCGTGGCGTCTCTCCAGCCACTCCTCAAAGAGGGGACTTATCGCCGCAATCGCGGCGTGCCCAGCACTGGGTTGCGACAACCGTACTTTCTATGACGCCATGAGATCCCGCCGGAGCTCCGTCCGCTGTGCCGCGATTTCTCGCGGCAACGGACTTACGCCCCGGCGTTTCGCCTCCTCGCGCCACTCCCATACGTGCGCGAGGACTTGAGTACATACTTAATAACTAGTTAAGAATAATAAAATGGTACCATGTTATGGTACACTATTAACTTTAAATTGATACCTAATTCATTTAAATCACACCAGTATTTAAGGAGCTATCCCGGATTGAGTGAAGGAGTTAGGAAAACATAAGGATAATGGAAAAATAATAAATGAAGAAACAACAAAAATTCTTTAATAAAAAATTTATTTGATGAGATGAGAATGATGACGACAATAAAATGTCTAGTTAGCCTCTTATATCGCCCTGAAAGCTACAGTATCATTTTCAGCTCAGTCCAGCAGCAGTCCAACAAAACTGGGCCATTGCAAAACTTCGTAATTTCTACTTAAAGTCTACATTAGCTATTAAGCCCCAACTGGACTGGTCTGGTCTAGTTAATTTATTCCTATATAGGCTTAGGTACTTTTAATGGTAGTTCACGAAGTAAGTGTAATGCCTTTTTTTAATATCACTAGGCGACACCTAAATATTATTGCACGTTGGATTTTCAACTCTCGGCGCGGCGGCGGTGAGTCTAGTGTTTTTGTTGAAGCATTACATTTAATTGTCATCTAGTGTTAGTGAAAACAGGCATAAGTGTTAGTGCTTCCACAAAGGTTACCGCACAGTTTATCAAAATTAGGGTTTATTTATTTATTTAACTTCTTAAGTACCCACTAGGTGTGCTAGCTTAAGTGGGTCTTTGATTGTAATCTAGGTTTTTGTGTTAAGGTTTTAAGGGGACCTTGAAGTTTGAATGAGATTATTTTTTTCGGGTTCCTTAACTAAAGGGTACTCATAACTTTCCAGAAAATAAATATTGTAGGCTCTTTACTGACATTGTATCTAGTACCTTTTCACCGAGACATTTACCTTATTAACATAAGCCCTATTTGAAGGGTTGCTTAATCTTAGGTGAAGATTACTTTCTCTTTTTAAAGGTTCTTACATGACTTAAATTAGATCACCCCAGAAAAACCCATAGGTAAAACTAAGATAGTACTTACTAACTCAAGTCAATGTAAATTTTAACACATAACATACATAACATCACGCCTTGTTTCCCCGAAGAGTTGGGCCGACGTGTACCTGTAGTACACCAACATTTCGCCAGTTATGTTTAAGTCCCATGTAATAGGGGGCGAGCCTATTGCCATCAACCGGGCACACATCCAGACTCCGGGCTGCTACTGAGATATTCCAAATAGAAAAACCCAATAACAATTTGCCCGACCCGGGTATCGAACCCAGGACCTCATGCTCAGCAGTAGCCAAAAAAAGTAAAAGTAAATTTTATCTGTCAACTATCCACGATTTTCCACCAGTGTACTATAACCTGTCTAACCCTGAAACTGTAGGTATATTAAGCTTATTCAGACTAGTGACTACGTAACTGTGTGGCTCAGTTAATATATTCCGAAGGTTTATTTTAGGCTTCGCGGACAGCACCTCGCGTCGTGACATCTTTCGCGTCGAATTCTGACTTCATTTAAATAACATAGGATTTTACGGTTCATTCCTTTGCTTCGGAAAGAGCTAGGTAAGGGTTAAAAGGAAAATGGCGAATGGGCAGCGCTGTCAGTAGTCGTCTGGTCCTTTAAATACTGAAATGTGGTTTATTAATATAAGTAGTGCATTACCGGCTGTTATAATAAACTTCATTATGTGTCCGAATACGTATAACGTGTAGTATTACGTATTTTTAACATTAATATTTGTATTTTTATGGTGTACATGATAAGGAGTATTCTATCTATCGCTGACGCAGATATGGGTGGGACGCACCGCATTACAAAAGTCCTCTTACATCTAATTTGTACGGGTTGCATGAACCATCGCCTATTCCAAGCGATTATCTAACTAGAGTCCTGGGCATACCAGCAAGACGTAGGTATTGGTTCACATAGTCATCTTTTCAGCTTCCTACCCTAGCTTCTCTTATAGCTATGTAGGTACAGCTACACAGGGCCGGATTTAAAGTTGTGGCGGCCCTGGGGCAATCAAGAAGTGAAGACCCCGAAAAATTTGTGGCACAGATGAAAAAAAAACAATTAAGAAAGGTGGTTATGATTGTGGACTTTTTTTTCTGTGATGGACACAAACGATGTATTCTTTTTTCATTCTTACGATAGGTGATCAGTTTAATGTCGATAACCTATCTAAAATAAAGAAAAAGTATTTAATGGGAATCGCACAGAAAGATCACAACTAAACACATACTCATAGAAACATTAAAAAAACAAAGTCCTCTACGAGACCAAAAGGCTCCTATTTCAGCATGGAGCTGCGACAATTAAAAAAAAAATGTCGCAGCACTGGTATCCTGATAGAGCCCGCTGTTATGTTTCGGACAGATACAGAAATAAATAAAATAAAAAATAGATTGTGTGACCAAGGTCTACCAAATATAATACTGGTTAGGATAACCAGTATTATATTTGGTAGACCTGGGTTAGGATATAGGATACTTTTTATTCCGGTAGTACGTTTCCATGGGATATTTTCCGACCTCCACGCGGGTGAAACCGCGGAAAAGAACCAGTAACATATAAAAATAACATATTTATTTAATAAAAAATATTAATTATTATATATTACTAGCTGCGGGCCGCGGTTTCACCCGCGTAAGTCTCGTTCCCGAAAAATTTCATAAAAATCGGTCGAGCCGTTTCGGAGGAGTGCGACCACAAACACCATGACACGATATTTTTATATATTAGAAGATTTAGTGACTGATATACCAACAAAAACGTCAATGAAAAGGTTTCCTTTATTCTAAGTGAATAAGAAATCAACAGGCGGTACACCTAGGTGATTCTTCATTAATCACGACTCACACAATCCTGTCAGATAATTAACTAGCGCCTAGAGTAACGCCTGTGTGTAAGACAAGAGCGTTAATTACTGAAAAGCGATACCCGAGCCTACTATGTATATTTAGACAGGTAGGCTCAACTAACTATCATATATCGACTTGTAGATAAAACAAGAAGAAGTGAAATATGTTACTTCTAACCAAGTGTCTAGAGTCACGAGAATATCCAAAAGAATTTTTCTCGTGAAATAATAATTATTACGATACTGGGAAAATAGTTTTTTCGTAATAGTATGGTCTCGAAATAACGACTTGTAGATAAAACAAGAGAAGAAGTGAAATATGTTACTTCTAACCAAGCGTCTACAGTAAAGACAATATTCAAAAGAAATTTTCTCGTGACATAACAATTATTGCGATACTGGGAAAAGACTTTTTTCGTAATAGTATGGTCTCGAAATAACGACTTGTATATAAAACAAGAGAAGAAGTGAAATATGTTACTTCTAACCAAGAGTTGTATTCTTTTATAATAGTATGGTTTCGAAATAACGACTTGTAGATAAAACAAGAGAAGAAGTGAAATATGTTACTTCTAACCAAGAGTTGTATTCTTTTATAATAGTATGGTTTAGAAATAACGACTTGTAGATAAAACAAGAGAAGAAGTGAAATATATTACTTCTAACCAAGAGTTGTATTCTTTTATAATAGTATGGTTTCGAAATAACGACTTGTAGATAAAACAAGAGAAGAAGTGAAATATGTTACTTCTAACCAAGCGTCTACAGTAAAGACAATATTCAAAAGAAATTTTCTCGTGACATAACAATTATTGCGATACTAAAAAAATACTTTTTTCGTAATAGTATGGTCTCGAAATAACGACTTGTAGATAAAACAAGAGAAGAAGTGAAATATGTTCTAACCAAGCGTATACAGTCACGAGATTATTCAAAAGAAATTTTCTCGTGAAATACCAAATTGCGATATTGGAAAAACACTTCTTTCATAATAGTATGATTTCGCAAAGACTGTTTGTGTTCTGCATAAAATTTCGATCAAGATTTTGCGAAGTGTAATTAATGTATTTATGTTCGTGATTGTGCCATCGCCCGCCACATCATTTACCACACCAGACGACAGAATTTATTGAAAATCTATGCTTCTAAACATAACATCATACCTTTTTTTTTTTTTTTTTGTGGTTGGGAAATCATCAAATAACTTCTCCCGCTCTGGGCGAAGCGGGAGGGTGTATGCATAATCAACCTATAATGTTCCCACTGCTGGGACACAGGCCTACTCTCTGTAAGAGGGAGTGGGCTGTAATCTACCACGCGGGCCCAGTGCGGGTTGGTGGAGCGGGAGGGTGTGTCAGACTCTTACTGACTAAAACCCACCCGTATTCCTTCCTGTTGCCTGTGTTGCGGGGGCCTCGGTGACCCATAAGTACCTTCCCGCGACCCCGGCAGGAACATCACACCTTGTAGAGGTGTACCTGTAGTATACCCACATTTCGCCAGTTATGTTTAAGTTCCATGTAATAGGGGGTGAGCCTATAGTCATTAACCGGGCACAAATCCAGACTTCGGCCTGTTACTGAGAAATTAAACATGGAAACCCCAATAACACTTTGCCTGACCCGGGAATCGCACCCAGGGCCTCATGCTCAACAGTAGCGCTTACGACCATAAAACCAACGAGGCAGTTATTTATAAAAACGTGGTTGTTTTTTTAGTATATTGTGGTCCTACGACTTTCACGTGAACGAAACCGCGGGCGGAAGATAGTTTTCAATATGTCAACCGACCTACTTTAAAACTTGCACTACACAGACAAGAAAGAACACCTCAAACATATCACTTACTGACAAAACAAAGAACATTCCTTATCGTCATTGTAGTCTTCATCTGATACCCTCTGTAAGGTAAATATCCGTGAAAACTCGTAAGTAAGTCAGTAACACGAGTTACATGTTATTGCCCCTCTGATCCCCGCTAATCCCCCTTCCCCTTTTACAAAGCCATACAAGAGTGTGTTCTATACCTTTCATTTGCATCAGTTTCCTTCCTAAATTACGTTTAGTGGAAACAATGAATTCTTTTCTATGAAGGAAGGAATAATCCAAGGGATTATGAATTTATTGTTGTTAGTCACACTTTATCAGGCTGCCTTTGTTATCTGTCTAGTCTATCCTAACTCCATGCGACTGACCTATAAGTATGCAGTGAAATAACTGGACAATACTGACTTACTGTGGTATGCCAGTAGCTTAAAATTCGGGTTTCCAACTAACTCATGAATTTCTAAAAATTCA
The DNA here is from genome assembly GCA_905333075.3 of Atethmia centrago. Classification (NCBI taxonomy): domain Eukaryota; kingdom Metazoa; phylum Arthropoda; class Insecta; order Lepidoptera; family Noctuidae; genus Atethmia; species Atethmia centrago. The sequence continues at coordinate 27,631,812 of HG995380.1, read as the reverse complement.
TAATGACAATGAAGGCTGAAAGGCTGGCTTACTTCGCAACTTAGGGACCCTTAAAGACTTGTATAGGGACCCTTAAAGACTGATGTCTTAAGACAATATTGCCATTTTAAAATCACTTTTTGCAAAGGAAACGTAGCCAAGTGCCCAATTATTAGTGCAAATCACGATGCTGCTATCGATCGTGTTAACAAAATCTCTTATCACTTGTCACGGAATCTCTGGTGAATAGAAGTAATGAATTTCTGATATACTTACTTCAGTATGTAGTCTGTAGAAATAATATGGGAAATAACATTTTGAACTTTTATTTAATATTACAATGAAAGTTCACAATAACAACCCTTCCGCTGCTATTTAAGTTTGAAAATACAAAAAAAAAAACATATTTTGACTTTAAATGTTTCGAGCATATCATTTAAAAAGATGTACTAAAAATAATAACCTAAACAGTTTTTAAATATTACAATATAGGTCAACACAATTAACCCTCTGGCTTTATTTGACTTTGAAAACTAGATGTCATTTGTATAAACGAACATTGGTTAAAAGATCATCAAATGATGTCAGTTTAATTATGAAATTGTGTTGTTGTGTAGTTAGTCATTTCAGCCGGAAACATATGATACTTGGCGGGTCATTAATATTAATAAAAAATTCTATTAAATCGAAAGAACCAAAATACATCATCGGACTGTCTGTTGAACACACCAATGAGTTGTCCTGTGTTGAGCTTGATAAGAATGTTAACGTATGCGTCTCCAAGTTACCGAAGAGAATCTATCCGTGTTTGATTCTGTAATGGAAGATGTATTAATAAAAACTTTGTACTAGTAGTAAGCCAATAATCAAGTGTCGTGATTTTAATATTAACTTATTAGAAAATAACTCGAATACTGTCAGATTATAAAGTGTTTTTAGGTCGTTTGATTCGTCAAATGTTTTTATTGAACCAACTCGAGTGACAGCTTGTTCTGCAACTTGTATAGATAATATTTTGTGTAATTGTGATTGTGACAATCAAATGAAATTGTTAATAAGTTGCACTCAGATCACAGTGGACAAACAATAACAGTTTGCTCCTTCATACCGTTACAAAAAATTCAATTAAGGTTTAGGCCAAATTCATGTTAAAATTTAGAGAAATTAAATAACTCTTTGGCCAGTAAATGATTCGTTCAGAGTTTTAATAATATATGTGACCCAAATGAGTTCAACGCCGAGTTCTTTTCACTATAAACACGCAATTTATCACACTTTTCCACTAAAGACTCTAAAAACTGTTTGAATATAGAATTATTTAAAGCCTAAACCAATATTATATATGCCTATGGGGCAAAATATTAAAAAACTTTTAAGTGTGTACATATAAAGCTTTTTAATAAGCAATAAAATAAAATCAGCTGATTATAAAATAACACAATACAACTATTTGACAAATAATAAATAATGAATCAGGTAGGAAAAAACACCGAAATAAAGAATTGAATTTAGTCTTGCACATAGCCCCATCAACTCAGATGCAGAAATGGCTCAGGAATTTGAAAACTTTTTGCTAATATTCCCCTTAAAACTAATGAAGCTACTTAGACAGAATGTGAAGGCATGCCCTTTAGAGTTTAGATTTCAGCATACAAAGCCCCAGGCTGTTATAAAAGCAAGGGTGGTATGGGTGGTATGGTACGGAGCGAGAGGGCATGGGCAGCTGTCACCTTCTTCTGCAAACCAGTAATGCTCGCGTTGGAGGAGGCAGGACAGTTGAGGGAAAGGCAAATTTTTTCGCCCTCTCGCCCCTAGCCGCCGCTGGAGACGCCCTGGGCGACGGGAATCCCAGGTGGATTTCCGACCACCGTAGGAAAGTCCGAAAGGGTTACCGAGGCCCCTGGCAACCAGGCAACGGAAGGAACACGGGTGGGTTTTAGTCAGTAAGAGTCTGACACACCCTCCCGCTCCGCCCAGAGAGAATCTTTAGCGACCTCTCTAAGGCGTTCGATAGCGTAAACCATGAGACACTTCTGCTGAAACTAGAACACTATGGGATTAGGAATACAGCTCATGATTTACTAGGATCATACCTGAAAAATAGAAAGGTTAAAGTTCAAGTAAACGGCATAAACTCATTAGGGTCAGAAATGGCAAGGGGCTTCCTCAAGGTTCGACATTTGGTCCATTCCTCTTTTAGCTCACATGAATGATTTACCCCAATTACTTCAATCAACCGAAAATGGTGTTATTTGCAGATGACACATCATTGATCTTTAAAATAGACCGACGCTTACAAAAGCTTGACGATGTGAATAACTCTATGCTTCAGGTCCAAGACTGGTTTATGGTTAATAATTTGGTACTAAATGAAAAAAAAGCAAATACATTAGGTTTAAATTACCTAATGTTAGAAGTAGCGAATGTGAAATTTATATATTGAAATATGCATCGCATATTGAATGGAGAATAACTGAATTTACTAATAAAACGGTTTTCCTAGGAATCATGCTAGATGAGAAATTATAAATCTCTTGCGGGGTGGCTAACCTCGGCCGCTTATGCTGCTAGAAAGATTAGACCGTTAACTGATGTAAAAACCGCCCGATTGGTCTATTGTAGATACTTCCATAGCATTATGTCAGAAGGCATTTTACTGTGGGCTAGGGCTGCTGAAATTGAATCTATCTTTATTTTGCACTCCACCGTTACTCGTTTATTTTTTTTTTTACAATTAAAACATTTTAATAGAGTTACGGTGGAGTTTCTTGCCCATTCTTCTCCATACTATCTTAGGGAAGAGGCAACTAGAATCATTTATATTTTTCTGTAAATTTTGACGTTCACAAGTGCTTTTTATGTGCCTATTTGAAATAAATAATTTGACTTTGATTTTGAAAGTACCTACCACAAATTTTGTCTGCTAACAATATTTGGACATTCGACTAAAGAGGCAAACAGTTATTGATTCGCTGGATTTCAGTCCTAAGCCTGTTACCCCATAGTAGATTAGGACATCGTATCACTCGTGTATTCGTACACCTTAGTGTACAAAGATTTGTACACTTGGTAACCACAAGTAAAACGCGCGTCGTTTTGTGAAATAAAAAATACTATAAAAAATAAGGATAAAAAGATTAAGGGAGATTTTTTTTTACATATTTAGGTAGGCCATACAATAACGCTTTCTAACCCTATTGCGGTTGTCCTAAATATATGAATTTCATATCTTGCATAACTCATAAATAGAGTTGCCGACTTTTATTATGCCAAATATAGTTTTTTCGATTGCCTGTAAAAATATAGTAAATAGCAGAAAATCTTAAAAAGGTATGTTTCGAAAACATTTTTATTCTTTAAATGCATATTTTTTGCTACTATGAACCTTAATAACAGGTATTTTTTTTTAATATCTCATAACTATTTTTCATCTTGCCATTTTGTACTGAAATAAAAATATATTGTAGTTTCGCCTACTATATTTTTTCTTTACAAACATAGTATTTAGGTCTCTAATATAGCAGGATTCTATATTATATAATAAGGTTGACAACCCTACTCATGTACCACACCAAACACATAGTAATTATGAGAGCAGCAACCGGCACTTTAATTTTTGGGTACAAAATGTTCGACACCGGAATAATGTCCTTTATTGTTTTAACATAAAATATATCCTATGACATGAGAGCAATGGTGGCCCAGTAGTAATGGCCCCGACTTACGAGTTTTAGGTCGTGGTTTTGAACCCAGGCAGGCGCTTTACTTTTCATTAATAATGTCATGACCGATGCTCTCAAAGCGGTGTAGGAAAACATCGTGAAGAAACCGGCATATCCTAGAACCAAAAATTCGAAGCCGTGTGACAATCTACAAACCCGCACTGGGCCCGCGTGGCAGATTACGGCCCACTCCCTCTCGAATAGAGGAGGCCTGTGTCCCAGCAGTGGGAACATTGGCTGATGATTATGCTGATGCTTATATCCTATGACACTCTGCAACACTGTAGCTTCCGAAAGATTTTTTGGAATCAGATCCGAAGACAAGAAAGAGGTAAAATTTGTGATGATATATATAGGGTTACTACATATATCTTCACAAATTTTATCTCTTTATAATATGACTATAGATAAATTATAACAGCCGCACGGCTTGATCGAAGGTTAATCTACGCTTGCCGCGGTCGGTTCGTGGATGGGTGACCATTCACTACATATCGCCTCCGTGCCTCGGAAAGCACGTTAAGCCATTGGTTCCGACTGTCATTCGTAGATCTTTGACAGTCGTTACGGGTAATCCTGAAGCCTGAAAGTCTGACCACCAGTTTTGGCTAGGGGTATCGTGTTAGCCAGTAACTGGGTTGTGCAGGTCAGATAGGCAGTGGCTCTATGTAAAACACTGGTATTCAGCTGCATCCAGTTAAAATGGCAGCCGACCCCAAAATAATTGCGATAAGGCTAGGCAGATTGATTGATCATATTAGTATATAGATAGATGTCCCTCTGCATGGCAAGGGCCTTCCTCTTCCACACACACTTCTGTTCGCTGCTCCTGTTTTGTGGTTAGCCTCTTAATTTCTTTCTTTACCTTTCTCTTTAGAGTAACATAAAATCGTTAACATAAAACACAAATTACATCAAAAAAGCTAATAGTCAATGGTGCCGATTCCCTTGTTCACAAACTAAATTAAATTTAAGTTTAGTGCATCTTTTTCATTCTATTTCATTACGAAAAGGACAGAAGATAAATTTTAGTTTGGTTTGATAATCACGTCTAACCCTGTATGGAGTAGTGACAGGCGCTGATTAATTTGACAGGACTAAACTAAAATTTATCTTCTGTCCTTTTCTTAATGAAATAAAAAGAAAAAGATGCACTGAACTTAAATTTAGATTAGTTTGTGAACAAGGGAATCGGCACCATTATCTTACAAGCTAAAACGTAACTTACTAATTAGAAACGTGGCTTGGTAAGTGGCTACCTGAATTTAATCTAAAAATACGGTTATCATAATGTCTAGAAATATATTATAATTTTATTTAATAAAATACACACAATAAGTACACACGATATATTAAATATGTTTTCGCAACTAAAAGTAAAAGAATAAGGATGAAACAAGGGCACGATATAATCTTTTAAGTTTTGTGGGAACGCTATCGAAAAACCGCGGGGTCAATACCTCCTAGAGAGCATGGTTATTGAAACTGATTGGGGGAAACGCTTAAAGGCTATCTTATTAGATAGCCTGGCCTGGGGGGCTAGATTTAAATACTTTAAGATAGAAAATATACTTGTTTTTCTCAAAGTTATGTATGACTAAATAACCTAACCTCAACAAAAACTGATTTTCTTTCAATAATTTATTCTAACCTGTTTTACTCAAGATATAATGAATGAACATGAATATTTTCACACAAAAATATGATATTTAATAACGTGTGGTTAAAACAACAAACGCGGTAAAACTAACACCTTTTTAGAGAATAATCGATAAACCAAACATTGAACTACGAGAACTTAACAAAATTAACACAAAAATAAATCTAAACCCACAAAATTAAGAACTAAAAACCATTCAAACATAATAAAATACATAGTTTATATAAAACTATATACTTTAACTGTAGCGTGTGTACAAAATCGTATATACTGAGAACCGTACCTGATAAAACTTGAGCGTCCGTTTGCACAATTTAAAAATAACACTTACACTTTTGTTATATTTTGTGTTGTAATGTTATTTTACTTATATAACACTGATCACTGATGTTGATGATTGTTTGTGGACTAGTCTTATGTAATGTGTTCGGCTATCGCATGGCGCGAGGTGGCCGCGCGAGGTACGACTGCAGATAGAAATGGCGGCCGGGTGCGCGCGCCGCCCGCCCTCGGGTTAGTGAGAGCTCTCGCTAAGGCGTAGGACAGGCGGAAACACGGGCTTTTTTGGCTTTTGGTTTCTTGTCGGTAGTGTTGTGTGTGAGACGGTTTGTGGAAGGAATGTAACATGTCGTTTCATTACCTAAGTAACTAGAAATACCTACCTATTTTCGTTCAGTTAAGTCGCTAGAAAAGTATGCTTACATAAATAATTCATAAGTTAGAATTATTAGCGGAGTGAGTGACTTTATGAAAACATTTGTTGATGTCTATTCTGAAAGATAGCTAAAAGCTTACGCGTTTAAAAAATGTCTAAATTAACTTATTGCAAAACAAAATACGTTCAAGAATTCCGTCAGTGTCTGTATAAGTTGCTACTGTTTAAGCCACATCTTTTCTCTATTAAAAAGAAATTCACCAGCTAAAATTTTAATTAAAAAACCATACGACTGAACGCAACAGCGGAACGCGACCCTAATCTAGACAAAAGGCTCGCACTTTGTAACGTTCAGCGTTACCTAGCACCGAAGACACAACTAATCAAAACGTCTGTAAATGTACTACATACACTGCCGCGTATACACGACCACTTTACCTCAACATCTAAACAAAAGCCGCAATGTATACAAAGCAGAGAGATACAGTCTTGTAGTATTATTTTTACAGTAGAAGCAGGCAAGTCGTCGTGAAAAAATGTTGATTTTTAGACGAAGCCTCGAATTCACCCCATGTGCAATAAGATGATATATAAGGAGAGAAGTAAATATCAGTATTTACGGATTATAATTATTTTATGTATGATATTTTATTGGAGTTATGAGGATTGCTATTTACTTATTACATTGTTTGGTCGTCAAGTGGTTAAAAGCGCAGCTTTGAAACGTTAGGTTTTGGTTAATTTCAATTCCCTCGTCGAGATATTGGTTTTTCTATGAAATAAGCCTCAGGGATACCTACCCTTAAAATGTAGCCTTACCGTCTATCAAGGCGATAAAAAGTTTACCTAAATAATGTTGAATTCGCTTGAAGATGGTGCATCTAAAGTTGGTGTTTAACAGTATATTTATAATACTTAGTGCTATTCATGTTTTGATCACTTCGATATTTGCGTTTTGATTGAAAAAAAAAATAAGCTCAAAATCTAAAATCACGCCCCAAAAAAGTATCAAACAAGAAAACATTCTCATCTGCATTCTCAATTGTTATCTATGTACATACAAACTATTCAATATTTCTCGTCTATGAAATAAATAACTTACACGTAATATAATTAAAATAATTATATTACGTGTAAGTTGTTTATTTAATAGACGTCCTGTAGAGGGCGCCATATTTAATGTGACGTCACATGGCCAGCGAGCGATCATGACGCTTACAACGATACCTCATTTGTCAAATTATGATAAGTAGTTTAGAAGTTATGAGGGAACAGATGAATATACATACATACATACATACATACATACATACATACATACATCATCATCTGCCTAGCCTTTTCCCAACTATGTTGGGGTCGGCTTCCAGTCTAACCGGATGCAGCTGGATACCAAGTGGAGCGACTGCCTTTTTTTTTTTATCGCTGAGAAATGCATTACGCATCCCCGCTCGTGGGGGACGAGTTGGGGTATGTGGGACTCCTGTCGGTAATCACAATATACCCACTAAAACTCAGCGGTGTTCCCACATCGCCGTGATGGGGGGGCCATGGGAAACCGGCTCAGCCTTTACATCCACAACCCTCCCGGCGCATGCCCCCGCCTAGCTGGCCGGCCCCGCATGCCCCCCAGGCTGAGGGGCTACAGGAATGGCAGGGAACACCTGGCCATTCCCGTTCGACACTGGTGGAGGCCTGTGCAATACAGGCAAAGGCGCCCCCGCACCCGTTGCCTGCTGGCCTCCACCTGAGAGGAGTCTGAGATGACTTTCAAACTGACGTCTTCTTCGACCCCTCCTCCGCCTTCGGAGTGGCGCCGCGTTAGGATCGTCCTCACGCGCGCGCTCCGCTGCCTCCTTCTGGGACATGCCGTATTCGCAGAAGGAGGCGACTACTGCCCAGGACCTCTCATCCCTCAGCACGGCGTTGACCAAGCCGGGGAGTGAGAGGTCCGGTCCGATCACCGTGATGAGACTGCGTCGCGGCTCGGACCACGACGGGCAGATCTCGAGGGTGTGCTGTGCCATGTCCTCCGCCGCTGGAGCGACTGCCTATCGGACCTCCACAACCCATTTACTGGGTAACACGATACCCCTTGGTAACACTAGTTTTCAGACTTTCGGGCTTCTGACGACCCGTAACGACTGTCAAAGATCTACAAATGACAGCCGGGACCAACGGCTTAACGTGCTTTCCGAGGCACGGAGGGGTCTTGGTATGTAAAGATGGTCACCCATCCACGGACCAAACGCGGCAAGCGAAGCTTAACCTGATCGATCGTCCCGTGCGGCTGTTATTACTTGGCCGCAAGCCCCACACATACATATTCGCCGTAGTCGGGTAAATACATTAAGAGGTAGAGGCAGTAAGAGGCTAAGTACAGTAAGATGTTAGAAAAGAGATAAGAATGCAGAAGTAGAAAGAAAGGGGTTCGTGGCTGAATGATAACAGCCGCACGGGGCCATCGAAGGTAAACATACGCTTGCCGCGGTCGGTTCGTGGATGGGGGACCATCCATTACATATATAGAACCCTCCTTGGCTTGGAATACATATTAAGCCATAGTCAGATGCCCAAAAGTCTGACAAACAGTCTTACAAAGTGGTATCGTGTTACCCAGTAACTGGGTTGTGGAGGTCCGATAGGCATTCGCTCCATGTAAAACTGGAAGACTGGAAGCCTACCCCAATATGGTTAGTAAAAGGCCTGGCAGATTGAAGTGGCTTCATTATCCATATCCAATTCTGAGACTACTGCCGCATGCGTATAATGTCTTTTTGGCTATCAATTGATTTTCAAGTACTTGTTTCCCTAAAATTGTGGGAGTACAACTGTACAACTCAGCCCACCTGTTCATAGAATACGTAAGCTTGATGATATAAATAATGTTCATACCTATTTCTCAGATTACAGCATATAATCTGAGACCTTTTTATTTATTTCATTTTTGCTTTTTCTGATTTGTTTGAATTGTATATTAAGTAACTTGAATTTGAGTGAAACCTAATTGAGATTCCTTGAACTGTGGGTATCTACACATACTTAGTTAGGTTTTAATAGAAAAGGTGTACTAAACTTGTCTCAATTCCAGTTTGTACCTAAGATCGTGAGAACTAATATTTATTTGTCGACATGACATATTTACTCAAACTACCTTATTTTTTTATTTATCTAATTACTTCAGACATAGTGATCCATATTTTTGTTAGTATACTTATGAATAATTTTAGTTACTAACATAATTCTTTCAGATTTCTAACAAATTCAAATACACACCACAATGATACTATTATAACTTAAATTAAATAATAGAAACTGTACATTTCTCACTTAAATAAAATCACGATCATCCAATCATTAAATTCATAAAAATGTTTAAAATTGTCAATATTATTTAAAATCATGAAATTTGTTACAAAACGTTTTCTAACTTCAGTCCAAGCCCAAACCTTGGTAGTACCGGTTTTTGTATTTATAACTTTATTCCGACTAAGGTAAAATTGATAAGACACTGACAAATAGTGCCGGACTAAGTTGTCAATTTTCTAAAATAAAACTGTATTTCGATCACAATTAGGTGCTTATTACAAACAGGCTCGATGGTTTAAAACTTTAAATGATTTCCAAACACCTTGTTTTGTAATTAGATTGATTGCATTTATTTTAATTAAATCATTTACAGGCACTTTTGAATGGGAAAGGATTCGGTTAGTCAGAAAGATGAAGCTAGTAGCCCATTCATTTTGTATTTCTTGTGCGTGTCCCAAATAAAATATTTTTCTTTCTTTCTTTCACATTCCAAAGCGTAGTTCGTTCCTATGGAGAAGAATGGGCAAGAAACTCCACGGACACTGAATTTCATGCATATATACACATTATTCTATTTCTTGCATATACATTGCTAGTTCACCTTCTATCCCATACTTAGGTATACATACATTCTAACTGACGCCAAAATCACGTATTTTTGCTGAAATCCTGTTACTAAATTCTCTGCATAGCCCAGGTTTAGTAGGACGCCCTGGGCGTCGGGAACCCCAGGCGGATTTCCGGCCACCGTAGGCACGGGCTTGCGGACGGTGAGCAATGGGTAGCTCGCCGTCCGATAAGGGCCATGCCCAGGTTGATGGCGCGTTGTTTTCCACGCGCGCCTCAAAGAGATGTCAGCACAAGTGAATGGGTCCACTAGGGCCGATGCCTGTCCACTAAGTTCAAAAGGGTTACCAAGCCCCTGGCAACACAGGCAACGGAAGGAACACGGGTGGGTTTTGGTCAGTAAGAGTCTGACACACCCTCCCGCTCCGCTCAGAGCGGGAGAAGTTATATGATAATTTCCAACCCCAAAAAAAGAGCCCAGGTTTTAGGTAGTAGAAAAATTGATAGTTACTGATTTTATAATTATATATTTATATTCTAAGTGCTGGAATGTTCCAAGTGTACCTACACCTGCACTTTTGAAGATCGAATGAACGCCATTGACGTGACGCTGCTATTAGCGTGGCCACCCACTGGGCTACACTGGACATCGACTCGAAAAGAAGAAGTACTAGGTGCTAAAAAAACATATATTTAAAGTGCAAGTGCAAATTGGGGCGGGTCGCATCGCAACACAACGCATTGCACAAATCCTTCTCCATCATCTTCGTACATTTTCTACGATCCAGCGCACACTACAGGAGAGCCGCACCGCACTTTTTTGTATGAATCGTTACGCTGCGGCCCGTTGCTGCTGTAATGTGGGCTTGGCTTTATAAGTAGGGTGAGATGTCCAACAGTGAACCAGTGGTACACATTGAGCCACCCTTCCTACTTTGTAAACGCGACGTTGTCAAACAGTGCCGTGGACACGAAAGTACTCAGATTTTACCGCGCCGCCCGCTCCTCAGTCGCGAGCGAGCTAGCGCCAAAGACGCCCGCGTGGCGGACCGCATAATAATTTTCGGCGACAAAAAAATAAAATACGTAAGTACTATCTTTTCTTATTACTTCTGATACGTATAGTTTTTCTGTATGACATTTATTATACTTATTATAGTGTTTATTGGGTATCGTATAAAACTAAAGTTACTACGGTAACTCTTTTCGTTGGTTTTTAACATAACCTTAAATGTTAAATGGCGGGTGTAGTACACAGTGAACCACGAACGTAATTTGAACAGTGAACCGGTTCACTGTGTACCACCTTTATATTGCTACTTTATGTGGGTAAATTTTGAATTTTATACAAAATTTATATAGAGTTGAAACATTAAATTGTATTATAATGTTATTGTTTCAGCATGGGGCGAATTAAAATAGCGCAAAGAAAAATTGGAGGTCACACAAAAGAAGCAATGTTGCAGGCAATCATGCTCGTAAAAAATGGTAAATCGATTCGTAAAGCAGCAAAAGAATGCGGATTACCCTACCCAACTGTAAGGAGATATGTAGAAAAATTTAAAAGCGATGAAACTACGAAATTAGTACCGAATTATGAGGTAAATGCTATTTTTACACCTAACCAGGAAAAAGAATTAAAAGAATACATCATAGATTGTTCGCTAAAATTTTATGGGCTTACTGCTAAAGATACTCGAAGATTAGCTTACCAAATGGCATTTATTAACAATATAAAAGTTCCTTCTTCATGGGAAGAGAAACATATTGCTGGAAAGGAGTGGTTAAGGTCATTCAAAAAAAAACACACGGATTTAAGTCTCAAGAAACCTGAACCGTGCAGCTTGGCACGAGCCTCGGCATTCAACAAATATAACGTGCAAACATTTTTTAAAAACTTAAGAGAAGCTATGCAGCGGTCTCCTAACTTCGGTAACGGAACACGTGTCTATAATTTAGATGAAACCTCAACCACGACAGTACAACGCCCGCAAAAAGTCCTAGCTCTTAAGGGAAGCAACGTATCCAAAGTTACGAGTGGAGAAAGAGGTGTTTTAGTGACAACTTGCTGCATTGTTTCCGCCACCGGTCATGCTTTGCCCCCAGCAATGGTCTTTCCAAGAAAGAAGTTTCAATCTCATATGCTCCATGGCGCTCCTCCTGGGACTCTTGGCTTGGCTGCTTCATCTGGATGGATGAATGCAGACATCTTCGTAGATGTTATGAAACACTTCATACAACATACTTCCGCCTCAAAAGAAAATCCAGCTCTTTTGATTCTTGACAACCACGAAAGTCATTTGTCATTGGAAGCACTGACCATTGCTAAAACTGCTGGTGTTACAGTGTTGACACTGCCTCCTCATACCACCGCAAGATTACAACCATTAGATGTGGGATTAAATGGTCCATTTAAAACTTTTTATAACTCTGCCGTCGATTCGTGGCTACTCCGGAACCCCGGGCAGACTCTCACTATCTATCATGTAGCTCAATGCGCAGGCGAGGCCTATTTAAAAGCCATGACTCCAATAAATATCACCAATGCATTTAGAAAATGTGGAATTTATCCATTCGACGAGTCAGTTTTTACAGAAGAGGATTTTCTACCAAGCACTGTGACAGATAGACCCATTCCAGGAAAAGATGAGACAGATACAAATTATGAAATAAATGAAAACCGTTCACCTCCTAAGACCCCCATTCCTTCAATTTTACAAGATTTACCATCACAACAAATCTGTAATGATCTGGCATCTAAATATAATGAAAATGAACAGCAAGCTTCCACTTCGAAAGCAATGGAAAGTTTTGTTTCTCCAAAAATGTTTAGGCTGCCATTGAAAGCCGGTCCAAGGAAAACTACAAGAAGAAGCAGACCCTTAGGCCGGAGTATGATAGCTACCGACACTCCTGAGAAAGACATAATAGCATCACGAAAAAATAAAGCTGAAGTGAAAGCCAAGAAAGTAAAGAGTAATTTATTTAAAGAAAAGAAGACAAAGAAAAAAGAAGCTCCAATTATTGATGAAGATTCTAATTCCGAAGGCACTTTCTATGCTAGTGGTTCTTCATCTGGTGGAGAGAATTTCGTCAGTGACAGTGAAGACGATGAAGTTATTTTATCTGAAGACTTTCCACCACTGCGTAGAAAACCCAAAGCGGATAATTTTGTAATTATTTTGATTGAATCAGAGAAAAAAAAGATAAAATGCTATTATGTTGCGAAGATTCTTGATGATTCTCCTGAAGCTGAATATGACTACTCCGTTTCGTATTTAAAATTAAAAAGCAAATTTTATTATACATTTTGTGAGCCTTTAGAGCCAGATATTGCAATGGTTACAAAAAATGATATAAAATATATATTACCGAACCCCAAGGTAGACGGCAGCAGTCGCCGAACAGCAACGTTCAAATTTCCAGTCAACCTATCTCTTTTGAACTTCCCTTTTTGATTTTTGGATGTTTTTTCTTTTGAAATTTTCTTTTTTGTATTTTATATAAAAGTTTTTCCTTCGTAAGAATAACAATTGTAACTATTAAGACTGATTAGTACTAAGTTGACTGAGCAATAATTGATCTCTGTGAGCCTAAGATATTTGTTAAATTCTTTATAACAATAAATATTTTGAACACATTGTTAAAAACATTTAGATTTAATAAAGTTGATTACTTGATAACATAATACAAGACGTTTTATTGCTTAACCTTTAGTTTTGTAGCATAAATAGTCATAATTTACTGTAAAATAAATAGGATGGTTCACTGTTAACCTAGTCCCCGGTTCAGAGTGTCCCACGAGGTGGACTCAGTGAGCCATTTCCCATCTTTTAAAAAAACTAAAATATATTCTATCCTGTTAAGTTTCGGTCTAAAATTAATATGAAAAATTAAAGCCAGATACATGAGAAGTCCTGTGGTAAAAAAAAATCTCCATTATGTTTAGAAATAGTAGAGCTTTGAATGTGCAACTTTTTCATGGTTCACTGTTGAACACCTCACCCTACCTATAATACTTTTATAATTACCTACTTCTATATCTATAAATAGTGTAAAAAATAGGCAGTCATGGGGACTACCGACAGAACTTAAAAACTTTGGAATAACAATATATATAAATGCATTTATATGTATCTACACTGGCCGCTGCGCGTCGCCATCACGTCACCAGTCTGGCACAACATGTCCCATTATCATGTCGGTGACGCAAACCCATAGGTTTTTCCCCTACCAAAAATCACTAAACGCGCCTAAAGAAGTTTTCTCTTCAAAAAAATAGATTTTCGTGTCTATCTGTGTGACTGCTTAATTAAATTTCACTAGCGATTAGATAATTTATTCCAGAAAGTTTATAAGTACAATGCATTTATATCTAACTAAGAAATGTCGATGTTTCGACATACCACCACATTAGATGACCATACCAGTGTGAAGCTGCAGGCTTAGCATGACGCTTTGTATTTCTTCGAAGACATTCTATATAAAGTGACATTTCCTTTCTCCATTTTTGACATCTCACCGTAGAAATCCTTCTACAATCTGTCATCTTATCTTTCGATTCTAACGTTCTTTGTCTAGGTCCTTATTTATGTAGAAGGATTTCTACGGTGGGATGTCAAAAAAAAGGAGAAACGAAATGTCACTTTGTATAGAAAGAGCCGTGTCTATTCTTCGAAGAAATAGAAAGCGTCATGCTAAGCCTGCTGTTGCGAGTCGATAATTCAATTAAGCAATACTGAAAACTCAAGCGAAACCGTAGCAGTTTTAACTCTAACTTTCCTTTCATATTTGACAGGTACTTTATAGGTACATGCTTTTCGTATACACTCACGCTTCAGTAAACACTTGGGTGTGACATATCATGTGTATTAAAACAGAACAAGTGACAAATACCATGTGACTGGAGCGCCCTCGTAATGTGTTGTGCTCAAGTTCGGGTAATTTTGTTGAGGTATAGTGCTAGGAAAATGTAGGGACTTATTGTCAAGCAAACTTGCGAAAACAAGCTTTTAAACCTTTTTATACTTGGATACAATGTAACAGCGACATCAACAGTAATAAGTTATTTATAAAGGCCTGTTCAGATACAAACGATATCGCCGCCGCACTCGGTAACGATACCGAATCGGTACGCGATATCGCTGTCGCGGTCGGTTGCGATACTGCAGGCTTAGCACGAGGACCGTTGAAAAGCGTTTTTACGACGGAAGAGTAGACAAAAATGACGTTTCCGTGTTCCGTGTGACAGTTGACAGTTTTCTACCGAGAACGATGGACAAGCGGTTTCTATTCTATAGTAGAGTAGAAATAGAAAGCGTAATGCTAAGCCTGCTGGTCCGCTTAGTCAGTCACTTTGGACCAGTATCGCTACCAAGCGCGACAGCGATATCGCCTACCAATTCGGTATCGCTACCGAGCACGACAGCGATATCGCCTATCAATTCGGTATCGCTACCGAATGCGATAGCGAAATTGCTTATATTTGAATAGGCATTAAGAATCTGTTGCGCGACTACTAAGCGAGGGGTCCTGCTGGGTTCAATTTCCAGTTTAGAGAATGCATGGAATTCGTTTTTATTTATTTATTTCACTCAAATCATTTATTCAAACTAGCCTGAGAATCAGCACTTTATGAACGTCAAAATTACATAAGACAGTCCCCCAAAAGCGCCCCCCAAACAGCAAGTAATTACTATAAATAGTAGGTACAGGACAATGTGATGTGACATCTCCCCCCGACCCTTGAACCCACCCGCCCGCGCGGAGCAAGTTAACTCAAATAATATCCTCAATAATAATAATATAACACAGATACGACAAGTCCCCGCTTGCTCAGTAATCGGTAGCGCCCTAAGCCTAAGTTCGAGTCCCACTATGGGACGCTCTTAGCTGTGCTACCTAAACTCTAATTTATAACTAGGTGAGAGGCCCTTTTGGCCCCACCGAAGCCCGGTAAAGCAGTCGAGGACCCCCGAGGGACCACTGCATAAATACCAGTACTTATTAAAAAATAAAAAAAATAAGATGTGACATCTCTACCTCTCAGGAAATACAATACTTACTGATGTTATTTTGAGAACTTATATTTTTTATGCCAGTGACAATAATTATTATTATTAGGTACTTGTCGATTATTTCTTACAAAAATCCTACTTACGAGTACTTACCTATAAATCTGACATCAAAATGATTTAGTATGAAAATACTACAATACAATAAATAACCCCAATATTTTATGTATTTATTCAAAAGGTAACAATCCCAGAATATCACTACGTTCATATTAAGTTTCGACCTCATTATCACCCAAAGCGTAACCGCGCTACATGACGAGCAACAACAAGAATAATGATGAAAACTACAATAAAAGCTTATATAGTTCACAAAATTACAGTTACAAGGTATGAAGTTATATCTTTTGGTATGAACTCGCGATCCAATCCCCTATTTCGAGACGAGACACCCATACATAACGTAACCAAAGCTGAGAGTTGCATTTTTAACGTCTTTAAAATAACACGAAGACTGTTAAAAGTTCCTCTGAGTTATGACCTATTAATCCTATTATATTTTTGTAAATTGGGCCGCGTTTAATTTAATTGTTCTCTCTATGAAGTATGAGGAAGAAATAAAATGGAACTGCTTTGTTGAAATACTTTTGTTTATTTATAGTCAGTAGATTAGATGGGCAACATGGGTTTCCACTTTAGGCCAGGAAATGTCAGCCAACAGGACAGACAGTCGATAGTCGAGTGCCAATCTCATAAATGATTTTATTTCTGTAAGTAGTACAAACACTTTTACACGTCAATCATATTTTAAAAACTAGATGAGGTCGGCGTTTCCTATCTGCCCACTCTGAGAAGGCCGAAACAAACTCAGAGGTCACAGTCTCTTTCAAAGTCCAGACATAATCTTGGTCAGACCATGTGAAGACCAGGTGTCTAAAACCGAAAGTTATCTATAAAATATATTCGCTTATTTATGTACTTACGAGTATTTATATATAAATAACGCTAGCAAGCTTGCTAGCCTAGAAATGAACCTCTCCAAAACTATGATAATGTCCAACAGCACCAAGATACAAATACATATATGCCGACGACTAGCCTCTTCATTATACCGAACAATACGAGTATATCTACCTCGGCAAACAAATTAGCTTTGACAGATCAAGCAACTAGAACGCAGGGCACAGTTAACATGGAATAAATAATGGAGCCTAAAGGAAATATTTAAGAGTAACATGCCCGATCAACCTGAAGACCAAGGTTATGAACTCCTGCTTTATACCATGCTTGACCTACGCCTGCTAGACCTGGAAGTTCAAAAAAATATAAAAAAATAAAATTACGACATGCCAACGCGGAATAGAGCGCAGTACCTATGCTAAATATAAAAAAAAAAAAACAAAAAATACGACATTTAAAAAGACGAAATATCACAAAAACAACAGACGGTCTGTTTTTTTTTTGGATGGGAAATCATCAAATAACTTCTCCCGCTCTGGGAGGAGTGGGAGGGTGTGTCTGACTCTTACTGACTAAAACCCACCCGTATTCCTTCCGTGTTGCCGGTGTTGCCAGGGGCCTCGGTTACCCTTTTAGACTGCCACGCGACCCCGGCAGGCATCGGCCCTAGTGGACCCCGACACTTGTGCTGACGACATCTCTTTGAGGCGCGCGTGGAATACAACGCGCCGTCGACCCGGGCCTGGTCCTTACCGGACGGCAAGCTACCCATTGCTCACCGTCCGCAAGCCCGCGCCTACAGTGGCCGGAAATCCGCCCGGGATTCCCGACACCCAGGGCGTCTCTTGCGGCAGCTAGGAGCGAGAAGGCGCGAAATTTGCCTTTCCCTCAACCGTCCCGCCTCCTCCATCGCGAGCCTTACTGCTTATGAGAAGGAGGTGACGGCTACCCATGCCCTCTCGCACCGTACCATGGCCTGAACCAGGGCCGGACGCGACAGATCTCCGTCGCTGATCGCCTCACTTTGGAGGAGGCCTTTACCTGTAAAGGGGTTCTTGCATAATAATAACAAAAATCAAAACTATTTAATCTTGTTATAAAATCAAAGAAAACATACTAACACTAAATTAAAAAATAATTACACCTTTATGTTTTATGTAACCCTGATTCTGTAAGAAATATAGGCTTTTATTTTATTTTATTTATATAATATATTCAAATAATTCCATGCCCGACTCGGGCAGCCCGAGCTCCATAGCAGACCATTCTGTCATCATTATCCTGTCCTTATTCCAATTAATTTAAGGCCAGAGCAGCATGTCTTCTTCCATACTTCGCTATTATTAGTCGTCAAACCAGTAGTCACCCCCTTTTTAGCCATGACATTTTCACACAGTCCATCCATCGTTGAGCATGATTTGATAGCCGTTACCGAGACAAACCTGGATAATTCAGTGGAGGACTCAGAAATATCGGCTGGAGATTGGCGTACTCTTCGACGAGACAGGGGGACCACGGGTGGTGGTGTGCTGCTGGCTGCGCGGCCTGGGGTCACCGTGAATAGGCTACATGAGCTTGAGACCGCCTGCGGCGAAGATTTGTGGGCTAAGATCACAATTTATGGCCAAAATACATATATATGTGTGTGTCGTTGACGAGGATTACCTGGCGTGGTTTTGCAGGGTCGAGGACATTATTCCCAGTTTGAGGGGAACTATTATTATTTTAGGCGACCTTAATCTAAAAAGTGCGTCAGTAAATGTTAATAATTACTACTGTTATTTTCTAAGTTTTTGTAGACTTGTAGAGATGAATGAGGTGATGAATATGCGTGGCAGTAAGTTAGATGTAGTGTTGGCTCGGGAGGGCGCTCCTGTAAACTGTGAGTATCTCGAGGGTACGGAGCTGGTTCCGATTGATCTGTATCACCCGCCGTTAGATATTGCTGTTACCATCCCAAGGCGTAAGGTACATGAAAAACTTGATCCTAGCAATATTGACCGTAGTAAGTATTGGAACTTTTGTAAGGGTGACTACACATTATTGTTCGATGTTGTTCGCTCCGCTCCATGACAAGACGTTTTTCGCTGCAGTTGCGCGTCCACCGCTGCTTGTAAGTTTTATAAGCTAATGTACAATATATTTGATTTGAAGGACCTCTGGTAATAAGCGGTACCCAATCTGGTTTACTAGAGATATCGTAAGCGACACTCGACGTAAATCAAAACTCCATAATAAATGGAAACAATCCCGATGTGTTGCTACATACGCTCAATTTAGCGCACTTCGGTCGGAATTAAAAGTGAGAGCCGAGGAGGCATATAGATTGCATTGTTCTAACGTGGAAAACTGCCTAGGCAGAAATCCAAAATTGTTCTGGCAGCACATTTCAAGCCTGCGATGTAAGGGTGGGTTTGAGCCGGACGCTGTGCTTGATGGCAGGGTCTATTCGGGTGTCGAAGCTGCTGAGGCATTTGCTGAGTATTTTCCAGCGTATTTCTGCCGGACACACCAGAATTGGACCCGAAATCAGGCACGGTGAATAGTGAGGGAGGTAATTTTCTCCTGCCCGTTTTAGTCCCTCTGGACGTGGTTAGGGGTATTTCCAAACTCAGACCCTGCAGCTCGGTCGGCCCGAATAACATCCCTGCATATATCGTTAAGGGATGTAGCAGTGTATTAGCGGCCCCTTTATGACATGTTTTTAATCTAACTCTTCAGTCGGGCATGTATCCGAAGATGTGGAAGACATCACGTTTAATCCCAACCGTAAAACCACTGACAAGACATCTGTCGAGGAACACAAACCCATCGCTATTTTATCAACCACTGCAAAGGTCTTTGAACATATACTCGTACTTCACACTGTTATCTGTAAGCAAACCAATATGTATCTTTCTGATGCTCAACATGGTTTTCGATCTGGTCGCTCCGTGAACTCAAATCTGCTGGTTCATTTTGACTTCATATCCAGTAGCCTGGAATCCGGTAGGCAGGTCGACACGCTGTATTTTGATTTCCGGAAGGCGTTCGACAGAGTGGACAACGATGTGCTTTTGGCAAAGTTAGGGGCTACGGACTTCTCATCCGGCCTTCTTAACTTCTTCGCCGACTACCTACGGGATCGCAAACAGTTCGTCCGGCATGGCTGCTTTGAGTCGAAGGCTTATTACACTCGCTCGGGGGTGAGTCAGGGATCCGTATTAGGGCCGCCTCTGTTTCTGATCATGATCAATGACCTAATTTGTAAGATTCGATTCGCCAAATGTCTACTATATGCCGACGATCTAAAGCTAGCTGCGCAAATCAGAACAGAGGTGGATTGCGAACTCCTACAAAAATATATCGATACCGTGAGCATGAGTGGAGCATTGCGAACAAATTGTTGTTTAATATTAGTAAATGCAGCGTTATGACTTATGGTCGAGGGTTGAGACCAATAAAATACGATTATAACTTGGGGGGTATAGTGATCACTCGTGTCACCAGCGTTAAGGACTTGCGAGTGTGAGACCTTCGACCGCAGTCTGACATTTAGAGACTACGTGTCTGCCCTTGCAAAGGAATCCTTCAGGCGGCTGGGATTCGTCTTGAGGAACGCTCGTGACTTTCGCAATCCCAGTATTATTAAACTTCTATACACCACTTTGGTTCGGAGTAAACTTGAGTACGGCGCGTGTGTCTGGCATCCACATACTGCGTCACAGACACTGATGGTTGAGAAAGTTCAGAAAACCTTCTTGAGATTTTTGTATCAAAGGCAATACCATTACTTTCCATTCATGTACCCAACAAACTATCTTCTGGGGGTGTTGGGCTTCAATTCGCTGCAGGTAAAAAGGGGTGTTGATCAGCTCACGATTGCCTGTAAAACCCTGCACGGTCGTATTGACTGCCCTGAGCTTCACGGACTTTTCTGCTGCCTATTTGTGCCTGGCAAATACCTTGGGCACCGTCAAAGCCGCCGTCATAACCTATTCGTACTACCGCTATCGAGATCTGTTGCTAGAGCTGAATCCCCGGTATGTCGAACCCTAAGGATGCTAAACGCCCTCCTGGCTGCCGACCCTGAATGTGATGTGTTTGCTGATGATTGGAAGGAAATAATGCGTGCTTGTCTGGTGTTTTGTGAGAGACAATATGCGAGGGTGTCCACTGTTACATGTTAGTTTATGTTGTTTTTAATTTATTTAACCATTCAACCATTTACGCAAATAATTATTAATAATTTTATCCACGAATTGTATATCTTTGAATTTGAATTTAATTTTTGTATTGTATGTTATCCGAATGCTTATCTTATTTTAATCTTTATAATTCTATGTTAATTAATGTAATTGTACCTGTGCCGTTTTAATTAACTATAAATAAATAAATAAATGGACATGGGTTTAAATATACACATCCGTTAGCAGGTTAACATTGAAAATAAACACAACTTTTTAATGGTTGGTGTGGCAGGTTATTGCCCCTTACATTTTTTTGATTGTGGACGGTTTATAAGGTGTCTGTAGTCTGTCTTAGGCTTATATTGCAGCCGCGGATATTGTGTGTCGCGGGATTTAGAGAATCCTGCGGCTAGTGACAGCTAATGATGGCTGTCAGAGGTCATAGTGCACGGCGCCGAACGGAAGCATTTCGTCTCACCGCAAACCACGTTTTTTCAATCTCAGTTCATCGCGCCCGCAAAACCGCAAAACTTTATTACGTTATCCCGTAATCCTTGGGGATATACTGTGCTACGTTTTCAAAATTAAAAATAATAACCCGCGTCCGATTCAATCCAAAATATAGACTTTCAAGTGACCAGTGTACGGGCAAGCAAGGTGGCCACCTGCCCAGAAGGATTCTTCAAGACTTTCGCCAGGAGAAGCACAGGTACCGCTTTTGCATTATTTGCTGGAGTTAGGCTACAAACGCCACCTGACCGTCACCAATTCCTCTTTGAAAGTTTGCTCAAAAAAAAGGCAAATTGAATTATTATGCATTCCAGATAATAATTTTTCTGTCGTCCTCGACCCGCAAGGATACACGGCTATTTTATACGCCTGTCCCTCCAATGGTCTTTATTTATAAAAAGCGTAACTTAATACAATTAATGTTGATTAAGTATAATTATTTTTATTATAACAAATTGTGAAAAACAAATCAATCACCGGTTCATCAGCTTAATAAAAATAATAAAGCAAAGTTCCTCTGACAATAATTATTAAATTACATGATATAACATTTTTTTTTTTTATTATATTTATATTTGTCAGAGGAACTTTCGCGCGGTTTCGGAAAACGGGACTATGTTGCGCCCCGAAGCTTTGTCTGGGGACAACGGGACAGGTGACCGAGAAAAGGGACAGTCCTGTTCAAAACGGGACGTATGGTCACTTTAGTTAACACGTGAACTGTTACGTAAAATGTTAACGTAGCATCTAAGTTTAGTTGCTGACTGACCGTTGCTTGTCTTAAAGCAATAACAAACATCAATACTCAGTGCATACCGAGGGAGGATGCCTGGGTAAAAAAAAGGAATTATATTTAGTCCGTCAGTTAGATAATAAAAAAGATATTAGGCACGCATTTTTTGCTTTGTCATAGGATTAATAAAAAAATACTTAGCTAAAACGTATTAAAATTGGAGAGTGGGGGCTCGCTACGTCACAAACCAGTATAAAGTCTAGCAAGACGTGACGTCATACCAAATTTTAGCTCAATGTATCACCCGTAGGTAATCTTTTTATTACGTAAAAAAAAATACTTGTCCAATATCTTTCAATATTCTACCCGACGAACAAAAAAAATTAAGTCATCATCCCTATTCCAACGTCGCTTCGTACCCATTCCATAGACCGCAGATGGCTACCCAATTATTCGCCCTTAGGGCCTGCGCCCACTAGCGGCAAGACACGCATGGGATTTTTATACAACGAATAGGATTATAACCTAAAAGTATGGAAATAAATTGAAATTTCAATGATGATGCCTAAGGACGTCGCGGCATGCCCTAGGATACTGCATCATCATTGCCGTCAGAATGCGCTTGTAGTGATGCCGGGCCGTGCCGCCAGTGGGCGCAGGCCCTTAGGCGTAGCCTGAGTATTATAATAACTACGCGACCGTTTTTCCACTCAATTCGACCATAGCTAATAATGAAACGGACTTCCTCTATTCCTCTAACGACTATTGGAAATTTGCACCTGTTCACCATATTTCCGTTATAACCGGAAGAGATTTTATTAGGTTATCCTTGAAGGAAATTCAAAGGAAAATACCTGGGTACACATGTTTTCTTTAAATACAATTACGAGTATATAGTAGATAGTCTCGTTTCGTTAAGCTTCATGTCCGATTAGTTTATTTGATTCGATATGTTGTTTTGTAATAATTTGGAACCAAGAATGTTTTAAAAAAACACCAGTCAGTACTTACATCGAAATAAAGTCTAATCGATTCGAAATCAAGCAAATTCAAATCGTGTTCGCTCTCAGTGGCACCTGCACCAAGGCCTTGATTTAAAACCATTAACTGAATGATAAATGCGGCAAATAAATACTTATATCTATTTAGTACAAGTACTGAGCCGAAACGTGGACACTCACGATACGGCTAGTCTATAAATTCAAGGTCGCTTGGCCAGCTATGGAACGAGCTATGCTTGGAATCTCTGAGGGATAGAATCCGGAACGACGTGATCCGGCAGAGAACCAAAGTTGTCGACATAACCCACAGAATAAGCGAGCTGAAGTGGCAATGGGCTGGCCATATATCCGTAGAACCGATGACCGTTAGGGTAGACGTTCTTGAGTGGAGACCGCCAATGCACAAACCTAAGGTAGGACGCCCTCAGGATAGATAGAGCGACGATCTTCGCAGGATGGCTGGTAGCAGTTGGATGGGAGTTGCCGAGAATCGAATGGCGTGCAATTGGAGAAGTCTATGTCCAGCAGTGGGCTGCTGTAGGCGTATCATGATGATGACATGTACTGTCCGTAGGCCCTGTAGCAAACGACATAATTTTGTTATTATTATCTCATTCTGTTGCCAGCAGAATTAATGATTGATGTCCTTCAACATTCTGGCTGACCCCAGCGTGACCTGATCACACCACTACTGTTTGAGTACATGTCAAATATATCAAAACGTACGGAACCTGGATATCATCGGTCTCGAATCTTGAACAGTAGCCTAGATAATAAAATACTATAGTTAGCGTACTTTATATAGAACTCCACCAATTCTGAACGAAACATCTTATTTCAGTACGTCAAAATAATCATCAATGTGACATTATGATTGACATTGACAGTTGACATTTGTTGTCAAGAGTACATAACTCGTAACTGAGTTTCCTTGTGTTGGTCATATTTGGATTAATAGGTGTTTTCTTGAAAATATTGGATTTTGTTTCGAAATTATTAAAATAAAGCCGCTGAATATTATGATGGTATACTAAATAACTAGCTATGACTACTCAATACAAGAAATTCACTAGACTCATTGCTAAATGGCCCGTAGACAACACTAAAGGCGAAAGGTAAGAAAAATTGAGGTTAATAATAATTTTTGTCCTCTTCGTATCCAAACACAGGTTTACTTTTAAATTACTTCACAGAGACCTCGGAAAATTCATCAGAGATAAGGTCAAGGCGGCGTTTGAGTCATCGGAGAGGCAGAACTTGGATTCTGAGCTCTGTAACAAACAGTACAACTCCCTCAACAAACTAGCCGATAACTATTATAAAAACAAGTACAAACGTAAACACAGCAGCACAGCGACAGGCCTGAGTACTGAAGAGTGCAACCTCATCCTATCTAACGAAGTTCTCGAGTATTTGAAAGAGGAAAATAAAGGTTTCTTCAGTAAAATCTTTAGTAAAGATAAAAAATGATTCTAAGACCGTTCCAGCGACTCCTTAGGGTGGTACTCGCTCGGAGACTGTCCAGTGGACAGTCTCCGAGAGGGACAGCGTCCACAGAACAAGTACAGTACAGAGACCATACACCAGTTATGTTAAATGAGTCTATAAAACACTTAAATCCTAAAGAAAATGAGCTGTACATTGATATGACATTTGGAGCCGGGGGACACTCAAAGAAAATACTAGAAGCTGCCGATTGTAAACTTATAACGTTAGACAGAGATCCTTTAGCTTATGAGAAAGCCCAAAAATTGGCAGAAGAATACCCAAATAGAGTGATACCATTATTAGGAAGGTTTAGCGAACTTCCTACCCTCCTCAAAGCCAAAGAAATAAAACAGTCCACAATAGATGGAATGCTATTTGACTTTGGATGTTCTTCAATGCAATTAGATATAGGAGAAAGAGGATTTTCTATCAACAAAAATGGTTTCTTAGATATGAGAATGGATGCTGGTAGGGACCCGAATCAAATAACAGCAAGAGAAGTGTTAGCAACTGCAAATGAACATGAACTTTACAAGATATTTAAAATATATGGTGAAGAGAAGAAGGCAGCAAAAATTGCACAAACTATCATACAAGCTAGATACATGATCAAAAATATTGAGACCACCGAAGAATTAGTAGAACTTGTGAACTCATGCTGTCCAGATGAGAAACGATTGGACAAACTACAAAGACCACAGTCAAATGCTACAAAGGTTTTCCAAGCGTTACGTATCTTTGTAAACAATGAGTTGAATGAACTCAACTATGGCATGTTACTAGCTAAATATTACTTGAAAATCAATGGAAAATTAGTAACAATATGCTTCCATTCATTAGAAGATACAATAGTTAAGCGTCATATAGCAGGAAATCTAATCAATGAGGTTGCAAATCCAGTTCCCTTGAAGTATTTAAGTCCAACTTTAGTGCAGAATCAGGATACAATCAACCATTTTCTGGATACCCCTTGGCAAGCCATCAATAAGCATGTAGAGGTACCAAGTGATGAAGAAGTGGAGAGGAATCCTAGAAGCCGTAGTGCTAGGTTACGAGCTGCCATTAAAGTAAAATGAGATTGGAAACGTTGTTAAATACATAGCTTTGAATGAAATGTACAGCTTAGTCAGTGGTTGTATTGTTTGTAAATATAGTTTGTTTGTAAGGATTGTAGTTTTTATCACAAAATGTTGGACTAATTGTCGTGTTTTATTTAAAAATCATATTTCTATTGCTAATTCAACGAAAGCTTGGCAAATTGTACTTACAAACTCATTCTTGTCTAAAACATGCAAGAGGTACAATCAGCCTCCAAAAGATGTATATGTGGATAAGAAGTTATTATTTTGTTGTCTACAATTTTGATCTTATCAGACAAGGAGTTATTTGATTGAACAAAACATGGTACACAATTTATTTCTCCAAAATTAAGTACACATTGTCCCAACATAGGCAAAATACATAGTATTTCGTGTTACACTAGCTGTCCCTACACCCAGCTGCCCCCGTACCATAACAGACAACCATGTGCGTCATTTCTTACAGTAGGTATGCCTCCCGCGGACTACTTTATAGGCAGCCGATAGTCCTCAGATTAGTCTCAAACTTTAGTTCGACTATGTGTGTGGTTCTCGTTTTACTATAAACTTATTTTCTATTACGCTTAATTTCTTAAATATTTCACCAAAACGAATATCAGCCAGCATATTATTTTTTTTTTCTAGAACGCTTTGGGTCATACAATGTAGGTATATATTATTTTAGTACCTATTCAGTTTAACACAATTATATTATTGTAACATCTATCATATTATGTCTACTTTCACCAAAAATTTAATTTTAATTATAATTTCTAACTATAACAAAACAGGTTATGGGGATATGTGTTAAAAAAAGACAATCATTACATATATCTAAAAGATAATCATTATATATATACTCGTTATTATATTTTATATACATATACAGTACTATACGTCTGAAATAAAGAATTTATTATTATGTTGTTTATTATTTTTTTTACATATAAAATATATTTTTAAATATTTCTTAAAAAAGATATAAAAAAACGTTTAAAAATATAAAAAAATAGTGGTCCGCCGGTGTCGGCAGCAGGGTCGAAGCTACCGGTGGTTAGGGCTCCAGATATAGGAACCTCCTCACAATGCGAGCCGTATCGAGTACTGCCTTCTGAATCAGGTCCTTTATCCAGCCGTCTAACGAGAGCCTCGAGAGATGTTGGTTGGGGCTTTCGGCCATTGGCCGTTACGACAATCGGCACAATGACAGCCGAGTTCACATTCCACATGTGAACCTCGTGTCGAAATATTTTATTTCTTTCTCTTTCTCAGCTTTCACGAGGTTTTCGTCATGTGGAATGGTAACATCGACTATAATTGCGCGGCGCGTTAATCGATCTATCACCACTATATCAGGCTTATTGGTGACAATAGTCCTGTCAGTAATGATAGACCGATCCCAGTACAACGTGACATGGTCATTTTCGGGAACTGGGTCGGCCACATACTTGTAATACGGTACCTACCTCAGAGTTCACAGGTTTATATTTCAAAGCAAGTTGCTGGTGAATAATCCTAGCCACTTGGCTATGTCTGTGCAAGTACTAGCCGTTAGCCAAACGAGAACAACCAGAGATACCTAATATGTCTGATAAATTCACCCGGACGGTGGCATGCCCGACACACGTCAACCGTCCCGTCCTTCATAATATGTCTCTTCTGATATCTATAAAGATCCCAAAAACGTAGCCAGGATACGGACGCTAAAAAATCTACATTGAGCTCATGAAGAGCCCGATAGAAGCGCCCGTGTAGGTCCTTGCGGTCACACGTGGTAAGTACTACAGGTTTGCGCCAGTTCTCTTTAGCCATGGAAAGTGGGGTGAGCCCCTTGTCCACTGCGACCACATCACGGTGCATAACCACTTCAGCTTTCGAAAAATATTCCCTGAGACTGCATATCTCGCGGTTGTGGAGGGTCTTCGCATTTAAAAAGCCTCGACCCCCGCACTTTCGCGGGATGTACATACAGTCTCATCATCGATGATCGTGGGTGATGCATCCGGTTTGCGGTCAACAGTGTACGGACCGTCCTATCCAGGGCGTCGAGTTCGATCTAAGTCCATTTGAGTATGCCGAAAGAGTACATCAAAACCGGCATGACCCGACCAATGAAGGCGCGCACCTTGATTCCGTCTGAAAGAAGACTAATAACCTTCTTCATGCGACAAAAAAACCTCTCCTTCAACGATTGCTTCATGTCAGTAACGTTGATGCCTAACGCTTCCGACATACCCAAATACTTATAGCTTTCAGATGAGGAGAGGGATCTAAGGTGTATGGAACCCGAAAGTTGAATTCCCTCGGATTGCACAATTTCCCCTCGCTTCACATGCATGATTGCACATTTGTCCACACCAAATTCCATTCTGATGGCGCCACTGAAAGTTGCAGTTACCTTCAGTAGCTCCATCAGTCGCAATTTGTTGGGGGCAGAGTTTCAAGTCATCCATGTAGAGGAGGTGAGATATGACCTGACCACCTCTCCTCAACCGATAGCCTAGACCTGAATCCTCCAGCAATGTGCTTAGAGGGTTCAGGGCTAAGCAGAACCAAAGTGGACTCAAACTGTCGCCCTGAAATATTCCCCTTTTAATCCATTCAGGCTCATCATTTCCCTGGATCTGTCGACATCCTGGATAGTGAAGGACGGTCCTCCATTGCCCCATATTGAGGGTGCTGGAGTTGTACAAGATAGATGCAACTGTACGCACCTTCCTTGAGTCATCTCAAGGAAGGTGCGTAGAGTTGCATCTATCTTTTACAACTCCAGCACCCTCATGAACCATGTATGTGGCACCGAGTCGTAGGCATTCTTGTAATCTATCCAGCAAGTCGACAGATCCTTGCGGGATCTACGAACCTGTTCGCTAATGGCCATGTCGATGAGGACTAGCTCCTTAGTACCGTGGGACCCGTTCCTACAACCTTCCAAAATTCAAAGTTCCAAAATTCAATCTACTTTGTATTGTATTGTATTGTATAATTGCATTGCACAGGTATGAGTACCATGTATAATAGAGCTACCATTTACCGGTTATGTAATTGACTTGAATGGGCCCTGGCAGCTGAGAGTATGTCATGCTCACTCAGATGTCTCGCTGATGGTGGCGCGTGTGTTGGATCATTTAGCTCCCTTCAAAATGGTTTAGCTAAATGGTGATGATCCATGCGTCATGCTCGTGAACGGGCGCCGTTAGTTGGGACTGGTCACCTCTTAGCGTCCTAGGCTTATTTGTAATTATTTTATTTAGAAATTGTTTTTGTTTCTTTTTCTACTATGGACGCGTTTTTTTTATTTTACATCGTCCTCACATTTAGTTATAATATCAACATTATTTTTGTACTAATCTTTATGTATCAATTTAATTTAAAAGAGTGTCCATGGAGTTTCTTGCCCGTTCTTCTCCATAGGTACCTACTACGCTTTGGAATGGGCAACTAGCTTCATATTTCTAACTGACCGACTCCTTGACAATTCAAAAGTGCCTGTAAATGGTTTAATTGAAATAAATGCTTTGAGTTTGAGTTTGAGTTTGAACCCTTTTAGAGAGGCAGACATAATTGAATTATTGTCAAAGTGAGTATTAATTTTTGCTCTCAAAATGAATGTAAGAAGCTTATAGACCGTCGACAAACATGTGATCGGTCTATAATTCTGGGGTTCCGCGGGACTACCTGACTTATGGAGCAGGTGGGTAACGCCTGTTGTTAGAAACTGCAGTAGCGACCCAGATTCTAAGGATGACTGGAACTGAGATGCCAGGCAAGTGTGTGAACTAGTTAGCATTTTAACCAAAAGGTGTGCAGTCTATCCGGTGCCGGTGATTTCCAATTCGGTAACGGACGGACCGCACTGGCTATGTCTGATGGCGTAATTACTATATTTTCCATTTCTGGTATAGTTCTACACACTCGCTCGACATCCCGCATCCAGTCAGCTTCAGCGTGACCGACAGGCACCTACCAGATGCTGCGCCAAAATGCACTCGTGTCGGCATCATCCGGGCGGCACATGTCTGTCACATTTGGCTCAGGTCGCTCCCAAGCTCTATATACCTACCTTTCATCGCTCTGGAACATGCGATTTTGCGTGTATCGATAAACTCGCCGCTTATAGGTACCGCCAAATACGGCTCGCCCATGCACATACTTTCTGCTTCAGGAAGTCGATGCGCTCTGTGACACGGGACATGTTCTCGAGGGCTGATTCCAGTCACCGAGAATGCCAGCCTTACAAAGCGCATCACTCGTGGTCGTGTATTGCCCTCCCTGAAGCGGTATAGTTTACCGATGAGTACCCTGGTCCCATCGATACGACGCTGGATCCTGCACTGCCAAGCCGGTACGGCTGGTTTTGGTCGAGTAGCTCCGTCACAGTTTGGGAACTTAACGTTCGCTAAACGACATGCCGCAACAGCCGCGCAATACAGGATCGAGTGTGTATCAACGAGATCCTCGCTGCTCTCGAAAAAATTAAGCAATGAGTCCAAGGCACACATCAGCACCCTATTTTTCTTGTGCATAGGTAGGCGTGGTAATCGAGGTAAGTTCGGTCGGAATGGACCTATACTCGCGAAACGCATCCTCCAGTGCGCTCCTAAATCGGACGTGGCACTGGCTCCTTACTGTGGCAACCCTGTCATCCTCCTCTTCGACACCCGTGATTGGATTGCAGCGGGATTGCATCAATAATTGGCGCACCTGCCGCGGCATCTCAACTCGGTTGCTCGGTACCTCTGAGCGTAGCCTATCAAATGCGGCATCGTCCAACCTATGATTGCATTGGATAACCACCTGATCCGATAATCGTTGAGCCAACCGTCAACGTCTTGGACGTTGACGGTTGGCTCTAGTTCCTGAAACAGAGACAGCATCCTAACACGATACGCAGTGAGGTTAGTTCCTCCTTCTGTAGACCCGTAATATGCGTGCATGACGTTCTCGTTCACAGACTGAGTCCATCTCATGCGCTGCACACAACCACCGGCAGCGGGGACCCGGCTTGGGGCCTGTTGGCCCCTAAGACCTAAGCTCTACGGTGGCCGGCCTCTCCCCTGGCGACGTACAGGTGTTGGCGACGTCGCACTATGGGAAAGCCCCATACCTACAAAGCCGTCTCAAAACCGTTTCACGTGAAAGTCGTTGTTATGGAATAAAAATAAAAAATTAATATAGTATAATAAATAAGCTTTCCATTTGCAATTTTTTTTTTTTTGTTAATCATAATGTATTATAAATAGGCATCAAAGCTAACTCTTGTTCAATAACGTAATTTTGACGCAATACGTTACTGCAATCCAACGCCACATTACTCGAAAGTTTTTTATATAAATGTACAAGTATTATACATTTTTGGAATGCTTATAATCTTTATAATGTTTCATAATTAATATTATATATATATTGCATTGATAAAATAAAATTAACCAATATAGTTTAAGATGATATGTTTTTAGGGTATTTTTTTTTAAACGAGACATTTACCCTTTACCGCTGCTTGCCGCTGTCGAGATATTTATTGTACCTATTAAGATCTTTATACTTAAGTTTACGCAAAAGAAAAAAAAAATTGCACATACTTGCACTTTTTCTGACACGGTGCCAAAACATATCGAGAGATAAAAATTATATTTTTTCAGGTTCTTTTTATTTCTCATAAAATCATTTGCTATCTATTAAGGTCAAATTGATAAACAGTTCATTAGAGTGATAATTATTATTAATAGTTTTTAGTGGTTTTGATACAGTTTTGACCATCTATTAGGGTCGAAATAAAAACAGGTTGGTTATGGGAAGAGTGCAAATTATTAGTGTCTTATCTTTTTGCACATAGCACTATTTCATAGGCCTATAAAAGGATTGTGAGCCCTGAAACATTCACAGTTGTTGGTCAAACATTCAGTTGCCCTAAAAAGCAGTTAATGGTGCCGATTCCCTTGTTCACAAACTAAACTAAATTTAAGTTCAGTGCATCTTTTTCTTTCTATTTCATTAAGAAAAGGACAGAAGATAAATTTTAGTTTAGTCCTGTCAAATTAATCAGCGCCTGTCACTACTCCATTCAAGTTTAGACGTGATTAAAAACTTGCCTACTAAAATTACGTCAATTTACGTAAAGCGCTGATTAATTTGACAGGACTAAACTAAAATTGATCTTCCGTCCTTTTCTTAATGAAATAGAAAGAAAAAGCTGCACTGAACTTAAATTTAATTTAGTTTGTGAACAAGGGAATCGGCACCAATACCATATTTTCAACTATTTGCAAAGTTGACTAATTTGAATAATGGGTGAATTTGTTTGTAGTAAACGAGTGTTGTGCAATTTGTTGATAAATGGGTATAATATAGAAGACTACTTACAAGAAAATTTCAATTTGTCACCAGAGGATATGGCTACTGTGGTCTCCTCCATTCAAAGAAACTTGGTATCTAAATGTAACGAACGCTGGAAAAATGCATCTCGGATGAAAGACCGCTTTGAAAGTAAGAACGTCAGCTGGTTAGATGGTCAATTTCGTGTTCCACTAGAGTGTCGGGTTAATGACCCTAATATGCCTGGAAGTAGTGGCGGCAGACCCTCAAAACCATACGAAGAATCTTCAGAAAAAACAAAAAAACGAAAAAACATGGAATTAATACAAGAGTACGGATTGGACTGTGTGCTCAATGCATATGCTCAGAGTTACGGTCTAAGGGTGAGACGGATGAGGCCGCAATCGTTAATATTATACGAACTGCTTCAAAAAACGATAAGAAAAAAAATGTTATATACATAACTGAGAACCCTGAAGATGTTACACCTTTTTCAAAGGAAGAAGCACTACGGACATTTATTGACTTAGACCTTAACAAAGAACAGTACCTATGGGAAACTTCGACTTTGTTTGGCGGACAAAAACTTATCAGTGTTTCCTTCTTATCCAACTTTAGTCGAAGCGAAGATGTGTTACCCACCAGGTTCGAGCATAACCATTACTAACATAAGTGCAAAAGTCAATCTGCAGGACTTGTTGGATCATACTGTGGCACGTATATTACTAATTGGTTCAGTTTACAAAAACGGTTTAAGAAAGTTGAAACTATTCTGTAAATGGGGTTGTGACAGGTCATCAGGGCAGAGTGAGTACAAGCAAGTTTTACCCGAAGAAAGCGATTTTATATCAGATCAGAGAGCAAACCTTTTAATTGCTTCACTTGTACCCATTAGACTCCTAGATGAGACAACTAATACTGTTGTTTGGAAGAATGAAACTTGCTCATCTGTAAGATATTGCAGACATATTGTTAGAATTTGCCAAAGAAACTCCTGAAAAAACCGCGTCTGTTGTGGCTGATATCAACAATCAAATACAAAATCTGTCTCCTTCCCTGATAAATAAGAATAGCGAGGTAGGTAATCGAAATTACTCATGACCTATTTTTAACCATGATTGATGGTAAAGTGGCACAAGTTTTAACTGAAATTCGTTCGAGCGCTTCTTGTACAGTTTGTGGTGCTACTCCTCGGCAAATGAATAACTTAGAAGCAGTTAGGAAACGAGATGTGAACGAAAGTTCATTTCAATACGGACTGTCAACACTACATGCTTGGATTAGGAGTATGGAGATGATCTTACATATTTCTTAGAACTTGTCTTTTGAAAAGTGGTCAGCTACTACACCGGAAAATAAAAAAAACAAAGACGAAAAGAAAAAATTGGTACAAAAGCGGTTTAGGGAGGAAATGGGACTGCATGTCGATAAACCTCGACAAGGCACTGGAAATAGTAATGAAGGTAACACAGCTCGGAGATTTTTTCAGAATTACTCTTGCTCCGCAGACATTACAGGTGTAGACGTAGAACTTATAAAACGAATGTACATAATACTACAAACTATGTCATCTGGAATGGCTATTAATTCAAAAAGTTTGTTGAATACGCATATAGTACAGCCCAACTTTACGTAAATATTTATAATTGGTATTATATGCCTTCCTCCGTGCATAAAATACTTATTCACGGAGAAAAAAATCATTGAGTACTATGCTATTTTCCTTATCGGACAATTGTCCGAAGACGCGCAAGAATCCCGAAATAAGGATTACAAAAAGTTTAGACTTCATCATTCTAGAAAGTGTTCAAGAGCGGCTACCAATGAAGACGTGTTCCATACCTTATTGTACACTTCTGATCCATATATATCAAGTTTGAGAAATACCTCAGAAACAATATCGAAAGAACTTTTAAATGAAGCCAAGGCCCTGCTTGCTACGAGGGTCATTCAATAAATACTTTGAAATTTTCGTTTACTTTTTGTAGGCTAACTACAAAAAGTAAACGAAAATTTTGGAAAAGTGGCAATTTATTTTTCAACAAAGTCTCCTTTTAGTTCGATACACTTAGCCCAGCGATGCTCCAACTTTTTTAACCCATCCGAAAAATAGTTTTTGTCAAACTCTGCAAAATAGGCCTCCGTGGCGGCGATGACCTCCTCATTCGATCAATATCTATTCCCGGCGAGTGATTTTTTCAGATTAGGAAACAGAAAGAAGTCACAAGGGGCCAAATCTGGAGAATACGGTGGATGGGGCAACAATTCGTAGCGTAATTCGACCAATTTGGCCATGGCAACGGCAGACGTGTGAACCGGTGCGTTGTCGTGGTGAAACAGCACTTTTTTCTTCGCCAGATGGGGTCGTTTTTTCTTTAATTCGGCGTCGAATCGGCCCAATAAATCGGCATAGTAAAGCCCTGTAATTGTTTTCCCTTCTCGAGGTAATCGATGTAGATCACACCTTGTGAATCTCAGAAAACGGTGGCCATAACTTTTCCGGCCGATTTTACAGTTTTCGCCTTCTTTGGAGCACGTTCCCCGGTCTGGATCCAT
Source organism: Atethmia centrago (assembly GCA_905333075.3). NCBI lineage: Eukaryota > Metazoa > Arthropoda > Insecta > Lepidoptera > Noctuidae > Atethmia > Atethmia centrago. The sequence goes on along the minus strand of HG995380.1, from coordinate 27,597,095 downwards.
TGTTTTGATTGCTCCTTGGTCTCTGGTGTGTACCAGTGGATCCAGGTTTCATCGACGGTCACAAAACGACGCAAAAACTCCGCTGGATTCCGCTTAAACAGCGCCAAACACGTCTCCGATGTGGTCTCACGGTTGCGCTTGTTTTCTGGTGTGAGTAAACGCGGCACCCATCGCGCCGACAGCTTTCTCATGCCGAGTTCCTCGTGAAGAATATGATGCACTGTTCCTTCTGAAATGCCTACAGTCTCAGCTAGCTCCCGAACCTTCAATCGGCGATCTGCCAATACGAAATCATGGATTTTTTTAATGTTTTCCTCCGTAGCAGCTGTTTTCGGTGCACCTGGACGTGGTTCATCAAAAACCGACGTACGACCACGTGCAAACTCGTTGAACCAATTCTTGACGGTGGCCATCGATGGAGAAGAGTCACCGTACACAGCATCCAAGCGCTCTTTGATTTCGATGCGCGTTTTCCCTTCCAAAAATAGGAATCGAATCACCGAACGATATTGCTCTTTTTCCATTTTTGTAAAACCGATCGACACGTTCGCTTCCATAAGTTGTCAAATTAAAACAAATGAAGGGATTGGAATGAAAATTTGAAAAAATAATTAAAAAAGAATGTGCTACACTGTGGTAAAACTCTTTTGAAACTACAGCGCCCTCTGGCGATGAGGCTAGGTACTTATTGAATGCACCTCGTATCAACGAAAATCTGTAGGAACTTCCTGAATTTTGTATTTTATTTTTCTCGTATGTTTTAATTATTCCATTTTAAGTAAATTTACACAACTATTTTAAGTAAATTTTAAATTAAGACCATTTTTGTTTTTTTTTTTTTTTCTTATAAAATGCATGTATTTTATTAAGTTTCATTTTTTAAATTAATGAATAAACAGAATTTTCAAAATTAAAATTATTTACACTAAGCTTTATACATCCAATAATATGTGTGCAAAATTACAGCTCAATTAGTTTTGAAACAACTGAGTGAGATACGGAGTTTTGAGACGAAACATACGCGATTTTCCCATAGTGCGTCGGCGGGAAAAAATACGAGGCTCGACGCTGGGTACCAGCGGCGGCGCGCCGGAGCTGAGCGAAGAGTCCGGAGGTGGAGGGCGTGCTCGTGCAGCAGATCTCGTCAGCATATTTTAAATTTTATTTTCATCCTCATTATTTCTGTTTTGTCTGAGATGACATGACAGATGTCACCGTCCTCTGATTCGGTATTTTTTTTTTCCCGTCTTACCGTCCTCTGGTTCATTACTTCTGCTGTTTTTTTATTATATTGTGCTCTTAAGGGTTTCAGGCTTGCCGCAGGAGACGCCCTGGGCGTCGGGAATCTCGGGCGGATTTCCAGCCACCGTAGGCGCGGGCTTGCGGGTCCGGTAAGGACCAGGCCCGGGTCGACGGCGCGTCGTATTCCACGCGCGCCTCAAAGAGATGTAAGAAAGAAAAAGAAAAGAAAGAAAAATTGTTTATTCTGCACAAACAAAACGCACATTACAAAAATTTACGTAAACTAAACACATATACAAAGTAGCTAAAAGCCTCGTAATCAATCCATTTTAGTTTGACAATCCTGTCGATTATGTAATATTTACTCTGTGTTGCGACACTGGCAGATGACAACCAATGACATAACATACAATCATAACAAAAACAGAATGACGATTACAGAGAGAGGAAATAACTACTATTATAACAAATAAACAACTATAGCTAGAACAATTAAACCGCGCGTCGCATCTGTGCAAGAAAAGGTCGTTGCTCAGCGAAATGCTGTGACTTCGGACAAGCCTATCGTCAACAGCGCTGATTTTCAGCAATTACCTACTTGTCGAATGACGTAATGACGTCCCCTGTGTGAAGTAATAAATCAGGTAAGTGAAAATTTTCCACAGAAATATTTGTGATTCAAGCTGAATAAAGTATGTGTTTATATATATAAATAATAAATATATATCTGTAACAATGCGTAACTTTAAAAAATAAAAAGATACATCATAAACTAAGACTATAATACAATGAAAAATAATAAGAATAAGTACTAAGTAAGTAATTTAATTACTCAAGGCGTTGAGTTAAGTGTGGTGCGTATTTATGCTATTTTATAATTATAGTAACAATATATTATTATTTCGTTACACTAACAATATTCCATTGCGAAATAATGAAGTTTTCATCAATACATTGTAATTTCATAGATACACCGTGAGAATTGCGATGGCGGCCATTTGCCAACGGCGTGCATCGAACCATGGCGTTGTCAAACATTAATTAACCACGCGTTTTCGGTCAAAGCGATAAGTTTGCTCCTTTGTACAATGCCAAGCCTCCTGATCTTAATGGTAAGCATTATTATAGGTAATTGTATTGCATTATTCAACAAATTGACACAAAAACCCAGGCTTACATTAGTAAAAATTAAATTATAAGTACCCATTTTCCCCCCTAGATAATGCAGCCTCAGTAAGACACAGCAACCACCCCCAGATAACTGTAGACTACCATTGCTCCTGCAACAATGACACAGACTGGAGGAATCAGTAGCCATTCACACTGTTGGAAAACCATATCCATTGCCCATAGGCCATAACCCTCGAGGTAAGTACAAAAAGAGCAGCTATTGTTTCAAGTTTTAGTTTTAAAATCATGTAGATTGCTGGATCTGCATGAAATATTTCTTTATGATACTCAAAAAATGCTTTTTTGTCCTCAGGACTCTTACTGGTGGAGGAAGGTTATTCCAACAGTGCGTGGCGGCGTATCTGAAGCTCCCCCTGAATGCTGCGGTCCTATGTGTTAATGTACAAAGCGGTTTGGTAGAAAAACGTGGTGCGTACTTGCTCTGTCTCCAACTTAACTTCTCGAACAAATAGAGTGGTTTTTGTGTAGTGATTACTCCAAAAAGTAAACTAGCCATATGTAGCTTTCTCCTAGCAGCCATTTTCAAAATGTTGTTTTCATTGATGAAAGGAGTGATATGACTTCTAGGAGGTACCTTTACACAGAACCGTATACATGCATTTTGTATGCGTTGTATCCGCTTCTCTGTTCTTGCTAACAGGCATGGGCCATATACAGTATCACAGTAGTTAAGTCTTGATAAAATTAGGCTATCCACTAACTGTTTACGCAGATCAACACTCAGGTAGTCTCTAATTGAATATAGGAGTTTCAATCTATAAAAACAATTCCTCATGGAGTCACTGATGTGCTTCTCAAATCGTAGTAGTGGATCCATGGTTAACCCAAGGTTGCATGCTATTTCCACTCTATCTATTTTTTCCCCCCTGATGACAACTTCTGGCTTGGCTGACAGAATAGCGCTGATCATTTTCCTACTTCCTAAAACCATAAATTTAGATTTCAGTGGGTTTAATACCAGTGAGTTATTATCTGACCATACTATCACTCTTTCGAGATCGTCATTGATTTTTTCCACTGCCTCTAATGTATCAGCTGGTTTAAAAGTTATATATAATTGTATATCATCTGCATACATGTGATATCTGCAATGCTGAAATGAGTTAATAATGTCTGCGCTGTAAAGGATATAGAGAAGGGGCCCTAAAATTGATCCCTGAGGCACACCACGTGGCACCCGACGAGGGGGGGATGACATCTTTGAGCCATCCTCCTTCTGGATTTCAACGAGCTGTGACCTATTTTGCAAGTAGCTAGCAAACCACTGTATTGTTTCTGTTGTAAAACCATAATAGGCCAACTTGGAAAGTAACACAGTGGTATTTATTGCATCGAAAGCCCGTGAAAAATCAAGAAGTGCTAGGATTGTTCCCTCTCCCCTGTCCCGTGCCTCTAGGATATTCCCTACTACGTCAGAAAGGGCTGTGGCTGTCCCACGGCCTTTCCTAAAACCAGACTGAAGGTCGGGGAGCATATTGTTTGCTTCTAAATATTCTAACATTTGGTTATAAACCACCCTCTCTAAGACTTTTGATAAACAAGGCAAAATGCTAACAGGACGTAGATCTTTAAACGTGGTTGGGTTGCCAATTTTGGGTAAAGGACGCACAATAGCACACTTCCATAAGTCAGGAAAACTGTGGGTGCCTATCGACTTGTTTACTATTGTGGTAATAGCCTGAAGGGTGGTTGGTAATGTTAACATTATCATATCCAGACTCACTCCGTCAATCCCTTTAGCATTTGACCCCAAGCTCTTAATAATTTTAGAAATTTCTTCCTCATTAACATTTCGTAGCTCAAAGTGAGTTCCACCAAACCTATTCAAATCAAAATATGATAGCTGCGATGTGGGCAGTATGCACTGCCCTGGTACATTTAGAAATGCCTTGTTTATTTCATTTGGGTCATTGAATTGTCCAGGAAGCAAACCTTCACTATGCTCTGCGAACACATCTGTCTTAAGATTTTTCCACAGCTTTTTGGGGTTTTTTATCTGACTATTAATGTGCCTGTCAAAGTATACCTTCCTTTCCTGCATAAGTGCTGTAATAGCTTGTCTTTTTAAATCCAAATAATATTTCTTCGTAGTATCTAACTTGTCGATACGATAATTATTTTTTGCCTCATCTCGCAGCTTAATCATTAATTTAATATTATCTGTTATCCACGGCGTGGGTCTGTCTCTAAATATCTTACTCTTTATGGGGGCATGTAAGTCATATAATTGGGTGATAAAGACATTAAAATATTCAACCATGCTATTAACATCTGGCAGTGAACCAATTTCAGACCAAGGCATTAATTTCAGATCCACTGCAAACTAATCCATCAATATATCCCTTAGAGGCCGATATACAACTAGCCTAGGTTTGTTACTTACTTTTTTTATGACAGTATCACATACAATAAACGAATGATGACCAAGTTCACTGACATGATTGACTAATACATTACGAACCCCTACATCGGTACAGATCACGTCTATGAGAGTACTACTATCCCCTACAAAATGAGTTGGTGACTGTACTACCTGATTTAGATTGGTATAATTTAGGAATTCCATCATATCTTTAGTTTTTGCATTATTAGAATCCAATAGATTAACATTGAAATCCCCCAGTAATACCAAATGATCGTAAGGTGCCAATGCGCTAATACTGTCAGTTATTCCATCCAGAAATGTTGACAATTCAAACCAGGGTGGCCTGTATGCAGTGCCAATCAACAACTTTCTACCATTTATAGTTAGGTTCAACCACATCTGTTCCACATCAGACTGCTCTGAGTGTGGCCGTACACGCGCCCTAACTCCTGTTTTAATGTAAAACGCTACACCTCCGCCCCGTCCCCCGCGTATAGTCACAGGGCGCGGCACGTGCTTCAACCTATATCCCGGGACCTTAGGTGCGCGTCCCTCCTCCCCAGGTCTCAGCCACGTTTCGTTGATTGCCATTATATCCACTGAGTGTTGTGACATGGCTATCAGAAACTCGTCCTGATTAGTTGCCAGAGAGCCTGCATTAAATAGGCCAAACTTTAATAATTTAGACTTAATCATGTTATGTAGATAGTAATGGCTGTATAAGAATATTTATATAGTAATGATAATATCTTATTCATATATTTATTATAATAATTTTGTTTATCTCTTTTGTGTAAGTAATTTTTGTACATAAGGTTTAGCTCCGGTACTAAATAAATAACTGTGTTACCTTTAAAATAATGCTCCCAATTATTATAAATTGAAAATATATTATATATATTGTTTATAAATAATGTTGTTGTCAGTGTATAGATAATAATAAGTGTAAATAATATAACTATATTCCTTGTATTATTGCAGTACTCACATTGATATTCCCACCTCACACAGACACAGATACGACACACAGACACCATGTTTAATAAACAAAAACAACTACAAAAACTAGGAACTACTACAAAAAAATGTGCAGCATCAAACAAAAGTTTATTTGTTAGTGTCCATGTGTCCAATAAACTGTTGGATGTCTTCCTCAGATGCAATCCTGTGGGTGGATTCTCCAGGCTTTTGCCGGACCAAGATGCGACCGCGCTTCGTCCATACGAACCGCCATCCATGAAACCCTGCAGCGGCCCTTGTTTGACGAAACAACTGCTGATTCAACCTGGTCAGCCTCTCATTGACAAAGAAGCGTACGGGTTTCCCAGGGACTCCGAGATTTTCTGTTGTGGCATCCCGTCTCACGCGGGCGCCGTTCAACACTGCGTCACGCTGGTCACGCCGAGCGAGGCGCACCATAATAGAGCGAGGGCGGGGCACCGATGAAGCTATGGGGCTTGTCGCTTTTATGTGTCTGCCACCGACTCGTTCTGCACTCACGATGTCGCGGTCCTCCAAAGCGACTCCTAGCTTTGTGGCAATTAGCTGGAACAGGTGTGTTGGGTTCTCTGCTTGCGACTCAGGTACGTTCGCTATCACCAGATCGTTTGCCATTAGCTCCTGATCTCTGTCATTGAGGTCCCTCTTGAGCTGTTGGACCACACTCTCCACCGCATTTAAATTTGCTGTCGGATCGCATCCGGTATCGTGACGGTTTTCAAGCGCCTCCAATCTGGACTCAATCCCATCCATGCGCATGTGACACGAGTCGTTAGACGCCTTCAACTCCGCTACGTCTTTCCGAAGCTCCAAGACCTCAAATCGCAAGGTGCGTAGCTCTTCTACTACCATCTTTAGAGCAGAGCCCACGTCCTGCGGGAATTCTGTGTTGTCTGCGTCCACAGCCACGGTCACGATAGGGGGAGGCGTGACCACCCGACTGAGTGCCTCCACCACCCCAGGCGACGGCGGTGCAATGATTGACCGAGGCGTCAACGGTACGGCAGTTGATAGAAGCGTTGGCGATGCGGCAGTTGACAGAGGCGTCGTCGGATGCACCAGCATTGTTTCTGCCGTGGGCGTCGTGGGCTCTAGCGTCACCACTGCCGGAGGCGTTGTCATTGACATGGACGCCGGCTCCTCACTCCGTACTTCCGCCACAAAACCTCGTACCGGCGTTTCGGCCTTATTATCCCTACGGACATTTTTTCTGCACTCAGGACAATGCCAGGCGGAGACTAACGGGCCCTTCGTAGGCAGGCCGACGCACACTCGGTGATAAGCGATGGCACATTTTGTGCACCTCGCTGTGTCAATTGCTGACAAAAATTTGCCGCATCCACCGCACTTCACCGGCATTTTTGCAAACAGCCTCAATACTCCCCAACTGTACACAGAGTTTGTTTACTTTTCAATCTGACGAAAGTTACAATACACCAAACTTTGACAGTATAACGTCGAGTAATATTTTGAAATTTTTGAGGGTATTTAATTATGTTTTGGAGATTTTGTATTCCAAGAATTATGCACTTCAGGAGGGCTAACAAGACCTCACCACACTGTATATTCTGTATTACGTTTCTATCCACTTTATTAAATACTTTTTATACACTTTACTGTCGTTATTTTATTTTTCCGCGAAAAATCAACAGACAACGATGTCACCAGTACAAACGTCAAAACGTCACCCCCGTCAGATGTCAGATGTCGTCAGCACAAAAGTAGGGGTCCACTGGGGCCGATGCCTGCCGGGGTCGCGGGAAGGTACTTATGGGTCACCGAAGCCCCCGCAACACAGGCAACAGGAAGGAATACGGGTGGGTTTTAGTCAGTAAGTCTGACACACCCTCCCGCTCCGCCCAGAGCGGGAGAAGTTATTTGATGATTTCCCACCCTCATAAAAAAAAGGGTTCTGGCTTGTTTCGGATTTCTCAAACTAAAAAATATAATTATTATTATTACATCCAGTACTTTCACAGGAATATTGAATTCTATATATTTTGCTGAAAAGATAAGTCGTTTATTTGAAATTGTGCGTTTTCATGTGTACAAATCATCTGCTTAGCCTTTTCCCAACTATGTTAGGGTCAGCTTCCAGTCTAACCGAAGGCAGCTGAATACCAGTATTTTTTATTTATGTGTACAAATATACACTGAAAATAATGACCTTAGTCTAGATTGCCAGTTTAAATGTTTTGTTGCAGTGTACTTCGGCACAGGCTGTATAGACAGTCAAAATAACACAGATAAAATAAAACCATAAATTTAAATAGACTCATTTATTATCTTATTATTGATTATGGTAACTAATACTAATTTTTATTACACTATGGATGTGCTCAAACGTCGCCAAACTATGTTACGATAACATGTGTTTATAATATCCTTTTAAAAGTTTCTTTTACCGTCAAGTTAACTTTTAAACCTCCCATTATAGGCCACTTTACATGACGTAGAATATAAATACCGCATTTCTCATTTTGATTGTTATTATAAAGACAAAAGTATAGGCATTTATAATAAACAAACAAACTAATTTGACCTGGACAATATCAAGTAATCTAACAATATTAGTTATAGCGGAAGACATCGATCACAATATTATTGTTAAATCATAATAAACAACTTTATAGACATGGACCAGGTTACAAAACAACAATATTCAATATTTTCACATGTTTATTTCGAAAGAAAAGCGCGCGAATTTAACTACATAATGTAAAGTGGCGCTAACAATTAATAATAGTCATAGTTACTAGAATTATTAGTAGTTGCTAAGGGTGTGCTACGCACTTGTTCGGGTCGGCATGATTAGGCACAGCCGAGCGACAAAATATACATTCGATTTCGCCGCCCGGCCTGTGCCGATTCATGCCGACCCGAACATGTCTGTAGCGCCCCAAAACATCTAAATGCAATAGGTAGTTAAAGTAAACTATGATTTCCCAAAGAGACTAAGACTAAACATTGTCTGAGTATAACAAAATATATTTCTTACATTTTAAACTATATTTTCCCTTTTTTTGTTCGTATTTATATTATTTTATGGCAAGGCTTTTCAAATTCAAGATTTTTTTTTTTTAAGTTATTATATTATAACGTAATGGTTTATTTACACATTTTCATAGACTCTTTTAAAATTGTGTAAGCCTTACATAATAATTATATACATTACTGGCGAGATTTAAACTGCTTGTATATAGAAAAGTAAATAAACCATTTGGAACGATTGGGTAGTTATACAACAAAGGAAAGAGATGAATTCTCATTTTTATAACATTCTTATATGTTATCATTAATATCTGCCTTCGTGTTATGCACATTATAGATAAAATTTATTCTTCAAATAATATTTCAAGCACACCACATAATATCAGAAAGCAGATGAAAGGAATATAATAATTGATAAGTCACTATCGAATTTAAACGAAATATAAAGACATTAATAAATATTAATGTTTAAATAGAATACAAACCAGTTGTTTATTAGTTAGCGAGATGGAGCTGCCTTTAAACATAACAATCCATGAAGTTACAACTTTGTTTTAAGTGATGGTGGAGCACGCTTTGAGAAGTATTTGACTGAAATTAAAAATCCCCTTGCAATCTTTGCTCCGCCACTACACAGAGTCAAGAAATATTGGCACTAATTCGAATAGACACGTCAATTTGTTCTTGAAAAAAAGCCATCGGAAGTCATACTTGTTGTCCCGCTCATCCAGGAGACTTTGTTCCGACGGTTCAGTACTGTTATGTAGTTACTTATTTGCTTCGATTTTGTGACAATATAGTTTAACCCAATAGGGATGATGACATTTTTTTTTGTCCGTCTGGTTCTAAGATTATGGAAAAATATTGAACACGTGTTTTTCTTTTTTTACGTATCAAAAGATTGAGTTAACATGTGACATACGTCACGCCTTGTGAGATTTTATACTGAATTGTGACGTAGCGAGCCCCCACTCCCCTACTTTAATGCGTTTTATCTAAGTCACTTTTTATTAATATGATAAAGCAAAAAATACGTGTCAAATATTTTTTTATTATCTGACAGATGGACTAAATAGGATTTCTTTTTTTTTACACACGCATAATCCCTATTATTATTCAATTACATAAGTTTGAAACCTATAAATGTTTACACAGGTGGTGAAAAATAATTCATATCGCTTTCTTAAATAACGACGATTCCGCTATTTTCATTCAGTTTAGACCGATGAGATGGCCGCCTAGTTGCTTTATCATTTGATGTTTTGATAAGGCTTCATGATTAATAAACTAATCATCTCATGACTCGAAAGTAAATCAATTCATTGATTACTGTGCTAAAAAGTCGACGTGACTTGTCTTATTATCTCTTAAATCATAATAATAATACTTGGACCATCGCATTAATAAAATCAAACACATTTTTATAATAATTCTCGCAAGTTCTATGTCCAGCAATGAACTGCAATTTTCAGATCAATTTTAAATTATTTTATATTATTTTATTATTATTTAATATCAAAGAAAAATTTTAAAACTTTTTTCGCTCTTTACAATACAGCTGCAGCTCACAAATCGCTAACCTTACTGTATCCAATAATATACAAAAATAACTCAGTCAAAACGCACAGCTTAGAGAGAAAAGCTAGCTTTATTGGCATATGTATGGACGGTTGGGTAATAACCCTTCTTACCGTGTTAATGGCAAAGAACACATAAAATATATTTTTAATTTGTTTGCCCCAAAATTCAGCAATTAGATCCATTAGGTAACTATATATTTACCCTAATCAATGGGTAAATATATACCCTTACTTACCCTCCCTATGCATGTGTGCGTGCCTAGATACAAAAATTGCGTGAATTTGTTATATTGCCTTGAGTTTGCTTTTTCTTTCTCTCTAGGTAGTGCAGGAAGCATTTTCAAACAAAATATACAAAATCATAGATAATATTTATATACCACACGGCTGGAATGTGGTGAAGGTACGAGTAGCGTCGTGTGCGTGTAAATGACGAAAATGGCAGTAAAATTAGAAAAACTGTCAGTCGTAGGAGTGCAAGTGAAAACTTCTTAGCTTCACGAACTTGTGCGTGCCAAAAGAAGTTTTCACTTAAAAAAATACAGTAAGAGGTAATGGAATCACTTTTAACTGGGCAGGAATAGATATGCGCGAGACGAATATTATTGTTAAGGGAGGTGCTCTAAGGTAGCACACAAAAATCGTTTTTGCAAAAAAAAAAAACCACCTCTTGGTCGGCATGATTTACATGTCTTTAAATTACAGCTTTCTATTACTAAGCGTCCCTGAGCTACGCCGCGGACATGGTGAAACTATAAGGTTTCCTTGCTGACCATGGAATCCTAGAAAGAATCATAGAAAAAGACTAACACTTGGACAGCGACTTCGTCCGCGTAGATTTCGAACTTTCCAAACAAACTTTCATTAGGGGCAGAATTTACGAAAATCGTGAAGCACATGTTGCATATTTTTCCTTTCGCCTCGTGTAATAAAATGCCACGCTCAAACTTTAAAGGGTCACCGGTCATCAGTTGCATCAGTACCTAGTTCAATCGCTTCAACTGATTCAACTGACCAACTTCCGTATCCTCTACCGGAGTAGATCTATTATCAACTGAATTTAAAATTAATTCAATATTAAAACGCTTATAAAATTACTCTAAATAATCATTAGAGTGAGTGGCACGTTCCTATTCCTGTTTGGCCTTCTCAAAGACATAAACGCTGAACGATCTCTAGTGTGCGGCACGTGCTTGTTGCTGTTTGAAAACTGTCGCTGTTTGAAACCCGTCCCAAACACAAACCGCGACCGAATACGCTACCGAGGCATCTCCAATATCACCGTTGCATCGCACTAACACTTGATGTTGTTTTTGACGCTAGGACAAATTCAAGATTTAAAAAATGCCAGTTAAAAGTAAATCCATTCCCAACAAGCCAGTGCTGAATATCTAGAGTAACGGATAGATTAGAACCTTTTCATCATTAAAATACAATTTCTTATCTTTGTATAGACTACAACAAACTTCTAAAGCAGTCCTTCACTTGCATTGCTCCCTGTTGTACTTTCCTTTTAAATTAGGCGTCACTTTGCCATAGATTATTGAAAAATGGAGTGCTCGGAAACGGAATAACATGTGTCTGTCTGAAACACTGTTTTATTTACATTACGAGTTTGCGTCTTTGATAGTCGCCCAATTGGAGTGCCTCAAGAGCAGTCGCCAGCGTGTCCGACAGATGGCAAATGCCATCGCAGAACTCCTCTGCATTTAACTAACTGGACGCGTTGCTTGGCCTAAACAATACTTAGCGCACCAAATGTAGTACTGTCCTACAGACAAAGAGACACTTATCATCATGTCCTGGATGCAAAAGACACCTTATTACGACGTTTCTGGACACTTAACTATTCTGGGCCATCACAATCTAAGCCGCTTAAAGTAAGCACTCCATTTGCTCACTACTCCATGGTACCTAAAAAGACCTGCATCTAAAACGAAACTGCCCCCACTAGTCCTAACTCTTGGGCCAGTCCGCCTCGTGTTATGTCCTGTTGACGGAGGACAGCACATTGCGCGTGGCGCGGCCCGTGGCGGCGGCGGCCGCCTCGCGCATCTCCTTGAGCGTGTGCGTCACGCCGTGCGGCGCCGGCGCCGGCCGCGGGAACATGCTGTGCAGCACGTGGTTGAAGCCGCTTACCTGGGAGGTGGGTTGATATAAAGTTAGCGGAAGGAGATTGTGTTGTATTGGACATATCATCTCGCCTGTCAGGTGTAGGGATTAACACACCCACATTTCGCCAGTTATGTCATAAGGTTGTCTTTAAAAGATCGCTGTTAAGGCGCTGACAAGACCCAATTGACCAAAATAGGCTTCTATTAAGAAAAAAAATTGCCAGATCTGTATAGTTTGTGGCAGCAGAAAAATATATGGTAAATTTGAACATATTTCCCAGAACATGATTTTTACCAACTCACATTTTGAAAAAAAACTCGACACAAACTAGCATCTACCTTGAGTTCTAATCCAAAATATCTGTACTAAATATCAACATACATTACGTATTTAATTAATAACAAGAACGTCTTATTTGAATGCAGAACTTGGTTGTTTTTTTTATTTTCGATTACTCAACTCAATTTTAAGTAAATAGATATTATTGCTTCATAGTTTACAATAAATTACAAGCGTTGTGTCATCGCGCTTCTCTTTCTTTTCTATGCAATCTGACAGTGACCGCGGTTTAGGTGTTGTCAGCGTCTTAATGATAAGACAGCCCATTGTGTCACCCTATGTAAAATTCATAATAAAATATTCTATTTATCCTACACATGTTCCGGAATTAACGCACACCACCAAGCACCCCAATTAGTCGCGAAAAGGTACGAAAGGGTTACCGAAACCCCTGGCAACACAGGCAACAAATGGAACACGTGTGGGTTTTAGTCAGTAAGAGTCTGACACACCCTCCTGCTCCGCCCAGAGCGGGAGAAGTTATTTGATAACTTCCCAAACAAAAAAAAAAAGCACCCCAATTAGAATATTATTATAAATACATACAAACAATGATTTATACATAATTCTAAAAATTCAGTATTTTTAGAATTATGTATAAAACATTGTTTATTTATTAAATTTGTTACACTGATTGTGGAATTTAATTATGATCACATTAAAAATCTATGCACGCAAACAATCGCACGTATAACTAGCGTAGTAGGTACTTCGTCCATTTTGGTTTGCTTTGCCTGGTGCGATATCAAAAATGGAGAAACGAAATGTCGCTTTACAAAGCGACATTTCATTTCTCCATTATATATATACAAGTATAGAAAGAGCAGTGTTTATTCTTCGTAGAAATAGAAAGCGTCATGCTAAGCGTGCAGGGGCATGACCAGTGTCGCAATCTACATACCAACACCGGAACCAAATCGTGTGTCATTTAAAATACCTACAATATTGGCGTCGTCCCTGTCACTCATACCAGTACAACAATTCCCTTCTAGTGCTCTAAATGTGCTGTATTAAACTCACCATCTGATTGGCGTTTTTCTTAAACCTATCGACCCCGAAGGCGCGGATGGCCCGCGAGAAGCCGAACACCTGCGAGTCGACCCAAGCGGAGCGGCGCGCTGTGGTCTGTCCCGGGCCCGCCGAGCGGTACTCCACACGTTCTACCACGCTCTGAGGATAAAAGGAGACTATTTATTTATTTATTGACACACCAACGACTTATTCACTAAATCATTACATTCAATATATTCTATTTCAACAGCTTTGCGGTGAATTCGTCACTTATAGGTGTGCACAGCACTTGTATAATCAATAATAAAAACTAAAATGGAAATATATGGCAAAACAAAATTAAAATTTACAAAGTTTACATTGAATTTAAAATGTCAAGAAGTTAATTAAAAACATCAATTAAATTGGAATAGAACAATTATAAATTAAAATTACAAAAAAAAAAAACAAAAAAAAATAGGACACATTACATTAATTATAATTACAATTAAAATAATAAAATAGGTAGATAGATAAAATTTGAGTTCAAAAAATTAAATTAAATTAAACAAAATTAAATACATTAAATGGAGTCACACAAATACACAAATTAACATTTTGTAACAGAAATAAACAAACAAATCAATCAAGAACTGAGGACGTATCGTCTGAATTCATTCAAACTGTTCGAAAATATGTCAAGTTTATAGTAGTTCAGTCAGCTTATTGTAGCTAGACAAAAACCGGTATAAAGGAGCTAAACCGTTATAAAGGAGCTACTATGGTATCATGGGAACATAGCATACTCTAGCAACATAGCATACATACATCTATCTGCCTAGCCTTTTCCCAACTAAGTTAGGGTGGGCTGCCAGTCTAACCGAATGCAGCTGAATATCAGTATTTTACATTGAGCGACTGCCTATCTGACCTCCACAACCTGTTACTAGTAACTGGGTAACACGATACCCCTTGGTAAGACTGGTTGACAGTCTTTAGGGCTTCTGACTATCCGTGACGACTGTCAAAGATCCACGAATGACAGCCGGGACCAACGGCTTAACGTGCTTTCCGAGGCAAGGAGGGGTCTTGGTATGTAATGGATGGTCATCCATCCATGAATTGATCACAATAAGCGAAGCTTAAGGTTAGCTTCGCTTATCGTTATCGGCTGCCCCGTGCTGGCTGTTATTATTTAGCCACAAGGCCTCAGTTTTAAAATATATGTAGTATAAAATGGTTTCTACCTAAATATATATCTTTTCCTGGCAGAGCCCTTATGGTGCAACAAAAAATGAGATTGACTTCATTATGTCGACGAAGAAGCAGAAGAAGTATTCAATGATGTCTCTGTGATCAACGCGGTGAAAACCGGAAGTGATCACCGAATGGTAAGAGGCACATTGAATTTAAATATCAAGCTGGAAAGATCTCGACTGATGAAGTCTACGCTCCGCCCAGCACCGATCCAAGTCCAAAACCCCGAGAGCTTTCAGCTCGAACTTCAGAATCGTTTCGAGTGCATATGGAGCTCCGTGGACGATTATAACGATGGGTTCGTGGAAACTGTCCATACGGTCGGGTCTAAGATCTTTAAGACCCGTCGTACAAATAGAAACAAGAAGCTCTCTGATCTTACTATACGGCTCATGGAGGAGAGGCGCGAGATGTTCCTGCAGTCTTCAGTTGATGCGCTCAAGTACCGCCAGCTCAATAGACGGATCTCTAAGTCCTTAAAAAGCGACCTTCGCCGCTTTAATACAGAGCGCATTAAGGACGCGATAGAGCGGAATAAAGGCTCCAAGGCTGATGGCAGGATCGTATCCGCCAAACATGAGCTGTTGAGAGAGATCGAGAGTTTCTATGGACAGTTATACACGTCAACAGGCAACCCTGGTATGAATCTGGCAAACGACCCAAGAGCTAGATTGACCCAACACTACACCGAAGACATCCCGGACGTCAGTTTGTACGAGATTAGGATGGCTCTGAAGCAGCTCAAAAACAACAAGGCGCCGGGTGATGACGGAATTACGGCTGAACTTCTGAAGGCCGGTGGAAAACCCGTTCTCAAGGCCCTCCAGAAGCTATTTGGTTCCGTCATACTCGAGGGCAAAACGCCACAGGCATGGAACAGAGGTGTGGTGATACTGTTCTTTAAGAAGGGCGACAATACCCTCCTTAAGAATTATAGGCCCATCTCACTTCTGAGCCATGTCTCCAAGCTGTTTACAAGAGTCATCACGAACCGTCTCGCGCGCAGGTTTGACGACTTCCAGCCTCCCGAACAAGCCGGATTCCGTAAAGGCTTTAGCACTGTAGACCACATACATATGCTGCGGCAGGTTATACAGAAGACCGAGGAGTATAACCTGCCTCTCTGTTTAGCGTTTGTGGACTACGAAAAAGCCTTCGATTCGATCGAGACATGGGCTGTACTGCAGTCTCTTCAACGGTGCCAGATCGACATCGACATCGAGGTGCTTAAGTGTCTGTACGAAAACGCCACTATGTCAGTCCGACTCCAGGACCAGACCTCGAAACCTATCCTTCTGCAGCGAGGTGTGAGACAGGGAGACGTTATCTCTCCGAAACTTTTCACCGCTGCACTGGAAGATGTCTTCAAGGTTCTGGACTGGAAAGGGCCAGGCATCAACATCAATGGCGAGTACATCAATCACCTTCGGTTTGCCGACGATATAGTTGTCATGGCTGAGACTATGGAGGACCTCAGTACAATGCTCGATGACCTCAATAGAGCTTCCAAAAGAGTGGGTCTTAAAATGAACATGGACAAGACAAAGATCATGTCAAATGCCCATGTTACACCCACTCTCATGAAAATCGGAGACGCTACGCTCGAAGTTGTGGACGAGTATGTTTATCTAGGACAAACTGTCCAGTTAGGTAGGTCCAACTTCGAGAAAGAGGTCAATCGTCGAATCCGAATCGGCTGGGCAGCGTTCGGGAAGCTACGCAATATCTTCTCGTCCCATATACCACAGTGTCTCAAGACGAAAGTCTTTGACCAGTGCGTGTTGCCAGTGATGACCTAGGCACTGAAACGTGGTCGCTTACAATGGGCCTTATAAAAAAGCTAAAAGTCACTCAAAGGGTAATGGAGAGGGCTATGCTTGGAGTTTCCCTACGTGATCGAATCAGAAATGAAGAGATCCGTAGGCGAACCAAGGTCACCGACATAGCCCGAAGAATTGCCAAACTTAAGTGGCAGTGGGCAGGGCACATTGCTCGCAGAACAGATGGCCGATGGGGCCGAAAGGTTCTGGAATGGCGACCGCGTACCGGAAGACGTAGCGTTGGAAGGCCTCCTACAAGGTGGACCGATGACCTTGTGAAGGCCGCAGGAATCCGCTGGATGCGGGAAGCACAAAACCGGTCGACCGGTTTTGTGCCTATGTGCAGCAGTGGACGTCTTTCGGCTGAAATGATGATGACGATGATGATATATCTTTTTCTAAAAAATGATGCTATTGGAGAACTAAAAGCATAATTTTTGAAGATGTTCATAAAGTATTATGACAATGTTGTAGAAAAGCACTGTGTACAATCCTTGTTATTTAATATTGTAACAATGTGTAGCTGCAATAAAGCACACAATGTGTAATATGGTTTGTAGCTACACAATACAATTTTATGGAACAAAGGTTGTCTGTAACAATAAAACCGGCCAAGTATGTGTGTGACGGACAGGCAGGCACGCGAGTCAATAAGGGTTCCGTTTTTTTTTTATTTTGAGGTATGGAAAACTAAAAAATACTCCTTGTGCACATCTTTTTGATGCCGACTGTACTTACAACATAAATGCATGATTTCGGAGTATACTTTGGGAATTAAAACTACTAGTCCTTTGTCCCAGCGGGACACAATATAAGCTAAAAAAATACTACGATTTTCTTACCATAACTTTAGTAAATCCCAGGTTTCTGGTGTAAGTCACCAATATTTTTTTCTCTGGGTCTACGACACTCTCCTCAATGATTTTCACTGATTTGGCACTGAAAAACCTGCAACAACAATACTTGTAATAATAATATGACCTTATTAAATTAAGTTAAAGAAAGAAGCAGAGAGCAAGTGGTGGCCCAGTAGAGCAGTGGTGGCCCAGTGGTAACGGCCGTGACTTACGAGTACTTAGGTCGTAGGTCCGAACCCATAGAGGCGCTTTAATGTGTAAATTATATCATCACCACTGCTCTCAAAACGGTGAAGGAAAACATCGTGAGGAAACCGGCATGTCCTAGAACCAAAGATCGAAGACATGTGGATTACGGCCCACTCCCTCTCACAAAGAGGACTGTGTCCCAGCAGTGGGGACATTATAGACTGCTTATGTAAAGAAAGAAATATTGTTTATTCTGCACAAACAAAATGCACATTACAAAAAAGAGTACAAAAAATATACACATACAAAGTAGCCAAAAGCCTCGAATTCATGCCATAAAAGTTTGGACAATATTGTCCATTGCTTAATCTCTTGTTCATTGCTTGATGTCATGGACCAAAGATAATTTACATTGCGTAATATTTACTCTATGTTGCGACACTGGCAAATGACAACATACAAACAAACAATCAAAACAAAAACAAAATTCCGGTTGCAGAGTGGGAAAATAACTACTTTTGTAACAAACAACAAGAAGAACTTAAACTGTGCGTCGCATCTATGCAAGAACAGGTCGTTGCTCAGCGAAATGCGGTGACTTCGAACAAACCTATAGTCAACGCAGCACTGATTTTCAGCAATTACCTACCTATCGAATGACGTAAGCAAATGGAAGTTACGTAAAGGAATATTGTCATTGAAAGCGCTAGAAAATCTTGACATCTTTGTGCTTGCTAATAAAAGATAACTTGTTCATTATCCACTGCTGAACATGTCCATTTCTCAGTCGGATAATTTCAGGGATAACGCCATAATACCCTGCCTTCTTGCAAGAAATAGGCAACCACAACTTTAAATAGTAGCTAGCTGTTACCAGGATGAAAAGTAGCCTGTGGCTTTCTCCAGGTCCCAGGCCACCTATCTATCAAATTTCATAATGAGTGGTTCAGTGAGATTTAGGCTTGAAAAGGTAAGACAGGGTTACTTTCGCATTTATAATATTACTAGCTGCGCCTCAGTCTCTGTCTAAAAAATATCCTATGTCCTAACCCAGGTCATGGTCTACCCTTGTGCCAAGTTTCATCCAAATCCGTTCATCCGTTTTAGCGCGAAAGCGTAACAAACAAACCCACTGTCGCATTTATAATATTAGGTAGTTTATATACTAGCATTTGCCCGTGGCTTCGCCCGCGTGGATGTCGGAAAATAGTCCACGGGATCGTACTACCGGGATTAAAAGTCCTCTGTGTGAAACCACAAAAAATAAAATGTGTACGTAACTAATAGACTAAGCGTGTCTGATCGCTCACACCGCATTTTTATACCCGTCGTAACTTCTAAACGAAAGGATTCGAATAATTTGATGAGGAATCTACCCGTGTTTTGGATTGACTAAAAATAATCAAAATCGGTTCATCCATTCAGGAGCTATGATGCCACAGACAGACACACAGATACACACAAAAAACTTATAACACCCCTCTTTTTTGACGGGGGTTAAAAAAACGGGTGTTGTGACTTAACTAACTTAACTATAATACACATAGCCTCATGGACTTTATTTGTAGGTAGTTATGAGTACTATAAACATGAAGTATTTTATTTTTTATTTATTATCAAAAGTTTTCGCAGCGTACGCCAAATAACGACTTTTATAGGCAAATTTTTGATACCTTTATTGCAATTTTCGTATGGACCTCTAATTGTTCTGAAAATAAAATACAGCCCATGTTACTCGCTGATAATGTAGGTGTCTTTAAGTGAAAGATTCTTTTTTATGGCACTCGTGGGTTGCAGCTGAAAATCAGCATCAGGTGGTACATCTTGTGTGTCATCTGACATTATGCTGAGCTGAAGCCCTTTCGGCGTTATTGTAATTGTTTTCTGCTTTTTAATGTTTTAAGGTGTACTTTTTTATTGTTTTAAGGTGTATTTTTTTTATTGTGTATTTTTTTTTGCTGTAAAGCCAAAAAACGCAATTCTTTCTTTCCTTTAAATCAGTTCCAGTAGTTTTTCAGTTGATCCATTACAAACAAACCAACAAACAATCAAACAAACAAAAAATCAAATCTTTAATCTTTATTATACACCCTGTATAATAAAGATTATAGATTTGATTTTTTGTACTGGTAACTCGACGTATTCCTTGCAGGACGTCATAGTAGGGTTAAAATGCAACAAATTAAGCCACCAAATGTTCTACCGAAATTCATTAGTTTTTGAATTAGTTAAGAGTTTTAGTTTTTTAATGAAAAATCCCAGATTAAACCATTTGAAACCAATTTAAAAATGATTTACGGCGCGACTGTACTGAAATTTAAGTTATTATCACAGTTGACGCCGTAGCAGACCTTTGTTAATAATTAAAAGTTCAATAATGCCTAAAACTTTGGCAAATATCACTAACAAAACATTTAATTTTTTGTAATTTTTGCTATTACTTCATAAAAAATGTAGTCTAGTGCAAAAAAAAATACTACACCTGGTGTACAAATTACTAAGAAAATATCCTTGTCTTATCAGCTATCCAAAAAGGTATGAAAGTTAATACAAAATCATGGACTACATTATGAAAATCGTTTTTGATTTAGTACAGGCGTGCGTTTCACAAAAAGGTGATTATTCGAAAAATCAAAAACAAAATCGTGAACATTATTATTCTTTTTAATCAATATTAAAAACTTTAATTACACACATTTCACACGTCTTGTTCGATGTGCTGCCCTCGGTTTCGAATACATGTTCTTATTCGCTTCCTTACTTCGGTTTTTGTTATTCTTGAGGTGATTGTTGCCCTCATCTGGTCCGCCGCATTTGTAATTCTCTCCCTTAGTTCTTCAATTGAATTTACTGGGGTCACATAAACTAGATCTTTCATATGACCCCAGACGTAAAAGTCTAGCGGCGTCAGATCAGGGCTTCGTGCAGGCCACGGAATCGGCCCACCGCGCCCTATCCATCGGTTTGGATAGTTTTCATCCAGCAATTGTCGAATTGTGATTCGGAAGTGGGCTGGACATCCGTCATGTTGGTAAATCATGTTTGCTCTTCTTTCTTCCGGTACATCCGTGAGCAGTGCTGATAAATGATTTCTGAGGAAATCTTCATAAAGTTCCCCATTTAGTGTTCGGGGTAAAAAATGTGGGCCAATTAATTTGTCGTCAATAATACCCATCCAAACATTAAGCGAGAACCTTCGCTGGGATGCGGTTGGTTTCAGTTTTTTAGGGTTTGCTTCTGCTTTCGGTGCCCAGTAATGTAAGTTGTGGTAATTTGTGATACCATCACGATCAAAACATGACTCATCGGTCCACAGAATGTTTTTTAAAAAGTTTTCGCTGTCGGCGTCGGCACTTAGCATAAAACGACAAAATTCAAGCCGTCTCGGCGGATCTCCTTCTTCTAATGACTGGACTGGTTGGTAATGGTATGGATGTCGGCCTGACAAGTGAACTACAGACCAGACTTTCCACTGTGACCTACCAAGCTCACGCGCTACGATGTTTGTCGATGTGTTAGAATCGTCAATAAAACGTTGAAGAATAAGCTCCTCGTCCTCAGCCGTGTATCTCCGGGAACGACCAGTGTCAACTTGCCTGCTTCTTTGGACGCTGCCAGTTTCAGATATTCGCCGATAAGTCGATCCGAAGACACTAACGTGGGGGAGTCGGCGGTTGGGAAAGCGAAGTTGATATTCTCGCCGCGCCTCAGCAGCGTTACCGTCACAAAGTCCGTAACAGTACATTATGTCAGCGTATTCAGGATTAGAATATGCAGCCATAGTCAGCGCTTATGAAGGCACAGTACAGCACAGCACAAGAGCAAGATACGCAGCAACAGTTAGGGAAATAGCCAGTAACAAAACACGAGCTTGCGCGACGTAGAGTTGAAACTAACTAACGCTGACGACCAAATTTTGCAAAATCGCACCCCCTGTCATGCCGAGAGAACAATAGCGACCAATCACAAAGCTCCCCGAGTGGTTGGAGTTCAAGCGCAGGTAAAAACTACGAATAATACGAATACGAAACAATAGGTTGACCGTCTCGCAATTTTACCTGCCCCCCATAAAACTCTTCTCTTCCCTGGCACACATGCAAAAGTATTGACAATCATACCTTTCTGAATAACTGATAAGACAAGGATATTTTCCTAGTAATTTGTACACCAGGTGTAGTATTTTTTTTTTGCACTAGACTACATTTTTTATGAAGTAATAGCAAAAATTACAAAAAATTAAATGTTTGGTTAGTGATATTTGCCAAAGTTTTAGGCATTATTGAACTTTTAATTATTAACAAAGGTCTGCTACGGCGTCAACTATGATAATAACTTAAATTTCAGTACAGTCGCGCCGTAAATTATTTTTAAATTGGTTTCAAATGATTTAATCTGGGATTTTTCATTAAAAAAACTAAAACTCTTAACTAATTCAAAAACTACTGAATTTCGGTAGAACATTTGGTGGCTTAATTTGTTGCATTTTAACCCTACTATGACGTCCTGCAAGGAATACGTCGAGTTACCAGTAACCCTGTATTAGTATAGATAGTATGGATTTGAAGAGATTGTATTCAATCTCTATCCTATTTCATAACCCCGACCGTACGGTTAAGAATAGTTGGAACAAATATAACCCGTCTTTGTCTTTCTCATGCCAATGAAGGGCGATAGCAATAGATTATAGCATCAATTTAGATATGAGATGTAGTTCCTTATCATCATAAATATTTTCTAATCAGTTAACACATAAAAACAGAGAATTCGACTTACATAAGTCATATAATATTAATTATCTTATATTGCATGACGTTCTCTTTATCGGAAATTAAATACTTTAGTTACTCTTCATTAATATTATACACTACATAAGGTTCCGTTTCCGTTACTACTGAATTTGTTTTTAATAGGTTTTCTTTTAGAAAAATAAACCTAATTAGCATGTGTATATAGTTGATAATTTGTATTAACTACATTAATTGGTCAAGGACAGCTAATGAAACACAATTGATTTTCTATTGTTTGTATGGCTCCGAATCGGTGTCACGCGGGGCTTAAGACGCTGACAACACCTAAACCGCGGTCACTATCAGATTGCATAGAAATGAAAGAGAAGCGCGATGACAACGCTTGTAATTTATTGCAAAATATGAAGCAATTATCTATTTACTGAAAATTGAGTTGAGTAATCGAAAATAAAAAACAACCAAGTTCTGCATTCAAATAAGACGCTCTTGTTATTAATTAAATACGTAACGTATGTTGATATTTCATACATATATTTTGGTTTAGAACTCAAGGTAAGGGGTTAGTTTAACCTTAGTTTGTATCGAGATTTTTTTCTCAAAACGTGTTTTGGTAACAACCAAGTTCTGGGAAATATGTTCAAAATTAACATATATTTTTTCCGCTACCACAAACTACACAGATATGGCAATTTTTTTCTTAAGAGAAAGCGTATTTTCGTCAATTGGGTCTTGTCAGCGCCTTAACAGGAACAGGAATAGATTTCTATTTACTTATCAGCGTTCATTATATAGATATTTTTGCATGTTTACAAAAACAGTTGAATAACTTTCAACTGTGGTTAGTAGGTATCGGTCGAGTAGTTTCCTAGATTCGTGTTTACAAACAGAATGACGTCGATTTGTTTTGTGGTGCACATCCGCTCGCATGGCCAGGGTCGTTTGATTCAGGGGCGTTATAGACGAATAAACATGAAGTATTTTAATTAAGGAATTTAGGTCGTATACATAATCAGCCTATAATGTTCCCATTGCTGGGACACAGGCCTCCTCTCCGTGAGAGGGAGTTGTGATATTCGAACCCATTAAACGATTTAAAAGCTGTATTAAAACCAAACTTTGTAAAAAAGGGTACTATAAAATTTCTGATTATTTAGAAGACAAAAAAGCTTGGGATTGAGCTGCTCGCTCTGCTAAGCCTTGTGATAAAACCGTAAAACTTGACATTTTGATTATTATGCAATCATCATTATATACAATTATAAATGCATATTGACATTGATGAATATTATAAACAAAATTACTTGAATATTTATGTACCTTGAGAAAATGAGCACTATGTGGGTAATTTTTTAATTATTTCTTTTGTTTTTTTTTTTCTCTCAGTTTTAATGATAGTCTGGCATTTTGAGTAGGTGCTTTATGTGGCCTACCCAAATGTCCTTTCCTTAGTATTGTTCGTCGAGTCGTTGAGCTCCTTAAGTTTCTGAGTTGAGCTACACGATTACTGACGAATGCTTGCACTGACTGGACAGGTCCACTCAAACTTGTGTGGTTCTTTCCTTAAAAGACCATTTCAGGCATGGACCTACATGGTCCTCACATGATCTGACCAAGATTATGTCTGGACTTTAAAAGAGACTGACCCTTGAGTTGGTTTCGCCATTTCTTCTCAGTCAGATAGGAAATGTCGACGCCATCTAGTTTATTTTTTTTTTAATTTAATATGACGCGTAAAAGTGATTCTGATAACCTATTTACAGAATAAACAATTTCATTTCATTTCAGTTTCATTATTGTGGATAAGATAAATAGCGTCATAGATTATCTAGCTTCTGAATATCTAAAGAATGTCTAAATATATAGAAAATTTTACTGGAAGAGGAAAGACTTAAATAAAAACGCATCAGCTTCACCCACACATTCATTATCCTAAATTTAGAACTGAGTTGCATAAATATTCGAATACTTTTCTTTTGAGGTCATCTTTACCGTATTCTCTTCTTCGTGCATAACCGCTTTTCATATGAATACAGGATGTTTCAAAAGCTATAATATTATTTTTGGTAGTTATAGTCAGCTTATTTATTGTATACATGGAACCTTCATAATTAATTGTCAAATGTACGTTCGTGAACCGTAGGCAGTCAGCTTGCGACTAATATTTTTTACCGAGGTATAAATTATTCACACACAGGTCTGTGAAATAAAAATAATGATAGATCTTTAGCGAGCTAGTGCTTAAGGCGCAGATATATGATTTTAGTGACTTTTAAATCTGTTTATTAATTTATTGAATACTTCAAGCACACAAATATACAGAGGCGGACTTAATGCCGTAGGCATTTTCTACCAGTCAAGCTTTGGGTGACGCAGAGACAAACAGTGGTAGGTGCAATAACGAATACTGTGGAATAAATATTTATTTAAATATAAGGATATACATACATATACCTATTAA
The DNA here is from genome assembly GCA_905333075.3 of Atethmia centrago. NCBI lineage: Eukaryota > Metazoa > Arthropoda > Insecta > Lepidoptera > Noctuidae > Atethmia > Atethmia centrago. Next base: position 27,571,954 of record HG995380.1, on the reverse strand, counting down.
AAACTTTTAACTTTATCTGTTATTATGCCTTCATATAATGCAAGTAAGTACCTAATGCAAAAAAAAATGTATGTTAAACTAGAACGCATACAATTCTATATGTTAATATTTAAGAATTGTTGTAATATACTTTATGAAATAAATCCAGGAAGTAATGTAGACATTACTTCCTCAAAGCATAAAAAACGATATTACTTTCAAAATACTAAGATATTTTCATGATTTTTTTTTTTTTTGTTCGAACTGACTATTTCTATATCTATAATTCTTACTGTGATTTTTTTTCAAATATTCATATTTTCGTTACTAAAAATAAAGATTCCCTATAAAACCGAACGGCATGCGGCGTGAGCGCGATGCACATTTTGTATGACCAAGGTCAACGGCGATTACCCGACCCTCAACGGCCAGGGCCTCAAGTCTGCTATTACGATAGTGTCAGAATGGTCTATCATTGATTTTATAATTGTTGATTTTGACAAGTTTGGTAATCTACTAATATAATGGCATCATTAATGAGGATCGGAACAGACCATTCTGACACTATTGTAATAGCAGACTTGAGGCCCAGCGCATACGTCGGATAGCGGGGGACGGCATCGAGGAGGATTTTCCGCCGGTCAGCGCACTTTGATGATTTGCGATGCCTCCAGCGGCCGTCGGCGTTCTACTGGATGTTGCGGCGCACCGGCAGCATCCTGCGGTATGCCACGCACGGGGTAAATGCGGAGTGCACCTCCGCTTGCACAGCCTCTCCCCCGCGATCCTATGCTAGCGGATTCCGGGGAATAACCATCGCATCCCGCCACGGTATTCTCCAACGCGCTCTTCAATACCGCAGAGGGAAATCTCCTTTGATGCTCCGTGGTCGGTCTCTGAGTATTGGCTTGTCATCCCTACACGCCCGTATAAATTGTATGGAATGTCTGTTACACATTGCATACAGGCTCGACTTCAAACGGTGGGCAGCGAGAAGTGATGAGCACAAAGAAATGCTACAGACAAGGAAGAAAATAATTCAAAATAAATTCAAAGATGAGCTCAATCTGTTGATTGATATAGTAAAACAAGGCTCGGGAACCACCAATGACGGGAATACTGCAAGAAAATTCTTTGAGTTTCCTAATAAAACCGCAGCTATAACCGGTTTGGATGAAGACCTCATCAAAACATTTGCTGTAATTTTACAAGCAATTACATCTGGAGAGCAGGTCGATATAATAAAATTTAGAGATTATTCCCGCAAAACAGCAGAAAAGTACGTATTATTATACGACTGGTACTACATGTCGTCAACCGTTCATAAATTATTAATCCATGGGGCTGACATAATTAAGAAAAATAATATTGTGCCGATTGGGACTCTCTCGGAAGAAGCCTCAGAGTCTCGAAACAAAGATTTTAGGAGGTTTCGAGAACATCATTAGCGGAAAAGAAGCAGGCAGGATTACAATCAAGACACTTTAAATATGCTTGTTGTTACTTCGGATCCTTTGCTAAGTGCACAAAGGCCTAAGTTAGATGCCAAGAAAAAGCAGAGCTTTTTTGCTGAAACTCTCGACTTAATTCAATTTCAGGAAACTGAGTTCGAGTTTTTGGATATATCCAATCTGGATGCTGACTCAGAATTAGAGTCTGACAACGAGAGTGATAAAAAATATATACCTATGTACTTATTTGTAAATTTGTATTTGAGTCTGTTTGGGTTTTTAAAAAAAAAAATATATTTCCTTCGTTTTTGGGCAGAATTAACTCGGGTGTCATTTTTGTACATAGTAATGATCAGCAAAAGTCATTTCCAGCAAAAAAAATAACATTTAAGAAATCGAGATCCTATGTCTTCTACAGCCGATTTTCGATCCACCGTTCGCCGCCCCGTTCGCTGGCCTTAAAGCAATTAATTAGGCTGCCGATTAAATTTTATTATGCCTATATTTTTTTCGTAAATAAACATTAATTATCTGGAAGTCATAAATAACCCGCTGAATAAAAACAAGACGAAGAAACAAAATATTGACGTTCCAAGATTAAGTGTGGTATTTTTCATTCAGATTACACGTTATTTCACGAAGATAACTTAACACGCCGCCGATACGTGGTGTTTTTGTTTACTTATTTTTTACCTAAGACAATATTATGTTACTTAGGTCCGTATTACAGAAGGTTCCTCAAGTCTAGTTTGAGCGTCAATCAGTCGATCACTGTTTAAGTATAGAATCAGTACTCGAGCATCGGTCATATTATAGAACGGTAATCAATCTCTATTCAGCTGAATCGAGACTCAAATCGAACCTCAAGCAGAGATGTGTATTGTCTATGTATCAGCCTGTTTTCGTTTACGATTTATTTTATTTACTAACTTTGTTTTAATCTTCACTGGATTAGAAATATTAAAATATACCATAAGCGCCCAATTATTTAGGAAATCAGCGTTATTAGTTCGGTCCTGAATAGTACAATTCCTCATTTATTTAAATAAAGTATAGTAATTTTATAAGCATAATTATTGTAAGGCTTATAAGACTTGTATCTATGGCCATAAATAGGTACGCTATTTAATAAAAATGTCAGTATGTCAAACAATTTATGCAAATGAAAACATCGTAGATATTTTGATTAGTTTTGTTATTTGTTTTGCAGATTATTATTTATTCTTATAACTTTTTAAATGGCAGTACGAAAGAAAAATAAAACACAAGAATTTGCAATTCTGGGGCTAGGGGATGCCCACGGTTATGTGGTTTCTTAAATCGTGGTCTATCATAGGTAGAATTAAATATTTTACCACGCCTTGTGAAAACCTGTACCTCTTTATGAAGTTTTCACAATTATATGGGTCCTGTGTATCTTTTAAATATCTAAGAGGAACGCTAAAGTTCAACCTTCTATTTGCATCATCATTGAATAAATTATTGTAATGATCTACTTCTTCAAATATATCCATTTTGATATTAAGGTCCGTATTACAGAACGTCACTCAATTCTCAAGCATTACTTAAAACTAGTTTTAACCAATCAAATGGCTTGAATCTAGTTTTAAGTAGTACTTGAGTATTGAGTGACGTTCTATAATACGGGCCTAAAACTCGACAACTTACGCTTGAAACAAAAATTGGCATGACAATTCTATGCTCAAGCGCGGTCTCGACCACACTTGGGCGATTACAGATCAAATCACTGCTTGGGTTCGCTTTACGAACTGAGTAACGTTCTGAAATAAAGCGAATCTCAGCTGAACTATGATCAATGAATCTATGCTTGAGGAACGTTCTAAAATTAAAACTTGACTTAAAACTAGTTTTAAACAGAGATCAATGCTTGAGTTTCCTTCTGTAATACGGGCCTTAGGTACATGTATTTTGTAAATATTTTATTGGGACGCATTGTAAAGTCCAAGAAAACAATGTATTTGAGCGATAACAATAAATTCCCACATGGTCGGATAGCACAATGTTTTACACCTGTTAGTTTTGTTAAAGGGCTACTAATGATACTATTATGACTTGTGACTTTGTGAGTGTGACGATTGTAGCGTCATGCTGTCTGCTAACGTTACGTGCGGTCACAAATACGTCTACAGAGTAAATAACTAAATACAATACATCCTATTCTAGGTAGCACATAGTCAGTAATGGACCTTAATATGGTTAATAACAATTTATTAACCATTAGGTTTTGCCAGCGATTTTGACCGCGTGTATGACGGAAATTATCCCACGCGAACGTACACGGATACATATCAAGCTAAACATTTCCAGTATAACCTTATCTCGTATTGTATAGGATTTCCGTACAATGAGAGGTCAGCTTATACTGGAAATGTATAAGTAGCTTGATATGATTGTAACCATGTGAAAAAGTAAAAAAACTAGCTGCGCCCCGCAGTTTCACCCGCATACGTCTCGATCCCGTGGGAATATTCGGATAAAAAGTATCCTATGTCCTTAACCAGGTCATGGTCTATCCATGTGCCACATTTCATCCAGATCCGTTCAGCCGTTTTAGCGTGAAAGCGTAATAAACAAACAAACAAACTTACTGTCGCATTTATAATATTATTTAGGATATTAAGGTCCATTCATCATCATCATTTCAGCCGAAAGACGTCCACTGCTGGACATAGGCCTCCCCCAAGCACCGCCATTTCGACCGGTTTTGTGCTTCCCGCATCCAGCGGATTCCTGCGGATCGGTCCACCTGTCCAGTCTGTGTAAGGTCTGTTACTGTCTATGAAATAGTCACTGAGACAACATGAGTAGCTTAAAATATCACCCATAGCTAGGTAAATTAAAAGGTTAAGGAAAACATCGTGAGGAAACCGGCATGTCCTAGAACCAAAAATTCAAAGACATGTGACGTCCACCAACCCGCACTGGGCCCGCATGGTGGATTACGGCCCTCTCACAGAGAGGAGGCCTGTGTCCCAGCAGTGGGAACATTATAGTCTGATTATGTATGTTATATAGGTAAATTCAAATGTGTCACAAATGTAATAATATTTTAAGTTACTTCCAAGGCTAAACTGCAGGGTCTGGCTTCAGTTGTTTATTTTATTCCTACTTAGTTTTATGTGTTAACGGCCCGACTTACGAGTCGCAGGTAGTGGATTCAAACCCAGGCAGACGTTTTACATTGAGTAAACAATTTCATCACCACTGCTCTCAAAACGGTGAAGGAAAACCTCGTGAGGAAACCGGTATATCCTAGAACCAAAAATTCAGAATTCAGAGATGACGTGTCATCTACCAACCCACACTAAGCCCGCGTGGTAGATAACAGTCCACTCCCTCTCGAAGAGAGCAGGCCTGTGTCCCAGCAGTGGGAACATTACAGGCTGATTATGCTTATTGTTACATCAATACAGTTTTAACGTTTGTAATGTACGTTTGGGATCATACACGTTATTATAAATTTCCAGCGACGCGCCTTAAATGTGGACACATTTTAAATTGACTTCATTCTAATTTCTTTATTATTAAAAGTTGCAGTTTATAAAAAAACGTTTTCTTTTATTTTTCTGACATTCATAACAATACTTGTCATGCATAGAAATTCCTTTAAAAATAAGCTTACAATTTTATTATTACTTCGAGTTTTCAACCCAAGAGGGAGAATTCTTTTATTAACAAAGTGAGGTCTCTGTCCCCACAGCAACTGATACACTTCATTGTACAAGATTGACCGATTTTTATTAGATTCACCTTGACCCAATGATGACTGCCATTTTATATTTAGTTCTTGTGGCGCGTCTGGTGCATCTATTAGATTTATTAGTGTCATCATCTACCTAGCCATGGAGCGACTGCCTATCGGACCTCCACAACCCAGTTACTGGGTAATACGATACCCCTTGGTAAGACTGGTTGTCAGACTTTAGGGCTTCTGACGACCCGTAACGACTGTCAAAGATCGACGAATGACAGCCGGGGCTTAAGGCGCTGACAAGACCCAATTGACCAAAATAGGCTTCGCTTAAGAAAAAAAATTGCCAAATCTGTATAGTTTGTGGTAGCGGAAAAAATATATTTTAATTTTGAACATATTACCCAGAACTTGGTTGTTACCAAAACACGTTTCGAAAACATAATCTCGATACAAACTAACGTTAAACTAACCTCTTACTTTGTGTTCTAATCCAAAATATCTGTATCAAATATCAACATACGTTACGTATTTAATGAATAACAAGCATGTCTTATTTGAATGCAGAACTTGGTTGTTTTTTATTTTCGATTACTCAACTCAATTTTGAGTAAATAGATAATTACTTCATATTTTGCAATAAATTTCAAGTTTTGTGTCATCGCGCTTCTCTTTCTTTTCTATGGAATTTGACTGTGACCGCGGTTTAGGTGTTGTCAGCGTCTTAACGTGCTTTCCGAGGCACGGAGGGGTCTTGATGTGTAAAGATGGTCACCCATCTACGGACCAGCCGCGGTAAGCGTAGCTTAATCTGGTAGATTTAGCCACAAGCCCCTCTCATTAGATTTATTAGTGTATTATCTATAATTACTGTATTAATAACCTAACTCATCCTAACTAATATTATAGAGGTAACTAATATTATTAATGCGACAATGGCGCCGATTCCCTTGTTCACAAACTAACTAAATTTAAGTTCAGTGCATCTTTTTCTTTCTATTTCAATAAGAAAAGGACAGAAAATACATTTTAGTTTCGTCCTGTCAGATTAATCAGCGCCTGTCACTACTCTATACAAGTTTAGACGCGATTAAAAACTTGCCTACTAAAATTACGTCAATTTACGTCAACCGCTGATTAATTTGACAGGACTAAACTAAAATGTATCTTCTGTCCTTTTCTTATTGAAATAGAAAGAAAAAGATGTACTGAACTTAAATTTAGTTTAGTTTGTGAACAAGGGAATCGGCACCAATGTGTTTGTTTGATACGCTTTCACGCTAATACGGCTGAACGGATTTGGATGAAATTTGGCACATGGATAGACCTTAACTTGCGTTAGAATATAGGATACTTTCTAACTAAGCTAGAGCTTTAATAAATATTGGGAACCTAACGTATTTTTGGTACAACAGTAGTAAAATAACTCGTTTTAAAAAGTCAGTTAAGCACTTACTAAAAGAAATTATATTCATAAATACTTATATTATATTTTTATTTAAAAAATTTCAAGGTCTCAAAGAACATAACTTTAATCTTCCCGACCGAATTTCGGTCACGGCGGCCAATCTCAACATTCTCAACGGAGATAAGCCACGTAGTCAGAAATATTATCTTGCACAAGTGTGTGCGTCAACACGGGTGCAGTCTGTTCCTTTGCTCTCATAGCACGATGGGACGAAAAGAACATATTTAGTAAAGATTTTCCGACTAGTCGGCGATTAGCTGGTAAAGCCGACTATCCGGCCACTTTCGTAGTCGGCGACTATTCGGCAAAAAACGCCGACTATCCGGCTTCTTACTTTCTATGTATTTATCAATAAAATGTATATACCTAGGAGGAATAACATTAATAATAATTTTAATTGAGCTCTTTCACTTTTATGAACAATAACAGTATTGTCTTTAATTCTTTATTTGTTACACAAAAACACCGCTCTGACCAGTGGACATGAAGCAATGGATTAGCAACTGATAATAATTAATTGATAGTATGCAATTAGGGTGCTGTACGGAGGTCAATGCGAAATAACACCAGAAAAAAAACAGATCAATTGACTAAACTTTTTCAATAAAATTAAAATATCAACCTGTATATTTCTTTGTATAACAATATTACTCAACAAACTTGGAAAAGCTTGTTTCCAGTGTATCTTAATAGATGGAAAATTACAGAAACAATGGATTCATTGTGTGCAAGATGATAATTATGGAAAGAGACGAAAAAACTGTTGAGATGCAAACTGAGATTTATGGAAAAACACATGCTGCGCTGCCCCTAAATAAATTGGCAATTGGGGCAGGAAGATGATGGACGTAAAATTAAATTTATTTCTAAAACATACCTTTCTCCCCATTTAGGCACTCTGTTCGTCTTAGTAAGAACTCGCTTTGTGTACAAGCATCCGTCCTTCACCTCTCTGGTCCATGTGTCCTCTGACAAGACATGAGTACTGAAATAAAAAATAAATAAACAATTGTAATAAAGCAGTTTTATTAATTCACTTCCATTTTACATTCTCGATCTTTACTTCAGCCTGTATACTAATATACACGCAGTAAGCGATAAGGCCACCCTTTGTATTTTTTGTATTATATTTTTTTTTTGGAAACTGAAACTTCATTGTACACCAGATTACGTTACAAATGAAAAAAACATATTATTATGTAGTATTTATAAGTAAATAAATAATATTATGAATGCAAAAGTAACTTTGTCTGTCAGTTACCTTTTCACGCCTTAACGGCTGAACAGATTTGGATGGATCAGGACAAAAAATACTTTTATTCTGGTAGTACGGTGTTGTGGGATAAATTCTGAATTATAGTCATTATTTACTGATTGGTTTCTCCAAAGTTATTAAAATATCATTGTTATTTAATTATTATTATTAATAATACACTTGACCTAACCACCTCGTATACAGGTAACGGTGAGTCTTTCTTTCTTTTTGGCATGTTTTAATATCTACTGCCAATAATAATGAATTTATTAAGCCTTTGGTCCCGGCTGTCAAACGTGAATCTTTTACGGGTCGTCAGATGTAGAATTTTGGTATTGCAGGCGGGACACACAAAATTACACCAAATTTCAGGTTATTAGTTTGTCCCGCCTGCAATACCAAAATTCTACAGATTATAATGCTTGATTTTCTTTTTTCAGGTGTGTTTTTGCAGGCGGGTTTTTTTTTTTTTTTCAACAATGTTGGGGTCGGCATCCAGTCTAACCGGATACAGCTGAATACCAGTATTTTACATGGAGCGACTGCCTATCTGACCTCCACAACCCAGTTACTGGGTAATACGATACCCCTTGGTAAGACTGGTTGTCAGACTTTCAGGCTTCTGACGACCCGTAAAAGATTCACGTTTGACAGCCGGGACCAAAGGCTTAATAAATTCATTATTATTGGCAGTAGACATTAAAACATGCCAAAAAGAAAGAAAGACTCTTATAGACTTGAAAGAATCAAGATCAAATTGTCTGAAGATCTTTGGGGAATGTCCATTAAAGTCTGTACCTCTATAATTGAGACTATAGCGCCCTACTTAGCCTTAATATTTAATTTGTGTGTGGATCAAGGAGTCTTCCCGGATTTAATGAAATACAATAAGGTAATACCACTTTTTAAATCCGGGGACAGTAAAGACACCAATAATTATAGACCCGTATCCGTGTTGCCGGTTTTCAGCAAGGTGTTTGAGAAGGTAATGCTTAATCAAATGCTCAATCATTTTAACTCGAATAAAATCCTTCATGATCAACCGTATGGTTTCACTAGAGGACGGTGTACGACCGACGCCGGTGTAACCTTACTAAGACACATTTTTAAAGCGTGGGAAGAAGCGCAAAACGCCGTAGGGATCTTTTGTGACCTCTCCAAGGCATTTGATTGCGTCGACCACGAAACCTTACTCTTGAAACTTGAGCATTACGGACTTGGAAAACATGCGCTCAGCTTAGTAAAATCTTATTTAAATGATAGACAACAGCAAGTACAAATTAATGGTATCAATTCACTCGGTTTAAAAGTAAAAATGGGTGTTCCACAAGGCTCGATATTGGCTCCTTTCCTCTTTTTAGTGTATATTAACGATCTACTCCATTTATTAAATAATCAACCACAGATGGTGTTATTTGCTGATGATACTTCTTTAATTTTTAAGGTAGATAGACGTGCTACTAATGTTGACGACGTAAATAACGCCCTATTGCAGGTTCAGAATTGGTTCACTGCCAATAATTTAGTATTAAATGGGAAAAAACTAAGTGCATTCGATTTTCTTTACCAAATGTCAAAAGTGGTGATTATGAGATAGTATTGAATCAAGAGAAACTAGAATTCGTCGATAAAACTGTTTTCCTGGGGATCACGCTCGACTCAAGGCTACAATGGGGTCCTCATTTAACATCTCTTGCAGGACGGCTAAGTTCAGCGGCATATGCTGTCAGAAAAATTTACTGATGTAGACACGGCGAGGCTAGTCTATTTTAGTCACTTTCATAGTATCATGTCTTACGGTATTTTACTTTGGGGACGGGCTGCAGACATCGAGTCAATTTTTATTCTGCAGAAAAGAGCTATCAGAGCCATTTATAATCTCCGCAGGCGCGATTCTCTAAGGGACCGGTTTAAGGACATTAACATCATGACGGTACCTTGTCAATATATCTACGAAAACATCATATACGTAAGAAAAAATTTACATCATTTTAGTAAAAGAGGTGAAAGACATAATTATAGTACTAGAAATAGGGACCTATTATCTCAGCCAGGTTTCAGACTGGCTAAAGTAGACTCATCTTTCATTACTGTTTAAAATGTTACAATAAAATTCCACCCCACATACTTCAACTGAATGAAATGAAATTCAAATCTTGTATCAAACGCACACTATGCAGGCAGGCATATTATAAGTTGGGTGATTACATCGCTGATAAAAATGCTTGGCTCAATGCTGGTCCTGCTCCACAACCACAACCAATTGAATAATTAACATTTGAAAATACTGTTGGAGCAGCTGAACATTGTAAGACTATCTTTGCATTGTATAAATTCAACCTATGTTGTATTGTATAATTGCATTGCACAGGTGTGAGTATTATGTATAATAGAGCTACCATTTACCGGTTATGTAATTGACTTGAATGGGCCCTGGCGGCTGAGAGTATGTCGTGCTCACTCAGATGTCTCGCTGATGGTGGCGCGTGTGTTGGATCATTTAGCTCCCTTCAAAATGGTTGAGCTGAATGGTGCTAATCCATGCGTCATGCTCGTGAACGGGCGCCGTTAGTTGGGACTGGTCACCTCTTAGCGTCCTCGGCTTATTTGTAATTATTTTATTTAGAAATTGTTTTTGTTTCTCTTTCTACTATGGACGCGTTTTTTTATTTTACATCGTCCTCACATTTAGTTATAATTTCAACATTATTTTTGTACTAATCTTTATGTATCAATTTAATTTAAAAGAGTGTCCATGGAGTTTCTTGCCCGTTCTTCTCCATAGAACCTACCGAACCTCCATAGAACTTGTAGTACCTACTACGCTTTGGAATGGGCAACTAGCTTCATATTTCTAACTGACCGACTCCTTGACAATTCAAAAGTGCCTGTAAATGGTTTAATTGAAATAAATGCTTTGAGTTTGAGTTTGAATACCAAAATTCTATAGATTATAATGCTTGTTTTTCTCTTTTCAGTTGTGTTTTTGCAGTTGGGTTTTTATTTTTTTTAATAATTTGCTTTATTTCAAGCTTCTTAGTTTTCTTAATATATAGGTATATTTGGAATTGACTCATTACTAGCTTTTATTTGACACCAATATTGTTGTAATTTATTTAAAAAAAATTCTTTTCCTCCATTTTTTGTATTTGCATATGTAATATATGAATTTTATATAGCCTATGTCACTCCTACAATTAAGACGAATCTACCGACACCTGATATGTTAAAATCCCTCATCCCTCAAGCCGTTTAGGCTGCAGAGCGTGCCAAAGAAATAGACATACATACATACATACATACATACATACATACTCTCGAAAAACATTACCCTCCTTCTGGGGCAGTCGGGTAAAAAGGTTAGGCAGATGATGATTAATTAAATATGGGCCGACATTAAGAACTTCTTCCACATATCTTGCACTAGTTAGCGTACCATTTTCGACCAGCACTAACTCCGTGCGAATCTCTAAAGAGATTCCAGCCCAAACCATAACAGATCCACCGCCAAACGGCACCTTTTCCTCAAAACAAATTGAATAAAACGTGCCCATGGCCGTCGGTAGACTCTTCGCCGCCCATCATGTGCATAAAGCATAAATCTGGATTCGTCAGAAAACACTACTCTTGCCCATTCGTCTTCCCCTTATTGTGCGTGTTAGCGGGCGTAACGTATTCTTGCTACCGATGTAAGATTTCAAGATGTGGACGTTTTACGGGGCTATGTGGGTCAAATTAGCTTCAAGGAGTCGCCGCCTTACATTCCGCTCGCTTACGTCGTCTCTACGGGTCTCCCAAACTTGATTTGTTACTTCAAATGCCGTGAGGTGCCGATTTCGGGCATAGTCGCAACAATAAATCGATCTTCTCGAGCTGTAGTACATCTCAGTTTGTATGTAGGGGTAATCTGCGGAACAACTGATCCAATTCCGAAACTTCTTTCACTAATTGGAAGGGTATATTGCCGGGTGTCATATGATATGTTTTATGTTAAAACAAGAAATTTCATGGCAACGAAGTCACCGGTAGAAGCTAACAAAATATATAATACCTTGGCTAGTGCAATTTTCGTATGAGACAGGTCCAAGAGAGCATGAATAAGTCTTATATACACAACAAAATTTGAAGAAAAGGCTAGACAAAACTATTTGTCATCAAGCAGCACTTAACATGAATACTAATTGAATGTCTCAACTAGAGATTAGAACAATCTCTTTTCCCTGCAGATTACTTCCAAATTAGGAACAATCCAGATTTGTCAGGACATGTCCAGTTTTTGGTTCCCCATCCGGACCTGTCCTTTGTCCAGACTTTCTGACATTATGGCAGTCTTATACAAAATAAAAAAGGTTAAATGAAAAAGGACAGTATGTTTTTTCCTGTCTTTTTGTCAGGACCATTCATTTTTCATGATGGTAAGTAACCCTAAGTTAAACAGGATTTTTATTGATTTCTAGTATAATAACAAAGAAAGACTCATAATAGTCTGGTAAGGTTGAAACCATGTCTGTTACCATGACATTAATGTATAGTTAGAATATTAGTTGCTTCTGTCTTAGCCTTGGAACGGTTATAAGATAAGATACCGGAAGGTGATTGCTCATTGTCACTTGTAAATGTTACTGTATGATTTTATTTTATAATGAATTATGGTTTAAGGAGTTTATTATTCCTCATTCATCCGAATTAACAATAATGCACTTACTGAGAAACTAAATTTGCATGTTTATGAGCATGTAAAAACGATGTTAAAAGTCAATTTATAATAATAAATAGAAGGTAGGTAGTGATAAAAAGTAAATGTCAACAGCTAATCACCAACCAAATAAACAAAAGTAAAAGTAGATGTACCACTAGATGTGGCATACAAAACATTGAAAGAAAAACTTTAATAAATATTGAGTATTGGTTGAACTTTAGAAACAATGGTTTTTTTTCTAGTTTTTCTCAAGTTAGTCTAATCACAAAATTCACTTCAAGAAGCTAGTTTCATTTATTATTTTGTAAAATGCTTGTCAGAAATACAACAATGACCTTTGACCAATACACTGACTAATGCCTTTTTAAGTGAAATAACAAAAAATAATTACCTCTGTGGGTTTGGGTACCTCTTCCAATATCCGCTAGCAACCTGATCCCAACTAAAGTTAAAAGTGGATGTGCTTTCAAAATATCTTGCCATTTTTACACTTTTTTTTTTTAATATTTTCTTACTGGAATGATTGTAAGCAATGAACTGACAAGTTCAGCATAACACCATGCTCGTTTTTCTGTGAAAAAGAACAGGAAGACGGTTATTTTACTAGTTTTTTTATTTTTATTAAAAACAATGATATTTTAGAACATTATTCCCGCGTGTATCCGATTACATAAACAATCAATGTAGGTCACAAGATTAATGTATTAAAGTTGGGCCGTTTACCGTGCCGCTGTCGCGCACAAGCCTTTGTGACCATGATCCCGTACGTAACGTAGGCAGATAATATATGAAATAACGAAGTAAACAACGTTCGGTCAACTCTCTAAATCACAGTCTAAGGACAAATTACAATGACTTTGAGCGGCACATGTACCTACCATAATTTGTTTAACGTAAAATATTACGAATGCGGTAAACCATACCTCAATATAACTAAGAGCTGTAATAATAACACAGAACGAATATTTAAAATGTGAACTTACCAATAAGCCGGAGGACCTATGGATCCAACTTTTTCTATAGTAAGATTCCTAAATGGTCGTCCACCGACACGGTCAGAGATGTCTATTTTGACCGTAAGTTACGTGAAACAGTCGCGAAACACATGTTATCATTCATATTTTCAGGCCTCTTTTGATAAAATTTTGTTAACTATTGACAGATTATTTGAGAGGCCATTTGTAATACAGATTACAAAGGACAAGAACGAACAAGACGAGACAAGCTAGCAAGAAAACCGGATCGGATACAGTTTTATTGTCTGTGACATGGGTTGGATATTCTCGATACGTTTACTTCCGGTTGTGGTATATCCAACTCTTTAGTGATGTGATCCTATGGCATTTTTGTATTATAATGTCACTTAAGCTCGCTGTATTTAAGTGTGTATAATATACACACATAAATACGGCGAGCTTAATCTTTTGACCACCACGTCAAAAACGAAAATCCGTGTGAGAACACGGATTTTCGTTATTGACATGGCGGCGTGGTGGTTACGTGATTAGGTATGAAAGAAAAAATTTGTCGCTTGATATTTTTTTTCTTTCATACCTACAAAATAATAGTCACGGAAAAAGTATATATCGATAAAACATCGAAACATTTTACTTGTGCATGGTTTACGAATAAAAAGTGCTTATAAGTACCATTGAATTTATTATTTCAACCATGTTTCACCTTTTTTCCCGACTGAGTAATTATTATCCACAAGTTAGAGCGTTAGATAAGAGCAGATTTTATAATGAAAAGGTCATTCAAATATTTTAAATAACAAAGTCACAGCACTTATCTCGTTTGTGACGACATACATTGACGTCAAAAGGCGTCGCTGGCGTGGCAAGCACTGTGCTTACAAACTTTGCTGCTTCTGAGTTAGAGACGTACCAGTGTGACATGTTTTTAACTGACGATATTATTGCATGTTATGTAATGTTATAATCACGTGATTATTATATTACTAGAATAGTATACTTAATGAAGTGTTAAATATATGAATAATATTTTTTTTAATTAATTGTACTTAGTTGTGTTCATTATAATTCATACCTAAGTACCTAATTGCGTAACACAGTTTGAATCACAATCCGAGAATTTGAAGCATATTGCTAATCTATTGCTTCATAGGTTTGAAAAATTCGTCTGCTCAGTAACGTAAAAAACGCAATGAACGTGGGTGAACAGACTATCAAAATGAAACCGATTATGATCAATTGTCATTTTATTTATTTATTTAACAGTTTATATACACAGTTTATATAAACAGACAAGAAGAAAGGAACAGAAAAATACGTACAAAGGTGATGCTTATTTCTAGAGAAATCTCTTCCAGCGTATCTGCAATAGGTCAGTAGACATAGAGATGTAGACAACGTGTGTAAGGTAAAAGAGAAAACAAAATACATAAAAACAAAATAAAACTAGTCACTAATTTAATTATACAATAAGAGAATATACTTACACAACATAAAGAATATAAATACATACTTCTAAAATAAATATCACTAAAATACATATGTATATACTTATAATTAATAGTATAAAATAATAAATACATAATATGCAACTATGGCAAAGTGGAAAGATAGTGTTCTTTCACTCTTCTTTTAAAAACAGCAACAGTTTGACAGTCCCTAATGTCAAGCGGAAGTGAATTCCACAGCCGAATCGCGTGCACAGTGAAGGAGTAGGAGTAGAAGTCGGTAGAGTGGGGAGGGGATTTAAGGAGATTTATGTGTTACGCAAATGCCCCGCTGGTCAACCGAGCTATGCTCGGGTGAGTATAGGGAAAACGAATTTTCCCAGATATGTGACTTATGTAGACCCGAATAATTATAATAATAGTAGTTGTAAACCATTGCCAGTGTAGGAAAAATATTCGGCATTGCTTTAGTTTCATTTCTACTAAACAACACATAAGACAAAGTAAAAACTTTTAAAAACTTCTTTTAAAAAAAAAATCTATTATTTTATATTTAAAAGATTGCACTACACAGTGTAGTGCAATCTTTTAAATATAAAATACCGCGCCAACCGCGTCAACCACGCTGCCGAATATTGGTAGTGTAGACTACACTACCAATATCCGGCAGCGCGGTTGACGTCATAGCGCACCGTCTCATCCAGTCTGTAGCGTACAAAGTAGGATTCCCCTGAAATGCGCGAGAGTTGCCCCAAAATTATCGATATGCACTGATTTACGCATGAGTTTGTCACTACATAAGGTAGTTTTATTTTATATTTTGCTTTGTATTTAAACATGTATATACCCAAAAAAATCGTGTTTATTATTTTAAAAAAAAACCGGTACTGTGAAAATAGAACAAGATTTAAGTTTTTGAACGTTGCGCTGCGGCAGTAAAAATTACCTTTACTAGCCAGGTGCGGGGCGGTTTTCGTCGCAAACGCCGATGCGCGAAATTTTTTTGTGACTAGATTTTGGCAAGATAAAAAAAACGCCGATGGGCGTATTCCGCACCTGAATAGTAAATTAAAAAACGCCGATAGGCGTCCGCCGCAACGAATGAGTTAAAAAGACAATCAGGCATTACCATTGAATTTGTTTCAATAGTCGTTCACCTTTATTATTCTCATAGTACGAATAAGAGCAATTCAGAAGCAGGCCTGCTTTTGAACTGACTGGGAAATTTAATGTTTTTTAAAATCTCATAGAAAGCCCAGGGCTTAGAGCTTCCTCGCACAGCACAGTCTGCTACGCATTCACTAACCACTCAGCTGCCTCGCACATCTCGGGTGAAAACGCACCCTAAGGGCCGATTCACAGGCGTAATAGCAGAGGCCGGCAGCGACGCGACGCGGGCAGTACCGCTGACAAGACGCGCGTGGCCGCGAGACTGCTCGTGGCTCCGCCAGCGGCCTCGTGGCACCGTAGGCAGCCGCACAACCTTTTCGGGCCTTTCAAGCGATACTGGTATTTTAATTAAATAGATAAAGCTTAATTTTTTTCACACTAAAAGTTCTCGCCGCGCCACTTCATGCCGCTGCTTTCCAGGTGTGTATCGGCCCTTACCGGATTACCGGTCAGCCAGGACTTGCGCTGGTAACTTGCTCATCTACCTAATTATCATGTATTTATTATAATCTGTGGAACCGGAAGTTTATATTTAAAAATATTGTGTCAAACTTGCCTATCAAACAGACCAGAATGCCTGAAAAATTAAAAAAATGGCAGCGTTTGCTATGTTCGGTAAAAGTCAAGAAAATCCAACGGATTCACTTAAAGAGCTTATACAACGTTTACAAAAAGAGGCACAGTTAGAGGTTTGTTCATAACAATTATTGTTGTAGTAAGGATCGTAGCAGGTGGCGTTTTGTAGTTTCTGCATGCCGTAGCTGCCTACACCCATGGGAAGGTTTTCTTATGTATGTATAAATAGTGTTATAAAATACCTCTCGAAACAGTCGCAGGTAATCTTTTACTTAAACGTAAAGTTTAACTTTACATGGCAAAAACCTAACAGAAACTATATTTTAAAACCTGAATTGCAACCAAATTGCAATAAACGAAAGAAAATTTGAATATCGCGGGCTACCACTGCAGATCCACACAGGATAATTTATGAGCCACTCGCCCCCGGTCCGCGACTGTTATATATGTATTTTATTATTAGGTATAAGTTCCCAAAAACTTGAGACTTCAAAAGCAGCGATTTTCATAATACAGGGTGATTGGAAGCTGGGTGCAAAGCTTTAAGGCTAAGATATTACAGACAATTTGGAACCATCTAAGCCATGGTTGTCTTAGACGAAGTCTTACCATTATTTTTAACCTAATTTTATGTATTTTTTTCGAAAATTCCCAAAATTTTAACTAAACTGCTTATATACGGCCAAATTGAATGATAAATTAATTATTTTTTATTTTATTTAATTAAAGTAATATGTAAGCAATCTAGCAAAACAAGTTTTAGGCCTCTGTGTCGTTAGACATTTTTTTACAGACATTTAAAAGTTCATAAAAACTTTAAAAATTCATGAATACTTTTTGTAAACCTTATTTAAAAAAAAACGGAGAGTGCTATTTTTGTTCAAACCTTTTTGAAAACATGCTTGATAATCACTCATTCTTTTGAGGTATCATTTACGCGGATATCTTACAAATTATTGGGATTGGATCTAATATCGTTTGGCAGGAGTTGGGTGGTAAAAGGGGCTAAAGTTGGTTGGGGTTGGGTCCCCGATTATAAAATAATAAATAAAAATAAAATACATTTATTTCGAGCAACATCAACTCATATGTGGAGTACACACAAATACAGACAACACACAAAGGATAATATAACAAAAATAAAATAAATTAAAATAATAAAATAAAATAATAAAGTGGCAACACCTAACCGGGCCTACTGACGGCAACATGCCTGTCACAACAGTGCCGTATGTATGGGCAATCCATCCGGTCCGCGATCATCGCCAGGACAGCATTGTGGCTGCCCCACACCCTACGTACCATCGACGCGCCCCGCTTGCGCATGGTCGCATAAAAGCAGTCAGTGCGCGCCTCAGCGAACATACCTGAGGCGCTGCAGTAGCGAGGCAGCCCCAATACTGCCCTGAGCGCGTTGTTGAACTGGACGCGGAGGGCCCCGTATGATGCACGCGTGTACCTCGCCCACAGGCTGCACGTGTAAAGGGACGTGCAGTATGCCCTGAAGAGCGTTATCCTTACCTCCCTCGAACAGCGCGCAAACCTACGTGCGAGCATGTTCGCCCGCACCGACAAGGCCCTCCGTTCCCGCTCCATGTCAGCATTGTCCTTGAGGTCGGTCGTAACTAAATGCCCTAGGTACTTAAATTGACCCACCCTTTCGAGTGGAACACCGTTTAGAAAAACGGGTGGACAATTTTGCAAACGTTTCGTACCGGCCTCAAAGACCATGCATTGACTTTTGGTCACATTGTACTTCAGCCCATGACCAAGGGCATATTCCTCACATGTCCGCACCAGCTTTCTGAGGCCACAGACCGACGCGCTCAGCAGCACCATGTCATCTGCGTAACTGAGATTGTTGACACAGATTCCACCGACATGGCAGCCAACACGCTGGTTACTCAGCGCGACGATCAAGGCATTCATGTACAGGTTAAAGAGGGATGGGAAAGTCAACCCCCCCTGCCTCACCCCGCACTGCAGCTGATACGGCTCCGACATTGCACCCGCCCACTTTACGCTGATGACTGTACCAGTATTTAAAAACGTTAATAAGTTTACGAGGTAGGTTTATTCCCTCGAGTTTATCCCACAGGATGTCGTATGACACCAGGTCAAAAGCCTTGGACAGGTCGAGGAAGCAGGCGTGCACAGGCGTCTTTCGATCTGTGTAATATCTGACGGTATGCTTAAGACACAGTATCGCACTTTCAGTTGACAGTCGAGGTCGGAACCCAAACTGATTGTCGTGCAGATCCAGGTACTTATCTAGATGTGTATTAAGCAAACCGTCAAAAACTTTTGCAATGATCGTTGCAAGAGAAATCGGCCTGTAGTTGGTTTTGTCGGCGACATCTCCCGTTTTATTTTTCACTACCGGGACTACTACGGTTTTCATGAAATCAGGTGGTAGGTATGAATGGCTCACGCATAGTGTGTAAAACATTGCCAGTACCCTATTTACATGTGGGCCAGCGTGAACTAGGTGCTCGATGCTGAGGCCATCGTGGCCAGGGGACTTGCCCTTGGATATATCTTTTATAGCCTGAGCCACATCTTTGGCAACGAAGCAAGACCCCCCGTCCCCGTCAGGCATCTCAACATCGAGCACCGACTCCGCCGGACCCCGAGGGGATAGTACACGGAAATGGTCCCTGAAAATATCAGCAACATCCTTAGGGTCATTCACACCCTCGACACTCACCGGTAGTCCAGGTCGAACGTTTACTTTGTTGGTGCCCTTCCAGAAACTACGAAAATGCCCCTTCTTATGTTTTTCAGCAAGGGCATCCATTTTGATTTGGTCCTGATGGTTTTGGCACCATTTAAGTCTAGACTTAAATATTTTGCGACTTTGGGACATTTCGTCATATACACAGCCAGACCTTGGCTTACCACACATCGCCCACTCTAGAAACTTCGACCTAGCCACCCGGTGGGCCCCGCTAATATACTTATTCCACCCAGCAATGCGTGGGCCATTCCTACCCCTCCCCGCACGAGTGCCCCCCCGAGCCGTCGCTGCCGCCGACGCCGCCCCTCGTAGGGCAATCACAATGTCAGAATAAAGCCTGTCAAGAATATGCCCATGGTCCGAGTTATTACAGTGTTTATGTCCACAGCACGTAAACTCCGCAGCAAAATCAACACATCTTAGCCTATTGTGACATTCTTTCGCATATAACGCAATCTGCTCATCAGTTCTGTCCCCCCACAACACATCATTGCTTAGTACGCTTTTATCAGGTAGCTTTGGTGTTAATAAGTTTAAATTACACTCGATAATTAGCGGAAAATGATCAGACCAAAATGTGTTATAGTCTACATAAGCGTTATGTACAGACTGTTTTGCCGATTGCGTAACAATACAGTGATCCAACCAACTGCACGTTCCATGTGCTTTACTAATAAAAGTATAGGTATCAGAGTGAGGTCCCAACAACTCAACATCTACACAAGACCATACCTGTTCACTACAGAAATGTATAAGTTCGTTGTAGAATAGTTCACATGGATCGGCATTAAAATCGCCCAACACGAAAACTGATTCTACACCGTATTCATCTATTAAAGCACTCACCGCCCCTAGACAGTCCGTAAATTCGGGCAGGTTTTCCGTCCCATTTGTAGGCATGTACACACTCATTACAATGATAGGCCGATCACTTGTAATGATTTTAATTGCACAAACGCGTGCATTATCGCACCGTAGCACTGACACATTCAGGAAAACACTACTCCTCCACAGCAGGGCGACGCCACCGAACGGCCGCCCGCGTAATATTCCCGCCGAAGTGTCCACCGCCGAAGTGCCTGTGTAACCGAACTCAATGTCTATAGTGCTCAAGTACGGCACCTCATCTGATAGAAGCCATGTTTCCTGCAGGGCGATCACATCACAAGAGCGACACAGGTCCCTGATGCCGTCCACAGAGCGTTTAATGTTCTTACAGTTAAAACTCGCTAACCTATAAGGGCGTTTATCCATTGTTGTTGTTACTCGCGCCGGATACAGAAGTAGCTCTGTTCACATTTTTGTGACCAAAATTCACAAATCTCCTGAAAATTATACCTTCAGGCCAAAGCTTTTCATCCAGATACATAGTTAATTTTGCCTCGGATACGAAAAATTTAAACGCAGAGTGATCTGTCTGCTTTTTAATGTTGATTTTCTGCAGCGATACAGACTCACGTGTTTTCGAGCGAATATATTTAATAATATCCTCTTTCGTAGTTTCACTGTGGACATTTGTAATAAACACAGGAACTTTCTTTTCGGCGGCCCTGAAGTTAAACTCTAAATCTCTTGCCACACCCGACATGCCCGAGTATCTATATTTCAATTGTTTCCGGCGCCGTTCTACTCTTTGCCAACCCCCATCGTCATCATTCAATAGAGTAGGTACCGGGTCTAAAACAAAGTCGCAATTTCGTCCATCAGTAATAATGCCGTTATCGCTATGAGTCAGCTGTGGCTTGCTCTGTACGATCACACCTGCACTCGATGACGTAGTCTCAGACGCTACCTGCTTCAAACCGGTCTCGGTCGCGTTCGCCCCGCCGCCCACTACTACGTCATCCGTGCCACCTGCCACTGACCGTTGCCGTCTTGATAAATCACAGTCAGTATGTTTTGCCACTACCCTCCCCATTTCATGATATCGGGTCTGTATGACACTCTCATCTATATTATTCAATGATTCTTTATGATTGAACGGTTCATTTATCGTAGAGTTATGATGATGTGATAGGCCCTCCGGACCACTGTCCATCACCCAGCCCCCTCTTCTCAGGTTTACCTTGCATACCGACGATACAGACGCAGGCGGAAAGGAATCGTTCTTGAATTGTAAAAATTCCGATTTTAATTCTTTCAACTGGTTTAATGTGGCATACGTTGATTTAAATTCTTCCATGTCGGTCTTTACTCGCAGTAGATCCTTTAAAAACTTCGTACAGTCCAGATGATCCCACATAATTGGGGGTAATTTTTCCAGCTGACGGGCCACAAACACTGGTATTATATCTGGTTCTGCGGATTTAAAAAGATTGACGATATCACCCAAGTCTCTTTCTTCCTTCCCTTTGTTCTTCCTCAATATTTTACGAGAATCTGTAGGTATGGAATCGAATAACAATGATTTTGATTTCTTAATTTCTTCGCTTGTAAACGATGATGTGCAAACTCGTACCAGGGTTTCTTCATCGATTACCGATACTTTATTTTGAATGTACCTACGCTAGCATTTCGTCAATGACGATATTACACTCGTTACACTTTAAAATATTCATTTTTACGAATTCACGCGACCTCCCCGTGTGGATGCGCGCGCGCGACGACGATAAAGCTACCACTCTTATTAAAAGGTAGTGCATATTTTTCTTTTCGAGAAATTAATAAAAAATGTTTCTAACCTCAAATCAGATAAGAAGCGAAAACGAAACGTTAAAATGGGCGATTGACAACCAAATCTGTCCCAGTATCTGTAGTCAGTATTTGTAATCAGTCCGTGGTATAAAATGTCGGGCAAAATCGATAACACGGAACGTAATTTAGATCATTCCGTTTCTCGAGTTGCATGAATTTGTTCTCTGCGTTTTTACTCCCACTGATCGTATGTGTGTAATACAATAATAATAATATTTATTTAAAAAAAAAGGCAATGTTTCTACTGTTACTAGGAGAACTTAGGATGCAAGAGCGAGCGAAGCAAGCTCGGGACTTGGGGCACCCCGACTCGGACAGGTTAGGTTCGTCAAGCGTTTTTTAAACGCTTGAGGTCCGCGAAGCTAAGACTAAGTTTTTTGAGGTTAGGTTACAATAATTTGTTTTTCTCAAGAACGGTGCGTTACCTTTTCATGGGAGTGATGCTAGGGGGAAGGGGGCACCACCCCCTAACCTTCCCCGCAAAGCGGGGCTCATACTACGGCTTTTTAAGCGACTAAGTGTTTTGAGGTTAGGTTACAATAATTTGCTTTTCTCAAGAACGGTGCGTTACCTTTTCATGGGAGTGATGCCATGGGGCAGGGGGCACCACCCCCCAACCTTCCCCCCACTCCCACCCCCCTTCTCCTGCCAAACGATACTAGATATTTACCAATTTTATTGAAATTAGGATCTACAAACCAATTTGAGGGAGAAATTTTAAATTTTAGGCAGACTAATTAAAACAAATTTTTTGCTTAAAAAATTACTTTTTGTTCGAAATGATAACTTAGTTCAATTCTAAGATTTTTTTGCACATGCAAAATGAGGGGATTATCTAAACAATGGCTGCCGCGCGCGGTGCGGTGGCATTTCCAGGTAGAACGCCCAATGAATAGAAAATAGCGATAAGTATGTTTTTACAGCAAAATGATCTTAGTTACTAAGATGACTAAGTCGTATTTCCTTAGGCAGGGGTCAGTCAGTCTGTCTGTTGAAGCCGTTACATATTTTACTTATTGTTATTACTATTAGTCAAACTACAGCTGCCCTTGTGAGTGGACGTTGTTGTGTTAATGCACAATTAATCGTGTTCAGTTGTAGCCCTTTGCGTTCCTGCACGTGTTGTTTGCGTTAGTTTCGGACATTTTTGTTTCACCGTGTCCAGTCGTAGCCTCAAGATCCTGCACGTTTTGATTTTTGAGTTAGGTAATTGTTTTGAGTTGACATTTAGTGCGCTCCTACGCCGTTTTTATTAATAGTTAAGTAGCTATGGCTGCTTTTTCCAATCAGGAATATGCGGATATCTTATTTATGTATGGCAGAGCAGACGGCAATGGATCCTTGGCGCGACGGATATATCAAGAGCGCTATCCAAATCGGAGGGTACCGAATGTGAGAGTGTTTTACAATACTTATCGTCGACTTGCCCAATATGGGTTTCACCGCGTGGAACCTGGAGTTAACACGGGCAGACACGGACCTGACATTTTGGCAGCATTTCAAGCGAATCCTACTACCAGTACCAGAGCAGTAGCTCGAAATCTAAACATTTCACAATAGAAGGTGTGGCATACAATGCACCAAAATGACAAATATCCGTTCCATGGCAGGGGTGTGCAAGGTCTGGAAGAGCAAGATTCCCAAAGAAGAATACAGTTCTGCCGTTTCCTCCTCAACAGCGACATCGAACATGCGTGCTTCCTGAAATCAATCTTGTGGACGGATAAAAGCAAATTCTAGGGAGGGCATTACAAACTTTCATAACTTGGGGGAATGGGCCGACAAAGACAACAATCCACATTTTAAGAAGCAGGTGTCATTTCAGAGGAAATTTTCTGTTAATGTATGGGCTGGAGCAATTGGCAGGACGTTGATTGGGCCCCACTTCTTACCGGATACTTTGAATGGGGAAAATTATGCCTCCGATGATCAGGTTATTCTTATCGTACGCCTCCAGTTTTCAACAAAATAGAACCTACAATCAAAAAACACAACATAACATACATAAACTCACGCCTTCTTGCCATGGGGGTAGGCAGAAACTATAGAACGCCACCTGTAAAAAAAAATTGTTAAGCCAACTATTTTTAAACGTTATTCTTTTAGAAATAATTGGCGGTGGAGTGTCTTGCCGGCTCTTCTTAGGAAACGATCAATGGAACCGTGCACCTAAGATATTTTTTTCAGTTTTATAAAAGTGACTAAATAATGTTCTATTTCAAACAGGTGAAAGTCCAACCCCACTTCGCCCGCGCTTCAAACTACAAATATTATTATGTCCACAAGGATATCAGGAGGCTGCATGGGATCAAGGACTACATCTATCACTTGAGTATGAAGACGTTCGACAGCGGGGCTTGCATCTTGATATGCGAAAACCCTACGCCTACATTTAAATTTTTCATTCGTCTCATAGAACGAGTGAAGGAACCAGATGGCATTAATTCAAATGCTTATTATTACGGAGAAATTAAAAATATCATTACTAGTTTTATGAATTACTTTACATCTGTAATAGACGAAACAGCGAAGAAAATCAATAAACATACTCATTTTTTAGATAATAAACTATTTGTCGAACTAATTGATGACACGGTAGCGCTATACGAGAAAAACCATGCATCATTTTTAAAACATTATCTGCCGTTAAATTCAGAAATAGAAAAAGAAAATTATCAAAGAGTTATAGACGGGCAGGCCAATTTTTTGAAGGAACTAGGAACAATTCGGGATGTTTGGGAGGTCAGACACGATGCACTAGACGTTTTCGCGAAGAAGACTTTTGAAGAGTCTATTCAGAAAATAAGTGATTTGTGTAACTTCACGCATACTTACATTTCGGTGATGTTAACCAATCGAGTAAGTATTTTTCAAACTTGCTATATTTAGAATAAGACCTTCTTTTAGCAGATTGCTGATAGTTAAGTAAATATCCATACCGATTAGTTTTTGACGTGATAACGTCTTATAAATCGATGAACGCCGACTGCACACACGAAAACGTGTCACGTTCCGCCTGAGCCGAGCGTGCAAGCGAGAGCGCGGAACTAGCGATAGAGAGGCACGATCGGCCTAAGCGTTCAGCTTGTGACGCATCTTTCTCTCGTTATCACGTAAAATTATCTTCCGTAAACCGACTTTACAGACATTTATTTTTTATTATTAGGAATGTATTATATGCCGTCTGTGAAGTTTCGGAAACTAATTCAAAAGATTGCTGTTATAGTGTGTTTTAATATTTCATATAGCTTTACGAAATAGCGGTGAGTATCGAAGAAATAGCGCTCCGTCTGAACTCTAACCTGGAAAAATGCAAAGCGGATTATCGTCATGAGAAAAACATGCTGATTCAAAACCTGTACGAGAGAAACAAGGAGCACCTGGATATATATAGGCGTCTGAAAAACCGTTCCATCGATACTGCAGAAGTTAGTGAAGACTACATCGACGGTTAAGTATCATTACCTATATAATAACTACAAAAACATCAGTTAAATTTGAAACAATAACTTCAATCCACATTTATATTCGTAACCTGAAATTGAAATCACTATCTCCCTCACAAGCGTACCCCCCTCCTATAATAACTTTTTTGTTAACATGTTCAAAAACTATAGAAATGAAACGTTTTTTTCGCCTCCTGTAAAATCATGTTTTTGTAGTTATTATACTTATATTGATAGTTAACCGTCGACATAATTCTTATAAAACGTAAAATATTTCTGTCCGTCTGTGCTCTTATAAGAGCACAAACAGACGGACAGAAAGATTT
Organism: Atethmia centrago; assembly: GCA_905333075.3. Lineage (NCBI taxonomy): Eukaryota > Metazoa > Arthropoda > Insecta > Lepidoptera > Noctuidae > Atethmia > Atethmia centrago. The sequence continues at coordinate 27,546,019 of HG995380.1, read as the reverse complement.
AGTCAAGTTATAACTTGATCGAGTAACACTCAAGCCCAAAATCATGGAAAATTCCTTTACAAAAAATTTTTTTCAGATGTCCCAAGTATAGGACATGTACAGTCAACCGCACATCGAGGTAATAGTTTGACATTGACAGTGCGTGTGTATGTCGTAGCTTACGACATAAATGCGATTTTCATGCTAGACGTCTCGAGTGTCAACAGATTACGTTAGGTATAGCTACTGCCAACTTGCGGGTACGACAGTAAAATTATACTATACTAGCTTCTGCCCACGACTTCGCCCGCGTGAAATTTCTTATTTTACGTCTTCCTAAGGTCCGGGACCCCATGGTCTCGAGATATGTAAAATATTTTTTTTTTAATATATTTTGAATAATTTTTCGGATCAGTAGTTCCGAAGTTTACCCTCTACATACAAACTTACAAACAAATTGTACCTCTTTATAATAATAGTATAGACGAGTAGGTACCTACGTTATGTAAACTCAATCTATATTATGTAATCTAGGTTAACAGAACCATGGACCTAGTACGAGAGAAGATAAAAAACATCGGTAATCAAGAGACTCTTGCTAGACTAGAGCTTGAGTCTCGGTTTTGGAACAATAGACTGAGGGATTTCAACGAGATCGCATACAAGCTGATGTGGATCCAAATTGAGCTGGAAAACCTCGAGGTGGATCGGGAAAAATACAAAACTATAACGTGAGTAAGGTTACATGGGACTTTATAAATAATGTGGCGAAAAGAGAACTACATTCGGCGTCACAAAAATCGCACCTCTTTAAGAATTCCCTTCAAAGTAATTTTGTATTAATCAATGGTAGACATATGAGTATAAGGTATCATTGGAAAGGCAATTTATTTAAATTCAAGAATAAAGCAACAGATTTGGCTTTTATTACCACGAAATATGACAGCTTCCATGCCTCCTCTCGGTTACCCGGGGGAGGCCCAACGAAGACGACCAGTGACGTTGGAGCTGACTCGACGTTCCTACAGAACAGGTGTGACCCGACCCTGCGCGGCGGCCTTTCGGACATGCGGCCCCATCGTGAGCCGACAGTCGATGGTGACACCCAGGTATTAGACCCGGGGCGACCAATCGATGTCGACTTCTTGTAGCTTTAAGGGTGGCGGGAGGCGCGCTGATCCCATGACTATCGCCTGCGTCTTACCCACGTTTACCGACAGCCGCCACTTCGACAGCCACTCGGGAAGGAGGTCGAGTGCGCGGTGCGTTTTGATCTCACCGTACTTCGCATTAAATGTACGCGGTGTCGTCGGCATACAGCGCGAGCTTCGCGTCAGAAGTGGTGGGGATGTCGTCGGTCAGCACCGAGCCTGCGCTGGATAGCGCGCCGTCGACCACCACCCGGAAAATCATGTTGGACAAAAAGCTGGAGACCACCATTACAACGCCACGCGTCGGAGGTGGCCAGTTTAAAGATGAGGCCGTCGTGCCATATATGGTCGAAGGCCTTCTCCATGTCAAGGAATACTGCCACCGAGTACTCCTTCTTGTTTTGCGCTGCTGCAAGGTGTTGCAGTACCCTCGGCAGCTGGAGCGCCGTGCTGTGTTCCACCCTAAACCCGCACTGTTCCGGGCGTGGGGCGACGTGTGGCTGGAGATGTCGCAGCAGGAGTAACTGTAGTTCGAACACCTTGGAAACTGTCGGCAGCAGAGTAATCGGCCGATAGCTTACCGGCTTCAGGATGTTCTTCTCCGCCTTGGGCAGCATTATGACGCGCCCTTCCTTCCACGAGGCTAGAAAGCCACCCGTGCGCAGTATCACCTTATTCAGGCGCGCCAGCGCCGCTTCCATTCGGAACGGCAGGTGGCGCAGCACTTTGTTGGTGATACCGTCAGCACCGGGGAACTTCATAGGCTTCGTCCATAGGATTGCGCGTCTAACTGTTGGCCGTGATGGCGACAGTCCCCGCTCGCCTGTTCCGGATTTCTTCCTGGAACACAGGGTACTTGATGTTGCACGGGGGATGTGGGCCGCCGCAGTTGACGTAGGTGGCCGGTTCCTTCCGCGGGCGCGGGTAGTCTTGTGCCGCGTCCCCCCCGCACTGCACACAAGCGAGCGGACGGTGGCACTGGTGCGAGCTGTGTCAAAAAAGGGTGGCACGAGTAACACACGTTTTCCACGCTAAGCCTCTATTTTGACACCATGCATGTACATGAATACCGTGGTATCAAATATGGCCCGGATATCAGGGGTCTTCTTGAGGATCGCGTGAAAGACACAGCCGGGTCGTCCTTGTGGGCCCTTAATAAGGCGCACATACTCCGGCTGGTATTCCAACGTCCGGAGCTCTTTCTCTATGGGTAGGGGGTAGACCAACCCATAGAGGAGGAGCTCCTCAGGGGACGGGTAGCCCCCTGATGGATATCTTCATGCTTCTTTCCACTGGCAGCGAGTACGCGAACCAGGAGACGCCGCTGTTCTTTTCAAGGCCGGTCAGGCAACGTTCGACCAGCCTGTATTCTTCCTCGCTGTCGGGGGTGTAGCGTACCCCACTCCCGAACGGGTGAGCATTCGGAAGCCCAACTTGCCACTGATGGCCCTGAAGTGGGCGGCCCAGTTCGGATGTCTGTCCACTACCAGCGGCGGGTAGCGCAGTTTTTTCGTTTTTCCCCGGCTTTTGCTTCGACGCCGACGCGATGCCGGGGACGGCACCAGAGGGTGCTGTAGATGTAGGAGGGCAGGGAAAAGAGAGGGTAAAAGAGTATTACTTACCCCTGCTGGTGTCATGTCCGGTGATGCTTTTGGTGTGTGGCGTACCGCATCAGAGAAGGTAGGCGATGTTGGCGTACCCCGATCACGCGGCGCGCTTTCGCGCTGTGGACGCGGCGGGTCAAGGCAGTACCTTTGGAACGTTGGAACTACGAAAAGTACGTTGGAACTCGAAATCAAACCCAAGCGACGGTGTTAGCGACGCCGGCGACATAGCCACGACGTTTGCTTCTCCGGCGGTGGGCCGCTGACCGGATGCGGCTGAGTCCACTGTTGCCAGCGACATGCTCGACCCCACACGTGATCATGCCGTAAGCATGGCGGGCGAGTCGCAGGCTGAGGCTCGGGGGGGCACCGGCGAAGCGGGCGCTGCTGACTTCATTAGTGCCAGCCGAGTGTAAGGGTCTAGGATCAGCCATCGCCGGTCACGCCAGCGAGAAGCGGGGACCGGGTGTGGCGGTGCGTGAAGCTGGCGCAGCAGCGCCGGCGGGCGCTAACGCGAAAGCGGTAGTGCAAGGGGGGGTGCGATGGCACAGGAGAGCGGCGCGCGGCAGGCGCAGCGGTGTGCACGGGCGCGTCCTGAGTTCGTCCGGTACCTGTATCGGCACCGGGCGAAACGCGGCGGGGCGGATGGACACCACATGCTGACGGCCCGACGATGGCGTTGGCGCAACGCACTCAGGCGCCGATGTCGTCGGTGGGCTGGCAGCTCCCCCGTCCTCTTCTTTCTTCGTCTCATCCTCCTCCTTCTCCTGTTCTTGGCTGCTTGGGCTGACCGCCCATTTTAACCGTTTTCCTCTGTGTCCGCACAAGTACCGGTAGGTAGCACTAGCACACACAGAGGAAAACGGTTAAAATGGGCGGTCCGCGCGGGTAAACATAAACTGGTGTGGATTTTGAGCTTATGAAAAGGCCACGAGCTAATCCTCTGACCCCCAATTGAGACCCTTGTAAGATAGTGCAATTAATGGCCGTTGTATGCGTATTTTGACAAAAAAAAAAATGTAACGTTACGTGCTAATGAGGTTTGTTTTGTTTATACCGGCTGATTTTTTTTACCGTCTCGAAAAACATAGGGTATTATAGTAGGTGAAAGGAGAAGAAGCCTATGGCATAGTCAATTTCTTTTCTTTTTTTTTTCTTCAACCTGTAAAGAAATTGATTTATCATTAAATACTACCCATTTGAACTAAACTGTTCATACTAAAACAATAAAAACAGAAAAAAAAATGCAGCCGATAGGTACTCGCCGCCCTTGCCGTCGGATACTTTGATATCGGGCGCACGAGCCGCTCGCTCGCACATCCCCGCCCGTCCGCAACCCGCGCTTCAGTGACCTACGATTAGTCACAGTCACGGCGGCGTGACGTCGCGCTGTTTGTTTCCGCGTATGCACCGATCGTCCGCCTGGTGATAGTTATCGTATGTAAACATGTACGAATATTCTAATGTAGAGTACCTCGCAATGGTGCGATTTTATATAATGTCTGGTGAAAACATAGCCTGTGCGAGGCGAATGTACGCAGAAGAAGAACATCTTCAGTCGCTGCGAAGGAACGGTATCCCTGCTCCTCAAATTCCCAGCATTTCCCTCATATTACGGACGTATCAGCGGTTACTAATCATTTAACCTATTGACCGCCACGGCAAAAAAGCAAAAACGTGCCCTCGACGCCAAGCTACGAATTATTCCTTAAAATCTGTCATGTAGTGGTGACTGTGGCGTGCTGGGCACATTTTGGTCTGTCATCTATACATGACTGTGGCGGTCAAAAGGTTAAATAACCCTCCTTTTTGCTGCGCCGTAGTCGGGTAACAAACGGGTCATCTCGACCTTGGACGGTTTAGTTAGTGATGGCACAGTGATGGGTAATGGCACTCCCTTTTACAAATCCATTAATACATTGAATGATTTGATTACTTGCACAATAAACACCAATGTACCTTACCTAATTTAAAATCGACTTCGCCTAATATTTCATAACCTCACTTTATGTCAATTTCTATGAAATAATAAGTTAGTAGCTAATGATAATCTAACGAATACCTATTGTAAGAAAGAGTGGTTAACTTAAAACCTTCGAAATACCTACAGATTAATGTATTACTAATCATTCCATTTAGTCAGTGATTGTGTAAGAAAAGGTACTACGAGGTGCATTCAATAAGTACCTAGCCTCATCGCCAGAGGGCGCTGTAGTTTCAAAAGAGTTTTACCACAGTGTAGCACATTCTTTTTTAATTCTTTTTTCAAATTTTCATTCCAATCCCTTCATTTGTTTTAATTTGACAACTTATGGAAGCGAACGTGTCGATCGGTTTTACAAAAATGGAAAAAGAGCAATATCGTTCGGTGATTCGATTCCTATTTTTGGAAGGGAAAACGCGCATCGAAATCAAAGAGCGCTTGGATGCTGTGTACGGTGACTCTTCTCCATCGATGGCCACCGTCAAGAATTGGTTCAACGAGTTTGCACGTGGCCGTACGTCGGTTTTTGATGAACCACGTCCAGGTGCACCGAAAACAGCTGCTACGGAGGAAAACATTAAAAAAATCCATGATTTCGTATTGGCAGATCGCCGATTGAAGGTTCGGGAGCTAGCTGAGACTGTAGGCATTTCAGAAGGAACAGTGCATCATATTCTTCACGAGGAACTCGGCATGAGAAAGCTGTCGGCGCGATGGGTGCCGCGTTTACTCACACCAGAAAACAAGCGCAACCGTGAGACCACATCGGAGACGTGTTTGGTGCTGTTTAAGCGGAATCCAGCGGAGTTTTTGCGTCGTTTTGTGACCGTCGATGAAACCTGGATCCACTGGTACACACCAGAGACCAAGGAGCAATCAAAACAATGGATCCAGACCGGGGAACGTGCTCCAAAGAAGGCGAAAACTGTAAAATCGGCCGGAAAAGTTATGGCCACCGTTTTCTGGGATTCACAAGGTGTGATCTACATCGATTACCTCGAGAAGGGTAAAACAATTACAGGGCTTTACTATGCCGATTTATTGGGCCGATTCGACGCCGAATTAAAGAAAAAACGACCCCATCTGGTGAAGAAAAAAGTGCTGTTTCACCACGACAACGCACCGGTTCACACGTCTGCCGTTGCCATGGCCAAATTGGTCGAATTACGCTACGAATTGTTGCCCCATCCACCGTATTCTCCAGATTTGGCCCCTTGTGACTTCTTTCTGTTTCCTAATCTGAAAAAATCACTCGCCGGGAATAGATATGGATCGAATGAGGAGGTCATCGCCGCCACGGAGGCCTATTTTGCAGAGTTTGACAAAAACTATTTTTCGGACGGGTTAAAAAAGTTGGAGCATCGCTGGGCTAAGTGTATCGAACTAAAAGGAGACTTTGTTGAAAAATAAATTGCCACTTTTCCAAAATTTTCGTTTACTTTTTGTAGGCTAAGTATTTATTGAATGACCCTCGTACCTAAACAGGTTTGTTTAAATTTTGCAAAACAGATCAGGCCAACTCACCATGGATAAATAATCATTGTCTCTGAAAGGTACCTACCTAAAGACCGCTGTAAACATTTCAGGTAGCGGTAGCGGTTTTTAGGTGGGTAGGTACTTTTCAGAGACAAAGATAATTTATCCGTGGTGTTGGTCTGTTTTGCAAAATTTAAATAAACCTGTTTGGAAACGGCAACACTGTGTGCGTTTCGCTCGCACGTTTACTTTCAATCATGCGCGATCGCAGCCTACGCCGCGCGCCGCGCCCTTTACTATCTCCTATTTTGGCTATTATTAGTTTTACGCACGGGCCGTAGGATGGATAGTTTTCATGATTTTTTTAGGAAATTCCGAACCTTGTCAATCTCTTTGGTACTAAGCAAATATTCTCAGGTATGGCTTAGAAAGAAGAAGAAATAAAATAGATTTGTTTGTCACAGAAACACGTGCACATAAAAGATATGGGTAATTCATATAAATAATAAAACTAAACAGACTTACACAGAGAGACACAGAACATATAGTCGGCAACTGCACGCCGTGACTGTGACAAGTACGCTTCCACTCAGCATGATGCTGTGCTATGGGGGACCCACAGCAAAGCGCTGATTTTCAGTGGTCACCCGAAAACGACGTACGGAAACCAAGTCAGGTTATGAGATTTTAACATACTTATTAGAAAAACAGGTAATAAAGTTTAACAAAATAAACAGTACTTAGAAAATAATATAACCATTATGATCGATAAATACTATACAATAACAACACAAACAATACAATAACATAAAAAAGTATTTAAGTAGGCATCATCACCATGCATAAACAATTCCTACCTACCCATAGTACCTACACAATAATTTACAGAGATTTGTCTCGCTCCCACTCTCACCTTCGCGTCATATTATCTATGTTCGCGTCGCCTGCGCGCGCGCTCACAATATAATAACGTACTTTATTAATTTTCGAGCCATCTGTTCTCGAGCTTCTGTTCCTCTTACACAACACACCTTAATATTCTCGAGACGGTAAAAAATGTCATCCGGTTTAAATTGTAACTGTTGTTAATTTAAAGGTCGTTAAAGTACTTTCAATTAATACCAATATTAATTGGGTTTAATGTATTCGTCGATGACGGGACATGCTTGAAACTTATTTTCAGAGAGGTGCGATTATTGTGACACCAAGTGTAGTTTGGCCAACGAGTCGTGGCACCATAAATTAATCTATGCGTGGCACAATGAAATGTCGGCAAATTTAAAAAAAATCTTCACCTGAAGCATGAAATATAGTCTTAAATGTTATCATAATCCTACATTCTAACTCATATCAACAAACTAATTAACATAAAAATACAAAAGTATCAAATCGTTTCAATTTTTTTCAGACTGTGTTTCATGTTGCCAGCTCAAGATTTTTTTAATTTGCCGCCATTTCCTTGTGCACTGCCCGCTGGCAGGTCTGTGTGTTAAAGTGCTCCAAGGATCTGTTGCAACTCTGCACTAAACCGTTTTATATGATTTTCATCAAATAGCCAAACGTCAGCGCAGCGGAAACTTGACTATCTCCGCAGTTTTATGACACACAAAAATTATATTAAAACATACCTACACATTTACCTCTCGTTACACACTAATAATTGAATGTATTTTCTTTCTTGTACGTCCATAGGAAAAAAGTGCCGCTAGGATGACGTAGTTCCAGCGGAAACAATTTTTGTTGAATAGCTCCCCAATGGTTAGATGCACAAATTTGTACTTATCAAACACAATTACACGACGTCATACATTAAATATCTGCTAATGTGAAATTAAGAAATTCGACATTTTTCCGCTGCGAATACGCACACGAACCCAGAACTCCCGGGAACACTCGGCAGTCGCACTTACGTCCTCTAGGCAGCCTACGATAAACTACATAGCAATATGAATAGTCTTATTTTTAAGGTGCTTGGAGTTACCTGGGACCAAGACGGCGTGTTTCGCTTTGATGGGCGAGAATATCGATGAGAGAATTTCGTACCTTCAACAGAAAAAGTTGGAATTGTCTAGAGCGATGATAACTTTCTTCTGGGTCAGAGGTAAAATATAAAATATTTATTATAACTTAAGTAATATCGCATCGCCTGTACTTACCTACGTCGTCATAGCACATAGTGGAATAAATTGATAGGGTCATTTAAAGCCCCTTAAGTATTTATGGTTATGAAAAGTTGTACAGCATTGTTGCAGCAATAAGATTTAGTGTTGCTTCACACGTTACACACACACATCCTACGCACAATGTTGCCAGCAAAAAATGGGTAATTTGCTGGCAACACTGATACAATGTTGCACAACTTTTGTCCACCATGAATACTAAGCTGAATACTTACAAGGCGTCAATTATAGGAACTGATCGTATCCTATACACGGACAGAGCAGGTTCTTTCTACGTTGACGAGTTCAACCATCAGAACTACATCTCAAAATACGGCTTGAAGTACTTCCACGTCAACTGTTACGGAGAGTTCTTGGAGGTCGGTAAATCGAGTTTACTATGTAATAGTACTAGAAGGAACTGTTAGTTCATTCCTTGTATCTGATAGTTTGTTGTTGTACCTTAAAGCCCGGTATGCATGGAAAACAAATGTTGCACAACACTGTTCTAGTAGCATGCTATTAAGCATTTTAAAGTGAACTAATTCGGAATGAAGTTCTTTAAAGCAGCTTGCAGTAGGAGTTGACTGGTAGAAATCGTCACGTAAGGAAAAAGCGTTATGCCCCCTCCATGCTACTTTCTCTATTTTAGACGACTGTGTGTGTGTGTGCTTCGTTCCTGACGGAGGTCCCCTGCCCGTACACGTTTTTCTTTACAAGGTTTTATTTAGTTTACTGTCCATCCTTTAAGCTTTTATTAGGTACAGACCTAATGAAATCTTAGAAGCTAAATTTGACCTACTTCCCGGTTTCCGATTGCGCTGAAATGTTGCATGCCGGAGCCGATGGAGCAAAATCAAAATCAAAAGTCATTTATTCAAACTAGGCTGAAAGTCAGCACATTTCGAACGTCAATTTTACATAAGACAGTCCCCCAAAAATGCCCGCCCTTCACCACTTCCTAGTGCTTTAGCTGGGAAGAAGAAGTGGCGGAACAAACTCCCCAGCAGCACATCTGTCTGTTTAGTTATATAAACATGATTCTATACAAATCGTATGCAAAGTAATTAACATTACGAAACACAAAACATTAGATTAAATTACATTAAATTACTGATTTATGAGCCTGAAGGTGGCCATGGGAACTCTGTAATAAAACTACGCATCGAGTTTTGGCTTGTTTGATTCGTCTTGACAAGCACTGTGGACCTTAGATGTTAACCAGGGTCTGATGATGGAGCCTGAAGGTGGTCAAGGGCATTCCTCAACTAAACAAGAAAGTACTGTTGTGTTGCGTGAACTAAAAAGTAAAATAAAACATACGAAAACAAGAACTTTAATATTTTCTTAAAAACTTGAGGCATGAACGCCCTTTTTTTCACTTAAAGATAAAGCCAAGCTTTTAAGAAAATATTAAAGTTCTTGTTTTCGTAAGTATTATTTTGTACTTTTTAGTTCATCAAAAGCTTGTTTTTAAAAATATTTTTTTAACCTATATTTTGTACAGTTAACCACACCACGGTAACCATAGTTCAAGTGTTTCCACTGATTTTCAGTGGACTGTACGACGAATACGAGACTGTTGCAAAGAAGGGTAGTTATTCACAAAATTTTATGTTTAGCGTTCCACTCAAAATATGATACAATGTACGAGGTGCATTCAATAAGTACCTAGCCTCATCGCCAGAGGGCGCTGTAGTTTCAAAATAGTTCTACCACAGTGTAGCACATTCTTTTTTAATACTTTTTTCAAATTTTCATTCCAATCCCTTCATTTGTTTTAATTTGACAACTTATGGAAGCGAACGTGTCGATCGGTTTTACAAAAATGGAAAAAGAGCAATATCGTTCGGTGATTCGATTCCTATTTTTGGAAGGGAAAACGCGCATCGAAATCAAAGAGCGCTTGGATGCTGTGTACGGTGACTCTTCTCCATCGATGGCCACCGTCAAGAATTGGTTCAACGAGTTTGCACGTGGCCGTACGTCGGTTTTTGATGAACCACGTCCAGGTGCACCGAAAACAGCTGCTACGGAGGAAAACATTAAAAAAATCCATGATTTCGTATTGGCAGATCGCCGATTGAAGGTTCGGGAGCTAGCTGAGACTGTAGGCATTTCAGAAGGAACAGTGCATCATATTCTTCACGAGGAACTCGGCATGAGAAAGCTGTCGGCGCGATGGGTGCCGCGTTTACTCACACCAGAAAACAAGCGCAACCGTGAGACCACATCGGAGACGTGTTTGGCGCTGTTTAAGCGGAATCCAGCGGAGTTTTTGCGTCGTTTTGTGACCGTCGATGAAACCTGGATCCACTGGTACACACCAGAGACCAAAGAGCAATCAAAACAATGGATCCAGACCGGGGAACGTGCTCCAAAGAAGGCGAAAACTGTAAAATCGGCCGGAAAAGTTATGGCCACCGTTTTCTGGGATTCACAAGGTGTGATCTACATCGATTACCTCGAGAAGGGTAAAACAATTACAGGGCTTTACTATGCCGATTTATTGGGCCGATTCGACGCCGAATTAAAGAAAAAACGACCCCATATGGCGAAGAAAAAAGTGCTGTTTCACCACGACAACGCACCGGTTCACACGTCTGCCGTTGCCATGGCCAAATTGGTCGAATTACGCTACGAATTGTTGCCCCATCCACCGTATTCTCCAGATTTGGCCCCTTGTGACTTCTCTCTGTTTCCTAATCTGAAAAAATCACTCGCCGGGAATAGATATGGATCGAATGAGGTCATCGCCGCCACGGAGGCCTATTTTGCAGAGTTTGACAAAAACTATTTTTCGGACGGGTTAAAAAAGTTGGAGCATCGCTGGGCTAAGTGTATCGAACTAAAAGAAGACTTTGTTGAAAAATAAATTGCCACTTTTCCAAAATTTTCGTTTACTTTTTGTAGGCTAAGTATTTATTGAATGACCCTCGTATGTCTCAATACTGCCCATCTATTCTACAAGTTGTCGTTTTGCATCCTCGTCAAATTCAAGGAGGACACGAATCAATAATAAAATAAGTAGGTCATTTTGTTTTTTTTTATTTTAGGAAATCGGCATGTGTAGGACACGTATGTACTATTGGCAAAACTTAAGCATGCTCACTTTAGAAAATATTTCTGCGGCAAGCGCAGCTAGTGACAAACCACACCCCTTCCTGGTTTCGTCCAATTAGAGACAATATGAATTTGTGTGAGTATAGGGCGTGTAACAAAAAATATAAATATGTGTGGTATGTTGGTTACTCACTGCACGAGCCGGTATTATTCGCGCGAGCCGAGGGCGAGCGAGCGCGATAAGGGAGTCGAGTGTGTGCGCGTTTCATACGACGGTTTTCAACTTGAGAGGAAAAAAAGAGACTGGTATTGTTATTAGTTTCGTACGCCGCTAGGTATTTCTCTCTAGATTTTGCAGGCAACAGGCTGTCACTAGCGTTTCGTGCCTAGATTAGTATTTCCGGGGGGTTAAATCTACGCGTTGCTCTTCGCTCTTCTTTCCTAATTGAAGTCAACATTTTTGATAATAATTAACCACACAATGAAAACGTTAACAAGTATTTCTGGAAAATACCGCGCTTGTTTTGTTTATCCCGCGCGCCGCAGGTGTAAATAAAGGCGCTGGAAAAACCGCTAAACAGCCTATATAAAAAATATAATAAACAAAATAATGTTTTGAATAAGCAAATTAAGGTTAATATGTAGTGAAAAATATATAATTTTATGAAATGATGATAATTTTGATGATGGATTTATCTGATGTAACGAATTTTTTTTTTCTCAAAAATATTCATTGTTTTTGGACAAAAACTGCGTATATTGTAAAAAGAAATGTAAAGTAAAAATACTTCTATATAATAAGCTGAATTTCTGAGTCACTTTACAAGCAAGTGTGTTGAAGAAATATTTCGTAATTTTTTGCGACCGTATTTTATGGCCGTTCTATAAAGCCGATCTATTGTTTAACCAGATGTTCTGACGTTCCCACTGAATAACAATGGTGCTTAGATAATGAACTTATTTTTATTGCAGTTGCAAAAGTTGCGACAGCAATAATAAAAAAATCTGATAACATTGTATAAACTGCGCCAAGTAATGGTTCAAATACTACTGTAAGTAATTTTGCTATTTTAATCAAAACAGCAATAAAAGAAAGAGATAGCAAATGACAATTTCTAACAAAACTACGTAACTTGCTTCGTTTTAGGGTTCCGTAGTCAACAAGGAACTCTTATAGTTTCGCCATGACCGTCTGTCTGTCTGTCTGTCCCCGGCTTAGCTCACAGACTCTTACTAGAAAGCTGTAATTTGGCAAAGTGGTAAACAAAAATGCTAAATAAAGTTTTTTTAGGGTACGCGTATATCAATACCAATAATACATTTTCTAAACCAAACGGAAGATATTAGTACGAAATTACTTCTTGTCAACAATAACAATTCATAAAGCGCTCTCGCTGGCCGTGCCCATTAAAAAAATGTCTTACAAACAAGTGAGCATAGCACGCGCCTAGTGTGACTGTCACACACACTATACATAATTACATTAATACAAACACGGCTAAAATACGCTTCATGCATCCCATTGGCCAAAACGCTTGCATCGGGCGATCGAGTCGTGAGCCGTGCTATACGATTATCGCCTTAGAGGTGAGCATGCGGAAGATTGGCCGATAGTACTGTAACTGCCCTTTTACACACACACACACACTCTACCGCATACGCAACGGGGTGATTCTGTTCTGTGAAAGTGGTGTATTCTTAAATACTGTCAAACTTAAATAACAAAAAAAAAACAAGTATGTATTAATTATTGAGTAGGTATCGTAATTTTATTTGATTATAATATGCCTTTCATTTGCAACATTTTGAAGAGCAGTGGTGGCCCATAGTAATGGCTACGACTTACGAGTTGTAGTTCGTAGGTTCGAACCCAGACGGGCGCTTTACTATGTGTAAATTATTTCATCACCACTGCTCTCAAAACGGTGAAGGAAAACATCGTGAGGAAACCGGCATGTCCTAGAACCAAAAAGTTGAAGACATGTGACATCTACCAACCCGCACTGGGCCTGCGTGGTGGATTACGGCCCAATCCCTCTCACAGAGAGGAGGCCTGTGTCCCAGCAGTGGGAACATTATAGGCTGATTATGTTTATGTTATGATGCCTTTCATAGCAGCCTCCTGAAATTTGACGAGGATGCAAAACGACACCTTGTATAAAAACCTCACCGTGAAAACTTAGGTGACGTGAGATGTCAATAAAATCAGGTGGATTGACAGCCCATTTCACTAAGTTTACAGAATAGACCGGCTGGTCTCAATTCATCTAAGAGGAGATGAATTGATTGATGATTATTTTTACAAAAAATACTAATGTTAAAGTTGAGTTGTTGTCCCATCAGAATTCAGAAAATACGCCATACTACTTTGACGATAATGGTCGATATACACTTGATGAAAATGGCGAAAGGATATACCAGGTCGCGCCTTGCACAAGCCAGTACAAGCTAGGCGAAGATATTCTCTTCAAAAAGATCACTAAAGACTGCGGCCACTCTGAAAAGCCCAATCCAGATTGTCGGTTGGAGGACATCAAAGACTTGACTGACAAGGTGATATTGCCGAGGAATGCTCCCATTGATATAACTGGTAAGTTTAAAGAACCACATTAGGACGCTGACAACACCTAAACCGCGGTCACTGTCAGATTGCATAGAAAAGAAAGAGAAGCGCGATGACAGAACGCTTGTTACGCTATTTACTCAAAATTGAGTTGGGTAATCGAAAATAAAAAACAACCAAGTTCTTCATTCAAATTCGTTCTTGTTATTAATTAAGTACGTAACGGATGTTGATATTTAATACAGATAATTTGGATTGAAAACTCAAGGTAAGAGGTTAGTTTAACGTTAGTTTGTATCGAGACTTTATTTCAAAACGTGTTTTGGTAACAACCAAGTTCTGGGAAATATGTTCAAAATAAACATATATTTATTCCGCTACCACAAACGATACAGATTTGGCAATTTTTTTTCTTACGACAAGCCTATTTTGGTCATTTGCGTCTTGTCAGCGCCTTAACAACTGGCCACATTTGGAACTAGCTGAGGTCATCATCAACCTAAACCCACACCCACTGCTGAACATAAACCTTTCCCCTTTCCAAGCCATTTAACTCGATCCTCGGCTAATCTCGTCTAACTTGAGCGTCCCTTGAGTAGAGACCGCGACTGTCAAACGTGGAGTACGTCGCGGTCTCTCTACTCAATCACTATTTCTCCGATGTGAAGTATAATAATTATATGTTTTTACAGTAAATTGTGTATAAAACCAAAGCATTTTTACCAGAATACGCGATAGCAAAGCAGGGTTATGTTTTTCACGCGTAGGTACATATTTACATGTACAGGTTTATGTATATAGCTTCGGCCCGCGTCTTCGTCCGGGTGGATGTCGGAAATTACCCCACGGGGACTACTACCATGATTAAAAGTATCCTATGTACCCAGGTCATGGCCTATCCGTACCTATACCTATCATCCACATCAATTCAGCGTGAAAGGGTAATAATAGACAGACAAAAAGATGATAAATGCAAATAATCTTGTTTTTAGGGTTCTGTACCTCAAAAGAAAAAACGGAACCCTTACAGGATCACTCGTGTGTCTGTCTGTCACAGCCGATTTGCTCTGAATCTACCGATGCAGTTGAAATTTGGTACACATAAGAATTTCTGTGACCCAAACACGGACGTGTAACGAAAAAATAAACTCTTTTAAAATTATTTAAGAAAATAGATGAAAATGACCATTCCCGCCTCCTTATCTCCGAAACTACTAAGCCTAAAATTTTGGAAAATAAATATAATATTTCAGATATTCTATTTCACGAAGTCCGTTCGGCTTTGATTGTAGTAGTGAGGTATCCCGACAAGCGCGCTTGTGTGTGTAAAAGTAGGTAACGTTAGCAAAAAAATCGGATATATATTCAAGTCGAGATTTAATAATCTAAATAAAATTTTGATTTTAAAAGTATATACATTTTGTAAATAAATTAGATTAGGTTGCAATAAATACAAAAATATTAAGAATATGTAGGCATTTAATTAAGCATTGGTGTTACAGAATGGAAACGAAACAAGTAGGACTATTCAGTATTTTCAATCACTATCAGATAAATTTTCGATTTCCGATTCCGTTTTGCTGTCGTCAGAATCATCTTGTACATTGATTATAAATTCAAAATCGAGATCAAAATATTTCAAGTAGTCTTTTTCAATTTTTTCAACATGAGCACAAGTTTTTTGCCACGTTTCACTGCTAACTTGGCCCAAACTTTCATTGATCAGTCTTTCCGTATTCGTCATGTTTTGCTCGATATTTTTAGATGCGACATAATTTTTAACGATCCCCCAAATATTTTCAATCGCATTTAATTCTGGGTGATAAGGGGGAAGGCGTAAGACATCAAAACCCTTGCTTTTTATAAAATCGTCAATCTTGTAGATTACGTGTTGGGCTTTGTACTTCTTTATTGTATCGTACAATTCCAATTTAAGAAGAGATTCATCAAATGCTATACCCTTATCCCTGAGCCATTGCTGCATATCGGCTTTCTTTGTAGATTGCGTCGGTAGTCGTTCAGCCCGTGTGTTGTGATAAGATGCATTGTCTAAGACAATGACAGAGCGCGGAAGTAAATTGGGTAGCAACTTTTCATTTAGCCATTTTACATAGTTATCATAGCTCATATTTTAATGATAATCACCAGCTGTTGAGTTGGCCTTATAAACCAAGGAAGCATTTTCAATAAAACCATCCTTGGTTCCCGCGTGCACTAAAATAAAGCGAGTGCCTGTGCTAATTTTTTTTAAAAACGGAGTTCTTTCCTTTTTTTTTGCCCAGGTGTTGTTTCGCACGTGTGTCGAAAGGACGTAGCTCTCATCGGTGTAGACAATGGGCCGACTTTGAGAGCGGTACTCTGTTATTTTTTTAAATATTTTAAACGCCACATTTGTATACCATGACGCTCCGTCAAGACTTTACGGTTGTTCTCTGTTTTGCGCCACTTGTAACCTAATTTCAACAGTAACTTGCGAACAGTTTCTAAACAACCTTCGAATCCGATTTTTTCATTCAATGCTGTTCTTAACTTAGCTAATGTTGGAATTTCTTTATGGACAATATGGAAATCTTGTACAGTACTGCGAACCACATCGGCTGTAAAATTATCTATATCCACTTTATTATCTCGCTTTCTCCTTTTCTTCATAGGTGAAGTGAATTTTGATGAAGTGGATGGCAATTCCTTCTCTTCTTTTAATATTCTTTGAACTGTTTTTTGGCTCACACCCGTAGCTTCAGCTGTACGGCGTGTAATGTCTCTTAAATGAGACAAATCACAGTTGAGTTCCATTAATGATTTTGTAAATTCATATTCTTCTCGCAGAAAATGATAAACACTAGCTATCATGTTTCGACCCTAAAACAAAATGTAATCAAAATAATTAAGTAATAGAAACATTTTATAACACAAAAAAAACATTAATTTTATAAATACTTCTATTGCTATATTAAGTATCTTTGTATAACATTTTAATTGAAAACGTATAAATAAATATTACCTCACTATGGACAACTCTTCTTCGTTTTGTTGCCATGCTGACCTTACTCCGTGAAACAATTTGGCACGAACTAAAAACCACTACTGATCCGGACCGTGTCCCGATCGACACTGAGCGCTCTCGAGGTTACGCACACAAAAACAATGTGCATGTGCACGCTTGACAACATTCATAGCCAAACGGACTTCGTGACATAGAACATCTGTATCACCATTAATTTGAAAAACTCTAGCGCCGCCATTGACCTCGTAATATTTACATATTAGCTATAACTTTAAATTGTAACAACTTCTAAGCGGGTAGACCGATTTTAATAAAAATAAATATTACTTCAAGTTTCGGATTCTGACTAAATTTCCAATTCCTTAAATCTCTTATAAAGAGGTACACAAAAAATTCAATAATCATGTGAATATGATCCCCTATTTCACCCCGTTGGGGAGATGATTTTACAAAAAACACTGAAACACGATCGTTTTTATTTCTTATTAAAAGCATAAATTTGAATTTTCATATCCCTAACTTTAGGAATGCTAAGTTCCCCATACAAACTTTCAATGTCCTTTCCCAGGATGGCATCTATCTCCTTGCCAAATTTTATCGAAATCCGTACAGTGGTTTAGGCGTGAAAAGGCAACATACAGACAGAAGGACGGACTTACCTACTACATACAGAGTTACTTTCGAATTTATAATATTAGTATGGATGTCTTTGTATAAGGGATTATTTATACCTACTCTCGAAGCATCCTAATGGCTGAATGGATTTGAATACATGAGGTGCCTCTATCGACTCGTCAAGGACGCGAGATGGTTATACGCTGTTTGATTTAATAAAATCAAAATAGCGGACTTACGCCATTCAAAGTTTTGAACAAAAAACAATGTCTGATGCAGTTGGTGACTGCGACGAGCTGCTATAGACTGCTTGTTTTGAACTTTTAAACTGCAATCGGGTTTTTTTTTTATATTTAAATATTTTTTTCATGATGCCATCAATTTGGCATAGTTGAGGTTATATTTTCAGGGACTCTCGACAATCAATCGGTGAAGTTCCTTTGGGAGAGCTTCGGTATGTTTCTGCCTGAAGTCCTGTGCGACGTCGCCAGGAAACAGCCCAAGAATCCCATACACGCCATGGCTCATTTACTACTTAAACACAAGTAAGTGCCAACTAAGTAAGCAATTCAGCATGTAATGCCACGGTGGTTCAGTATTGTTTTTACTTTATAACATATTTTACCTTGTTTGTCATCTGGCAAATCTTCATGGACGGGTGTCTTAAAGAAAAGCGAAAGGTGAGACCAAATGGCCTTCACAATCGAAGGTTCCTAGGGACTTGCCCATGGCATAAATATCGCACTGGCGTCGCGTCGCCGGCAGTGAACACCGAAATAAATGAACGCCCCGGCGTGTTAAGTGCAATGGTTGTGTAACATCCGGACGGATGGACAGTCTGACAGACGGACATGACCAAACTATACGGGTTCCGTTTTTGCCATTTTGCTACGGAACTCTAAAAAGGCTGTATTTAGCTGCCTGATCTCTTTTAATGACTTTCTCCAGTTATTTATGACTGTAACGGTATGTTATAGATTCGAGGCGAGTGCTACAGATCTCCGTAACATGAGGAAGAATGCTGAGAAGTACCGCCGTGATATGAAAAAGAAACAAAATGATGTGAGTTTGTTTTGATAAAATCAGTAGAAATATCGAACTAAAACTATTCCAAATTTTGAAGATTTGCTTTTGAAGGAAGAGAGACGGTTTCCAAGTTAGTGTAATTTAAGAATTCTCAGGGCATTTCAAAGTCAAAGAGACGAAAGATCTTGATAATCCTATGAACTGTTCTTAACGTGCCCACGGCGCCAAGCTACGAATTATTCCTTAAAATCTGTCATGTAGTCGTGACCGTGACGTGCTGGGCACATTTTGGTTTGTCATCTATACATGACTGGCGGTCAAAAGGTTAATCATTTTTATGTTGACGCTATCTACAGAAAGCCATCGAGGAAAGACGTGCTTGGAAAGCCAAGCTGATAACGCGTCGGAAACCCGAACATGACGATGATGACTACGAACGGGCCGCATACCAACAAGCAGCGGATTTGCAGTTCACAGAGTCAATGGGACATTACAATCATGAAGAGTAATGGGCGAGTTTCGTGATCACTATGGCGTTTCGCGTTTTCGCAAAAAAATATATGGCTAATATATAATTGAATTCCTGTGTACAAAACTTATAGAAGAACTTGGTTGGTCTATATTTGCACAAGCACTGGTTGCAACTTCGGAAGCAAGGTTTTGTAGATTTTTTGCCAAAACGACTTTATATGAATGTATAATTTTTTAGACGTTAAATGTTAATTATTCGACGATTTTTTATTTTACCTGTTTGTGTGCATATTGTTCGAAATTGGGATCTAGCGAAACTATTTTTTGATTAAATTAGCTTTTTAATTAATATTTGTTGTTTCATTTAAAGTGGCGATTCCGCATAATATTGAAACTTTGGTTTAACAAAACTTGAGTTAGTCCCCAAAACATAAAAAATTGGCAATAAACTCGGATTATGCCCAAGATAATAAATAATTAGTTGGAATTTAAAAAGGATATACAGGGTCGCGAAACTCCGCAAACGCAACGGGCGTCGATGGTGTTCACAGACCCACAATATTTTTAACGGCCTATGACACCACCACCATGAGACAGACGAGAAAAAAAATATCATCCCCACATTACGTGCAAGGGAGGTGGAGGTGCCCTTAAAAATGTTTTTTTTTTTCAAGATCGTATAGTCGGCGTGATTAATATGTATACCTATGCCAAATTACAGCTTTCTAGTACAAAGCGTCTCTGAGCTACAGCGGGAACAGACAGACAAACAGACGGACATAGCGAATCTATAAGTGTTTCTTGTTTACTACGGAACCCTAAAAATAAATTAATTTGATGAGTGTTTTTGGGTCATCAACCGCAGGTAGTGTAGCCACTTGAAATATCAGTTTAAAATCAGTTTTTGTTTTGTAAACTTCACGCACGATAAAACAAAAAAAAACGATTTTCTCAAGTCATACTTCAAGTAACGGTGCGGTTTAAAGGAAGATGTAATTACAAAAATTGTCAAGAGTATGCTTAGATGGTTTGGTCATGTTGAGAGGATGAATGAAAGGCGACTAACAAAAGGTACTTACAAGGCAGATGTGAGTGGCCGGGAGGGGACGCCCCAGAAAGACATATAGTGACCTCATTGGTGATGTTCTTGAAAAAGGTCAGGTGCGTAGTACTCGCAACCGGCGCGCGTGTATGACTAGATGTATGAACGTAAACGAAGCAAAAGGAATATGTAAGGAGCGTAGCAGGTGGCGTTCTATAGTCATGGGAAGAAGGCGTGTTTATGTATTATGTACTTCAAGTAACAAAAATACATCAAATCTGTTAGATTCTTATTTTGTCGTGTTTCGATATCGATACCCATTACTTCTGCGGAGTTACGCTAGCTACTTTAATTTGACCCTGTATATTCCTTCGTGTTATTTTTGCACGTATCACGCTTAGAAGTTGGTATATGTAATTTAAAAACTAGTTAAGACGCTGACAACACCTAAACCGCGGTCACTTATCAGACTGCATAGAAAAGAAAGAGAAGCGCGATGACACAACGCTTGTAATTTATTGCAAAATATGAAGCAATTATCCATTTACTCACAATCGAAAATAAAAACAACCAAGTTCTGTATTCAAATAAGACGGTCATGTTATTAATTAAATACGTAACGTATGTTGATATTTAATACAGATATTTTGGTTTGAATGTCAAGTTATGAGGTTAGTTTAACGTTAGTTTGTATCGAGATTTTTTATTCAAATCGTGTTTTGGTAACAACCAAGTTCTTAGAAATATGTTCAAAATTAACATATATTTTTTTCCGCTGGGTACCACAAATTATACGGTATTGGCAATTTTTTTTCTTAAGGCAAGCCTATTTTGGTCATTTGCCTCTTGTCAGGGCCTTTGTACCTACAGTTTTCAAACACTAATACACATATTATAAATACATATTTATTTTCATGTAACCTAAACACTGCTATACTGTGGATGTGTAGATAGTAGAATTTATTTTAAAATATCCCTTATTGACACTATAAACTTTAATATCATACAAATTACACTTTCGAGTCGACTTATTGTAAACAGATAAGTAAGCTTTATATTGTCTATGCCAAATTATTCGCGTAATAGATATATAAACATATAGTTTGCCAAAATAATGAAATGATAGTAAGTAGACGTAAGTTGCAGGTTGTGCGTCCATCAGACTTGAAATTTTAATACATGCAAGTTTTTCAGAAGATGTAATTATCAATTCAAGTTCCAACGTGTTATACAGCCGACAATTAATAACTACACCGAAAACACTAAGCACTGCTGTATAGCAACTAAAGCGGGAACTAATGAAACCGTAATAAAAGAAAAATAAAAAAATATGTTGTCAAGGTACAGGTATTTATTGTTCAAGCGTTCTACTAGAAAATAACGAGACAAATTTGTGAGTTGTCGAGTTTCGTCCGAAAGCATAATTTAAAAAAAAATCAACCAGACGTAAACCTACATACTCGTTCCGGATGGGCATCAAAATCAAATTCAAAACCCACTGTCTAATAATAATATTTGGTTTAGTTAAGATAAATAATGGATAATCAAGTCGAACGCACATAATAAGGACAAAAGGTGACTTGTTGACAACCTCGACGGGATATTCGATAAACTAGCGTCAAAGGCACATTTGAATTGGCATTCAAATCTAGACACGGACACACAAAACACAATCGATATGACCTACGTAAACAAAAGAAGAACGCAACGAATTTATCCTCGACAATGGGTTGAAAAGTGGGTAAGATTTTGGGTAAAAAATATAGAATATAATTATGATGGAAGCAATATTAACCGACAATTTTGGAGTCATAGCGAACCACTAACGCAAGGCAGCATAACACCGTATATTATTCACCAAAAGTAAGTAGCAGGATTTACGTCCTCGACAAAGTGACTGACGGTACTATGAAAAAAAATGCGTATTTTGCTGTCTTGCACAAGATAAAAATAATATTAAGAGTCGCAATAGCTTCGGTACCACCAATAAAATAGATAATTATTATTTTTATATCTAGGAAACATGTTCTGTATTTTATTTCGTAATATATTAAACTAATTTAGATATGGTATGAATTTTCAATAAGATCGTTCGAATTTACAAACGCACTCAAGATTTTTAACTGACTTTACTACAAACATGTCAAACGTTATTACGGGTAATTTGTAAAGGTTCATTCAAGTTCCATTTGTAAATAGGAACATAATATAATATTATAATAGGTTGATAGTACTTCAATCGTTAGATACAATACTAAAACAATGTCTCCTACGTCACATTTGAAAACCTTTGAAATATTTTTGTTCAGTAAAAACTATTTAGTTACATTGTTGTATCAGGCGCTGGAAATACATACATCATGTTTAATTTCTATGTAACACTGATTATTTCTGCTTAATGCTATACACAATCATACCGTTAATTCTGTAATCGATTTGTAGACCTCACCACAATGATGAAGATTTCACATGAAGATGCAGAGTATTAAAATAATGAATGTACAAGTATATTTGAAGATGTTATATGTATTTCCTCGAGTGCTGACACCATAAACTCCTCACAATTAGTTAGTTACACGCTAAACCGCACAAACAGGTACAAAAGTATCTTTTACTATTCTCTTTTATTTACAAGAGGTGAATATCAGAAATCAATAGTACACACATAGAATTTGGTAACAACATTATTTGACAAAATGGAATTCGGTCTAATTTGTATATTGTACGGCCAGACACTAGCGGTGTTATTACAAAACAAGGATTTCTTTTGACATAGTTTAAACCATCGAGGTAGTTTTTGTAATAAGAACGTTATTGTGATTGAAATGCAGTTCTTTATACAAAACTTACTATTTAGTCCGGTACTAAGTTGACAGTTTGGCATTAAGAACTTTAACGTAGTCGGAATAAAGTTCGAAATTAAAAAATGACTCAATAATTTAAACCTGGGTCTGAAGATAATCCTTGTTTTGTAATAAGACGGTACGCGTATCAACAGATTAGTTTTTTTTTTTTTCATCTAAATACGAAGCAAAAATTTAAAAGCATAACCCAATACTTATTTCGATAACGCGTAACTTTTAAAAAGCGATTAAATCTAATTTCATCTTTTCTGTAACACGAAACGAAGTACAATATTTTTTTAAGAAATAAAAACTAACAACTAATATTACCCCATATTCCAATTCCCGATTAATAACGCTAGTTTATATTTTTCAAATCAATAAGTATGTTACTTTGACGTTTTGGATAATGACTATGTTTGTTGTAATAAAGAAAAAAGTATGTACAAAAAGGCAACTAGATATTTATTAATAGAATTGAGAAATCATTTTCCAATTTTCTTAGGCTTTCATGTGAAACGGAACATACGATTACACTAAATTCGACTGGCCATTTGAATCTGCTATTACAGGCTTAGCACTCATATTAAGAAGATTTTGCCACTGAAAAAATATTTACTCTAAACACGAAGCCAGTTTAGAAAAACCTTCTGTATAAAACGTTTCTTAACAAAAATGCTAAGCACGGGAACATATACTATAGAATTTAAACGCTCACACAAGTAAATATTATCATAGACTTTCTATTACATCCAATCGAATATCTAATATTATACATCTAATATTATGACATTCACGAATGGCCAATGATAACACGAAAGAAAAATATCTAAAGCTACAAAAAATAAAATTGTAACGCGACAAAATTAAAATGGTTGCTATACAAATAAAGGTTCGAAGGGGATGGGCATTTCAATCCGGCAGGGTTACATTAAACATGGCTGGAAATAAGAAAATTTTGTGCCGTGTGATACAAGTGAGGGCTGTGGTTAGGCTGGCCGAAGTAGGTTCTTATTAAACATTTATTCTGAAGGCCATACCACAGCCTATCGTGTATTACATAGTATTATATGCATTTTAAGGTTCGAACTTGCTTCGGCTCTGTCGAGTTGTCAGCTTACTAGAATATATTTGGGATGACATATCATGCCAATCATTTTTAATTATAATATTACCTATATGATTATTTATTTAAGTAAACAATTAAAAGATAAATGTAACTAAAGGTAGGCATTGCGTTCCCTCTAGAAGACAATATACAGTGATTGAAGGCAAAAATGACACTACCATATCAAGGTAATTTCCGGGGTTTTTAAAACCGACGCATCAACACAGCCGAAGCACCAATTATTGACTGCATCAAACAAAATTCCAACTACATTACCCAACATTTGAGACAGTTATGTACAAAATGAAATGTTACCAACGTTCAAAACTCTGGAGTAATGTAACTGCAATTCCATTCGATTTGTACTAGTATGATGTATTCAGCTAATTTGGGACGAAACCGCACACTTACCGAGTGATCACACTTTAAAATCCGAAGCCTAAACAACTCCTCCCAAGACATTTTCCATACTTCTAATTTGAAAACTTAGCTTTGGTTTGATATGTCAAAATTACAATTAATTTAGTGAGTGTCACTAGTATAAAAAAGTAACATTCCTAAAGTTACTTACCAAACTGTTCAAACGATTGGAATTCGTTATTCCACGTTACTGTCTCTTAGTTAGCGTTCCATCGGCGCTAGCACAAGGCCAGTGTACGATCGCGTCCCGTATGTGTTAGTTTAGATCGTAATGTGTAGCGTTAGTTTGCGCTGAACGCGTCGGCCAGTTCGGTCTGACAGTCGAATGTCTCCGAGCTGTCGGGGTGGTCCGGGTAGAACTCCCTGAATATTTTGTCCAGTAACGATTGCCTGGAATTGAAAAAGATTAATTTTAATAACTGCTCTTGCTTGTGATTGTTGACAATGTGTGAGTGGTGATTGCTTACGAGTTCTGAAATAGGGTACACAGTGTTTTCTCAGGTTCTTTGCTCATTATACAAGGTGTCGTTTTGCATCCTTGTCAAATTTCAGGAGGCTGCTATGAAAGACATATATAATCAAATAAAATTACGATACCTGCTCAATAGTTAATACATACTTATTTTTTTAGTTATTAAAGTTTGACAGTATTTTAGAATACGCCACTTTCACAGAACAGAATCACCCCGTTGCGTATGCAGTAGTGTGTGTAAAAGGACAGTTACAGTGCGGTATCACACGGGCCGCGTGCGTGTCCAGTCAATTTTCGGATTTCAGAAAATTAGAAAAAAAAAGAGCTGCTTATTTTATTATTGACTTGTGTCAAGCATCATTAGCATAGTTACCTCCGTGAATTTGACGAGGATGCAAAACGACACCTTGTATAATGTCTCATTTTCAAGACTAAGTCCGCCAAAGTTTCTAGGTCCATTCGTCCTGCAGAGATCACCGAAGTCATCAACTATGGAACTCATTCGAATCTAGTTTTCGTTGATGAAAGTTCATCTATAGGAGTATTGTTCGAGGGGTCACATTACATTGGTCGAATTCTACCCGTAGGTAAAAATTATAATTTTAAGTTCAACATTAATGATTATATATTTTTAACAATATAATTTAAAAGTTTCCATGGAGTTTCTTGCCCATTCTTCTCCATAGGATCATCATCTTACTGACTGACCGACTCCTTTGACAATTCAAAAGTTCCTATAAATGTTTAATTGAAATAAATGCTTTGGTTTGAGTAAACTGTTATTAACACTCACTTGGCAGCAAGCCCCCCACCAGGCGGCAGGCCCTGTATGTTCTCCTGCACGAGTTGCTTCAGCACCCACGCGAAGTGACTCGACGAGTCCTCGCGCTCCTCATTACCGGCGCTGCGCTCGATCAACGCTGTCGAACAAACATCACCTTAAGTTTAGCCAATGTTATACAAAAAATAGACATCACTGACATCGAGTGAAGGAATACATCGTGAGGTGGCCTTATTACCATTAATTATATAAGAGAAAAAATCTATAAATATATTATTGAGATAGTTTAGGCAAAAAGGAGTCGGAAAATGTTACTTTTAGTTCATAAAATAACAAAATAAATTTTAAAGTAAGACCCTATTGCATAACACGGTTACAATGGCCTTTAATTTTGACAATTCACCAACATACTTTGCTTTATTAACGTTGTTGACCAGATGGATATTTCAGACATATGAAGCAGTGGATTATAAGTTTCTTAAAAAAAAAACCTTCAGATTCTGATTGAAAATGTGTTACGCAATTATTATTGGGGTGCTCATAGATAGAGCTATCGCCAATCCGATTTGAGCAAGCGTGGTGATGCTCATGCCTTCTCTGTATGAGAAGCCTTTGCCTGCAGCGGCTCAATTACTGGTTGGTGTAATTATTATAAAAAAATAGGCAAATTTAGTCCTTGTCAAGTAAAAAAAAATTAAGACTGGTTTTGCCTTGAACTAAGTGTCATCAAAACTATGCTGTCGCTCGACTTTTTTGGATAAATATTTTGCTATAGTCAAATATCTAGCCTATCAATGCAGAGATAACGTTAAGGCGCTGACAAGACGCAAATGACCAAAATAGACTTGTCTTAAGAAACAATTTTGCCAAATCTGTATAGTTTATGGTAGCGGAAAAATATATGTTAATTTTGAACATATTTCCCAGAATTTGGTTGTTACCAAAACACGTTATGAAAAAAATCTGGATACAAACTAACCTTAAACTAACCTCTTACCTTGAGTTCTAATCCAAAATATCTGTATTAAATATCAACATACGTTACGTATTTAATTAATAACAAGAACGTCTTATTTGAATGCAGAACTTGGTTGTTTATTTTCGATTACTCAACTCAATTTTGAGTAAATAGATAATTGCTTCATATTTTGCAATAAATACAAGCGACATGTCATCGCGCTTCTCTTTCTTTTCTATGCAATCTGACAGTGACCGCGGTTTAGGTGTTGTCAGTGTCTTAATGTTCTATAGTATTTTTATCTCACGAAGCGATGCGCGCTTTAGTTGTGGTTACCAAGTGTACAAACACGCTGTGAATGTGTGTGAACCGTCCGAGACAATAGCGAAGTCGGAAGTGTGTGTGTGTGTTATGTACTGACGCCACTCGTCATCACTCATCACGTTACCACAAGTAAAGCGCGTGTGGCTTCGTGAGATAAAAATACTGTACCGTACATGATCGAATAGGAATATGTCAGTAATAGAAAGTATGATATTACATTAAGAATGTAATTAATACAGAAGTGTGGAAAAAAGGCCTTATTTTTAAACCAACATGTTTGCAAGAAGTCTTAGATAAATAAGCACTGCTTAGGTCATCAAAATAACTAACATAAACTCTCCTTTATATTTTCAAGTACATGCAGACTTTGTTATTGTTTTTACAGAAATACAATGTTAATTAAAACTTTAACTCGCACATGTTTCATATTTCCTGTCTATATCTACGATAGCTGACATTGGCTTGACCTGACATTTACTATAGAACTTATGTTGTTAGCATAAACGCGAGACAGAATTAAATTGAAATGCTGAAGTTTGTTATACTCGTGCTAGAGTCAACTGCATTTCCTGACCCCTGATTATGAATAGTTTAGGGTTAGAATTAAGGCTCCTACATACTGGCGCGACTTGTCGCGCGATGCGTCGCGACACAAAGGCACCGCTTGTAGCGCTACACGCGGTGTCTTTGTGTCGCGTCGCGTCGCGCGACAAGTCGCGCCAGTATGTAGGAGCCTTTAGCCTTTACTCGAACAGACCTAAAGGCGGAATTGATCTTTCTATACTTGGCATGTTCGTTTTTTTTTTGTTTCTACTAATCAAACTGTATTTTGAGGCGGAATGCCTCAGAACACTTGTGAACCGCGTCTATTATTTATGTCGTTAACTTTGACATCGTTTAAAATTATGGTAAGCCACATAGTACCAATTTACATTGAAAGAAAACTGATCAAAGACAAAACTTTTCATGAATACTTTGCTGGAGTAAACGCAAAACGAGTTATAGGGTCACAGGCGACATCGAAACTACGACATTTTACGACAAAACTAAGGATATGCTAAAACGCTGCTCGTTTTATATCCAATGTGTATGATCTTGGAAATCGACGCTGAACACGCAACCAAAACGTAACACTGCAGACACGTTTCACAGTACAATCAGTTAGGTATACACGCAAAAATATTCATCTTCTCATTGCTTTGCCTACATTTAATTTTATTACGTGCGTAATCTAGATACATATAATAAAATAGTTTAGGAGGGGCTTGTGGCTAAGTAATAACAGCCGCGCAGGTCAATCGATCAGGTTAAGCTACGCTTGCCGCGGTTGGTCCGTGGATGGGTGAACATCTTTACATAACAAGACCCCTCCATGTCTAGGAAAGCACGTTACGCAGTTGGTCCCGGCTGTCATTCGTGGACAGTCGTTACGGGTCGTCAGAAGCCCGAAAGTCTGACAACCAGTTTTGCCGAGGGGTATCGTATCACTCAGTAACTGGGTTGTGGAGGTCGGATAGGCAGTCGTTCCATGTAAAATACTGGTATTCAGCTGTATCCGGTAAGACTGGAAGCCGACCCCAACGTAGTTGGCAAAAGGCAGGCAGATGATGATGATATAATAAAATAGTTACGAAGTCAACACCACACACTGAATATTTTTGAAAAACAGTAATTGCTATGAAGTGTGGGAACGAGTCGATGCCGAAAATATAGTTTTTAAAATGTCTGTCCGTTTGTCTGAATGCACGTTCCGGATTGACGCAAAAACGGCTCAACGTATTTGGATGAAATTTGGCATACAGAAAGTTTATAACCTGGATTAACACATAGGGTACTTTTAATCCCGGCACACAGTGGAACGAATGTATGGGAGCGGTTGGACGTAGACATGTCCGAAAAAAAAGAGTAAAATTATGCCAAACTAATGATGCCATCTTATTCGATTACTTAATGCCTTCATAACTTGTGGTGATGAATTTCTTCATAACTCCCATATTTCGGGAGTAATTTGAGAAAATGTGAAATTTTACTATGAAAATGAGTGTATCGAGCTCTCTCCCTCCTGATTCCGGGCTTGTTTCAAGTAGCGGTCTCTAATATCATAATGCTAATACTAAGAGCTATATTTAATACTAAGACACATAGTGCGCCAAATGTGCACTTTCTGGGATAAAGAGTGATGTTTATTTTATAACACAATTTTTTTATTTTTTGTTTATTTTGTTGATTAAAACCGTTTTTCTAAAGGTTTACCTTATTACAATAACATTTCTGAGCAGCCAATTAGAGAAGATATAAGATAATTAGGATATATAATTAGGGACTTAAGGTTTACATATAAAACTGATGCACTAATGATTACTGATAAGAACATTGCTATTATTTAATTACTAAATGGCTCTTAATACACTAATTTAGCATGCATCATTTACTAATTATCACAATAACTAATTACCTTGCAATATTTAACAAAGGATACCTGGGATACCTGGATTTTATATAAATAGGTCACTATTAGTAACTTTAAAATCAGTGTTGATTTACACCTCGTTGTATCCAAGCTAATCTCGCAATGTATTTTCCAAATTTTAATACAAATCTTGATATTCACGTTGCTTTATGCGCACGCGCACATAAAGATTTACGCGACTTTAACTATTTGTTCAGTGTTTTAAAAGATAACAGTTGTGTTCAGTTATGTGAAAGTGCTGAAACAAGTTTAAAAGACTGGTGTCGTCGATTTTGCTACCGCATTTATGCAAAATGGACACAGTCTGGAAGAAGCACAGATAAGTTTCGGAAGAAACATGAGATTTGGCTACAGGCTGCAATTCAATGGCCGGAATTACAGAATGAAAATATGGAACCTTCTACAGAAAATATAAGTGACGTCATCGAGCCCATAGTTTCTCCTGCTAAATCTGATGCTTCAACTTGTACACATCCTAGTCCTCGTAAATCTTTTGAGGACCTTAGTAACCGGCAAAAAAGAAGACGCACTGAAGATAGTCTTTCATGCAGCAGTAGCAGCGCTGAAATTATGTTTTCGGCCGAAAGGGCGCTTCAAAAGGCAGGACAAAGCGATACAGCTTATGTTATGAAATACTTGACGGAGAATCCAGAAGAGGCCTCAAAAATCAAAGCCTTCATTGAAGGTAAATCAATTCAGGTACGGGAAATATCCCCTTTGAAGGCATTGGCAGCGCCATTTCGATAAGTTCATCGATACATAAAGATGTATCGATGAACTTATCGAAATGGCGCTATAACACTCTTCGGGATTTCAACACTCAAGAAGGAGCTCTTCAATACCCGAGTTACTACATGTTGGTTAAAGAAAAAATTAAGTGCTATCCGGCCAAAGAAGATCTCACAGTTACAGAGAGCTCTGCAAAAATCAAATTACAAGCCTTGATGGATTTAACCTCAAGAAGACTTATTAGGTCGTTAGAAACCCCTGTTGATCCCAATCAACAGCTCGTATTGACCAGCAAATGGGGTTTTGACGGATCATCTAGCCAAAGCATTTATCATCAAAGGACGAGTGAAGATGAGCAAATCGATCTTGCTAGTAATTTTATGATTAGTCTTGTACCACTGCGGCTCGTCTCAAAAGGTGTAACAATTTGGGAAAACGAGCGACCATCTTCCACTTCATTTTGCCGGCCAATATTGTTTAAGTTTATAAAGGAAACCAAAGAAAATGTGCAGAGAGAGATGGCTGAAATCGAAGCAGAGATTGAAGCCTTAACTCCATCCACCATCACTGATGGAATTAGTGTCAAACACCAACTGCTGTTGACAATGATTGATGGTAAAATTCATTCCATTATATCCAATACAGCAGCTTCAGTGTGTGACATATGCAAGGCTTGTCCTAAAGAAATGAATAATTTAGAGTTAATCAAAGATAAACACGCAAACGAGGACATGTATAAATATAGCTTAAGCACCCTTCACGCTTGGATTCGCTCAATGGAATGCTTATTACACATTTCCTACAAATTAGACATAAAATCATGGCAAGTAAGGGGTGATATAGCAAAAAGGCAAGTTGATGACAGGAAGAAAAGAGTTCAAGAGGCTGTAAGAAGAGAAACGGGCTTACTTCTCGATGTTGTGAAACAAGGCAGTGGATCCACCAACAATGGCAATTCGGCAAGGAGATTTTTTGAAAACTACACTAAATCTGCTGAACTGACCGGAATAGATGCTATGCTTTTAAGAAAAATCTGTGTGATCTTGCAGTGTATTTCATCAGGAGAGAAGATCAACGTAACTAAATTCCGAGAGTTCTGCTTTGATACTGCTAAGCTTTACGTGGAGTTATACCCATGGTATTATATGCCTTCTTCACTTCATAAAATTTTAATGCATGGGCCAGACATAGTTCAGAACATGTCAATTGTGCCCATTGGTTTTCTATCCGAAGAGGCATCTGAGGCTAGAAATAAAGATTTTAGAAAATATAGAGAGGGGCATTCTCGAAAGCATAGCAGTATCTCATGCAATGAAGATATTATGCACAATCTTTTACTGTCTTCTGATCCACTTGTTACAAGTATCCGTCCAAAAGGAAATAAGTTTGTAAAAAAATCTTCTTTTAAGGAATTTTATGAGCTTACGGATTCTGAGAAAAGTGATATCGAATTTGTTAACATAAATGATTTAGCGGACATCGATTCTGAATTTGAATTAATTGATGATGATGATGATGACGAAGATAATTAAATGATGTTATTGTTTTAAAATGTGTAACTTAGTAAATTAGAGCTTACATCTTAATTATTTATTGTACTTTTAATGAAACTAGGTAATTTATTATCAACTTACTTAAAAGTCATACTCTCATCAGTTCTTGTGAATATTTTTGTTAATATATATTTCTGTATATATATAATATATTTATAGACCTCTTAATAAGTCTGTCTGCGGTTTAAAGTAAATACAAATGGGGAAAAAACGTTTTTTTTTTTAAATTTTCATTTCCTTTTATCCCAGAAAGTGCACATTTGGCGCACTATGTGTCTTAGTATTAAATATAGCTCTTAGTAATAGCATTACGATATTAGAGACCGCTACTTGAAACAAGCCCGGAATCAGGAGGGAGAGAGCTCGATACACTCATTTTCATAGTAAAATTTCACATTTTCTCAAATTACTCCCGAAATATGGGAGTTATGAAGAAATTCATCACCACAATTTATGAAGGCATTAAGTAATCGAATAAGATGGCATCATTAGTTTGTCATAATTTTACTCTTATTTTTCGGACATGTCTACGTCCAACCGCTCCCATACATTCGTTCCACTGTGCGGCAGTACGTTCCCGTGGGATATTTTCCGAAACCCACGCGTACGAAGCAACGGGCAAAAGCTAGGAACTTTTAAAACTTGATACACACATAAAAGAACGTTGTAAAAGAATAGACACAACATGATCGGCACATTTTTTTAACTCCTTGCAAGTGGGCTGTTTGAATGCCTACCTCTTTGTTCGACTGCATTTTGACGTTGACAATAGACCTTGACCTTTGGTAATGTCATGAGAAGTACAAAATTAAGACAGGAAAAGATAACATTTTGTTTAATCCTTGCACAGCGACGCCATAACCCTTAGTGTGTAGTCGCTAAGTTTGTAAATTTTATGCCCTGGCTAGAGGCTTTAATTTATTGAGACCACAGGGAAGTCCGGTAAAGCAGACGAAAACCTTCTAGACGGACCTGCGAGAAGCCATTAAAAAAAAAACAACATATTGTACAAAACTGTATTTGCCTGACGTTGCTAAATGAAGCTATCTATCTCTATTTGCTATCGGTTAAACTGCAACTCACCCAATAATGGCCTGACCATGTAATAACTTGCCACTATCTATACATTCATAAATACTAGGCACAGGTTATATTAAATTAGCGACGCGGGTTAGTGCTGGTGATGTCATTAAATACCTATTATTTTTAACCAACTTCAAAAAAGGAGGAGGTTCTATGTTTGTAACTAGTTTTTTTTTAATGTATTTTCTTCATGGATATTGTCGTCAATTGTGGGACCGATTTTGATTTTTTTTTTTTTGTAGAGGAAGAATGCGCCGTGGTCCCATATACATTTTTATTAATTTTTGTGTATTCGTGGGATCGCTACAACTAAAAAGTGAAGAAAAAAGAACAACCTACATACTTAAAAAAAATACACTACAAAGTAAAATATAACTTTAATTTCAGAAATCGGTCTCTAAAAAACTTGCCTTAATCGAGATATTGCGCAATACAAATAACGGAAAACATATTTTTTATGGCTTTACCTGCCACTTTATAAAACCAATACATAATAGGCAGACTGCATTGTAAGCATGTGGCTCTAAATCACCAAGGTGGAAAATTTATTTTGCCAGCAAATAAATGACTAAAATCGTAATTTTATTGAGCAAATGAACGTAGAGAAACATTAAAATTGTGTTTTAACTGTTCTTCATACAAAGAACTATAAAACTATTTTTTATTATTATTATTATTATTATTATTTGAAAAGTAAATGCAGAAAGTAATTCGAGAACGCGTCCAAAAGCTTAAGGTGCAGATATATGATTTTAGTGACTTTTAAATCTGTTATTACGCCTTCAATCAATGCAAGTAAGTTACGCAAAAAATATATGTTAAACTAGACCGCATACACATCAATTATATCTGTGAATATTTTAGTATTGTAGTAAAATACTTCATGAAATAAATTCAGGAAGTAAGGTCTACCGAAATCTAATCGAAATTACTTCCAAACTACTAAAAATATTTTCATGGTTTTTTTTGTATGAATAGACTATTTTGTTATCTATAATTCTATCTGTGATTTTTTTCAAATATTCATACTTTTATTACTAAAAATAAATATTCCCTATAAAATCGAACGGAACGGCATGCGGCGCTCTGCGCGGGGGACGGGCGGCAGTGTACCGCTGACCACTGTCACGGGTAGACGCTGACGCTTTGCGCGACCGCTGTACTTACGTATTTTTTCGACAATATGGGTAGAACAACTATAGTTCTGAAAGAGAAATGACGTATACATGAAAGAAACAGGATACTGAGGTAAGTTTCTCATATATTATTATAATATAATGAGGTTAGCTAAATGTTATTTTGATAATAATTTGTGCGCGAGTATATCCATTATTTACGAGTAAGTTCAAACATAACTAGATCCGTATCTATTTTTTTTAGGAGGATAAAAAAATAATACAGATTCCCGAAACGAAAATGCGAAGAGCAAGTAAGTACCTACCTAATAAATTGTAGACTACCATTTATTTTGGTTTTTTGAGGACAATCCCGTTACAGCAGGTTTGAAACTTACCTAGCTTAAAAAAAAATAGGTGTAATACATAATAAGATTATGTTTTACTATTTTAGTTGTTGCGACCCGACGGAAGTAAATAATGATAAAAATAATGAAAGAACTGACAATGATTCCCAACATGAAAAAGCGGAGACAAAGTGAGTATTAAATTGTAGATTCTAGGCATATCATTTATTATGGGTTTATGGGGACAATCCCGTTATAGTAGGTTAGAAACTTTCTTGTTTAAATAAACAGGTGCAGCTCATTAATAAGATTATGTTTTAATATTTTAGTTGTTGCGACCCGACGGAAATAAATAATGATAAAAATAATGAAAGAACTGACAATGATTCCCAACATGAAAATGCGGAGACAAAGTGAGTATTAAATAAATTGTAGATTCTAGGCATACTATTTATTATGGTTTTATGGGGACAATCCCGTTATATTAGGTTAGAAACTTGTCTAGTTTAAATAAACAGGTGCAGCTCATGAATAAGATTATGTTTTAATATTTTGGTTTTTGCGACCCGACGGAAATAAATAATGACGAAAATAGTGAAAGAACTGACAATGGTTCGTTATTTATTATATACAATGTAGATTCACAGGTTTTTTTTTATATTTCCATATTTCCATCAACTGGAATGGAATCAATGATTTTGGTTGAAGGCAAAATACAGACAAAGAAGAGACAGAGAAACAGGAAGATCAAGACACTCGACAAGAGAAATATTTCGAAAAATGACTACATTTCTACGAAATGTAAAAAAAAATAATTAGTACAAACAAACTCACGCCTTCTTCCCAAGGGGAAGGCAAACACTATAGAAGGTCAGCTGCACGCTTCTTTTAAACCACACCGTTGCCTTATCACATAATTTTTCAGCCTATCATTTATAGTCACGTCACACATGCTTCGCAAGGAGGCATTTCCACAGCATTTAGGGCCGATTTTTCAATCATCAGTTAACTTCTATCTGAGGAATAAATATGGCACTTTGACATATTTTCTATACAAAAGCTGTCAAAACGTCAAACATATTCTTCACATAAAAGTTATCTGGCGATTGAAAAATCGGCCCTTATTCTACTTTTATGCTTCTTTTGCCACACCCAAAATTCATTCACTTCCATGCATAAACTTAGACACCAGCACACCATTATGAACAGCCAGTCGAGCCTTTTTAGGCATCGACTAGTTGGTTACAGTCGCATGTATAGTACCTTTCACTTTATTTCCCGCATTTACTCTCCTTTCCACATCTTCATCAATCTTTCCATCCCTTGTAAACTGACTCCCCAAATATACTAACTTACTCTGGGGGGCGATTCTACTAACAACATTGTTCTAAAATGGCAATTGAACCTCAACTCAATCAGGGTTTTCAAGCGTTTTCATATTTTACTTATGAACAACGTATGATTCTTTTTGCTATTGTAGGCATACGTAGGTACCTACCTAGGTACGCACCGGAATATTAATATATTTGATATTAGAACTAATATTATACGAAAATCATTGAATACTTATCACATCACACATCATACCGTGATACCTACTGATCAGCGACTATTGGCATGGCCACCATGCCATGTAGTATAGTAGTTATTATAGTATTCCATTCCCGCTGTTTATTTTATAGTAAAGTAACTCTATCCGACATTCAAAATCCGTTTCGTTTTACGCGATTCGAACCGCCCAGACTGTTTCTTTTAAAAAAATCTGCTAATTTACAATTATTAAAATATGTGGGAAAAATAATTTACTTTAAATATAACGGAAAATAAGTTTTAATGGGTTTATTATTCGTATAAACTTTATTTGTTATTAAACGATTTTTGTTATAGTAATATTATAAACTTACTAATTGAACTATAGGTAACACTCATTCATTACCATTCATTCCCGTAGTGATTGAGTTGGGTTTCGACTTGGTTACAGTCAGTTACAGTTTCAGTTATTGTCATAAAAATTGTAGAATAGATTTATGGGGGACGAACGAGAGCCGAACGAAACCGAACCATTGATGAGACGGTACAGAGCGTATAACTTTGCAAATTAGTAGAATCGGCCCCCTGATCCATACAGCCCATTCCCTCTCTAAATCTTGCCTGCACATCTCATATTTTCTCATCTGTCACTAAAGAAATTAGGTAATTGTTTTATTTTGGAATTAAATTTATTTATTTAGATTTTTGGCTTTTCATTTCACTTTATATCGTTTTCATAGCTAAAGAGCTCGTTAGTCGCATCAGAGCCACACGGGCCGATCAATTAGGTTAAGCTATTCTTGCCGCGGTTGTTCCGTGGATGGGTGAGCATCTTTACGTACCGAGACTCATGCGTGCCTCGTGAAGTCGCGAAAAAAAATTCTGCTGTTCCCTACATTTATGTTCGCTTAATTCGTCAAAATGTAGGGAAAAGCTGATTTTTTTTTCGCGTTTTCATGTTTAGTCCAAGTTATTTCATGTTGTGTCCAATATAGTAAAAGGTGTTTATAATGATGAGTACAATGACAAGAGAGGTTGATGGTGTTTAAAATTACACCCTGTTTAAACCAACTTATTCAATGCAAACTATTAAAATAATATAATACACTTCTGGACACATCTATTGGCCCACCTTAGAGTTTAGGTTTTGATGGCCCCTACCGAAATATGATTGCTAGATTGAACAAAAACTGTTGATGCAGTTTTAAACCTTATACATTTTGCCATCTTTTTCGATCGTATTGTTTTAAATTTGAATTCAGAATACCATACGACATGGAGCTACGCCTAACAAGTCGGATATGCGCCTTGTTAATGGCAATTGATTTTTGAATAAAAAACATGTTTTATCAAATAAAGGTTTAATTTAATAACGCGTGTTGCCTCCATGGGCATCTACCACAGCTCTCATACGATTAGGCATAGAGTTTATCAACCGCTCTATGAAATTTTGAGGGATCATCTCCCATTCCTCTTCTATGGCAGTTTTCAACTCCTGCATCGTCTGGGCAACTGGCTGACGAGCCCTTACACGTCTTTTTAGCTCGTCCCACATGTGCTCAATGGGGTTCATGTCTGGGCTTCTGGCTGGCCAGTCCATAACTGTGATGTTCACATCCCGAAGGATATTCCTTGACGATGCCGGCCGCATGGGCTCTTGCATTATCATGCATAAAAAGGAAATTTGAACCCACATAGTCCGCGTATGGTATCACGTGAGGTTCTAAGCACTCACGAATGTACCTTTCAGCATTTAATGTTGGCAGCCGTGGTCCTGTAACAACCTCAAGTTGAGTTTTGCCGCTCGCGGATATACCGCCCCAGACAGTCCATGAGCCACCGCCATAAGCAACCCTCTCTTCAAAGCAGCATTGTGCGAAACGCTCTCCCTTACGTCGGTAGACCTTCTTCCTTCCATCATTGCCATGTAACACAATTTTAGACTCATCAGAAAAGAGTACACGGCTCCAATCTTGCTGTGTCCAATTTAAATGACTGCGTGCGAAATGAAGGCGCGCTGTTCGGTGGGCTCGCGTTAGTTTGGGCCCATTAGCTGGCTTGTGTGGTACCATATCGCGTTCTTTTAACCTTCTCCGAACAGTTCGAGCGCTCACAGATACTCCGTGGAAGTCGCGAAGTTGGTTTTGTATCTCAATGGAGGTAAGGTGACGATTTCTCAAGCTGGTCGTCACGATGAATCGATCCTGCCTTTCAGTTGTGACCCGAGATCGTGGCCTTCCTTGGCGACGAACAAAGCCGCCAGTCTCTAGGTACCTCCGATAAACATTTCGGACCGCAGATCGACTTAAATTAAGTTGAGCACTCACGTTTCTTTGGCTGTGTCCGGCCTGAATAAGTGCCACAGCTTGGGCGGCGACTTCAGGTGAAGTATCCATAGATTATTGATAGAACCTCACCTTAATGTTAAGAATAAGTAATGTTTGTTCCAAAACCAAAGATATCAATCACTTTTTCAAGAATTAAATCCAAGTAAACCAATAAAACCAAGTTTTCATAGTATTCGATTGCTTGATATCAACAAACAGGCTCCAAATTGTCTTTTGTTTCTTTAAATTCTGTGTTCGAAATTCAAAAAAAGACTATTGAATGAAATTGTGAATGTGCCAGGTTCAAAACTGCATAAAAACTTTTTGCTCGACCTAATATAAAATTTTAGCTAGGACCAAACGAAACTGAAAGTACAAGGTGGGCCAATAGATGTGTCCAGAAGTGTATATTACAATCTTATTTTATTATCAGAATATTACCTTATTTATGAACACTACATAAAAAAAAATTGGGTTGTGATATAAAAATCAGGCAGGACAGTCCACACAATCTGAAACGTATGGTTACCCTACGTTACGTGCGAACGGTTGCGGGGTCGCGGGGGGTGACGCAAGCTCCTCCCACTCGCTCAAGGTCCTCCCACTCGCTCAAGGTCGCTGGCATTTATCGTCCTCTTAATCATTAAAATTAAACTTTAAAAATATATTGAAATCTATCGATATTAAACAGTTTCCATTATTTACCATTTCCATTTTTATATAAGATTATTGAAGTATTATTTATGACAACCTTATTTTTTCTAAGAAAAGTACGCTAAAACGTTTTGTCTGTGAATTCATCATTTCAGTGAACGCAGTTCTAATGAAATGGGACCAAAAATATATAAAAGTGAACCTAGCCATTACATGCTACGGCTCATTAGTAGGAAGCAACGTCATTATAACCAGATGTCAGTTTTTCCGCCAAATAAATTATAATTTAGTAGTTTGTGTACCGTGCAATCCATTTTTTACAGAGCGTACCTACATCAATAGTTCATAATTCCGGGAATGCGTTTGTTATTGCATTTTACAGTAAAATATTAACAAAATTTCCTCAAATATTTTACTATCACCGTGTCAGACGTCTAAGACGGCCAGCGTAAAAAAACATCGTCATTTCGTGAACGTTCCCTATGCATTTTACTTCAAAGGCGTTTTGTAATTTAAAAAAATATATATATTAATATAGACAGACGTCATTGTATTTATGAAAATAAAAAGATATTTGAGCAATTATTGGGCATTTCATAAACTTTTCAAGAACATACCTCATATGAACGAAGTTAAAAGTAAAAAATAAAAATAATTCTATGCTTCGCCTACTAAAGTTTTGTTCAAACACAAGTTTAGTGTCAATTATAAAGTCATCATCTCATCTGCCTAGCCTTCCCAACTATGTTGGGCGACCCCAACATAGCTTCCAGACTAACCGGTTGCAGCTTAATACCAGTATTTTACATGGAGCGATTGCCTATCTCACCTCCACAACCCAGTTACTGGGTAATACAATACCCCTTAGTAAGACTGGTTACAATTATAAAGTAACTGTCTTAATTATAACTTGTAAAATGTTTCGTCATAAAAGCAATCTTGAAATGGTAATTTTGAGCCATGTAGACAACATAGTTATATATTTTAAATGTATGTTTATATTGTTTGATATTTTTGTAAATGAGAAATAATTATTTGCGTTGGTAATTCCTAAATATCTATTGTATTTAGGAATTAACTATTTCAAATTCCTAGGCATGCACATCCACTGCTATTAAATAAATACCACAGTCTACTTTTGTTTTTGTTTTTTATGTTTAATTAATTTTCCATAACTTTCCTGACTGAAAATGTTACCTACTTTTATTCCTGGCAGTAGCCTCAACTAACCTCGAGCCTAAACAATCAGAAAACCACACCAGAACACACGGAGTCTAGTTCAATGTTTACCCAAGATTCATCTTAAAACTCGTTTTACATTTTTATAAAGTTCTGAACGAAAAAAAAATGAGACTTCAATAGACGATAGGGTGTTGCTGAGCCCATCTATTAGTGCTCTCAAGAAATTAATAACGATATGCAAGTCCTATGCTGCGTCACATAGGCTCGTGTATAATGTTAAAAAAATTGTTTTGTTAACAGTTAAATGTGGAAACAGCGCACCAGATTTGATTCCTCTTGTGACGTTAAATGGAACATCTTTACAAAGAGTCACAGAAATTAAATATTTAGGACATGTAGTTACAGAAGATATATCTGATGATGCTGACATAGAGAGGGATCGCAGGGCATTGGCAGTTCGCTGTAATATTTTGGCTCGCAGGTTTTCACGTAGGGAAGTTAAAGTTACCCTCATCAAGGCAGATTGCCAAACCTACTCGTGCAGCCTGTGGGTGAACTATACGCAGAGAGCCTACAATGTCCTGCGTATACAACACAATAATAGTTTTAGGATGTTGTTGGGGCTCCCACGCTTCTGCAGTGTAGCTCAAATATTCGCAGAAGCCCGCGATGATGACTTTTATGGCGTCAACAAAAAATTAGTTGGGGTCAATGCAGTGGCGGTACTTTCATATAAGCCCAAAAGCCCGGTCATGCCTTACTAAAATGCTCGATAGAGAATTTATTGTACCTAACCAGTAGTTTATGAGAAAATTGCGATGATACATACGTAGATACGTAGGTACCTACATACTCAGTCGAAAACTGAACTTTCTTTTTTTTAAATCGGTTAAAATTTTATTGGGCTTGCGTTATTTTGAAACCCTAGGCACGCCACTGAGTCAATGTTAGGTATTTTGCGTGGGAGCACCAATAAAAACCTGAAAATATTAGTTAATAAACTTGAAAATCCATTTGTAAGACACTGGTTAGATTTATGTCGACCCGGTACCAAAACTAACAAAGTATGCAAAATAAAATGTACCTAAATTAAGATCATTTTTAAGTCTTTATTGTTACTAACAATGCTTTTTTGCCCGAAAAATAAACACAAAGTAAAATAAATAAAATAATATTGCTTGCTTATTGCAAAACTATCTATTGTTTGAACTAAATCATCCATCAGTGACCAATCAATATCTTTACCCTTTCTCGTCAATAGAGGTCGAATCGTGTTCACGTGAATAGATCGATACTTTATGATCGGCTAGCTGAGATATTCACACGACACTAAGATTTGATATTATGTTAGTGAAAATTAAAGAGAAAAGGGTTTGATATTCCGTCCAAATTGACCCTAGGGACGCGATTGTATTAATACATAGGTTAAGGTTGGCCACTATTGCCAGCCTGTAATAATCATAATATTTGTAAATCCAATAATATCTTTGAAAGCTCAAGTTTCAGGTGTTGTAAGATGCATGATTTCATATTTGTATATTTATTTAAAAACGTTCGTTTATGTAAAATTAATTTTAAAACATTATAATATATTTTTTATAAAAATATCCTATACTTTCCTTGACGACCTGTTATCATGTTTTTAATGATTCTCAAATTTAATTTTATCGCACACACTCGTTATTCAAATATACAAATTCATGAAAATTTATAGCATGCACTACATAATCGATAACAGTCAAGACCAACGAGATTACAGTGCACTATTACGGCTTCCAATCTCATAAACCTACTGTCTTTAACTGCACCCGTCACACGAGCCTAGGCCGCCATTCTACACGCACGCAGTTCATTGCTTTAACCCTTCCATATGAAAAAAAAAAAAACTATATTCTTTATTTGAAACTTCATGGAACAATGACATGATCAGGGTCAGGACTAAAGCAATGAAACCAAACAGTTCTTTTTTTTCAAAAATACTTTAATATTAGAAAACAGGGTAACAAGTTTTTGGACAATATAATTTTAGCGCGATTCTTAGTCTCACAATACAAGTTAGTAAAATTTTTGTATAAGGATTAATTAGGTATTATAAAAGTTTTAGTAAACGTTTCAATTAAAATGTTAATATCACAAATGTTAGTTTTTTTTACATAGAAAGAAAATCACAAATTCGATTAAGTACATTGTAGTTAAATAGTTTACAACAAAAAATACTTAAAAGCTAAGCTATAAATTGAAGACTTTTCAAAACTTTTACGTATTTAAATGGTTCAAATCAAGAACCTATATTAAAAAAAATGATCTATTAACCACAGCCCACTTCATTAGTTATTTGCCCAATACGGGCCAAGGTTAAGAGAAATGTGTCAACGTCCCAACAACAGGTCAATCAACATGGACAGCAGTGAAGCGTTGAACGCAATTCACTTGGCTGGGCAATCAACATGTGAAATCATGGTAGGACGCGTTTTGGCACACGCGAGTAAAATTCAGGCACACAAGGAAAATTTTAAGAGACAAAAAATCTTATAAAAATGTGCAAAAGTGGCCCTTTCCTTAGGAAAATTCATTTTTGAAAAGCCTTCATTGCTGATGCGGTGCATCTGTGAGTATTGACATATAATTACATAGACCTTTTGTTAAATAAATAATATAATAAAACTCTAAATAAAATAACAAAAATATATATACACTTTGTGTAATAAATAAAGTCATAAACTGGTAACATTTATCGCAGTAAAAATAGGCGTTTGATATATTATGAGTACCATTAATGATAATAATTGATAATATTTTTTTGCTAAGGAGTGACATAGTCACGTGTAATTGTTTGTATAAATACACCATATAATTATCCAAAAGATTTTCTTCTTACGTATAATGTCAATTATAAAATATTGCACAATAATAAGCAAACACACACAAATTACTATTTCGAATGTCTTGATTTCAATATAAACTTTGGAAGAAAATCGTTTTGGTTCTCTCTAGATGTTTACTTATTATTACAATAAGTGACTGTACTTTCTAAATAATATATATTTAACTAAAAAAAAAAAGGTATTTCTCTAATAAAAAATACAAACGGGACAAAGTCTAAGCAGACAAAAATTAACTAATATTTCTGACTAATCTAAATAATGAAAAACTTACTTTTAATAGGTACAGTAGAATAATACCTGTATTACGTTTGCTATTTTCTAAATCATAAAGGATATAGAATAATGGCAAGAATATAATTGAACTACTTAAATATAATAAAGTCAGTATAGGGACTATAACTAGGATAGTAATCTTACAATAGGTCTGTCTTATAGGACTTGTAAATATCCACAAAGACTCTTGTATATACTTAATATCTAAAGAATGTAATGAAACTAATTGATATCAAATTCTTGAATCATGCAAATGTATCATCAAAATTGAACACTTAGCCTAAGTGCGCTCCTGCCGGGGTCGCGGGAAGGTACTTATGGGTCACCGAGTCCCCTGGCAACACAGGCAACAGGAAGGAATACGGGTGGGTTTCAGTCAGTAAGAGTCTGACACACCCTCCCGCTCCGCCCAGAGCGGGAGAAGTTATTTGATGATTTCCCAACCTCAAAAAAAAAAACAAAAGAAGCCTAAGTGCGCACTATAAACTTTTTGTATAGGACAATTAATTAGCTTTATTAGATCAATTTAAAATCGGGCGAAAAACAATCACCAAAACCAAACTATCAGTATAGCTATTCACCAACCATTCGACAGGTTGTCATTTCGAAAATCATCATCTGCCTAGCCTTTTCCCAACTACGTTGGAATCGGCTTCCAGACTAACCGAATGCAGCTGAATACCAGTATTTTACATGGAGCGACTGCCTATCTGACCTCCACAACCCAGTTACTGGGTAATACAATACCCTTTAGTGAGACTGGTTGTCAGACTTTCGAGCATCTGACGACCCGTAACGACTGTCAATGATCCACGAATGACAGCCGAGACTAACGGCTTAACGTGCTTTCCGAGGCACGGAGGGGTCTTGGTATGTAAAGATGGTCACCCATCTACGGACTAACCGCGGCAAGCGTAGCTTAACCTGATCGATTGACCCGTGCGGCTGTTATTATTTAGCCGCAAGCCCCCAAGCAAGGTTGTCGTTTCGAAAACGAATTTTCAAATTTTTCAAGTACTGATTTTCTTTGCCCGCGACAGCGAATGGCTGTCGGAAGAATGGCAGTCGTCTAATTGATTTAAACTGCAAAATTTTCGGGTTTTGGATTTATGAACAAACAGCCTTGTGATAACGATTCGGCACGGAAGCGTATTGACCGGTTGTGAATAGCTATGGTGAACACTAAAAGTACCTAGTACGCGCTGGCCCTATGGTCTCTGTACTGTGAAAAGTCGTTAATACCAACGACCAATCAAATATCCGTTTCACGTTCTAAAATTAAAACTTGGTCCATTATTATTCTGTAGATTCAAGCGCTTCTATTGCTCATATTTATTTGAGTGTCGTCAGAGATAGCTACCATAGACACGTGTCATAGACAACTACCAGACTGTCTGGACAGGCTAACTGTTTACTGATGGTAAGCTTTATTAGTATTCCTGCAATAAGCGAAGGATTTCCAGCACTCGTAGATTAAAACTTTTGACTAGCGACTGCAGTTATGCTTACTAATGTGGTCTGGGTATTTTGTAAACAGTTTTAGGGTCGCGCTGCCCGCGGCTTCGCCCGCGTGGCTTTTTCTAATATAAAATTAGCCTAAGTCTTAGAACATCAGCTATCTGCCAGTGAAAATCAA
Source organism: Atethmia centrago (assembly GCA_905333075.3). NCBI lineage: Eukaryota > Metazoa > Arthropoda > Insecta > Lepidoptera > Noctuidae > Atethmia > Atethmia centrago. Next base: position 27,501,192 of record HG995380.1, on the reverse strand, counting down.
AATCGGTCCAGACGTTTCCGAGATTAGCCGAAAAAAAAATAGACAAGATATGAAAAAAAAAAAAAAATGTTGTACCTACCTACCGTATATACTTTCATATGTATTTGGTAAAAAGCTGTTTATTTATTTGTATAGAGTATATTACTATATAATAAACTACGTAGTTTTGTGGTGAACTTTCATTTAAATTTGTCAGACATTCTTTACCTACTAGTTTTCTTTATCCAAAGATTATTTAAAAGTGTGGGTCACCGAATGAGAGTTAATTTTGCATTATCTCAACGCAATAATGGTACGAAAACAAGTAAAAACTGTTTTAGATACCGCTGAAATATAAAAAAAAAACAGATAAATAGGGAATATGCATGTTTTTTTTTCACTATATCAATAATAGACAATAATATAAACCTAAGCAAAGTATTAAAAGTTAAATTCAACTACTGCTTGTTGCTCAAAAAAAATATGAAACTTCAATCATTTTCTACTACAGTTCAAACGACCGTTTCAGTCGAGGCATGATGTGACGTCATTTACCACGAATTTTCTTTGTTTGCATCTGTTTGTAGCACCAAATCATATAAATAAAATTATTTGTTGTGTTTTATACAAGCAGAAATCGCACTTACTTACGTTAGTGAGATTTCAAGCACTTTGTTATGAATAGATTTTTATTAACTTAGTATCTTTCGTCACTTCCGGCATTGTCGAAGACGACGGGTTTTGAGTTTGCGGTCCATTCCACCAAAAAAACGCAACATAAATTAAAATAAGTAATGCATATTTTTTTTTAAGAATAGGAATTTGTTTTTTGACTCCTACAGTGTACACATCGACGGCTAAAAGGTAAAGGCATAAGCGACATTTTGGTCGAAAATGAGTTATGAATGCCATCATTCATAACTCATTTCCGACCAAAATGTCGCTTATGCCTTATTACCTTTTAACCGTCGATATATTTAAATAATGGACAAGTTTTGAATTACTTGCATATTCCCTATTAATTCATGGCAAGGTTTGCCTTTTGTATGTAAAATAATTGAATATTTCTTACTCAGTTATCAACCGGAGCCTTGTCCACGCAAGTTACCTAGATTTTATTGTTTGTATTGATCATAATAATAGGTAATTAGTATTCCGTTCGTGATGTCGAACATAATAACATGGAAGCAATAGCTTTGGCAATCTCATCGACGTATGAACTATGAAATTATAATTTACAACAATTACAGTAAAACCGGGTGAATAGATATGCAGGTGTAAATCAGGACGAAACTTTAAAATGGATTTTAACGTTGAAATAATATAATTTGTTGCCAAAAATTACTCTAATGTGTTTATTGTATACCTAATAATTAACGACTAACTTTCCTTGTTGGCAGCAAACTGTACTATTTCAAAGTTAAAATCCATTTTAAAGTTTCGTCCCGATTCACCCCTGCATTTCTTTTCACCCCGTTTTACGGTACCATGTACACACGGCTCCATTTCAAGCAAAACATTTCTAATTTAAGCTGACCTCTCATTGCACGGAAATCCTATACATTGCGAGATACTGGAAATGTATAGCTTGTTATGTAGCCGTGTGTACTCATTTATGAGCGACTATGTGCTGCGTGCCCAATTGAAACAGAATAATCATATAATCGTGGGGTAACCACGACATAAACCCTTGATATTTTAATATCACAAAACATTTGTACTTGAAAAGTAAAACATGAAACATAATATTGCGAGGTGTAACGTCTTTAAACTTACTACTTAAATAAAACTAGAAAGACAACTTTAATTACTGCCATTAAATTCACATGGAATTCCCTCAACAAATGGAGCTATTGTTTAAACAAAATATTGTAAAGGTCCGTGCACAACGTGCACCGTATAATGTCTCATGCTTTTCACCATAATGTAGACTCTCAATTGACAAACAACGCTTAAAATAACCGGTGATTTAGCGAAGAATTGTGGCAATTTCATTACCATCCGATTCATCATTTCGTTGATTTGATCATCAACTTTGAATGACTTCATCTGTTTATGAGCCCTTTACATAAATATGATTTGGGATAAATTAGAAGCTGATTAAAATAATGTTTTCCTCGAAAATGACCTCGATAGTTCAAGGAACTGTTTTCATGATAATGTAGGGAGGAAAATCATGCCTGAGGAAGATAAATTATTGTGAAAACATCACGCGGCGATCAGTGCGCATGATCACAAACGAGCGCAGTGTGCACGTAACCTAAATAAATGATGTCATCCTCTGATAGTAAACACACTATGATTGTGATATCATACTCGTGATAACAATCTGCGAACTCTGTACCATTAGGTATATACGTATTAGAAGAACTTAACTTTAGTTAGTTTTTTAATCCCAGAGGCTAATTTGACATTTCAAATGATTGTTGTTCGTTTTTTCAATTAGGAGTTTGACATTTGAACCTGTCAAATTAGTATCTGGGATTAAAAAACGAACTTTAGGTGGTAATTCTTGTTTTCTTTAAAGCTTATAAATATTCTAATAAAATATATCAAACAAAACAAAAAAATATAAATAAGTGTTGAAAAATCTGTCGCTTCAACCACGGAAATTCGTAGATTAAACTATGTTACATAGACTTCAATAGAGATTCCCTAGGTAAACTGTATTTTGACCTTTGTACACAAAGCACTTTAGGGCCGATGCAGACCTGGCAAATCGCAGCGCGGTTTTCACTGGTAAACAAATATCAACCTTGTGGCTCTCAAAATAAAGTCGTAAATAAATAAACTGTTTGTCTGTCCGCTTCATGCTCTCGCGGGCTTGTGGAAGATCATTTCATTTAATTTTAACAATGATAACGTGAAAACCGCGCTGCGTTCATTGGGTTTTAGAGAACTATTCTAAAAAAGTATATTAGAACGGTGTTTATGTAGGGATTCGTAAATCTCTTCAGCGGTTACGATATTGCACAATATGCCTTATAACTAGAGAAAAGATGGGCTATTTAAGCATGCACTAATACAAATAGCTGTGAATATAATTAAAACGGAAAATAATCACATCTGTGCTCTAAACTTTCCTGGTTTTTGTCTCTACCCTTGAATGTTATGTGCACAAGTGTTAGTACATATTGATTAAAATTACATTTGTATTGGTTAATCGTTCCATAATTAGTCTTTTTGTATAATACTTCAAACATTTGGTCAACGAGAGACATAAGTATTTTCGGAATAATTAAGTATTAAGTTTTTTAAATTATCTACCTATAATAACATAAAAAGTTTCGTATCAGCTGACTATTGTATTGAATAGCTAATCACGCTATGATTATAACTTTCCACTTGGCCTTTTGTGAACAAGAATTATTACGAATTGATTAGGTAGTGGTAGAACACGGTAATGTATTATTTATGTGAGTCGAAGATGGCACGACGAAGTATTCGAAGGTTATTTCTATTCTACTAGAACTCAGGGTGAGATTTAATTTCAATGGCAAGTATGTAGGTATATTTTGTAAAGATATTTACATAATGTTATGTAAAGAACAAGAAGCAATAATAATTAGAGAACTGTACTAAATTCATGAAGATTGTTAGTCTGGTCAACGTTTCCAAGGTCTAATATTAATTTTGTTCTAAAAAAGATGAACATCTTTTTTACACCTTATTGTGCATTTTTTTTAACTCGTTAAGTCTTTGGGTTATATCACATTATACGCTAAAATAAACATAATAAAATATACCAATTTGTACTAATAAAATTTGACCTAAAGCTACAATTTCGCTAAAATGATTAACTTATTTTGGCAGATATGGAATTATGGCAATACTTACAATTGTTTAGGACTATAATAAAAATGATAATTTTAGATAATATGTAAAAATACCGATTAGGTAATCCTATCCCTAAATTCTTCCCAAAAATGTCAAATTCTAGTCTTAATAACTTACCAAATTGTCAATTAAGGCCCTTTTTAGCACAAAATAGGTATGTCTGATCCCCTTTGTAACAAGATTGACTGTACCTTAAGCTTACATTGCGACAGCGCGGGAGTGTTTTAAGACATAGGCAGAAGCTACAATTCCTACCCTCTCAGCCAATTTTTTTATCCCTACAAAATGATTGAGGCAGGCGCTACTCAATAAAATTGTGGGCCAAGTTCTGTCACGTTTGGCGTATTTACAAATAGCAAAATGATGTAGTCTCCATCACGATTAGGTCATGACTCTCGAGCACTAGGCATTAGAAGCCTACTGGCTTTTTTCAAACTATTCATAAGTGATCATCAAGCCTAATTCGCGCTGTAGCTAAAACCCCGCGCTGTCTTAACTTAGCGCTTACGCCCTAGCGTCGCTAGACTCACTCTTACAGTCATTCTGTCCGTTGATACGATTGTCAGTTCTTTGTCGGTCTCTGTGTTTGTGTGAACAGGCATGCAATAGTGAATGGTAGCAACCTGTGAGCCTCTGTCGGAGCGTCTCGTCGAGCTCCCGGTCGGCGCGCTGGGCCTCGGCGTTCGGTTTCGGCGCCGAAGGGAACACCACCAGAACGATGCTCATGTTGTCTTTGCTGCCCTGTAAATGGGAAGCGTGGATGAGAATTCTGGGTAATGTGTGAGCTGGATGACCAAATGTAGGCCTGGCATGCATAATGGCTCCATCTATGGGGAAATCATCGCATTTTTCCGCAAAATATTGGCGAATCTTTGAAGTTCTGTCAAATCTTATCTGAAAGAACTTCAAAGTTTCACAAGTTTACCTTGTGTGAGTATTTGATGGTTAGGCCTCAAAAGGTTGTAATGTCAACACTATGGAATAATAATCTTATACCTACTTATTTATACTTTAATTGCAGTGAAGTATGTGATTACTTATTGGCATCATACACTCATGCAAATGTGTGGCAGCAGTCTGTGTGAGAGGACTTTGCTCTACAGACTGGAAGTCATACAACTTTTAGAACTCCGAAACTCAAATTAGTTCACTTTGTATATCCTGCTGATTGGCCAACTAATTCCACACCATAGTTAGATTTAGTGGTTACATTTTCTCCTATATTTTGCAACAACAATGAACTATAAGGCATATTTACAGTGTTGTATATGAACAATACAAAGAATTGACATATTTGAAGCAATTTATAATCCAGTGACTGAAAATATTGTTATAGAGACACATCACATGATTAAATTAGAATATATATGAATTTTGAATTTTCCTACTTCCTTGACTCCTTTGTATTATAACTGAAATATTAAAAGAAACTATGGCAATGATCAGAACTTCAACCATCCTCTACTTTTGTTAAAATAGGTTGATAGAAAAATAATGATAATAATCAATAAAAACTATGTCCATTCTTCTTTCTCTTCTTTGAAATATTTTAGAATTATTCACAATTATTAATTTTGAGAAATATTTTGATATTTCTCAAAATTATTATTAGGCATAATTATAAAAAATATAATATATTTTTAGGCATTATTTAATACATAGTCATAGTGGTGTGAAAAAGACACAAACTAAATATCAGGTTTACTAAGAGACCAACAAATTTCTTTGATAATTCAAATTATAGACCACAATGGTTTGTATCCCAAAATGCTAAACCAAACTTTGTCATTAAAAAACATTTCATACCCCCCCACCAAGATAAAGCAATAAATAATTTAACCAAGATGTCAACAATAAAAGCCCTTTTTAGGTTACTTATTTAGCTTCCCAGAGTAGATTGGGAAACCGTCCTGTGGTTGAGCAAATTGCAGTTTGATTGCATCAATTATGACCTTCCATTTAGGATTGCCGAGGCTGTTGATCAGTGGTGGTGTACCTGATAAATTTCAAAATAAAAACAAGCCAAATCACTTCACAAAAATGAGGTAATCTAAACATCTATTTGTGTAAATAATTCAAAGTGGGTCAAAAAACATTGCTTTTAATTAACATATTCATATCTGTGGTTCTCCTGCCAGTTACTATTATGTAAAGTAAAATAAAATTAGCAACTTTTAGAAAAACAAAACAAAATGAAGGAACTGATCACCTGTTTTATTTTCATAACAGCTGCTGACCTATGGTCTATTAATATTCACTTTAAAGATGAGGTTCAAAAATAGCATGCTGAAATAACAACTACTGTACCACACATGAACATACCTTATACAGGCAGGTGTCAATGACCTGGTTGGTGACGGCCACAAGGTCATCTGTCAACTGGAGCAGGGAGTGTATGTACGCACACAGTGCCTCATTGCTCATCACATCCCACACACCATCACAGGCCAGCACCATGAACTCATCCTCCACCTCATTCCTCTCATGAACAGAAACCTCAGGCTCCGGAGACACAAGCTGCTCGCATGGCCCACGGTTCATCACCTTCTTATACTCATAATCGCCCAGGGCCCTAGACACAGCTAAGCTCCCGTTCACACGCTGAATCATAACTGAACCACCAGCTTGCACAATACGTGATTTCTCGGATGGTAGCTCCGGCTTGTGGTCTCGCGTCGCGAAGATCGGCACGCCATTGCGAGCGAGCACTGCGCGCGAGTCTCCACAGTTCGCTATGTAGATCTGCTTGGGCGACACGAACGCGCACACGGCCGTCGAGCCAGACTTCTCCTCGCCGTTGCACAGCTCCGGCAGCTCCCGCATCTTCTTGTCCAGGTCCAGGAAGCCAGCGCGGATCGCCTCTGCTACATCCTCGCGCCGGAACTCGTCCGTCTGAAGGATACACTCGAGGAGATTCTCCGCGCAGTGCGCCGACACCCGCGCTCCCGCATGTCCGTCAAACACCGCGAAATAAGACCAGTCCGATAGAGTACCATTCAGAGTTAGCTGCGCGTGATGCGCATCCTCCATCTCAACGCGCCAACCCTGCATCGACGCCACGCCATAGCGAAGACCATTCCCTTCCCCATTCTCGTTGTATTTCTTAGTCTCGGGCTTATTCAAAAACGCCCCCATACTGAGTCCTCTGTTACTATTAAGTTAATCGCACATAGTTTCCACACCATCAGGCACTCGAACGCACGTCGCAACCGATAACGTAAAAGGCGAGCAAAAGCATCACTGGTAGATACGATCTCACGGTATGATCACGTCAGATGGTTGATACACTACACTGGTGGCTGTGATGCCTAAACGAGTGGAGTTTATTGTTTCAACTGCTTCTACGTAGGTTAATTAATTACGCGATGGTGTTGCGTAGATCTCGATGACAAATCGTGCTCTCAGGAATCGTAAAACGAAAAAGCAACTCAAAAGAATGAATGGCGGACATAAATAGTAATTGTCTATGATTTACTTTTTTTAATGAGTTTTATCGGATTTTGTTTAAGGATTTCATCTGTGGATTTCATTCTTGGATGGATCCCACCCTCATTCAATCAAGAGGAAAATAATAAGTTTTGAATAAAATAAACAGGTTGTGATTACACAGGCTTACACGATGTTTATCAAAAGTTTTGCTTAAATAGTATTTTATTTTCAGTTCAATTTTCGTCATAAAAAAGATCACACTCACACATCATTCTTTTCAAAGCCATGACGAATAAATGTAAAAATGTAATATTTCTTGTCTTGTGCCTTCTGTCTTCGTCGAACAAAACGCTTATCAACCCTGCCGGCATGATTGTGTTGCTCAGCCGGCAATGCACCAATGCACGAACGAAACGTATGCCTCTTCTTGTCTTTTTTTATCTCCTGTCAAAGTCATGCGGAGAGGTTATGTTATGTTTCACAATTTATAGTAAATGTTATATTTAAATAACTTGTTACTATTAAGAACAAAGCGATATGAATATAACACCTAAACTAATTCAGAAACCAAAAAAATAAACATAGTACTTCATAACCTTGAAACTTTATGACATAACCTTTTTGTTAACTTGGAAGTTTGGAACCGTTTTTATCGATTGTTTCATGACTTAACTCCTGTATTTTCTAACAGGAAAAATGTACAAAAGTTTCTTATTTAGAAGGTAAGAATATTATTTTACATTTTTTGTCAGGAACAATACAAAACCAAAACTTTAATACGCGGTGTTTTTATGTAGATGTCTCCATTTACAATGTATGCATTTTATATTATGAACCATTTATTTTCCAGGTTACCAATAAAAATAATTAAAAATGAATTTGTTTCCCAAGTATATGGGTTCAAAAAAGTTCCATTGAACAATAGTCACCAATGGGCTAGACAGCTTTCAATATCTTACATTTGCTGCAAGAAAAGAAGATCGCATGAAGAAAAGGTACGCGCTTTGCTGATAAACTACTATTAAAACAACACTTAAACTTGTATTATGTATCAGTTGCCACCATGAAGGCTATACAAGGGTTTCCAGAAAATGAGTTAAAGTTTTATCATTGGTGGGAGGATACCATATTAATAGCAACAAGCTATAATCTTCTTATGGCTATTTGTTACAGTTATTTATTATTTTGAACAGGCTTGTGGCTAATTAATAACAGCCGTACAGGTTGATCAATCAGGTTAAGCGACACTTGCCGCTGTTGATCCATGGATGGCCTTCTTTACATATCAAGACCCCTCCGTACCTCTGAAAGCATGTTATGCCATTGGTCCTGGCTGTCATTTGTGGATCTTTGACAGTTGTTACAGGTTGTTAGAAGTCCGAAAGTCTGGCAACCAGTCGCACCAAGGGGTCCAGTCTTACACAATAAGTGTGTATTACCCAGCAACTGGGTTATGGAGGTCAGATAGGCAGTCACTCCATGTAAAATACTGGTATTCAGCTGCATCCAGTTAGACGCTGACACCAACATAGTTAAGAAAAGGCTAGGCAGATGATGATTCATTATTTTGAATCACTACTGTCTATGTTCTATGTTACAGGGGGTTGGTTTCCGCACTTAGTCCTTCAGGTGGACCATTACGTCCTGGGTCAAATAAATTTATTTTCTTTCTTTCTTTCATTGTGCGTGGGCCATGGCAGCCGTTCTTGGTGGTTATTTTTACCAGCCCACCTCCCTGCAGAAGTTTATAACATCTCCTGGTCTGTTTAGAATCTCTGTGTAGGATCTGGGTGCCCCGAGGGTTTCTGTCCTAATGTGGGTGACGCCTGTGCATTCGAAGAGCACATGCGCAACGGTTTCCTCTGCCTCCATGCAAGCCCTGCACAGAAGGCTGTCCGTTATGCCTATTGTGTGGAAGTGTTTTTTAGCAAGCAGTGGCCCGTGATGGTCTCCGTCAACAGGCGCAGGCCGGTCCTGTCCAGGCGTAACAAGCGCCTGGTTAACTTACTATCAAAGGATGACATAGCCTCCTTGAACTGTTTGCACCCCTGTGCCGAAGACCACCAGCTCTCTACTTGTGTGTGGGTGAGCTCCTGTAGCCATCTGCGTAGTTGGTGGAAGGGGATGGGCACGATCGGCTCCGGTCCGCAGACTGACGTGCCGGATGCTCTCCTGGCTAGTTCGTCAGCTGCGTCGCTGCCCAGCGATCCGCTGTGTCCTTTTATCCATTGCAGTGTCACTGTGTTGCGGTTGAATACCGTTATGCGTTCTAGCGCATTGTGACGTTCTTGTGTTAGTCTCGAAGTATTGTGTTTCCTCCCTAGGGATTGGAGAACTGAGGCGCTGTCGGAGAGTATACGTATATGAGTGTCCGTGACTCTCCTGGCTTCTATGGCATACGCCGCTTGTATAATGCCGACACACTCCGCCTGGTAGACAGTGTTGAACATTCCCAGCGGGCTGGATATGTTTATGTTAAGGTCGTGTGAGAAAACGCCAGCTCCGGTTCCGGAGTTGGTCTTTGATCCATCGGTGTATACTCTTACCTCATACGGGCTTGAATAGTCACACCGTTCCTCTGTGAGTATTATGTTGTAGTGCTTTTGGAAACAGTGTAGTTTTGGGGCTCTGTCGCAGGGAAGATTTCATCATCGGTCTTCGGTTGATCGCATCCTCCCTTATGCGTATGTGCTTGACTCTAGAGTCTTTGCTCAGGGTTCCTGTTATGTTAAGCCTAAAAGCGGCCAGGGCCGCCTCCTCTCGCACGATAAGGTGCAGAGGCGGCAATCCAAACACCGCCTGTAGGGCGGCGGTAAGCGTAGTTCTCATACCTGTGATTGCTATACAAGAAAACTGTTGCAATTTTTCGAGATATTTTTGGGCTGTGCTCAGGTCTGTCCTGGGCCACCAGACCAGTGAGCCGTATGTGATAATTGGCCGGATGACCGTGGTGAATAGCCAGTAGGTAATCTTGGGGTTAATTCCCCAGTTCCTGCCAAGCAGTCTTTTACACTGCCACAGAGATATGCTGGCTTTTGTGATGATGTAGTTGGTATGTTTTACCCAATTCAACTGTTTGTCCAAGAAGATGCCCAGGTACCTACTTGGTTTCAGTTGACAGGCTTAGGGTGGTCCCAAAGAATCGTGGTAGCTGCAAAATTGGCAGTTTCCTCTTCTTTGTGAATAGAACTAATTCGGTTTTTGTAGGGTTTACTGATAGTTGGTGCTTATTGCACCAATCCTCTACTATTTCTAAGGCTTGGCGCATCAGGTTGCATAGGGTATTTTCGTGGGTGCCATTTATTATTATGGTTATGTCATCCGCGTAGCCTACGGTGAAGTAACCTTTATCGTTGAGTGTTTTGATAAGGTTGTCGACGACCAGGTTCCGTAAAAGCGGCGAAAGGACGCCTCCTTGTGGGCAGCCCTTCGCCACTATGGCCCTGGTATTGTCGTTCACTGTGACTTGTACAGCTCTCAGTTTAAGCATGTTTGAGATCCAGCCACTTAAGGTGGGGTCTAGGCTATGTCTGTCAAGGGCCGTGTTGATGCTATTGAACATTGTTTTGTCAAAGGCGCCCTCGATGTCAATGAAGGCGGCCAGTGCCGAGCATTAGTGGTCCACTGCGCATTCAATTTTGGAAACCACGCTGTGCAGCGCGGATTCTGTTGATCTGCCTGTGGTGTACGCATGCTGTTGTTTGTGAAGGGGTTTGGCCGGAAGAGGTCCGTCTCGGATGTGTCCATCGCAGAGTCTCTCAAGGTTCTTCAGTAGGAAGAATGTGAGGCTTATAGGCCTGTGAGCCTTGGGTTGTGTATAGTCGGTTTTGCCAGGTTTGGGTACGAAAATGACTCACTTCGCGATGATTTACCCCCCACTGCAGCAGGGCTGGGAAAATGCAATCCAGCCCCGCGGACTTGTAAGGCTGAAAGGTGTCAATAGCCCACCTTAGCCGATCTTCTGTTACTATTTTGCGGGCTCTGGACCAGTCCTGATCAGTTGGGGTCCATTCTCGTTCAGCCTCCCACCTCCCATCTTTCAGGAGTCTGCAGTCTGGGAAGTGGGTCTCGAGAAGGACCTTACTGGTTTCCTGGTCGGTTAGCGTGTATGAATTATCAGGAATTTGCAGCGCGCTGAGAGTTCGGTCCTGACCTGCTGCTAGAATCTTCCTTACCCTAGCGGCTTCGTTATTTGTCTCGATGGATTCGCAGAATTTCCGCCATGCTGATCTCCTGGCGGTTCTGATCTGTTTTTTGTATGCGTATTGGGTTTCGTTTTTAGCTCTGTTGAATTGTTTACGTAATGCATCTCTGAGTTTATTAAGTTCAGCGTTCCACCAGGGGTTCCTCTCGCCCTTGGTTTGTGGCGCTCTTAGTTTGCAGCATGCATGGCATGCATGAACGTGTTAGCATGGATTCTAAATGATTTTTCTATCTAGCAAAATAGATCATTATAAAAAAGTATCACTGTAGTATTTTTTTGTTTAAATGTATAATATAGTGACTGGTGCCGATTCCCTTGTTCACAAACTAAACTAAATTTAAGTTCAGTGCATCCTTTTCTTTCTATTTCATTAAGAAAAGGACAGAAGATCAATTTTGGTTTAGTCCTGTCAAATTAATCAGCGCTTGACGTAAATTGACGTAATTTTAGTAGGCAAGTTTTTAATCACGTCTAAACTTGTATGGAGTTGTGACAGGCGCTGATTAATTTGACAGGACTAAACTAAAATTTATCTTCTGTCCTCTTCTTAATGAAATAGAAAGAAAAAGATGCACTGAACTTAAATTTAGTTTAGTTTGTGAACAAGGGAATCGGCGCCATTATCTATCTTTATGTTTAGGTCAAAATAAATATTTTTGTATTTTGTATGTTCTAGGTATATAAGTTTTTTTTAATTTTCCCTTTGTACAGGAGGCTGAGAGCAAAGGCAGACAATCAATCAGGTATTCACCAAAAGGTGCAGAAGTTGTTGGAATATGGCGGAACATGACTGTGCAGGAAATAGCCGCTGTCCTCAACAAAGATGTGGGTTAGTATTGCTTGTGTAAATATAACTTCCACTATAAGTATGTTGGCCGTAAGTGAATAAATGGAATATGAAATATGTTTTACTTTTAGTGTCAATCTTTTTTTTTTTGTTTTGGTGGGAAATCATCAAATAACTGCTCCCGCTCTGGCTGGAGCGGGAGGTTGTGCTCTTACTGACTAAAACCCACCCATATTCCTTCTATTGCCTGTGTTGCCAGGGGCCTCGGTAACCCTTTAGTACCTTCCCGCAACCCCGGCCAATTTATTGAAAACTATCCCAAAAAACTGTATGACCGGGATAAAGAGTATCCTATGTGTTAGCCCAGGTTATATACTATCTGTGGACTTTGTGCCAAATTACATCCAAATCCTATTAGTAGCATAATACTAATGATTGAAAATTTGAAATGCTATAGAGCCTAGTACTTTTGTTACGTTACTGTAGAATTGACAGCTAGGAGCAGTTTGAATGGTAAAAAGAAAAATGTTGTTTTTACGTTTTTTCATTCAATAGATAGATAGACAGTTAGATTTATTTATTTGCATAGAAAGTAGGTAACTCATACAATTAAATGTTAAATATTTTTTGAATCCTTATACAATCCGCCTCATGGCATGCAAATTTTTTATTAAACTTATACTACAATTATTGAATTTACTTAAAGCTATTTAATTACTTATTATATGAACATCGAAATTAAATAGTAATGTAATTTAAAAAATCTGATACACAGTTTTTGAATTAGAAATTTTTTAAGGTACTTTTTAAATCTTCTTAAAGGTTGCTCTTTAATCGTTTTTGGTACATGGTTATAAATAAGAAGAGCCATGCACATAACACTCTTTTTCAATTATGCTGTATTATATCCAACTATGCATAACTTGTCTTCGGATTGAGTTCTTAATCGTGTAGTCCTGGTTCTAGTATTTTTCAAAGTTGGGAATAAGTGATCATTTGTTTTAACAAAAAAGGCTATCTCTAGTATATATAGGCATGCAAAAGTTAATAGATTATATTTTTAAAAACAGGTACGCTGCTGTCGGTCACTTTGAGATTAAGAATAGATCTAACACAGCGTTTTTGCGCCTTAAAAATACTTTCTTTCTCAATTTTTTAAATTATTCTCTTCATTCTGGACATAAATTCAATTTGAAAAAAAAAATATTGCCCTGGATTGCTCCAGCCCTTCTCGAGTTTTGCGCTTAGCGCTTAACAAATTTAGTCATTCATTTTTATTTTTAGTGATGTCATGGGTAAATAAAAACCTTTTCAATTTAATTTATCCCCAAACTTTAAGTTTAGTGTATCTCAATTTATTTTTACTTTAAAAGTGTTTATCAAACTTATGAGTTAGCAATTAACAACTTTTGTTTTGTTTCAGATCATGTACTGAAATCTCTAGAGTTTGCAGACAAGAACTCAGAAGTAGATTATACAGAGAAGACTGTTATACACAACCCTCAGATCATCAGGGACATTGTTAAGATATCCGGCTGCAGGTTCAAGATCATACCTAGACCTGATCAGGAGTTGGAGGAAGAAGAAGTAAGTGAGGTTTTTTATCTAAGGTTTTGTAGGTGTTCAAGCTCTTTGCACAAATTTTTAAGTCGAGCCAGTTAACAGCAAATTCGCAAGATTTCGCCCAACGAGTCCCACGTGGGGCAAAATCTTGCGAAGCCTTGTTCCTTACTTTCACTGAAATTTGAACTCTACACCATCGAAATAAAGTTGAAATTGCAATGTAACTGCGGCTGATCGCCAAAATCAACTTAACCTTTTGCCCGTCAATAAAGCAAAAACCGTGCTTTCGGCGCCAAGCTACCAATTCATCCTTTAATACCTGTCACGTAGTCGTGACCGTGGCGTGCTGGGCACATTTTGGTTTGTCATCTAGATGACTGTGGCGGTCACAAGGTTAAAATGTAGTATCCAATCAAGAAATCTTTATCCTAGAACAAAGACGCAGTACCAGCTCCTCCTGCGCCACCGGAAGCACTCCGCCCTCGCCCGCCCGTCGTCTGCGTGATGGGCCATGTAGACCACGGCAAGACGACGCTGTTAGATGCTTTGAGAGATACGGCAGTTGTTGATGAGGAGTTTGGTGGAATCACGCAGCATATAGGCGCTTTTGAAGGTAATTAAAAGTTAACTAACTCAAGGTTTAAAGATCATGATAGCGCTCAAAAACCGCAAAAAGAATTATTTATTTTTATTTGTTTGTAAAGCACTTCAACGACATACTCACTAAGACATACACAAACAAAAATCACCACTTGGCAGTGTTGCTAGGGAGACCGAGGAGGGTTGTAACAATCACGTCACGAAACAAATCTCAGCCGAAAAGAGTCGTATCACTATCGACGTTTTAAATACAAATAGCTAGTTCTATCCTCTATAAAAGAGTATGTATGTATGTGTCTATTTCTTTGGCACGCTCTGTAGCTTAAACGGCTTGATAGATTTTAACATACGAGGTGCCCTTAGATTCGTCTTAATTGTGGGACTGACATAGGCTATATAATATTTATAAATTGCATCTGCAAATACAAAAAAGACGAGGGGAAGGTTTTTTAAATAAATTGCAACAATATTGGTATCAAATAAAAGCTAGTAATGAGTAATTTTAAAATATATATATTAATAAAACTAAAAAGCCTGAAATACAATACATTATTTAAAAAAATAAAAAACCCGACTGCAAAAACACGTAACTGAAAAGGGAAAAACAAGCATTATAACGAGGGCGGCACTGAAAATTTCTGGAATCAAGGAAGTGACACAACATTACTATTTAAAAATGTATTTATTGCTTTTCGAAGCATTCTCCGCGAAATTTGACACATTTTTCCATACGTTGGAACCAATCATTGAAGCAACCATTCCATTCGGAAGTTGGGGTCTCCAAAATGGCCGTTTTGTAGGCGTCCACAGCTTCTTCAGGTGATGAAAATCTCTGTCCACGCAATTTATTCTTTATTTTAGGGAAAGTATAGAAATCATTAGGGCTTAGGTCGGGGCTGTACGGCGGATGGTCTAATAATTCTATGTTTTCTTGCTCTAAAAACTCTTGTTCTGTGCGCGGTGTGAAAACTCGCATTGTCGTGATGGAGGATGATGCGGCGGTTGCAGTTCTCTTTACGGAGTTCAGAAACGACCTGTGGCAAACAAATGCTGGCATACCATTCTGCATTAACCGTTCTTTGTCCCTCAAGAGGAATAGTCGTAACATGGCCGGTTTTGGAGACAAACGTGGCCACCATTTTTTTTGCAACACTCCGTGAACGAACAATTTTTGTTGGCTTTAACTCATTTTCGAACACCAAACTCGTGACTGGTTTTTTGTTTAGGGTTCGTACGCGTATATCCAGGATTCGTCACCTGATACGATGTTGTATACAGCATTTGAGGATCCTGCGTGGAATCTTTCGCGAGTTCTGACGCACCAAGTAACGCGAGCCGCTTTTTGCTCTTCACAGAGCGAATGTGGTATCCATCGGGAAAACAACTTTTTTACACCTAATTGTTCATGCAAGATTATTTGTATTTGACTCATGCCAATGTCTAAAGTTGCCTGAATTTCGCGGTATGTCACATGTCGATCTTCCTCAATCAGCTTACGCACAGCATCAACGTTTTCTTGGGTGACTGCAGTTTTTGGACGACCTTGACGGGGATCATCACTGAGCTTGACACGTCCACGTTGAAATTCAGCAAACCAGCGATAAATTGTGGTTTTGGATGGGGCTTCATCACCAAATGCAGAAATCATCCGGTCAACACACTGTTTTTGTGTTAAACCACTTCGAAATTCATAATAAATCATCGCTCTTGAATTTTCTCGAGTCAATTCCATTTTCTCAACTACTAAACAAGTTTGACAAAACCTTGTGACAAGACCGAGAATCTTTTTTTAAATAAATAAATGGTATTCGATTTTTAAAACCAAGGAGTTTTCAATTAATATGACAGGAACAGTGGAAATATTCCATTCCCGATACTTTTAGTGCAGCACTCGTAATCAAACGAATAACCTAAAAATTAATGCTGTAACTTTTCATTGTCCCCGCCTGCGATACCAAAATTCTATAGATTATAATGCTTGTTTTTCCCCTTTTCAGTTATGTGTTTTTGCAGTCGGTTTTTTGTTTTTTTTTAATATTTTTTTTTTCTACATAACCTCTTATCGTTGACCCGCGGCAAACTACATCAGCGAGCACGACAAGAAAGAGTCATAAGCGGGATGTAGCTAGCTCGCTAACGCTTAAATATACCAAGAAATGGGCTTTGTAACAATTCGCCTCTCCTCGGTCTCTCTACTTTTAAAACGGATGATTATGCTCATAGATTGCCGTGGCTTGTATGTCCAACCAAATACTATAAATCCTGTGCTTCATTACAAGAAAAATCTGAATATGGGGAAACAGATAAGTAATAATAGGTATCTTTTTCTCCAGTCCAACTATCATCGGGCGATAAAGTAACATTCCTGGACACGCCGGGCCACGCGGCCTTCACAGCCATGCGCTCGCGCGGCGCGCACGCCACCGACATCGTCGTGCTGGTGGTCGCGGCCGACGACGGCGTCATGGAGCAGACGGTGGAGTCTATCAGGATGGCCAGGGAGGCTAACGGTGAGCGTAGCTAGAAGCCATTATCCAACTAGCCTCAGGCGACAAAGTAATTATTGAATAGTAGCCATCTTTTCGTTAATCATTGACAAATTAAGCTCGTGGCAGGTTGTTCGTGTATACGCACGAACGAACAAAACATGGTGAACACGAACACGGAACGTTTGGTGGTTACGTATGGACGTAAACTAGCTAAGCGAACACACTTTGCTAATTTACGTCCGTGTTCGTACGTACGTACACGTCTTAAGGCGTGTATGCACGAACATGGCAATCATGATGAGGTCATGGTGGAACATGGCGATCCAATTTAGTTTTTCTGTGTGGACGGTGTTCGGAGAATATGGTGTTCGTGTTCGCTTTGCAAATTTACGTCCACACATAAGAACCAAATGTTCCGTGTTCGATGTTCGTCTTCACCATGTTTTGTTCGTTCGTACCTACACGCCTTTCGATATTTTACGGTAAAAAGTTGGGATTACATATCAACATCCCACTGTTCCTTCATATGGCTAAAAACAAATGCAGCATGAAATTGCCATGTGATCTGATCCAAAATAAAACGGTAAAATAGCGTAATAATCAACGCCGTGTGATCGCGGCCAATGTCACATTAAAATCTCTAGGTAATCTAAACTGAAGAAAGTTGTATGAAAATTCGAAAACATAGTCATGTTTCAGAAAATTCAACTGTATAAATTTTTTGTTTCAGTGCCAATACTGGTGGCGATCAACAAAATCGACAAGCCAGGTGTGAACATTGTAGGTATGCCTCTTTTTATACTTCTATATCGTTCTTACTGTGTTATCTTTTACTCTAGCACATTCCAAGCTTTTTTAACTTTGTTTAAGTGTCAGACTCACAAAGATGGGCTTGCGGAAGGTCAGCAATGGGTAGCTCACCGTCCGGTAAGGACCAGGCCCGGGTCGACGGCGCGTTGTATTCCACGCGCGCCTCAAAGAGATGCTCCTCCCGCTCCGCCCCGAGCGGGAGAAGTTATTTGATGATTTCCCACCCTCAAAAAAAAAAGACTCACAAAGATAGTATAAAAAATCTGGTGTAGCTCTCTGACTATTAAAATGTATCAGAATAGGGTATTTGACTGCTATTTTTTTATTTGATTTTTAAACCCAGATAAAAGTTAAGCCACAGTAAAAAAAATATTTAAATATCTAAAAAATGGCGAAGTTGTTTTCGTTTTAAAGCCTATGCTAGATAGAGCACTACTAGCATCTGACATCACAACAGAGGAAAGCCATAGCAACTTGGCGCCATTCAGTACAGTGATTGTTTTGTGTGACAAGGTTAAAAGAATAATTTGAAAGCATATAACTTGTCAAATTTTCCACTTATTTGTTATTTCACAAAACATCTCTTTTTAGTAACATATTTAACCTGTTACGCCCCGCGCGACACCGATTCGGAGTCAAACAATAGAAAATCAATTGTGTCTTATTAGCTGTCCTTGACCAATTAAAATAAGTATTAATTCATATGTTTCTTCGATAGCAGTCAAATACCATATTTCGAAAGACATTGTTTATCCACATTATAATATCTGCGTTACTGAATGGTGAACAGAATACAGTGCTGTGTTTGAAACCTACTGCAAATCTTGCATCCTGCGTGACTCAATTTTATCTAATAAAATATTTGCTGCAAGGTGCAGTTGTACAGTCGCCAGCACATTTCTCCAAATGATTTTAAACCTTAAAATGTTGATGGTTAAGTTCAAAATCGAATGAGAAAATTTGACAGTTTGTGCATTTCCCATACAAGGTATACCAGGAATTCATTCATCGCACGTGTATGTAAATTCCATCATAATTATACTTTTTTTTGTCAGTGCGCGTCACAATCACGTGCAATACTAAATATGCATAGTAATACTGATTCGTTTACATAATGACTAATACATAATTACGATTCAGCTAAGAAAAGGTTGTATCTCATTAAGATAAATCACGTCATCATGAATGCGAGCAAATTAAAATGCTAAATCATTCAGTAGTCTGTCATCAATCATTCATTCATTGATGTAAAGCTTTTTTAGGTTCTTAGCATGCATATCAAACAACTCCGCTATGGTAGTTCACTTTTGAATATTGACTTTGGCCAAGTTGAGCCACCAAAGTCGAATTATTAATTCACTGAAGTAATCTGACATGTGCTAGCTGTCACTTTGTGTATTAAAATGGTCATATTTATTGTAATGGTGATCGTTTAGTTTAATCTACAGTGTAAACTCTATATAACGACACTGAAGGGACTGTGCATTTTATGGCGTTATAGAGAGTTGTCGTTAAATGGAGAGAAGAAAAATCAGAATTAGAAAAATAAAAAGTTTATTTCAGAGTAGTGTTATTAGTTATGTACATAAAAAATAATCTTATGCTATGCTATTGCGCCATGTTTACAGCTTGAAACTTTGTAAACAACTGAGAATAGTGATACATAGATAAGGTATAGATGATCCATGACTCCTTATTAGCTAGGATAACAAAGCAACAAAAAAAACGTACGCAGCTACGCAGTTTTTACTATTTTTAGCAACCAAGATACTTTTTATTACTCAATTGTTGTCGTTATTGAGAGTGAAGTTGATGCTATGTAGAGTGTATCGTTGTATGGTAGACAAGCTAAACCAACCAAAGTCGATTGATTTCGACGCTTTAGAGAGTTTGTCGTTAAATCGAGTGACTTTACGTGGAGTTTACACTGTATTTATATAAGTGTAAAATAAATGTATAATAATAGGTGTAAGTATTCAATAATTATGTCCATTTTATTTCACACTGTGACAGCTAGCCCAATGTCAGGTTACTCCAGTGAATTAATCATTAGATTTTTCTAGCTTACGCTAGGTTTAATTTCGATAAAATGAATTAGTATTAATAATTTGATTTCGTTCGCTATGAACCAACAGTAGAGGTCTATGATTGATTGCCCATCCAAATTGACGATTTTAATAAATATCCGTTATTCACCATCCATCTATGGCCGTGGTATGTTGTCCATCTGTTCAGAACAAACCTACAACGAAAAACACTTCTATGGCTGTTCTACGATTTAATCCTTAATAGGGCATGGGCAAACTGTAGGTGTTTGAAAAAAAATGCATTTAATTTGGCATTATAGGTGTAAAGTGTTGTAAGATAAACCAGTACATCCCCAAGTGTTTTCAGTTTTTCAGAAAAATATTCCCTTCGTTCGTTGCGACAACGAGTCTTTTGAGAAAAAAATGACAGTGACATTTTGTGGGAACAGTTACACATTTTGTGGGAATAATGCTCATCTTGCCCTATTACGGGTTAAGGTGGATCCGCAGTGGTAGCACGCGAAATTCAAACTATCTTACGTTTCTTGCAATTTGCAGGTCAGTATCAGGTTGTATCTTGCTCAAAATATGATTTTCAACCATAACAAATACGTATTTACAGAATTGAGATCATTAGAATCATTAATACATCTCTCTAAGTTAGATTTGTTCCATAAGAACTTTGATTTGTTCTGACACTGACCTGAAAATAGCAAATACGTAAGAAATTTTTTTGAATTTGACCACTGCGGATCCACCTTAAAAAGATCTTGGTTGCACACTAGTCCCCTTGCAACTACAAGATTTTAATATTTCTGTGAACCGCTACACTACCAGTTCCCTTTTATTTTTGGGGAATCAAATATCATTTTCTTGTGCCCTACATCCCTAACCAACAACCAAACAAAAAAACTCACCCCCAATCCCTTCACAGGACCACACAATGCGTTCACTGGCGACTCACGGAATTGTCTGCGAAACGTTAGGCGGTGACATCCAGGCTATACCAGTATCAGCGTTGAAGAAGCAGAACCTCGACACACTGGTGGAGGCGCTGACGTTACAAGCTCAGCTGATGGAACTAAAGGCAGACCCGGGAGGGTATGTGGAGGGCGTCGTTATTGAAGCTCAACTGGATCCCAGGACTGGGTGAGTCAGAGTCACATAAACTTTGTGGAAATTTGTACCCTTCGAATACTTTAGGAATATCGGCTGTGCAAATAGGTAAACGCCTTCAGGGCTAAGACAATATTTTCGGTTGGTCACTTGCTCCCAAATACTGACGTAACATATTTGTTACAGAAAACAAGCAACAGTATTAGTTCAACGCGGCACGTTACGACGAGGGAGCGTCATCGTGGCAGGCACCGGCTGGGCAAAGGTGAGAATAATTTAGCGAGCACATTGATAGGGCCGCCGAGAAACGCCGCCATTTTGTTTTTCAATACAACTTCTGTGACAATTTCACAATTAATGTTTACCGGAAATGCCCTTCCGGTAAACATTTGTGAAATTGTCACAGAAATTGTATTGAAAAACAAATGGCGGCGTTTGTTCCAATTTTGGCTACGCGTCAAAAGATTCTTGTACCGTTGGCATCTTATTTGTCATCAAACTCAAAACTCAAACTCAACTAAAATAATTGGTTGTCTGTAAAGTCGGTTTACGGACGATAATTTTACGTGATAACGAGAGAGAGATGCGTCACAAGCCGAACGCTTAGGCCGATCGTGCCTCTCTATCGCTAGTTCCGCGCTCTCGCTTGCACGCTCGGCTCAGGTGGAACGTGACAATGAGTCATGCTTTTTCGTGCGTGCATCCGACGTTCATCGATTTATAAGACGTTGTCACGTCAAAAAAAAAAACTCAAACTACAAGCATTTATTTCAAATAAACCAAATACAGGCACTTTTGAAGTGTCACGGGGTCGGTCAGTCAGAAAGATTAAGCTTGTTGCCCATTTCGAAGCGCAGTAGGTTCCTAAGGAGAAGAATGGGCAAGAAACTCACCACGGACACTCTTTTAAATTAAAATATTGTTACAAAAATAGTTACATAGTTACATCATTAATGGTGCCGATTCCCTTGTTCACAAACTAAACAAAATTTAAGTTCAGTGCATCTTTTTCTTCCTATTTCATTAAGAAAAGGACAGAAGATAAATTTTAGTTTAGTCCTTTCAAATTAATCAGCGCTTGACGTAAATTGACGTAATTTTAGTAGGCATCTTTTTAATCATGTCTAAACTTGTATGGAGTAGTGACAGGCGCTGATTAATTTGACAGGACTAAACTAAAATTTGTGAACAAAGGAATCGGCACCATTGTTTGTTATTTTTAATAGTTACATCATTCATGTTGAAATTATACTGTGAGAACAATGTAGAAAAGACGTAAACGTTAAAAGAACCGTAAAAAAAATATCATAAATTCATAACACATAGTCATTTATGTTCAGGTTCGAGTACTAAACTCAGCGGAGGGTAGATCAGTACAAGAGGCCCCGCCATCGACGCCGGTGTCAGTGCTCGGCTGGCGAGAGTTACCATCAGCAGGAGACCAGGTGCTAGAAGTTAGCTCGGAGGTGAGTTATTTTATTAAGGGTCTCGCGAATATGTGTCTATATAAATAAAAATGAAATGCTAATCGTTGGCAAGCGCATCACTTCAGAACGGCTGGACCAATTTGGCTATATTTTGTTTTAAAATGTTCGTAATTATGTTTTTATATAAAGAAGCTTCCCGGGAAATGTTCAAATTCAAAAAAAAAAAAAAGAAAAACAGTGCTTTTTTCTATAAGATTTCTGTATGAATTATTGTTTCGCCAGGACGACGTCTGTCTGATCAGCTAGTTTACAATGATTTGATGATTGGACGTACGGGCAAAATCTGAAAAATATCGATAGTAGCCATTGAAAACATGGAGTTGAGTTTGGAAAAGCATTACTAGTTATAAACACGTGTTTTCTCATTTCTTCACTTTTAGTGATAAAACCGCCCAATGATTGTGTCACCCTATGTAAAATTTCTGCATTATCTGGTAAGGTTTACATATAAAAGCATATTATATTCTGCGATGCGCCTAAAATGGAGTCAGGAGATCTATTTAAACGCGGAGATAGCCGATGGAGTAAAACTGTGACAGAGTGGTGGCCAAGGTTAGGCCATAGAAACCAGGGCCGTCCAAAAGTGCGTTGGGTTGATGGTATCGTCCGGGAAACACCTGCATGAGGGACGCACGGAACCGGGAAGTCTGGAAGAAAAAAGGGGAAGTCTATACCCAGCAATGGGTGATTCCGGTCTGAAATGATGATTCTGATTATTCTATTCTATCTTTCTCTCTCGTACAGAACCTTAATTTTTTATAACGAAAGCCCGAATGTCAGAATAAGTTATTTCGATCGTGTGTTTTACGCAAAAAAGTCACTTCCTAGCCACTAATTGCTCTTGAATTCGCATACGACCCATTAGGCTGTGGTATCGGCAGCTCATTCGCTGCTTATGTTAATATGGAAATTCTAGTTCATCCATGGCTAAAACTCGTGAACTTTTGCTGGCTACATTGTCTTACCTTTCCCACATTCTACAACAGAAACGTGCCGCCGAAGTAATGCGCTGGCGTCACAACCTCCGTATGAAGGAAAAACAAGCCGCCGACCAAGAAGTTATCGCCGCTAAGGAGGCCGTACATCAGGAACAGTACAACGCGCGCCTCGCCCGCAAGAGGGCGCTGGGCAGGTACAAGCTGAGGGCCGACGGGCCGCGCCAGAAGATGATACAGTACGACACGCATCCCACGCTCAGCGTCATTGTGAAAGGTAACATATAACATACCAAGTTCTGCCCGCGACTTCGTCCGCGTGAAATTTCTTGTTCCTCCGTAGTTCCAGAGATTAACCCCTACGTATGTACCTACTACATACAACTTACAAACAAAAACCTCTTAATAATATTAGTATAGACTAGCTTCTTAGAATTATGTGAATTTTTATTCAATAACTATTTTATTTTTATAGGTTATTTCATACGTTTATTTTATTTTTTATTTATATCCGTATCTATCCGTGACATCACAGTGGGCCCTATCAGAATACCAGCGCTGTGGCACTTATTTCTTAAGTACTGCAGCATTATGCTGAGATAGGAGCCTTTTGGCCTCGTACAGAACTTTTTGTTTTTATTTTAATTTTACTTTGTTTTTTTTTTATGATTCTATGAGTGTTTTTTAGTTTAGTTTAATGTGTGATCTCCTGTTCGAGTCCCAATAAATACTTTTTCTTTCTTTTCTTCTGCCCGCGATTTCGTTTGCGTGGAAGTCGTAAGACACCACAATATTTAAACTAATATGAAAAACGTCTGAGCCCCGCGGGATGGAACCTCGTTGACATAGGCCTGCACAGTTCGGCTCTTCTCGATAACGCTCGGTTCTCGTCGGGCGCCCGCTCTCGGCCAGCGCGTCGCTCGCCCGCGCTATTACTTCGTTTTCGCTTAGCGTTCTTTCTGATTTTTTTGCCCTTTTGCTCGGCTCCTGAGGACGTAGCGTGTGATTAAATAGCGTGTGATCTTTCTCAAGAATTGGGCTGTCAAATGCAAAACGATCGTTTAGCACGTTCTAACAATCATTAGTAGGTGTAGATAAGTCTGAAATCGCCAGCCCGTGCTGAGCAAGCGTTGTGATCAATGCTTGTGCCTTCTTTGTATTAGAAGAGGCCTTTACCCTACTATAGGACATTAATAAGCTGGTATTGTTATTTTTTTTTTACACAGAACAAGCAAAACATAAAATAAATATTATATAATGGAACTGCTTTAAAACATATTAAAATACACAGCTGAATTAATAGCAATCTTAAGGTGATACTCGATAAAATAGTAACATCAACTGAACGTTATATATTAATTGTTTGAAACAACATTACATTAAAATAGCAAAATAAAATCTAAGAAGTATTAAAAGTAAGTTCAATCATACACTTCTATAATAAAATATTAAAATAAAGAATTATTTAGTATTCACGTCAATTATGGGCAAGGACTGTAAAAATATATCATAAAAAGAAAACAAAACAATATGAAAAAATAAAACATGTTATTTTTTTAACAGTTCCGACACGTGCAGACTTATTAAAACAAAAGCACTTTCTACTTCCTACATTTAAATATTTTGGACAAAAAAAAAATAGGTTGAGGAGGAAAAAGTTTCTTCGCATTTTTTAAGTAAGTAAAATTCAATACATTTTTTAATATAGTTTATTTACATTTAACTAAAGTATGTAGGTACCATTTATTTCGATAACTTTTTGCCATCTTGTAGGTAGGGACATGATCCCATTGCTATAGAAATTTTGAGACTTCAAAATACCGCGTTTTGGCAGTCCTCTCGTGATGTTAACCTGACACTGCCTAAAGAATTCTGAAGAGACCGAAACAGGTGGAAATCTGAAGGTGCAAGGTCAGGACTATACGGCGGATGCATTAACACCTCCCAGCCAACTCTCTTAATTTTTGCTGAGTGGCTAAAGATGTGTGAGATCTAGCGTTATCATGATGAAAAACCACACCCCTTCTGTTGATTAATTCCGGCCGCTTTCACTTAACTTCTTGCCTTTATCTCACCAGTTGTTCGCAGTAGAGTTCAGAATCGATAGTCCTGCCTGGTGGTAACAGCTCATAATGAATAATGCCCTTCCAATCCCACCACACACACAGCATCACCTTGTTGCGAGTTAACCCGGGTTTCACCACAGTCTGTGAAGCCTGACCGGCCTTTGACCACGACCTTTTTCGCACGTTCTTGTCGTACGTGATCCACTTTTCATCACCAGTTATCAGCTTCTTCAAAAATGGTTCGGTTTCATTACGTCGTAATAAAGAATCACAAATGAGTACACGGTTCATTAGGTTTCTTTCAGTGAGCTCGTGGGGTACCCAAATATCGAGCTTTTTTGTGTACCCAGTTTTTTTCAAATGCGCTAAAACTGTTTTGTGGTCAATTCCCAGTTCTTCAGCTACGTCGTAACTACTGCTTGCTTGCTCCACTTTTTCAAAAATGGCATCCATTTTATCCGTAATAGGGCGACCAGAGCGACGTGCATCTTTGACATCAAAATTTCCGGATTGAAAACGCTTAAACCAAATTTGTGCTACTCTCACAGACTGCACTAGGTCCATAAACATCGCAAATTTGTTTCGCGGCTTGCGTTGCATTTTTACCTTTTTTGTAGTAAAATTTTAAAATGTATCGAATTTCTTCATTAGATTCACTCATCTTGACGGTACTAAAAACAAATGAAAATCACACGTTTTCCTAATTTGAATTTGGAATTATGTTCTTTAAAATTTAAACTTTCAATGATACCAAAACCAGCCAGATACAAATAGTATACCCAAAGAGATTTTATTACAAGTTCATACATACTATAATGCGAAAAGACTTTTTCCCCAACCTAATAGATATAAGGAATATTGTAGAAAATATGAAATTGTATTTCCATGGAAGTCAAACATGGAATACAATCCATTAGAAAGCAAAATTTACAGCATTCTACAAAGTCCTGATATTAATGATAGATAAGTTAGAGTATATAAACATAAATTATGTATCAGAAGTTTAAATCCATCATTATGGATTCTGGGGACGAAGGCCCGCGTGCACCACGCCAATCACTAACATTACACATTGACATTTAGCATTAAACATAATTTTAAACATCGGTTTGTCTCGCTCATCGAACTAATTTAGTGTAACGTGGTGCAAGCAAACAAAATATATTACTTTATGTTTTGTATGAAGATGGTAGTCTTCAATTAATTATTCATATTATTCATACACATAGGTACCTACTGTGCTTCTTAATGTCTCTCGGCAAACTTCGAGTTTCGTCAGGCGTCGGATTTCTAACAGTTGCCCTTTGTAACCAATTTGCAACTGAAAGAAAATTATGATAGACTTAACAAGAAAGTTATGATAGACTTCGATTGGCCTTTCACGGTGAAGCGACTGTTTACAACTGGTTTAATGAGTTAAAACGTGGTCGCACTAATCTCACCGATGATCTGCGTGAGGGACGGCCTTCTACGGCGACGACTGAAGATAACAACAGTGTTGTGCGACCTCGTGCCACTGTTTACAACTGGTTTAATGAGTTTAAACGTGGTCGCACTAATCTCACCGATTATCTGCTTGAGGGACGGCCTTCTACGGCGACGACTGAAGATAACATCAGTGTTGTGCGACGTATGATAGAGACTGACAAAAGAGTGACTTATCAGCAGATTCAGACAAGCTTAGGCATCGGTATGAGTCTCGTGCACAAAATCCTCCATGAACATTTAGCGGTCAGGAAGCTTTGTGACCGGTGTATACCTCATAATTTGACAGAAGCCCAAAAACTCCGTCGTGTTGATCGGTGTCGTGAGATGGTTCAAAGATTTAACGGCTCAAATGTGACTCAAATGCTGTGTTCGACATACTTACGGGTGATGAAAGCTGGATTTATTGTTATGATCCTGAAACTAAGAGACAGTCTGCTGTCTGGGTGATTCCTTCCGAGGAGTTGCCAACTAAAGTAAAGAGAGGTCGAAGCATGGGAAAAAATGTGGCCTCGTTCTTCGGAAGGACAGGTCATTACGCAACAATTGTTTTAGAGGCTGGAAAAAGTTCGGGAGAAACGACCTCGCAGTAGGATTCTCCTTCACCACGACAACGCCTCGTCGCACACCGCCAAGCAAACAATCGACTGCTTGGCGACTTCAGACGTGGATTTACTGGGTCACCCACGTCTGACGTCGATTTTTATTTATTTCCGAAAATAAAAGAAAAACTTCGAGGAAAACGTTTTATGGCCGCCGAGGAAGAAAAAATGTAAAAAAAAAAGAAAAAAAAGAAAATGGCTGCATTTAAAAATGCCGTCGAAGGACGAGTGGGTAAAGTGCTTTTCTCAGTGGTTCCATCGGATGCAGCGATGTATTGATGTAAATGGAAACTATTTTGAAAAGATATAATAAAACTAATAACTTGCTAGTTTGTTCAGTTTTTGATTTTCTAAGAACTTTCAGTGTCACCCTCGTCAAAGCTACGCACTGATCCATGCTCAAAGACTTAAATGGAAATGGGCGGGGCATACGTATAAAGTCAAATCACAAATGAGTACACGGTTCATTAGGTTTCTTTCAGTGAGCTCGTGGGGTACCCAAATATCGAGCTTTTTTGTGTACCCAGTTTTTTTCAAATGCGCTAAAACTGTTTTGTGGTCAATTCCCAGTTCTTCAGCTACGTCGTAACTACTGCTTGCTTGCTCCACTTTTTCAAAAATGGCATCCATTTTATCCGTAATAGGGCGACCAGAGCGACGTGCATCTTTGACATCAAAATTTCCGGATTGAAAACGCTTAAACCAAATTTGTGCTACTCTCACAGACTGCACTAGGTCCATAAACATCGCAAATTTGTTTCGCGGCTTGCGTTGCATTTTTACCTTTTTTGTAGTAAAATGTTAAAATGTATCGAATTTCTTCATTAGATTCACTCATCTTGACGGTACTAAAAACAAATGAAAATCACACGTTTTCCTAATTTGAATTTGGAATTATGTTCTTTAAAATTTAAACTTTCAATGATACCAAAACCAGCCAGATACAAATAGTATACCCAAAGAGATTTTATTACAAGTTCATACATACTATAATGCGAAAAGACTTTTTCCCCAACCTAATAGATATAAAGAATATTGTAGAAAATATGAAATTGTATTTCCATGGAAGTCAAACATGGAATACAATCCATTAGAAAGCAAAATTTACAGCATTCTACAAAGTCCTGATATTAATGATAGATAAGTTAGAGTATATAAACATAAATTATGTATCAGAAGTTTAAATCCATCATTATGGATTCTGGGGACGAAGGCCCGCGTGCACCACGCCAATCACTAACATTACACATTGACATTTAGCATTAAACATAATTTTAAACATCGTTTTGTCTCGCTCATCGAACTAATTTAGTGTAACGTGGTGCAAGCAAACAAAATATATTACTTTATGTTTTGTATGAAGATGGTAGTCTTCAATTAATTATTCATATTATTCATACACATAGGTACCTACTGTGCTTCTTAATGTCTCTCGGCAAACTTCGAGTTTCGTCAGGCGTCGGATTTCTAACAGTTGCCCTTTGTAACCAATTTGCAACTGAAAGAAAATATTCAGAAGTACTTAGTTCTTTATTCAAATTATTATACACGATAAATCGATTGACATGGAAATTCATTGGTTTTTATTCGGAAATGTGATGATTGCCGAGAGATATTCTGCTCATACACGCACGCCGGTTGCGAGTACTACGCATCTGACCTTTTTGTAGAACATCACCAATGTCTTTCTATCGTCTTTCTTCTGGGGCGTCCCCTCCCTGCATTTCCACTCACATCTGCCTTGTAAATACCTTTTGTTACCATTTGCATGTATAACGTATCTTGTTGTGTTAATGTAATTCATAAACGAAATAACATGAAAGGCCAACAATAAAATGTCGCCCAAAATAAATAAGCTGTATGTGTGCTCGTGTTCGAACTACGAAAAAGATATACAATTGTAATGTAAAGTCAACAATTTACTGCCATAGTTAAAATAAAAATAATAAATCCTACAACGCTTGGATTTACGTCGGAATTAAAAATAAAACCCAGAAGTAACGAAAAAATTAATAAGGGTTATTAAAGCCACACCCCAACCAAAGAGGCCAATTTTTAAATATTTCCTTCGTATATGCACATTGAAAATTTTATAATGTATAGGTACGTAGAACATGTGCAATATAACAATCAACCAGTGATGCTTGACTGTTGCTAAAAAAATTAATAAATATATAGATATAAGTCAAACCAACATTCTTGATTTAGGTTCAGTGAGAAACCTTCACTGACATAATTCGTTGAGTAGTGTTTAGTAGCACACATAGTTTCTGTAATTACGGAACTTATTAATGATGTACCATGAAGTCACTCCGTATATCAACGTAGCCAGAGTCAGCACAAATATAATGTGGTATGTAGAAAACTCCAGTTTCTTACAATTCCCGAGCATGATACATCTGGGATATCCATGCCACGGTTCCGGTATTCATAAGATATTCACTTTTTGCACACATAAAAGTATGTTTTGGCTTTACAAAAGAGAAGACGGCCATACTTCTTAATAATTTTAGTTTTGGTGTTACTTCCGAAACTGATGATAAAACAATAGTTAAAACCAAACGCTACTAAACAAATTAACGACAATTAGTTATTACACTGAACTTATAATTATTATTTTTTGTTTCCTGTTTAATGATATGTATTACGAGGGCGACATTGAAAGTTTTTAGAACTGGCCACTTGTAAACGATATAATAAAAAAAACAGTTCTAATGTTGAAAATGGGACTCTGCCAATATTATTGTGTATGTATTTTATTAATTTGTCATTTATTTACGATTTGGCAGCAAATTAAAAAAATACTGTGTCACGTCAGCATGAATTTAACGCGAGAAAGTTTTCGTATAATGATTTTTTACGACTTTCGATGTAATTTATGTCAACAAGAAAGTTATGATAGACTTCGATTGGCCTTTCACGGTGAAGCGACTGTTTACAACTGGTTTAATGAGTTTAAACGTGGTCGCACTAATCTCACCGATTATCTGCTTGAGGGACGGCCTTCTACGGCGACGACTGAAGATAACATCAGTGTTGTGCGACCTCGTGCCACTGTTTACAACTGGTTTAATGAGTTTAAACGTGGTGGCACTAATCTCACCGATTATCTGCTTGAGGGACGGCCTTCTACGGCGACGACTGAAGATAACATCAGTGTTGTGCGACGTATGATAGAGACTGACAAAAGAGTGACCTATCAGCAGATTCAGACAAGCTTAGGCATCGGTATGAGTCAAGTGCACAAAATCCTCCATGAACATTTAGCGGTCAGGAAGCTTTGTGCCCGGTGTATACCTCATAATTTGACACAGGCCCAAAAACTCCGTCGTGTTGATCGGTGTCGTGAGGTGGTTCAAAGATTTAACGGCTCAAATGTGACTCAAATGCTGTGTTCGACATACTTACGGGTGATGAAAGCTGGATTTATTGTTATGATCCTGAAACTAAGAGACAGTCTGCTGTCTGGGTGTTTCCTTCCGAGGAGTTGCCAACTAAAGTAAAGAGAGGTCGAAGCATGGGAAAAAATGTGGCCTCGTTCTTCGGAAGGACAGGTCATTACGCAACAATTGTTTTAGAGGCTGGAAAAAGTTCGGGAGAAACGACCTCGCAGTAGGATTCTCCTTCACCACGACAACGCCTCGTCGCACACCGCCAAGCAAACAATCGACTGCTTGGCGACGTCAGACGTGGAATTACTGGGTCACCCACGTCTGACGTCGATTTTTATTTATTTCCGAAAATAAAAGAAAAACTTCGAGGAAAACGTTTTATGGCCGCCGAAGAAGAAAAAATGTAAAAAAAAAAGAAAAAAATATAATAAAAAAAAGAAAATGGCTGCGTTTAAAAATGCCGTCGAAGGACGAGTGGGTAAAGTGCTTTTCTCAGTGGTTCCATCGGGTGCAGCGATGTATTGATGTAAATGGAAACTATTTTGAAAAGATATAATAAAACTAATAACTTGCTAGTTTGTTCAGTTTTTGATTTTCTAAGAACTTTCAGTGTCACCCTCGTCAAAGCTACGCACTGATCCATGCTCAAAGACTTAAATGGAAATGGGCGGGGCATACGTATATAGCGCGACTACAAGATGAGACATGGACTGAAATAATTACTTCATGGAACGGCTTAAAAGGGAAAGGCTACAGAGGTAGACCCCATGCGAGGTAACAAGACCACATCACAAAGACAGCGGGCCCAAGTTTGGTTACAAATATTACGAACTAAAAATATTAAAATAATTTGACTTGTATCACTTACGATATAAGTACCTATGCATTTTACCCTTGCCAATCTTTTAACTTCATTGTAGAGTGCGCAAACATATATTTTTTAATAGTACCCGGCGGATGATGGATACCCTAGCTAGTTATTAGTAAGATTGGTAATAAGCACTTGGGGGTAACCATCACCTCTTATAGCAATATTATTATAATATTACTCACAGTGGGAAAGTGATGGAGCTATACAGGACTTATAGCTCCATCTCTTTTTCACGCTCAAGTGATATTGAAATAATACTGCTATAAGAGGTGATGGTTACCCACCTGAGCAGCGACAGAAACCTATAAATACAAAAATATTTATTCGAATAATTAGTCATTACTAGTGGTCGCCCACTGGTCGAAATTCGATCACCTCTACTTACAATCTATATAGTACTTACCTATTCCATGTTTAAGTTGTCACTTCCTGTTACACACTTCCGTCCCTTTTCACGAAATCATTCCCACAGACAGCAAGAGGAAAGATGTAACACATAAAAAAGATCGTGGTGTGCTTTTTGGTTGTGTTTACTTTTAAATTTATTTAAACAAAGCGCTCCACACTTCCTGAATATTTTTTTTGTGTTATATTGAGTCTTGTTGCTATGTTTCAAGCGTTATTTTTATTTACCTTCCTTAATTGTTTTCGCTAGGTGATGTGGACGGCTCAGTGGAGGCTATTCTAGACATCTTGGAGACATATGATGAGCATGACACAGTGAGGCTCGATCTGGTACACTTCGGTGTAGGACCAGTTACACCTAATGATTTAGAGGTAAGTTAGTATTTTTTTATAAACTAACAGTATCCTTTTACGTATGTCTCTAATAACTCGTAAAATAGTAGATATACAACAAGTGAAAAAAAGGGAATTTAATTTGAGGGACTTAGTAGGATCGCGAGAGCAGCAAAGGGTTCTAGATTAGAATCCTGAGCGCAGCGAGAGATACACAGACCGAGATGACTTTTTTTCACGAGTTGTGTATTCTACTTTTAACCATTGATTGCGAGAAAATAAATAGTAGATAGTAGATAATTTGTTGCATAATCATTGTCACTGTGCCTCATTTTCGTCACTGGAAGAACTCATTTTATTATAATTGATTTTAATGTTTATTGGTAAAGGACAGCTAATGTTGATTTTCTATTGTTTGACACCGAATCGGTGTCGCGCGGGGCTTAATAGGGCTTTACCTGTTAAGCCCCGCGCGACACTGATTGGGAGTCAAACAATAGAAAATCAATTGTCTCATTTGCTGTCCTTGACCAATTAAGTGGGGTTTCTGAAAGCTCTACATGTCTCGCTCACGTTTTATGCCCGTGCCTGCTACGAACGTGGGTGTTTAATATAGTTGTTTTACCCCCTCCCCACTGCACTTGCAGACAGCACAACTCTTCAAAGCTGTAATCTACGCGTTCAACGTTGACTGTCCGCCCTCCTTATCAGCGGAAGCCAAGACGAAGAACATACCGGTGAAACTGCACAACATCATATACCGACTAGTTGATGACGTGAAGGAAGAGATCAGTAACAAGATACCCAAGCGGACCGAGGAAGAGTTTATAGGTAGGATTCTTGACGTTTAAATAATTTTCAACGTTGCGTATTTTGAAATAAAGTTAAAAATAAACAAACTCACACTAATATAATAAACGACAATCGAAAACTTCAAAGTGGACTGAGGAACCATGTTATGCCTGTGTTCAGTTACAGTAGTCAAATCTTCATATTTATCATAATCAGCATAATTTACACATACATACATACATACATAAACTCATGCCTTCTTCCCATGGGGGTAGGCAGAAACTATAGAACGCCACCTGCTACGCTCCTTACATACTCCTTTTGCTTCGTTTACGTTCATACATCTAGTCATACACGCACGCCGGTTGCGAGTACTACGCACCTGACCTTTTTGAAGAACATCACCAATGAGGTCACTATATGTCTTTCTGGGGCGTCCCCTCCCGGCAAGTCCACTCAAATCTGCCTTTTAAATACCTTTTGTTAGTCGCCTTTCATTCATCCTCTCAACATGACCAAACTATCTAAGCGTACTCTTTTAAATTTTTGTCACTACATCTTCCTTTAAAAGGCACCGTTGTCTTATCACATCATTCTTCAGCCTATCATTTATAGTCACACCACACATGCTTCTCAAAGAACGCATGGCATAATTTACGTAGTCTAAAGCAGCCTTCCTTTCTTCCCTATGTGTTGAATTTTCTGGTCAATAGCGAACGTTTAATAGTGCTACAAAGCAGTTCTTTTGGCGGGTGGCCAACATCGGAACTTTTTTCAATACATTTCTCAAAACAATTTCAGAAACATTGGCCATCAGCGCACCATGTCAACGTCATTCGAGCGCCAAAAGATCTTTGTAGCACTTATCATGCTAGCGTTTCGAAGGTCTGCTTCATAAGGAGCGCCAGACATTACTGACTCGCTGAATGTCATACATACTAAAAGTATTATTATTCTTTTAGGCGAAGCAAACGTCTTACAACAGTTCATAGTGACGGAAAACAAGAAGAAAGTGCCAGTAGCAGGCTGCAGATGTGTGAAGGGATCGCTCGCTAGAAACGCTATGTATAGAGTCGTCAGAGGACAGGACGTCGTGTTTGAGGGTAAGCTTAAGTTCTCTTCACTCATCATCCGAGAAAGTACTGCTACTGCTGTCTATTTTTGTCTGCACTGAGTAAATGGTTTATCTATAGTTCTACTACCATACTTATTTCTACGGTCAAGAAGCATTTTATGGCTGAAATTAAGATATAGAGGCATGAGGAACAGGGTGTAAAGTTCACTCATCCTCCATAGAAAAGGGAGGATCCTCCGACCAGACGGGTGTCGTGTCTGGTGGGCAACTGCCCGACGGTTGATGTCGGGATGTTGTAAATATGCTAGTTGCGCGATGCAGGATTTTGCGTGACGTCAGTGTGCTGCTTAGTTCGCATGTGGCGATGTAGATGCCGCCACATCACTCCCCTCCGGAGACCGGAGGTCGATAGTGGGCTGAGTCGTGTATCTTGCGATGCTTGCCAGTGCCAGGTGGGGTTCCAGTGGGTCGGAACCGGTTGTCGCATAGTTCGCGGTGGGTCGGAACTGTCTGCGGTGATGCCCCAGTGAGTCGGGGTGGCGCTGCGTTATGCTCCAGTGAGTGAAGAGCTCTGCTTGTTGACCGGCCGAAAGTGCAGTGTGCTGTGCCAAGGTTGCTGGTGAGGCTTAGGGTGATTACCAGGTATGCGCGGTCGCTGCATGCTGGTGGTCAGGATACCCGTTGAAGCCGTGGGTGCTGGCTGGCTGTGTGACTCACCGCTCAAGAGCTTGAGGAAGTGATGTGGCGGCATCTACTGCGCCAAATGCGAACTAAGCAGCACACTGACGTCACGCAAAAATCCTGCATCGCGCAAGCAGAGTTTACC
Source organism: Atethmia centrago (assembly GCA_905333075.3). Classification (NCBI taxonomy): domain Eukaryota; kingdom Metazoa; phylum Arthropoda; class Insecta; order Lepidoptera; family Noctuidae; genus Atethmia; species Atethmia centrago. The sequence goes on along the minus strand of HG995380.1, from coordinate 27,466,082 downwards.
GCGCAACTAGCATATATACAACATCCCGACATCAACCGTCGGGCATTTGCCCACCAGACACGACACCCGTTTGGTCGGAGGATCCTCCCTTTTCTATGGAGGATGAGTGAACTTTACACCCTGTTTCTCATGCCTCTATACTGGTGACCCCGCCGTGATTGCGCGGTAAACTCTGCTTGCGCGATGCAGGATTTTGCGTGACGTCAGTGTGCTGCGTAGTTTGCATGTGGCGATGTAGATGCCGCCACAAATACTCGTGAGAGTAGCAAATTTACCTCCATTTTTTGGATTTTCGGGAGCCAACGTGATCGATGGAATTAGGATAAATTATAAATTAGGTAATACAAATCACAACAGCCTTCTGCATAGCAACATTCATTTCAGAAAGCTCAAGTATGTGTCAACTTGATTGATCAGCAATAAAATCTTGATACTTCGACCACGAATTTTCATTCTCAACCAATTCTTTCGCTACTTCGTGACTCCATGACCTCCATGCTAAATACTCACACGGCAAATGCATTTACTAACTGGATAGGTCCACTCAATCTGTGTTTTCCTCAAAAGATCATTTCAGACACCAATTTACATGGTCTTCACATGATCTAACCAAGGTTGTCTGGACTTTAAAAGAAACTGTGACCTCTTGAGTTTGTTTCGGCCTTTCATCTAAGTGGGCAGATAGGAAACGGCGACCTGATCTAGTTTTCAAAATATGATTGACGTGTTTGTACAAACAAACCTACTTACAGAAATAAAATCATTTATTTACTTACTTCCCCAGGTAAACTAGCATCAATGAAGCACTTAAAAGACGAAGTGCCTACGATAAAGCGAGACATGGAATGCGGTCTTCGTTTCGAACAGCCGTTCGACGTCCAGTCGGGAGATACCGTGGTTTGCTACAAAATGGTGGACGCGTCCGACACTACAGCGTGGGACCCCGGCTTTTAGATGATTTAATATATGGATTAAATAGATCTTTGATGTTTTATTTGAGTCTTGGAGTCCTCTGAGGAAAGTATATCAACCCATCTTTACCACAAAATGTTGTGGGGATCTATAGAGAACAAAGATATTCGGAGATATGCCTTCACTCATTTGTTCAAGTTCAAGTGTCGCCACATTTTACCCACGCCAGAAACTCACACAAAAACAAAAGAAATAGATACGGCACACATGATGCTTTTTTCGCACGCACACAAGAAAATATGCGTAACACATTTGTGCTATCTTATTGCACACTTGCTCAAAAAGGGCGGGCACTAGAAAGTATAGATACAGTCACTGAACGCACACATGCAACTCTAGCCTCAACTAGGGAAGAGGGGTTGGTATAAATATTTGATCGATAAAAATATCGATGAAAACAGACTGCAAAAAAGAGGTGTTCTTTTTTTGGGCGTATTTTGTATTGTCTTGAATAGATACTTTGAGAGAGGCTAACCAAAGAGCACCGATTTTTGTATATCGTCGGCTTATTGCAAGAACTCATTAACTGCAAAAAATCATTAAATACGTTTTTATCTTTATTGGACTCCTTTTGACACATTCTACTAAATGCAAAAACTCACTAATTTATATCTAGACTAGATAGAAATTAGTGAGTTTTTGCATGTGTCAAAAGGAGTCCAATAAAGATAAAAACGTATTTAATGATTTTTTGCAGTTAATGAGTTCTTGCAATAAGCCGACGATATTGTCAAGAATTCGTGAAAGGAAGATAGTACAGGGAATTCTAATTTGGGACAAAGTACGCAAAGGCAAAGTAAATATTTAAGATATTACCTATATAATTTAAAAAAAGCAGAATAATAGACAAGTTTTTTTTTGTAGAAAAGCGTTGAAAATAAAAATAATTTTGTACTAATGCCATTTCAAGATTACCGCAACCACGTGTACTTGAAATCTCAAATCAATAATCTCTGGCTGTTCGATTTAAGTACATAAATAGGAATTTATGAACATGTTCTTTTCTGTTTTTCGATGTGATATATTATAATTTATAAACAGCTATAATATTTGTTTGCAAGTGACATTTAAGTTACTTAAAATTAAACAATATAACAATTATTCAAATTATTCAAATATCAAACAATATAACAATTCAAATAGGTACCGATTGAACTTAAGAAGAAATTATTGAAATGTAAATACTTTGACAATATCTGACGCTTTGATAATTCAGGTGTTACATTCTTAACCAAAATATGTAGGCGAATATCAATATATTGTTCCATCACACATTTTGTCTCCTTCATTCTGCATCTAAAATCTGCATCTAAAATTTCTTTCATATCTTTTACTTTTGTCATTTGTAGACGTTTGGTGTACAATTTTTGTGATTTTATAACTTTTTTTTGATCAATTGTTTATTTTTTTGTTCGTGGTGTATCTGCCAGGTTTAGAACGATATCGTCTGTGGATGTGCGTCAGGTATGAATTCTTGTTGTGATGCAGGCTGTAAATAAGAATAATAATGATAGATACAAAAAATTAGCTAGAAATACAGAATATCGATTAAATTTAAGCTAAAATCAAATTTAAAAAAAATGTACGAAACTACGTACGTTCTATCATAAAATATTCTTGGAATTCCTATAATATAGGCATGTTCACTTGATAATTAAAACAATATATTATTATAAGTGAACATGCCGCAGATGCAATTGCAAAACAATAAAACAAAATCCATCGTATAGTTTAGTTAAGGAGAATGAAGACAATTGGCTTGCCTAATACTTTTGCACTTGACCGTACTAATAATAGTTATCTTACGGTTTCAAGTATGTATCTTAATTTGAGTGTAGGTACAGCCTACTCAAAATCATGCGTCATTTCGCGGTCGCGTTTAAACAATCCTGTTGGAAGTGGGAAGAACAAGTAACACTTTGGTATTGAGGAAAACCAGTTATTTTCCGTGCCTGTTGCACCTATCAATTTATTTTTAATTTCTAGATCATTGGGGAGACTGAAATAAATTCTTATTTAAACACTTTTCAAACAATGTAACAAGGCTTAGTCAAATAAAAAGAAAACTATAAAATCATTTCATGCAAATATTACAAAACATAATATTATTTTTTATAATTATGCAAATTTTTGTAATAATGAAATAATTCCGTTAGACCAACTAACAATTATCGATATCCATATCTCAGAGCTGCGCATCACTAATGCATCGTTTTGCGTCTGTCACTATGCTGACGAATTCACAACTGCTAGATAATTAATTGTAAAATCCTTATTATAACTAATGCAGTGATTTTTGTACTTACCGGTGGTAGGACACGCCACTTGTCTTAAGGTTTGTTGTAATAGGGTCTTACACCCATTTTTGAAAAGTGTCTTAATTAAATTCTATAGTGCTTATTTGCCAAAAAAAATCACTAAATTTTTATTCAAAAATGCATTTAAATTTTACATTTTCAAATTTCGCGCGTAGTTGACGAAAACGCTGGACGCAGTGGACGCCATGTTGCTCTGTGGTCATGACGTCACTTGGCTAGTAAACAAATGCGCTGATCTATTATCTAACTATCAGTTGACAGTTGACACGTTTTAGTTTACTTAGCGGTATGACGTAATAACATGTCAGCTACTATTTCATGGTGTTTTTTAACAGATTAGAAAAACTGAAAATGTTGAATTGAATTTTAAAATTTATTTTGTTAAGTATTTTATGAACTAAAAGTAACATTTTCCGACTCCTTTTTGCCTAAACTATCTCAATAATCTATTTATAGATTTTTTCTCCTATATAGTAAAATACCCTATTGTCTTATTTTTGCAAATAAGGACGGAACAATTCGGCATTTTGTAAAAATACGAAATGACACTACACGTTCCGATGCAAGCATACGACTAAACGGTGCTAACCGCCGTCGCACGGTTTTAGGCTCAGTTTGACCGCATGGAGGCGAAATTTGCCACGCCCCCAAGCCATATCACTCGATATCCGTGATAGAGAACGTCAATTTGTGTGGTCTGAGCTGACTCGCGAAACAAATGCCGTCTGTCTTTCCCAATTCTTTTCGATTTACTGACAGCTGACTACAATGAATAGTAAACTTTATTTTCAGTGGCTTAAAGTGCTTTGAACATCGATCCAGACGGGCTCAGCTTCTTCACACCTGTTTTTCTATCATAGTTGCGGAGGTACGGGACAAGTATTCTTTGGAAAATAATACTGCAACAATGTATAAAGAGAATCCTCTATTTAAATATTAACTTGATAGGCTTGTAATTCGTGTCTCACTATTATTGAACAAAGAACTCCAATAAATTAATAAACATTATAACTGCATAATGTCGGCGACATTGTAAACTTTTTATGGGACTAATGTTTATTAGACTGCCTTGAAACTAGGTTTTGAGTTATTGAGTCACTAACAGACTACAATGGGCTAAGAAACCCATAATTATGAATACTATCTTTGCATATTGGCAATGTTTATAGAATAACACTGGTATACGCCCTCAGGCGTCGGATTTCCGACGTCTGAGGGCGACACTGGGATCTGAAATGTTAAACAGGCTGAAGACTTGGTGCCAATAGGCATTTATTTGGACGTTACTACAGATGTTCAAAAACCGTTATGGTTCCCAAAGGATAAAAGGGTGCTAAATAAGGCCTTGCCTATTGACACATTTGCACCCATAGTGTAGCTGGAACTCGCCAATGTACACTTCAGTACCTACATCATTTCGAGGTTCGTTCAAAACAGACCGAAACTTTCAAATTATATTTAATAGAATATTTGACTGTAGGTAATCATTGAGTCGTATAATAGGAAATACTTATAAAGGCAGTCTCGCAAACCCTAGTCCTATAATGTTTGCTCAAAACAGAGAGCTATTTAATTCTACTATGACACAATACAAAGATACTCAATCACTGGTTTATCAAGCAAATGTAACAAATACTGTATCACGATGGATGATTGATGCCTCGCCTCACAAAAAGTAACTTTTACTGAGGCACATTAAAAGACGTTCAGAGTCGCTTTGCATTGTGTCTACCGCATCGTTGAAATAAATAAATTAATACAATATTTTCAAGCACTGTTTTGACTGTAAACAAATCTACCACAGTATGCCAATTTATCCATCCACATTTAAAACCATTCTCTTGACTTCCCGTATAACCAGTCTTGTAAATTTTATCAATCTATAGGAATTATCCACCATTTTATAAATAGAGTATCACACGAAATTAAATACAATAATACTGGGGTAGCAATTGGCAACTTTATTATAATTTTAACAAGCATGCCTTTATTAATTAAAGGCATGCCTTGGTTGATAAAAGGTTATGCCTCGAAAAAAGCAATTAGTAAAATTGTTTATTCGCAAACAGTCAAAACAGCGCCACAGCGATTGTTCAAAGCTTAGATTATAACTATGAGCACAACCTAGTATTAAGTATGAAATTAAAACTCATAAATGGCTCATTGAATGTAGCAGATACACTAGAGTAGCTGCTGGCCTCACAAAGGACAATTTATTATCGATAACGATGCAATTTAGGAATTATCAAAGATTGTATTAAATAAATAATTTGTTAGAAATATTCAGGTTTGTCACAAGTCTCTTATGCGATGCGCATCGCGATTTAAAAGCGATAGTGAAAAGATTATTTTGCTTGAGATCATTTAATTTCATGTTTTTACGTATTTAGCATTTATTAGGTCTTTCTCTTATACCTACATTTTATCGAAGATGTTACTCTATTCTGTACAAATAACTATAAAACTTTATAACGTTACCAAGGCTCAAGTTGTACCAATAATAGCACATTACGACTAGTATCGTATTTAATTAAAACATTAGAATGCAATATCACGATGCGCAAGAGAAACATTCGCTCTTAACATTGGGACCAATAGCCGGTCGCTAGGAATCTAAAAAGACAATGTATTGTCAATTTTGTCTCAAGTTGGCTCCAATGTTGGCCTTGTTTAGCCCTGAATCACAACTACTGTCTTAATTACAAACTTATTTAAATTATCTGACAGACAAATAAGAAAGGCAAGTTTAATTGCAGCCATCTGATATTTATAATAAGTAACATTTATAAGGCCACAAAAAAGAAAACATTCCATTACAATACAGTAAAAAATGAGACATATTTTGTTTTTTTTTTAATAATCTGCAACCTGCATAACAGCTATTTTCATAACGTTATTTCTTTTAACCGAAAGTAACGGCTAATAACGGTGCCTCAAATAACGTTATTTCATTTATAATGTCGATTTTCAAATTTAAAATAAAACGTTATACGCTATACACATAAATAATTAGTGACTATAAAACATAATTTTAACAAATAATTTAGGCGAATACAAGAAAAGACTTTAGTTATTTCGTTACTACACTATTGCATTGTTATAACAGTTATTTTACCGTTATTTACATTGTTGCTAAGTTTTCATTTGCAATTAGCAATGGATAAATTGTGAAAATACCTAAATATAGATTAGGAATATTATTTCAAGCGCGGATTTGTGAAAAGGGAGTCTCAATGACAGTGCATTTATTTAATTAATTAAAATGTTACTTGAAAGTGCTAATAAGGCCTAAAGATCGAATATTATTATTATTGATGTTGTCGTAGTAGTCATTGACTTTAGAATTAGGTACACCACACGTTCTAAAATTGGTCGATTATTACAACAGAACAAGGACTGCAGTCAATACCTACGCCAAGAAGTTTCTTTAAGAGCATTAATACAATTTCACTAGAAATGTTACCATTCAATCCGACATAATCTCTCCTTTTCAAAAACCTTCAAATCCGCGCTCTTCGTACCAATTTATCTAAGAGCAAAAATATAGAACCAAATATTGATCTATGATAAAATAAATTCACTAAACTACACACTAAGAACTAATGTCTAAATAATTAACAACTTATAAGAGTCTCACAATATTAAAAAACGAATAGTTAAACAAATAAACACTGCAAGTCTTACAGACACGTCAATCAATGCAACAACATTTAAATCGATAAAAAAAATCGTAATAAATAGCTTTAATATGAAAGCGCACGTGTTTGCGAATATGAAGCGATCAGATCGCTTGACCTACGAACTATATTTACATATGTGAGCCGAAAAAAAAAAGTTTTCCTTAATTATAATATACATTTGTCTATACATAGTTACGAATCTCATATCTATTGCTATCTAAAATGTTTTTTTTCATCGTATATCATTATAACTCTAGAAAATGCTTTGTGGAACCCACGACTGGAACTTTCCTGTATTGACTTAGTATAAGAACAGAATGCCAATGCGCACGTAGACTTTTCTATTAATAACTGAAAACATTTCGATAGAACTATCAAGGAAGTATTAACAATATTTAAGTCTGTTGCTAACTCTACCCAGCACTATTAATATAAGGACAGATTACCAACGATTTAGGGGAGTATCACAATTTAGTTACAATTTACTTGTGTATGTGTAAGTTTAGGAACGTGTCGTGCAAACATCTACGAGCAAGAAGAGTTCAACATGTGTAGGAAAGGAAAATTTGTCTAAAATCAATTCTAGCAAGAATACAATAAGGCTCATTTTGTAGTGTATAAAAGTTTTGTTTGCACTTTGCGTGCAGTACTAGAAACCATACCTTATTAAAACTTATAAAGTTGTCACACCATGAGGAGAACTTATAATGATTTATAATATGGTCAAGAGTTCAAGACAGTTGCCTTAAGTGTATAAACCCCATAAAAAAAACATCAACATGATACATTTCTATTTTCATTCCCAGATTCGTATAGAAATACATAATATCCAAAAGTGTACATTTTCTCACAATCAATGCGAACATTTAAAACTTTCTAAGCCTCAACTTTGGCTGCAAACCGGGAACGAACTTATGAATATACATAAATATGAATGGTATTGGCATACACAGGAGAGCTCCAGGACACGACATATGCACTCACGTATTCTGAACAATGTGTCTAACTTGGAATAATAGCACACAAACACCACTCATAACTTTAACTAACGACCAGCGACACCGCTGCAGACAACCCAGAGTATATCAAACAACCAAACTTTTAACATCTTAGTCTATCCAAAATTCATTAAAGCAACACCGTCACAACATTTTTAAAACTTCGCTGTGAAACAACCTCATCAAATAACTGCTACTATTCGGAACGCAACGAAATAACAGCTATTTCGTTAATATAACGGCTACTAACAACCTTTAGTGCTGCTAAAGTAACGAAATATATTTTCATCTATAATATTGTACTAATAAACCACAAAATAGATAGGTACAGCAGGTCGGCCCTATACAACGAGCGTAAACGCAGACACGCGTCTACGTGCAGCGAGCAAAGCATTCGAGACTGCTATTCGTTTGATATCACCGTACGTACGCGTCTTTGTGTGCGTAACTTTCGCATGTTGGCGTCAGGTCGTTGTCAGATCAGATCACTATATTGTCATCGGGACTTTATAGGTACTTATTTAAGAAAAATATCAAGATAGTGGAAGTTGTTCCAAATAGAATAGGGTCTTACACCCATTTTTAAAAAGTGTCTTAATTAAATTCTATAGTGCTAATATGCTCCAAAAAAAAATGACAAAATTTTTATTCAATCGATAAGTGCCATAAAAATGCATTTAAATTTTACATTTTCAAATTTCGCGCGTAGTTTCACGAAAACGCTGGACGCAGTGGACGCCATGTTGCTCTGTGGTCATGACGTCACTTGGCTAGTAAACAAATGTGCTGATCTATTATCTAACTATCAGTTGACACGTTTTAGTTTACTTAGCGGTATGACGTAATTACATGGTGGCTACAATTTCGTGGTGTTTTTTAGCAGATTAGAAAAACTACAACGAATTTTAAAATTTATTTTGTTATTTTATGAACTAAAAGTAACATTTTCCGACTCCTTTTTGTCTAAACTATCTCAATAATCTATTTAAAGATTTTTTCTCGTATATAGTAAAATACCCTATTGTAAGATTTGACGTCACAAAATACATTAGAGTTCCATATTTTATATAATGTAAAGTTAAATAAGCTTGTAAAGTATTCAAATTGTGAACCTACATATATTTTACAAATCGAACTGAACTGAACTCCAAGACGGTTAAAAAGGCACGCTTTTTACGACGAAAGTAGGGATGTTGGCTAATCCTACGAAGACTATTTTAAACGAAACTTGTTTTCTCCATTAGATACAGTAACTGCTGAAATCCGTGAAAGATTCCAGCGGCTCCAGAGTTGGGCAGAAAGGCCTGCAATATTCTAATAATTATTGAGCGGGGATGACGACGAATGCATTTATTTTTTAATTCAAACTTCAAATATGAAGTCCTACCCTAATCTATTTGTGAAAATGGGTGGCGGGTGGCAAATATAAGGCCGCCCGGGACAATGGGCGGCAGAAATACACGCTACGCCACTGCACGCTGCATAAAGCCGGCCTGCCGTAATATACCAATCAATTTTGCGCAGTAACTATCGTCACCAGGCTGTCGAAATGTGAGTGTCCAAAACGTTGGTATAGACTAGGAGGAGAAGTGTGGCGAGTGTGGCGGTGTGCGCGGCGCGGCTAGTCCGCCAGCTCGCGGCGCGCCGGCCGCGCCCACGTGTTGACGCCGCCGTCGGCGCACGCCGTCACGAAGTACTCCGCGCGGAACTGCAGCGCCGTCAGCCGCTCGTGCGCGATCTTCTTGCACACCAGCGGCTCCAACACCGGGCACTCGTCGAAACGAGGACACGACGGCGTGCCGATCAACTTCAGAGGGTCGTACGAGTCATTCGACTGCGCGCCCGCTGACTTCCCTCTTAACGCGACGCTGTTCGACGCCGAAGACTTCTGCTCCGCTGGCTTTGATGTCAAACTGAAATTCCTACGATGCTCCGAACGACGTTCCCCGAAAGAAAACCCGGCTAGCCTCTGCGTTAATGAGTTCACTCCCAGCGATCCAGAAGACTCCTCTTTCGCTTTCCCCACACTAATGTTTAACGTCGACACGTTGTTCACTTTCGCTTTCGTTTGCTTCGTGCCGGACGGCTCTCCCGCCGCGTTCGACCCGCTCAGCTCGGCGTGTTTGTGTCCTATTTTATTCGTTTTAGCTCCTTTAGGCGCTGGTACTTTCATACCGGGGACTCCGTTTGGAGAGAATGTTTGACTATTGGGCGAGAGATGCGCGGAGGCTCGCGCCCTAACGGGCGGCTTCAGGACATCCTCGGTGAGATCCCACAAGCACAACTGTGTGTCCTGAGATACACTACCTAACCTATAACACTGCACACTTTCACTTTTCTGTCTATCGTCTTCGACGCCTTCCTCGCTCTCTGGTTCGCTGAAGCTGACGACGTAGGGGTCGAAGGCGACGACGGAGACCCACGACCTGTGTCCCTGTCCCCGCGCCACGACACGCCTCTCGCTGAAAGACCATACAGTGACGAGGTCGTCCTCTCCGCCGACCACGACGTACTTGCCGTCGGGGGACCAGCAGACGCAGAGGAAGCCGCCGAAGTAGGACCTTGCCCTGCCGATGAGTTCCATGGTGTCGTAGTGGAACACGCGCAGGAAGCCGTCCTGCGAGACGACGGCGAGGTTGGCGCCGCAGGGCGAGAAGGCGAACTCGTTGATGCAACTGCCGTCGCCGATGAGCCACCTGTAGAGCGGGTTGCGCGTGGACTTGGTGCGGCACGTGTGGATGGAGTAGCCGTCACCTTGCTTGAACAGCTGGTAGTGCGGCGCGGCGGTGCCGCACGCCAGCTCCTCGTTGTACACGTAGAGCTGTCCCGACGCGTGCGCCGTGATGAACAGGTTACTGGAGCCCGGCACCCACCGGATGCACGTCACTCGCGTTTTGTCAATCAGTCTCTGAAAATTAGGTTTAAAGATATTGACAATCGCCACTGCATCATTTATGATACTCCAACGTATTTAGTTTTTAGGAAGGATGCTCTATAAGTTATTAAATTAATAGCACATAATATTTTCATTGTAAAAAGATAGTTGAATAATTAATGTAAGTAGGTTTATTAAATGAATATCCTAGACACGCAAAGCTATTAAATGTTTCGACAACATCGGTTTTATGGGCATAATAAAGGTTGATTTCTCGAAGATCATAGTAATATTCCCAGAAAAAGCCTAGTGTAACTAACTGACTTGCAAGCATCGCGGTACCGACGATTATGGTTACATATTTGATCTTTGGTAAACTCTGTGCGGATTATTAGTCACAGATAGCATACTACAGGTAACGTGGTCATACGGTAATGCGTCTTGTGGTAATAATTACCATAAAATAAGATAATAATTCGTAACAACTACAGTAGGTAGGTAAACAAACTCACACTCCATTTACAATTAAAACTTTCTATTGTCTACGTTTAACAAATTCCCACGACCCAAAAAAAAATAAATTATTAACAGAGTTTATTTTATGTAATACTAGATTGTTAATTAAGTGGGGCTTGTGGCTAAGTAATAACAGCGGCACGGGTCGATCGATCAGGTTAAGCTACGCTTGCCGCGGTTGGTCCGTGGATGGGTGACCATCTTTACATACCAAGACCCCTCCGTGCCTCGGAAAGCACGTTAAGCCGTTGGCCCTGGCTGTCATTTGTAGATCTTTGACAGTCGTTACGGGTCGTCAGAAGCTCGAAAGTCTGACAACCAGTCTTACCAAGGGGTATCGTGTGTTACCCAGTAACTGGATTGTGGAGGTCAGATAGGCAGTCGCTCCATGTAAAATACTGGTATTCAGCTGTAACCGGTAAGACTGGAAGCCGAAACCAACATAGTTGGGAAAAAGGCTAGACAGATGATGATGATTGTTAATTAAGTTTTGAGAAACTTACACAATCTGAGGCGATTACGAATATGTAGGTACACCTGTGTTATAAATTAGTTCCGTGTCTGACTAAAAGATAATGCAAAGAAGATAAACACCAATAATGTAAAACGCACTAAGAAAGGAATGTTCCTGACTTAAGGGGACTACAGGACCTAAACGCAAATTTTGTAAGTTTTATAATGCCTAAAAATATATGATCCACTGCAGTAAACAAAATCAGAAAAATATATGTTATTCTTCAGGATATATGCTAGGTAGATAGTGTGTTGAAAACATAATACAACTAATTTGATACGATAGAAAAAAATCACGAAGATACCTCTAAACATTTCTTTTAAAGATTAAAAACCATACTAATATACATGCAATCATTCTGATTTTTTTGTCAGATTATTCTACAAGCAACATATTAGCATAATAGTGTTTTATTTTTTTATACAATCTATAGCTTTTTGTAAATCGATAATTGCTTCATATTTTGCACTAAATTACCAGCGTTTTGTCATCGCGCTTCTCTTTATTTTCTATGCAGTCCGACAGTGACCGCGCTTTAGGTGTTGTCGGCCAACCATCACCTCTTATAATATTACTTTACAGTGGGAAAGTGATGGAGCTATACAGGGCTTATAGCTCCATCTCTTTCTCACGCTGAAGTAATATTGAAATAATACTGCTTTAAGAGGTGATGGTTACCCCCCAGGACACTTGACTTTAACAAAAATTAGCACTTTCAAGCTTAATATTTCGCAAACGGATCCCTGAATCGAAAAATGGTTTTCACACACTCGCAATATTTTTCAACGACGTTTCTAACGATACCCCACACAATAGTATAGACGAGAGAAAAAATAATCCCCATTTTACGTGTAGGGTTTTATCATTTTTCCGCTTTGTCGGCGTGATTAATAAGTATACCCATGCCAAATTACACCTTTCTAGTACTAAGAGTCTCTGCGGTAAGCCGCGGACAGACAGACAGACAGGCGTTGAAGTTTCTGTGCGAAAGAATTCGCGGGCATCAGCTAGTTAGTTAGGTCCATATTCTGGCCATTAAAATATTATATTACGTAGATTGTACCCCCTATCAAAATTCCCCATTTAATCGTAACATTATATAACAGAGCATGTAATACAATACATGGGATGAACACATGATAACTGGCTAGTGATAATGCAGCGCCTTGCAGTACGTAAGTAGGCACTTCACACTCTATCGATTACTTAGGATGAAGGACGAATGTATCCTAATGTGCATTAAATTGTACTGTATTAAGTTTTAACGTAGGTAGTTCTTAGTGAAATCTTTTAATTGGCGGCTGGAGAGACTGAACACGTTACGGTAGACGAAGAACAGGGTGTTGAGGCCCGACTTAAGAGAGGTCTATGTCCAGCAGTGGACTGCGATAGGCCGAGTTTATAGACAACATTTAGTTAGGGAAAAAGAGGCCAAAAGCATCTTTTTCCCAACTGTGTTTTTTGTTAAATAGCTATCGTTTTCGGGCTTTCCAGGCTACGATTAAATAATATCGTAGTTTCCAGGTCATTAATGATAATGATCCAGAGCATGCTCCGAAGTATAACAGCAATGAGCCTGGACAGCCCGGGAGACCTTGACCCAGAACTAGGCGGATAGAGCCTGAAACAGTCACATATCGGACTGCAGAGGCACTTAAGATAAAATTACGCTAGAAAGCCAATTTTGCTACGGGGCAGTTTGTTTTTTGAAGTTAAAACGTATGGGTTCGCGTCACCGACATGCCCGCGCCGACATGATGTAGTAACAGTAAGTGAAGTAATTAACCATTTATTCATTTGTGCATACTGTGCATTGTTTAAATTGTGTTTTAGATTATCATTATTTTATTGAAGTGAAACCTTCTTTAGGCGCGTTGAGCGATAAGATTTCGCTTCTGTCGGCAATCCCCATCACTGTTTTTAGGGTTCCGTACCCCAAAATGAACTCCGTCTGTCTGTCCGTCTGCCACAGCCTATTTGCTCCGAATCTACGTGACCGATTAATATTAAATTTGGTACTCATGTGAATTTCTGTGACCCAAACACGGAAGTGTAACGTAAATTCATTAATTTTGTCTATGGGGTCACTTTTGGGGGGCAAATTAGAAAATGTTTAAAAAACGTTGTGCAAACTGTACGATGTGACATGTCAAATGAAAGGGCTTGTAAGGATTTCAGAATTTTTTTTTTTATAATTTTAAAATAAATACTTTTAAAATTATTTAAGAAAAATTAACACTATATCCGAAACTACTGAGCCAAAAACTTTGAAAAAAATACATAAAATTGTTCTTTACATAATTATAGAAATATTTTCTGTATTTTTTTCAATGTTTTATTTAGACTAGAGTTATGGACTAGGATCTGAAAATGATATGGTAAATATCTCAATATTGTGCGTACAAACTTACATTTGCAGTTGGAATGTATGAGGGAATATTTTTTATCTACTACAATGTTAAGTTTGTTCTTGGGATAAATTCATCCCAACTAAGGAACCCTTCATTGTGCGTGGTTCGACACGCACTTGGCCGGTTTTTGTATTTGCCTACAGCAAGTTTGATAAAGAGGCTGTCTGCCCAAGATGCGCAACACGTACGTTATCATCGCTAGTGGAGACTTTTAACCTGTTAAGGCGCTGACAAGACCCAATTGACCAAAATACGCTTCGCTTAAGAAAAAAAATTGCCAAATCTGTATAGTTTGTGGTAGCGGAAAAAATATATGTTAATTTTGAACATATTTCCCAGAACCTGGTTGTTACCAAAACACGTTTTGAAAACAAAATCTCGATACAAACTAACGTTAAACTAACCTCTTACTTTGAGTTCTAATCCAAAATATCTGTATCAAATATCAACATACATTACGTATTTAATTAAAAACTAGAACGTCTTATTTGAATGCAGAACTTGGTTGATTTTTATTTTCGATTACTCAACTCAATTTTGAGTAAATAGTTAATTACTTCATATTTTGCAATAAATTAGAAGCGTTGTGTCATCGCGCTTCTCTTTCTTTTCTATGGAATTTGACAGTGATCGCGGTTTAGGTGTTGTCAGCGTCTTGAGCCCCGCGCGACACCGATTCGGAGTCAAACAATAGAAAATCAATTGTGTCTCATTAGCTGTCATGAAGCCGGCTGCACGCACGAAAAAGTGTCGCGTTCCGACTGAACCGAGCGTGCAAGTGAGATCGCGGAACTAGCGATAGGAGCTGCAAGATCGGCCTAAGCGTTCGGCTTGTGACGCATCTTTCTCTCGTTATCACGTAAAATTATCGACCGTAAACCGACTTTACAGACAACCAATTTTTTTGTATGAACTGATAATTTTATTATCTATAATTTAATCTGTAATTTTTTTAATATTCATGTTTTCGTTACTAAAAATAAATATTATCTATGAAACCAAACGTACGACGACCTTTTGCATGGCCAAGGACAACAGCGATTACTCGACCCTTTATGGCATAAAGGGTCGGGTAATCGCCTTAAGGGCATAAAGTTTATGCCCAGGAAATGTAGCTCGGTATAGGCAATGAGTCAGTTTTTTTCCGGTAATATCGGATGCGTTATTGCGATAATGATACCTTGCCACACAGCTGCGTTTTTATTGTCCGATATTACTAACTTGCACGTGTACACTACAGGCTCCCTACAGCGGCTACGTGAACGAAGCCCGCACATGCATTTGCAAGACTATATTAAGGTACTACTAGTACTAGCGTTATTAACGCAGGTGTGTGTAAGATCGTATGCGTCCTTATACAAACTGTTCTAAGAACTCATATCGGAATATTGCAGGACGGAGCAGCGCAAGCGTCCTACTTGTATTGCGTCCTTATTATTGCCGCAGTGTGTAACTTCGTGGCCGTCCTAAAACAAAATGTACCTACTGAAAACAGATATCGCAATTTAGAAAAACGTATACTTTTACAATGTTTCTAAATATGTGAGCATCATGTACCTATCACATAATTAATTTATCTGTCATTGCTTTATTTTTCATTCTTTTTGTACCTATTTTGGTATAGTAATTTTATTCTAGGTGCATCGTCTTCACATATATTAAAATGTACCTATACAAAATTTTATAAAACTTTATAAAAGAGTAACGGTGGAGTTTCTTGCCCATTCTTCTCCATACGAAACTACCTTTTGGAAGGGGCAACTAGAATCGATTCTATTTTTTTTTGTTGTAAATTTTGACGTTCAAAAGTGCCTTTTATGTGCCTATTTGAAATAAATACTTTGACTTTGACTTTGCAATAACGCATCCGATATTACCGACCGATAATAAAGCGACTGTGGGGGAGAGCCTTTAAGGTTTAAATATTCCCAGTAACAGAGGTTATTTCAAGGCAAAAGTGTCGGGACCTCATTGTTATCAGTTGTAGAGGTTTCTCACATAACCAATGCCCACTGAACTAAGTAACACTGTGGTACATGCTCGTTTCACCAGTTAGGTTTAATGTAATGTCACATTCTGCATTCCAAACTATTGAACCTTGATTGATAGCTCTCTAATGTACCTATATTGTGGTGAGAAAACAAATAATTATTATTATTATGCTACTGTCAAAAAATCACCTGTAACAACAGCTAAAGTTGAATTCTTAATTTACTGGAGTAATCTGACATTTGTTAGCTGACACTTTGTGTAATTAAATGGTCATATTTATTGTATTTCTTTTAATCTAGACTTTTACACTTATTATTATACATTTATTTTAGACTTATATAAATTGATTAAACTAAACAATCACCATTATAATAAATATGACCATTTTATCACAGAAAGTGACAGCTAACAAATGTCAGATTACTCCAGTAAATTAATAATTCAACTTTAGCTGTTGTTACAGGTGACTTTTTGTGCTAGCACATGTCAGATTACTCCAGTAAATTAATAATTCAACTTTAGCTGTTGTTACAGGTGACTTTTTGTGCTAGCACATGTCAGATTACTCCAGTAAATTAATAATTCAACTTTTGCTGTTGTTACAGGTGACTTTTTGTGCTAGCACATGTCAGATTACTCCAGTAAATTAATAATTCAACTTTAGCTGTTGTTACAGGTGACTTTTTGTGCCAGCACATGTCAGATTACTCCAGTAAATTAATAATTCAACTTTAGCTGTTGTTACAGGTGACTTTTTGTGCTAGCACATGTCAGATTACTCCAGTAAATTAATAATTCAACTTTAGCTGTTGTTACAGGTGACTTTTTGTGCTAGCACATGTCAGATTACTCCAGTGAATTAATAATTTGACTTTATATTACCACAACATGCAGATTTTCTTCTAGAGAGACATAAGTCTGAAATTGCCAAACCATTTTGAGCATGCATGGGGATCAATGGTCATGTCTGTCATGTCTTCTCTGTATAAGAAGAAGCCTTTGCCCTGCAGCGGTACTGTAACGGGCTGTATTATTATTTTAAGATAAAGTAAAATATAACTCACCTCTTCATTGTACAATTTACTTAATTCTTTCTTAATAGGGTCTATGAGTTGTATTTGGCCGGTTGAAAATCCTATAACTAGAGACACACTGTCTGGTGTCATTGTGACGGTGTTGAAGTCATGACAGGTTGGGTTCGTGCCTTTGTACATCTTCTTATCAACTGGCTTCGTGAGATCTGCAGCCTGCCGAGGAAGTGTGTAATATAGTGACATGCCCTGTCGGATGTAGAATTGTATGAGTTCAGTGCATTATGAGAATTTACTAATAGCTAACAAAAAAGGGTAATTTTATTAGTTAAAATAGAGTATCAATATGTTTAATTTAGATTTCAATGTTTTTTTTTTTTAATGAATTCCACAAACAATTCATTATTTTTATTATGATTGATTATTTTAATTTACAGTGCCATTTAAAACTAAATCATAAAAGATGTTTTGGCTCAGGAGTTTGTTGCTATGCCATAATACAAACACACCCACATTATAATGACCAATTAACCGCTCAGGCCCGTGGCTCAATAACGTCATCTCTCAATCTCAAAAAAAACATTTTTATTCGATAACTACTTTCAAATCGCGCGCCGCGAGGGCTCCTATTCGGAGCCATTGGGGCTTTATCGGTTAAGGTTATTTATATCTAAATTCTATTTTTTGATATGGACTGTTTAGATATGAAATTGTTGCAAAATATGGCAGCAAGCAGTGTTAGGTAATTAAATTGAGCCCAGAATTATTTTTAAAATATTCAACATTTTATATTTGAGTGTTCACACTAGATTATCAACATTAATGATAAAATGAATCTGTCAATAAAGTAGCTTTTAATTTCAGTATATTACAGATCCTCAATCTATTTGGTATGCAAATTGGATGTGGTATGGTACCAGATAAAGGTATATAATTAAAGATAAGTTTATTTGAATGCAACACCAAAGTTACTTTACCTTTTTAACACCTCTATACACATAAACATAAAGTTCTTTGCCATGGTTGAAGCATATCCTATCGTCGGAGCCCTGTCCGTCGGAGCCGGGCGCTCCACCCCCGGGCCCCGGCGGCAGGCTGACCAGCGACACGCGCACATGGGAAGACCCGGAGCCACTCGTATAACCAACTCGATTAGGCCTCGAATACTCCGACAGTGTCATCAAGCGATAAGTGCCCTCTCGCGTCACGAATTGTGTCTTCACGTCGTCCTTCCCTCCAGAGTCTGATTGTACAGCCATGTTAACATATTATCCTGTTATTATTCATGGAGTCGACCGCTAGAGAAGTTAGACGTGACACCTCACTCCAAGTGTAGACGCGTCTTCGAGCGTTCGTACGAAATTCCCATTATAGAACAATACACAGCTGTAAACTTAATTCATCCGCCTTTTGGTTAACAAGCGTTATTGTGAACGTTTTTAATTACAAAACGTCGAATAAGTAAATTTGTAAGCAACTAAAAGTCAGGTGTCAGACAACATGACGGCTTGTTGTTTATGGTATTATGATTACTTCTTAAATTAGGTTTGGCTAAAGTGCAAAGACTTGTTCCCATTCTGCCTAAAAACCATAGACTAGTAAATGAAATTGTAACTCTGTTTGTGTCTGTGTTAGTGTGTTCCTCCAAAAACTCCGATTATTTTTTAGACAAGGGAGGCACACGTTTGCTCAGTCGAAGAACCAGACTGACCAATAAAGAAGCCGGCTTGATATAGGTCTGATGCGCTATTGCTCCTTTAATACATTGTACATGTCTGCCTTTCAAAGGCGTTATGCTGTGGTCTATTTCACCGCCTTCTTTCCGCACATCACCTATTCGCCTTAATATTATGAGGGTACAGCTTCCTTCCCCGTTTTTCTATACCACATACTATAATAAAGACTGGCCCAGATATTGGCGGGCCGCGCCGTATTGCAAAAAAGCTTCTACATCACTATCGTAAACTACACGCAGGACGCAGGCTACACCGCGCTTTTTTGTATTGAAAAATGCGATGGGGTGCGGCCCGATGTGGCTGTAATGTGCGCTTAGATAAAAGAACTCTTGCAGGCAACGGTTGCCCAGACCCATTAATGTCCTTGTCCACCCATACTTGCGAAATAAAAACGATAAAACAACATGTCATTGTCAATTGTCTTTGAAAACTAATCTCGTGGTGGCCCTGGGTGGCCCGTCACGAGATCAAGGTCCCGTCCAGAGTACTTTTCTGCCCCGTCTTGGTCCAATTTGAGAACCAAATGCTAAGGACGAAAGTTTTCCAGTATCACAGTAAGCCATGACGCACCTTATGATTCGGAGCCTCGGGAGACAAGTTAGGTTTAAGATTTACAATGAAAACCGCGTCATGGACCTGTTTCGGAAGAAAGTTGGGTAAGATCTAAAAAGAACAAGACGGAGCCAATGCAAAAAGAAATATGGACTAAATAGAAGGAGCTTTTCAATTAAAAGCTAAAATTTTCAACTGTCGTCAATAGATTTCAAAATTGTTGTTTTTCCAGTGTCATGTGTAATAAAAAAACAATGTTTGATTTTATTGATTTATTAATATTTCACTTACATAAATCTTTTGTATAAGTAAGTTCATACTTTTTAAAATTTACTCTGTCTTCTCACTCTTTTCAACAACAGCCATAACTTCATCAGTTTTATCAGCAACCCCAGTTGTATTTGTATCCTCTGAAACCTTATTGGTTGTATCATCCGTTTTATCAACTTCTTCAACTGTGTTTGCTTTAACAACTTCATCAGTAACAGCACTTTGTTCATTTTTAATATCAGCTGCATCATTTGAGTCATTCTTCTTGGCTTCTGCACCTTCTTTGCCTTCCAGAAATTGATCCCATTTATTTATCCTCTTACTAATTTCAGAATCAGTTTCAGCAATCCTATACTTTGTTCTACCATCCCATATTTCAGCAGTGATCTGCCGCTTGCCAAACCACCTTCCATTGATAAGTAGAATAACTGCATCTGCCATTTCTGGGTCTTTCATAGTTATTTGGGCTACTCCCTCAGGATGCCTATCATAGATGACCACTTTTCTTACTTCCCCACACTTTGTGCACTCCTCTCTCAAATCTTGCTGGTAATCAAGAATCAATTGGACCTCCTGATCAAAATCAGTTGGATGGAACAAGTTCTTAACTATAACAATCCTTTCATGTTTCGATCTTTCTCCAATAAACTTTTCTGGTCTCCAATCAAACAACTTTTGCTGCATTTTCTTTAGTTTCTCGAGTTCCTTTTTCTTTTTCTTCTTTGGTTTTAGAGCAGGATTGTAATTACCTTTCATTTGGAAGGATGCTCTTTCCACTTTAATTTTATTGCCTTTTAAATCACTGCCATCAAGAAGTTTTAATGCCAAGTCAACAGATTCTATTTTGATGTATGTACACAGTGCATCACCTTTAAAACAATCATGTTCTTTATCCTTATACAGTTTGACTTTCATTTTCTGATTAGCGGGGTCTCGTTCAACAAGGCCACATTTTTGCATGAAGTTGACAAATTCTTCTTCAGTTAAGTCTTGAGGTAGATTGGATACATAGACCTTAGTGTTTGTCTCCTCTGCTGGCTGGAACCACTGTGGTTCAGCTTTCCGTTTCACTCCAGCAGCAAGCTCAGCTTTCTTTTGTTCCTTCTTTTTATCCTCTGCTTTGATTTTCTCTTTATTTTCAGTTGTATTATCTATGAATCCATAGGACATTTGATATAAAGCTAAGAAGTCATCATCAACCTTAGGAATCCATGCTTTCTTTTCAACATCCCAGAAAAATTTGGAGCCATCAGTTTCTGTGTAAATATGTGTATCATCTTCATAACTGTATTCTCTTCCAAGCACCTCTTGACCTGGTTTCAAGGTCCACGAATTGGATTCTTTGCTCCATGTGTATTTTTGATTGTTTGAAGGGTCAGTATAGACAGCTTCTTCACCTTCATAAGTAACATATGGTGCATAGTCACCCCATGCTGAATCGTCCTTATTGCCATCTATATCAGCTACGCTAGTTTTAGCCGAATCATCACGTGCATCCTCACTTTCAGAACTTAAATCTTTTTCATAAGGGTCAGGCAAATTACTCACTTCTGTATTAGTATTCTCTTTGCTCTTACTTTCAGAAGGTTTTGATTTATCTAATTTATCCGAATCCGAACTCTCAGACTTACTCGCTGAAGTTTCTTCTAGCTGAGTTTTAGCTTGTAGTTCTTCTTCGGCCAATTTTTGCGCTGTTTCGTTAGAAAGCTTGATCACAAAGCCCGGTTTAGAGCCTCTATCTTGTCGAGCCATCCTAATATTTCTAATCTTTTCGTCGCATATCCATTCACACTTTGGTAAATCTACGTAAATTAAAAATTTGTACTATAGTTTACTTTCAGTTTGGATGTCGCATGTCGATAAAATAAGATTTATTTATTTTCCCGTACAGCTACAAGATGTCAAAACTCAAAGTCAAAAGTGAAGTATAGTGAAGTAAAAAATTATTATTAATAATCCATAGACAGTCTTATATAATTATTTAAAATATCATAGATCTACCTAAATTAATATCAATTAAGCTCTACACATATAACAAACAGAACAAACCTTTACATGAAGAGGAGTTAACCCATTGTTTTGCCTGATCAATAGCTACAAAGCGGTCTGCTGGACTGTGGGGTCAAGATATATAATTTTAAGCACATAATCTATGAATCACCCAGAACACCATTGTAAATCTCCAAATACCCCACCTCTAACAAAAAAAGAGGCCTTAAGTATAAAACCTCTGCATAACGCTTCTTTCTTCCCTCTCACCGACCCAGATGACCCCATTATCCTCCTCCAGGAAAGCAGTAGGGCCAGTGGACAAAAAACACAAATCGACATTCCCACCGCTGAGATCCGCAGTCGTATTCGTTTCTGGCTTTGAGTTCGCGGCAGCCACAGGATAGTCTGGTTAAGTAGTCACGACCCTCAAGGTCAACTACGAGATGCCATTCTTAAAAAAAAATCTTTCTTCTATTGAACTTCAACGATAGTGACGGTACAATCTATATATTACTTTACGGGCGAGGTTTGCGCCCAGTTTTGACCACGTTTATTGCGGCTAGGAATTCTATGTAAAATATTGATGTCATTTGTTTACATGAATCAGTCACCGGCGAAAGCTTCAGGGTAGCCCACGAAATTCAAATTTTCTTAAGTTTTTTGCAATTTGCAGGTCAGTATAAAGTTTTATGTTGATCTAAAAACGATTCGCGGCCGTATCAAATATTTATTTATCTAATTATAATCATAAAAATGTATCAATACTACTCTTTCAGTTACATAATGAAATCATGACATTTGGGGCCAATTCTAACTTGGGTGGAGTTGTATTGCTGATACTAATGATTATAATTTTGTAAAGCTATATTTGTTACGGTCGCGAAAAATATTTTAATCAACATACAACCTGACACTGACCTGCAAATTGCAAAAAACGTAAGGCAATTGAATTTCGCGGGCTACCTTATTGCATCCCTCGGGACACTAGACCTAGATGACCAATTTACGCAGATTGGTCATCTAGGTCTGCCAAGGTAAGGTGAACAGAGAATAGCTAAATAATAAAAATAGTTTTCTAGAGTAAACTATATAAATTATTTGTTGTCTCTGTCAACGCCGATTTGTCATTCTAGCATAAGCTCAATCTGTCCAATCCTTTACTCTGATTGAAGGAATTGTATAAATGTATTAAGAGCATTTATTGCTTTAAGATAAATGTATATTTTGCATCAATTTATCATTGCGTCAATTAATTAGGTGATCAATCTGGCAACCGTTCAATCCATAATCTTGATCTAATTCGATCGTGCACCTTTAGAATAATGGTTGTGCAAGTAGCTATTAAAAAAAAAACTTGATAGCGTACTGGCAACACTGCTATCTGCTGTCATGCCTGGTTGACGTCATTGCAGAAAACGTCAACGTCAGTTCACTGTTCGTTCATGTTCAGTTCGGTTCGAAAGCGATTTCGACAAAGGTTCAGTTTATTGAGAATAATTTAGAATACACAAACTCTGTAGTCAATACATCAATTAATTAAAAGAATTAATTCAATAATTGCCACGACACCGATAGTATAGAGTTCGGACGATGGAAGACCTCACTGAAGTGTACATGACTCCGTTGCCGGATTCGCCTTATGTGAGGCCTTTTCGTTTCAACTACACGCAGGGAGGCAAGGAGAAGAACTGGGACATGCTGGAGGTGCACGACAGCGTCGCCATCATTGTCTTTAACGTGACCCGGAATGTGTTGATATTCGTGAAGCAATTCAGACCCGGTGAGTAGTTGCGAGTTTTTTTTTTGTTACCGAATGCAAAAAAGTGTTAGGTATGCCGTGATTAAGTGAAGGACTAGCCCTCGCAGTGGATGGTGATATGCAGAATAGATATAGACCTTTATAATAGACTACGATTATTCTTAGAAGTTTCCATCTATGTTAATGTGTTAGTATTTGTGCTGCTGATGTGCTGATTAAAACTCCCAACTAAATTATCTGTAATCTCGAACAGTTTCTATTACTAAAGCAATCATCATTCATCATCATTCTCCTGCCCATATCCCAATTTATTTGGGTTGGCGCAACATGTATTTATTAGTCGTCACCTCGGTAGTCACCCCACACTCAAATGAAATGTGTGATATTACAAAAGCAATAGCACATTTAATTTGAGTTTGGAATATTTACGTTTCTATGTTCTATGTTAGAAGGTTAACTACCACTAAGTGTGGAAACCAATTGTGTGTGGGCAATAGCAGCCTATCTCCCTGGTTATTCAAACTAGCCTATCTCCCTCCAGAAGTTGTCTCCTGCCTGGTCGGTTTAGAATGTCTGTGAATGATCTGGATGCCCTGAGGGTTTCTGCTCTATTCTATTATTATATCTGGGTCATGCCTGTGCATTCGAAGAGCACATGCGCATGTTTCTTCTGCCTCCTTGCAAGCCCTGCACAGAGGGCTGTCCTTTATGCCTATCGTGTGTGTTTTCTTAGCAGGCAGTGTCCCGTGATGATCCCCGTCACCAGGTGCAGGCCGCTCCTGTCCAGGCATAGTAAACGCCTGGTTAGCTTACTAACTAAGGATGGCATAGCCTCCTTGGACTGCCTGACGATAGGTTAGGCTCCGTAGACTAACATGCTCTCCTAGCTAGTTCATCAGCTGCATCGTTACCTAGTGATCTGCTGTGTCCTTTTATCCATTGCAGTGTCACTGTATTGCGGTTAGATACTGTTATATGTTCTAGTGCATTGTGACATTTTTGTGTTTGCCTCAAGGTAATTTTTCCCTAAGGATTGGAGAACTTAGGCGCTGTCAGAGAGTATATGTATATGGGTGTCCGTAACTCTCCTGGCTTCTATGGCATAAGCCACTGTTAGATGGTGCTGAACATTTTCAGTGGGCTAGATATGTTTATGATAAGGTCATGGGAAAAAACTCTGACTCCAGTTCCGGAGTCAGTCTTTAATCTGTAGGTGTATACTCTTATCTCATTCGGACCTGAGTAGTCACACCATTCCTCTGTGAGTGTTATGTGGTAATGCTTTTGAAAGTAGTTTAGTTTCGGGGCTTTGTCGCAGGGTGTTGGTTGTTGTTTGATTGCATCCTCCTTTATGAGTATGTTGCTTGACTAGTATATATAAGCCCCTATCATAGAAGCGCATATACAGCAATTACACAATGTATTATTTCTTTTGGGAATTCCTTTTGAGGGTTAATTTTTCTTCTTCACTAATATTTTATCAAAACATTTTTGGCTAAATATTACTTCAGTATTTCATACAAATTTCATTTAATAAACATCTTATTTAGCTAATGTTTTGTTTTATAATAATTAATCACATTGAGATAAACATTTTCAGTTGGCCCACATTGAAACATGGTGTTAATGACATGAGCTGATAAGCAGATATAAAATCCGTTTCCTGTATGCATTATTAAGCTGTTTGAAAGTGTGTGCTGTGCATAGGAGTGATAAAACTCCTTACAATCTCAGTACTGCCTTGATTAAATGTACAGACCTAAAAACGTATGAACATGACATAAATAATACATTAACGGACATTATACACTGGCTTGATCAAAATAATTTAATGATTAATATACCTAAGACTAATGTTATGAATTTTTATCAACGGATACCACCGCAAACTATAAATTTAAATTACAATGGACAAAAAATAGACCAACTGCAAGTTGCAATATTTTTAGGTATGATAGATAGCCAACTAACCTGGAAGCCACATGCAGAAGAAGTATGCAAAAAATTAAGTACAGCATCGTACGTGCTTTTTAATCTATCCAGGAAAGTGAATATGCCTACCAGATTAGTTGCTTACCATGGTTTGGTGGCGTCAATTCTGAGATTTGGGATAATATTTTGGGGAAATTGTAGTCTGAAAGAACAGGTATTCAAGGCTCAAAAACGATGCATAAGGGCAATGTGTAACATGAAAATAACAGATAGTTGCGTACAGGGCCGGATTTAGGGCAGGGCAACAGGGGCACTGGCCCCGGGCCTCCACAAAGAAGGGGCCTCCACAATTAGATTTTTCATTGATTTTTATATGAATAAAATACTTCGTTTGTGTCCTTCAAAAAAAAAAGAGTCCACAATCATAACTTCGTAAGGTTCCTTCTTTGAATTGTTTTTTTTTTATCTGTTTCACAAATTTTTCGGGGCCTCCACTTCTTGGTTGCCCCAGGGCCGCCACAACTTTAAATCCGTCCCTGTTTGCGTACCTGTATTCAAGTCCCTAAATTTGCTAACATTCCCATCACTTTACATTTTCGAAATAGCTGTTTTTGTAAAATCAAATATGCATCTTTTTATTAAATCATCTGACAATAGAACACGACCAGTTAGAAAGCAGTATACAAATATGCTACGTGTTAGTGGTCATAACACTGCATTATTAAAGAAAAGTGTTGTATGTATGTGCCCGATTGTCTTTAACAAAATACCTGATGGAATAAAAAACGAGTCCATTCCACTGTTTAAAAAGAAATTGTCAGCCTTATTAATTAATAAATGTTATTACTCCGTTTGTGAATTTCTAAATGATGAAAATGTATAGTTACCTTAATGACATCTTTAATTATTTATATTTAATTGACCATATTTAAGAATTTTCATAGTGACAGTATTTTAGACTTAAGCACTTTTACGAAATGTTTGCATGCCTAATTTAAGATAGATTGTATAAGGATCTCTAATTTATATAACATCTGCATTTTGTTGTACCTACTTTCTATGCAAATAAATAATTATTCTATTCTAATCTCCTCTTTGGAAAGATGTTGCTCTTTGGTTAGGTACTCAAATTGTCAGCCTGACAGACAATATTATTTTTATAAAAATAAAAACCCAGAATACAGAATAAGGATTCTTGAAAAATAAACACAAAATTCTGCAAGTGTTTTAGATCTTAGAGCCTAGAAGTATTTAATTAAAATTTGCATGAATTGTATACAGATTATTGTTAAACCGATATAAAAAAATTAAGCAATGGATCAAATGGTTATTTCTGATGTCTTTAGGACAGATGTACAAATCTCTGACATTAGACCATTTCGTTTGTGCTATCACCTGAATAGTAACAAAATGACAAACGATATTCTGGAAGTTCACGACACTGTTTGTATTGCAATCTTCAATGTAACTAGAAAAGTGCTAGTTCTGACGAGACATTTCAGACCAGGTGAGTAATTTACACCTTAACGACGAACTCTCATAATTATAAATTATGATTTATTGCCGCTGGTGTTGTGCGACTTGCGCCATTTCATTGTTGCAGTTCTTTCTGGATTCACTTTCTTCAATAACATCGTCTTTTTCAGCCATTTTCTTCGGAACAAACTGTTTCAGCAAAGTTGCTTTTCGCGCGGGTCCCAAAATTTGATGAATAGACTTTTTAGCTTGTCCCAAACCTCTTTAGATGTTTTAAAGACAGTTACTTGCTTGAGCTGAGGGGGAGACATCAATAGCATGATCTCAGCACGAGCCATTATGTTTCTTCTCAGGAACTTCTCTGTCTCTTCAGCAGTCGCGTTCACGGATAATTTTGTGGCTCCGTTCGCATATCCATTGCACATTTTTATTAGGGTGGCCTCAGCCTGTACGTACCAGATATCATAATTAGTTTTACTAAGTGGTTCTATACGATACGATGACAACATCGGTCCTCGAACAAACGCTGTGCTACCAAATGATAGTTTGGTACCTAATTAGGTACAGTATATAGAAACGTAATGGAACGCACATTATATTGTTATTATTAGATAATAGATGTTACACAATACGATCGATACAAGGAATGACAAGTCTGTTAGAAAAAACTATATCAACGGTACACTTATAGTAAAGAGATTATGCTCTGTGGTCATGCAACCTAACACAGAAGCTTCAGAACGTTACCTACCATTACTCTTCCATACATACTTTTTATGGTTCAAAAAATAAGCTGAGTAAGTTGAGTATCAGCACTTTTTGAACGTCAAAATTACACATTGCACCCAAAACGCCCGCCCTTCACTACTTCCTAGTGTTTTAATTGGGAATAAGTGGTGCAACAAACTCCCTTCATCCATGTTCATACATCTGGTGAGCGCGCCACATTAGAGAAAGACACAATAATTTGTGTGGTAATATATTTTTTTTATTTTGTCCCCAGCAATATACTACAACAGTGTGCCAGTATCGGCTCGTCAAAATGCCGCGATAGATACTAGCAAGTACCCCGCCCAGCTTGGCATTACTTTAGAGATGTGTGCTGGCATTGTCGACAAGAACAAGTCCCTGCAAGAGATCGCCAAGGAAGAGGTGCTAGAAGAGTGCGGGTATGACGTGCCGCTCTATGAACTGCACAAAATTGCGTCTTACAGGTCAGTTTTTCTACTCATCAGCTTTAATTTAGTTCACGTTTGGCTATTCTGGGACTGAAATGCAAAAAAAAACACCTAAAAAGAAAAAACAAGGCGAAATGCGAAAACTTAAAAATATATGCGTATATACATATGTACACAGGCCGTTGCGCGTCGCCAGTCTGGCGCAACACGTCACGTGACGAGGTTAGCATATCGGTGTCGCGAACCCATAAGTTTTTCCCGCACCAAAAATTGCTCAACACGCAAAAGTACAACACAGCTATATAATACAATTGCCGGATTGGCGCCATGGGATCTGGAGGCAAAAGCCCTCGCGCACGTATGGGAGTGGTGCGAGGAGGCGAAACGCCGGGGCGTGACTCCGCTGCCGCGAGAAATCGCAGCACAGCGGACGGGGCCTCAAGTCTGCTATTACAATAGAGTCATAATGGTCTGTTCCGAGCCTCATTAATGACGCCATTATATTACTAAACTTGTCAAAATCAACAATTATGAAATCAATAATAGACCATTCTGACACTATTGTAATAGCAGACTTGAGGCCCGGAACTCGGGCGGGATCTCATGGCGACATGGAGAGTACGGTTGTCGCAACCCAGTGGTGGGCACGCCACAATTGTGGCGATAAGTCCCCTCTTTGAGGAGTGGCTAGAGAGGCGCCACGGCGTCCTTACCTTCCGCCTGACGCAGGTCCTCACCGGACACGGCTGCTTCGTACGAGAGATACGCCGAGATACGGCGGGAGGAAACGCCCGGGTGTCACCACTGTGTGGATCGCCCGGAGGACACAGTGGAGCATACGGTGGAGGTCTGCCCGGCTTGGGCAGAGTACCGCCGTGTCCTCGTGGGGGCGATCGGCAGAGATCTCTCGTGTCCGGCCCTGATTCAGGCCATGGTACGGAGCGAGAGGGCATGGGCAGCCGTCACCTCCTTCTGCGAAGCAGTAACGCTCGCGAGGGAGGAGGCGGGACGATTGAGGGAAAGGGAAATTTCGCTCCCTCTCGCCCCTAGCCGCCGCAGGAGACGCCCTGGGCGTCGGGAATCCCGGGCGGATTTCCGGCCACCCTAGGCGCGGGCTTGCGGACGGTGAGCAATGGGTAGCTCGCTGTCCAGGCCCGGGTCGACGGCGCGTTGTATTCCACGCGCGCCTCAAAGAGATGTCGTCAGCACAAGCGTAGGGTTCCACTAGGGCCGATGCCTTCCGGGGTCGCGGGAAGGTACCAAAGGATTACCGAGGCCCCTGGCAACACAGGCCACGGAAGGAATACGGGTGGGTTTTAGTCAGTAAGAGTCTGACATAATTACATCTTTCTTTCTTTACATGTAGTATTGTGTTATGTCCGTTTCCTCTAACACTAGAAGACACCTAAAAAATAAAATAATTAAAATACAACAGCATATTTTATCAGGAACTAGGAAGCTGACCCGACAGACGCTTTCCTGACAAAATTTCAAAAATTCGTACAAAGAGAGAGAGTTAAGAGTAGTTCCCGAATTTAAACATTTTCAAACCAAATAAATAACCAAATCGATCCCAGCCGTTCCCGAATTATGCGCTTACCAACAAACCACTTTTTTGGCTCTTGTAACACAGGTGTTTTTACCTAGCGCAGGAGCCAGGCTTCACTTTGTTTGTACACGTTTTTTATGCCAAAAAAGAATTTATTAATATTATATTATTATAGAATTTTGTTTTTATTATACCTATAGAAAATGAAATTTAGGTGTCCCGTAGTGTTATTGAAACCGGGCATTAGAGCTACAGTTGTTCAAGTTCCAGTTGGAGAGATAAGATATTTTACAGGACGAATTACATACCTATATTTCGCATGACAACAATACGAAACTATACATAATTATGCACTTATCTTGTATTGTGTTGTTCACGCATTCGATTCTGTTACGTAAGGAAACTTAGTATTTTTACTAATAATTTTTCTTTCAATTAAAACTCGTAAAGAAAGAATTACAATATCTATCAGCAACAAACAAAAAAAAAACAAAAGTCATTTATTCAAACTAGGTTTGGAATCAGCACTTTTCGAACGTCAAAATTACATAAGACAGTCCCCTAACGCCTGCCCTTCACCACTTCCTAGTGCTTTAACTGCCCTTCACCACTTCCTAGTGCTTTAACTGGGAAGAAGTGGCGCAACAGACTCCCCAGCAGCACACCTGTCTGTTTAGTTAGATAAACTTTTTTCTATATAAATCGTATGCAAAGTAATTAACACTACGAAACACAAAACATAAAATTAAATTACTTGCCATATATTAGCTAGCACATGCCAATATACCAACAAAACAATGAAAACTGTACTCAAGCAGAAATAAAAATTACAACATAAAACCGTTAGTGTTCTGCGAACGGTTTTATAAGTAGTCAATTCAATTTTAATTCAGCCATCTTGATAAAAAAGTACATGGAAAAGTAATTGGAGGTAATTTAAATTAGTTTATATTTATTAGCCATATTTTGCACGCAGGGCCGGAGTGGGCGTGCAGGGCTCATTACAGACGATGTTCTACTGCGAGGTCACCGACGAAATGAAGAAAGGGAAAGGTCTGTATAAGATACATAAATAAACAAAATACTTGTATACGTAGGAAAATATGCATTGCTGTTGCATTTGCTTCATTTCCATGAGAATATCGCGATTTCTAACCCGCACTGTGTCCGCGTGGTAGATTACGGCCCACTCCCTCTCACAGAGAGGGGGCCTGTCTCCCAGCAGTGGGAATATTATAGGCTGATCATGTATCGCGATTTCAGTGCACAAGGTGTAAAATCTATTTGTCATGTCAAAATTAAGTAACTTTAAAATTACTAGGTTGGTAGATACTTACATGATCTAAGTACCTATTTGTTATGATACAGTTTAACTTTTTAATGAATATTGTTTCATTAAAAAGTACGTAAGGGTGTGTCACAAACTGTTAACTATTCAAAATTATTTAAAAAAGTTTGTTGTATGGCCAAGTCGCGTCATTTGAGTTCGAAGATTAAAAATAGTAGTAATGTAATCAAAACGACTTGGAATATTATTAATAGTGAAACGGGAAGGTCTAGTAACCGAAATACTGAATATAGCCTGTCAATTAATGACAAAATAATAAGATCAGACTCGCAAGTCGCCGCGGCCTTTGAAAATTTATTTTCAGATATTCCCGTTTCAACTACTAAATCCCTAAACTCATCACCTTCTGTTGCTGAGTCTTTGCTCAAGGAAAATGTTAATGTTTGCGATTCGGAATTTCATTTTGAGAATATTACCTGTAGAGATATAATTAAAACCTTTCACACTTTAAATGTAAAAAAGACTGCAGATCTGTGGGGTAATTCTGTAGAAGTTGCTAAGTCAATTATTGACATTGTAGCTCCTACTTTATCTCTTATCTTTAATAATTGCATTGACTGTGGGGAGTTTCCTGACCTTATGAAAAATAGTAAAATAATACCTTTGTTTAAATCAGGTAGTACATCAGACCCCACCAATTATAGACCTATTTCAGTACTACCTACCTTTAGTAAAATTTTTGAAAAAATAATTTTAGTACAATTACAAAGATTTTTTAATAAACATAAATTATTGCACAATAAACAGTTCGGTTTTACAAGGGGTCGTTCGACTACTGATGCCGGTGTGGAACTTTTAGGACATATTTATAATGCATGGGAAGATAAACGCGATGCATTGGGCATCTTTTGTGATTTGTCCAAGGCATTCGATTGCGTTCTTCACGAAACGTTAATCAGGAAACTCCGCCACTACGGGATCCGGAACACCGCTCTGGATCTTCTTACTTCATACTTGAGTAATAGGATTCAGAGCGTTGACGTTAATGGGAAAAGATCTTCCGGATCTATAGTAACAATGGGAGTCCCACAGGGCTCAATTCTTGGTCCTTTCTTGTTTCTTATTTACATTAATGATTTGCCATACCTCATAAAGGATAATCATGATATAGTGTTGTTTGCGGATGACACTTCACTTTTGTTTAAACTTAAACGTCAGCAGCTGGTTACTGACGATGTTAATAGTGCGATCTCAAAAGTAGTTCACTGGTTCAATGTTAATAATTTACTTCTTAATGAAAAAAAAACTAAATGCATTAAGTTTACGCTACCTCACGTTAGGCAGGTGAAAACTAATGTATTGATAAAGGGCGAAGAATTGAACCCTGAAGATAGCACAGTATTCTTGGGCTTAACTTTGGATGCTAAGCTTCAGTGGGGTCCACATATAGATAAATTGTCGAAAAAGCTAAGCTCCGCAGCATACGCTGTTAGAAAAATTCGTAATTTAACTGATATAGAGACAGCCCGTTTAGTGTACTTTAGCTATTTTCATAGTGTAATGTTGTACAGTATTCTGTTGTGGGGAAATGCCGCTGACATTCAGACTATCTTTGTTTTGCAGAAAAGAGCTGTTCAGTCAATTTATAGATTAAGTCCGAGACACTCTCTCAGAGAGAAATTTAAGGAGATTAATGTAATGACTGTGCCCTCCCAGTATATTTTTGAAAATCTTTTATATGCCCATAAAAATATAAAATTGTTTAAAAAATACAGTGATATCCATAATATAAATACTAGGAACAAACACAAATTTGTTGTACCTACAACAAGGCTCAAGAAAATAGGTGGCTCATTCAGATGTCAATGTATACGTTTTTATAATAAACTTCCAAGCCACGTTCAAGATCTAAGCCTTAATAAATTCAAATCATTTATTAAAAGTAAGTTGTGCCAGAAAGCCTTTTATACTATTAAAGATTATATTGAGGACAAAAAGGCTTGGGATTAAGCTGCTCCAATTATTGCATACTGAAACTTTTATTTTATTTATATACCATTTTGACGTATTTACTTTGTGGAGTTCAATATACTGTTTGGAACTTAATATTTACTTGTAAAGTATTATATTGTTTTCAATTATTGTGAATGTGAAGCCTATGTGGGTCATTATTGTTTTTTTTTTTTCTCATTTAGTATTAATCATGGTCTGGCAGTTTGAGTAATTTATGCGGCCTACCCAAATGTTCTTTCTTTGGTATTGTTCGTCGAATCGTTGAGCTCCTTAAGTTCTGAGTTGAGCAGCACGATTACTGACAAATGCGTGCACTGACTGGACAGGTCCACTCAATCTGTGTGGTTCTTTCCTCAAAAGGACCATTTCAGACACATGGCCTTCACATGATCTGACCAAGATTATGTCTGGACTTTAAAAGAGACTGTGACCTCTGAGTTTGTTTCGGCCTTTCTTCTCAGAGTAGTCAGATAGGAAACGCCGACCTCATCTAGCTTTATTTTAAAAATATGATTGACGTGTAAAAGTGTTTGTTTGTACAAACACTTTTACACGTCAATTATATTTTTACCTACTTACAGAAAATAAATCATTTATCATTTTATCGTTACTGTAGGTAAATGTGCGTAGATAGTTTGGGGTGCCTCTTTAAGGTGAACGTCCACTGGTCCGCACCGGCCGCAACACACGCACGGCACGCAACGGATTTTGGTTGGCTTTGTATGAATTCATATAGCACTGCGTCCACTATCGGTACCGCCCGCACCGACAATGAAGGGTTCCGCAGTTGGTATGAATTTATCTCAAAATGTTCTCCCATACATCGATATACGTCACGGTCAATTCTCCAACTGCAAATGTAAGTTGGTCGACTATTACTCGTTAACTTGTAAAGCCTACTTAGCTTTCCTTATTATAGTTTTCATTGTAATTTCATTATATATATATACTACTCAGTGGCGGTACCTTCATATAAGCCCAAAAGCCAGGCATGCCTTACTAAAATGGATGGATGAATTCACTTTTAATTTATTGTACCTAACCAGTAGTTTATGAGAAAATTGCGATGATACATACGTAGGTACCTACATACTCAGTCGAAAACTGAACTTTCTTCGGAAATCGGTTAAAATTTTATTGGGCTTGCGTTATTTTGAAACCCTAGGCACGCCACTGATACTACTGTCATCAATTTCATTCGTCATTTCACGTAACCAAAAACAACCATTTAGCTGGCAGGGGAGGACACACTTAACTCTAACAAAAAATAACATTTTAAAGCTAAAAATATTATTTTTCGGTCGAACGGTCTATCCAATGATACTCCACCATGGGATAGAAAAAAGTCTCCCCATCATACCCACATACTTATGCTAAATTACAGCTTTGTAGTACTAATAGTCTGTGAGCTAAGATAAGACAGACAGACACAGACAGACATGGTGAAACTGTAAGGATTCCTTGTTAACTACGGAACTATAAAAATGCGTTGCGTGCTAGTGACGTCACATGAATAAGTTCATCGCGTGCCTGTTATAGCGGGGCTGTATACGCTTTAACATTAATTATTTTGTCATTGGAGAGCGGGATCTCCTAGCACAGGTATATCTTTTACTTAAAAGGAGGTCCCTATGTGTAAGATTTACTGTAAAAGTTGTAGGTACAAGTTTCTGAAATAAACCTTTTTATTTTATTTATTTATTATTATTGATGACTGGTTAATATTGTCTTCTCAGCGTGAGTTATTCATGCATAGCTCTCTATTCAGCTAAAACGAAAAAATAATGGCGAGTAATGGCAAACGTCATTTGATTTAAATGCGGTTTTATTTTTATTATTTTATTAATATTTTACATAGATTATTTTATACTTTGTGAATGTGAGAACGTTGTAGGCTTAATATACCATTTATTTTCTGTTAAGTACCTGGTACTTCTTGACAGGCCTACACTGTCCTCCCATACCTAATAACACTGTAATTTTAAAACATTGTAAAAGCCAATTATTTTTAAAAGAGTAACCGTAGAATTTCTTGCCGGCTCTTCTCCATAGAAAACGACAAATTGGAACCGTACATGCGTGTCCTAGTTTCTGGCGTTTCATAAGTGCCCGTGTAGGTTTATGTGAAATAAAATATATTGATTTTGAACGAAAAAAATAAAAAAAATCTCTTCAATCAACCTGATAGTAATCTAGTTAGCTAGACGAACGTTATATCTCCAATTTGAAGAGAAGAAGGAGAATCAGGTGAAAAGACACTTTAAGGCCTAGTCATTATAAATGATAGCATAATGTGTTATCGTTGTCAATATCTAATCGAGTTCGCCCAGCCCTGGCATTGACACCACATGCATCCATTACCGGCTAAAATTTGGCACAAGTCGCGAGCGATTTAAGTGTTATTGGCAGTGGCGGTACCTTCATATAAGCCCAAAAGCCTTACTAAAATGCTCGATAGAGAATTTATTGTACCTAACCAGTAGTTTATGAGAAAATTGCGATGATACATACGTAGATACGTAGGTACCTACATACTCAGTCGAAACTGAACTTTCTTTTTTGAAATCGGTTAAAATTTTATTGGACTTGCGTTATTTTGAAACCCTAGGCACGCCACTGGTTATTGGGTGTTTTCAATAGGAAAGGAGCCCGCTGTTACATGGAGTTTAGGCTGCTTTTCCACCAGAGATGTGCTATGCTACGTTGCTAGGGGTACGTTTGATATCCACCAATCATGTTCATTGGTCCACATAACGTACCACTGGTGGAAACTGTTACATAGTTTCGTAGCTTAGCTTTCACATCCTCGCAGCGGAGCTGCATAGCACATCTCTGGATGAATTTACGTTAAACAAAAGTGTGTGCACTGTACACCTCTGCCTACCTCTTCGAGAAACAAAGGTGTGAAGTGATGCTAACCTTTATTTGTTCAGCTGTAATTAACTTATCGAGTGTATCTATCCGTATGTATCTTTAAATAGATATCCTTGCTATACAAAAAAATCGATCAGTAGTAATATTTAAGTAACCTACTTTTTTTTCTCAAGGATGTTCATTGTACTGTACGAGTAACAACGCCTAATTATGTTTAGTTGTTTTATAAGGCTGATTAATTGCTAATTAATATGATACCGCACAAAAGGGCGCGACAGCGCTGCCGCTGGATTCAAATGATTGCCGAAGTCCTAACTGACAGGCAGACAGCTTAAAACAGTGAAAATATTAATTAAACTTCATTAATGCTCATAATTCAGTAAAAAAATACCGGTAACCCATTAAATAACACATTCCAAAACTTTGTCTTTAGAACGTAATTCATAATCAAACAATTGCAAGAAACTGATTACGAGTAATAACGATTAGCCAGCGCGATAAGCAAATCAATAATTTGTAGTGATGAGGAATTAAGATTGAATACTACTTCCACTCATATATAGACCGGTCGATGAAACAGTTACGTAGGCTACATGGAAACACCTGCTTCCTAATATCACGATCCGAGGTTTAGAAGGAAATTCCTGATCTAATTCCTAGTTTAAAAAATTCGTCAGCTACAACGTCAATAACGCAATTAACGTGTATGAACTGTCAAATTGAAAGGAATTGCGATCGATTGCTATTTTATGTGGATTCCCCGCTGGATGAGGTGATTGGCAGAAATCGAAATAAGGATAAGAAATCGGGATGAGGTGGATTATGCCCTACAATGGTTCATGTCTGAGATCTCCGCCCCGAAGTGGTAGGTATACAAAGGTGTATATTGGATGTAAAGACACTCAGAAGCAAAAAACCACATATTCTACGCATTAAGAACATACCTGGGAATCCACTGGTTCACGAGATATTGAAGGTCAAAGTCGCATTTTTTTGTACGTTTTTAGATAACTAATTACCTAAATTTTCGATTTTTCTTGACAAATTACGCATTTGAAGTTACAAAAACGGAATGTATATCAAATAACTGACGCTTACCGTGTAGAGCGAAGTCCGTTTACCTGGATTCGCGTTACACTGCGCGCCTTAAAAAATAGCGTTAAATAAAATAATTTTATGCGCAATGCTACTAATTCGACGTACAGTATGCGTAGTTGACGGCTTTGTGATGTGTCTTTTTACACCCTGTATATACCTAGATTACGCCAGCCCCATTAACCGCGAGCGATGTATCGTAAAATACAGCTGGTGTGACAGAATGACGTTGAGACTTCCGTATCTATGTGTTGTTGACGGAATTCACTATCTAAGAATCTGCCCGCGATATCGATCTCAATTGTTTGATGGCCTCAACTCCACGTAGATTAGATGATTAGGTGCACTATGTAGGCACACAGTAAGTGTGTGCTAAAATAATTTCCAAAGAATCGCGATTAGCAGTTCTTCTAGGGACCTTTGAGAACGTTCTAACTCGTGTAATTTTACCCAGGAACATCGGGTATGGGGGGATGGTCGGTCGCCTTTGCATATACGTCATAAGTAAAGGAGACAAGAGGATATTCCCGAAGTTTGAAAGACTGGCTGAGACCTTTGCGAAGGTTATACTGTGTGTAATTTTACCCAGGAACAACGGTTATGAGGAGGGGGGGGGGAGGGGTCGTCTTTGCATATTCGACTTAAGTAAAGGATAGAGATAAGATATTCCCGCAGTTTCACTGTCAAGTGGTTCCAATCACAGCAGCCAACTTGAGAATTGACATCAGATATTTATTTATAGTGTTTATCCCCTTTGATTTTTTACAGAGACACAATGCCACAATCGCCAAATTCATAAAACGCATGTCTGATTGCAGTATGTTCTTAAAAGGGCATTGAAGGATGCTGACGTTGAAAATGTAATGTTGCCTTAATTTTATTTTTTAATTCCCAGGTGGCGGCGTCGAAGATGAAATCATAGAAGTAGTAGAAAAATCAATAAATGAAGTAGAAAAATGGATATCCGGCTCAGGACCTCTAAACAGCCCACCATCTTGCCTTTTCGGACTCATGTGGTTTTTACGGAACAAGGCGGATAAATACAGAAAGTAGGTCAATTTGTTTGAAATACAGCGTATACCGGCTGCTAATGATACGGTCTAATATTGAGGATATTGGCGTTTTTAAGTTATCATACACTGCTGGACATAAGCTTCCCCTAGGCACAGCCACAGCGACGGCTCCTGTGCTTCCCGCATAGCAGATAGGTATATAGATATACTTATTAATGTAAAAAAAAATAACAAAATAGTAACGAAGTCAAAACTGTACACACTGATAATTTTTGAAGAAAGAAAAATTGCTACGAGGTGTGGTAACGAGTCTGATGCCGAATATAAAGTTTTTACAATATTTGTCCGTTCGTCTGGATTTATGTTCCGGATTGGCTCAATGGATTTGGATGAAATTTGGCACACAGATAGTTTACAATCTGGATTAACACATAGGGTTCTCTTAATCCTGGTAGTAGGTTCCCGTGGGATATTTTCCGACATCCAAGCGGTCCAAGCCGCGCGCAAAATCTAGTACCATATAAATTACAAATATGAAACCAGATTTTTGGAGTCGGTGAGTTTCGTACACGGATTACACAGGGTCAAATTAAATTAACTCCGCAGACATGATGGTATCGATATCTACATGAAAAACAAGAAATAAATTAAATTGATGATTTTTTTGGGGTCTTGTAGAAACTTGAAAAAGCAGTTTAAGGGCGCTTTCAATTTAGACGGTTGGTGCCGTACTGCTGCCGCACGGTTGTTGCAGAATTATTACGACGTGAATCGTCTTATTTGAAGAGATACGCAGCTGCAGTCCAATCGAATTTTTTGTGATTTCCATCGAAAACACGATGCGTTCACCCGCACTAGCGAACAACGACTGAGGCAGGTAGTACATATTTATATACATTGTTGCCGTTCCGCCAACGGACGTGCGCCGACCTGCT
Source organism: Atethmia centrago (assembly GCA_905333075.3). Lineage (NCBI taxonomy): Eukaryota > Metazoa > Arthropoda > Insecta > Lepidoptera > Noctuidae > Atethmia > Atethmia centrago. The sequence continues at coordinate 27,427,113 of HG995380.1, read as the reverse complement.
CTCGCACGACCTTGCATTGTTGCCGTTCCGCCAACGGACGTGCGCCGACCTGCTCTCGCACGACCTTGCGTCGAGACATTTTGTATGAAAAGCCATAACCGCCCGTGCGCAGTACGATACCCGGACTGCAACAGTCCGGGTATCGTACTGCCAACCGTCTAAATTGAAAGCGCCCTAAAAAACTTTTTTTTTTTTGTAAACTTCACAGACGTGATGTGTATTGATAACTAAACACGATACACGAAAATAGAACTGGTTTTCTCAACTCATACTTCCAGGAACAACACTACCAGCGGTCGTTGACCCAAAAAACAAACCTTTTTACTCGACTGCCTCAGGAGGGTAATGTTTTTCGAGAGTATGTATGTATGTATGTCTATTTCTTTAGCACGCTCTGTAGCCTAAACGGCTTGATGGATTTTAACATATAAAGTGTCCTTAGCTTCGCCTTAATTGTGGGAGTGACATAGGCTATATAACATTTTTATAAATTGCATCTGCAAATACAAAAAAAGGAGGGGAAGGTTTTTTTTTTAATTAATTGCAACAATATTGGTATCAAATAAAAGCTATTAATGAGTAACTTTCATATATATAAATTAATAAAATTAAAAAGCTTGAAATAAAATAAATTATTTAAAAAACTTGCAGTCGGGTTTTTGTTTTTTAAATAATGTATTTTTTAGTCTGAACTTTTTCGATGTCGATACCCATCACGTCCACGGAGTTACGCTAGCTAATTTAATTGGACCCTGTAGTAATAAGAACTAGGTACTAGGTAAGTATTTTTTAGAAGTTCAGTCAGTCTTGTCAGTTCAGTCAACCCAAAATTGTATAAATAATAAGCAGGAGCTAAAGCTCCTGCTTATTATTTATACAATTAGGGGTATGCAATGCAGGGTAATTCCGAGGACTTAACTATGTCTAATGAAATCGATGCAATCATGAAGCTTAGTAGATTTATTTTTGTAATTCTGTATTTTTCTTTATTATATTTCTTAATGGTTCGTACAGTCAGCGTCAAAATTATCGGGACGAACCGACCTGTTCAAAATTATCTCAACAGCTAAGAAAAGCAATTGGATAAAATTCTTATCAGAATGACAGTAGTCGTGTACTCTCTTCATTTTAAAACAGTCAAATCAAATCAAAATATTTTTATTTCACATAAACCTACATGGGCACTTATGAAACGTCAAAAGCTAGGTGCACGGTTCCAATGGGTCGTTTCCTATGGAGAAGAGCCGGCAAGAAACTCCATGGTTACTCTTTTAAAAATAATTGGCTTTTACAATGTTTTCAAATTACAGTGTTAATAGGTATGGGAGGACAGTGTAGGCCTGTCGATACGTACCAGGTACGTAACAAAAAAAAAAAGAAAAAGGTCTACAAAATATCTAGTCTATTAAGCCTACAACGTTCTCACATTCACAAGGTACACACAAATCTGTGTAAAATATTAATAAAAAAATAAAAATTTAAAGTTTTTGTGTCATTGAGTTAATATTTAATTTTCATAGTGGTTTAGATCATTTTGAACATTCTGTTCATCCCGATATTATTGACGCTGACTGTACCTACTTATTGGTAGATATAAATTTTATTATTTTCACAACACAACAGTTTTCAAACTTATTAACGCCAATATTTCTACAATTAATAAATGTTATTATGGAGTTCATATAAAATACAAATATACCTATTTATTAATTTCTGTTTTCTGTCAAGTCAGGTCATTTGAGCGCTACTGTGGTGAATGCAAAAACGTTGAAAACGATGGTTTTTTTGTTTCATGTATGTAATTTTTTTTAACATTATTTTCATGTAGGTAAATTGAAAATGTATTATTTTAAACGTATATAGCTTCTGACTGGTCGTTATAAAAATAGTTGTTGAAATATACTCCAGGAAAATAGTTCCAATTAACAAATATATTTGGCCGACATCGACTACAAGCCTTGGAAATCTGTAAAAGCTCCTACATACTGGCGCGACTTGTCGCGCGACGCGAAGCGACACAAAGACACCGCGTGTAGCGCTACAAGCGGTGAATTTGTGTCGCGACGCGTCGCGCGACAAGTCGCGCCAGTATGTAGGAGCCTTAAAGGTTCCATTTTGTATTTGGATTCGTAATCTCAAATATAGCAAGTTTCCAATAGCATGTCATGCAAAAATAGATTCGTATTTAGATTCTATGAATCACGTTTACGTCATAATACCAAACAACTCACTTTTTACCTAACTGCGTCAGAATGATTAGGATTACTGTTATATTTAAATAACATATTGAGACCTTGAAAATGAATAAAAAAGGAATCACAATGTTAGGAAATTCTCAGTTCATTGTTATAAGCATGCAAGGTAAAGTTTCATTGCTATGCAAATTATTAAACATTTTTTATGACGACCGGGTGCAGACTTAATGAATATAACGATTAGTTATTAAATAGCTCATCATTTATGGCCGACATTCAGTTTATATGTAAATGGTGCCTAAAGTTCGTTTTTTAATCCCAGAGATTTTACATTTGACATTTCAAATTATTGTTGTTTGGTTTTTCAATATGGAGTTTGACATTTGCACCTGTCAACCGAGATTAAAAAACAGACTTTAGTAATGGAAGTGAGTTTGGCACTTCCGTAGAATCCTGGATAGTCAACATTTATTGCCACTTATTCGACACTTTCGCAATATGTAATTCTAAGTTGATTTTTGAGTGACCATCCCCAATACTAAGGTTCTGAAGAAATGGTTTGCATTGGAATGTATTAAATACATTGAGTGTGTTTTCAAAACTTGAAATTATCTTAGAATCTGAATTCAAGTTTAGTTCACTATTTCGCTGAGTATCAAGATGAACTCGACACTTCTCTGTACGTTTGTACTTACTAGTGTCGCTAGGTTATCGCGTAATTATGGCATTAATTACATAAACAAATTGTGGCTTTTAGATTACATAAATTAAAGATAACACGTTGAGTAACTAGTTATAATTTGATTGAAATAGAACTCACTTTGCGATTTTTTTACATTTTTTTTAATGCTTTGGCGCAGGGACTATGTAATGTTGTATGTACAGCTTTTTGTGCGAAAAGTCGTCGATTTGTGGTTTCATTTGTAACTTCTGTAAATATTATTTACAAAGCTCTACCTATATGCGCAAGAGTAATCACAGTTGGCTATAAAATCAAAATGAAAATAAGTTAATTCTATTTCAATCATTGGATTTTTTATCTTGAAGTAGATATATTATCCAGTTTTATTCTTTAGTAATGGAGAGTTGTATCCAAGTAGAATAAGGAAGTTTTAATAGTGAATTGTAAACCTAGTGTTATTGTATTAATAAAAGACAGGCCCTACTGAATAAGAAAAAGTAGGCAACAAATGAAATTAAAGTCTTTGCTATATTGACACATACTGATATTTTTATTGGATTGATAAATAGCTTGTCATTGGTTTAACCATAGATAAATAACTCCTCTATTTCTGGTAAAATTGCTGTCATCTAAAGGGCGCGCAGTGTGCGCGTAAAGGGCTCATAACTTTGTAGAAAATGCGCGTGTTAATCATGTAAAATCAGGGAAAATAATTGTAAATAGACTATAAACTTAAAAAAGTCCGTATATTCACATCACAGCCGTCATTCTTGACAGTTGTATGAAATGGCTGTGACGTGACAAATTGGCGTCGGGTGTCATTTGCATAACAATGATTGCCCTTACTGTTTATTGTTTCATTGCATCAGTCTGTACGCGGCATTAGGTAGTTGTTTCTGATTGGTTGAAAGAAATAATAAGCAGTCTATAAACCTTGCCTAGGTACTTGTAAAGATCTAATTGGATTAAATGCTTTGACATTTAACCGACAGTTTGAGGTCGGATTAAATTATAACTTAAAAATAATATTTAATTATGATTTATTTAAGAATCACTGAACCAAGTTGCTTAAATGATAAACTATTGTTTTAATAATAATTCTTTAAACACATTGGAACGTCTATCAGTCAACGAAAATGTCAGTGTGTATAAATTAAATCGTATTGTCGCTCAAACTAATAACCTACGGTGCTCAATCAAATATACTCTATGTATGTCTGACCAAGTACTCCATAAGAATCAGTCTTGAAAATTGTGTCTTGAAAAGCACCCTAAATCTTTCGTCACTATAAAATCGCTTGTAACAGCACCTTATCACATAGTCAAGTATTTTAGATAAGATATAGAAAAATGCTGTGTGTGCTTATGGCCACTCTATAGAAATGGAGACTTACGACTGGAGCCAAGTATACGCGACTCTGCGTCACCGACCCGAGCGTGACGGTTCAGTTTCGTTCACAGTTCAGGAGTTTTCACTTCAATGAAAACTTGTTAACTTTAACGATATAGAATTATAAGAAAAAGATAATATGTAGGTCTTCTCAATTTTTTTGTCACATGAAATTACACTTTATTGGCACTAAGTGATTATTAAACATTGGTACAATCATCCACACGTCAATGGGAACAGTTTGAAAGCGTCTTTATTTAGTAGCAGAAAGGGCGGGTTTCGTAATTCAAGTGTTACAATTACTGACGTGTGTTTGAGGTTACAAACTATTAGATTTTAATGCTTTTATATTTACAAAAAAATATTTTAATATGATGATATATTTCGTGAATTTTCGTGGTATTGTACTTTATTTGAAAGACTTATTTTAAATAATTATTTTACTTTTTTGGCTACTTTAAATGAGATTAGATAATTTAGATTAGATATGTGCGAGAAATACCTACAGTTCTCGCAACGATTCTTAAGTTGCTTCTAGTAATTTTACATCACATTTCAGCCTCGGACTGAAGAAACTTCAACCACTTCGTTAGTTCAAGATAATCAATTTGTATTGTCAGATGAGTTGTCCATACATGTCGTGCTTGTAAATAATTTTTGTATTTATATAGGTTCGGGATCTGTGTTTTTGCTATAAGGCATTATATTTTATGATACTATTATGATTTATTGGTACATAATAACTGTGATTGTATTGCCTTTCTGTGATTAAATCTTGGAACGGAATTCTCGTTGTTTATTTTGGTTGTTGTTTTTATTAGGGAGAGAATCGCTATGATAGTCTCGCCGTGCCTTCAAATCATCGCCGCCATACCTAATATCGCTCGGGAAATGGTGCCTTAAGGCGTGTACGCATTATCGAACAAAAACATGGTGAACTTGAACATCGAACACTTTGTTCGCATGTGCGTACCATTAACGAACATCAAATGTGTATGTAATAATATGTTCTTCAAAGATGTTCGTTCCGATTGAATTTCGTTGTTCTGAGAAATTTGATGCAACATTTTTCGTACCGACTTAGAGGGGCGAGCGCTTGAAGGGCTTGTGGCTAAGTAATAACAGCTGCACGGGTCAATCGATCAGGTTAAGCGACACTTGCCGCGGTTGGTCTGTGGATGGGTGACCATCTTTACATACCAAGACCCCTCCGTGCCTCGGAAAGCACGTTAAGCAGTTGGTCCCGGCTGTCATTTGTAGATCTTTGACGGTCGTTACGGGTCGTCAGAAGCCCGAAAGACTGGCAAGAAGTCTTACCAAGGGGTATCGTGTTACCCAGTAAACTGGGTTGTGGAGGTCAGATAGGCAGTCGCTCCATGTAAAATAACTGTAACTGGTAAGACTGGAATACGACCCCAACATAATTGGGAAAAGGCTAGGCAGATGATGACTTAGAGGGCGAGCGCGCGGGGCGGCACGGGGTCATCGAGTTATCTCTTACAAACAAGTCACTAAGACAAGTGATGCTAAATAATTATTTACTAGTAGCCAGTATGGATAATTGTAACAGTCATGTTTTCCTAGTCCCATAGAACAATTTGGGACATACAAATATTATTATATTATATTAGGTTGGGGAAAAAGTCTTTTCGCATTATAGTATGTATGAACTTGTAATAAAATCTCTTTGGGTATACTATTTGTATCGGGCTGGTTTTGGTATCATTGAAAGTTTAAATTTTAAAGAACATGATTCCAAATTCAAATTAGGAAAATGTGTGATTTTCATTTGTTTTTCGTACCGTCAAGATGAGTGAATCTCATGAAGAAATTCGATACATTTTAAAATTTTACTACAAAAAAGTTAAAAATGCAACGAAAGCCGCGAAAAAAATTGCGATGTTTACGGACCTAGTGCAGTGTCTGTGAGAGTAGCACAAATTTGGTTTAAGCGTTTTCAATCCGGAAATTTTGATGACAAAAATGCACGTCGCTCTGGTCGCCCTATTACGGATAAAATGGATGCCATTTTTGAAAAAGTGGAGCAAGATCGGCATATACTCGACCACACAACAGTTTTGGCGCACTTGAAAAAAACTGGGTACACAAAAAATCTCGATATTTGGGTACCTCACGAGCTCACTGAAAGAAACCTAATGAACCGTGTACTCATTTGTGATTCTTTTTTACGACGTAATGAAACCGAACCATTTTTGAAGAAGCTGATAACTGGTGATGAAAAGTGGATCACTTACGACAAGAACGTGCGAAAAAGGTCGTGGTCAAAGGCCGGTCAGGCTTCACAGACTGTGGCGAAACCCGGGTTAATTCGCAACAAGGTGATGCTGTGTGTGTGGTGGGATTGGAAGGGCATTATTCATTATGAGCTGTTACCACCAGGCAGGATCATCGATTCTGAACTCTACTGCGAACAGCTGATGAGATTAAAGCAAGAAGTTGAGAGAAAGCGGCCGGAATTAACAGAAGGGGTGTGGTTTTTCATCATGATAACACTAGACCTCCCACATCTTTAGCCACTCAGCAAAAATTAAGAGAGGCTTTTTTTTAATTAATTTAATTTGGCTGGGAGGTGTTAATGCATCCGCCTTATAGTCCTGACCTTGCACCTTCAGATTTCCACCTGTTTCGGTCTCTTCAGAATTCTTTAGGCAGTGTCAGGTTAACATCACGAGAGGACTGCCAAAACCACTTGTCGCGGTATTTTGATCAGAAGTCCTAACATTTCTATAGCAATGGGATCATGTCCCTACCTACAAGATGGCAAAAAGTTATCGAACAAAATGGTACCTACATACTTTAGTTAAATGAAAATAAACAATATTAAAAATGTTTTGAATTTTCTTAAAAAATGCGAAGAAACTTTTCCCCAACCTATTTTGTTCTATTGTACAAAGAAAAAATTGACTTATTTTGTCCGATGACGTCATGTTCCATAGAACAAATGGGAGCTTCCGTCTGCCTGCTATACGCCAGTGTAGTTGCGTAGATCGTTTCCAAAATATGTCGGACGAAGCAAGGCGGTTGAGCGCGAACACAAGTCCGTATGGTGTTCTAATTACTTTGCTAACTTACGTCCACGCGTACGAACCAAATGTTACGTGTGCATGCATCACCATGTTCATTCGTGTGTACACGCCTTTAGGCACCGCTGACGAGGAAGCGACTAGCTATCGACATTTTTTCTCGAACTGTAGTACTGTAGTTCCTGTGTCAGTAAGAGATAAAGTGAATAGTTTATTTATATAATACTTTATGCACACAAATTTTAATGTACAGAGGCGGACTAAGGGCGGTCACGCACTGCATCCGATCCGAATCCGAATTCAAGATCCGAGTTTAATCCGAATTGGGAATGTTGTGTGCGTTACCCCAGCAAAATAATGTCGAAAATAGTAATTTAAATCTTATAGATAATTAGTTACCCAGCTTCTGTAATTGTTGCGCATATTTTTAAATTTGTTGCACTTATAGTTTTTTAGTTATTTCACAAAAACATTTCCTGCTGGGGTAACGTTTCAAACGTTACTTTAGTTTCATTAGTATCCTTTAAGGTGCAGATATATGATTTTAGTGACTTTTAAATCTGTTATTACGCCTTCAATTAATGCAAGTAAGTTACGCAAAAAATGTATGTTAAACTAGACCGCATACACATCAATTATATCTGTGAATATTTTAGTATTGTAGTAAAGTTCTTTATGAAATAAATTCAGGAAGTAAGGTCTACCCAAATATAAAAATCGAAATTACTTCCAAACTACTAAAGATATTTTCATGTTTTTTTTTTGTATGAATAGACTATTTTGTTATCTATAATTCTATCTGTGAATTTTTTCAAATATTCATACTTTTATTACTAAAAATAAATATTCCCTATAAAATCGAACGGAACGGCATCCGGCGCTCTGCGCGGGCGACGGGCGGCAGTGTACCGCCAGATAATGAGGTTAGCTAAATGTTATTTTGATAATAATTTGTGCGCGAGTATATCCATTATTTACGAGTAAGTTCAAACATAACTTTAGATCCGTATCTAATTTGTTTTTATGTGTAGGATAAAAAAATAGTACAGATTCCCGAAACGAAAATGCGGAGAGCAAGTAAGTACCTACCTAATAAATTGTAGGCTACCATTTATTATGGTTTTTTGAGGACAATCCCGTTACAGCAGGTTTGAAATTTACCTAGCTTAAAAAAAAAAACAGGTGTAGTACATAATAAGATTATGTTTTACAATTTTAGTTGTTGCGACCCGACGGAAGTAAATAATGATAAAAATAATGAAAGAACTGACAATGATTCCCAACATGAAAAAGCGGAGACAAAGTAAGTATTAAATTGTAGATTCTAGGCATACCATTTATTATGGTTTTATGGGGACAATCCCGTTATAGTAGGTTAGAAACTTGTCTAGTTTAAATAAACAGGTGCAGCTCATTAATAAGATTATGTTTTAATATTTTGGTTTTTGCGACCTGACGGAAATAAATAATGACGAAAATAGTGAAAGCACTGACAATGGTTCGTTATTTATTATATACAATGTAGATTCACAGGTTTTTTTATATTTCCAGGACCTTCAACTGGAATGGAATCAATGATTTTGGTTGAAGGCAAAATACAGACAAAGAAGAGACAGAAAAACAGGAAGATCAAGACACTCGACAAGAGGAATATTTCGAAAAATGACTACATTTCTACGAAATGTAAAAAAAAATAATTAGTACAAATAAATTCATGCCTTCTTCCCAAGGGGAAGGCAAAAACTATAGAAGTGTTAAAAATTAAGTGGCAACATTCATTAGTTCCTGTTTTTGACACAGAAAAGTGTGTGGCGCTAGACGTATTGAGATAGAATCATTATCAGAAAAAATCGCACTGGAATATTTTCCCTCCCCGAAGTCCGAATGTAAAGGAACATAATATTTGCTCTGTAATAGAGTTGCGAATAATAGTTCAATGAGAAGAAAAGAGAGATACGTATCTTTCCGGTACGATGAACTATATCTTTCATCTAGTTCACTAGTTCACTTAGTTCACTATTGACCAGTATAAACTGACCTATCACTGTTGGGTACGCTTATATGATTCGAGGTCAACAGATATTGGTTTCTATACTTTTTAAAGATACATTACATCAACATGATATCTTATCTATTCTACTAATTAACTAAGTTCTACTGTATTTTTATATAAACAAAAGTCTTTTCCTATACCTATCTATTTAGTTACACTAAATATCTTAAATTCTTAAACTACTCAATTTACAGGAACTATAAAACAATAATCAATCACTAAATTAACTTAAAGAGAAAGAAATTATTAATTAGGTCACTAGTTCGCCGGTCAGTGTTACACGATTACGAACTATGAACTAAATAAGTGCATTTTAATTTTCAATATAAAATAATACCCAAAATTGCGGATGAAATTATAGTCTATTGACAAAATTCTGGAAAACTGTATCGTATTATTAAGTGCGTAATGTGTATTATTGCTCGTTCGGCAAAGCGAGCGATGCATATCAACTGTCTCACATTATTACGTAAATAAAAACGAGACAGCCGATAGGCGATACTTCGCGCTCTCAACTCGGCACACGCTCGTGCACGATCGGTTCTTGTCGCGATTCATTTAGTTCCGCGAAACGAGCGATCGTCGTTAGTAGTTCCCGAGTCAAATTGAGCGGTGAATCGCGAAGCGAACTAGTGAACTAGAGATACAGTCTGTACGGAACTGAACGAAAGATTTGTTACTGCTTTCATAATGAACTAGTTCATTATTGTCTTTCGTTCGCGAACTACCCAAGTCTACTCTGTAATCATCTAATGTATATATAAGTCAGCCTGTGGCATATTCATTAAAATATAACAGAAGTGTACTCCGTGTCAAAATGAACTGTGTAATCTATGGTCTATCTGTGACATCTGTCAACAATAAAAAGCCCCGCCATGTAGCCGTCATCTGCCGTGTTTGATTCCAACCAATAAATCTATCCTAGTCAGGGTGATCCCCACGAACTTTCAATAGGTTATGGGCCCAGACATTGCTTTACGGCCTAACGGTCGTGGTGGATCGAAATTGTGAAGAAAGCGGCCGGTAAAGGTCGAGAAAAAAGGTGGCGGACGGCGTGCGTGAAAGGTATCCCTCCGAAGTAGTAAAACGACGGTTTAGGGCTCCGTCGGTGGCCGGTCAAGGCCAAGAACAAAGGTACCTACAATACGACGGATAGCGACTCCGTCGGTGGCCGGAAAAGGTCAAGAAGTAGTAAAACGACGGTTTAGGGCTCCGTCGGTGGCCGGTCAAGGCCAAGAACAAAGGTACCTACAATACGACGGATAGCGACTCCGTCGGTGGCCGGAAAAGGTCAAGAAGTAGTAAAACGACGGTTTAGGGCTCCGTCGGTGGCCGGTCAAGGCCAAGAACAAAGGTACCTACAATACGACGGATGGCGACTCCGTCGGTGGCCGGAAAAGGTCAAGAAAAAAGGACTGCGCGCGTCACGAGCGTGAAAACGGTAAAGGTACTGTTATTGTAGTTAAGCAATATTAATACGACGGATAGCGACTCCGTCGGTGGCCGGAAAAGGTCAAGAAAAAGGGGCTGCGCGCGTCACGAGCGTGAGACCTGTAAACCTACTGTTATTGTGGTGAAGCAATATTACGATGATGGATTCTGTCGGAAATATGGTGAACGGACCAGGCTGCCAGCAGCTAGAAGGTATAGAAAATTGGACCACATGGTCATTCAAAATTAGTGATGCGTAACTCATCAATTTTATTTGAGGTTGAGGGAGCACCTCATTTTGCCTCGTGAGGTCCTCACGAGGTACCCCTCATTTGAGGTGAGGATTTGAGGAATCGTCAACGGCGTATTCATCTCACGAGTCGTGAGCCCGAGCCGAACTCAGCCGAACGTGTGAGGGAGCGAGGCGGGCGGGCGCGACGACAACTCACGAGTACTCACGACCTCCGTCCGATTAAGCAAATCTCTTTCATCTCTCACACATATCATTTTCTTTCGCTCATAAATTTTAGACCGCCAAAATAAACGAATCAATGACACTTGATTATCAATCTAATGCTGATGCTTTTAGAGTTCATAATAATTAACCATAGCTGAAATAAAAATATTTTCTTTAAAATCGTTTTGACTAAACATACTATGTTATGTTAGATACTAATTTTAACAGTTTACGTAATGTTGACCTTGGAGGTGCACGTGATTTTGTTGTAACAATTACGACACGTAGACTTTTGTTTTGTTTGTGTTCGTACTTTAATCTAAAATAATATCGTACCAAACATCAGTATCACACTCACCACACACACATGACACAACAAACATCATTACATACTTACATTATTTCATTAGGTACATACCAAAATCATAATGTTAATGTTTACTATTCTGTCAAAATTTCGAGACCAGACCTCATCTCACTCATTCTTTAATTCTATACAATTTTTAAATCGGTTCATTCGCTCACTGAGCTCCCTCAACCACTCAATACTAGTGATGGGTAACTCATCAATTTTATTTGAGGATGAGGGAGCACCTCATTTTGCCTCGTGAGGTCCTCACGAGGTACCCCTCATTTGAGGTGAGGATTTGAGGAATCCTCAACGGCGTATTCACCTCACGAGTCGTGAGCCCGAGCCGAACTCAGCCGAACGTGCGAGGGAGCGAGGCGGGCGGGCGCGACGACTTTCACGAGTACTCACGACTCTCCGTCCGATTAAGCAAATCTCTCTCACCTCTCACACATATCATTTTCTTTCGCTCATAAATTTTAGACCGCCAAAATAAACGAATCAATGACACTTGATTATCAATCTAATGCTGATGCTTTTAGAGTTCATAATAATTAATCATAGCTGAAATAAAAATATTTTCTTTAAAATTCGTTTTGACTAATAATGTTACATACTAATTTTAACAGTTTACGTAATGTTGACCTTGGAGGTGCACGTGATTTTCTTGTAACAATTACGTAGACTTTTGTTTTGTTTGTGTTCGTACTTTAATCTAAATAATTAATATCCTACCAAACATCAGTATCACACTCAACACACACACATGACATAACTAACATCATTACATACTTAGGTACATTATTTCATTAGGTACATACCAAAATCATAATGTTAATGTTTATTATGCTGCCAAAATTTCGAGACCAGACCTCACCTCACACATTCTATAATTCTATACAATTTTTTAAATCGGTTCATTCGCTCACTCGTTGAGGAGCTCATCACTCAACCACTCAATACTCACTCGCGAGTCACGCCTCACGCCTCACCTCGCTCGCCTCACCCCTCGCCACAATTTCATATTGTCAATGTCAATTTTTGAGGACGCGTGAACGAATGAGGTGAGGTGAGGTAATGAGGTGGTTCATTGTTGAAAATCGAGTAACTCTTTCAATTTGCGATCACGAGGACCTCAAACGAGGGACCTCATGAGTGAGGGACTCATCACTACTCAATACTCACTTGCGAGTCACGACCTCGCTCGCCTCGCCCCTCGCCACAATTTCATATTGTCAATGTCAATTATTGAGGACGCGTGAACGAATGAGGTGAGGTGAGGTAATGAGGTGGTTGATTGTTGAAAATCGAGTAACTCTTTCGATTTGCGATCACGAGGACCTCAAACGAGGGACCTCATGAGTGAGGGACTCATCACTATTCAAAATTAAGGTCATCCTTAAGGCGGCAGATCTCCTGAGTGTCGTAGAGGGCACATCCAAAGACCCTCCGGTAAAAGATGAAGAGCGCGAGAAATGGATACTGAAAGATGCAAAAGCGCAAGGTATGTTGGTTACACGCATATCTGAGAAGGTCATACCTCAAATAGTAAGCTGCAAAACAGCAAAAGAAATATGGGATAAATAAACTACATACAATATATGAACAACGCGGAGAGCTGTCGGTGCACATACTCCAACAGAAATTCTTTTCAATGAAATTTGAAGACAAAGAAACTGTATCACAGTTCTTGGGACGGTTAGAGAGTCTCCTGAGTAAATTGAAAAATCTCAATGCTGAAGTGAGTCAAACCATGGCGATCACCAAGATAACATCATCGCTACCATCACAGTTTCAACATTTTGTGTCTGCATGGGAATCGGTGCCAGCAGAGAAGCGGACCATAGATGAGCTAGCAGCGAGGTTGCTGATTGAGGAACAGCGTGCTACTTCCAAAAATGGAGAAAAGTCTGCAGCGCTGGTGTCCAAGTCTGCAAAAAAGTGCTTTCAGTGCGGTAAAATGGGACATATGAAGAAGGATTGCAAATCATATATATATAAAGGTAATAATTACTGTAATTATTGTAAGAAAAATAATCACAAGAGTGTAAATTGTTGGTTTAAAAACAATAAGAATAATACTAAGAAAGATAATGTAAACAAAAGGCAGAGTAATGCATTTTCTGTGTCTGTGTTGTCATCAGCATTTTACAGTCAGTTAGAAAGTAATAATTCTTGGGTAATGGATAGTGGAGCATCAGAGCGTATGTGCCATGATATTAGATTATTTACAAAATATAAAAAGCTAGAATGTCCTAGGCCAATTATTATCGGTGATGGTAAAGTCATACAAGCCATAGGAATTGGTATCATTTCCTTGGAAGCATATACAGGTAAAGAATGGATAAATACAACATTAAGTAATGTTTTACATGTCCCTAGTATTAAAATGAATCTATTTTCAGCAAGCTCAACAGCAGATAAAGGTTATGTTATGACAATAAATAATAAGTGCTGTTATTTCACAAAAAAGGGAAATATAAATGTTTGTGCATTAGCATATCGTGAGAATAACTTGTTTATTATGAAATTTAGGTTCAATAAAGTTGAAAATGCTTGTGTAGGTAAATCAAGTGATGATCTTTCTGAGTGGCATGAGAAAATGTGTCATCAGGACATAGAACAGGTAAAAGGTGTGTTAAATAAATGTAACATAGATTTCTGTGTTAGTAAACAAGAGGAAGTAACATGTGAGCCATGTCTTCTTGGGAAGTTGCATAAAAAACCATTTCCATTAAGTGTGAACAGGGCAGAACGGCCCGGTCAGTGTTTACATGTAGATTTATGCGGAACTATGGAAACTACATCCTTAGGTGGTGCCAGATATTATTTATTAATAAAAGATGACTACTCAAAGTATAGAACAGTTTATTTTCTGAAAAATAAGTTAGAAACAGTTGATAAGATAAAAAGTTTTTTGAATTTTGTTACTAAAAATTTAGAATATAAAGTGGAAATAATAAGATCAGACTGCGGTTCAGAGTTTTTAAATAAAGAGATGAAGTCTCTCTTAGATAATTTAGGTATAGTACACCAAACTAGTGTTCCATACACACCTGAACAAAATGGTTGCATAGAACGTGAAATGCGTACAATAACTGAAGCGGCTAGAACAATATTATTGTCAAGTGGTTTAAATAAGTCTTTGTGGGCTGAAGCTGTTAACACAGCTGTATACGTTATTAATAGAACTGGAAAGAGTAGAATTAAAAATGTAACTCCATATGAGCTTTGGTATAAAAAGGGTTCATATGATATAAATAAATTAAAAATATTTGGATCAAAAGTAGGTGTTCATGTTCCAGATCAAAATCGTAAAAAATGGGATAGTAAAGCTGAAATAGGATATTTTGTAGGTTATAGTGAAACAACAAAAGGTTTTAGAATTTATTTTCCACACAAAAATTATGTTTTTATAAAAAGAGAGGTAACATTCCTGAAAGGTAAGTTTAATCAGAAAATAGGCAATTACTCTCAGGACCATAGCAATATAACCCCATATAAGGAAGAACTGTCAGAACAGTCGGAAGAAGCAGAGGAACAGTCAGAAGACGAAGCAGAAGTGTCAGAACTGCCAAAAGAAGCAGAAGAACAGTTAGAAAACGCAGAAGAAGAGTCAGCAGACGCAGAAGAAGTGTCAGAAGAGTCAGAAGGAGAGGCAAAAGAAAAAGAAGAAGAATTGACACATTCAAGGAGAGGCAGAGAAATAAAGAAACCATTGAAGCTAAATGATTATGATACTAATTTTTTATCCATTGACACGGAACCAGTCTCTCTAGAAGAAGCACTTAATTCTAGAGAAAAAGAAGAGTGGAAAAATGCTATGAAGACTGAGCTAGATACTCTGAAAGAGAACAACACATGGACAGAAGTAAGCAGTGTTCCAGAAGGAAATAAAGAAATTTCTAGCAAATGGGTTTTCAAAATTAAAGAAGTAGGTGGTAAAAAGGTATATAAAGCTAGATTAGTAGCGAGAGGTTTTGAACAGTCAGATTGTGATCTAGAAGTATATTCTCCAGTGGCTAAATTCCCAACATTTAGAATTTTTATAGCAGTTGCAAATAAACTACAACTCCCAGTCCATCAGATGGACGTTGTAGGTGCTTTCTTACACGGTGAAATAGATGAAACAGTATACTTAAAATTACCAAGTGGTGAAACCTGTAAATTAAATAAATCATTATACGGTTTGAAAAAGTCCCCAAAATACTGGAATGAAAAATTTGATGAGTTCATGACCAAAGAGAATTTCAGTAAATCTAAAAATGACCATTGTTTATATTTCAAGAAGGTAAATGGATGTAAACTATACGTTTTGCTATTTGTTGATGATATTATTATGTTTTGTAACGAAAATAGGGTTTTGGAAGACTTCAAAATAGAACTAAGCAAAAACTTTAAAATGAAAGATTTAGGTTTAGCAAAATGTTACTTAGGCATTGATATTGAGCAAAAGAAAGATACAACAGTAATCAGTCAGAAAACGTATTTAACTAAAGTTTTAGAACGTTATAACATGTCAAATTGCAAACCAGTTTCTACTCCGATAGTCCAACACTTTAAGTTTGAAATATTAAAGAGGGATAAATCTGAAAGTCCAGAAATAGAGAAAAGGTGTAGACAACTTATAGGCAGTTTAATGTATGCTGTTTGCGGTACAAGACCAGATCTATGTGTATCAGTTAGTTTTCTCAGTAGATATCAACACTGTGCTAGCGTTATGTTATACAAGGCATTAAAACGTATTTTACGGTATATAAAAGGTACATTAGATTACTCGTTGGTGTACAATAGCACCGGCACAGAATTGCAAGGTTTTGTTGATGCAGATTGGGCGAGTGACACCCAAGATAGGAAATCAACCACTGGTTATTTCTTTAAAATATTTGATTGTATTATATTATGGTGTTGTAAAAAACAACTTAGTGTGTCATTATCCTCCACTGAGTCAGAATATATTGCATTAAGTATGGCTATTACAGAAGCATGTTGGTTGAAAAGCCTGTTGTGTGATTTTGATGTTATCAATAATGAAGTGACACTGTATGAAGACAATCAGTCAGTAATAAAACTAGTTTATAATAATGAAAATAATAAAAGATTAAAACACTTGGATATCAGGTATCACTTCATTATGGACAAAATAAAAGAAAAATGTATCTCTGTGAAATATGTTAAAACTGAAGATAATTTAGCAGATTTGTTAACTAAGCCATTGGGTAAAACTTTATTTGAAAAGTTTGTTAAGTTAATTTTTTTAAATTTTAATAAGAGTACTTTGTAATGGTTACAACTGTCTTGCTATCAGGAAAATAAATGTTGAGGGGGGGTGTTAAAAATTAAGTGGCAACATTCATTAGTTCCTGTTTTTGACACAGAAAAGTGTGTGGCGCTAGACGTATTGAGATAGAATCATTATCAGAAAAAATCGCACTGGAATATTTTCCCTCCCCGAAGTCCGAATGTAAAGGAACATAATATTTGCTCTGTAATCATCTAATGTATATATAAGTCAGCCTGTGGCATATTCATTAAAATATAACAGAAGTGTACTCCGTGTCAAAATGAACTGTGTAATCTATGGTCTATCTGTGACATCTGTCAACAATAAAAAGCCCCGCCATGTAGCCGTCATCTGCCGTGTTTGATTCCAACCAATAAATCTATCCTAGTCAGGGTGATCCCCACGAACTTTCAATAAGAAGGCCAGCTGCACGCTTCTTTTAAACCGCACCGTTGCCATAAGACATAATTTTTCAGCCTATCATTTATAGTCACGTCACACATGCTTTGCAAGGAGGCATTTCCACAGCATTTAGGGCCGATTTTTCAATCATCAGTTAACTTCTATCTGTGGATTAAACATGGCGCTTTGACATATTTTCTTTACAAAAGCTGTCAAAACGTCAAACATATTCTTCACATAAAAGTTATCTGGCGATGGAAAAATTGGCCCTTATTCTACTTTTATGCTTCTTTTGCCACACCCAAAATTCATTCACTTCCATGCATAAGCTTAGACACCAGCACACCATTATGAACAGCCAGTCGAGCCTTTTTAGGCATCGACTAGTTGGTTACAGTCACATGTATAGTACCATTCACTTTATTTCCCGCATTTACTCTCCTTTCCACATCTTCATCAATCTTTCCATCCCTTGTAAACTGACTCTCCAAATATACTAACTTACTCTGGGGGGCGATTCTACTAACAAAATTGTTCTAAAATGGCAATTGAACCTCAACTCAATCAGGGTTTTCAAGCGTTTTCATATTTTACTTATGAACAACGTATGATTCTTTTTGCTATTGTAGGCATACGTAGGTACTACCTACGTACGCACCGGAATATTAATATATTTGATGTTAGAACTAATATTATACGAAAATCATTGAATACTTATCACATCACACATCATACCGTGATACCTACTGATCCTAAAATTATTTCTTTGTTTCAATGACATGCAACAGTGATCAGCGACTATTGGCATGGCCACCATGCCATGTAGTATAGTAGTTAGTAGGTATAGTATTCCATTCCCGCTGTTTATTTTATAGTAAAGTAACTCTATCCGACATTCAAAATCCGTTTCGTTTTACGCGAACCGCCCAGACTGTTTCCTTTAAGAAAATCTGCTAATTTACAATTATTAAAATATATGGAAAAATCATTTACTTTTCGTGGTAAATATAACGGAAAATAAGTTTTAATGGGTTTATTATTCGTTAAACTTTATTTGTTATTTAAACATTTTTGTTATAGTAATATTATAAACTTACTAATTGAACT
This sequence comes from Atethmia centrago, assembly GCA_905333075.3. Lineage (NCBI taxonomy): Eukaryota > Metazoa > Arthropoda > Insecta > Lepidoptera > Noctuidae > Atethmia > Atethmia centrago. The sequence goes on along the minus strand of HG995380.1, from coordinate 27,408,719 downwards.
ATAGGTAACACTCATTCATTGCCATTCATTCCCGTAGTGATTGAGTTGGGTTTCGACTTGGTTACAGTCAGTTACAGTTTCAGTTATTGTCATAAAAATTGTAGAATAGATTTATGGGGGACGAGAGAGAGCCGAACGAAACCGAACCATTAATGAGACGGTACACAGCGTATAACTTTACAAATTAGTAGAATCGGCCCCCTGATCCATACAGCCCATTCCCTCTCCAAATCTTGCCTGCACATCTCATATTTTCTCATCTGTCACTAAAGAAATTAATTGTTTTATTTTGGAATTACATTTATTTATTTAGATTTTTGGCTTTTCATTTCACTTTATATTGTTTCCATAGCTAAAGAGCTCGTTAGTCGCATCACAGCCACACGGGCCGATCAATTAGGTTAAGCTATTCTTGCCGCGGTTGTTCCGTGGATGGGTGAGCATCTTTACGTACCGAGACTCATCCGTGCCTCGTAAAGTCGCGAAAAAAAATCTGCTGTTCCCTAAATTTATGTTTGCTTAATTCGTCAAGATGTAGGGAACAGCTGATTTTTTTTCGCGATTTCATGTTTAGTCCAAGTTATTTCATGTTCTGTCCAATATAGTAAAAGTTGTTTATAATGATGAGTACAATGACGAGAGAGGTTGATAGTGTTTAAAATTACACCCTGTTTAAACCAACTTATTCAATGCAAACTATTAAATTTTATAATATATTACAATCTTATTTTATTGTCAGAATATTACCTTATTTATGAACACTACATAAAAAAAATTGGATTGTGATAAAAAAATCAGGCAGGACAGTCCACACAATCTGAAACGTATGGTTACCCTACGTTACGTGCGAACGGTTGCGGGGTCGCGGGGAGTGTCGCTGGCATTTATCGTCCTCTTAAGTAACTAACAAATTATGATGATATTCAGTTCTCCACGTTGACGGTCACAATGCGCGCGGAGTTATTTGGTCACCGATAAACCTGTATGTGGATATATAAACTGAATTTTATATCAATAATTAGTTGCTTAGTTCAGTTTTGTACCTGTAAAATTTTAGCGTAATAGGTACATACAATAATTAACGAGATAATGAAATAAAAGTCAAAACCCGACCAAGTTTAGGTGGTTACAAAAAATATGTAGGATAGTGTTACAAGTTTAGTACAGATGTGTACACAAGTATTAAAAAAAACTAGGTTTCTTAAATAATTTTTATTCACAGGTACAATACTAATTTCAAATGAACTTTTAAAATATTAATTAAACTTTAAAACAATTACAGAGCAATTTTGCTTTTATGGCATTTTCCATTATTTAAAGGCGAACGGCAGGCTTGTCCATACAAGCATGCCGTTCGCCTTTAAATAATGACTTTCGTACAGCTAATAAAATTTCGTGTTATGGGATATTTTTTGTTTTAATTGATACTTAATACGATAGACAAGCCCTTTTTAAATTCTTGGATTTTTAGAACTTGGGACGTAAAAGTTCTAGTTTTATTTTTTAAGGTTAAGTACTAGTGTACCAATGTAGATTGTTATTTAAAGGCACATAAACATTGTTTCGGTACCTAATAAAGTACATGTTCTAGATTGCTTGTCGCTATGTTTGTAGTGTTTTACTTACTATCAAGTAGGTAAATTGATATGAGGATCGTACCTACTCAGCGGAGTGCATTAGGAGATACCTATGTCCAGCAGCTGACTGCAACAGTTTGATAATGATGAAGTCCTGATGGGGTTTTGAGTGTAGTTAAATAAAACAATACAGTTAATAGTTTTTTAAGTACATTTATGTTATTTATAATTAATTATTATTTCATTTATTTTATTTAATTTTTTGTTGAGGGGCTTATGGCTAAATAATAATAGCCGCACGGGTTAATCGATCAGGTTAAGCTACGCTTGCCGCGGTTGGTCCGTAGATGGGTGACCATCTTTACATACCAAGACCCCTCCGTGCTTCGGAAAGCACGTTAAGCCGTTGGTCCCGGCTGTCATTCGTAAATCTTTGACAGTCGTTACGGATCGTCAGAAGCCCGAAAGTCTGACAACCAGACTTACGAAGGGGTATCGTATTACCCAGTAACTGGGTTGTGGAGGTCAGATAGGCAGTCGCATATTTACCTAAAGTGAATTTTTGGCTATGAAAGTATGGAAGCGGCTTCTAAACATATTTTTTCTGTAAAAAAATCCCGGGATGCCAGGAACACCGGGAATGCATAACTAGTCGGGTGTATAGTATGAAGCAACTTCTAAAATAATATTTATTAAAAATGCAAGGGCGCTAACATATTCTGTTATGTTTTCGCTATGTGGAGAGAAGAAAGAAAATTAACCGAATTTCACGAAGCACAATTATTTTTAACAATTTGTTTCAATCTACAAAAATAACATTATTCTTATGTATTGTAGAATTATCATTCTACAATTTTTTTTTTTGTATGTGTTCTTTATTCTTAACACCACATATTCAACCTCTTTTGTGGATTCCTACTGGCTCACATGTTTCTGTCGTTCGAATATTAGTATGGAAATTCTGAAATTTTTGACACGAGTACGTCAAAAATATTTTCTTTGCAGACAGATCAGGTTGCGCTTTTACAAAAGATTTTTATAAATGCTGTCTGGTATATAAATACCAACATTTTACGTTTAATGCTATACATATAACTCCTGCAGTTAAAATTCATTTTTTTTATTCGGTACGTATTGCCTATTTTTCTTACTTTCAGAAATTATTACCCGACTGCCTCAGGAGGGTAATGCTTTTCGAGAGTATGTATGTATGTATGTCTATTTCTTTGGCACGCTCTGTAGCCTAAACGGCTTGATGGATTTTAACATATGAGGTGTCCTTAGATTCGTCTTAATCGTGGAAGTGACATAGGCTATATAATATTTATAAATTGCATCTGCAAATACAAAAAAAAGGAGGGGAAGGTTTTTTTTTAAATTAATTGCAACAATATTAGTATCAAATAAAAGCTAATAATGAGTAATTTTCAAATATATATATATTAATAAAACTAAAAAGCTTGAAATAAAATAAATTATTTAAAAAAAGAAACCCGACTGCATAAACACATAACTGAAAAGGGGAAAACAAGCATTATAATCTACATAATTTTGGTCTTGCCGGCGGGGACAGTCGAATAACCTGAAATATGGTGTTCCTTTGATTGTCCCCGCCTGCGATACCACAATTATATAGATTATAATGCTTGTTTTTCCCTTTTCAGTTATGTGTATTTGCAGTCGGGTTTTTGTTTTTTAAATCATTTATTTTATAATATTGGCTATTTACCAATCATCATGTTATTTATAGAAGTTTCATCCTGCGCGCCGTCGTACAAAAGTGCGTTCTTAAGAGTTTAAACAGTCGTCGGCAGCGACGCAGGTCATCACCGGACACGGCAGCTTCGGGAGGTTCCTGTGTCGGAGGCGGGAGGAAACGCCCGGGTGTCACCACGGTGTGGATCGCCCGGAGGACACGGTGGAGCATACGGTGGAGGTCTGCCCGGCTTGGGCAGAGCACCGCCGTGTCCTTGTGAAGGCGATCGGCGGCAGAGATCTCTCGCGTCCGGCCCTGGTTCAGGACGGAGCGAGAGGGCATGGGCAGCCGTCACCTCCTTCTGCGAAGCAGTAATGCTCGCGAAGGAGGAGGCGGGACGGTTGAGGGAAAGGCAAATTTCGCGCCCTCTCGCCCCTAGCCGCCGCAGGAGACGCCCTGGGCGTCGGGAATCCCGGGCGGATTTCCGGCCACCGTAGGCGCGGGCTTGCGGGCTTGCGGACGGTGAGCAATGGGTAGCTCACCGTCCGGTAAGGACCAGGCCCGGGTTGACGGCGCGTTGTATTCCACGCGCGCCTCTAAGAGATGTCGTCAGCATAAGTGTAGGGGTCCACTAGGGCCGATGCCTGCCGGGGTCGGGGAAACCACCTAGGGTTCGACTTTGGGCGGTTACCATTCACACGCCCAGGCCGAACACCCTTACGTCACTCGCCACCATGCAGCGGTCCATCATTACGTCACACGCCACCACGCAGGTGTTTTAATCTCCACTCCGCTGCTGAGCTTCATCGTGTGGTCTGACACTTCGTGACGTCACCTGACTCAGCCGACTCAATCACAGGATTTTTTATAGATAGCCAGTACATTTTTATTTTTTTTTTATTTGCGGCGAATCTGCGTCCTAGGGGGTTGGTAGCAATCATCCGCTTAGGTCGTTGACTTCACCACTGAAATCATACTTGAAATCAGATTTTTTTTATTTTAAATCTAAATGTATTTTTTAAAATTTAGAAATTACGTAGTCGGGCCATAAGTTCAGTCACATAGGTAAAATTTCGAATTTAGAATGCAAGCCGAGGAAAATATTATAGGCATTCGAAATAAGAATATTTAAAGAAAATAAAAACAAGGGTTTCTGGAATTTTGTTTATTTTATAAAATGGAGTGGACGCGCAAAGAAGACAGAGTCGCAGTAATTGCATTGCATCGTTGCGGTCACGCGCCAACTGAGATTTCAAGCTGCTGAAAAATTTGAAAATTCCACTGAGATGTATTTATCGTTTTATCTAACGATTCAGGGAAGATTAGAAGATGAACAAAGGAGCGGTTGACCTCGTACTTTTCGGACTCCAGCGGTCATCAAAGCAGTAAAGGCGCGAATCCAACGAAATCCTGTCCACGAGCAAAAAATGCTGGCTCTGCAGATGGGACTAAACAGAACTACTGTTAAAAGGGTCTTAAATGAAGACCTAGGACTGCGTGCTCATAGAAAAAAAAACAGCACATCTTAACGCACGGCTGGTGAAAATCAGACTCGAAAGAAGCCGGGTTTTGTAAAGGCGGTGTACGCGGAAAAAAAAATACGGCGAAACACTTTTTGGGCGAAAAAATTTTTAATGTTGAGGAGAATTTCAACAAACAAAATGATAAAGTGTGTGCAACTCTAGTGAAGAAGCGAGCAGACGTGTGCCAAGTGCTCAGCGTGGCCTTCGGCCCTTCGGCATTCATGGTGGCACTGGTTTTCACCAGTGTTCTCGTATATCAAAACAGAGTTCTAACAAACAATGTGGTACCTCTTTCACAAACAATGTTCGAAAACCGGCACTGGGTATTCCAGCAGGATTCTGCGCCGGCTCATAAGGCGAAAAGTACCCAAAACTGGCTCACGACCCGTGGAATCAACTTATCAAGCATGAGGATTGGCCGTGGGGCGTTGAAAAATAAGTATGCGCAACCCTGGACTGTTTTATCCGGCAAAATTTGGTAGTCCCTTTTTTAGAAGAACACGGTATGAAAATGATGCAATTTTAATCGGTAGTGTTTTTTTTATCGACAAATTAGAAATTATATTTTTCTTAGAGAAGCCATATTGTTTCAAGTGACAAGCAATTTATATCCGATCTTGAATGTTTTGCTTTTTTATATCTTATTATTAAGTTATAAGTAATTCGTTTTGAAACGTACAGTACCAAATATTATTTGTTTATTTACGGAAGAATGGTGTTCTGTTGAAGTTTGCGCCGATAATGTGTGTTTGTTAGAAGTTAAAAGCAGTAAGTTTTCGCAATTATCGTTTAATGAAATATTCAAGTTGTGTCTCAAGGTAGATGTGTGTCCGAATTACGAGAATTCATCCAAAAATATGATATTTGCATCGTCAGAAAATCGTGTTTTGAACCTTGAATAATATGGTGAGTTCTTGTATTTATAACTTTTCTTTTTACAGGATTATTTTCAATGTTTTTTTTTTTTGAACGTCTTGCGTGCTTCGATTGATGACGACCTTGCAGATTGAAGGCTTGTATCGACGCAAGAGGAAGACATTTCGAATAATTTTAATGTGGTTTAAATCTGTATTTTATACCCTTTCATTTGATATATAAATGGTTGTAGTGCGTAAATCATAGTGTCATTTATTTAACTTTACATATGTTACAAAACTTATGACCAGACTACGTATGTTTATTTGCGTGTACAGCGTGTTTCACTGAAATTACACCACAGTAATGTAGTCCGTTATCTGTGTCCGTCAGAATGAACGGTCACTAGGCGTATTTAACATTGAATTTATGTCCAATAAATGCTTCCCTATTGCTTCTATTTGCTTCTTATTCTCAAACACTTGCTTCCATGGTATTATAGAAGAAAAAAAACATTTTAAGGGTGACCGTTCATTCTGATGTCAGGTCGGCCGGTCACCGAGTCATAGCGACCCTGATAAATAGAAGTATTGAAATTCACGGTGGCCATTAATTACTTCCCGTTTGCTTCTCTCAATGTTTTACAACGACTATACTGTAACTATCACGCCAATAAAGATATCAACAAAAGTGTTGTTTATCAATATTTTTAGCGCCTGACAAAAAAAAAAGGAAAACTCTTATTTAACATTGCAGTTATGCTTGTGTAGGCGATAAATCTATCGTATTGTACTGGTGGCTTACAGCTAAGTATTATGTTATTAAAAAGAAGTCCCTATCGTATATAGTGACAAAAATTCAGAAAAATGTAATAAGCACCATTAAAGATAATATTTCAATTCTAAAGGAAGTGTCATATGCAGCTATTCAACAATAAAGAGCATAGAAAGAAAATACATTAAGTGACAACAGTTTTATTTTATATTTTTTTCATATACATAATGCAATGTGGTACCACCTTCTTAGTACTCCTTACAACTCTCTTACTTAAATCATCATAACATTCCCATACATTTCCACGCCTACAATGTGCTTTATAGTGACCCATTGTACCAATAGCAGGCGGAACAAATTCAATGATCGAAAGCAATTCATATTCGTTTTTCTGTAAAACCAACCTTGGAGGCGCTTCATGTACAAACATCAGTTCATCCAGTACTTCAAAACTTATTAAATTCCTCAACTTCAATTCAAACGACATGATGCCATCACGTGAAAGTTTTGGGCGTGAAAAGTAGGTATGAATATTAGATGTTTATTTATTTATTTAACTGTTCGGGCGCCGTCGGCTGTCTTCGTGTCAGGCGTCGGGCGACTGCGCGGGCGCGCGGGACGGACTACATGGACGCATGAGAGGGGCCGATGCCCCGACACTTCACCAGCGATCGCTATCAACGACACGCGCGCGTTAATATCTAGCTGTACATTTCATTTTTAATATAAGTTCGTTTACAGTCCACTGCTTTTTATTTAAAGGTCCGAATTAGGTCTTTACATAACCATTTATGTACACACAGAAAAGAAGAACAGAACAGAAAAATACGTACAAAGGTCATGCTTATTTCTAAAGAAATCTCTTCCAGCATACCTGCGATAGGAAAGAAGATAAAGAGATGTAGACACCGTGTGTAAGAGTAGAAGTGAAAATAGAATACATAAAATCGAAACAATTTACAATACAAATTAGATGGGAATATACTAACATACATACATCTAAAATAAATATCACTAGAATATATATAAAAAAAAAAAATACAGCGTAATTTAAAGCAATAAATACATACGCAACTATGTCGAAGTGGAAAGATAGTGTTCTTTCACTCTTCTTTTGACATGGTTTTTTTTCTGAAATCAGCAAGATGCTTAGCGTAAATCTTGCTAGTTGGCAAGAAGTAAGCTAGGCTTGCGGTTAGATGACAAAATTTATGAAAGGTCAAAAAATTGTTAGCGAGGAAAGGTTTTATTTAATAACTCAATAAATTAATGTCAGAAATATATTCATGCAAAATTCTATAGTTTCTGCCTACCCTCATGAAAAGAAGGCGTGAGTTTATGATGATATTCATGAGAAAAAAGACAAGACTAAGGAGGCAAAGGAAAGGCAGGTACTGCTTACTTCTAGAGAAATATTTTCCAGAATGGTTAAGTTCTGTTTTCGTTAAAATTCCATCATTCCTTTTCCATTTACCAGAAAATTCTATATTATTACGTAATGTCGTCCTACAATAAGTATATTTTCTCTAAGGGCCTGCAAGTTTTCCACAAGTTATTGTGCAAACTTATCTCTTGCATAATGGATATGCCCTGATAGGTTTCCGTAAGTGATTGATAGAGTCCGTCGTTCACTGTACTCGGGTTTATGTGGGTGGATTTGACGCTGAATAAATATTAACTTGAGAGTAGAACGAAAACGTTTCCGGAAATTTTACCACAGCTTTAGAAAACACAAATATGACATAACTTAACGCGTGTAATCCCCGAAGAGTTAGGCAGAGGTGCAGCTTTAGTAAACCCACATTTCGCCAGTTATGTTTACGTCCCATGTACTCATAATAGGGGGCGTGCCTATTTCCATTTGAGTTATAAGTTTTGCAGTACTGGATGAACTGATGTTTGTACATGAAGCGCCTCCAAGGTTGGTTTTACAGAAAAACGAATATGAATTGCTTTCGATCATTGTATTTGTTCCGCCTGCTATTGGTACAATGGGTCACTATAAAGCACATTGTAGGCGCGGAAATGTATGGGAATGTTATGATGATTTAAGTAAGAGAGTTGTAAGGAGTACTAAGAAGGTGGTACCACATTGCATTATGTATATGAAAAAAATATAAAATAAAACTGTTGTCACGTAATGTATTTTCTTTCTATGCTCTTTATTGTTGAATAGCTGCATATGACACTTCCTTTAGAATTGAAATATTGTCTTTAATGGTGCTTATTACATTTTTCTGAATTTTTGTCACTATATACGATAGGGACTTCTTTTTAATAACATAATACTTAGCTGTAAGCCACCAGTACAATACGATAGATTTATCGCCTACACAAGCATAACTGCAATGTTAAATAAGAGTTTTCCTTTTTTTTTTGTCAGGCGCTAAAAATATTGATAAACAACACTTTTGTTGATATCTTTATTGGCGTGATAGTTACAGTATAGTCGTTGTAAAACATTGAGAGAAGCAAACGGGAAGTAATTAATGGCCACCGTGAATTTCAATACTTCTATTTATCAGGGTCGCTATGACTCGGTGACCGGCCGACCTGACATCAGAATGAACGGTCACCCTTAAAATGTTTTTTTTCTTCTAGAATACCATGGAAGCAAGTGTTTGAGAATAAGAAGCAAATAGAAGCAATAGGAAAGCATTTATTGGACATAAATTCAATGTTAAATACGCCTAGTGACCGTTCATTCTGACGGACACCGTTACTTGACGTTATTTGCTATTGTAGTTTAATTATCTACCTACCTACATTCCAATATTAGGTCGGTATTTATGCATCCGATTCTATAGTCAGAAATAAACACAAAATTCCGGAATCGCGGGATTTTTACAATCGATACAAAAGTGCATTCCATATATGCCAACATTTGAAAGTAAATTAATATACATCCAATTCTATAATCAGAAACCTTTTGTCGATCCCGAAACCCCGGGATTTTTTCGATACAAAACCGCATTCCATAATAGCCAACATCTCAATTTTAGATGAATATGCATCCGATTATCCGATCTGTAGTCATGAGTATGGTATACTATTGTATAGCTCGTGTGACATAAACCCGCCATATTTTTAATTAATTGAAAATAGTTCCAAAAATAACGCGGCCAGTTCCAATAAAACGCGCGCTTTCGTTACTCGCACTTAGACCTTGTCCAGAAGAAGCGAATTCGTCGCGAAACGTTTCGCGCGCTATTGAGATACTAGGCACGAGTACACCGCGTCCACAAGCATCGCGCGAATTCAAAATACGCGCGTAAATCGCGTGCATAACGCCAGACCCTCGACTCGCGCGTGATTCGCCCTTAAAAGACTCGTAAAGGAACATTACTTGTCGCTGTGAGCTTGTTCTCGTAACTGTCGTTATTTATAGTCTTCATTTATTTTCGTTGCTTATACATTTAATATGTATGTATTTATGTATATATTATTTAGGATATACATATACAGGGCGTCCCACGGATATGCCACATGGAGGGAAAGTACCTTGAATATTGTAGATGGAACATTTTACTGAAAGCAAACATTATTTGAATTTAAAAAACAATTTAAACTGCATTCATAGATATTTAGATAATTACATGAATTAACCGGAAATCGAACCCGTTACACGAGAAAAATAATCACTCTGTAGATTTATCATACCGATCGAAAGGCTTCATCCTATGGATTATTTTTTGCTAAATAGCATAGTGTCACAAATAAAAGGAAGACCATGAATTTTAACATTTTTAATACAAAATTAATCAATTTATCAAATGCTCAAAATGAGTCCCTACCTGTTGAATACAAAGTCGCACACTTTTGATTATTTCGCTCCCTGTTGATTTTTTGATCTTGTTGTGATGGATATTTAGAATAATACGTCTAAGTTCTGCTTGTAGCTCGTGGGAACTTTCAAACGGGTTCTTGTAAACTAAATTTTTTACATAATGCCATAAAAAAAAATCTAACGGGGTTAGATCTGGGGATCTCGGCTGCCATCTTATTTGTCCATTTGTTCCGATCCAGGGATGAAAGTGTTCATTGAGATAGTCCCTTGTTCTGTGACTGTTATGACCCGGAGCCCCATCTTGCTGAAAAGTAAGGTTTTGTCGTTCTGCAACCGGAAGATTATTTATCTCATTTATCAAAATCTCAAGTATTTCTAAATACCTTTCCGTATTCAAATGCCCTTCGTAAAAATGTACTAATAGGACCCAGTTTTTTACAATCCCACACCAACAGTTGAACGAAAAACGCACTTGATCATTAGTCTCGCGGATACGTAAGGGATTCTCTCTGGATCGAATGCGATTATTGTGTCGGTCGGTTGTACATGCTATGCATGGTTGGTTGTTATGCATTATTGCTGAAGTTTGTCTCGTCTGTCCAGATAATATTATTTAGAAAGTACTGATCCTCTAGAATGAGCCTCTCGATTTCATGGCAGAAAATAAGTCGTTTTTCAGCATCACCGGACAGTAATTTTTGTACTAATCGCCCTTCAATGTAACTTTTGAACTTGTATTTTTTTAGTACACGGTGTATTTTGCAATGTCAGCTTTTCATTTTTCTGAACTGACTGAATCTCACACCGTGAATTTCACATCAAATGTTAAAATTCACGGTCTTCCTTTTATTTGTGACACTGTTATTTAGCAAAAAATAATCCTTATGATGAAGCCTTTCGATCGGTATGATAACTACAGGGTGATTATTTTTATATTTAAATATCTATGAATGCAGTTTAAATTGTTTATTAAATTCAAATAATGTCTTCTTTCAGTAAAATGTTCCATCTACAATATTTAAGGTACTTTCCCTCCATGTGGCATATCCGTGGAACGCCCTGTATAATTATATATCTGTGTATCAATTTTAGTATATTTTATTTATTTATTTTTTACACCAACGACAGCCTCACTTTATGTCCAGGCAAATCACTGTCCATCACATGGTTGAAGAGATTGCGATCTCTTCAACCATGGGAAAGCGATAAGGCCGCCCATTGAATATTGTATAGTGTTTGATTTATTTTTTGTTATGTATTTTTGTGGTGTACAACAAAGTAGATATAAATAAATAGTAGTATATTATGGAACTGAAAGGAATTAGACCATATTTAAACCGCGTGACAACCACGCGGCCAACACGTATACTATTCAAACCTGAGCAAGGGGGTTCGGGGAGCGGAGCACCTGAAGCTCACTGTTGGATAGTGACTTAGCGTGTAAAAAGTCACGTTCATTTATCGCAATTACACAAAATTAGAATATCATACAAATACTTGAAGACTTTGAAAAAGGTCACGGTTAAGGTAAATTAGAGGTCATCCATTAATCTGTACTCAAGAATCCCGGGAGTATCAGGTCAAACACTCGAAAATATTTTGAAGGTCTCCGGTCAAGGTTAATTAGAGGTCATTCATTAATCTGTACTCAAGAATCCCGGGGTACCAGGTCAAACACTCGAAAAATTTTGAAGGTCACGGTCAAGGTTAATTAGAGGTCATCCATTAATGTGTATTCAAGAATCCCGAGGTATCAAGTCAAACACTCGAAAATATTTTTAAAAAGGTCACGGTCAAGTTTAATTAAAGGTCATCCATTAATCTGTATTCAAGAATCCCGGGGTATCAGGTCAAACACTCGAAAATATTTTGAAGGTCACGGTCAAAGTTAATTAGCGGTGATCCATTAATCTGTACTCAAGAATCCCGGGGGTGACACAAAAGGGGATGAAAATTCGCTCTAGTTTTTGAGATATTTGCTAATAACTCTAAAAGGAGATTCCACTGGCCATGTCGTTAAAAAACTTCGGTTAAGACGCGGGAAATATGATATACTCATTTTCGCACGGTGTAAAAATGGACTACTTAAGTCACGGAGGAGCGTGGCTAAAGTGCGGGTTTAGGTCACACAGTGCTATAAATATTCTTTTGGGATTACATGACTTCAGAAATTAATGCGTACAAATACTCAAACACAGTTAGAAGTACATAAAGTATTTAATTAATCTGCAATACGAACTATAACATAATCACAAGTCTAGTGTATCCTGGTTAGGTCTTCGACCACCTTGATGAGGTCATCCACGGTCGCGTCGCGCATCATGCCGCCGCCGTCGTCGATCTGAAACAAAATTCATTCTTTTTTAACTATCTTCTTTAGCGTTATGTTTTCTTAGTTGATTTTTTATTGACCGTTTGTAATAAAAAGGACGCCTGTGTGTTTTCAAGTTGCGTTTAAACCCATCAAAAACATAAATATGAAAATGGCAGCCAAGTTCAATATTAAGAATATACGTGTTTGTTCACTTTGCCGACAAAAGAATTGTGATATTAATGGGTACTAAGTTCTGTAGACAATCCTGAAATTTATTTATAAGAAGATACAGCATTCTAAGGAGTTTTAATTTATAATAAATCAATATTATGTGTTTATGTTTTTGAGTAATTAAAAGTCAAAAGTGGCTCCAAATGGTCCGTGTTCGTCGCCAGTTCCTATTTCTTGATTTGAACTTGGCTTAACACGTTACCGCGTGTCTAGATTGGTATTTCTGACGACAACAGGTTGCTATAGATGCTTAATTTTGGCTGAAACCTTTTCTCATACGCTAACGCAAGCCAATAAGTCATAGGCCGTGTCCTAATATGAGCCATCGTCGCGATAGCTTCTATTAGAACACGAGGATATTCTCAGTGTAGAAGAAATAATAATTTTACCGACCTTTAGTTTTATTTTGATCACAAACATATTTCTCCTCGACATATCTCGGAGAAATTACATATATAACTCGAGCTCTTTAAAAAAAAAAAAAATATTTTAAGGTACGAACCTGTAACCCCTGCACCGTTTCCTTTTGCATATCTCGGCTAAGATCTAGGAAGCTCTCGATGAGGTCTCCATCAATGAACCCTTCAGCGGGCTCTGTCTTGACGTCCGTGTTGAATGACCGCCAGAAAGAGTGCGGGATCTTGCCCACAGACTTGATTGTGTGAGTGAGTCTCTCTTCGAGCTGATGGAGGAATTCGTACAGCTCTGGGGGTAATTGGACTACTAGGCCTGTTGGGGAGAATTGTTTGATTTTAATATCTTAGATAAAATACTTTTTCATCATCCCATCTATTCCAAAAGGAATCCTCGATAAGTGCGAGCAAAATGGGTCATTCCGCCGCACTTAATGACAGTGACGAAGTGACTTTTGAATTTGGAACACTATTTACTTAAAAAGTTTGAACGCAATTCGCTTCGATAAAGTCCTGGCCGGTAATAAAAAAACGCACTTGCCGACGCAGCATTGGTTAACCAAATAAAAAAACAAAATACGCGGGTACTTCATATTCGTCTTTTCATTACTTTTTGTCAAAATATTACAGACAATTTTAATTTGATATTAATATTTTGTAATTTGGAAGTAAATATAAATATTCATCAGTACTAAAAGCACCTCTTCTTTATTTTGCTCATAGAGGGGGATGAAAAGCAGAGTGTTTTTTCGCACGGTCCCAAATTTATTTAATCTCGAGCGACGTACTTTAAATCCCTCGCTACGCTTAGGATTCTACTCTAGAATCCTTCGCTTCGCTTTGGATTCAAACAATCGCTCTCGCCCTCAATACATTATTTTGCACCCTTGTGACACAATCTATTATTATTGCATACTTAACACATTGAATGCCGAAATTGGCTACGCTTGCCACCATACATTTGTCTATTTACGTATATGCCATCAGCGAAAAAAACGCACCCTGGGTATAAATACGTATACTAATTGGTGAGGCCAGTTACTGTACATTCTATTGAAACTGGCATATAAATAATATAATAATAATATTTATTTATCCAAAAAATATACAGAGTTTGAAATACAGTTTGATATTTTGGGTGTGGTTATGGTTGGTTATGGTTATGGTTACTGAGGCCCTTAGCAACACAGGCAACGGAAGAAATACGTGTGGGTTTTAGTTAGTAAGAGTCTGACACACCCTCAATATACAATAATTAATAAAAAATCCTACGTATCTACCCGTAGTCGGCGTCCTGCATAGAAAACACATACGGATACATCCGTAGTCGGCATTCAATGTGTTAAGGAAGAAAATACAGGAAAAATAAAAAGAAACACCGGCGAGCCGCCGCGCATCACGTTCACCATGTCCACGTGGAACTGATATATATAGATATAGCTAGGCACACGCACAGATGGAGCCGGTGACGGTGGCGAGCAGCACGGGCGCGGCCACGGGCGCGGCGCTGTCGGCGTGCTGCGCCACCAGCGAGCCGCTGCGCATCACGTTGACCATGTCCACGTGGAACTGATATATATAGATATAGCTAGGCACACGCACAGATGGAGCCGGTGACGGTGGCGAGCAGCACGTGCGCGGCCACGGGCGCGGCGCTGTCGGCGTGCTGCGCCACCAGCGAGCCGCTGCGCATCACGTTGACCATGTCCACGTGGAACTGATATATATAGATATAGCTAGGCACACGCACAGATGGAGCCGGTGACGGTGGCGAGCAGCACGGGCGCGGCCACGGGCGCGGCGCTGTCGGCGTGCTGCGCCACCAGCGAGCCGCTGCGCATCACGTTGACCATGTCCACGTGGAACTGATATATATAGATATAGCTAGGCACACGCACAGATGGAGCCGGTGACGGTGGCGAGCAGCACGTGCGCGGCCACGGGCGCGGCGCTGTCGGCGTGCTGCGCCACCAGCGAGCCGCTGCGCATCACGTTGACCATGTCCACGTGGAACTGATATATATAGATATAGCTAGGCACACGCACAGATGGAGCCGGTGACGGTGGCGAGCAGCACGGGCGCGGCCACGGGCGCGGCGCTGTCGGCGTGCTGCGCCACCAGCGAGCCGCTGCGCATCACGTTGACCATGTCCACGTGGAACTGATATATATAGATATAGCTAGGCACACGCACAGATGGAGCCGGTGACGGTGGCGAGCAGCACGGGCGCGGCCACGGGCGCGGCGCTGTCGGCGTGCTGCGCCACCAGCGAGCCGCTGCGCATCACGTTGACCATGTCGCCCACGTGGAACTGGCCCATGTACGACATCTGCTGCCGCTCTTCGTCTGTTGTCGCCGCACTGGGGACCAATAACTCCACTCAAAGCATTTATTTGAATTAAACCAATTACGGGCACTTTTGAACTGTGTTCTGACTGGCCGAATAGGGGTCGGCCAGTCAGAAAGATGGACCAAGTTGCGCATCCCAAAGCGTAGGTTCCTACGGAGAAGAACGGGCAAGATACTCCATGGACACTCTTTTAAATAAATGTAACTAAAACCCTGTCCGATCCGTGAGTGTTGTTAAGTATCGTACTGAAAGTCTATTTATGTGGTAGGTTTTAGAAGAAAAGAAAAACACGCCGCACACAGGGCGCGTCTGGCCGTCGTTTAGCGGGTATGGTAAAATATTTGTATCGTTTGGCAGTAAGTGGGGGATGCCCCCTCTCCCCTGGCAACACTCTCATGAAAAAGGGTAAACATTTAGTATCGTTTGGCAGGAGAAGGTAGGTGCGCCACTTAAATCTGTAGATGTAGAATCTTTTTCCACATATAAGTGGAAAAAGATCCTGAATGTCAAAAGAAATAGACTAACAATTGATAATCTCAAGAAAATTATTATTTTCTACTTCAATTTTCTGAATGACTCTGGAATAAGCGGTTTAGAAAAGTCACTAGAATCTGACGTAACATCATCGTGTTCGATCAACACAAACAGAGGCACTATTGTTTCTTTTAACCATCTCAACTTTACGCATCGACCGCATTCGACGCCCTTCACCAACCGGAGTGCTGAACGCGGTCGATGTGTAAAATCTTGATAAGGGGGAACCCCCTTACCAATTTATATGTTAATATTAGTAAGTCATCTGCCTAGCCTTTTCCCAACTATGTTGGGGTCGGCTTCCAGTCTTACCGGATACAGCTGAATACTAGTATTTTACATGGAGCGACTGCTTATCTGACCTCCACAACCCAGTTACTGGGTAACACGATACCCCTTGGTAAGACTTCGGGCTTCTGACGACCCGTAACGACTGTCAAAGATCTACAAATGACAGTCGGGACCAACGGCTTAACGTGCTTTCCGAGGCACGGAGGGGTCTTGGTATGTAAAGATGGTCACCCATCCACGGACCAACCGCGGCAAGCGTAGCTTAAACTGATCGATCGACCCGTGTAGCTGTTATTACTTAGCCACAAGCCCCTCATATATATATATTAACATTAATATGTTAATATTAATAAGTATACTATCACTGTTGTCGCGTATGACATTTTGATGAACATACGACCTAATACAGAGCAAAAATCGCATGAAAATTTGAATTTCGCGGGCTACATAATGGAACCACCTTAAAAGAAACACACTAAATTCTGTTTTTTAATCTCGCGAGACTAATTTGACCGGTGCGACTGTCAAACTCCATATTGAAAACCAAACAACAATAATTTGAAATGTCAAATTAGTCTCTGGGATTAAAAAACGAACTTTAAGGCCACAGATAGAGAAATGTTAACGTCAGATTTCAGTGACCAAACCGGATCAAACCATAGCGATCGTAAAGTATATAAAGTTGTTGTAGCCGAGGTAATATTTACGCCCAATCAGAATTATGTAGGTAGGTACTTAATTTAATAAAAATAATTATTTTAATTAATTTTTTTTTTATTTGTTTTAACTAACACACACCACGCCTCCTCTTACACCCTACATACACATATTTACATCGGGGGTTAAACATTAGTTTTAAATAAATATGCATCTAAATAGTTTTGCAATCTTCTTGGATTGTGGATTGCATAACAAAAACACAAAAAAATCTTATCGCGGGTTTTTTTTAATCAATTTTATTTTTAGAAGTCGCTTCCATACTATACACCCGACTAGTTATGCATTCCCGGAACACCGGGAATGCAATATGAATGTTTTTTTACACAATAAATATTTTAAGAAGCCGCTGCCATACTTTCATAGCCAAAATTCTTACGTAAATATGCATCCGAATATCCGATCTCTAGTCATAACTTATGTGAAAACCCCTGTTCAAAAATTGCAAATTTCTAATGGAATTGGTGTAATTTTGGTACAAAAAATATGAATTTTTAATACCCTTAATTGTTTATTTTCAATAATAAGATTTTTCATTACTTTTTGGTAATGTTATTGCAGTATGTGCTTCTTTGGAATCGGACAGGGATTTTGATACGTGCTATACATTGAACTCTCTGTTACGGTATTCGCCAAGGTCTACGACTAAAGTTCTTTTTAAAGTACGTTTGACGTTATATAACGGGGGTGTAATATTCAAAGATTTAGGAGGATACAAAAAATTGTTTATGCCAAAATCTGAGCATCATGAAAAAATAAAAACTTTTCGTCTTTACACTGTAGGTATTTCTGTGAAATGAAATCAAAATCCAAGATGGCGGCGATTAAATTAAAAGTTTATTTTGTCATGACTTTATTTGTTGAATTTAATTTACGCTAGCTAAGAAAGAAGATATTTTACCTGTCCTTTTGACAAACAAACAGGTTAAAACTGTTCTCAGCACCCAGGAACGTGTCGTCGTCTAATATCTCGACGGCTGTCATCCAGTTAGGACTGTAGTCACGTGCTATCTCTTCGAAACTACCCTCCATCTACAATATTAGAAATAAATGTTATAATATTGGTAAGTTCTTCCATGAACTATAACAAAATGAGTTTTTGTTATATTTGATAGAAAAGCCAAAAAATAAGACCACTTGAAAAGGTTTTAAATCGTCAAAGAAGCAGATTAAATACATAATTTTGTTCGTAAAGCATCGTATTCCAATAACATAAAATACTGCAGGAAACAATGTTTACCTTTCCAACACCGCAACAACCCCAGCAACATTTGGAGTGCGACTTGTTGCACAACATGTTGCCCAACATGTTGAAAGTTAGCGCGTTTAGCAACGTCGCCTGTGATCAGTCGTCGACTACATGTCGTTGATTTCAGCGGCGGTGGTTATAATTTTATCGATAAATGCATCAAAAAGAAGAAAAAAACAACGTCGTACGATGTTGTGCAACGTTGCCGAACATGTTGAGCGTCACGTGTTGCGCGTCAATTGTTGCCTAGTGGATACGAGGCTTTAATTGCTCGAGAAGCGTCAAATTTATGCTAAACTAAAGTCGTTCCTGGTTTTTTATCTTCATGCTTAGTTGTATTGAACTTTTTCATGTTCATTCTTTCTTCTCCGTTTGGTTAGTGACTAACTTGGTGTCAAAGTTTTAATGCCGCCCATGGACCTCAGACTTGGCTTCACATGCTGTCAAAAAATATCTCTCAGGCATGCTGGTTTCCTCGCGATGTTTTCTTTCACCGTTTTTTAGGCAAATGATAATTATACAATAAGCACATGAATTTGATAAGTCAGAGGTGCGAGCCTTGGCTGTGTGACGGTCACACAACTAGGCTATCACTTTTTCGTGTTACTTACTGTTGTATGGCACAAGTAAGACCCACCTGTTTATATTGCAGAAGAGACAGCGACCGCATGAGGTCGCCTACTAATATGAAGTCGCCCTTCACTTTAAGGTATAACGCCACAATGTTGTTGAAGTGACTACATTCGAGCCTCAGCTCCTTCTCTGATGTCCATTCGAAGAGACGTACCTGGGGAGTTACGATAATTTAGACTAAATAGTAGTATACTCACGCCAACGATACAAGGTAAATACATAAATTGCAACACAAATATCAACTTTAAATTCAAGAAATCTAAGTTGATTTTTGAATGAAAAACTATCGCAAAACGTCATAAAATAGTTTTAGTTGCAATGGAAACTGAACCATAAGCAATTAAGTTAAAGTTTGAAGTCCCAAAGCATGAAATTTATCTCGTCTCGTTGGATTTAGTATAGTAGAGTAAATGGCAAAAGGTTCGACCCTTATTACATGGGACTTACACATCGAACGTCGTATGACCCAATCACCCGAAGTCAGTCCCAAGACACTCGCTATTATAGTTCGCGTCAAACAACTTTGCCGCTCTGAAGTAGGCTACAAATAACTGCGCAGTAGTCAATCTTACGAATAAAACAGCCGCGCGCATGGGCGACCAGCGCAGCGCGGGGCGGGCGACAGCGCTGTGTGTCTGTCTCAGTCACTCGTATACGTCCGATGCTTGCTTGTGTTCCGCTCGCACAGTACGGTAGGCTGTCCATGCCAAAAGTGTTACGCATTTACATTGTTTTTAGTTATTTCATATTATTTTTGTTATTGTTGCCTTTGCCTTGTTATTGTTACTGGTTGACATTGCAATTTGAGTTTTGTGAAAGAAATGCCGAAACGGAACACTGTTTTACGCCGTCAGGCGAGATAATTAATTCATAATGTGGTGAATTATATGCAGAAGGAGGTTTATCCTTCTCCTTCTGCATATAATTCGCCACATGCGTGCATAATGTTGCAAATAAAAATGAAACCTATTAAAATTTACACTTGAAATATCTTTTTACGCGATGGTACCTTTTTTTTGTATTTTTT
Source organism: Atethmia centrago (assembly GCA_905333075.3). Lineage (NCBI taxonomy): Eukaryota > Metazoa > Arthropoda > Insecta > Lepidoptera > Noctuidae > Atethmia > Atethmia centrago. Next base: position 27,388,747 of record HG995380.1, on the reverse strand, counting down.
TTTTAGGGTGGGAAATCATCACATAACTTCTCCCCCTGAGCAGGAGGGTGTGTCAGACTCTTGCTGACTAAAACCCACCCATATTCCTTCCTGTTGCCTGTGTTGCGGGGGCCTCGGTGACCCATAAGTACCTTCCCGCGACCCCGGCAGGCATCGGCCCTAGTGGACCCCTACCTTTGTGCTGACGACATCTCTTTGAGGCGCGCGTGGAATACAACGCGCCGTCGACCCGGGCCTGGTCCTTACCGGACGGTGAGCTACCCATTGCTCACCGTCCGCAACCCCGCGCCTACGGTGGCCGGAAATCCGCCCGGGATTCCCGACGCCCAGGGCGTCTCCTGCGGCGGCTAGGGGCGAGAGGGCGCGAAACATGCCTTTCCCTCAACCGTCCCGCCTCCTTCCTCCTTCGCGAACATTACTGCTTCGCAGAAGGAGGTGACGGCTGCCCATGCCCTCTCGCTCCGTACCATGGCCTGAACCAGGGCCGGACGCGAGAGGTATCTGCCGCCGATCGCCTCCACGAGGACACGGCGGTGCTCTGCCCAAGCCGGACAGACCTCCACCGTGTCCTCCGGGCGATCCACACAGTGGTGACACCCGGGCGTTTCCTTCCGCCTTATCCGACACAGGAACCTCCCGAAGCTGCCGTGTCCGGTGAGGACCTGCGTCAGGCAGAAGGTGAGGACGCCGTGGCGCCTCTCTAGCCACTCCTCAAAGAGGGGACTTATCGCCGCAATTGTGGCGTGCCCGGCACTGGGTTGCGACAACCGTACTCTCCATGACGCCATGAGATCCCGCCGGAGCTCCATCCGCTGTGCCGCGATTTCTCGCGGCAACGGACTTAGGCCCCGGCGTTTCGCCTCCTCGCGCCACTCCCATACGTGCGCGAGGACTTTTGCCTCCAGATCCCATGGCGGCAATCCGGCAAGGAGGCTCGCTGCCTCACAGGAGACCGTGCGGTATCCCCGGACCATCCGGATGGCCATGACCCTTTGGGCCGCGCTCAACCGGCGGGCTGGCCGCAGCGCCAGAGAGCGCGCCCATACAGGAGCCCCGTAGAGGGCCATGGACCGCACGACCCCCGCGTAGTGCCTCCGGCAGGAGGCGTTTGGACCCGCTAGATTGGGCAGGAGCCGCTTCAATGCAGCGCCCGCCCGCTCCAGTTTGGGAGCCAAACGTCGGAAACGCGATGGTACCTGCGCGGTCGTTTGGAAAACCTAGCTTCAGAGCGGAAAAATTATTTGACGCGAACTATAACCCATACTAACATTATAAGTGCGAAAGAAACTTTGTATGTTACCTTTACACGCCATACGGCCAAACAGATTTCGATCAGCAAACAGCAGGCTTAGCATGACACTTTCTATTACTACGGTAGAATATAAATCGCTTGTCTACATTTCTCGGTAGAAAACTGTCAACTGTCTACAGGGAAACGTCAATTTTCTCTACTCTTCCGTCGACAAAACGCTTTTCTACGATTCTCGTGCTAAGACTGCTGGTAGAACATGACATAGAATACTTTTTATACCGGTAGTACGTCCCCGTGGGATAATTTCTGACCTCCACGCGGGAGAAGTCACACAAGCTAGTATAAAAATGTATAATTGAAATTCTTTCGATGCCAATAGGTATAAATCTGTGATTAGCTCCACAAATTTCAGAACATTGTCCATAAAAAAAACCGGCCAAGTGCGAGTCGGACTCGCACACGAAGGGTTCCGTACCATTATCTATAAAAACGGCAAAAAAAAAAAATCATGTCTGTTGTATGGGAGCCCCTTTAAATATTTATTTTATTCTGTTTTTTAGTATTTGTTGTTATAGCGGCAACAGAAATATATCATCTGTGAATTTCAACTGTCTAACTATCACGGTTCATGAGATTCAGCCTGGTGTCAGACAGACGGACAGACAGACATACAGCAGAGACTTAGTAATGGGGATTTTATCCTTTGGGTACGGAACCCAAAAAAACCAGGGCGATTAATAAAAGGATTAGTTTAGTTAATTCGCCGAGGATTAGCGTCTACTTTTAGTTCATACATTCTATTACTGTGATTGTGTTTTACAATACTGTGATTGTGTTTTACATACAACTTCTATGACAAGCGTTGGAGTTTCCAACACTATAACGTTAATTTTTATCTGATTCCATAGCATCAAACCAAAAATTATACTGTGTTCGAGTAGACTTACAGTACTGTTGATCGTAGCGAGGAGTTTCCCGTTGAATTCGACAAGTGTGTAACAACCTCCTTTGATTTCCTTCTCTGCTATTTGAACCAGCTTGCCTTCTGACCAGTGGAACAGTAGGATCCTGCCCTGTAATAAGGATACAAAAAATATTATAGCTAAAATGTCAGTTTGATACATTTACGACCACAGCCACAAGTTTCATCGGGTATCTTCGGAAAAAGTCGCCAATAAATGTGACTAATCCAATAAGTGTGTGAAAGAATTAGAGGGTCAACCTTATTATTCAAGCAAGACTATAAATCGATTTCTATTGGTAGATAATCACATTTTATTTGTCATATATCATGATGACCTCAGGTATCTATTATGACACATAATTGATACCTGTGGTCATCGGAAAATTTGAGACTAGAGATGGCCGATGCATTCCAAAAGTTTCTAAGAGAAATCTTTTACGGTTCAAGCAGTACGGTTGTGGAATACCTTGCCCGTGTCGATAAGGCGTGCTCAATCTCTGTCGATTTTTTAAATTATGTTAAAAACACACCACGTCTCCTAAAACATATTTATTATCTTCTTTGTTCTTTGCACCTGTTTTTGTTCTTAACACTAGTTTTATGATTATTATTGAATATATTATATAAATAGATAATTTCAAATGTTTTAAGTATGTATGTATTTATTTATTTATTTATTGTATATACATATGTAAATGGACACACACACACACAGACCACCACACACTACCTCCCCGCCACAGACTACCTGCAGTATTGTCTGTCCTTTCCCCCTAATCCATCCAAAGGTTGTCTTTAAAAGATCGCTTTCAGCGATAAGACCGCCCATTGTGTCACCCTATGAAATATTTATTCATTTGTATCTGTAATTTTTATGGTGTACATAATAAAGAGTATTCTATTCTATTCTATTCCATTCTGGCATTTCCGAAGATAGCCGATGAAACCTTATACTGTGCTCGTTCTATACTGTTTATTTGTTGCCGGCAGAAAACAACCTTTAGATTTTTATTGTGATTTTTTACGTTCCGAAAAAGCATTAATGGTTTCCTTCGTGTAGAATTGTACAACTATCTTTCAGCGCCTGACTAAAATCGGAACTACCGCCGCCATCTTGTTTTTTCAATACAATGAGGGATTTCATGAAAATTCATGACACCTGGTGGCGTCACTTTGACCAGAGGTCTTCTATTTCGAAAATAAATATAAAATATATGATGATGTTCACGTTTCATTCATTTGCTCATCATTCTGTCACTACTAAAGAAAGGCGCTTTGACACTTTTGAGAGGTGCCCGGAGCTGACGTCTCAGTCCTGCCATCTAGTAAACGTCATTTCAGGAAACCCTCATTTACAATTACCGTTTTCCAACAACGCCCCCTGTCAATGTCATTCAAGCGCCAAAGAGGCCGTTCCAGTATTACGTAAGCCCGGGAGGGGGGGGGGGGGGGGGGGGGTTAAGAGCTTTGCATACTTTTGCTGACAAGGAGGGAGGGGAGAAAATAATTGTAATAAATCTGCTTACGTAATACTTGAACGGCCCCAAAGATTCATCTTTTCAACTATAAAAAAATACATTTATCCTCGTAAGGCCCAACGACCTAATTTAATGACAAAAAAATTTTGACACTCCGGCCCGAGACACTATTTAAAATCATTTAAATTATATATCTAATCATAAAAATATATATCGACCTAAATTTGGGTTGGGCCTTACGAGGCTATAGTGCTACATAGGTGCACTGTAAAAGTGTTTTATTTAAATATATCAGGATTAATAACCCCATTTCTATGTAAAAAAACAAACCCAACCTGTTTAGGTTCCGACTCTTCCGGGTTAATTATGGCAGTGCCGACGGCATAGTAGTAGTTCGGGTCATCGCCCAGCTTGCAGGACACCAGAGACATCGCGTACTCGTTGGTCATCAGCTGGTGCGCGTGTAGCACTGTGGAACGGGAATTGTACGGTCATCACTTACTAATTAAACTAGTCTCTATACGTACATCTCTCTATAGAGGTATGAGGAACAGGGTGTAAAGTTCACTCATCCTCCACACAAAAGGGAGAATCCTCCGACCAGACGGGTGTCGTGTCTGGTGGGCAACTGCCCGACGGTTGATGTCGGGACATTGTATGTACGGTAAACGCGCCGTAAACTCTGCTTACGCGATGGTCAGTGTGATGCGTAGTTCGTATGTGGCGATGTAGATGCCGCCACATCCCTATAGGTACAGTCACATCCAAAATATGTTCATTACCTTAAGGGCTATTTTTGTCTGCTCATTGCATTACATATTACTGTCATAATGTCAATGCCGCAGAATGACATTCAGTCACATTTTGAACATGTCAGACGGAAATAAAAATGTGAGACTGACAATTAAATTACAAATAAATAGATTTATGTTTCATGAAAGGTTTTAATGGATTTTTATTGAACTCGACGTCGGTAAAAGGTATATGCTATTTGATGTCAAGTAATTATTAAATATAGTTATCGTCGATTAGACGAGACGAGACGACTGAGATGTTGATATTAGAGGACCATAACGTAGTGATTGTTCGTCTTGCTCATAAGGGTATATTAAACAGGCCTTCAGTCCTACAGGCTGTTTGTACTCAGTGTCCTCCGCTTGCGCTTTGAACGTGTGCTTGAACTGCGCCTCCGGTGGATACCCTTACTGTACCTTCGAAGGTGTGGTTGTCCAGTATGAGCAGGTTGTGCACCTCCAGGTCCAGCGCGTTGGGCGCGTGCTTGGGCTGCGCGAGCGGCGCGCCCGACGTGGCGGCGGGGCGGTGGATACCCTTACTGTACCTTCGAAGGTGTGGTTGTCCAGTATGAGCAGGTTGTGCACCTCCAGGTCCAGCGCGTTGGGCGCGTGCTTGGGCTGCGCGAGCGGCGCGCCCGACGTGGCGGCGGGGCGGTGGATACCCTTACTGTACCTTCGAAGGTGTGGTTGTCCAGTATGAGCAGGTTGTGCACCTCCAGGTCCAGCGCGTTGGGCGCGTGCTTGGGCTGCGCGAGCGGCGCGCCCGACGTGGCGGCGGGGCGGTGGATACCCTTACTGTACCTTCGAAGGTGTGGTTGTCCAGTATGAGCAGGTTGTGCACCTCCAGGTCCAGCGCGTTGGGCGCGTGCTTGGGCTGCGCAAGCGGCGCGCCCGACGTGGCGGCGGGGCGGTGGATACCCTTACTGTACCTTCGAAGGTGTGGTTGTCCAGTATGAGCAGGTTGTGCACCTCCAGGTCCAGCGCGTTGGGCGCGTGCTTGGGCTGCGCGAGCGGCGCGCCCGACGTGGCGGCGGGGCGGTGGATACCCTTACTGTACCTTCGAAGGTGTGGTTGTCCAGTATGAGCAGGTTGTGCACCTCCAGGTCCAGCGCGTTGGGCGCGTGCTTGGGCTGCGCGAGCGGCGCGCCCGACGTGGCGGCGGGGCGGTGGATACCCTTACTGTACCTTCGAAGGTGTGGTTGTCCAGTATGAGCAGGTTGTGCACCTCCAGGTCCAGCGCGTTGGGCGCGTGCTTGGGCTGCGCGAGCGGCGCGCCCGACGTGGCGGCGGGGCGGTGGATACCCTTACTGTACCTTCGAAGGTGTGGTTGTCCAGTATGAGCAGGTTGTGCACCTCCAGGTCCAGCGCGTTGGGCGCGTGCTTGGGCTGCGCGAGCGGCGCGCCCGACGTGGCGGCGGGGCGGTGGATACCCTTACTGTACCTTCGAAGGTGTGGTTGTCCAGTATGAGCAGGTTGTGCACCTCCAGGTCCAGCGCGTTGGGCGCGTGCTTGGGCTGCGCGAGCGGCGCGCCCGACGTGGCAGCGGGGCGGTGGATACCCTTACTGTACCTTCGAAGGTGTGGTTGTCCAGTATGAGCAGGTTGTGCACCTCCAGGTCCAGCGCGTTGGGCGCGTGCTTGGGCTGCGCGAGCGGCGCGCCCGACGTGGCGGCGGGGCGGTGGATACCCTTACTGTACCTTCGAAGGTGTGGTTGTCCAGTATGAGCAGGTTGTGCACCTCCAGGTCCAGCGCGTTGGGCGCGTGCTTGGGCTGCGCGAGCGGCGCGCCCGACGTGGCGGCGGGGCGGTGGATACCCTTACTGTACCTTCGAAGGTGTGGTTGTCCAGTATGAGCAGGTTGTGCACCTCCAGGTCCAGCGCGTTGGGCGCGTGCTTGGGCTGCGCGAGCGGCGCGCCCGACGTGGCGGCGGGGCGGTGGATACCCTTACTGTACCTTCGAAGGTGTGGTTGTCCAGTATGAGCAGGTTGTGCACCTCCAGGTCCAGCGCGATGGGCGCGTGCTTGGGCTGCGCGAGCGGCGCGCCCGACGTGGCGGCGGGGCGGTGGATACCCTTACTGTACCTTCGAAGGTGTGGTTGTCCAGTATGAGCAGGTTGTGCACCTCCAGGTCCAGCGCGTTGGGCGCGTGCTTGGGCTGCGCGAGCGGCGCGCCCGACGTGGCGGCGGGGCGGTGGATACCCTTACTGTACCTTCGAAGGTGTGGTTGTCCAGTATGAGCAGGTTGTGCACCTCCAGGTCCAGCGCGTTGGGCGCGTGCTTGGGCTGCGCGAGCGGCGCGCCCGACGTGGCGGCGGGGCGGTGGATACCCTTACTGTACCTTCGAAGGTGTGGTTGTCCAGTATGAGCAGGTTGTGCACCTCCAGGTCCAGCGCGTTGGGCACGTGCTTGGGCTGCGCGAGCGGCGCGCCCGACGTGGCGGCGGGGCGGTGGATACCCTTACTGTACCTTCGAAGGTGTGGTTGTCCAGTATGAGCAGGTTGTGCACCTCCAGGTCCAGCGCGTTGGGCGCGTGCTTGGGCTGCGCGAGCGGCGCGCCCGACGTGGCGGCGGGGCGGTGGATACCCTTACTGTACCTTCGAAGGTGTGGTTGTCCAGTATGAGCAGGTTGTGCACCTCCAGGTCCAGCGCGTTGGGCGCGTGCTTGGGCTGCGCGAGCGGCGCGCCCGACGTGGCGGCGGGGCGGTGGATACCCTTACTGTACCTTCGAAGGTGTGGTTGTCCAGTATGAGCAGGTTGTGCACCTCCAGGTCCAGCGCGTTGGGCGCGTGCTTGGGCTGCGCGAGCGGCGCGCCCGACGTGGCGGCGGGGCGGTGGATACCCTTACTGTACCTTCGAAGGTGTGGTTGTCCAGTATGAGCAGGTTGTGCACCTCCAGGTCCAGCGCGTTGGGCGCGTGCTTGGGCTGCGCGAGCGGCGCGCCCGACGTGGCGGCGGGGCGGTGGATACCCTTACTGTACCTTCGAAGGTGTGGTTGTCCAGTATGAGCAGGTTGTGCACCTCCAGGTCCAGCGCGTTGGGCGCGTGCTTGGGCTGCGCGAGCGGCGCGCCCGACGTGGCGGCGGGGCGGTGGATACCCTTACTGTACCTTCGAAGGTGTGGTTGTCCAGTATGAGCAGGTTGTGCACCTCCAGGTCCAGCGCGTTGGGCGCGTGCTTGGGCTGCGCGAGCGGCGCGCCCGACGTGGCGGCGGGGCGGTGGATACCCTTACTGTACCTTCGAAGGTGTGGTTGTCCAGTATGAGCAGGTTGTGCACCTCCAGGTCCAGCGCGTTGGGCGCGTGCTTGGGCTGCGCGAGCGGCGCGCCCGACGTGGCGGCGGGGCGGTGGATACCCTTACTGTACCTTCGAAGGTGTGGTTGTCCAGTATGAGCAGGTTGTGCACCTCCAGGTCCAGCGCGTTGGGCGCGTGCTTGGGCTGCGCGAGCGGCGCGCCCGACGTGGCGGCGGGGCGGTGGATACCCTTACTGTACCTTCGAAGGTGTGGTTGTCCAGTATGAGCAGGTTGTGCACCTCCAGGTCCAGCGCGTTGGGCGCGTGCTTGGGCTGCGCGAGCGGCGCGCCCGACGTGGCGGCGGGGCGGTGGATACCCTTACTGTACCTTCGAAGGTGTGGTTGTCCAGTATGAGCAGGTTGTGCATCTCCAGGTCCAGCGCGTTGGGCGCGTGCTTGGGCTGCGCGAGCGGCGCGCCCGACGTGGCGGCGGGGCGGTGGATACCCTTACTGTACCTTCGAAGGTGTGGTTGTCCAGTATGAGCAGGTTGTGCACCTCCAGGTCCAGCGCGTTGGGCGCGTGCTTGGGCTGCGCGAGCGGCGCGCCCGACGTGGCGGCGGGGCGGTGGATACCCTTACTGTACCTTCGAAGGTGTGGTTGTCCAGTATGAGCAGGTTGTGCACCTCCAGGTCCAGCGCGTTGGGCGCGTGCTTGGGCTGCGCGAGCGGCGCGCCCGACGTGGCGGCGGGGCGGTGGATACCCTTACTGTACCTTCGAAGGTGTGGTTGTCCAGTATGAGCAGGTTGTGCACCTCCAGGTCCAGCGCGTTGGGCGCGTGCTTGGGCTGCGCGAGCGGCGCGCCCGACGTGGCGGCGGGGCGGTGGATACCCTTACTGTACCTTCGAAGGTGTGGTTGTCCAGTATGAGCAGGTTGTGCACCTCCAGGTCCAGCGCGTTGGGCGCGTGCTTGGGCTGCGCGAGCGGCGCGCCCGACGTGGCGGCGGGGCGGTGGATACCCTTACTGTACCTTCGAAGGTGTGGTTGTCCAGTATGAGCAGGTTGTGCACCTCCAGGTCCAGCGCGTTGGGCGCGTGCTTGGGCTGCGCGAGCGGCGCGCCCGACGTGGCGGCGGGGCGGTGGATACCCTTACTGTACCTTCGAAGGTGTGGTTGTCCAGTATGAGCAGGTTGTGCACCTCCAGGTCCAGCGCGTTGGGCGCGTGCTTGGGCTGCGCGAGCGGCGCGCCCGACGTGGCGGCGGGGCGGTGGATACCCTTACTGTACCTTCGAAGGTGTGGTTGTCCAGTATGAGCAGGTTGTGCACCTCCAGGTCCAGCGCGTTGGGCGCGTGCTTGGGCTGCGCGAGCGGCGCGCCCGACGTGGCGGCGGCGGCGGTGGAGGCGGACGGCCGCACGGACACGGCCGCGCTGCCGCCGCCCGCCGTCCACTCCAGCTTGTCCACTCGCATTGTTATTACGCCGAAGGTCTAGGGAAGAGAATATTGTGTTAGTATTTGTAGGTACAACAATCACGGCACTGTATGGCTGTCATACAGCGCCGTGATTGTTGTACCTACGACGAGGTTAGTGCTGGCGAACCAGGACCGAATGAAAATGTAACTGTGAATAAAGGAGCTCAGTTACGTATGTAAGTGGACTTGGACATGATACATAGTGACGGCAGGCGCGGTGACAGCGCCGCGCCTGCCTCCCCGCGCTGCTGTTACCGAGAACGCTTAATCTAAATGTCCGCTGCCCACTGCCATCCAGTTTAACAGCAAGATTCACAGATCGCATTTACATATCTACTTTTCTAAGTAAGTAAAATAAGCCTTTTAGACGAATATGAATCTTATTCTCATGCGTAACAATTTCATAAATGTAGTAGTACGATGTGAGCAAGTGCTTCGTACAAATTTTCCAGTTATAGAAAACTAGCTTTAGGAGCTAGATAAAAGGAAGCGAAGCGATGATCGCCTAATAGACGAGCAAAAGGTCATTGACTCCTATGCTACGAGGTGCATTCAATAAGTACCTAGCCTCATCGCCAGAGGGCGCTGTAGTTTCAAAAGAGTTTTACCACAGTGTAGCACATTCTTTTTTAATTCTTTTTTCAAAATTTGAAAAAAGAATTAAAAAAGAATGTGCATTCCAATCCCTTCATTTGTTTTAATTTGACAACTTATGGAAGCGAACGTGTCGATCGGTTTTACAAAAATGGAAAAAGAGCAATATCGTTCGGTGATTCGATTCCTATTTTTGGAAGGGAAAACGCGCATCGAAATCAAAGAGCGCTTGGATGCTGTGTACGGTGACTCTTCTCCATCGATGGCCACCGTCAAGAATTGGTACAACGAGTTTGCACGTGGCCGTACGTCGGTTTTTGATGAACCACGTCCAGGTGCACCGAAAACAGCTGCTACGGAGGAAAACATTAAAAAAATCCATGATTTCGTATTGGCAGATCGCCGATTGAAGGTTCGGGAGCTAGCTGAGACTGTAGGCATTTCAGAAGGAACAGTGCATCATATTCTTCACGAGGAACTCGGCATGAGAAAGCTGTCGGCGCGATGGGTGCCGCGTTTACTCACACCAGAAAACAAGCGCAAGCGCAACCGTGAGACCACATCGGAGACGTGTTTGGCGCTGTTTAAGCGGAATCCAGCGGAGTTTTTGCGTCGTTTTGTGACCGTCGATGAAACCTGGATCCACTGGTACACACCAGAGACCAAGGAGCAATCAAAACAATGGATCCAGACCGGGGAACGTGCTCCAAAGAAGGCGAAAACTGTAAAATCGGCCGGAAAAGTTATGGCCACCGTTTTCTGGGATTCACAAGGTGTGATCTACATCGATTACCTCGAGAAGGGTAAAACAATTACAGGGCTTTACTATGCCGATTTATTGGGCCGATTCGACGCCGAATTAAAGAAAAAACGACCCCATCTGGCGAAGAAAAAAGTGCTGTTTCACCACGACAACGCACCGGTTCACACGTCTGCCGTTGCCATGGCCAAATTGGTCGAATTACGCTACGAATTGTTGCCCCATCCACCGTATTCTCCAGATTTGGCCCCTTGTGACTTCTTTCTGTTTCCTAATCTGAAAAAATCACTCGCCGGGAATAGATATGGATCGAATGAGGAGGTCATCGCCGCCACGGAGGCCTATTTTGCAGAGTTTGACAAAAACTATTTTTCGGACGGGTTAAAAAAGTTGGAGCATCGCTGGGCTAAGTGTATCGAACTAAAAGGAGACTTTGTTGAAAAATAAATTGCCACTTTTCCAAAATTTTCGTTTACTTTTTGTAGGCTAAGTATTTATTGAATGACCCTCGTAGCAATGCGGTGCCGTCAACCACAATAATTTTGTTACAAGTAATTTTGAATCAGTAATATCTTTTAATTTTAATTTAAATTGTATGATGTGAAGGCATAATTAAATACCCAATTTAAATAACATATTTTATTGAATAAGAATTAATTATTATTACGATTAAACCAAAATAGCTTCGGAAATAACAATGCCATTTTTATCAAATAAAAAAAATGGTTACTATGGGGTATTCCTTAGAAGAAAAACATGCTATCGCGGACTTTATTTTTGATTTTTTTAAGATATACAATCCTGTAGAACATTAATTTTATGTACTCTTACGATTTACGCGGCGCACGCCAGTGAAGCTCCCAGACGTAACATATAATAGTTCATAATAAATCACTCCGTCCATTGGTGAAAGCCGTTTGAAATCTGTTCGGTAGTTTTTGAATGGAAGAAAGAAAAATTTTTGAGACGCACAGGAAATACAACAATAAAAAAAACCGGCTAAGTGCGTGTCGGACCACGCACAATGAAGGGTTCCGTTTTTGTGATGGATTCATCCCAAAAACAAACTTAACCTGTCCTGTCCTGCCATATATCGATATACGTCACGGCTCCAACTGCAAATGTAAGTTGGTCGACTACTCGTCGTTAACTTGTAAAGCCTACATAGCTATGATAGTTTTCCTTTTAATTTCTTTACATACTACTGCCGTGAACTTTCACATATCCAAAAACAACCAATTAGCTGGCTCTTGACTACAACAAAAAATTGCATTTTAAAGCTTACTATTTCAGAAACGGATCCCTGAATCGAAAAATCGAATCGTTTTCACAGAGGGTTCCTGTAAGCCTCCTTGCCGGATTGCCGCCATGGGATCTGGAGGCAAAAGTCCTCGCGCACGTATGGGATTGGCGCGAGGAGGTGAAACGCCGGGGCGTAACTCCGCTGCCCGCGACAAATCGCGGCACAGCGGACGGAGCTCCAGCGGGATCTCATGGCGACATGGAGAGTACGGTTGTCGCAACCCAGTGCTAGGCACGCCACCATTGCGACGATAAGTCCCCTATTTGAGGAGTGGCTAGAGAGGCGCCACGGCGTCCTCACCTTCCGCCTGACGCAGGTCCTCACCGGACCCGGCAGCTTCGGAAGGTTCCTGTGTCGGATAAGGCGGGAGGAAACGCCCGGGTGTCACCACTGTGGGAATCGCCCGGAGGACACGGTGGAGGTCTGCCCGGCTTGGGCAGAGCACCGCCGTGTCGTGGCAGATATCCCTCGCGTCCGGCCCATGATACGAAGCGAGAGGGCATGGGCAGCCGTCACCTCCTTCTGCGAAGCAGTAATGCTCGCGAAGGAGGAGGCGGGACGGTTGAGGGAAAGGCAAATTTCGCGCTTCCTCGCCTCTAGCCGCCGCAGGAGACGCCCTGGGCGTCGGGAAACCCGGGCGGATTTCCGACCACCGTAGGCGTGGGCTTGCGGACGGTGAGCAATGGGTAGCTCACCGTCCGGTAAGGAACAGGCGCGGGTCGACGGCGCAACGTGTTCCACGCGCGCCGCAAAGACATGTCGTCAGCACAAGTGTAGGGATCCACTAGGGCCTACCCTAGTGGACCCCTACACTTGTGCTGACGACAGGGGTTACCGACAGGGGTTACCTACACTAGGGGTTACCGAGGCCCCTGGCAACACAGGCAATGGAAGGAATATGGGTGGGTCTTAGTCAGTAAGAGTCTGACACACCCTCCCGCTCCAAGTTATTTGATGATTTCCAATCCAAAAAAAAAAAGACCTGCAATATTTGATATTGATATTGAACGGCCTATCCAACGATACCCCACACCATGGTATCAGATGAGAAAAATGAATAACATCCTAAATGACTCCTTTTTTTTCAAAATTTTGTTTTGCCTCTTTTTCGGCGTGATTAATATGTATATCCGTGCCAAATTACAGATTTCTAAAACTAAGAGTCTCTGAGCTAAGCCAGGGGCAGACAGACATGGCGAAACTATAAGGGTTCCTTGTTGACTACGGAATCTTAAAAAAAACATTAAAACTAACAAAATAACGTGAATAGTGAGTGTAATTTTGAGTTTATAACTCAAAATTACACACTATTTTACACAGACAGACAGACAGACAGGCAGACGCAGGGGGGGCTTTGTTTTATAATATTTAAGGAAGTTCACATTCGTTTGAGACGCTTACTTCACTTGTCAATCTGTGAATCTTGTCCTAAGACACAGATGAATCTTAAACGCTGCAGTTTTGTTTTAGCCCCTTATAACAGGGGGAGGATAACTTTCACCCACAAATAAAGTTCAATTTGCGCTACAACTCAAATTTATATAAGTTAATGACTTTTTGATTATTCAACATAACTGAATATATAATCCAACTCTACCTTTGGTAGTCCATAACTGAACATAAATCAAGAAAAATTTGTATTTAACAAAAAAAAAAAACTTCTACAACTCTGAATAAAGAACGTACGTTACATGTTGTCTCACAGCAATGATGTTATCTTCAGTGAAGGCGGATTTTGGGCGTCCTTCGCGAGATTTGTCACTAACACTAGTATGTCCACGCTGGAATTCTAAATACCAGCGTTCGACAGTCCGCAGACATGGGGCTTCATCACTGAACACAGATGTTAGCTCTTCAAAACATTGAAGCCGTGTCAGGCCTCTTCTAAAGTTGTAGAAAATTATTGCACGAACATTTTCCTTAGATTCATTTTCGTACGTAACCTGACAGATTCCAATCGACGCTGTGACTAAACAATAGCATTAATCCTAATACTTTCAACTGTTTTGAGATTCAAAATTTAAACACATTCGAATATAGAACAGTTCCAAATTCAAAATTGCCGGGAAATATGGAAACGACAGAACTTAAAAGGCATGCCTCGTACCTTTATTTATTTTAGAATCACAGTTTCTATTTTGTACACCTGAACTCCACCGAAAGCGATGATCGACTTGGCCGGCTAGTAAGTCTTTTTGTAACCGACTAGTTGGCACATCTCTACCGATTGGATCAATAATATGTTTACCTGTGAGGCCTCCTGGTACGCAATCCGCCTGGGCGTCTCTCCCAGAGGCACGGTGCGGATGTGCAGCTTCTGTATCTCGTCGATAGTGCCTATTGTGACTGTGCTGCCTGTTGCTAACGCCAAACTAGAGAATGTAGTTTAATATTAATGTAATCACCACTCTTTTTTAAACAAATATTATTATTTATTTATACTCAGCCATTCCATTTAGGGATTTAAAAAAATAAATATTAATATTTAAGGTGGATCCGCAGTGGTAGCCCGCGCAATTCCTTCGCGAAATTCCTTCCGCAAAAGTTAGATTTGCAACAAATCTAACTATGGAACCTAGTCATGGAACAAATCTAGTTACAGAAGAAATCTAACTTAGATAATATGTATCCATGAGTTCCCTGATACTTACCTGCAAATTGCAAAAAACGTAAGAAAATTTGAATTTTACTGCGGACTCATCTTTAATTTTGATTGTAGGCATTTGCATATTGCATTTTTTAAAACAAGGCTAACATTAAAAATTGAAAAAAGAAACTACAATAAATAGAATAGTAATTAACTGGTGAAAGGAAACATTAGCAAAATTTTTTATAGCACATAGTTTAGTCAGGTATTGTAAAAATACCTTGTTATATTGTTCAAATATTTGAAGGAATGTGTTGTTTACACTCACCTGTCAGGGTAGGCTTGTGCGTTGAGCGAGCACATATGCGTCACCTCTTTGAGGTTGACGTTAGAGAATACTAGCTTGTGGTTCGACGAGAAGATCACTGTGGGCCGGTCTGAGCACGCGAATATATTCGTCGTGGAGAGCGACCTGCGGGGGAAAATGTAACCTGTAACATGGGTCGCGTGGAAGTTCGAATGGATTACCGCGGCCCCTGGCAACACAGGCAACGGAAAGAATACGGGTGGGTTTTAGTCAGTAAGAGTCTGACACACCCTCCCGCTCCGGGAGAATTTATTTGATATTTCCCACCCAAAAAACAAAAAACCTGTAACATGGTCTTGAACAGATACGAACTAGCTATTGTATAATCACTCGGGATAACGTCTTCATTCGTAATACTGCTAATGCTGTAACATGTAACAATTTTTTGTCCCAAATAGATAAAATAAAATAATACACCGCAAAGACAATTAAAAACATTCTTTCATAACACTGGCAAAGGAACCATTGATCATGATCAGGGTAAACACATCCTAACTAATATTAAAAACTAGCTGCGCCCGCATCAGTCTCGTTCCCGTGGGAATATCAGAATAAAAAGTATTGTGTGTCTTAATCCAGTTCATGGTGTATCCATGTGCCAAGTTTCATCCAAATCCGTTCAGCCGTTTTAGCGTGAAAGCGGAACAAACCAACAAATAAATAAACAAACTCACTTTCGCATTTATAATATTAATTAAGAAATTAGGATTCGGAAGTGACTTTGTTTGTTATGCTTTCACGCTGAAACGGCAGAACGGATTTGGATAAAATATGGCACATGTGTAGACCATGGACCATGGAGGATCATAGACCTGGAGAAGGACATATGGTACTTTTTATCTGGATAGTATGTTCCCGTGGGATAATTGCCGATTTCCACGTGGGCAAAAACTAGTTTTAGTATATTGTGGTGTCTAGGACCTCCACGCGAACGAAGTCGCGGGCAGAAGCTGGTATTTTATAAAAATATAATTGTGAGTTAATGAGTAAATAACAAGTCAATCAATCAATCAATCAATCAACTCAGCCTATAACAGTCCACTGCTGGACATAGGCCTCTCCCAGGCTGCGCCACAACACCCTGTCCTCCGCCTTCCGCATCCAGTCTGTCCCAGCCACCTTTTTAAGGTCGCACTAACAACAACAACAAGTAATAACAACAAAAACAAGTGTTAACATACAAAACCGGTAAAGTGACGAAGGCGCGGGTCAGGCCATCAGTCGATGCTAATTACTACTGGATTATATTTTAAACAGGATGATGCATTTCAATCTTAGTTAAGTTTTAATTCAGTGTCATAACCGACCGTGGTAATTTATAATTTTTATTTCATAAAAAGAGGTACTGTCTGTTACAAAGTAGGATGACAACTTAGGAATAGTTTACATCTGAGATGAGTAGGTAACAATACATTTTATGCTCTGATGTCCTAGCTAGGTTACTTAGTAGCCTGTATTAAGGACAATCAGCGTTCAATTTCCCGAAAAATAGGACAAAAATATTTCTTAGACTGTTAACAAATTGATAAACCAATAAAAGTCCAATACAAGAACTGTGTGTTTGTGTGTGTAAATGCACGTGCGAGTGTGTGAGTGTGTGTGTGTGTGTGTGTGTGTGTGGGAGAGTGAGTGTGTATATTACGAGTTACTTCATTGTAGTAAGAAGGGATTCGGTATCATCATAATTTTTGGTTGAAAGAAATTCAGTAGTCAGTGGTACGTGATTATATGACTGGCGCCATACAAAAAACACTGTTATATATTAATGTTGTGTGGGACCTTCTTACACATAAGCTACTGTTATCCCTTCGACTTCGGTTATTAAGGTCCGACATTCTTTTAAATAACTGAGGATTCATTTTAACAAACACAGCAACCTCAAAAATATATAGGGATGGAAGAGTCAATATTTTAAATTTAATAAATAATGGTTTACATGTGTCCATGACCTGTAACCCAAACACTGTCCTGATGCACTTTTTCTGTGCTTTAAAGATTATTTCGCTATTGGTTGTATTCCCCCGAAAAATAACACTTTTATTGTTGTTTAGGTTCACTTTTGTGTGTACGGGAAACTTGTTAGAAAATCACAAATGCGTCTGTCTTTAATGGTGTTTATTAGCGACTAAAGAAATGATTCTTACGCAGCTACTTAAATATATAAAATGAAGCTAACGACGCAACATACCGCCCACCAAAGGGACAACAAGGCCCTTTATAACAATGCTTAGTGGACTGTACACACATATTGAAAAATAAACTTAATAAGCAGTATGTAACGTTTCCAAGGATCAAAATTCAAACATACATTATTGTAACTACGGTGTTATTAACTTGCTATGAAGATAAATTATTACAAAACGAATAGACATACATAATGCCAGCATGCAAAATAGAAATGAGGTTTGACAAAGATAAACAATAATAGTTAACCATTAGTTAGTGTCGACAGGTAGAGGACATAGTTTCGTGACAGATCTCTCCACAACGCCATTGCCAGATTTAACGCTATACACTCGTGTGAGTCCATCTTGACCGGGATGCTTGTCTACAATTCGACCTAGTAACCATTTTCCTGCTGGTAATCCATCAGTTTTAATCAGAACTATGTCACCAACAGTGAATTCTTGTTTCTTCTTAAGCCAGACAGGACGCTGTTGTAGATTTGTTAAATATTCGGCTTGCCATCGTCGCCAGATGTCGCCTATGAGCTTTTGAGTGTATTGCCATCGTGTTAAATTATGAATTTTTGTGTCTACGCTCGACACCTGCGCTCCGTAACTGGTTAATGATCCGGCGAGATATCGACCATATTTTATTGTTGTTTAGGTTCACTTTTGTGTGTACGGGAAACTTGTTAGAAAATCACAAATGCGTCTGTCTTTAATGGTGTTTATTAGCGACTAAAGAAATGATTCTTACGCAGCTACTTAAATATATAAAATGAAGCTAACGACGCAACAAACACCATATCTCAGTAGCGATCCCACGAGGCCATGATATGCTGTGACTAATGCGTCCTCACTAATCACTGATGTAAGTTTGTATAGGGCATAGGCAGACTTACTAATGCGTTTGGTCAGCTCCTCCGTGTGTTTTCCAATCTAATTTGTTGTCAATTGTTAAACCTAGGAATTTAGATGTGTTAACTTGTGTTATGCGTTGGCTAGCATAATATATAGTCATGTTTATGATTGAATGTTGGTTAAACATCATTAATTTTGTCTTTTCAATATTTATCTTTAAATTATTATTATCTAACTATTGTACTATTGAGGTTATCGTTTTAGTAATTTCGTCGTTGTAGGTTTCAGCATTTGTGCTATTAATGGTCACAGTGCTGTCATCTGCAAATAGTGACATAGGGTGACTTGTGACTTTTGGCATATCGTATATGTAGATTATAAATAGAAGAGGCCCTAAAACGCTGCCTGCGCCTGTCAATTTCAATTGTTGTCAAAAACGATAACACAATTAAGTGATCGACTGCATAATTTGTGCAAACATACCTGAAACTCCTGAGCACAGTGGGTTGTGTTCCTAGCGTGACTTTCTTCTTGTTGGTGAGCGCGCCAGTCTTCTGGTCCACTGTGAAGTAGAACATGGAGCCGTCTCCCAGAGCGCACAGAAGGTAGCACACGCCTTCTAACACGCAGATTAACAGCGAACGGGGAATTATTTCTGGAACAAGTAATTGACATTTAATCGGTGAAAGGGGAAGGCCTTACAAACGTTAAAAAACCGGCCAGGTGCGTGTCGGTTCACGCACCGTGAAGGGTTCGTCGTTAGAATGAATATTTACGCATGCACAATCATCATCTGCCTGCCTTTTCCCAACTACGTTGGGGTCGGCTTCCAGTCTGCAGCTGAATACCAGTATTTTACATGGAGCGTCTGCCTATCTGACCTCCACAACCCAGTTACTGGGTAATACGATATCCCTTGGTAAGACTGGTTGTCAGACTTTCGGGCTTCTGACGACCCATAACGACTGTCAAAGATCCACGAATGAGAGCCGGTACCAACGGCTTAACGTGCTTTCCGAGGCACGGAGGGGTCTTGGTAGGTAAAGATGGTCACCCATCTACAGACCAACCGTGGCAAGCGTAGCTTAACCTGATCGATTGACCCGTGCAGCTATTACTTAGCCACAAGCCCCTCAATGCACAATATTTGAGTGATTTTACCGAAAAATAAATTTGTAATTCTAAGTATTTCTCGAAAAAACTATGAAAAGCAAAGTTACTTCTGTGGTTGTAACTAAAATATCTCATATCTCACAAACTATTGACTAAAATGAAAGATGTCACTTAGAAACAATATCATCTTTTTAATTATGGGACCCAATGATACCAGCGTATGTGCATTGATTTTTTTCATCCCTCAGGTACATGTATGGGGAGCGCCACCCCTTATTATTATTTTTTTAATTCACTACACTCTTTTTAGCGGTGCACGGAATACACATTCTTTCCAATTTTCAAACTGAAATAATTTATTTCAAATAAACCAATTACAGGCACTTTTGCATTGTCAAGGGGTCAGTCAGCACGGTGGAGCATACGATGGAGGTCTGCCCGGCTTGGGCGGAACACTGCTGTGTCCTCGTGGAGTCTATCGGCGGCAGAGATCTCTCACGTCCCGCCCTGGTTCAGGCCATGGTACGGAGCGAGAGGGCATGGGCAGCCGTCACCTCTTTCTGCGAAGCAGTAATGCTCGCGAAGGAGGAGGTGGGACGGTTGAGGGAAAGGCAAATTTCACGCCCTCTCGCCCCTAGCCGCCGCAGAAGACGCCCTGGGCGTCGGGAATCCCGGGCGGATTTCCGGCCACCGTAGGCCCGGGCTTGCGGACGGTGAGCAATGGGTAGCTAACCGCTAGGTAAGGACCAGGCCCGGGTCGACGGCGCATTGTGTTCCACGCGCGCCTCAAAGAGATGTCGTCTCCACTAGGGCCGATGCCTGCCGGGGTCGCGGGAAGGTACTAAAGGGTTACCGAGGCCCCTGGCAACACCGGCAACGGAAGGAATACGGGTGGGTTTTAGTCAGTAAGAGTATGACACACCCTCCCGCTCCGCCCAGAGCGGGAGAAGTTATTTGATGATATCCCACCCAAAACAAAAGGGGGGTCGGTCAGTCAGAAAGATGAAGCTAGTTGCCCATTCCAAAGCGTAGTAGGTTTCATCTATGTAGTGCTAATAGTCTCCAAGTAAAGTAGCAGTTTGACTTCGAACGGACAGACGGACATGGCGAAGTTATAAGGGTTCAATTTTGTCATTTGGGTACAGAAATAATAAAAAAAAATGTCTATGCGAATCTTCAGTTTTCCTACAGTGCGAAGTGGCCGGTTACTCAACTAATAGCTATTGGGATTACTACCTAATTGGTAGTAATCCCAATAGCTATTAGTTGAGTACAAAAAATTGTTAATTCGGGAATGATAAAAAATCTAGAATTTAAATCGTTCTCCAAACATCAAGGAAATGTACCTTTTAACATAAACTTATAATGCATTTGCAGTGGTGGCCCAGTGGTAACGGCCGCGACTTACGAGTTGTATGTCGTAGGTTCGAACCCAGACAGGCGCTTTACTTTGTGTAAATTATTTCATCACCACTGCTCTCAAAACGGTGAAGGAAAACATCGTGAGGAAACCGGCATGTCCTAGAACCAAAAATTCGAAGACATGTGACATCTACCAACCCGCACTGGACCCGCGTGGTGGATTACGGCCCACTCCCTCTCACAGAGAGGAGGCCTGTGTCCCAGCAGTGGGAACATTATAGGCTGATTATGTGTATAATGCATTTTTCATCATAGCTTACCTCCAGAAAGTTTCTCAGTATGCAGTGGCTTCAGATCAGGTAGTTTGAGCACCCTCACAGATATATCAGTCCACAGTCCCACACCTAGAAGCGCCTCCTCCTCTCCAGGACCCAGGTCCAAGCAGGCTACTTCTTCATCCATGCAAACCTCGCTGAGAGAAATACAGTTATGTGACTATTCATTCATTTATTTATTTTTTTTAAACTATTGTCCTGTTTCCACTGTATTACACAATCAGAGTAATATTATGGAGAAAACGTGCTGTTCCATACATTTTAATCGTGCTAGTATTGCACTTTTGTATGTATTTTTATCTTACTTCAGAGCTGAAATATATTATAATATGTATTTATATAAATATTATAAAGCATATTTCAAAGTAAAAGTAATTCATTTTCAAGAATACTGAGCATTTTCAAAATAAAGTGTGATATTATGGTAATATTTTAAATATCACATTTTCGATCATTTTTTGTTTAAGATATTATTATGATAGTTTAAAATTTCCAACTTCTCTAGTACTCAAACCTCTGTTGGTCTTTTAGAGTTTTTGATCCCTGTAAGAAGCAGGATCGATTGGTACCAAAATAAGTTTTTGTGAAAACTGCCCATTTTCTTGCTGACAGTACATTTTTTCAAAATCTGTGAATGCAGATCTACAGTACACACAGTAAGTACAAATGTCTCAAAAAGTTAAGGACGGTCTCATAAGACCGTTTTCTTGTAGCTACAACGATTAAGGTAGCAGCCCTTACTGCCCAAAAATCCACCTTGTATAAAGTTACGTTAGGATATTGTTCATTACCTATCTGAAAACAGTTAAATAATTTAACTGTTTTCATAATTATTATGTGAACTAACCTGAATCAGTAGATAATGTGTTTCAAACACGATAGAAGAAATCTTGACGACCGTGACCGATCATTTACATAAATACGTCTGTTTATTAGAAAGGGGATGACTACCGAGATGACAACTAATAGAGAAGTATGGAAGAAAGAGACATGTTGCGCCGACCCCAAATAAATTGGGATAAGGGCAGGAGAATGATGACGTCTGTTTATTAGAAATGTATTTAATAACTAGCTTTTTAAAAATGGCGTTTGATGAATGTAAAGGATGTTGTTTCCGTTTCAAAAACTAAAATATTTTCGGCGAATTTTCAAGTGGTAGTTTTGGCCGTGCCAAATAGACATGTCCGGTTGGTATCATCTTTTACGAATTTTTTGGAAATCTAATTGTATTTAAATTAGCCATAAGACTTGAATTACAAACTACTGTGTTTTAGAAATCTAATTGTATTTAAATAAGCCTATGACTTGAATTACAAACTACTGGCGACGAACGAGGATTAAAACCTCATCTTACTCTAGTATGTTCACGTTAAGTTTTCAAAATCGCCTGTAATTTCGAGGAACGCTAAAAACTGACACCTTGGTGTTAAAAATCGTAATTTTTTATGAATTACGCAAAGTATTAGTAAAATTATTGTTTAATTTAAATTAGTTAAGAGTGTGTTTGATGCTTTTCAATCATTTAAATAATTAGTCAAATATAAACTTTACCCGTCTTATTACAAAACAAGGATTATCTTCAGACCCAGGTTTAAATTATTGAGCCATTTTTGAATTTCGAACTTTATTCCGACTACGTTAAAGTTCTTAATGAAAAACTGTCAACTTAGTACCGGACTAAATAGTCAGTTTTGTATAAAGAACTGCATTTGAATCATAGTAAAGTTCTTATTACGAAAACTGGTTCGATGGTTTAAACCATGTCAAAAGAAATCTTTGTTTTGTAATAACACCGTACAAGTTGCATTTCAAATATAGGGGGACAGTCCAAAAGTGAGGGGTACAGTTTTTACTCGACTGCCTCAGGAAGGTAATGTTTTTGAGATTATGTATGTCTATTTCTTTAGCATGCTCTGTAGCCTAAACGGCTTGATGGATTTTAACATATGAGGTGTCCTTAGATTCGTCTTAATTGTGGGAGTGACATAGGCTATATATTATTTATAAATTGCATCTGCAAATATAAAAAAGGAGGGGAAGGGTTTTTTTTTTAATTAATTGGTATCAAACAAAAGAACAGTCAATGTCAATTGGTAAAAAACAACAATATTGGTATCAAATAAAAGCTAGTATTGAGTACTTTTCAAATATATATGTAAATAAAACTAAAAAGCTTGAAATAAAATAAATTATTTAAAAAAACAAAAAACCCGACTGCAAAAACACAACTGAAAATGGAAAAACAAGCATTATAATCTATATCATTTTGGTCTTGCAGGCGGGGACAGTCAAATAACCTGTAACATGTTGTAACTTTTGATTGTCCTCGCCTGCGATACCAAAATGATATAGATTATAATGCTTGTTTTTCCCTTTTCAGTTGTGTTTTTGCAGTCGGGTTTTTTGTTTTTTAAATATTTTTTTTTTTAAATCGGTCCACTGGGGTCCCAAGCCCGCCACTCACGCCAGCAGCTCCAGGCGCGCGGCGCGCACGGCCAGCAGGTGCAGGCGCGGGCCGGCCGCCGCCACCACGCGCGCGGCGCCGGCCGCCACCACGGACAGGCCGCGCGCGCCCGCCGCGCGCCACTCGGCCGCCAGCGCCCAGCCCGCCGCGCCGCGCGCTACGAGCCGCACGCCCTCGTCCGTCACCTGTCACACGGAGCTGTGCGTCATGTTGCGGCTCACTCAACAATAGCTCCCGGCCGGGCTCGCGGGAAGGTACTTATCACCGAGGCCCCCACAACACAGGCAACAGAATACGAATGGGTTTTAGTCAGTAAGAGTCTGACACATCCTCCCGCTCCGCCCAGAGCGGGAGAAATTATTTGATGATTTTTCACCCTCAAAAAAAAAAATAGTCAATAATAGGTCAACAGAAAGAGTGTTTATTTGCTGAAAAAAAAAAAGGAAAACAAAATGCTAGTCTAAATCATCGATTTTTTTTTCATCCTGATCTCCAATGGTCAAGGACAGCTAATGAGACACAATTAATTTTCGATTATTTGACACCGAATCGTCGCGCGAGGCTTTACAATTTAATATAAACTGTAGATGCCACCCACCATGGATGTGTTAGCCAGTACAACTCTGGCCATTGCCGTTATTTATATCAAATCTTTTGAACAGCACACGCCCAAAAAGCAGTTCACTTTCAAGCATTTTTTTTTCAACTCTAATTAAAAAACCAAACGTGCTAGTTGAACATGGTGAGGATTCCGTACAATAAATATGTTATCCACCATGTTTTTTATCCCAAGAACAAACTTAAAATTGTAATTGAAAGACTTGTTCTCCCATACACTTCAATCGCAAATGTTAGTTTATAAGCACAATATTGAGAGATTTACATGTTATTTTGACCATAGAGTTCTTATACGTTTTCCGGTAATATATAACTAAAGAACCATTCTCTGTATTTTTTTCAAAATTGTAAGCTCCGTAGTTTCAGAGATAAGGGGGGAATGGTCAATTTTCATCTACATATTTTCTTAAATAACTTTAAAAGTATTTATTGCAAAGTTACAAAAAAACAAAAATGAGACCTCACAACAAGCCCCCTTTCATTTGATGTCTCACGATACAGTCTGCAATTTTTTTTATTTTTACTTGCATTTAAATATATTTTATTTACGTTACACGTCTGCGTTTGATTCACAGAAATTCATATGTGTACCAAATTTCAACTTAAGATTCGGTTGATTAGGAGTTAATTGGCTGTGACGGACGTACAGACAGACACACGAGTGACTCTATAAGGGTTCCGTTTATTTATTCGTACGGAACCCTAAAAACAGTGATATATTTGTTCACGTACAACTACATTATGACTTATGAAACTTTGAAATACTGTAGTTTTCTACCAGTGTTAGAATTTACGTAATAGGATAGGTATAGGTATCCTTTTAAAAACACAAACATTCAAAAACCATTAAATTCCTATAATATTAGTTAAGAAGTTTAGATATAACTCACTTGAATAAGTTGATCATGGCAGACATTTCCAGTGAAGAACGTTTGTCGGTCTGCGACAAAACCTTTGATTTCCGTCTCCTCCACTTCTTCGCCACTTAGCGTTAATACCCTGTTCACAAAATATACCGCCGTTCACTACACGAAACTAGAATTATAGGTCACACGTTACGATACGATTAACCTATTGACCGCCACGTCAAAAGCAAAGCCGTGCCCCCGGCGCCAAGCTACGAATTATCCCTTAAAATCAGCCATGTAGTCGTGACCGTGGCGTGCTGGGCACATCTTGTTCTGTCATCTATACATGACTGTGGCGGTCAAAAGGTTAATTGCAGCCGCGGTCATTAGATGTGGGAGCGAGACGTCACGCGACTCGGTAGCGAGTTAATTATTCACCGTCCTGCTCACACGTTTTATGCCCGCTACTGCCGCAAATTTTGTTAAATTGTTTCAAAAAACACTTAAACAAGTCAAAATCAAATCATAGTCATATTTTAGTTCACTCTAGGATTACTGTATTCGACTAAATATAAATATGTGTACGTCCAGCCGTAAATATGGCTGTTCAACCTGTAGGAGAAACGAGTACGACTTTGTGGAAAGTCGTCTGTTACTCATGCCAATGAGACCTTCCTTTCTGAAGCTGTACCTTCATTACGTAAGACGATTTCAGAGGGGAGGGGTACATTTTAAAAGTAGACTATTTTTCGTGTATCTATAAGTATAATTTTCCAGTTTAAGCTGATCTCTCATTGTACGGAAATCCTATACAATGGGAGATCAGTTTATAATGGAAAAGTATAGCTTGCTATGTAGCCGTGTGTACCATGTATCTATCACATAATTCATTTATCTGTCATTGCTTCATTTTTCATTATTTTTACCCATTGTGGTATAGTAATTCTATTCTAGGTGCATCGTCTTCCAATATAATATTAATGTATGCAAAATATTAAATAAGAGTAACGGTAGTTTTTTGCCCATTCTTCTCTAATTATTTTTAAGCTTCAGAGCGTTTACTCCGTACGGCATTTCAGACAAATTTTCAAGTCCTTATTTTTCGAAATGACTGAACCTATTTTAATGAAACTTCACACACATAAGCAGGATGAAAAGTTAAAAAGGTCTAAAAAGTTAGTAGAAAACATTTTAGAAAAATTGTGTTACAGTTAAATTAGGGCGATTTTAAATTTTCCATACAAACAGAAATTTCCAATTATATTTTTTTGATATAGACATTTCGAAAATGTTTTCTATTAACATTTTAGACCTATGTATCCTGATTATATCTGTGAAGTTTAATTAAAATCGGTTCCGTAATTTCGAAAAATAAGGACTTGAAAATTTGTACGAAATGCCATACGGAGTAAATGCTCTTAAATATCATTACTAAAATGATTACTTTAAACAATAAGTGATTGTTTCGAGAAAAATTCAGAGAATAGTTCTATACTTGTAGATTACAGAAAAACCTATAAGAAGTCTATGATCTTAAAATAACATGGTATATCACTTAATGTTGTGCGTACAAACTTACATTTACAGTTGGAATATATAGGGGAACATATTTTCAACTACATTGTTAAGTTTGTTCTTGGGATAAATTCATCCCAGCTACGGAATCCTTCACTGTGCGAGGTGCGACACGCACTTGGCCGGTTTTATAACACAAACCAACGCGTTTTATATTTCTACTACATTTTCTTTGCAATTTTGCAAAACCCCCCAGACTTGGATGTACACTTATTTTTTATTATATGTATATTTTTCTTACGTAGAGCGGGGGGTTAGAGAGGGGTTAAAATGTCTTACGTAATAAATGAACAGCCCCATATGAAATACACGACGCTCAAGTACTGTAAATAATTAATCTTACCTAGTTTGCCCCACGAAGGAAAGCACAAGCGTGTCATGGTACGTCTGATTTTCTGCCAGGGTTAACGCCCACATGCCCTTGATGCCGGGCAAGTCGATCGACGCTTGCTCTTGAATGCCGATGCCGTTGCGAATGATACGTAAAGAACCCATCTTGAACGCACCTGGGGGATAAAGTTAACTTGTAATTGGGACTTGATTAAGACCACGGATAAAGCCATTGATATTGCCTCTTAATTATAATGTTATAGCAGTCTTTTTACAGTTATTTTAACTCTGATTTTTCAACACGATCTTTATTCCCGTTGCTATACGGTTGCTGATAGTTATACTGCGAGAGAGCTGTATAAACTTTTTAGCGAAGTTAAAAGGGTCGATAGTCAGGTACCAAGCTACCATAGCGTAACTCGGGACGCACACTATCCAATTACCCGTTCCAAAAAACATTTAATTTCTTAAAAATGCATCAGAACCAGGTCACATCGCGATGTGTAAGCGATAACGATGTAAGGTGTCGCAAGCCTCTTGTTTTGATAAAAACCTGCTTGGTTTTGATGTTACGACATAAATGTAATGGTTGGTCTACGTTGTAAAAAAAGTAGATATTAATTCCCGATGGAATGGTCAACTATCTTTGTAAGTTTACGTTGATTGAGTGGTAGCAGACGTTTAGTATTGTTTAAATGTATTTATACACAATTATGTTCTTTAATTTGTTGATTTTTTGAAGTATTTCTTATCAATCCATCTATTAATAAAGGAAACAAAAACTTTATTTTAAATTCACTTGAATAAATAAAAATCACTTAAATTTGAAATTAAAAGTCCTTTGGAAAAGAAGGAATTGTTTTCCATTAATAATTTCAAATTCAAGTGATTTTATTTTAATTCGTGTATTATGTCTACCTTGGGATCAAGTTATTCATCTATAATAAGGAGTATTATCTAATCTACCAATCTGTCAGCCAAAGCGTTGATATAATTCAATTTCTGCTTTGGTTATTCATGATTTGGTAGTTAACATTATTGGATAATTTTAGAGTAAAAATCATTTAATTTTATTCAAATTATAGGCTGAGAATCAGCACTTTTTCAACGTTCGTTACATAAGACAGTTCCCAAAACGTCCGCCCTTCATCACTTCATAGTGTTTTAGCCGGTAGAACAAGTGGTACACACGGCTGCATACCAAGCAATTCCAGTTTAATCTAAACTTTCATTCTACGGAAATCCTATACAATGCGAGATCAGCTGATACTGGAAATGTATAGCTTAATATGTAGCCGTGTGTAAAACAAACTCTCCAGCAACAAACTGTCTGTTATGTTTAACCCTTTGACCACCACGTCAAAACAGCAAAAACGTGCCTTCGGCGCCAAGCTACGAGTTATTCGACGTGACCGTGGCGTGCTGGGCACATTTTGGCCTGTCATCTATACATGACTGTGGCGGTCAAAGGGTTAATGAACTTTATATCTTACACCTCTAAATGTCTTTATGACTTTATTGTGCGCAAAGATGAATAAATAATCAGTTATAAATGTCATAAACGGATTTACCAGAGCACGTAATAAGTTGGTTCTGTCCCTGCCTCTCTAAGTCCACCACACACATGTCCACAATGGGCGCCAGGCTGGTGAAGCTCTCCATCGGTTGCACGTACTGACTGGCCTCATCTCTTGAGGCCGACAGACGTACCAGAGCGGAGTCCCCGAGACGTGAGCCCACAAATACGACCCCATTGTCGAGGTATGTCATGCACTCTGGTATTGGGATGTCTCCTGCAAAGAAAAAAAAAACAGTTACACCACAAAAGTTATGCGGTAATCTACGTGTTGCCGAATTAGCACGAACGTTACGCCACAGAGTAACCTCCCACAGAAGCAAAGCTTCTAAGTTTTGTAATGTTGCGCTTTTGGCAGTTATCCCACCGCCGGCGAGGGAGCGACTAACTATCGGCTATTTTCTCGCTCAAGAAACGTACAATAGATATTATATTCCGTGTAAACAAAAGAGATGCATCATATATTATTAATAGTTGATCACTGATTGTTCACACCGCCAGCGAGTATTCGCTCCACTGTTGTGTGTGTGCTGTCGCTGAGCGACAAGAGCTATCGAAGATAATACTCGCTCGGCGATGCTCGCTTGGCGATCAGAACTCACGCCGAGAGACCACCCACCGGTCGAGCGAGTGGTGCGAGTATTCACCCGTCGCTCTCGGACACTCTCTGATAGTCCAGCGACAAAACTATCGGAACTATACACTCGCTGCTCGCCAACTCGTTTTCAGTTGCTAGCTTCACTCGCTCCTCATTAATCGCCGGCAGTTATTTTTTTATCATATTCATACTAAATAGGCAAGTAGGGTAACTGCTATAGTAACTGGCCACACATAACAAAAGAGGTAGAAACAAGGGTATGTGAGCTAAAGCGGATATACAATAGATACAGGAATATTTTATGTCCTTTTCATTCATGGGCTTGTTTGTATTACCTTGTTTCTACCTCTTTTGATATGAGTGGCCAGTTACTATAGCGTGTCTATTTACTATAGCAGTTACCCTACTTATAGATCTCATCATGGCACGTTTGATTTCTGAAGATAGACGATGATTTCCGAAGCACATACTTTTCTTAGGATATCTGTAGATATACAAGGACTGCCTAATATAATGTAGGTCTAGATCCTATATCAGAGTAGCCTGTATGGCTGGAGACTGATTGTGCGCTTTTATAATTTCTGACGTGACGATATCGTGGACGTCCACGTCCATAAAATGTATGGAAAAACGTGCCCGTTATAACGTTATCATGGACGGAAATTTAAAAGCGTCTTCATATTTATTTCCATAAATTTTACTTCCGTGTTATCGAGATGCAGTGGTGTGGACGTGGACGTGCACGATAATATGGCCACGTTAGAAATAACAATAGCGCACATTTTGGTCATACATTGAAAATTCACAGATAAGCTAAGAAGTGGAATGCTTACACAGGATCGAATTAGATTTGTTAACGAAACTCCACAGACGTAATATACATAGATAAAACAAAAAAATATATTTTTACGTCTTTTTTGTGGGGTCATCGACCGCAGTTATTGCAGTCACTTGAAATATCAGTTTACAAAATCTGTTTTTTTTTTGTTTAAACTTTATCTACGTGATTGGTCATCATCTGCCTAACCTTTTCCCAACTATGTTGGGGTCGGCTTCCAGCCTTACCGGATACAGCTGAATACCAGTATTTTACATGAAGCGACTGCCTATCTGACCTCCACAACCCAGTTACTGTGTAACACGATACCCCTTGCTAAGACTGGTTGTCAGACTTTCGAGCTTCTGACGACCCGTAACGACTGTCAAAGATCTATAAATGACAGCCGGGACCAACGGCTTAACGTGCTTTCCGAGGCACGGAGGGGTCTTGGTATGTAAAGATGGTCACCCATCCACGGACCAACCGCGGCTGGCGTGGCTTAACCTGATCGATCGACCCGTGCCACAGTGGAACGAATGTATGGGAGCGGTTGGACGTAGACATGTCCGAAAAAAAAGAGTAAAATTATGCCAAACTAATGATGCCATCTTATTCGATTACTTAATGCCTTCATAACTTGTGGTGATGAATTTCTTCATAACTCCCATATTTCGGGAGTAATTTGAGAAAATGTGAAATTTTACTATGAAAATGAGTGTATCGAGCTCTCTCCCTCCTGATTCCGGGCTTGTTTCAAGTAGCGGTCTCTAATATCATAATGCTAATACTAAGAGCTATATTTAATACTAAGACACATAGTGCGCCAAATGTGCACTTTCTGGGATAAAGAGTGATGTTTATTTTATAACACAATTTTTTTATTTTTTGTTTATTTTGTTTATTAAAACCGTTTTTCTAAAGGTTTACCTTATTACAATAACATTTCTGAGCAGCCAATTAGAGAAGATATAAGCTAATTAGGATATATAATTAGGGACTTAAGGTTTACATATAAAACTGATGCACTAATGATTACTGATAAGAACATTGCTATTATTTAATTACTAAATGGCTCTTAATACACTAATTTAGCATGCATCATTTACTAATTATCACAATAACTAATTACCTTGCAATATTCAACAAAGGATACCTGGGATACCTGGATTTTATATAAATAGGTCACTATTAGTAACTTTAAAATCAGTGTTGATTTACACCTCGTTGTATCCAAGCTAATCTCGCAATGTATTTTCCAAATTTTAATACAAATCTTGATATTCACGTTGCTTTATGCGCACGCGCACATAAAGATTTACGCGACTTTAACTATTTGTTCAGTGTTTTAAAAGATAACAGTTGTGTTCAGTTATGTGAAAGTGCTGAAACAAGTTTAAAAGACTGGTGTCGTCGATTTTGCTACCGCATTTATGCAAAATGGACACAGTCTGGAAGAAGCACAGATAAGTTTCGGAAGAAACATGAGATTTGGCTACAGGCTGCAATTCAATGGCCGGAATTACAGAATGAAAATATGGAACCTTCTACAGAAAATATAAGTGACGTCATCGAGCCCATAATTTCTCCTGCTAAATCTGATGCTTCAACTTGTACACATCCTAGTCCTCGTAAATCTTTTGAGGACCTTAGTAACCGGCAAAAAAGAAGACGCACTGAAGATAGTCTTTCATGCAGCAGTAGCAGCGCTGAAATTATGTTTTCGGCCGAAAGGGCGCTTCAAAAGGCAGGACAAAGCGATACAGCTTATGTTATGAAATACTTGACGGAGAATCCAGAAGAGGCCTCAAAAATCAAAGCCTTCATTGAAGGTAAATCAATTCAGGTACGGGAAATATCCCCTTTGAAGGCATTGGCTCTTTATGTATCGATGAACTTATCGAAATGGCGCTATAACACTCTTCGGGATTTCAACACTCAAGAAGGAGCTCTTCAATACCCGAGTTACTACATGTTGGTTAAAGAAAAAATTAAGTGCTATCCGGCCAAAGAAGATCTCACAGTTACAGAGAGCTCTGCAAAAATCAAATTACAAGCCTTGATGGATTTAACCTCAAGAAGACTTATTAGGTCGTTAGAAACCCCTGTTGATCCCAATCAACAGCTCGTATTGACCAGCAAATGGGGTTTTGACGGATCATCTAGCCAAAGCATTTATCATCAAAGGACGAGTGAAGATGAGCAAATCGATCTTGCTAGTAATTTTATGATTAGTCTTGTACCACTGCGGCTCGTCTCAAAAGGTGTAACAATTTGGGAAAACGAGCGACCATCTTCCACTTCATTTTGCCGGCCAATATTGTTTAAGTTTATAAAGGAAACCAAAGAAAATGTGCAGAGAGAGATGGCTGAAATCGAAGCAGAGATTGAAGCCTTAACTCCATCCACCATCACTGATGGAATTAGTGTCAAACACCAACTGCTGTTGACAATGATTGATGGTAAAATTCATTCCATTATATCCAATACAGCAGCTTCAGTGTGTGACATATGCAAGGCTTGTCCTAAAGAAATGAATAATTTAGAGTTAATCAAAGATAAACACGCAAACGAGGACATGTATAAATATAGCTTAAGCACCCTTCACGCTTGGATTCGCTCAATGGAATGCTTATTACACATTTCCTACAAATTAGACATAAAATCATGGCAAGTAAGGGGTGATATAGCAAAAAGGCAAGTTGATGACAGGAAGAAAAGAGTTCAAGAGGCTGTAAGAAGAGAAACGGGCTTACTTCTCGATGTTGTGAAACAAGGCAGTGGATCCACCAACAATGGCAACTCGGCAAGGAGATTTTTTGAAAACTACACTAAATCTGCTGAACTGACCGGAATAGATGCTATGCTTTTAAGAAAAATCTGTGTGATCTTGCAGTGTATTTCATCAGGAGAGAAGATCAACGTAACTAAATTCCGAGAGTTCTGCTTTGATACTGCTAAGCTTTACGTGGAGTTATACCCATGGTATTATATGCCTTCTTCACTTCATAAAATTTTAATGCATGGGCCAGACATAGTTCAGAACATGTCAATTGTGCCCATTGGTTTTCTATCCGAAGAGGCATCTGAGGCTAGAAATAAAGATTTTAGAAAATATAGAGAGGGGCATTCTCGAAAGCATAGCAGTATCTCATGCAATGAAGATATTATGCACAATCTTTTACTGTCTTCTGATCCACTTGTTACAAGTATCCGTCCAAAAGGAAATAAGTTTGTAAAAAAATCTTCTTTTAAGGAATTTTATGAGCTTACGGATTCTGAGAAAAGTGATATCGAATTTGTTAACATAAATGATTTAGCGGACATCGATTCTGAATTTGAATTAATTGATGATGATGATGATGACGAAGATAATTAAATGATGTTATTGTTTTAAAATGTGTAACTTAGTAAATTAGAGCTTACATCTTAATTATTTATTGTAATTTTAATGAAACTAGGTAATTTATTATCAACTTACTTAAAAGTCATACTCTCATCAGTTCTTGTGAATATTTTTGTTAATATATATTTCTGTATATATATAATATATTTATAGACCTCTTAATAAGTCTGTCTGCGGTTTAAAGTAAATACAAATGGGGAAAAAACGTTTTTTTTTTTTAATTTTCATTTCCTTTTATCCCAGAAAGTGCACATTTGGCGCACTATGTGTCTTAGTATTAAATATAGCTCTTAGTAATAGCATTACGATATTAGAGACCGCTACTTGAAACAAGCCCGGAATCAGGAGGGAGAGAGCTCGATACACTCATTTTCATAGTAAAATTTCACATTTTCTCAAATTACTCCCGAAATATGGGAGTTATGAAGAAATTCATCACCACAATTTATGAAGGCATTAAGTAATCGAATAAGATGGCATCATTAGTTTGGCATAATTTTACTCTTATTTTTCGGACATGTCTACGTCCAACCGCTCCCATACATTCGTTCCACTGTGCGTGCGGCTGTTACTTAGCCACAAGCCCCTGCGTGATTGGTATCGGTATCTAAATACGAT
Source organism: Atethmia centrago (assembly GCA_905333075.3). Classification (NCBI taxonomy): domain Eukaryota; kingdom Metazoa; phylum Arthropoda; class Insecta; order Lepidoptera; family Noctuidae; genus Atethmia; species Atethmia centrago. The sequence goes on along the minus strand of HG995380.1, from coordinate 27,355,262 downwards.
GAAACAAAACAAAACAGATTTTCTCAACTTATAATTTCAAGAATACTGCCAGCGGTCTTTGACCCCCAAAAAAAACATCAAATCGTTTTTTATTTCATCGTGTTTTGACATCGATAACCATCACGTCTGCGGAGTTCCGGTAGCTAATTTAAATTAACCCCGTATATTTTCACCTCTTACAAAAATGTTTTTTTATCTGCGTCAAGTTAGGCTAGCTGTAGTAAGCTAGCCTAACTTGAAGCAGATAAAAAAAAAACATTTTATAAATCTGTTTTCTCTTCCTTGGACTATAAATTTCTGTTTATAGCTTCTAGTGTTTCTTTAACGTCCATTCATACTATGTCCGAGTAGCGCATATACTGGAATCGCACCGGAACGTCAACTTCCAGGCTTTCGTTGTGCGTGTACCGAATTGATATCTGCCCCTCGTCATGGAAGAAGGTGGTGTTCCGTCGCTTCCGCGGACAAGTTCACAGGACACAGGACAGGACAGCACAAACTCGGAAAGGCAAATTTCGCACCCTCTCGCCCCTAGCCGCTGCAGGAGACGCCCTGGGCGTCGGGAATCCCGGGCGGATTTCGTTTCGGCCACCGTAGGCGCGGGCTTGCGGGCGGTGTGCAATGGGTAGCTCACCGTCCGGTAAGGACCAGGCCCGGGTCGACGGCGCGTTGTATTCCACGCGCGCCTCAAAGAGATGTCAGCAAAAATGTAGGGGGTCCACTAGGGCCGATGCCTGCCGGGGTCGCGGGAAGGTACTAATGGGTCACTGAGGTCACTGAGGCCCCTGGCAACACAGGCAACAGGAAGGAATACGGGTGGGTTTTAGTCAGTAAGTCTGACACACCCTCCCGCTCCACCCAGAGCGGGAGAAATTATTTGATGATTTCCCATCCAAAAAAAAAAAAGGACAACACAAACTCAAGCTAGTGCAAAGTGAAGCGCTACTAACATAGTCTCAAGCCTTTTTAATTAACACAAGTTTTGTTTTATATTAAAATATGTATGTTTACGTTAAAGTATTTTGCTATGGTCCTGTGTCGCCTGAAATAAAGGTATTATTATTATTATTATACACAAGTCACTCACCCAACAATTCCACCTTGAGATCTTTAACGGCCTGTGTGCCGTCCATCTTCTCTTGTAGTTCAAGCAGTAACATGAACAATCGTCCAGCGATGTCCCCTAGAAGGTACCGTAGACCACGCCCGTCTACGCGGCAGTAGCAGTTTATTGGCGTAAGCTGAAAGTTCGTTAAAAGTTTACTGAAATTTGGACCTTATAGACGTTACGTTAAAGTCGCAAATGGTAGTATGGCAAAAATCACGGAGTAATAAAGAAATGGAGTGCTAATACAGTACGGCGTGTCATCGCGTGGTGTGAATATATTTCTGATAATGGATCTGGTTTGTCAGTTGACACAGTGGCACTGATGTGATTTATGCCCGTTTTCTCTGAGACTTCGCGACACTTAAATTAATGCGCTTTTATTTAGGCCTTTATTTACGAGTCGCCTACAGTTTGTTAGTGTAAAAGGACATTAGTTGCACGCCAGCAGGCTTAGCACGTGAACCGTAGAGAAGCGTTTCGTCGATAAGAATGACGTTTCCGTGTAGACAGTAGAACATTTTCGGAATGTGGATGGAAAAAGGGATTTTAATTTTCATAGAAAAGGTTATGCTAAGCCTGCTGTAAGCAATTCCTTTATCCCTATTTATTTTTCCTTGGTATTCAACAGCATGGAAATAGATCAGTATATTTTTAAAGTTATATTAATTATGTTACCACTTTGGGTTTTTGTGAAACATTACCTTGATCTGTGGTGGAGCGACAGCAACATAGCTCTGTCCATCATGATATACTATTGATTCTTGACCTATTACTATGGCGCCGCCTGCAAGTATTGTGGTAATTTATATATGATTTTTAAGGCAACCGCACATTAGTTTATCGGGCCGCATCGCAACTCACTTCAATACAAAAAAGCGCGGTGCGACCCGCCTGTATTGTGCGATGGTTCATACGAAATGTACATTTGATGTTGGAAAATTTTTGAGATGCTGTGGGTGAGGCTAGTCCAAATGTATATCAACTTTAATAGTTTGCTGCTGAATAGTGAACCTCATTCGATGATAGCAGATTGTGTTATTTAATAGAGATAAATCACTAGTTAATTTTATCTATACTTAATATTATAAAGAGGTGAAATTTGTTTGTGTGTAAGTTTATAATGTAGGGGGTAATCTCTGGAACTACCAGCCGGATTTGTTAAATTCTTTTTGCATTTGATTGCCCAATTCTAGAGGAAGATTATTGGCTATTTAACATCCCGCTACGACCCTTAGGAGCCAAGCAAGAACGCTAAGCGGAAACGAAGTAATAGCGCGGGCGGGCGATGCAATGCGACGAAGTAGGTCGGGGCTAATGTTTTGTTACATTTCACGCGGACGAAGTCGTGGGCAGAAGCTAGTCAGGTATTAATAAAAAACCTGCCCAAAAGTAGGATTACATGTTCATTTGACTAGATATTTTTCAATCACTTACCAAGAGGGCTGGGCACTGGTATCAATATTGAAGCTTCAGTCTCGACATTATCTTGTTTCCATGGTATCTTCATAAATTCTTTCTCCCTTAAGTTGATTTCGTGAGTCTAGAATTAAATGGCAGTAAAATAAATATTTGGAGATACAAGTTATTACAGACTGTATTTTTATCAGTGTTTTACCTTAATATGTCGCCCATTTAGATCTTGATGTATTAAAATAATGGTGGGATTCGAGCAACCATGTAAGAATTCGACATCAAACACATTAAGCTCATCAAGTCTGAAAAAAAAAGACGATATGTTGAACAGACGTATGAGGGCAAGAGGATGATGAGAGCAGGAGCTCAGAAGCACCAAAGTATTCATTTCAACATGAATAACAAATTCATAGATATTCCAGAATAAACATGTTTTGTTTCAAAAATATTTATTTTCTTTTCAAGAGCACTACATTTTGCGCACACCTTAATGTCATTTCGCAAATGGCCAATTTAGTGTTAAGCCCTAAAGAATCATATATGGGTTTATTTGTTTTATTATTCGTCGCAGCCGCATGATCACACAAGCAAAAGATATAAAAACAATTTAAAAACTAACACTCACCTTAAACTAGCAGCTTTTAGCTCTGTAGAATCTTTATCAAGCGGTATGATCTTAAACAGACCGTCATACAGTCTTAGACCAATCACTCTGGCTTGCGGATCAATCACGGCTAGGATGCCATTCTCGGCAGGCTTTCCAATTTTGTCTGAGACATTGCCGTGAGCCCTGGTTACAACTTCCAGCTCACCGGTGGCTGTAGTCCTCCATTCCAATATCATGGCATTGTAACGGGCTGTTAAGATGAACACTAGGTCCTTATTCTCATACTGAAAAAGAATATTGAGTATTTTTCAAATATTTGCAAGGCTTCACACTAGTTCACAGTAAACACAATTCTCATAATGCACAATTAAAGCCAATAGTTGTGTGACGTGACTTTCACGATATTTATTCACAATTTCTTTAAGTTGCATGCAATGTTAGGTTCAGCAGACATAGTTGCTGGAGTCATTTCTTGCATTAACATTAATTGATAAAAAAACATGAACCAAGTGGCACTCCATTTAGGTACTACTCTGTGGTGTCCAATAAAAATATATAATTATTTTGTTGTAGCCAAAGGCACATTTGTACACAAAAACAATGTGACACTGACAATGCTTTCTATGCAACAGTAAGAGCTGTTTTCATAATTACATTATTACAACTAGTGTGGTAGTATAGCGTAATCAGCCTAATGTTCCCACTGCTGGGACACAGGCCACCTCTCGGTGAGATGGAGTGGGCCTTAAGCAACCACGCGGGCCCAGTGCCGGTAGGTTGATGTCACATGTCTTCGAATTTTTGGTTCTATGACATGCCGGTTTCCTCACAATGTTTTCCTTCACCGTTTCAGAGCAGTGGTGATGAAATAATTTACACAAAGTAAAGCGCCTGTCTGGGTTCGAACTTATTTTGTTACCACAAAATAAGTTATTTGGTTTATTTACTTTGGCTTTATTTAATTAGGTAGTATATTTGTTTCAATTCCTGCATAATTTAAAATAAAATGAAACCATTTCACACTCTGATAGTTACTCACTGGTGGCCTGAACATCTTCATCTTGGCCACTCGCCCGTAAAGCCCCACTTCTTTCATTGGACGTAAGCCCTCTGGAGTCACTAAGTACATCTCCAAGCGGGACACCTTTGCAACCAGGAGGTTTAAGTCCGTTGGTGAAGTGAAGTTGCCTAAAGCAAAATTTTACATTTATTAGAAAAACAGCTCCTCTTCGGGGGTGGCTTATTAACAACAAGACAGCGATACAAAAAGAACAAGCTGCATTTGATACAAAATTTGCATTGAAGTAATAATGATAAAAGTGGACCGATTCACTTCATTTTTTGTCTGCAGACAAACTGCTAGAGTGATAATAAAGGTGATAATTAACTAAGACAAAGTATAATATAGAAACTAATCAACTAGGAATATGTGAGAAGAAAGGTAGGTAAGGAACAATCTTATTGGAACAGGTCCCCATTTTGGCAACATTTGGACATATTGTGACAGATATCCAGGACTGGGTGGTATGGTAGCTGGGTGCAACCACTAGGCAACTGCTTAGTCCACTTAATAAAACAGCAAATCATTGGTTTCACACGCAGAAACGTGACGTGTTTCTGCCATAACCCTGACTTATCTCTAGATATACCTATATTCAACCTCTAGGCTTGGATATACGCCTCAAGCATGTTATACACAGCCCAGCGGGGGGTGTTTTCTTTAGTATTGTACTATGTTACAGTAATAAGGCACAATCTTATGGAAAAATTGTATGATATCATATTTGTTTTTGTAAAAAAGCGTGTACATTTGTAACAAAAAAGCGATCTATTTAGAGCCTCTGTTTGAAAACAATGTATTGACATACATCCTCTAGGTATGTGGGCAGTAGCATGTTAAAGTAATAAAATGCCTCCAAATATCATCAAAAGACCTTCAAACTGAAAATAGCGCGATTCAGGGCGCGATAATATTGTAGTAATTTTAACCTCAACGTGACAATAACATAGATTGAAAATGGACGTTTACCGGTAACACATGATATCACCGCGGTCGGTTTCTGTGCAGTAACCACGTAGTGGTAAGCCATGATGATATTTCACTAATCACACATCAATTCGTATAATGGACTTTTATTTTGTATTTCTGACTGCAAACAATTCGCGGATACGGGTGGCGGGTCCGCCGGCGACACTGAGTGTTGTGACTTGTGAAAATTTTAATGTATTATATAACCTATTCTGAAAAATCGACTATTCTAACAACGCAAATAAATTGTATGAGGATTTCTTTTCAGTAGTGCACACTGAATTTAATAAAACTATGTAAAGAAAACAAGAAATATTTGCCCTAATTTTATATTTAGTGAATAGGCAACTAGAGGTTAGTTGCTCTGTTCAGAGTCAAAGTTTCCGTGTTAATGCAAGGCTTAAGGCCATACAGCTCGAACACTCGAACAGTCTTTCTCTACTTATCCTAATAAAACTTTGAAAGAAAACAAGAAATATTTGCCCTAATTTTATATTCAGTGCAACTAAGCTAGTTGCCCAGTCACTAAATATAAAATATTATGTGGCCTTAAGCCTTAATATGGCCTTAAGCCTTGCATTAACACTGAAACTTTCAAGAAGTATGTTGCTACATATTCCAATTTTTTTAGAAATACCTGCAAGATAGCTAAAGCCCTCCCCTCAACCGTCACGCCTCCCGCGCCGCCTTTACGCGCCTAAATATTATTTAAATGATAGACAGCAGCAAGATCAAGTAAATAGTGTCAATCCACTCGGTTTAAAAGTAAAAATCGGTGATCCACAAGACTCGATATTCGGTCCTTTCCTCTTTTTAGTATATATTAATGATCTACCCCATTTATTAAAAAAACAACCACAAATGGTGTTTTTTGCTGACGATACTTCCTTAATCTTTAAGATAAATAGACGTGCATCAAATCTTAACGACGTAAATAACGCCCTACTGCAGGTCCAAAATTGGTTCACTGCTAATAATTTAGTATAAAATGGGAAAAAACCAAATGCATAAGATTTGCCTTACCGAATGTAAAAATTAGTGATTGTGACGTGTTATATAATAGGGAGAAACTTTAATTCGTCGATAAAACTGTTTTCCTGAGGATCACGCTCGATTCAAGGGGGCCGTTCAAGTATTACGTAAGCAGATTTATTACATTTATTTACCCCCTCCCCCTTGTCAGCAAAAGTAAGCAAAGCTCTTCCCCCCCCCTCAAATGCTAACGTAAATATTGGTACCTATATGCATTTTTCTTTTTTAGGGTTCCGTAGTAAACAAGGAACCCTTATAGTTTCGCCATGTCCGTCTGTCTGTCTGTCCCCACTGTACTCAGAGACGCTTAGTACTAGAAAACTGTAATTTGGCATAAGTAGGTATATATATTAATCACGCCGACCAAGTGCTAAAGTAAAATATTGAAAAAAAAAAAAATTTTTAGGTTACCTCCCTTGCACGTAATGTGGGATGATAATTTTTCTCGTCTATCCCATGGTGTGGGGTATCGTTGGATAGGCCGTTCAAAAATATTTCGGGTCTGTGAACACCACTATTCGATTCAAGGATCTGTTTGCGTAATATTAGCATTAAAGTGCTTATTGCCAATCTCACGCAGAGAGTCCACAATAACCGTTACATTCACTCGGCTAAGAATCGTTGTAAGGCAACGTGGAAAGTCATAAATAAAAACAAACATAATTTACCAAATCAATCCACAATGAGAATTAAATCAAATGATAAAATACTTACCAACCCTCTTGATATAGCAGAGGCTTTTAACAATTATTTTGCGGATCAAGTCAAATCAATTAATAGTTCAAATGATAATAATAAATTACCAATAAATACCCCAAATTCGTCCATGTTCATGAAACCTACAATACCACAAGATATTCATAAAATTATTATGTCTTTAAAGAATACTCCCAGCACTGGATATGATGGCATTAGCACAAAAATTATTAAAACAGTATCTACAATAATTGCACCCGTCCTTAGTCACCTGATCAATATGTGCATCTTGCATGGTGTTTTTCCAAAGGAATTAAAAATTAGTATCATAAAACCGCTTTTCAAAAAAGATAATAAAGACAACTTGTCTTCCTATAGACCTATAGCACTGATACCTATTTTGTCAAAAATATTTGAAAGAGTATTATACAATCAAATCAATTCATATTTCGAGAAAAATAAATTATTTGTCGATAACCAAAAGGGCTTCCGGAAAAATAAGTCCATTGACATGGCAATCTATGATTTTTTAAAACTAGTTAGCAACAGAGTAGATAAAAGAAAACCGGCTCTGGCTCTATATATGGACATGTCGAAAACCTTTGACCGCGTAGACCATAGAATATTAATTAATAAACTTGACGCATACGGGATTAGAGGTAACATATCAAATTTAATTAAATCATACCTACAAGATAGACAGCAAATAACAGTTATTAATAGAATATTTAGAAAACATGAAACAACATTTAAATCTGGCCCAAGAACAGTGATGTATGGAGTTCCACAAGGTAGCATACTTGGACCTCTCCTATTTATTATATATATAAAGTGACTTCCCAAAAGCATCGACCTTTCCCATGACAATGTTTGCAGATGACAGCACACTACTTTTCAACAGTGACCAACTAGATACATTAGAATCAGACATTAACTCTAACATAAAATCAGTTATAAATTGGCTAGAGAATAATAATTTGGTAATAAACTTAGACAAGACAGTAATAATGAAATTTCAACAAACAGTAAATCAGAATTTAAATTTAGATATAAGATATAATGATAAAAGGATTGATGAGACGAATGTGACAAAATTTCTGGGATTAAATATTGAAAGCACATTAAAATGGAATACCCAGATTGACAAAGTATGTAGTAAAGTAAACCAATTTTCTCATGCGCTGCGTATGCTAAGTAAAACGGCAAATCTAAACACCGTACTAACTGCATATCATGGTCTAGTAGCCTCAACATTAAGATATGGCATTATGTTTTGGGGAAACGCCTCGGGTAAAGATATGGTGTTTAAGTGTCAGAAAAGGTGTATTAGAGCGATCTGTAACTTGCAAACCACTGACAGCTGTAAACAATATTTTAAAAGTATGAAAATTTTAACAGTGCCTTCATTGTACATATACCAGACATCGATGTTCATCAAAAATAATATGTATAAATTTGACCGAGTAGGTAGTCAGCGTCGAGCTGACCGGCTACAAACTGTTGGATCTAAAACTGCTTTATACAAGAACAGTATTTTCTTAATGGCTCCAAAATTATACAATAAATTGCCAAAGTGTATCAGAAGTGAGGAAAATGTCAGCCATTTTAAAAGAAAGTTGTTCCTGTTTCTAGTTGAAAAGACGTATTACTCGATTGAAGACTTTTTAAATGACAAATTATGACTAAACTTAATTTTCTTTGACATTCTAAATAATTAATAATATAATTCAATTACTTTATTTTATGCGGCTCATGACATTTTTCAATTGCTTCATTTCTTTTATCCTAGACTTTATTAATTGTGATAGTAAAAATAACCTGCTTACTAATATTATATTTGTATGCCGATTATTGGCCGAACATACAGATCAGCTAAAATGTATAAATGACACCTTTTTGTACTTATGTTCACAAATAAAGATTGATTGATTGATTGATTTATTGATATTTTTGTTAGTCAAGTGTCCCGTCCCCCCCTGCCAGTAAGTTGTTGTTTATAGAGATGTAAAAAATTCATTCAAATCAATTAAAAGGAAAATATCACAGCTAAGTCGGCTCTACAAGTTAACGAGTTATAGTCGACCAACCTAAAGTACTTTGAGAATTGACCGTGGCATAATAATATATCGATGTATGGGAAAACATGTTTTTCAACTACAATGTTAAGTTTGTTTTTGCATAAATTCATCCAAACTGCGGAACTCTTCATTGAGCGTGGTCCGACACGCACTTGGCCGGTTATTTTTTTATTGATTCATGAGCAGCAGTTGTAATTCTAGAAATAAGAATATTGATTTAGGATGGAGGACTTTATTCATATTTAAACAAACTTTATTGACATGGTATACAACATAGAGTAAGGTACAAATATTATAATATTACGAACAAAACAAACTTCTTTTAAATTTTTGGTATATCTACCTACTAGAGATGCGCCGAATATTCGTTTCATATTCGGTATTCGGCGTATTCGGAAGGATTTGAGGTATTCGTGTTCGGCCGAATCATTCGGTTGAAATGCCGAATGTATTCGGTTTAATTGATCATTGTAAATCAGCCTTTAGGGCAAAATAAATAAAAGGAATCCTATATTCTAACAATCGTATTGATTAGAAATCGTTTATTGCAAGGTGTACAAAGATATAATATAATTAAACACAGGTAATCAAATTCAACCTAGCTTTTAATAGTTAAATAAAATCAAGTATCTTAAAAGGACAGCAATTTTTAATTGCAATAATCCCACTAGCAAATTACAATTATATTGTAATAGAAAAGGTTTACTTATGCATAATGAATGAACTATGTTGTTTTCACAACTATGGCAGGAATAATTTATATTTTAATATATCTATAATTTTTATTTGTAATTAAAATTTAATATGTATAATCAAGCTTGGTCTTCTTTCAAGAAAAGAAATAGGCTTTTGCCAGATGGAGCTCCATCTGGCAAAAGCCTATTTCTTTTCTCCTCATGCACATTTCCTGCATCGGAAAACAAACGTTTGCTATAATATACTGCTACCAGGTGCACTCCAGAATATTCTGTCTGGCTAGATTGGCTAGATGTGCATATTTAGTTTTATGTTTTGCCCACCAATCATAAGGGCTATTGGTTCTAGGCAGCAGACTTTCCTGTATGTAACTGTCAACTTCGACAGCAATTGGACTTTTCACTCTGTACGGGCTTGCTTGATGCGAGTTCTTCGTAGCAATCCCAAAAAGCGACGTGGGTTTCTTCGAGCTAGTTGGTGACATCTGGTAGAGGTCTCGCTGCTGGGTCATTAATGTCCAACTCGGTGTCACTTGAATTTTCATTATACTCACTTCTTCTTATAGCTTCTAGAAGAACCACTTTTCTGACGATTTCGTATTTTTCTGGTGAAAATATCTAGTCCTAAACCTAGGATCCAATAATGTCACCAAGCAATAACTTTTATCTTCTTCTAGTCCTCTAAAACGGCATTCAACTTCATCCTGCAGCTTCCTTGCGCCATCCATTATGTTTTGACATAAATATAAGATTTCAGACTTGTTTAGGTATTTTTTCAAAGTGTTACTATGAGGAATCACTTCAGAGATGAAAGAGAAAGTGGAACTTGTAATTTTTTTTAATTTCTTCAAATGGTTTCAGCAGGCATTCTAAGGCAAAACTATGGAACGGGGAACCGAATTAGCTGACAGTATATTCGGTTCGGTAAGAACTTAACCGAATATTATTCGGTATTCGGTTATTCGGTGAAATCACTATTCGGCGCATCTCTACTACCTACATATTAATTCCAATTAATTAACAGTCTTCAGTCCATGACACCCGAATCCATGATTCTAAATTATTCTTCAATTCTCTTAGAGACAATAATATCAAGTTCCTTGTCGGACTTTGCTTGTAACTTATAATTACGCCTCACTTCGTTAACTAACTTCTGTACATTTTGTTTTTTCGTATTTGTACGAGATTTTTAAAAACTTTCAAATAATTTTTGGTATAACTTGGATTTGTCTATTTGAAACGACCTCTTAGACAATTCAAATTTGGCGAAAGTGGATCAACGGTGTAAAAACTTTTGCTTTGCTTAAAACACGTCAAATCGTCAATCGTACCGAAACGAAACAATAGATTGACGGAAGAAAGTGAATAGCGCACGGCTATTCTCCTACTCGGTTCTAAGCGAGTGCCTAAACGTATTCATTATTTGTGGGAAACCCCGAAAATGCGTGCCAACCCCCATATCATCAAAAATAAGCAAAGCATAAACCACAGGCGCGATTCTCTAAAGGAACTGTTTAAACATATTAACACCATGACGGTACCTTGTCAATATATCTATGAAAACATCAGGTACCTGATGGTAGGTGATGTACGTAAGGAAAAATCTAAGTCTTTTTAGTAAAAGAGGTGAAAGACACAATTTTAGGACCAGAAATAGGCACCAATTAGTTCAACCAGGTTTAAGACTGGCTAAAGTGGACTCAGCCTTCACGGGGTATGGTTAAAATGTTACAATAAAATACCTCCCCACGTACTCAAACTAAATTAAACAAAATTTAAATCTTGTATTAAACGCACACTATGCAGCCAAGCATATTATAGTATAGCCCCGCTCTGTCGCCGCGTGTAGTTGACTGGCGTGTCATGGAGGGGGTGGAGACCTATTCCGATCACCGGTATATCCGGTTCGACGTCTCCGCCCAGACCTCGGACGCGCCGGTCCGACGGGCCCCGAGTGGTCCGCGGTGGGCGCTGAAGCAGCTGGACCGGGAGCTCCTCCTGGAAGCCTCGATCGTGCAGGCCTGGGTGTCACCACCGGACAGGCCTGCCGACATCAACGACGAGGCGGAGTGGTTCAGGGAGGCCATGTCCGACATATGTGACGTGGCAATGCCCCGGGTCCAGCCTGGACGTGCCTCGCGCCAGGTGTACTGGTGGTCACAGGAGCTGACGGCTCTGCACACTGCGTGCGTGGCTGCGCGACGTCGGTACACCAGGCACCGCAGGCTCCGTATCAAACCTCCGGATACGGAACCCATTCAGGCGGAGCTGTACGAGGGGTACAGAGCGGCGAAGACCGCCCTCCAAGCGGAGATCTTGCGGGCTAGGGGTTTGGCCCGCGAGGAGTCGCTGGGGACTCTGGACAGGGACCCGTGGGGACGCCCGTACAAGGTGGTGCGGGATAAACTCCGCCCATGGGCTCCTCCGCTGACGCAGAGTCTCCGGCCCCAGCTTGTAGAGGACGTGGTGAGCGCTCTGTTCCCTTCGCGAGGGGAACACTCCTCCCCGTCTATGGCTCCGCCTACTGCGGTGCCCGATGCGGACCACACCGCCGTCGACGACGATGCTCCGGAGGTGACCGAGGGAGAAATGAGAGCGGCGGTACGCAGGCTTAATGCCAAAAATACCGCCCCAGGACCCGACGGCTTACCTGGGAAGGCCTGGGTCCTGGCCTTGGAGGCTCTCGGGCCTCGACTTAGGGGGCTCCTAAGCGCATGCTTGGAGGGGCCAGTTCCCGCTTCGTTGGAAGACGGGGAAACTGGTCCTCATAAAGAAGGCAGGGCGCCCTGCGGACTCTCCGTCCGCTTATCGGCCCACCGTGCTGCTCGACGACGTGGGCAAGCTCTTTGAAAGAGTCATTGCAGACCGCCTCGTCGGCCAGCTGGTGCGTGTGGGGCCGATTTGGCGGAGAGCCAGTTTGGTTTCCGCAGAGGGCGTCGGCCCATCGTGCTGCTCGACGAGGTGGGCAAGCTCTTTGAAAGAGTCATTGCAGACCGCCTCGTCGGCCAGCTGGTGCGGGTGGGGCCGGATTTGGCGGAGAGCCAGTTTGGTTTCCGCAGAGGGCGCTCTACGGTGGACGCCATCATGCGCGTGCGAGCCCTGACGACGGGGAATGCTGTTGCCCAGGGTGCGGTCGTCTTGACGGTGTCTCTGGACATCGCCAATGCCTTCAATACCATGCCCTGGAGTTGCATCAGGGAGGCACTCCGGTACCATCGGATGCCGACCTACCTCTGTCGTGTGGTCGGGGCCTATTTGACAGACAGGGCCGTCATCTACCCCGGTCACCAGGGAGTGTGGAACCGGCAAGAGATTGCGTGCGGTGTCCCACAGGGATCGGTCCTGGGGCCGCATCTGTGGGACATCGGATACGACTGGGTGCTGCGCGCCGACCTCCCTAGCGGCGTCAGCGTAGTGTGCTACGCTGACGATACGTTGGTCCTGGCGCAGAGGAGGTCGCACCAGGCGGCGGCCGAAGTAGCGGCACGCGGGGTTGCAACAATCGTCGAAAGGATCCGGCAATTAGGACTCGAGGTGGCCTTGCACAAGTCCGAGGCCATGTGTTTTCATGGTCCTCGGAACGCGCCACCGTTGGGGTCCCAAATAACGGTAGGAGGAGTTTCCATCGGCGTCGAGTCGACGATGAAGTACCTGGGACTCGTCCTCGACAGCCGGTGGAACTTCGTGGAGCATTTCCGACGTTTGGCTCCCAAACTGGAGCGGGCGAGCGCTGCATTGAAGCGGCTCCTGCCCAATCTAGGGGGTCCAAGCGCCTCCTGCCGGAGGCTCTACGCGGGGGTCGTGCGGTCCATGGCCCTCTATGGGGCTCCTGTATGGGCACGCTCTCTGGCGCTGCGGCCAGCCCGCCGGTTGAGCGCGGCTCAAAGGGTCATGGCCATCCGGATGGTCCGGGGATACCGCACGGTCTCCAGTGAGGCAGCGAGCCTCCTTGCCGGATTGCCGCCATGGGATCTGGAAGCAAAAGTCCTCGCGCACGTATGGGAGTGGCGCGAGGAGGCGAAACGCCGGGGCGTAAGTCCGCTGCCGCGAGAAATCGCGGCACAGCGGACGGAGCTCCGGCGGGATCTCATGGCGTCATGGAAAGTACGGTTGTCGCAACCCAGTGCTGGGCACGCCACGATTGCGGCGATAAGTCTTTGAGGAGTGGCTAGAGAAGCGCCACGGCGTCCTCACCTTCCGCCTGACGCAGGTCCTCACCGGACACGGCAGTTTCGGGAGGTTCCTGTGTCGGATAAGGCGGGAGGAAACGTCCGGGTGTCACCACTGTGTGGATCGCCCGGAGGACACGGTGGAGCATACGGTGGAGGTCTGCCCGGCTTGGGCAGAGCACCGCCATGTCCTCGTGGAGGCGATCGGCGGCAGAGACCTCTCGCGTCCGGCCCTGGTTCAGGCCATGGTACGGAACGAGAGGGCATGGGCAGCCGTCACCTCCTTCTGCGAAGCAGTAATGCTCGCGAAGGAGGAGGCGGGACGGTTGAGGGAAAGGCGAGTTTCGCGCCCTCTCGCCCCTAGCCGCCGCAGAAAACGCCCAGGGCGTCGGGAATCCCGGGCGGATTTCCGGCCACCGTAGGCGCGGGCTTGCGGACGGTGAGCAACGGGTAGCTCACCGTCCGGTAAGGACCAGGCCCGGGTCGACGGCGCGTTGTATTCCACGCGCGCCTCAAAGAGATGTCGTCAGCACATAGGTAGGGGTCCACTAGGGCCGATGCCTGCCGGGGTCGCGGGAAGGTACTTATGGGTCACCGAGCCCCCCGCAACACAGGCAACAAGAGAAGGAATACGGGTGGGTTTTAGTCAGTAAGAGTCTGACGCACCCTCCCGCTCCGCCCAGAGCGGGAGAAGTTATTTGATGACTTCCCACCCTCAAAAAAAAAAAAAAAAGCATATTATAAGTTGGGGATTACATCGCTGACAAAATGCTTGGCTCCACGCTGGTCCTGCTCCAGCGTGGAGCCAAGCATATAAGGGCGCATAAACTAATCGATTAGCATTCGATAATATTTGGTCCACCAAATATTGTCGAATGTTATTTTATTAGTTATAAGATGAAAGATGCTGCTGAAGATCATAAAAATATCTTTGCATTATATAAATATTCATTCTCTTAGTATTGTAATTGCATGGCACATGTGTGAGCACTTGGTACCTATTAGAAAGCTACCATTTACTGGGTACGTTTTAGTTGACTTGAATGTGCCCTGGCGGCTGAGTGTGTCATGCTTACTCAAATGTCTCGCTGGTGGTGGCGGGTGTGTTGGATCATTTAGCTCCCTTCAAAATGGTTGAGCTGAATGGTGCTGATCCATGCGTTATGTTCGTGAACGGGCGCCGTCAGTAGGGACTGGTCATTTCTTAGCTGCCACGACTTATTTTTATTTTTCAATTGTTTTTATCTTTTTATCCCTTGAACTGTTATAATTCTCCAAATCGATATCCTGTCACGATGCTACGATAGTCGGTAGAATTGACACGCGAGCGTTCACTAAAACTACGACAACTCAGAAAATACGCATCGTAGCTCTACAAACCCCTAGTCATTGAAGTTGTTATTACGGACACTTTTAACATGCAAGACTTTTTACATTGTTCTCACATGTATAATTTCAACATGAATGATGTAACCAATATTTTTGTAACAATATTTTAATTTAAAAGAGTGTCTGTGGAGTTTCTTGCCCGATCTTCTCCTTAGGAACCTGCTACGCTTTGGAATGGGCAACTAGCTTCATCTTTCCGACTGATCGACCCCTTGCTAATTCAAAAGTGCCTGTAATTGGTTTATTTGAAATAAATGCTTTGAGTTTGAGTTTTGTGAAACAATGTTCTAGCGCCCCACGTGTCTCCATTCCGGGAGCCCATCACTCCCGGGCAACTGTGAAACCAGCCTTATAAATAGAAGTATTAAAATGAAAGAGAAAAAAAACAAAGTTAACGAACTTATATCTAAATATGTATTATTGTATATTTTTGTACTATATTTACAGTTATAACTTTAATATAATAATATATCAGTCTTGACGATCGCTTGGCGGCACACTTTCGAACAGGACTTGAATCAGGAATGTGAATTTTCCTGGAAAAAAAAAAGGACAATATGTTACATTTTGACAATGGGTACATTTTTTAATTAGTTGATTTTTCATTGGACATTCATCATCAACAAATAGTACGTAATAGGGATGTGAACACTGCGTGGGTTTTAGTTTTTATCGACCTGATATCTATTTTCAAATGTCAACACTGAGAAATAAGACTTACTTTTTCCAAAACCAATATTTTCATGAAACTTATACTCACTTAAAATAGCAGTCGGAGTTTTCTTATAATATACAAATACGATGTACACGCTGACGCCCATCAGTATGAAACCCACAGCCATCAAGTATTTTAGCGATGGGTCGTGTACTATTGGCAATATTGATAGGAATATTGCCACTACCAACACAAAACATGGCACCAATGTCGGTACCCTGTAAGGCCGTGGTTTCGTCGCTTGTGTTTTTCTCAGTACTAACAAAGCAACCATGGCTAGCCCATAGAAGAACCAGAGGAACCAACTGGCGAATTCTATTAGGGTCTTAATGTTGCCAACTAAAATGAATATTGTTGTTAATAATGCCTGAAACAAAAAAAGATGCGTTAGTCGATTTCTTTTTAGCCTTACAAAAATATAACCAGTCCCATTTTAGCAAAATGTGTGTTGGACGCGGCCTCTTTTCGCCAGTGCCAGTAACCGAACAAAAATCCGGACTCATGATTGTTACTAAGAATATCTTAATAGACAAAGCCAATAACACTTTCCGATCCTGGTGTCGAATACAGGACCCCACGATCAGCAGTTGTGCTTGCGATCAGTTACCACTACCAGTTGCGATTATAATAGTCCTCCCAGAGAACATTACAATAAACAGACAGTCGTTAAAACAATAAAAACTCCAATACTTACTTGGAATGCAACAGCAGGAGCTGGTGTCATCCGCTTAATATTAACGTAGGAGAATACTTCTAGCATATGACCACCTCGCGCGGCTGTGTAGCATACCCTGAAATAAAACAAAAATACTTAATGTGCGTTTACTTTATATAAATATTAATTTTATATGACTATTTTAGCACTTTTCGATCATGCGAAAAGTGCTAAAATAGTCATACACAGAGGATATAATTTAAATTTAATGCGCTGACAAGACCGAATTTACCATAATGTGCTTCTCTTAAGAAAAAAATTGCCAAATCTGTATAGTTTGCGGTAGTGGAAAAAATATATGTTAATTTTGAACACATTTCCCAGAACTTAGTTGTTACCAAAACACGTTTTGAAAAAAAAATCTCGATACAAACTAACGTTAAACTAACCTCTTACTTTGAGTTCTAATCCAAAATATCATTATCAAATATCAACATACGTTACGTATTTAATTAATATCAAGAACGTCTTATTTGAATGCAGAACTTGGTGTTTTTTATTTTCGATTACTCAACTCAATTTTGAGTAAATAGATAATTGCTTCATATTTTGCAATAAATTACAAGCGTTGCGTCATCGCGCTTCTCTTTCTTTTCTATGGAATCTGACAGTGACCGCGGTTTAGGTGTTGTCTGCGTCTTAAGCAAAACTGTACTACTCGTATACTGTGGGTTTTTGAATAAAAATATTATTATTATATAACTTGACGCGTGACGCGGTTGGTTGAACTGAATTTTGCAGTCTTAGAGTTTCAATACTACTAGAGTTCAAAATGGCGACTTATAGAACAGAACTACCAATCACATGACTGCAAAAATCAATGCTACCAGTCGCGTCAAGTTATAGTGAACGCACAGAAAAGTTTTCAAAGGCAATACGAGCTTTTTTTTTTGGGTGGGAAATTACCAAATAACTTCTCCCGCTCTGGGCGGAGCGGGAGGGTGAGTCAGACTTTTACTGACTAAAACCCACCCGTGTTCCTTCCGTTTGCCTGTGTTGCCAGAGGCCACTGTATCCCTTTCGGACTTTCTCGCGACCCCGGCAGAATACGACCTAACTCCTCAGTACCACATTGATAGGGCATCATCAAACGCGTTGTTTTTATACCTTTTTCTTTTTATATCATGCAGGGAGCCGCGGTAGATTTATTTTTGACTATCTTCTGCCCGCGACTTCACCCGCTCGGAGGTCGGTAATTATACAAATAGAACGTACTCCCGGTATAAAGAGTATCATATGTCCTAACCCAGGCTATGGTCTGTCTGTGTGCTAAATTTTATTGAAATCCATTCAGCCATTAAGACGCTGACAACACCTAAACCGCGGTCACTGTCAGATTGCATAGAAAAGAAAGAGAAGTGCGATGACACAACGCTTGTAATTTATTGCAAAATATCAGTGAACGGAAAAAATCCGTTCACTGCAAAATATGAAGAAATTGTCTATTTACTGAAAATTGAGTTGAGCAATCGAAAATAAAAAACACGCTGCGGGCTCTATACCGACTAAAACATTTATTACCATCAAATACCAAGGCAATGCTTGTGCAGTCCTTAATTCTCCCTATTATCGATTATGGTGATGTGTGCTACTACGACCTGAATGCGGATCTCCTCGACAAACTTGGCCGTCTTCTCAACAACTGCATTCGATTCATTTTCAATCTGCGTAAATATGATCATGTCGTGCGCATCGGTCGCTTCTAAAGTGGTTGCCCATACGCCAGCGCAGAGAGCAAAGGGCGCTGACCACCTTGTTTATCCTTATATTTAAATAAATATTTATTCCACAGTTTTCGCTATTGCACCTACCACTTTTTGTCTCTGCATCACCCAAAGGTTGACTGGTAGAAAATGCCTACGGCATTAAGTCCCCCTCTGTACATTTGTGTGCTTAAAGTATTAAGTAAATAAATAAACCAAGTTCTGCATTCAAATAAGACGTTCTTGTTATTCATTAAATACGTAACGTACGTTGATATTTAATACAGATATTTTGGATTAGAACTAAAAGTAAGAGGTTAGTTTAACGTTAGTTTGTATCGAGGTTTTTTTCAAAATGAGTTTTGGTAACAACCAAGTTCTGGGACATATGTTCAAAATTAACATATATTTTTTCCGCTACCACAAACTATACAGATTTGGCATTGTTTTTTTCTTAAGGGAAGCCTATTTTGGTCAATTGGGTCTCGTCAGCGCCTTAATGATAGATCGCCTAGAGTCCTGCCAGCAGGACTTTGAGTGCTTTCGGAAGGTCAACTTTTTTCGGTCAAAGTACCGTAACTTTTTGCCGTATTATTACGGCAAAAAGTTCTAAAAAAAATATTTTTATCTCTTTCACAATGTACAAGAAACGGCTGCTAATCACAATTGACCCTCAATCAGCACGCGATGGCGCAAGAGTATAAACAGAGGCAGCACGTACGCACGCGCGCGACTTATTTCGACGCTCGGGTACCGAAAACGCGTGGAGTCGTCATAATTTCGGTATTCCAGTGTTTCACCTTCCAGCAGGACAAGTCATCCAGATTTAGATAACTTTATTTGCTCAAACATGTGTGTACGTTATACGTTTAAGTACATGGAGTTGTGCTAACATGTTTACCACATTGTCATGGTGTGCAAATATTAATACAAGTTTATAATTTAAAAATTCGGGCGGGCGATCTATCATTAAGGCGTGAAAATGCACCAGACAAACAGTTACTTTCGCGTTTATAATAATACAAGCCGTTCTGCATGATGGTTTTCCCATCGGCAAAAATTACAAAATTTCATACTAATTTTCATCCCCTAATTTTTTTAATTAGGGGTTGAAAATTAGTATGAAATTTCCCTTTAGAGGATGAATTTTCAAAAATCCATTTAGCTCACTCTCGTTATAATAGTACAAAATTTCATGCTCCTTAGACCCAGCGGTTTAGGAAGTAAAAATGGACTACTAAGTCACGGTGAAGCGTGGCTAAAATGCGTTTTAGATCACAGTGCTATAAAATAATTTTATTTTTATTTTTCTGTAACAACTGTATTCTTTTGTTTCCATTAGTCATGTCGCTCGTTACACTTGAGCGGCAACATCGCGCGTTACACCTGAGCGGCAACATCTCACGTGTTCGCATTGGAAATTAGCAACCTGCGCTGATGTTAGTTTGACAACGTCGTGCGCTCACTGCCAATAGATAAGTTCTAATACATAAAATTCAATTCGTGTGTGAACACTCATACGCACAGTACGCGCCGCTCGAAAGAAATAGATCGCCAACCTTTTTACGTTTTTAGTTCAGTATTTATTTTAGTTTCCCGGAGTTTTAGTTTAGAATCCCGGGGAATGTCCATATTAACATTAACGTTGCGGTCATTGAACGAAAATAGCCTCTACCAGCTCCGATCACTGGTTATGACTTTCGGAGTCGAAACTCACGGTACGGCTGGTCCATAAATTCAAGGTCACTCACTCACTCACTGCGCAAACTGAAGTGGCAATGGGCCGGCCATAATAGCCGCAGAACCGATGACCGTTGGGGTAGACGTGTTCTTGAGTGAAGACTATAGTTGCAAAACTTCTGAAAAATTCTGAATAATTCCGGAATACTTCTGGGAAAGTTTCTTTAAATCAGAATTATTCAAAATGAATTTTATTTAAATTTTTATTTTTTTTGCTGAAATATCGTATTTTGCATCGATATTAGCATACAAATGCCTCATCCCATACAAAGAAATGTCCCGACGTAAAGAGCAGATTTCATCTGGCAATTATAGCTATTTTTGTACATCAATCGCGTTCGTTCCCAATAGATGGTGTTAGTAGCGACTTTGCAAGAAGGGTTACATTATACTTTTATTCCGAATAGATGACGTTAAAAGCACACTGTACTTTTGTACTGCTGCTACGTACTCCTTACTCCTATTATCAGTGATATTATTAAACAAAACAAAATTTAAAAAATCGAGATGTTAACCTTTGAAATTTAATACAGCGCCATCTACTGGTATAAATATTAATTGTGCATTCCAATCATCTTTGAAATTTGTACTAAGAGCTTATTGTTACATAATTTGGTGTGATTATGATTATTATTTGTTGATTATGTATGAATACACCTTATAAAAGTCAACAAAAACTTTGAAATTACACTTCAATCATAGATCAATAAATGTCGTGCCATCTAGTGACATTTATTTGAAACTCTTTGTTAGCGGTGATGCAGGCGATGGCGGTGCGGGGTGCGGTAAGAGGGGAGATGCTCCCCGGAAGTTTTCGCCCGCGGAGAAAGATTCATACCCCGCAATCGAATGTTTCCGCGGAATATTTCGACCGAATTATTCAGGAATAAACGTGTTTATTTTGTTGTGTGGTGGGTGAATTTATTTTTCAGTGGCACATAAGTAAGTAAAATATAAATGTTTATTTTATTATAAATATGATTGATTAAGTATAATATATTATGTTGATATTTTTATAGGTAAATATGTTATCCTGCGATTAATAGGATTTTTATTTCTTTGTGCTATTTTTGCAAATGCTCTTTTTCTAAATGTTAGGTACTTAGTTGTGGAATAAAAAACCACCGAGCATATTTGATTTGTTTTTTGAAAAAGGGATACCTATGTTTTTGATTAGTTTGTATATAGCTCTTCTGTTCGCATCCCGAGTATTCGCGAGTCACATAGATATGTATTAATCATTACCTACTTATCTACATTTCGCGTATAAAAGTCAATAAAAACAAATAAAGGCAAACCTTGTAAGCAAACACGTTTTGATGCGGTTTTCAGAAAAGTACCTATTTGCTATACTTAGGAGTAGGTTTTGATATATATTAACTGACTTCAATAAAAAGGAGGTTATGAGTTTGAACCGTATGTAGGTGTGTATGTTTGTCCGCGATTATCTCGCGTTAAACCGCTTTTGATGCAGTTTTTAGAACAATATTACTAGGGTGCGTCTAATGAAAGCGCGACATGGAGTTTTTTTTTTAAATTTAATTGGCAACATTATTCAGCCGCAATTGTAGGAAACAAAAAAAATTTAAGTGTCAAGAAATAATTATCCTACTAGTTAGTAATACCACATACAAAATTTTTGTTTTTAACCTCTTTTTCTCAGGTCGCGCTTTCATAAGACGGACTATAGTCACTATATGTATACGTGACATAAACAAATGTTGAGATAAAAATATTTAAGTAAAAAGATAGAACCAACTTCAATGAAGCCGGAGCACCTCAAACCAACCTCTTCAATAAAATCTTAGAACATAGAACCAACTTCAATAAAGACGGAACTTTATTGAAATCCGTTCTGTTTTTATTACTGTTAACCCATTAAAGTATGTTGTACTCAATTGAGTACAGCCTTATCCCGAAGTGTAAATTACAGATCTTGTAAATTTTAAGTGATACACCTTATTATTTTACTTCGTTACGCTGTACTCAATCGAGTACAGTGACTTTTAATAGGTTAATACAATTTTCCCGGATTTTTTTTGACAATTGAAATATTCCCAAAGTTTCAGAATATTTCGGAATACTTCCGAAGTATTCGACGGGAATGATTCGGAATTTTTCCCGCCAGCATCTATAGTGAAGACCGCGAATCGGCACAAGTAAGGTAGGACGCCCTCAGGCTAGGAGCCGTTGCCTCACCTAGCCTGAGAGCGTGAGGAACATCGTCATCTTCGCAGGGTGGCTGGTAGCAGCTGGAATGGCGTGCAATTGGAGAGGCCTATGTCCAACAGTGGACTGATGATGAATACCTCAGCGCCACCTGTCACACTCTTTATCTCGCTCGCACACTACTGCTCGCGGTCACGCGAGAAAGCGAGACAGGGCGGCAGGGAGAAGGCTCCAAGGCGGTAATTTCTTTTTACGGTGAAAATAATAGTAATTTAAAAAAAAAAAAATAGTATTTGCTTTATATTTACATAGTTCAGTTATTATGCAAAGTTTCATGATCTAATTTGAAGTATTTTTTTTAATACTAGCGGTTTATTGTTCGGTTTGGATTTAAGTATGTATTTTTTTGTCGGGAAATAATAATATAATCCTCAACTTTACCGTATATGGTACCTACTTCAAAATGAAGGCTGCAGTATTTTCAATCAATCTAAGCCATCTGAAATATTATATATACTCTTAAGAAGATAGTATGGTTAATCTCACCTGGTAACACCAAACTGCACACTCATAGCGCATCCAAACGTTGCTATAGCGACTCCCAGCGGTATGAGGAAGCTGGCTGGTCCTAGCACACGAGTACCAAAAGCTACGGCAACCGCGGGCACCGACGTCATCTCGCCGTAACTCAGCACCGTCATGTATGCTACATTCATGAACACGTACAGCGCTGTTATTAGCGGGACAGCGATTGATATGCTGAGAGGTACGTTACTGGAAAAGAATAATAATTTTATTATTATTTATATAATACTTTATTATTTTTATTATTATTTATAAAATTAATCAAATACAACAAAATATACAATGAGCGGACCTAATGCTTTCTGATTTCTGATAGATACACAGATATACACATATCCTAAATAATAGTCCATATGCTTAATATACATATATATTAAGGTCACTAATTGGTAGATAGAGGACTGCCGAAATAATAATAATAATTTAGCTCGGACCCTACTCCCGATACCAGCAGACCACTATTTTTTTAATATTTTTAAATGTTTTTATATCTTTTTTAAGAAATATTTAAATATGTATTTTATATGGCAAAAATTAAATAAACGAAATAATAATAATACAATTTATTCAGGTATAAAGTAAAATTAAGATTTACATTCAACCAAGGAAAATGTTTATTCTAACTGTAATGTAGACCTGCCTGATCTAGGTTTATGAAAACCTGTGTTTCAGGCCATCAAAAATAAACATTGGAAATTATGTGGTTGTAATATAGGTACACCTCTGGGTATCCCTTCGGGGATTACATACGTGATGTAGGTATGTGTATTATTAGCCTATTGACCGCCACGTCAAAAAAGCAAAAACGTGCCCTCGGCGCCAAGATACGAATTATTCATTAAAATCTGGCGTGTAGTCGTGACCGTGGCGTGCTGGGCACATTTTTGTCTGTCATCTATACATGACTGTGGCGGTCAAAAAAATAAGGGCGATGCGCTAAGGTAGACCGCGAAATTCAAATTTTGTTACGTTTTTTGCAATATGCAGGTAAAAAAAAAGGTAAGATTTGAATTTCGCGGGCTATCCTGACGTTTTCGCCTTAAGGTATATTGTGGTGTGGGTGAAGGTATAAGGCCCTTAAGGCCCAGGTTTTTACGAGATACATGGCTTAGTAGCCATGTCATGAATTACTTAAAAACTAGAGGAGTTTTATTAGTCATAACTGGAGGAGTAATCTTTTAATTTTACGCCCGCATTCATGAATAGGTAGGTTTCGATTATCTTCTATTTTGGGATCGCATTCATAGATAGCATACCTAATCAGCCTATAATGTTCCCACTGTTGAAACACAGGCCTCTGTGTGAGAGGGAGTGGGCCGTAATCCACCACGCGGGCCCAGTGCGGGTTTGTAGATGGCACATCATCATAGATATACCTTGGTCAAACTGATAGCAGATAAACGACCATTTAATAACCTTAGGTATTCGTCGTTTATCCGGTGATTTTGCAAACGATTTCAGTGATTAATTAAAGCATTATGAACGGTCACTAATCCGATTATCAGGTGCAGGTGTGGCTATCATTAATGGCTCCGAAATCGTTCGCAAAAGCGACGGCTTACAGATAATAATTCCATGTTTAGGAATTGTGTGTGCGAGCGATTTGTATCTGTTACTGATACACGGAAAATACGGGAAAAAAAGCAATATGCATACCGCTTATCATAATGGTAACAAAATTGACAAAATGTTGGTTTACTACAATACACCTTGGCCTACCTACCCTTTAAAAGTGGTGGGGCGTGATGTTAGTACATGACATGACATAGACATGGCACTTTTAGGAAAGTTACAGGCTCTCAGGCCTTAAGTTCTGAGTCGAGCTGCACGATTACTGACAAATGCGTACACTGACTGGATAAGTCACTCAAATCTGTGTGGAACTTTCCTCAAAAGACCATTTCAGACACCAACCTACATGGTCTTCACATGATCTGACCAAGATTATGACTGGACTTAGAGACTGTGACCTCTGTGTTTGTTTCGGCCTTTCTTCTCAGAGTAGTCAGATAGGAAACGCCGATCTCATCTAGTATTTTTTTTTTAAATATGTTTGACGTGTAAAAGTGTTTGTAGAAACCTACTTACAGAAATAAAAATCATTTCATCATTTCATTTACCCGAATGGATAGAATAAGAAATAAGTATATAAGA
Organism: Atethmia centrago; assembly: GCA_905333075.3. Classification (NCBI taxonomy): domain Eukaryota; kingdom Metazoa; phylum Arthropoda; class Insecta; order Lepidoptera; family Noctuidae; genus Atethmia; species Atethmia centrago. The sequence continues at coordinate 27,330,265 of HG995380.1, read as the reverse complement.
GCAGTATTCACAGCTGTACTAGAAGAAATTTTCCGAAAATTAAAATGGGACGAGTATGGGCTAAACGTAAACGGCGAACAACTTTCACACCTGCGATTCGCTGACGACATCATATTATTCACCAAGACAAAAGAGCACCTACAAAGCATGCTCATGGACCTGGATAAGGAAAGCCGCAAGGTAGGTTCAACAATGAACACTTCCAAAACTAAAGCCATGACAAATGCATCAGAAGGCCCTATCATTATAAACAACGAGCCAGTCGAGTTCGTGAAAGAGTACACCTACCTAGGCCAACAAATCTCAATCACTGATATAATGTCAAAGGAAATAGACATAAGAATCGGGAAAGCATGGAAATGTTACTGGGGGCTTAAGGAAGTAATGAAGAACACAGAAACTAAATTGACCGTCAAAACAAAACTATACAATACCTGCATACTCCCAGTCTTAACATATGGTTAAGACTGGACTTGGGCCCTCACTAAAGTGCATTACAGGAAACTGGGAACATGTCAGACAGCAATGGAAAGAAGCATGCTGAATATAAGGAAGTCTGATAGAATAAACAACAAAACTATCAGAAGACGCACGAAAATTGAAGATGTAACAATAAGAATAAGGAAACTAAAGTGGAAATGGACTGGCCACATAATAAGAGACATTGAAAAGTGGAATAAATACATTTTATTTTGGTACCCAAGAATTAAGAAAAGAAATCGAGGCAGACAGTTTCGTAGGTTGGAAGACGAAATAAAGGTAGCAGGGAAAACATGGACCAGGAGAGCGCAAAATAGATCAGAGTGGAAAGAAATGGGGGAGGCCTTTGCCAAAGTTGGGCAAACAGACAGAGTGTCGGTGTCACCGACTCGCGAGAGTCGTTAGATTAAGATACAAACTATTGTAAAACTGTGACTGAATAAAGGCTTATATTATTATTATTATATAAGAGCCAGTCTGAAAGTGACACCGGTGACTGAAAAGTTGTGGAAAAAGGTTGTCATGGCATGGGCATGTAATGGGGGAAATGTCAGGAAAGTTTTGAGTATGCATGTGGATGGCTATACGAGTAGGGGAAGACCAAAGAAACGATGGTTGAACTGTGTGAAGAACGATAGGGCTAGAGAAGTTTGGATGAAAAAGACATGTTGCAGCGACCACAAATTAAATGGGATGAGGGCAAGAGAATGATGATAAGGCGTGATGTTATATTATGTGTCGGACAGGAAAAAAAAATAGGCTTTTAATAAAGTGACGTTGCTTTAATACTCACACTCCAGGGTTAATAATCTCCTCAGTGACGACGGTCACACTGTTCCACCCATCGTAAGCCCACAAACCAGAGTATAACGCGAGGGCAATACCTCCAGGACTGAAAGTACTGCCTTCAAAGCCTTTGTTTAGGTGTTGTGTGTTTCCTGGAAAGACAAAAGTTTGATATGTTAGAGACGATTGTGAGTTTCGCTATTTTCGACTCAAAGGACCAAGAAATTAGAACGTTTTTTGGTCATGTTTAAATAGTTGTAGAAATTGTAGCTTTTCATAAACGTATCGCTTGTATAGAGACTGTTACAATATTCAGGGTATTTATTAATCATTGCTTGACTTGAGAATTTGTCAGAATACATAATGTTGATGACCATCAGACGTAGCGAACGTCATGGATAAAGATGTATTTATCTACCCATTTGGTAAAATTAAAATGTTTAATACCAAGAACATTAGACTATAAACTTTATTCAGTGCACGGTGAAGTCCTTACTCAGACCAAATACCAAGACAAAGCGCTGTCAACAGTGACGTGAAGCCGGTTTAAGTCCGCCCGCATAAGTCTCGATCCCGTGGGAATACCGAGATAAAAAGTATCTTATGTTCTAACCCAAGTCATGTTCTACCCATGTGCCAAGTTTCATCCAAATCCGTTCAGCCGTTATAGCGTAAAAGTGTAACAAACAAACAAACTCACTTTCGCATGTATAATATTAGTTAGGATAAACCAATTATAGGTAATTTTGGATTGTCGAGGGGTCTGTGAGTCAGAAAGATGAAGCTGTATAAAAGTGTTTGGTACCTTTTGCAATTTCATAGATTCCTCCTCCAATGACGATGAGACACGCGAAAACTTTACAAACTCCGAATATATTCTGTACTTTAACGAACAACTTGACGCTTGTTATATTGATGTAGGTCATTACAACTGAAAATAAATAGAAAAATCATTAGTTATATTGATACATGCTGTTTATGTTTTGGTATAAAAGTTTAAGACATTCTCCTTGTCAAACATTCAAATTTAATTGGTTGTTCAGATGTGAAAAATAAGATACCAAACAGCCAGAGAAAAAGTTTTGGTCCTATGTGGAGTGAGACATATAAAGTTCACCATGAATTCCTTACCCAGATCCACATATTCTTTTAAGGCAATGATGACCCGATGAAAATAATTCCCTTTTTTAATAATTTTGATAAGTTGTTGAATAAAGGTGCAAAAAGGAAGAAAATAAAACAAAGAAAATTAAAACTTAAACCACTTTTATTACTATAATCTTAACACTAAATTACAATCTATCCTTGTTACAGTAAAGTATTTGTTTGGTCCCTTCTATATAACATAACCCCTAACATTACGATTGCGCCAAATTTTGCCCCAATGATAGCAATAAGCTTGTCTCCTATAACATGGGAATTAAACTTATCTGGTGAAATGTAGGTGTACCGATGTACTATAGGTACACCTCTGCGGAACCCTTCGGGGATATTATCTCTGTATATACAAGGTGTCGTTTTGCATCCTTGTCACATTCAAGGAGGTAACTATGCTAATGATGCTCGACACGAATCAATAATAAAAAAACTAGGTCTTTTTTTTCTTCTAATTTTCGGAAATCGGCATGTGTGGGACACGCATGTTAAAACGCGGCCCGTGTGATACCGCACTGTAACTGCCCTTTTACACACACTACCGCATACGCAACGGGATGATTCTGTTCTGTGAAAGTGGTGTATTCTAAAATACTGTCAAACTTAAATAATTAAAAAAACAATTATGTATTTATTGAGCAGGTATAGTAATTTTATTTGATTATATACGTCTTTCATAGCAGCCTCCTGAAATTTGACGAAGATGCAAAACGACACCTTGTATATTGTACAAATATAGCTATAGCATAAATTGGCACATTGGCATTATTGGTATTTACACTTATGTCCTGAACTCCTGAACTATTAGTTAAGGTGCATCCACACCGAAGTTACTTTTTGTAAAGCAACATTTTGCTACATGATAACATTAAGTAACTCTCTACAATATTTGCAGCTTTTACTATAACTTTTTATTATACGTTGTTGCTCACTCATCATCCTTTTCCCAATTAAGTTGGGGTCGGCTTCCAGTCTAACTGCAGCTGAATACCAGTATTTTACATGGACTGCCTATCTGACCTCCACAACCCGGCTACTGGGTAATACGATACCCCTTAATAAGACTGGTGTCAGACTTTCGGGCTTCTGACGACCCATAACGAATGTCAAAGATCCACGAATGACAGCCGGGACCAACGGCTTAACTTGCTTTCCGAAGCACGGAGGGGTCTTGGTATGTAAAGATGGTCACCCATCTACGGACCAACCGCGGCAAGCGTAGCTTAACCTGATCTTTGGACCCGTACGGCTGATATTACTTAGCCAAAAGTGCTCACTAACACTTGTAAATGTATATTAACAAAAAGTAACTCCGATGTGGATGCACTTAAAACAAAACAATTGACAAGAGTGCAATGTTTTAATTATACCTACTCATGTAAGTTGCGATAAAATTCTGTACAAAGTAATTACTATGGAATTAATGTGTAGTTTGTACAGTTAACAAGCAATATAAGTTACCAAAATCAAAAATCAAAATCAAAATCAAAAGTCATTTATTCAAACTAGGCTGAAAATCAGCACTTTTCGAACGTCAAAGTTACATAAGACAGTCCCCCAAAAATACCCGCCCGTCACCACTTCCTAGTGCTTTAGCTGGGAAGAAGAAGTGGTGGAACAAACTCCCCAGCAGCACGTCTGTCTGTTTAGTTATATAAACTTGATGACCAGTCAAGAAATTAACATGTTTGCACTACCTTAATTAATTATTATGTATATTACAAACATAAGCATTATAAACATAAGTTACACATAGAAAGTTGTAGTTTTGCTCTCTGTCGTATTGATGATTAATATGACATCTTAACTTCCATATTGTTATAAGGGTTGACTGTGACAATTTTCATGTCTTTCAGTAGTTCTATTATTTGGAATGTCTCTGATGTGATTGGTATATAGCCATTTGATGTCTCATCAAGATGCTCTGCCATTAATTGCTGGAAATAGAAATGTTACACTGTACCACTCCTTTTTTTATTGTGAGTAAAAAGACCCAGAATTTTATTTAATCAGTTGAAGGTCACTGAACGAGACAAAATAGAAGTTTTATTGTTATTACGTCTTGAGGTACTACAGCTGCACACTGTTACAGCAGCTATAACAGGCCATGGGTCATTTAACAAACACCTCTTTGTCATAGGACTCAGACAGTCCGCTGTGCAGTACCTGCATGAAGGACGACGAGACAGCAGCACATGTGCTACTAAACTGCCTGGTGGTCGCCACATACAGGGCAAAGTACTTCGGTAACCCATGTACCCTCCGTGAGATTATCAGTAACACCAAGACGTTGCTGGCCTTCCTTGACGAGTTGGGTTGGATTAAATAATCAATTTCCCACCCATACGCAAAATACGCGCATTGATGTGGAGTTGCAGACACCAGCCCGTATTACCTATTATGTCTGAGGGTGTTTAGTGTTTCACAAAGTGTTACTGTTGGAAAGAAGATCTTGGTCTTTTATCATACTTTCTCTGCTACATTCAACAGAGGCTACACTAGAATCCACGAAATTCTCAATCCTAACTTAATATTATAACTGCGAAAATGAGCTTGTTTGTTTGTTACGCTTTCACACTAAAACGGCTGAATGGATTTGTATTAAATTAGGCACTTGGTTAGGACACAGGATACTTTATCCTAATATTCCCATTAGATCGAGACTTATTCGGGTGAAACCACAAGACACAGCTAGTTCTTTAATAAAATAATAAACATTTAAATAAAAATTATGGAAGGCATAACATAAGGCTTGTAGAAAAGATTTATACTAATGTAAACTATGAAGTTTGACAGATTGCGATACTGTTTGTTGGGGTTATCCTTTGAAACTGTTGATCAGATCAAAATAATTGGATAATTTTCTCACTGTTACTATTCAAGTTTGCAAAATAAATTCATATCCAACTCACCCCCATGACCTCAATGATCATGCTATCCGAGTTAGGGAACAGTGAGTGTATGAGCCCATGTAACTCATTCTTTATAGTCTGGAACCTCTCCTTAGCTCTATGGATATGTTCCAGCTGAACTTCACGCTTGTTTGCCTTAGGACGGGACTTGGCTTCTTGTGTTATACTTATTTGTGTTTTTAATCTGAAATATTATTTAATTTGTTGTTTAGAAAAGTGAGGTGCTATCTTGATTGTTAAGACTTCTTTACAAGTGACTCTGCTGAGAGAAATTAAAAGATTTTGATGATACTCGACAATGTTTAACTTGCAGTGCAGATCAAAAAATGCAAAAATACTTGCAAGTATAATTGCAATCTTTCCATATAAATAAAGCACATAATAGTCAGTATAATTTGTAGCAAAACATTTAGCTTACCTATTTATCTCAGCATCAATATCATGTATGGAGCCTCTCATAAAAGCAGTATACTCTTCCACCTGATTTGTTTTAACTTTAATTTCTTTGAGAAACTGGCTAGTTAAAAGGTTATCATCCACTGTAATCGGGGTATTCGAATTCTGAATCTCTGTTCCCAATCCTAACATGTAACAAAGCGTTTTTTCGTTTATTTGTTCCAAGCTAACATTCGGCGCGTCCAACGGCGAATTGTCGATAACATTCCACTCGTGCTTGCAACGAGCTTGTATTTCTTTTATTTCGCGTCTCACCGCGTCTCCTGTTTCATTATTACGCTCGGAAGACATTCTAAAAATAAGTTGAATATAGTTACATTGCTAATGGAAAACTTACATGATTACTATAAACAAATTAACTATTTTTACTTACGTGCAATACGTAGAATTGTCAACTTTGACCCTTCTAGTTAGTTATTCACAAGTAAAAGTTAAAGGTAACTTGATTAAAAACACAAAAATGAAGAAAGTACTTTCAACGCATTCAGGTAGACTGTTTGGGTTCAGTGTTGTTTGAATTTTGAAATTTACATTATTGACACTCTGACAGTGACATTGACAGTTCATTCACAGCGTAATAGTGAGGCGCGCCAACTCGGTAAAAATCATTGTGACCTAATCGATTCCACTGTTACTAATCGATTTAGATAACCATGAAAATCAAAACGTTGGTGTAAATAAAAGTTAAATTAAAAGAATACTTACACAATGCACTCACAGATGCCAGTTTAATAGCTATATCTTTATAATCTTGGTCTAAATCTGGGGTAAAAGGTTGAATTGCGTATTCAGCAAACGTCATGACGATTATAGCGACTTCTGCTGGTCTCAAAATAACAACATATATCCATGCACATATAAATGAGGGCAATGGGCCCCAAAATTTATGTGAATTTCCAAATGCTTCTTGAAAATAGGAATATTCAGCGCCGGATTTACCGACCACAGTCCCTAATTCAGCAAATGACAATGCTCCTGAAAAAAATAAATTATTTTAAAATATAGTTAGAAGAAACTTAACAGTAGTACTTTGTTTATCTAATCAATAGGTATCTTACCTACACCCACCTAATAAGGATATAATTCCCGAAACTGTCCATATTATCAGGCAAAGGCCAACAGATCCAGAGTGTTCGAGTGCGGAAGCTGGTGACACGAAGATACCAGATCCGATCATGACTCCAAGTATCAAATTTACTGCTGAGAACAGGCCCAGTTCTCTCTTCAGTTTGACGCCACTTCCACACGCCTTTACCATGCCATTGCCTGTCTCGATCTTTTCAATCGGTTCCGCTTCTTTGTCGACCATTTTGTTAGTCAGTTTACCTTTAACAATAAAACAAAACATTTAATGACAGCCGTTATCATTGTTATGATGTACGGTAGCACTACGTTGCATTATTATTTATTGGTATAATACCGACTATAAGTTACAACGATGTGCTCGAGCGGTTTCAGTATTGGATTGCAAATTGAAGCGGCTAACATAAAAAAATGCTTATTGTAGGTGAGTTTTTCACACTTTTCGTGCAAATTGCCGTGATTTTACCTACATCTTCAACTTTTCTTATAGTCATCATTCTCCTGCTCTTATCCCAATTTATTTGGGGTCAGCGCAACATGTGTTTTTCTTGTACTTCTCTATTAGTTGTCATCACGGTAGTCACTCCCTTTCTAGCCATATCATCTTTCACACAGTACATCCATCGTTTCTTTGGTCTTCTCCTACTCGTATAGCCATCCAAATGCATCGACATTTGCCTCATTCCTTCGCATCAAATGCTCATGCCATGACAACCTTTTTCTACACAACTTTTCAGTCACCGGTGTCACTTTCAGACTTCCTCATAAATACTCATTCATATTCATTCGGGTAACACCACACATCCCTCTTAGCATTCTCATCTCAGCTGCATGTAATTGCCTTTAACTTTCGTAAAACTGCCATGTCTAAAAACGGAAATGCGCCTCAGTACCTACAGCTAAGAAACTCTAATGGCTTATTTTCGAAACAAACAAAAGGAAATGACTAGTTCGTTAATTTCAGTATGTCAAGGACAATAAGCCGTTCGCTCCATTGGGCTTTGAAAATTAAGTCTCTTAACACATTTCAGTGTATTCACAGTTTCAGGGTATTCATGATAAGATTGCCGCCAAGCGTTGCATAATAAAGTCGTAAGAGCTCTTCGCTTTACAATTTTCGCAAGCTGCTACTACAAAAACTCGTAAGCAATGCAGTTAACAATGGTCCAGCTACTTGTAAAACATAAAAATTACTTCGTTGAAAGGAATTCCGACGCAACGGCGCGTCGTACAAACTCCAATATCAAACTCCATTGCTGGTTCGCTAGCTAGTTTGCGAAACCGTTTGTATTTCAACTGAGTAATGAGAATCAAATCATCGATAGATGTATGTGAACCTGGGCCATTGTGTGAGGTCGTAAGGATGTAATTGAGTTAACGGTGGTGAATGAACTTGGCACACACATGGTCCGTGTTAAGGAATTACATGTATAGGTATATAATATACATATAATAGGTCGCATGGGAACATTTTTGACCTGCTCGCCGAATGAAGGAAGGTGAACCGGTGGAACCCACTTATACCAATCAAGATAATGTGACATTCATTGGCTCCTATGACTGAATATTCAGATCAAAGTCGTTATTCGACATATTTTTTACCTTGTTACAATTTTTAGTCAACGCTAGAACGCAGAGCAATCATGTGTAAGTAAAAAATGCATGCTTTTGAGAAACAGAAAACTGATTTGAATAAAAAAAAAAAACAATTTCTAATAAACATGATATTTCATCAATCATCAATTCATCATTGATAAAATGATAATTTATCAATATCAAAATGTCAAAATATGATATTTCATCGTTGATCAATAATTCTGAACTGATAATATCATAAAAGATGATCGGAACTACAGAAGATCGCGGGGAAGACCCTGGATGAGACTCGCACGGACCTGGGGAAGCATGGCACAAAAGGGAGGAGGCCTATACTCAGCAGTGGGTGGAGTAAGACTGCCAATTATGATGATGATGAATGTCATAAAATGACATTCTATTGCTGGGATTTAATAACTGTAGTAAACGTTAAAAAAAATGTGTAAAATCAACAAATATGATAACAATTTTACTCGCTTTACCTACTACAATATAGGTACTTAGGTTTTTAATAAAATCAACAAATAATTCAAGGCTAGATGTTGTTGTTTGGGGGAGGCCTATATCCAGCAGTGGACGTCTTTCGGATAATATGATGACGATGATGATGAGATGTTGGTGAGCTATGAAGCGACTTATATTATGAAACAAGTAGGCAAAGCTATTTTCATAATTATTTAATACTAACTTGTAGAAAGACTTAACTTGTAGACTAAATCAGCTTGTTTAAATAATTATACCAAGACCGTATCTCCCTTCGTCATTCATTCATCAACGCAGTCTGTGTTGAGGTTGACAGATACTACATCCTACGATATATTACTGATAAGAAACTATTGTCTGTTAATTTTCTGATACCCAACTGTGAAGTGTTGATAACAGAAACCTGACAATATGCCTATAACCACCGAGTTATCGATTATTAGGCCCTACAGTAGTTTGTTACGCAAGAGTCATTTAATTCTAAATGAATGTCTTCGAGCAGTGGTGGCCCAGTGGTAACGGCCGCGACTTACGAGTTTGTAGGTCGTAGGTTCGAACCCAGGCAGGCGCTTTACTTTGTGTAAATTATTTTATCACCACTGCTCTCAAACCGGTGAAGGAAAACATCGTGAGGAAACCGGCATGTCCTAGAACCAAAAATTTGAAGACATGTGACATCTACCAACCCGCACTGGGCCCGCGTGGTGGATTACGGCCCACTCCCTCTCATAGAGAGGAGGCTTGTGTCCCAGCAGTGGGAACATTATAGGCTGATTTCTTGAATGTCTTCGATTGTACGGCCTCTTTAATTCTCGTTTAGTAAGTAATTAAGGGGACTACAGGACCTAAACGCAACTTTTAGAAGTCTTATAATGCCTTAAGACTCTTACAAACAAGCGCGACACGCGACGCTACACAAAGGCACCGCTTGTAGCGCTACACGCGGTGCCTTTGTGTCGCGTCGCGTGTCGCGCCTGTTTTTAGGAGCCTTTAAAGTATATGATTCACTGCAGTAAACAAAATCAGAAAAATACATGATATTCTTAAAGATATGATATGCTAGGTATATAGTGTGTTGAAAACATAATATCGACGGTTAAAAGGTAATAAGGCATAAGCGACATTTTGGTCGAAATTGAGTTATTATTGTCAACATACTTAAAAATAGAGATTAAGTGGGATGGCATTCATAACTCATTTTCGACCAAAATGTCGCTTATGCCTTATTACCTTTTAACCGTCGATATAACTAATTTGATACGATAGAAAAAAAATACGAAGATGCCTCTAAAAATTTCTTTTAACGATTATAAACCATACTAATATAATATACATGCAATCATTCTGATTTTTTGTCAGATTATTCTACAAGTAACATATTAGCATAATAGTGTTTTATTTTTTTTATAAAATCTATAGCTTTTTTGTAAATCGATAATTGCTTCATATTTTGCAATAAATTACCAGCGTTGTGTCATCGCGCTTCTCTTTCTTTTCTATGCAGTCCGACAGTGACCGCGCTTTAGGTGTTGTCGGCCTCGCATATCTGCATTATTGATGTTTCGATAGCATTAATTAGATCTAGAAATTATTAATTTCTAATCGTCTAGAAACTGGATGATATTGTGAACTTTGAACGTACATAGTGGTAGGTACTCACACATTTTCCTTATTGTTTACAAATGTAGAAACTTTATCTATCTGCGTACTTCATTGTACCTACTCTGTGATAACGAGTTACTTTAGGTATTATGTACTCTCCCTTACTACTTTTTTATACAACTAAAAAGCAACGAATGCACTAAACCGAGAAAGTGCTCCAGTCTTTAATGTGTCATTATAATTTAAGTATATATTTTATTTGAAGACCAAGAATGAAAAATAAATCATCATTGGTATGGAAAATTTCATTAATTATTTAATCAAAAAAATAAGGGGCTTGTGGCTTAGTAATAAAAGCTGCACGGGTTGATCGATCAGGTTAAGCTACGCTTGCCGCGGTTGGTCCTTGAATGGGTGACCATCTTTACATACTAATACCCCTTCGTGCCTCGGAAAGCACGTTAAGCCTTTGGTCCGTGCTGTCATTTGTAGATCTTTGACAGTCGTTACGGGTCGTCAGAAGCACGAAAGTCTGACAACCAGTCTTACTAAGGGGTATAGTGTTGCCCAGTTACTGGGTTGTGGAGGTCAGATAGGCAGTCGCTCCATGTAAAATACTGGTATTCAGCTGCATCCGTTTAGACGGATGGAAGCCGACCCCAACATAGCTGGGTAAAGGCTAGGCAGATGATGATGGTATAGAAAATTTGAACTGTGACAGATATTACAACAATGTAGGTATGCTGGTAAAGTTTTTAATTGCTCCAGTTATGATGATTATCGTCACGTATTAAAATATCATCATAACTACAAGTTAGTTTAAAAGTGTCAATAAAAGCCTTAGCTTTTATTGACACTTGTAAATTACAGATTCTACATATTAGACCATAAAGTGTGTCTGAATTTCAGAAACAAGAAGGTAATGATAAGGATTATTAGCATTTTGTTTTGTACAACATTGCGTTCTTATCGCCTTCTGACTTGATTAGTTTTCGGTTGGAAAAAATACGGTGAAATCATGCGAAAATGATAAACTGGTACCTATTTTGTTGGTTGTTATTATTAGTTTTAGGCCTGCACAGCGATGTTAATTGGGTTGGAGGTTTTTCAATCGGCATAACTCAGCACCCCAATTGCGTCACACTTTCAATTACAGTCCTAAGGATATTGCTAATCCAGTGTTTCATAATAATGTTCGAAAAATTTGACTGTTCAACAACGTAAATAACGCTATAAACGTCGTTGAACTGTCAAAATGAAAGCCATTGCTACTGTGTGTTACGCAATTACAGTAACATTGATTTTAAAATAACCAAAAATATCGAAAGTGGCGTTTAATGAGTTTTCTTTTACATTTTTTTTTCCGTAACAACAAATTTTGTGTTAAGGACTTGCAAGTTTTAAAAACATCGTCAAAAGTGGCGCTTGGTGAGTTTTTCCTCTACACAATTTTTTCGTTACAGCTAATTTTGTGTGCAAGTTGTAATAGCACTTAATTGTTAGCGTACAGTTAATTATTTAAATTTGACCGATAAGGTGCATTTATTGCGTATAACAGCTGTAGTATGAGTGTGACTCAATTGTGTTATCCTGTGTATCTAACATTTATGTTTTTAAACAAAGAGCGAACTGCGAACGAATTTAGACTGAGTAATGGACAATGTGACCAGCACTTCAGTTTTAATGTTGACGTTTGCTGACAACCTTTAGTATTTCGTTTTGTTCAGTTTATTTCTTCGTAGGCATTTCTTTTAATTTTCGTCTCGATATATTTTTTACCTTTTTTTGTTCACTGCCCTTTGTGTTGGGAATGGCAATGGCTAATACTGACTCATGGAGGTCATGGGACAACAGTAACACCCCTTTATTGAGTGATAAATTAAGGTCGGGACATTAGTATAGGACGAGTGCTGTGACGCATTTGTCTGGCTCGATAAGTGGACATCGCGACATTTGATCTAAGTTACAACTTAGCCTTTGTTTTGCCTAAATATTGAAAATGTGGCAATTATGAAGGTTAGTTATCACCAAAACCAACTAAAACGCTAGTTACACGTGGTGATTATTTGTTATTGCAGCTAATTGCTCGTTTCTGCGGTCTTTGGAGGAACGAGTGAGACAGTTTTGGCCGATGTTATAGGCGATGCCAATTTACGATCACTGCTTCGAAGTGCGTATACCGGAATCGATGCCATTCGGTACAAAACAACCAAGGTAACAAAGAATGGTCTAAATGAGAAGTCACGTTATCACGTTTTTCATGTTTTTTTGTTTTCGTTTACCTAGCGGATTCGTTGAACTATTTATGACAAATAGTTGAAAGAACATAATATATTTGATATGCTAAACACGAGACGCGTTTCTGGAAACGCTGTCACGCTTTAAGGGCTATAATATTTTTAGTGTTAAGTCGTTAAGTATGCACGTAGAATTTTAATAATTAGCGACTATTTGACCATACAATTTTGACGTTTAATAAAGGCCTCTTAACTTTAAACAATATTTATAAATAAAAGGGGCAAATACCTGTTTAAAATCCCAGCTGAAGAAGGCATCCAATTCAGATGTTATCCAATATTCTTCCCAACACACAAATATGTATCGTGTGGTGAAACAATAAAAATATAAGTATACCTAAACCTTACTAGTTTACTTTCCTATTTACATTATTTACTCTGCTATCTAATATAATGTGTAAAATTATTCCAATAAAATATAAAAATACGACCTTATCTGTCTGTCACGATAAAACAATAATACAAACCCACTTATCTAATATTGATATGTTTCGTTAGTTGTTACATTATTGCTTCCTACGAAAAACTAAATCAGCTTTATCAGTATATATTGAGTAGGTGAAGTAAAGATACGAGTAGGTTGGTACACGGACCATATTTTAATTTAATTGTATAACCCCACATAATACGACTTGAGATACGATAAACCAGCGTATATTGATATCACCTCGTATCCGCAACACTTAAAAAAGATTATCCTATACTGAAAATGTTGAAAACAACGTCGGAGATAGAGAATGACCTAACATAAAATGAATCCTCATCATCTTCAAGTACTTAAGTATACTTTAGCTGGGCAATCTTAAACCGTGGTGAACTAGGTCAGTGAGATACTGAAGAACTCATAGAGCCCCTTCTCATACCTTGACATGCAAGCAAGTCAATCTTACTAAAAGGTTCATGCTAAAGAGAATTGAGTTGGACTATCGCTAGTATATTAATTACTATTAATAGTCTCTTGAGGTAATAATCAATCAATGCTGTGTGGATTAGGTAGATACCTACATTCATATTGTCTTTTTCGGCCTGACTCACTCATTTACTCTGAGATAACCACGATTTATTGTATCTAACTGTAGGTGGTGCGAACTTTGCAGGAATAGATTCGGGACATAGGAATATATGCGCTAGACCGAAGATTTATTTTGATGAATGTTACGATCAAAGAGAATTAAACCACTTAGGCTATAATAGTCATTGGTTGCGATAGACTTTGAATTGCCACGATCATGAGCCATTGTACTTAAAGCGCAATGTCAGCTGTAGGAAGCGGTTTATTGCAGTTTACGATCACGATGGACTTACGTCCTTTAGACTCAACACATTAGCGATTATTGCCGCATGCATGGCATTAACTAACCTCTGATTGCTGTTTAGAACTTTATTCGAGATAAGGTAAAAGGCGTGAAGATATGCAATATCTTCTTAATTGACTCTTACAATTTACACTAAAGATAAGGCGATGATATTACATACGGCTACACATCAAGCTATACATTTCCAGTTTACGGAAATCCTATATAATTCGATATCATTCAGCTTATACTAGAAATGTATAGCTTGATGTGTAGCCCTGTGTACATAGTTATCGCCCGCCGATCAGTGAATTGTCATTTATTGTTGTTAGATCATTGCTTCATAAAATGTACAAGGTATTATCTGTCACGGTAACTAACTGGTGTGAACTCGTGTTCATGACGTGCTTAAACTATGTATATTGTCAGTTATTTATGAGTACTCTATAACTATATCTATCTCGGGTTCTCAGGTATTCATAAGTCATTGTTTAATTTTTCTTAAGATTTGTCAACAAGGTTCATTACGAGCTGAAGGCTGTTTCATGGAATTTGGGCGAAATCCTTGAGTATGTAAATACAGTAATCTTTTTTTATTTCAAATCGCATGTTTCTCAGCAAACAATTAAATACGACTGTAAATATGTATAAAAATATGGCACTTAGATCACTTTATAACATCAAGTAGGTATCTCTCATCGCATGCAAATGTATACCAAGAGAAAAGTATGTTTTCACGTATTAATAATTAACGCGAATGAAAAAAATACTTTATTGAGTCATTCATTACTATTTTTATCATTTCAACTGTTTGAGATGATAATTACTGTCACAATTAATGATGATTGACATATATTTTAATGAATAATTATTTATTAAATATGGAGGCCTTGGCAGAGTACAGCTTTGTGCCCTTTGGCGTCGAGACCCTCGGTCCGTGGGGTCCCAGTGCGCATAAGTTATTTGCGGAAATCGCGAAACGTCTAGTTAATGTAACTGGTGACCGAAAAGATGGCGGCTTTCTAGCGCAACGCATCAGCATTGCAATTCAGCGAGGAAATGCCGCCAGCATCCTCGGTACAATGCCCCTTAGGGCCCCTTAGGGCCTTTTTTAGGCTTAACTTAGTTTTAATGTAATTTAGTTAATGACTTAGTTTTAATGTAATTTAGTTAATGTTAATAATCATCATGTAATTTGGTTATGTAAATAAATAAATTATCATATTTTAATTATGATATTTGTTAAGAAATATGACATTATGACATTACACTGTCTTGTAATAGTTGTAATGTAACGAAACAATTTAAATATTAATAACTAAGAAATCTGTAAGGTAAGCGTAAACCTGTTGAAACCAATTGGTCAACAAATGCAAGTATCATTGTTATATATTTTCTAGATATTTTGATTACGAAACATACAAATACAGAAAGGTATCCTCCGTTTAGGTACCTACTTACATCCAACATTCCCATACCATTCAAAATCGGAAAATTCATATTTTATACGCTCGCCACCTATTACATGGTACTAACTGGCGAAATCTGGGTGTACATACATAGGCAAACATGAAGGAAAGTTTATATGTCATATCATTCAAAATCAGTCTCAATCGGTCTTATAATTTCGACAACTTGCACCACGCACAGTGGAACGAATGTATGGGAGCGGTTGGACGTAGACATGTCCGAAAAAAAAGAGTAAAATTATGCCAAACTAATGATGCCATCTTATTCGATTACTTAATGCCTTCATAACTTGTGGTGATGAATTTCTTCATAACTCCCATATTTCGGGAGTAATTTGAGAAAATGTGAAATTTTACTATGAAAATGAGTGTATCGAGCTCTCTCCCTCCTGATTCCGGGCTTGTTTCAAGTAGCGGTCTCTAATATCATAATGCTAATACTAAGAGCTATATTTAATACTAAGACACATAGTGCGCCAAATGTGCACTTTCTGGGATAAAGAGTGATGTTTATTTTATAACACAATTTTTTTATTTTTTGTTTATTTTGTTTATTAAAACCGTTTTTCTAAAGGTTTACCTTATTACAATAACATTTCTGAGCAGCCAATTAGAGAAGATATAAGCTAATTAGGATATATAATTAGGGACTTAAGGTTTACATATAAAACTGATGCACTAATGATTACTGATAAGAACATTGCTATTATTTAATTACTAAATGGCTCTTAATACACTAATTTAGCATGCATCATTTACTAATTATCACAATAACTAATTACCTTGCAATATTCAACAAAGGATACCTGGGATACCTGGATTTTATATAAATAGGTCACTATTAGTAACTTTAAAATCAGTGTTGATTTACACCTCGTTGTATCCAAGCTAATCTCGCAATGTATTTTCCAAATTTTAATACAAATCTTGATATTCACGTTGCTTTATGCGCACGCGCACATAAAGATTTACGCGACTTTAACTATTTGTTCAGTGTTTTAAAAGATAACAGTTGTGTTCAGTTATGTGAAAGTGCTGAAACAAGTTTAAAAGACTGGTGTCGTCGATTTTGCTACCGCATTTATGCAAAATGGACACAGTCTGGAAGAAGCACAGATAAGTTTCGGAAGAAACATGAGATTTGGCTACAGGCTGCAATTCAATGGCCGGAATTACAGAATGAAAATATGGAACCTTCTACAGAAAATATAAGTGACGTCATCGAGCCCATAATTTCTCCTGCTAAATCTGATGCTTCAACTTGTACACATCCTAGTCCTCGTAAATCTTTTGAGGACCTTAGTAACCGGCAAAAAAGAAGACGCACTGAAGATAGTCTTTCATGCAGCAGTAGCAGCGCTGAAATTATGTTTTCGGCCGAAAGGGCGCTTCAAAAGGCAGGACAAAGCGATACAGCTTATGTTATGAAATACTTGACGGAGAATCCAGAAGAGGCCTCAAAAATCAAAGCCTTCATTGAAGGTAAATCAATTCAGGTACGGGAAATATCCCCTTTGAAGGCATTGGCTCTTTATGTATCGATGAACTTATCGAAATGGCGCTATAACACTCTTCGGGATTTCAACACTCAAGAAGGAGCTCTTCAATACCCGAGTTACTACATGTTGGTTAAAGAAAAAATTAAGTGCTATCCGGCCAAAGAAGATCTCACAGTTACAGAGAGCTCTGCAAAAATCAAATTACAAGCCTTGATGGATTTAACCTCAAGAAGACTTATTAGGTCGTTAGAAACCCCTGTTGATCCCAATCAACAGCTCGTATTGACCAGCAAATGGGGTTTTGACGGATCATCTAGCCAAAGCATTTATCATCAAACGACGAGTGAAGATGAGCAAATCGATCTTGCTAGTAATTTTATGATTAGTCTTGTACCACTGCGGCTCGTCTCAAAAGGTGTAACAATTTGGGAAAACGAGCGACCATCTTCCACTTCATTTTGCCGGCCAATATTGTTTAAGTTTATAAAGGAAACCAAAGAAAATGTGCAGAGAGAGATGGCTGAAATCGAAGCAGAGATTGAAGCCTTAACTCCATCCACCATCACTGATGGAATTAGTGTCAAACACCAACTGCTGTTGACAATGATTGATGGTAAAATTCATTCCATTATATCCAATACAGCAGCTTCAGTGTGTGACATATGCAAGGCTTGTCCTAAAGAAATGAATAATTTAGAGTTAATCAAAGATAAACACGCAAACGAGGACATGTATAAATATAGCTTAAGCACCCTTCACGCTTGGATTCGCTCAATGGAATGCTTATTACACATTTCCTACAAATTAGACATAAAATCATGGCAAGTAAGGGGTGATATAGCAAAAAGGCAAGTTGATGACAGGAAGAAAAGAGTTCAAGAGGCTGTAAGAAGAGAAACGGGCTTACTTCTCGATGTTGTGAAACAAGGCAGTGGATCCACCAACAATGGCAACTCGGCAAGGAGATTTTTTGAAAACTACACTAAATCTGCTGAACTGACCGGAATAGATGCTATGCTTTTAAGAAAAATCTGTGTGATCTTGCAGTGTATTTCATCAGGAGAGAAGATCAACGTAACTAAATTCCGAGAGTTCTGCTTTGATACTGCTAAGCTTTACGTGGAGTTATACCCATGGTATTATATGCCGTCTTCACTTCATAAAATTTTAATGCATGGGCCAGACATAGTTCAGAACATGTCAATTGTGCCCATTGGTTTTCTATCCGAAGAGGCATCTGAGGCTAGAAATAAAGATTTTAGAAAATATAGAGAGGGGCATTCTCGAAAGCATAGCAGTATCTCATGCAATGAAGATATTATGCACAATCTTTTACTGTCTTCTGATCCACTTGTTACAAGTATCCGTCCAAAAGGAAATAAGTTTGTAAAAAAATCTTCTTTTAAGGAATTTTATGAGCTTACGGATTCTGAGAAAAGTGATATCGAATTTGTTAACATAAATGATTTAGCGGACATCGATTCTGAATTTGAATTAATTGATGATGATGATGATGACGAAGATAATTAAATGATGTTATTGTTTTAAAATGTGTAACTTAGTAAATTAGAGCTTACATCTTAATTATTTATTGTACTTTTAATGAAACTAGGTAATTTATTATCAACTTACTTAAAAGTCATACTCTCATCAGTTCTTGTGAATATTTTTGTTAATATATATTTCTGTATATATATAATATATTTATAGACCTCTTAATAAGTCTGTCTGCGGTTTAAAGTAAATACAAATGGGGAAAAAACGTTTTTTTTTTAAATTTTCATTTCCTTTTATCCCAGAAAGTGCACATTTGGCGCACTATGTGTCTTAGTATTAAATATAGCTCTTAGTAATAGCATTACGATATTAGAGACCGCTACTTGAAACAAGCCCGGAATCAGGAGGGAGAGAGCTCGATACACTCATTTTCATAGTAAAATTTCACATTTTCTCAAATTACTCCCGAAATATGGGAGTTATGAACAAATTCATCACCACAATTTATGAAGGCATTAAGTAATCGAATAAGATGGCATCATTAGTTTGTCATAATTTTACTCTTATTTTTCGGACATGTCTACGTCCAACCGCTCCCATACATTCGTTCCACTGTGTGCCGCGCCCGCGATATCGCCTCAGTATGCAGGAGCCTTTAAGCTAACTCAAAGCCACCAGCCAGGAATATTTAAAGATAGTTTTAGATCGAAGTACCTACCTAGTACCGTAGTGTGGCGTTTAGTGCCAGGTTGTTCCTCACCAACATTTCGTCCCATTAATCCATTAGACGTTTCCCGCAATTATGTTTGACAATTTGCGTGAGACGTCCAGCGAAATAAACTTCAAGTGCCTCTATGCTAACCTATAGGTACTTACCTACTTCTACATCCATACAGTGTTGAACAAATGTTAAACAGAATCAGCCTATAATGTTCCCACTGCTGGGACACAGGCCTCCTCTCTGTGAGAGGGAGTGAACCGTTTACCAGCAGGCTTAGCATGACACTCTCTATTTCTTCGAAGAATAGACACGGCTCCTTAGTTCCAAAGTGACATTTCGTTTCTCATTTTTTGACATCCCACCGTAGACATCCTTCTTCATAAAAAAGGACCTAGACAAAGATCGTTAGAAACGAAAGACAAGATGACAGATTGTAGAAGGATTTCTACGGTGAGATGTCAAAAACTGAGAAACGACATTTCGTTTCAAGAATAGAGTGTCATGCTAAGCCTGCAGCACGCGGGCCCGGTGCGGGTTGGTAGATGTCACATGTCTTTGAATTTTTGGTTCTAGGACATGCCGGTTTCCTCACGATGTTTTCCTTCACCGTTTTGAGGGCAGTGGTGATGAAATAATTTACACAAAGTAAAGCGCCCGTCATGGGCTTGCGGACGGTGAGCAATGGGTAGCTCACCGTCCGGTAAGGACCAGGGCCCGGGTCGACGGCGCGTTGTATTCCACGCGCGCCTCAAAAAGATGTCGTCAGCACAAGTGTAGGGGTCCACTAGGGCCGATGCCTGCCGGGGTCGCGGGAAGGTACAAAAGGGTTACCGAGGGCCCTGGTAACACAGGCAACAGAAGGAATACGGGTGGGTTTTAGTCAGTAAGAGTCTGACACATCCTAACGCTCCGCCCAGAGCGGGAGAAGTAATTTGATGATTTCCCACCCAAAAAAAAAAGGGTTCGAACCTACGACTTACAACTCGTAAGTCGCGGACGTTACCACTGGGCCACCACGTGCTGCTATCAATGTTAAACAATGGCCATGAATGGTTAGATACCTACTGTTATTAATAAACAAATAATGTTTTAGTGAAGCTAAAGATCGCGGTAGCTATCCTTGAAAACGCGAAAGTCATTTCACGAAATTGGAACATTTATTGCCCTCGTGCCGAAGTGCAACGACACCGCACATTTTAACGCTGTTGCGAGCATGAATAGCGTAAATTAGCTTATTTTTGTTGTTAACTCGCTTGCATCCTGCATCCAACGTCAAATAATACGTCAGTTCAGTATACATATTGTTTTATTTTTAAACGAGGATTTTGCATGCGTTTCGTGTGCGACTGATTGCATCGAGATATACAAAGTATTATAGGTAATTATATCTCACGGCGCATCGCACACTCAATTCGAAACGGGTTGTACGACATATCCAACATGTAACTCACAGTATGCAAGCAGGCATAAAACAAAGTTTCTCCGAATTTAATTTCGTTACTTCCATAAAGGTATTTTTTGTTGCAATTACTTGATTTACGACACCCACTGCGCTGCGCTTCTTCGAATTTGAAACACGAAGCTCGCCACTTGATTCTTTCATGGATATTAATTTATTACATGACATCCCTGAAAAGTAAGAATATAAATGACGTGCCTGTTAATTATTTATTTACGAGGTAATTTTAATGTACAAAAAGGCTGACACTGAGATTTGAGATATTTTATTTATGTGCATTAAATAACAATTTATTTATAGTATAATTAGGTGTGGGTAATACCGTCAATCGACAATACCGGTCAACACATTATCTCCCGTATTATGAATAATGTGAACACGCGCACAGACAAAATGTGTGACCTAACCTCACCCCGCACCTCCGCTGCAGGGATGCCAATTTAGCGCCTTCGGGGTTGATCTAGCCCTTTGTCTTCTTTTTCAGCTCCGAATATAATGATTTAGTCCCTAGCTCAAAATCTAGCCCAAAACTATCCCTCCAGAGTTTAAGAAAGAGTTAAAAATAAAAATCAACAGCGAACGAGGCTGGGAAGGAACACAGTATTTAGCGAGGAACAAGAAACGGATATGGCCGAACAAATTAAGTTATTAGCTTAAATATTTTATGGCTGCACTTCTCTTGGTATCAGGAAAATGGCGTATGTATATGCTGAAAAAACAACATGCCCAACAACAACTTTAATATCACTCTAGAAATGGCTTGAAGAGAATGGCTGAAAGGGTTATTCAAACGAAATAAATTATTTTCACTCTTTCATACAAGTATGAATAGAGTCACGGCTTTTAACAAGCAGGAAAGACCTTATTTTTTCAAATTACTCGAAAACTTAACAGACAAGTTCAATTTTTACCCAGAAGTATTATATAACGTTGATGAAACGTGGTTCTCTGTGGTAGATGGGCTCATGAAGAATGTTCAGGATATGATTCTCCAGAGGACTATAAGTGTGATTTATGCATCAACCGTGCTTGACTGGTATTGGACACGCAATGACTGGTATTAGCATCCTAGGCGTCTAATACCGGTCAATGCAATTTTTTTTTGTAATTTTGATTGTGCCATTTTTTTTATTAATACTGTCTCTGTTATTGAAATATTGTTAGAAGGCTGATTTAAGTTTAATTTGTTACATAATGGAATAAAGATATAGTAGATACAATCTGAGATATTATTGATCTCTCTCTGACCGCCATTACCCATTCTTACCCTACTTATATTACTTATATTAATGTTCCAGTCACGCACGATTCGAGGTATTATCACAGGGCAGACTGCGAATAGGTAGGAAAGTACACAATACTACTGACGTGTTTATCTACTTTAATAAAACAACAAAAATAACAAATGAGACTTAAGAGCGTTCATCCCGGGCGAGCTGGCAACGTCACATTTCTAGAGGGTTTTCATGATTATTTAATTAAGGGGATTACATCGCTCAAATCCCAAAAATACCGTATGTTTAACGAAGTTTGTAGATGAAACCTGTGGTGCGTTTTCGATATAAAAAGTATATGTTATACTTAAGGTCATTACAAATGCATTGTATTGTTTAAAATTTTAATAAACTTTTCCAAATTTTGGAAAAAAAATATTTTAAATAGGTCCTTTTTCAACCTAAATTGTAAATGTTCTCTGTAATGGCTGAATAGTTCGGCATGAATTTTGTACCAAAAAATACGTAATGACGTATTTAACAATTTGTATTGTTTTTTTTTCGTATTTCATTAAATATTTTTTAATAATAAATAAAAACCCGAAACTACGCGAGAAAAGCCTGTGATGCACACCCGGGACGCGACACTTCAGTGTCTCTATGACTCCGGTGACGGGTGGACTATACGCGCGTTATTTTTTTCAAATAAAATAGTAAGTTCACTTTTTGAATGATTTCTGAATGAAATCATATTGTAAATAGTACAAATATAAATATTTCGTAAAATAAGAATATAAATTAAGTTTGTAAATATATATAAAGTAGTTTGTAGTTTTGTTTTGTTTTTTGAACCCATCATAGAGTAAGCTTGAATATGCCTAAATATAAAAATAAATGTAAAGTGAAGCGTGGACGAGCTCTCCAAAACTATTGGTAAGTACCTACCCTTTTAGTGTATATACATATTATTATTTCTATGGTGTTTATTTTTTTATCGTTTAACTATCTCGAGAATTTCGTTTGATGGAGGATGGAGACCTAGGTGACTAATGATGTCACCTACCTGATGGTGGACTCCGAAGGTGGGTATAGGATCTCATTGATGGCACTACGTAGAACCATCGTGTTTGGACTCATTTGAAAGAGCTCGTAGAGAGCTAGGCGACTGGTGATGTCACCTACGTGATAGTGGACTCCGAAGGTGGTAAAGGACCTCATTGACGGCACTACTTAGAGCCGTCGTGTTTGGACTCATTTGAAAGAGCTCATGGAGACCTAGGTGACTAATGATGTCACCTACCTGATGGTGGACTCCGAAGGTGGGTATAGGATCTCATTGATGGCACTACGTAGAACCATCGTGTTTGGACTCATTTGAAAGAGCTCGTGGAGAGCTAGGCGACTGGTGATGTCACCTACGTGATAGTGGACTCCGAAGGTGGTAAAGGACCTCATTGACGGCACTACTTAGAGCCGTCGGGTTTGGACTCATTTGAAAGAGCTCATGGAGACCTAGGTGACTAATGATGTCACCTACCTGATGGTGGACTCCGAAGGTGGGTATAGGATCTCATTGATGGCACTACGTAGAACCGTCGTGTTTGGACTCATTTGAAAGAGCTCGTGGAGAGCTAGGCAACTGGTGATGTCGCCTACGTGATAGTGGACTCCGAAGGTGGGTAAAGAACCTCATTGTCGGCACTACGTAGAGCCGTCGTGTTTGGACTCATTTAAAAGAGCTTATGGAGACCTAGGTGACTGATGATGTCACCTACCTGATGGTGTACTCCGGAGGTGGGTATAGAATCTCATTGATGGCACTACGTAGAACCATCGTTTTTGGACTCATTTGAAAGAGCTCATGGAGACTTTGGTGACTGATGATGTCACCTACCTGATGGTGGACTCCGAAAGTGAGAGAGAGAGAGAATGTGAGAAGATAGCTGAAGTTGTAAGGAGTAACATAGGTTGCTTTTGTCCCATAGCACGTTCCCGTGGGATAATTTTCGACCCTCACACGGGCGAACCCGCGGGCAGCAGCTAGTCAATTATGAAAAAGAACGTTCATATTTAGGCGTCAGTAAACATTTAGGTATTATCAGTATTTTTGTTCATTTTATCATTTAACAAAAGGCTCCGAATTTGTCTTCGTGGTGCCGAAATGTCTAAGAAAGACACCTGAGGTCGTAAACAGCCGCCTTGCTTTTGTTATTGTTAATTGCCTAGAACACGTGTGCCATTGCCCTTAGATAATGTAATTAGGAGCCTATTGATTCAAATATAAAAAAGTATTATGTGATATCCAGGTATTTTTCTTTTTTCACACAACATAACGAAAAAAATGCTCGGGCCCTTGAGTTTCGTTAAAAAGAAGTTACATTGTAATATACCGGCTGACTATTTTTACCGTCTTGAATAAAATTGGGTATTATACCTTTGGTGAACGGAGCAGAAAGCCTATGGCTTATTTTTTTTTTTTAGTTTTCACTAGCATAGAGAGAAATTAATCTATCACTAAATAGTAAACATTTGAAGTATTTTTTCACACTAAAACAATAAAAACAGAAACCTGTGATTTGAACTTGGATATTCATTTATCGATTTATTTATTTTTTACTAATTGCGCAGAATATATCAATGAATTCGTAGCGCGATTCTATCCTTTGAAGCCTGCCGATAGATACTCGCCACACTTGCCGTCGGCCTCTTTGATATCCTGTCGCAGGTGCACGAGCCGCTCATGCATACTCGCTCGCCCGAGTCCCGCTCTCTCTCTCTCTCTCTCTCTCTCTAGTACTTACATCATTCATTCATGCGTGATCGCAGCCAACGCCGCCATTTCCTATCTTCTCCTGTTTTGGCTATTATTCGTTTTACGCACGGGCCGTAGCATGAATAGTTTTCATGTTTTTTTTTTGAGATACCTTATCGGAACTTTTACAAATTCAATGGTACTAACCAAATATAACCAAAACAATTTCCAGACCGTAAAAATGTCATTCCGTATATATTCTTTTTGACCCTATATCGGCTGTAAAAACATATGACTAAGTATTTTCTTAGCCATTGAACAAAAAAAAAAAAAAGAATATCTTAATAATCATCTTGTATATTATTAAAATGTTTGTTATAGCTTGAACAACATGAAGATTTACCAGATTTGATTATTGAAGAAACACAATCACAAGCAGAAACAAAATATTATATATCTGGATGACGAGTCATTGACATTGCTTACTTTTTCCAAAATTCAAGAAATAGGTGGTCATGGTGCTTTAAACTGTGGTATACAATGATTGAAACTCATAGGAGAGAAAAGCGTAGGACTTGCATCTAAGTTTACAGTAGAGTACTTTTTTGAAAATAAAATGAAAATAAAATTATGTACATTTTATTTGAATTGTTTTTTGTCGGAACTTTTGGATACGCGGCATAGTCGAAATATGGAAATTAGAAATCCGCCATATATATTACAAGCAATAAAGAACAAAGAAGACCGGAAATGGTGCATAACGTACAAAAACTAGAAGACAAAGATATGTGCGCACTTCAAGAAAGCCTACATGCACCTTCAACACCAACACCAATCCCAATAAATGACCAACCGACCTGTTCACGCTTTTTGGATTTCAATGACTTTTAACGGTAATTAAAAGTTTTAGATTTTGTAAACGAAACATTTAAAAAAAACTAAACTTATTTTTTTATTTTACTAGTCATCATCAGACACCCAACTTTATTACCTACACACATAGGAAAATACATGGTCAAATCAAATCGATCTGATGACATTATTTATGATTGTGGTTACTACTGACACTGACATGGTCATCATCAGACCTTCAGAATGTATGATATAGTAGCACCCGTGCTCAATTAGATAAATATTAAAAGCTAGGTCATCCTAACTATTTCCGTTACTGAGCACCGATAAGCACTTACCTGGTCATCATCAGACCTTCAGAATGTATCATGTAGTAGCACCCGTGCTCAATTAGATAAATATTAAAAGCTAGGTCATCCTAACTATTTCCGTTACTGAGCATCGATAAGCACTTACCTAGTCATCATCAGACCTTCAGAATCTATCATATAGTAGCACCCGTGCTCAATTAGATAGATATTAAAAGCTAGGTCATCCTAACTATTTCCGTTACTGAGAACTGATAAGTGCTTACCTGGTCATCATTAGACCTTCAGATTGTATCATGTAGTAGCACCCGTGCTCAATTAGATAAATGTTAAAAGCTAGGTCATCATCTATTTCCGTTACTGAGCACCGATAAGCACTTACCTGGTCATCATCAGACCTTCAGAATGTATCATGTAGTAGCACCCGTGCTCAATTACACAAATGTTAAAAGCTAGGTCATCCTAACTATTTCCGTTACTGAGCACCGATAAGCACTTGCCTGGTCATCATCAGACCTTCGGAATGTATCATGTAGTAGCACCCGTGCTCAATTAGATAAATGTTAAAAGCTAGGTCATCATCTATTTCCGTTACTGAGCACCGATAAGCACTTACCTGGCCATCATCAGACCTTCGGAATGTATCATGTAGTAGCACCCGTGCTCAATTAGATAAATATTAAAAGCTAAGTCATCCTAACTATTTCCGTTACTGAGCACCGATAAGCACTTACCTGGTCATCATCAGACCTTCAGAATGTATCATGTAGTAGCACCCGAGCTCAATTAGATGAATGTTAAAAGCTAGGTCATCCTAACTATTTCCGTTACTGAGCACCGATAAGCACTTACCTGGTCATCATCAGACCTTCAGAATGTATCATATAGTAGCACCCGTGCTCAATTAGATAAATGTTAAAAGCTAGGTCATTCTAACTATTTCCGTTACTGCGAACCGATAAGTGCTTACCTGGTCATCATCAGACCTTCAGATTGTATCATGTAGTTAGCACCCGTGCTCAATAAAGTAACTGATGAAAACTAGTTCATTAAGCAAAGTGCATCTACAATTACAAAATAAATACAAATTATGATGTAGGTACTCGTACAAGACTCATAAGGGACAAAAAAATGTATTAAATCTCTCAGAGAGCGAATAAAATAGGCAAAAACGATGACAACTCTGCGACACATCTGTGTTCTTGCTTTATCTTAAGTTCGTTTTAGTGAAGTATGGCCGTTTGTCGGTAGGTGGCGCCAAAGTAACTAATACCAGAACGGAGATCAAATCATCAAGGTCATCGAGCAATGTAATACCCTTAAATAATCAAAGTACTTTTTTTTTCAGCCAAGTACTAGATCGCTATTTTTTGACAGTTATTTTGGTATTTACTCAAAATAAAACTGGACAAGTGCGAATTGAAATCGCGTGGTGAGAGTTCCGTACAATGATTATGTTATCTACGATGTATTTTATCCCAAGAACAAACTTAAGATTGTAGTTGCAAAACATGTTCTCTCATACATTCCAACTGCAAATGTAAGTTTGTACGCACAATATTGGGAAATTTACCATGTTATTTTAACTCCTTAAACTTCTAATAGATATTCCTGTAATCTATAAACATTTTTTTTATTTTCTAACTTGCCCATTTATTACGCAAGTGAACCCTTGAATCGAAAAGTGGTGTTCACAGACCTGCAATATTTTTGAACGGCCTATCCAACAATACCCCACACCATGGGGTAGACGAGAAAAAAAATATCATCCCCACATTATGTGCAAGGGACCTCTCTTGCACGTAATGTGGCGATGATATGTGGTGTGGTGGGTTTCTTGTTTACTACACAACCCTAAAAACAACAAAACTTCTTTTCTATATCTATGGGTTGAACGCTCTTAAAATTAGCTAAGTAACACAAAACCCCATGGCAGAAAATCTTCTATCCAATAACTGGTAGTTACGCATTTTTTAAATAAAAAATAAAACATGATTAAATAATTTAAAAGCAAAGATAATAAATAAGACACATTTTCTAAATATTTTTATTTTATCATTGTTGCCAAGTGATTAGTATAAAAGATCGATAGTCAGTGCGTAACAATTAGGATAAATATTAGTTCGATAATTATGCGGACGACAACTTCGCGAAGATAGCACATTGGTTAAGGGTATTGGCGTCGAGAGACAATCACATCACGTGAGATGATATGTAAACAAAATTCGTAAGAAGTTATGTCATACCTTAGAATAAATAAATAATAAAAAATATTTCGGAATTTACGGAATGGATCTGAAGTTTTTTTTTTGTTTTTTAGTATTCCGATACCAAGCTACAAGAACATCATCGAGATAAACGAAGTGCATTAATGTTACTTTTAAATGCTTAACCAACTGTAAAATGAAACGTTTGTAGTAACAATTTGCGGGCCAAAGAGAGAGCGAGAAACCATTGTTGGCGAATCATATTTTGATCTAGATACTATAGAGGCATGAGGAACAGGGTTTAAAGTTCACTCATCCTCCATAGAAAAGGGAGGATCCTCCGACCAGACGGGTGTCGGTGTCTGGTGGGCAAGTGCCGACGACGGTTGATGTCGGGATGTTATATATATGCTAGTTGCGCGGTAAACTCTGCTTGCGCGATGCAGGATTTTGCGTGATGTCAGTGTGATGCGTAGTTCGCATGTGGCGATGTAGATGTCGGCACCATAACCTGACACTGACCAGTAAATTGCAAAAAAACGTAAACATTGTATTTCGCGGGCTACCACACCACTGCGGATCTACCTTAAGGCGCTGACAATACCCAATTGACCAAATTAGGCTTCTCTTAAGAAAAAAATTGCCAAATCTGTATAGTTTGTGGTAGCGGAAAAATATATGTTAATTTTGAACATATTTCCCAGAACTTGGTTGTTACTAAAAGACGTTTTGAAAAAAAAATCTCGATACAAACTAACGTTAAACTAACCTTGAGTTCTAATCCAAAATATCTGCATTAGATATCAACATACGCTACGTATTTAATTAATAACAAGAACGTCATATTTGAATGCAGAACTTGGTTGTTTTTTATTTTCGATTACTCAACTCAATTTTGAGTAAATAGATAATTGCTTCATATTTTGCAATAAATGACAAGCGTTGTGTCATCGCGCTTCTCTTTCTTTTTTAATGAATCCAACAGTGACCGCGGTTTAGGTGTTGTCAGCGTCTTAAATCAGTTTCCGCAAAATATTTTCCTATAGTTCGTAATCGGTTATGATGAAATACCTTTTATTTATGATTACTGATAAATTAAAATAATTAGGTTGCTGCTTACTGCTGAGCATGAGGTCCTGGGTTCGATTCCCGAGTCGGGCAAAGTGTTATTGGGTTTTTCTATCTGGAATTTCTTAGTAGCAGCCCGGAGTCTGGTTTGAGCCCCGTTGATGGCATTAAAATCAAAATCAAAAGTCATTTATTCAAACTAGGCTGAGAAGCAGCCTTCTCAGCCTAGTTTGAACCCCCTATTACATGGGACTGTGAAATGTGTGTGTACTACAGGTACACCTCAGCCCAACCCTTCGGGGAAACAAGGCATGATGTTATATTATGTAAAATAATTAATTAGGTAGCTTATGCTGCAGAAAACCTACATTATTTTGTATTTAATTTTCTAAATATAACTGTATTTTATTCTCGTTGCAATCAGGTATTTAGGGTTCCGTCGTAAACATCTTATAGTTTCGCCATGTTCCGTCTGTCTGTCTGACCCCACTGTAGCTCAGAGACGCTTAGTACTAGAAAGCTGTAATTTGGCATAGGTATACATATTAATCACGCCAACAAAGTGCTAAAATAAAATCTTAAACAATTTTTTTTAGGCTACCTCCCTTGCACCTAATGTGGGGATGTATTTTTTTCTCGTCTACCCCATGGTGTGGAGTTTCGTTGAATAGGCCGTTCAAAAATATTGCGGGTCTGTGAACATGTGTAATATTATTAAAGTGCTAATTTTTGGAGTCAAGTTTCCCTCCGTCTGCCAGCTAAATAGTTATTTATGGAGATGTGATAAAAATCAGGGCAGTAGTGCATATTTTTATAATGAAATTAAAAGGAAAACTATCACAGATAAGTAGGCTTTACAAGTTAACGAGTAATAGTCGAAAGTTGGAGAATTGTGATCGTGACGTAAATCGATATATGGGAGAACATGTTTTTCAACTACAATGTTAAGTTTTTTTTTTTGAATAAATTCATCCCAAGTAATCCCAATTAAGGAACCCTTCATTGTGCGTGGTCCGACCCGCACTTGGTCGGTTTTTTTATTTTAATGTAGATACATTTACTTTAAAGGCTCCTACATACTGGCGCGACTTGTCGCGCGACGCGTCGCGACACAAAGGCACCGCTTGTAGCGCTACACGCGGTGTCTTTGTGTCGCGTCGCGTCGCGCGACAAGTCGCGCCAGTATGTAGGAGCCTTTAACCACCGTATTCGATGATGAAATAATTTGCATATATTATGACATTTGGACATCATTAGTGTAATGAATGGCGCTTAATATAATTTTGATAATTAACGTTACGGTAATGACGCGTGGTCGTAGGTTGTAGACCTGTCCCCAGGGTTTTAATTTAAATGTTTATTATTTTAATTGACAGTCAAACACTAAAACCTACCTAGACTATATCGAGTTTTTACACGTATCATATTTATTTATTTTCGTCTTGGTCTTTTTTTATAGTTTTGGTCCTTTGGTCCAGTTAGACAAGAGATGCAATTCCCATATTTTTAAAAGAACGTTCGTATTCTAATCTCAGCGTGAATCTGTAAAAAATTCTTTAATTTATCGACATTTTTAACAAGATTTTAACATTGACTGTCGCTGAAATGCGACTATTAATTTATCGTCTTTAAGTACGAGAATTGGCCTGGTTCAGCGCGCAAAGAAATTATTATTAGTACGTATCTCTCATTATCCCATTAATCATTAATTCTATATGTTAGTTCTTGGGGGCTTGAGTTGATTTTGTGTTTTGAATAAATGTTGTCAAAACCAAACATAAACCCCTGTTTTAAAAGGTTAAAGATACAAGAGCCGATGTTAAAATAACAGAGCGCTTTTGTAATAATCTCGAAACACTCACAGATGCACGTGGCGTCACGCTGTGGGTGAGAATTGTTCCAAGATTTGAATATTTATTGAGAATATATTTACTTCCTGTGCACGAATGCACGTGTCTATAAACTCGGCGCTTCGAGTCGCACCTATGCATAACCTTGGCCAGTATCAACGTTACAATATTGTTTGTTTTGGTTTTCTGTTTACCTGCACCATAGGAAAAGGAAAAAGAACTGTTTAGTGCCGACTTCGATTGACATTTATCAGGCTGACAGCATACAACACCCGAACTACTTGTGATCGTCATTTTGTTTGTCCTAGCGTGGTGATTGTTTGTTGTTTGCCCTCTGTTCGTTATAATTTTTCCTTCGGAAGCCTATGTATAACTATTATTATAATGTTTAACTTTCTGTGTTGTGGTTAGCTAGCGACCTCGACAATTGATGATTAGCGTAGCGTCGGGGGTCGGGTTGCTTCCTTCCCTCAAATATGGTGAGGGAGGTAATGGCTGATCTTTGCGTCATGCTCGTGAACGGGTGCTGCTTGTGGTGACTGGTCTTCTTGCTGACCATGGTTTTGTTATTGTTATTAATAATTAACTGTTTATTTATTTTACTTCGACGGTCCTAGTTTATCGTAAGTGACTTTGAGTTAAAGCTATGGCTTTATGTAAGCGGAGACGCCCTTGATACCAGAATCAAGTTTTTCTAACTGAACAGACAGCTGTGCTGCTGGGGAGTTTGTTACGCCAATTCTTCTTCCCAGCTAAATCACTAGGAAGTGGTGAAGGGCGGACGTTTTGGGGGACTGTCTTATGTAATTTTGTTTTTTTTTTAATGTGCATTTGAATTTTTTTTTTATTTTCTCCGTTATTTCTGATAAACACTACGTATGACTGCTTTGTCATTTGATCAAAATTAATACGTCTTTCATAAGCCGTTTGCTGAAGCTTGGCGCCTGTGTGTATGTTTTCAGAGTTTATCTAACAAGCAGAAAATTATCATCGCAGAACCACGTGTCCAGGGAATAGTACCTTTTAGTCACGGGCTACCGTTGTACGAGTATTTACATAACTGAGCACGTCTGGGGTCTCATAACACGAACATTGTCTATTGTTGGAATTCTATCCCGATGGCATTTGACGTCGCACTGAGCCAACAAAGGCAACAGCCGGTATAAGGCTTCATAAGCATGTTACATTATAGGCTATCTAAATAAGAATAGTTTGGCTTTGACAGATCAGATCGAACTTCGCATTAATTAATGTGTCAGCGCATATAAATACAAATTTCATAAACTGTTTTTTTTTGACAATTAAAATGTGACAGTTGGCGAAAAGGTTAATCCCGTCTGAGGTTAATCCAAATTATTCGTCATTTATATTTAAATGTATATTAGTTTTATGTCATAACTCGTTATAGTGTCATATTTTCCTTAATTTGAAAATGGTTTGTATGTGTATATACATTTAATCATTTTAACGGGTTATTCCCTACCCCGATCCCGAGGTCACCTTCCCGGAGAATATAATCCCGAATACGATAAATATGATTACATTACTTTTTTTGCTATTGTTTTCAACTTGTCGGTCAACATAAAAAGTTTGTGTGAAATACATAGTTTATATGAAATTTTGTACAATGTCGAATTATAGTTTTAATAGAGGTAGGTAAATAAAGTTTGAATAAAATCTATCAAAAATATAAAATAAATCTTACAATATTATCAAACCATACCTACCTACTTAGCGAATATACAATTTATTATTTATGTATTTTACAATTTATGACAACAATAATTATTTCAAATTCAAAGCACAGTCGGGCGAGAAGGGTTGCCAAATGTTATCTGTCTTTTTTAATTTAATTAATCTTTAATTCATCTTGCGACATTATTGTGATTGTATCTCTTTTACGTATTTTTGATTTTATGTATTGTAAAAAAATAATAATATCTAATTATGACAACAATCATTATTTCAAATTCGAGTTATAATTTATTAACAATAGTGCGGCCGGCTGGACAATATGTCTGTCTTTTTTAATCTTGCGACATAATTGTGATTGTACCTATCTCTTTTACGTATTTTTGATTTTCTGTATTGTAAAAAAATCATGAAAGTGAAACTGATTTTGCGTGTTAAAAAAAGTATATTTTAGAGTTATTAACTATTTAGGTACTATGCTACATTATAAAAAAACATTCCTCAAAGTGAAACTGTTTCTGCGTATTTTTTAAATTATGTTAATGTTCCATGTAGAGTAGGTATTTTGATTTTCTGTGTTGAAAAAGGAACTATTGTGATAATAATAGAACCTGTGATTGCTCTAGGAGACTCTATATTGTATTCTTTAATTATATATTTACCTTAACTAAGCAAGGTCAATTTTTTTTCTGATCCTTAAAGTTAAGTATTATAATTTTTGTAAGTAATCAAATTTTATTTAGCATATCAAACTCAAACTAAAAGCATTTATTTCAAATAAACCAATTACAGGCCCTTTTGAATTGTCAAGGGGTCGGTCGGTCACTAAGAAAGATGAAGCTAGTTGCCCATTCCAAAGCGTAGTAGGTACCTATGGAGAAGAACGGGCAATAAACTCCACGGACACTCTTTTAAATCAACGTATTATGGTTAAAAAATACATCATTCATTTTGGAATATTATGCATGTGAGAACGAT
Source organism: Atethmia centrago (assembly GCA_905333075.3). Classification (NCBI taxonomy): domain Eukaryota; kingdom Metazoa; phylum Arthropoda; class Insecta; order Lepidoptera; family Noctuidae; genus Atethmia; species Atethmia centrago. The sequence goes on along the minus strand of HG995380.1, from coordinate 27,296,554 downwards.
GCAAAACGTAAAAGCGTCCGTAATAAAAAGATTAACAAAAAAAAAAAAACAATTCAAAAATTAAAATAAGCCGTGGCAGGTAAGAGATGACCAGTCTCTACTGAGACGGCGGCGCCCGTTCACGAACATGACGCACGGATTAACACCATTCTGATTCAGCTCAACCATTTTGAAGGGATATCATCTGCTGACGGTACTTTTAAGCTAAACTGACTTTTCATTGAGTTTATCAAGATAAAAATAAATCGGGGTCCTCCGGGACGGGGGCCTCGAGTATCGGGGTACTTAGGGTATAACCCATTTTAACGCCTATTGTTATGCAGCTGCAATAAGTATTTATGATCTATTTAGAAAATAAACAATTACATTTCATCGAGTCTGTGTAATTTAGATATAACTCATCGTAATATATGACATGACGAATCATTCATTTTTTTGTTTCAAATAGGTATTTTATAATTAATTATTTTTAAATAATTAAGTATATTTGTGTATCTATTACTTTTGAATACATTCTATAATGTCATTTCATTTTATCAGTACAATTTATCTATCACTGTTGGGGCCACGCCGGAATAGACAGATGGAGACGCCTGCGGCCTGATACTGACGGACGTATCCTAAGATAACACTTAAGTACTTCGTAAGAATATAAATAAAGAAACTTAGGTAAATTATGTGTGTTACACATTTGTATCACAGATGCAACACGTTTATGGCACATTATAATAATGTCCCTAGGTAAGTAGGTACTTACTGCACTTGAGATTTTAAAGCTAAATATTTTAAAATTGAACAGAGATAAAAAATACATAAAAACAAACATGTTGTTTCATTTTACTCAGATAATGCCCGTATTCCTAATATTTGATATTTATACTGTAGGTATAAGACACTGTCAGAAACAGTACCTATACGAAGTAAACAAGCATATTTTATATGAGAAGAAATACACGCCACACCACAAAAAAAATGAAGATATTAAAATTTGACACTCAAATATTTATCCCATTGCAAATAATTTTCTGACGAAAACCACGCAACCTTTCCTGAAAGCTTAACTATTAACAAATACGAATGTTAATACAAATTACCTTACTCCAAGGTTTATTTAAATTTCACGACAGCACAACACGAGGTGATCACTGTTTACTCAAATGTTCATAAGTACAAACACGTCAGCCTCTGGTCACCACTTCTATCAAACTGGCGTATCCACATTCCACTGTATTCTCCACGAACTAATCCTATACAGAGTGATTTGATAACAAACGAAAAAAAACAAAAAGACAACTAATATTTATTTACATCGTTACAAATCAATTAGTAGGTTTCATGACCAAATATTTACTTAGTTAAATTAATCGTTAAGTGTTAACTTTATTCAATTAACTAATGATATAAATGATATGTTAAAATAAGCTTACCTAAGTAATGAAGTAACTATTATTTAGTGTGCGTGTCCCATTGCTGATTAAATGGGGAGCACTATAATAATAATAAATAATAATAATAAATGTTTATTTTTTCCAATAAATACAGATACAAGGAACAACATAAAGTTATGAAAATTAGTTACACTGACATATTTTAGAATACAAAGATAATAGTATTTATGTTACAAGATCTGTTAATCAATAGGTAAACCCTGCCTCCCAAACTAGGGTGACCTGTATCTTAGGAGACAGATATTAAAGCACTTCTAGTAATGAATCATGGTTTTATTTCCATCGAAAGAATACTTGAAATTATTTACCTATCTATATATAACACACTAGTTACGCTCTAGCTTTGAGAAAGGTGACTGCATCTGAAGATGATGTGTATGCACTGTTTAAAAGGTAAAAGTGAATAATGACAACCACCGACTTTGGCCAAAAGTAGATGTACCTAATTTAATTAACTATCAGTTTAATGCCCAATTTTCTCCTAGTTATGGCGACTTATCATTAATTACGATCGAATTTTGAATATAAGTATTCTTTTCACATATAGACAGTAGTAGTACCTACAGCTAGTCCCAGGATGTTGCGGATACCGATTTTTTAACATCCGCGGATGCGGATCTCAAGTTTTTTTTAAGCGATCCGTCAAAGCGCAAGGCGAAATTAAAAATAAAATTTTCTTACTTTTTTGAAAATTGCAGCGCTGTTTCGTTGTATGTTGATCATACTTAATTCGATTCACGGCAATTATAATAAACTAATGACTAAATTAAAATAATTTAAAAGTCAATGGTGCCGATTCCCTTGTTCACAAACTAGGTACACTAAATTTAAGTTCAGTGCATCTTTTTCTTTCTATTTCATTAAGAAAAGGACAGAAGATAAATTTTAGTTGAGTTCTGTCAAATTAATCAGCGCTTGACGTCAATTGACGTAATTTTAGTAGGTAAGTTTTTAATCACGTCTAAACTTGTATGGAGTAGTGACAGCCGCTGATTAATTTGACAGGACTGAAACTGAAATAGAAAGAAAAAGATGCACTGAACTTAAAAAATTAGTTTAGTTTGTGAACAAGGGAATCGGCACCAATATAGAATCGAAATTATATATGTGTTTGATGCACTTACGAGATATATTTATATATACCTACATTTATGTTACACTTATATATATCGATTAAACTAAACGACCACCCTTACAAAAATATGACCATTTTATTACAGAAAGTGACAGTTAACAAATATGTCAGATTACTCAGTGGATTAATAATTAAACGTTAACTAAACTGCTGCAGAAATTATTAAAAAACACACTACAACAAATACACTACATTTTCATACGTAAAATTCTGAAAGTCAACAAATCTGCTAAAAAACGTAAAAAAAACGAAGTTAAGACGCTGACAACACCTAAACCGCGGTCACTGTCAAATTGCATAGAAAAGAAAGAGAAGCGCGACGACACAACGCTTGTAATTTATTGCAAAATATGAAGTAATTATCTATTTACTCAAAATTGAGTTGAGTAATCGAAAATAAAAAACAACCAAGTTCTGCATTCAAATAAGACATTCTTGTTATTAATTAAATACGTAACGTATGTTGATATTTGATACAGATATTTTGGATTAGAAATCAAAGTAAGAGGTTAGTTTAACGTTAGTTTGTATCGAGATTTTGTTTTTAAAACGTGTTTTGGTAACAACCAGGTTCTGGGAAATATGTTCAAAATTAAAATATATTTTTTCCGCTACCACAAACTATACAGATTTGGCAATTTTTTTTCTTAAGCAAAGCCCATTTTGTTCAATTGGGTCTTGTCAGCGCCTTAAGTACCAAATTACATTGTCAAAGCATTATGTACTACTTAGTTGTGTTATTGAATTTATTTTTAATAGCAGTGTAGGTACGTACCTAATTGTATTTTGTTGTTTTAGATGAGGAAAACGAGTACCACAATTTACATGGAAATATCATGAACCTCTGATTAGTACCTACGGTTACTCACATATTTGGCTTTTGATAATGTTTTACACAAACGCACATTAGGTAGACACACATCACATTTCACCTATATAAAACTATGTAGATATAAAATGATTTTATATTGCATTTATAATGTATCTATATTGTGAAAATCATGGCCATATAGAATTGGTGTCAGCTTACTCGGCATTGGCAATTCGTAAATGTTATCAATGAAATTCGTTGATACCACATTCATTTCATCCGATATAGTATTTATCAACACGTGAAATGTGATAACATATTTAGGTTACATAAAGACCTGTGGTTTCCGGAGTACCCAGATGATCAAAACACCAAGATGGGTGCAAGAATCGCTAGGGTGAGATTGTAAGTACCTATGCAAGAAATTGTATAATTCATTTTATTGATATAAAAATAGCTTCTAAGTACCTACCTATCTAGGTTCTAGAATTGCAACTTCATAACTAAATTATTCTCATTCATTATACTCCTGCCGTTATCCCAATTTATTTGGGGTCGGCGCAACATGTACATATTTGTCCTCCATTGGTACTAATTACTTAACCCTAGCTATAGTCATGTCAAGCAATTTCGACAACTTCATCATCGACTATGTGATGTGATGTTAGTTGTTAACTCTCCTATTACAAGCCCATTGGTCACAGACTGGCCACTGACTATAATATAAAATAACTAGGCAGAGTAGTTACCTCATCCTACTCTCTGAGTCTGAAGGCCATCAAATAAACCAAACAAATTAGTAAAAATTATTGATTTTTCGTTAATAGTTTTAGGCTTTCCGGTTGGGTGCCAATTTACATGTCATGATTAGGCATTTAGGCCATTAGGCAAATAAACAAATTGGGAACCATAATTTATCACGAAGTCAAGCAACACCGAAAGAAACTGTAGGTAATTAATTGAACTCGTGATAAGGAGAAGATCCCTGAATAGGTACCACTGCCTCAGTTGGTCTGACAAATTAAAAACAAAGGCATAATATACTCGTATCTATTCGATATTCAAGGTAATCAAAATAAAATTAAAATTAAATAGGAATCGAATTATGAGTACCTATCTGTTTTGCCAGAATCTTAACTTTTCAGCTATATACCCAAGAATGCGTACATATTAATATGTAAAAGAAGTCGAGTCTCATGGATAGGTTACTAAAGGAGCAATGATGGCAATTACCCATCCGAAATCTATGAGAACCGTTTAATATAAATACATAAATATGTAAATACATTGACTTTCTAGTATAGGTACTCTAGATTAAAAAAAAAAAACTACACACTGTTTAATAATTATTAACTTACTATTCTTAAAATTAAAAACAACTTCAACAACTCAACTTTATCGTAGCACATTGAAAAATAGTAAAATGAAAAATTCAGTATTAAATATTGAATGCATCTCAATTTTCATGCATCAAACAGCATTTAATTTAATCTACGCAATTTGTTATAATTATACAATCGTGGTTATTTTTTATTTATTCACTCACCTTAGCTTTACTTTATTTCGTAAATCACTTTCGTCGTAACTGTTTCCCGCCAAAATGTACGCGAATGGACGTGCTTCAACACTGATATATAGTCACTGACTGAGTTAGTTGGATGGATGGATTCACAGAGCACAGACTATGGATGGATTGAAGGCTGACGACCTCCGGCTTACTTTTATTTCATACTGATTAAATTAAAATGCTGTAGTAAAAAGTATTTTACTGTGTTGTATCTGTATTTACATTGAGCGTGTTTATAGAGCAAAACACATGAGTAAATAAATGATCTGAACATTAAGTAAATACTGAATTACTGATAAAGAAGTTAGAACAATAAAATAAAATTTGTTCGTTTATTAGCGTGTAACTATGACCCCATATGAGTGATTGCTAATATTCAACCTGTATTGTACAATTTCGTAGGCAAGCAATTTATTATCATAGTGAGGGATCAAGGTATATTATGTGTGAAAAGAATCTGCGAACTTCAATCAGAAAAATAACATAAAATGCTCATAAAATGATCTTTTGCGGGCAGCAGTTTGGCAGAAATCAAAGTAAATCATAAAATCATACACTAAATCGGTATTTACTATACTCCACTACTTGTACTACTACCTTGGGCTGTGCTATAAACTTTTTTCTAATTCTGACAATGTTCATGGTCGTATTTTATTTCCCAATCGATTAGTCATGTTTGATGTATTGGATATAATCGAGTGGTGCAGCTCTACAATACTCTACATGGATCTTTCAACTAAATAATAGGTATTACCACACTAAAAAAAATATTTTGTTGAATGTAAGGGATTTGTTTTATGAAAAAAAGGTTAAATTATATAATTTTATATAATTTATATTACATTTCCTATACTTAAATTAGAATAAAAATTGTATTCATGTTTTATTAAAATGAACAATAAAGTAAGCAATGACTCTATAAAAAGTTTGATGAACTTACTGGCAACTCTAAATTGTCTTTCAATATTCGTGAAAAAAGCTCGTTGTATCGTATTGAGCGATTTCGAGCATTTTGCGTTAAAACTATTATTAAATTTTGTGATAATTGTTCATCTAATCTCATAATTTAGTTATAAGAACTAGCTGTTATTAAAAATAACGTCAAACCAAAGTGGTATTACTTATAAGTTCGCTAGTGTATTACTGACAGATCGATTCGGCGTTGCGAAGTTACAGGTTATATTAAAATATAGTTTGATTTGATTGATTAATTGCTTGCAACTCAACGTAATGGAGAGCATGGATGTAGCGCAAGAAGGAACTTCTGCGGCATCGACGCCGGCGGGTGAAAATGGTGAGAAATGTTTTGTTATAGCCGACCGCTTGGGTGTACGGAAACGTGCTTCGGTTTATTAGTTTTTTTTTCTGTTTTTGTCGTGTAGGGCCCGATAAGAATGTTACGGCGGAAGAAATGACCTCCAGGGACTATTACTTCGACTCTTACGCACATTTCGGTATTCACGAGGAGATGCTGAAAGATGAAGTACGAACACTCACGTATAGAAATGCTATGTACCACAATAAGCACCTCTTCAAGGGTAAAGTAAGTATACCTCCACTTATTAGACTAAAACGCTGCATATTATCAGTTCAACTTTGAGAATTCTTCAAGAAAAGTAAATGTTAGGCCCTAATCTCTTTGTTACCAACTCATGTTTTAGAGATAATATTTTTTATAACCTAAAATTATAACACATTGTTTACGTTTTTATTGGCAGAACATTGTTTTCCGCTATCTATGATTGTTGTTAGATAGCAATATGCAGTTTTAGTAATTTTGCATACTTACACATTTTGATTAAAGAATGCCCTAAAAATGGCGCCAGAATCAAAATTTCTGGCGCCATTTTAAATTGCCTTCATGCTGTGAACAATAGAATTAATGGTCTCATCAATAAAACCATAAACTTGTCCTTGACTAATGCTTCCACTTGAAAACTTGGCAACATAAGGTACCAAAAAAAAAACAGTATAAAACCAGTTTCAAACCTATTGTTAGACCGTTTTGTATTATACCTAACATAATTATATGCAATCTAAAATAATTGTGATGTATGTATGACTCTATTGAATTTTATAAAAACTTTATAATAAAATCTTCAAATCCGCACTTTACGTTTATCATAATATTGGTATAAACTCCAATTAGTCCGAACTGTAATAAAAGACTTCAACATCTTAGAATAATCTGTAGTGGCAATTGTAACACAAAGTAAACAATTTGGTAGCTGAATAGAGTAAAACACTAAACACATTTAAGTATACCTAAGTACACCTATTTAACCAATACTCTCCTCTCTTCAACAGACAGTGCTAGACATTGGGTGCGGCACAGGTATCCTGTCGATGTTTGCAGCGAAGGCCGGCGCAACTAAAGTCATTGCAGTCGAGTGCTCCAACATCGTGGACTATGCTCGCAAGATCATAGAGGCTAACAGGCTCAGTGATGTCATTGAGATTGTTAAGGGAAAGGTAGGAAAAAAAAGCAATATAACAGTACCTATTGTGTTTTATTTGTGAAAAAATGTCTTATTTGGAGGAGAAAATTACATAGTACGGATCTTAGTGAGCTCAAATGGGTCATTGGTGTGATGTTCTTTGTAAATAAGTAATAATAACACTACCATTTATTTAAAAAATTTTAATTTTTTTTTGTCAATTAATCAAAATTTATTTACTAAGACATCAAAGATCCATTATGTTAGTAATGCCTTATAGCTAGTCTTAGTAAGTAAGATAATAATAATAATTATTTGAGTTTGATGAAGCATTTTGCACAAAAGATGCCCAAGTAAAGTACAAATTTCTCACTTGGTTATCCTCTCCACAAAATCCCTCAAAATGGGAGAATAGAAACACTCCACTGTTTTCAGAATGCTGTTGCTGCCTGTGTTCTAGTTACTAATGATGCGATTTTTTTTCCGAATTGCATCTGTTGTTGTTCCAAGCAATAGGTTCCTCCACTATAATTGAATGTATCGATCATGGAATAACTAAATAACAGAAATTACTGAAATTACCCTGTAACATTTTATATCTATTTTATATTATCTCAATGATGAGTCTCAAAGTAACATCTCCTATCAGGTCGAGGAAGTGGAGCTTCCAGTGGAGAAGGTGGACATCATCATATCAGAGTGGATGGGCTACTGCCTGTTCTACGAGAGCATGTTGGACACGGTGCTGTATGCTCGGGACAAGTGGCTCCAACCTGATGGCATGCTCTTCCCTGACAGGTAGGCACTTGAAATTTACTGTCTATATCTGAAACATTAGAAGATGTTCTCTTTAGATGCTGCTGCTCAGTAAAAGGATCATCAGGATTGCGTTAACCTGGGATTTTTCATCTGTTGTGTGTATTCTCAACTAGATTTGATTTTAGTTTTTTAGTTTACAACAATTTATTTTCTTTCTTTATGTAAAAAGGGTCGCGAATTTATCGCGCAGCATTCTATACTCGATTGGTCCGCTCATCGCATTTATTTTGTCTCGTCTAGCCAAAAGATGAAGATGAACAGCAGGCGCGCTATTCTACTTGACATGGCTTTTTGGTCGAGTTAACCCAAATGATTGACTTAAAATATCTCTAATAAAAAAGGGTCAGAAATAGTTCCTCTACACTTCTAAACTTACGAAGGGAATATAATTTTGGTATCTTTAAAACTGCTTTGAGCGATAGTCACGTAAACACCGATGACAGTTTATTAACGGGTGTTGGGTGACCCACAATTTGCTGACTATACATACCTTTATGTCACTATTGTGATTCCATTGATGTATGCAAAAAATACGATACAATCTTTCATCAAATGGAGGGATGTAATTCGAAGAAATTTGCATATGAATGTAACTGTGGGACATGTACACACGGCTAACATCAAGCTATACATTTCCAGTTTACGCTGACCTCGCATTGTACGAAAATCGTATACAATGCGAGATCAGCTTATACTGGAAATGTATAGCTTGATGTGTAGCCATGTGTGCATACAAATGCAGAACAAAACTATTTCGAATCATATTTTGACACAATATACTAAAATAACAGCCACATTTTTATAAAAACTCCCTCGACCCTGACCCACCGCGTCGCAACGCATCGCGTCGCCCACCCGCGCCGTTACCACGTTGTCGCTTGGCGTTCTTTCTGACTTTTTCTTTTGCTCGGCTCCTAAGAGTCATAGCGTGATGTTAAATAGCCTGTACCCTTCCTAAAGAATTGGGCTATCAAATGCAAAAAGAATTTTTCAAATCCGAATGGTAGGTAGTACAAGAGATTATCGCGTTCAAACTAACTCATAAGTTTTGTTTAATAGTGTAGTAAATGTATTTAGCACTCATATTGTGTTGAAGTGTTGATATCGTCAAGACTTGAGCATACCACAAGAGGCTTCTACTTGCGACAGTTGCCACTACGTTTAAGGTATAATATAACATTACGCTTAGGGTATTATTAAAATACATTTTAAATATTTCAGCATAAAAATATCCTTTTTCATTCCTTACTCTGCCTGTGAGTCTGCCTTAAGACGCTGACAACACCTAAACCGCGGTCACTGTCAGATTGCATAGAAAAGAAAGAGAAGCGCGACGACAAAACGCTTGTAATTTATTGCAAAATATGAAGTAATTATCTATTTACTCAGAATTGAGTTGAGTAATCGAAAATAAAAAACAACCAAGTTCTGCATTAGAATAAGACGTACTTGTTATTAATTAAATAAGTAATTTATGTTGATATTTAATACAGATATTTTGAATTAGAACTCAAGGTAAGAGGTTAGTTTAACGTTAGTTTGTATCGAGATTTTTTTTTCAAAACGTGTTTTGGTGACAACCAAGTTCTGGGAAATATGTTCAAAATTAACATATATTTTTTCCGCTACCACAAACTATACAGATTTGGCAATTTTCTTTCTTAAGAGAAGCCTATTTTGGTCAATTGGGTCTTGTCAGCGCCTTAAGGGTCGTGTAATCGCCGTTGACCTTGGCCTTACAAATGTGTGTCGCGCTCACGGCGCGCCGCCGCCGCTGCGCCTCGCCGTTATGTTTTATAGGGAATATTTATTTATAGTAACGAAAATATTAATCTTTAAAAAAGTTTGATGTCTGTAAAGTTGGTTACGGACGATAATTTTACGAGATAACGAGAGAGAGATGCGTCACAAGCCAAACGCTTAGGCCGATCGTGCCTCTCCATCGCTAGTTCCGCGCTCTCGCTTGCACGCTCATCTCAGGCGGAACGTGACAATGAGTCATGCTTTTTCGTGCGTGCAGCCGGCGTTATCAGTTTATAAAATAGTCTGTACATACAAAAAAGCTGCAAAATATCTTAAGTAGTTTAAAAGTAATATCGATTTTTATGCTTCGGGTAGACATTACTTCCTGAATGTATTTCATAAAGTATTTATACTAGTTTAACATATATTTTTTGCATAACTTACTTGCATTATAATTATGAAGGTGTAATAACAGATTTAAAAGTCACTAAAATCATATATCTGCGGCTTAATATATTAGTACTGGGGAATTTGTTGCGCAACTTCTTCCCAGCTAAAGCACTAGGAAGTCTTAAGTAATATTGACGTTTAAACGTGTTCATTCTCAGCCTATTTTGAATAATGGCTTTTAATTTTGATTTGATCGTCCGCTTTAGTCAAATAAATAGCAGTGTATTCTGTGACCAAAGTGCAACAACAACAATTATTATTGAGTCCATTTATACTCTACTAGCGATAGCGTTGCAATTGCACTGCCCATTAAAATTTAGTGTCGCTATCGCTACAATACACACATCGAACGGAGAGGCGCGACTAAAATGAGCTGGATTTCAGTCACAGCTCTCACGTTTTGATTTACTAACATTAGTCCGTCGCTACGAGGGACGATTCTGTTTTCAGTGGGCTTAGCTCGAACGCCCGGAGTAAATAACATAATAGAATACGAACAATTTTAAAGTTATAAATACAGGCGTGATGTTCAAGTCAAAACGTTTATTGCAAACTAAGTGTACTAACGGCTACAAAATCAAGCTATAACTATAAGCTGACCTCTCGTACTGAAATTCTTTACAATTCGAGATCAGCTGGAAATGTATAGCTTGATTATGTAGCCCTGTGTACAAATATGGCTTTACATTATGTTAGTACTTCTGACTTAAGAGGCTTTTGCAGGCATTGAAAAATATGCACAAATTCCTTGGCATGCATAATATACATATTTTATGTTGAGAGGGGCCTATGTCCAGCAGTGGACGTCATTCGGCTGAAATGATGTTGTGTCTACCTTCTAAGTAAATGAAAATTATTTTATTTCTGTGAGTAGGTTTGTACAATCACTTTACACATCAATCATATTTTTAAAACTAGATGAGGTCGGCGTTTCCTATCTGACTTCTCTGAGAAGAAAAGCCGAATCAAACTCAGAGATCACAGTCTCTTTTAAAGTCCAGACATAATCTTAGTCAGATCAAGACCATGTAGTGGTGTCTGAAATGGTCTTTTGATGAAAGAACCACTCAGATTGAGTGGACCTGTCCAGTCAGTGCACGCAGTTGTCAGTAGTCGTGCAGCTCAACTCAGAACTTAGGAGCTCAACGATTCAACGAACAATACCAAAGACATGTTAAAAACTAACTGAGAATAAAATAAAATTAAGTAAACTTTATATGATAACCAACAGATGCACGTTGTTCATCTGCGGCATCGAAGACCGTCAGTACAAGGACGAGAAGATTAACTGGTGGGATGATGTGTATGGTTTCGACATGTCCTCCATCAGGAAGGTGGCTATCTCCGAGCCGCTCGTCGATGTGGTTGATGCTAAGCAGGTAAGATACACTCGTATATCCATTGCCCCTGTCTTCTGTATAGTTTTATGATCAGTAAAACGTCTCGAAACCAATCAACAATGAGGATATTATGAATCTTGACAGAACCAATAACTTCATTCTTGAAAGCCTGGTACAAATATTATCAAGTTAGGATTTTGCTAAAGACGAAAAAATAAGTTAGCTTTTGTGATTGGACACTAAAATGTTTTTAATGAGTTAACGTGAGTATTCAAAGTCGATTTAATTATAATTTTGCTATTTATCTTTAAGGTTAAAGACTTGTAATCAATGTTTGAAAAGGTGCAAACATTCTCTTATCAGTTATCACTACTACGACTTTACTCACTAACAGGTTAAAAAACCTATAAATAATAATTGTGTCGTTTAACTTCAAACTCGGATAAGTCCAATTCTGAGTATTTTTATGATTTTGGTATCAAAACAAGAGGTGAAAAAAAAGTTTTTAAACAATTTCATCAGTTGTGTATCCGCATGGTTCTTGAGAAATAAACCGTCAATATCACAATATTTTATCGAAGATAGATCCATGAGACATTTTTTTACAAATGTATTTACCTCCATGAGAGCCAATTAGCGAATTGCGTTTGTTCAACATGGCCGTCAGTCGACGTAAACTCTGCGACCGCGCCGTACACTCCCGCTTTTTATAGTTTCTTTTTATTAATTAGACAGTTCCCATGGATAATTCTATTAAAATTGTGTTACTAAGTAAAGCCCGCAAGTGGCCTGCTATAAAACTTCGCCGTAATCCACACTGAGTTTTTCAAAGATAGATAAATTGCATTCCATTATATCAAATGAAGGTATATCCAATTTAAATATTAAATTTTGAATGAATGAATGGTTTTAATACTGGATTTTTCTGAACAGAATCGTTTTCTTTAATACTGTTGCCATAATAAAAAAAAACTGCCTTTTAAATCATGGAATTAAAATTATTATCATACGTAATAAAAAAAAACTGCCTTTAAATCATGGAATTAAGATTATTATCATTTTTTTTAAGAGTGATTGGAAGAGATTTATCCCAGTTTGAAGTTAACCTTTTGACCGCCACAGGCATGTGTAGATGACAGAGCAAAATGTGCCCAGCACGCTACGGTCACGACTACATGACAGATTTTAAGGAATAATTCGTAGCTTGGCGCCGAAGGCACGTCTTTGCTTTTTTGGCGTGGCGGTCAATAGGTTAAGCAACACAATTGTGTACTTATTCTGAATGTGTAATTTGTTTATCTCCAGGTGGTGACCAACTCCTGTTTGCTTAAAGAAATAGACTTATACACAGTTAAGAAGGAGGATCTTAACTTCGAATCCAAGTTCCACCTACAGGTAAGAATATTGTATAATTTTGTTGGTCATTGTAACATTTTTGAGTGCTTGACTTATTGTTGCAAATTGTTTGTGAGTCTCTACACAACACGTTGCATGGTGTATGCAGGAGTAATTCTGTGGCATGATATTATTTCTTGTTCTGTATTTCTTGTAATTCTACTTATACAAACCTTTATGTCTAGTCCATCACACCTGGTTTTTATACAGATGTTTTATATCTGTAAACTTGTGTATAAATAAACAGCCCTTGTAAGCAACAAGCAAGAGAACAGTGTATAATATAACATCTTCATTACGACAGGTGCGTCGCAACGACTTCATCCAGGCTCTGGTGACGTTCTTCAACGTGGAGTTCACGAAGTCGCACAAGCGGCTCGGCTTCAGCACCGCGCCGGAGGCGCCCTACACGCACTGGAAGCAGACCGTCTTCTACTTCGATGATTACATGACTGTGAGTGTTTTATTAAACCAACTTACGATGCTTCATGGGTCTCTTGGCGCCTGGATGACATTGACAGGGGGGCGTTGTCGGTAAACATTTGTGTTGACAAAGCAAGATGGCGTCGTTAGTTCGATTTTGGCCGCGCGCCAAAACATCCTTGTAGCGTCTTTATACAGGATGGATTATTGAGACGGGGTAGTAAGGGTAGCTACCTTAACCGTCGTAGATACACGAAAACTAGTTTAGGAGATCGTCCTTAACTTTTGGAGACATTTAAATCTGCATTCACAGATTTTGAAAAAAAATTAAAGTCAATGCAGATCTAAATGTCTCAAAAAGTTAAGGACGGTCTCCTAAGACCGTTACGGACAAACGGTTAGCTACCCTTTACTGCCCCGTCTCAATCCTGTATAGAATAGCTATTGCCCGCGGATTTGCCCGCTTGGATGTCGGAAATTATTTCACGGGAATAGATTAGGTATCGGGGTAAAAAGCATCCTAAGTTCTAACCCATGTCTATCCATGTGCCAAACTTCATCCAAATCCGTTGAACCGTTTTAGCAAGAAAGCGTAACAAACGAACAAACTCACTTTCGCATTTGTAATGTTAGTTAGGTTAGGTTCAAAACGTTTTATAAATCAGAGGCTATGTTTGTATGAGAGATGGGTTATTACAGCGAAACTATACAGCCTGAACCACTAATCCAATTACGATAAATGATTAGTTGTTGGATTTGTCACGATCTAAAGTGTTCTGCTCTAAATGACGTCACAGGAAAATCGATATGGCGGATGAATTTATAAATATTTTTTTTATATTTTCGTTTATAAGGCGTTTTGGTGGTCGCAGTACGTTATAGCAGACGAGGTCGTTTATTTTATTATTCCCACCATTTTCACATTTATAGCTAAATTAAGAACTGAATACTTACCAAAACTTAAATATTACTGCAGGTCAAAAAGTTCGAGGAAATCACCGGCACGTTCTCGATGCGTCAGAACGCGCGGAACAACCGCGATCTCGACTTCGAGATAGAGATCGACTTCAAAGGCGAACTGTGCCAGGTTCGGGAGAAGAACCACTACAGGATGCGCTGATGAGCACGCCGGGGAACTACATCAGTACCAGCCTTCACCGTTACTACTCCATTATAAAGCTCCAGTTTATCTTGCAGCAGGTTTATTGAGTTCACTGTAATGAACATTCATTGATCAGTACCTGCCAACTTATGTAGATTAAGAAACGCTCTGTTATAGTCGACCTCGTAAGTGTTTCATCACTTTTAGCAACAATACCAGTAAATTGAAACTTCACTAAGGTTGAAATTACTACGTACGCTAAATACGTGCTTGGAGGTGGAGTTGAGGAGACCAGCCCGATATACAATACAAGGTTGAAACTATTTTATTGCCACTTTGGTCAACTTCAACTCTTAAAATTAATGCTTTTGTGGAAGAGATACTACAATTTGCCAACTCTTCAATTAATGGCTTTTGTGGAAGAGATACCACAATTTGCCAACTTGTGAAGCCCCCGCGCGACACCGATTTGGAAGTCAAACAATAGAAAAGCAATTGTGCCTCATTAGCTGTCCCTGACCGATTACAGCAAATGTCGCGCATGTGACATTCAACCTTATGGTGGTATGCTATTACTGTCTATTATACCTCTGTGTACCAGACTTGGATACTGTTTGGTGTCGTAAAAATTATAGTCTCAAATGTTTGCGTGTTCTACAGTCAACCGCACGTTCTTGGTAACAATTTGACTTTGACAGCGCCTTTGTTTCAGAGCAGTAAGCGGTTTTCTTAGTTCAAGTTTTACCACTGACATGCTGTTGACTGTACTCATTGTTGGTAATATGCAAAATGAGGGCAAAATGTATGTGCTTTGAACTGTAATTAAATAAATTCACTATGTTGGTTAATATGTAAGGGGTGACTTTGGTGATGCTGGTTTTCATACATCTAGTACCATTAGATTTTTCAATGTTCTGAGGTTTGCACTTTGATACATAAAACTTGTTTAAAAATGAAAGTATTGCACTTGTACTTAGCTTTTTCGTTAGAATGGCCTAACTCTAGTATTTTCCTCGCATGTTTTACAATTTAGTATCATATATTTTTTAAAAGAAGTTGACCTGGTCAATTGATTTATTAAGATTTATCTTTTTGGAAATGTCAGCGACGGAGCTGTGAATGGGTCAATAATTTTAGCTGGGCCATTTTATTCCGACAGACTGGCGCATACTGTTTCTTTTGAAGGATTGCAGGCACACTAGATTTTTTTCATTTACATTTAAAAATGATCCTTGTGAGCAATGGATGTAATGTTTAAGATATTTGTATTGTCGCTTTGTATATAGGGGCAACTATACACTAAATGTCCGAAGGTTGGTAAGTAATTAGTAAACGAATTTTGT
Organism: Atethmia centrago; assembly: GCA_905333075.3. NCBI lineage: Eukaryota > Metazoa > Arthropoda > Insecta > Lepidoptera > Noctuidae > Atethmia > Atethmia centrago. The sequence continues at coordinate 27,280,540 of HG995380.1, read as the reverse complement.
AATAACAAGCAAGATTATTAAGAAAATATGGTCGCTGCGTAATTTTTAATTACTTAAAAAAATAGCTGTTTCAACTCACTTTATTCGGTTTAGTTTTTTTCCATTACTTTATTATTTCTGTGAGATACGATATTTTGGTTTTTGATATGTTTTATTGATGCATGGTTGAGTGATATCAGATCTAAATAAAATATTGAGTCGAGCTAGAATGGTTGTTTTTCTACTAAAACTATACTTTTGTCATCCAGAAAAGGTATACAAATTAGGTTAACTTACCATTACAATAAAATGGTCGATACATTTAGTTGAAGAATTGAATTCGATGAAAAATCGACTAAATATGTAATAAGTAGTCGATTATACCTTTCAGTATTTTTGTTTATATAATTGAAGGCTGAAATAGAGTGAGTTGGGATCATTTGACGATGTTTGTGAACTAGTTTAGGTATCTCACTTTTGTATGACCGCCTAAAGGATACTGCGAACCCCGGAAACGGGAATTAATATAGAATTTCATAACATACTTGTTATATTTAGATATGACATGTTAATGGCAGTTTTGAATAATACTTGTTTTCTGCCTACACGAAAATGGTAGCTGTGGACCCAGTGATTGTAGATTTTAGAAATACATGCATGTTTAGTATAGCCATTTTATATAGAACTAATACATTTCATGACAAGACTTGAAGTTGTTATTGTACCGGCGATTCCTGAGCTTGGATGAATGCAACGATTTAAAAGTTTTTGAAGGTATTTGTCTGTATGACAGATTTTTGTGATAATATATATTTTGGAACTTACCTCAGAGTGAGACTTCGCAAAACATTGCATTGGCAGCAATACACTGTGAGATCGCGGGGCAATTTCGTGATACATATAAAATTACAATTGATCGCATTAGGGTTTATTTTGACAGTACATCCACGTCCATTGCATTATCTACGTTGTTGAGCGGACGATTTTTTCAAACCTATGAAGCAATGGATTAGCAATATCCTACAAAACTCTGATTCTGATTCAAACTGGTTTACGCAATTAATGCAGGCAGCCCACCATTGTGTAGTTTTTACTTGTGCTTACAGCATTCAATAAAAAATAATCAGTTAATACCCGTGCCACTTATCGAGACTTTATAGGTTTTCAAAGTAGACTTTATAGGTCTTCAAAGAAGACTTTATAGGTCTTCAAAGTAGACTTTATAGGTCTTCAAAGTAGACTATAGGTCTTTAAAGTAGACGTTATAGGTCTTCAAAGTAGACTTTATAGGTCTCCAAAGGATTCAAATGTTTGAAGCAGTCTGGCGGCATAATCTTTTGCGGGGACCGCTATTTCTGATACGAGCCCGAAATTGCTAAAAATTTTTCCTCAAGAGCTAAGAAGCTGATTTAAAATTGCCATTAACAAACAAGTTTAGCTGTACGGATCACTTCATTGTAATAGCGTAAGGTTGATGTCTCAACTACCGATGCCAATGTGGCCACTCAGTGGCGTTAGCTATTTTCTACGGTTTAACGACTGTGTATGTATGGTGTACGAATATTTGTGGTACATTCATGAATAAGTACCTATAAGCAATTTGTTGTTTTATTTTTTTACCTTTTCTAATATACCTATTAGATTTTAAATTGTTTAGTATTGGATTGACGGTTGTAGACAGTTTTAAGGTTTTTATTTGTCTTAAAAACTGACGATGGTGTTTCCCGACGTCTCGGCTAGTTCCTCGAACGAAAATTATCGCAAAATATATGGGACAAATTGTCAAGCGCGTAATCTGCTAAGATTGGCTGTTGATAAATCATTGAACGAATCGCCGCAGTTCACATTACACGCGCTTGACAATTTGTTACATTCATTTTGCGATAATTTTCGTTTTCGAACTGGACCAACAGTAATTTATTTGAACTAGGGATTTAAAAAATAACAATAAGAGTTATGATTACAAAATGTCGATGTAATTTAGTGTTACAGTGACCGGATGAGTTTATGGATTACAAACTATTCTTAATTTAAGTAAACCCCGTTGCATCAAACTAAATTACCGAATTGGCAAGTTTATAATAAGTTATTTTTACAACCTTTTCATATTGCGTACCTAAGTTCTATGTTCGTGTGAACAGAACTTCTACCAAGTTACTAATTCTGAAAATTATAATAAATTAAAATATTTGATCATCAGTTTGATGCAATCGGGAACAAGCTTTCGGTTACACGAACTTAAATCTTATTTCTACATCAATAGGGTTGTTCATACGACGACGGGCACAATATTCGCGTCCTGCACGTTGTTTTTGTAGAGGTCCACGCAGCAGCAGTTTGTGATCAGCTGATGTTCGTCGCAGGAGTTCGCGTACAGGAACTTGCAGTCAGTCTTACCGCAGTTGTAAGGGTTGACTGGAAAATTAAAGGCAAGTAGTTAAGAGACATAATACGGCAGCGCCACCTCACTCTTCATCTCGCTCGCACACTACTTGCTCGCGGTCACGCGGGCAATCGAGACAGGTTGGCAAGGAAAGACTCCAAGGAGCCTATAGTTAAGGCAATTTCTTTTGACTGTGAAAATAATGGTAATTAATAAAGAGTATGCCATATAATCAGTTCAGTTATTATGCAAAGTTTCATGATCTTTGAAGTGTAATATTTTTCTGTCGACGAAGTTTGATGGAGTCATCAACTTTACCATAATATATTTATTTCAAAATTAATGCTGCAGGATTTTCAATATAACGGAGGATCATGCGGATTTCCTTAAATTGCATAATCCTCCGTTATAATACCTCTTATGAACTCTTAATTGAAATTATCTTGTTAAACTGTTTCGGATCTAGATGAGAATGTGGCTAAGCCGGCAAACAAGTGGAGCAAATTTGAAAGTAAAATCTTTTAATCAGAATGAAATTGGGATTAGTCAAAAAGGTGAGTTATCTATGTATACTATAGATACATACTCACCTATTTGACTAATCACTCAACACTGCTTACGGAAACGTAGCTTTCACCATGTAGGACGTCCTTCACTGTTTATGATAGGTACTGTGAAGGCAAACTTATGCCTATTTTCTTTACGAGCTTGCAAAATGGGAGCATGCAAAAAAACCAGCATGTTCAATTTGGTCAAACAAAATCATAAACTATTTTGCCGCCTGCACGTTTAGATTGAGACAAACCAGTGAAGCATTACTTGCGTGTTTGCTATTTACGTTACCAAGGGGCCTGCTTCCTGCGTCACTCGCACACAATGCGGTGTTACTGTTCTTAGTAACTAAATAATACAAAATTAATAATTGAATACTCACAAACAGAACTGCAGCAGCATGAATCGTGAGCCTGCTTATGTGAGCAGTAGCTGTATACAGAAGAATCACACAGGGGACATCCAGCATGTGCCCCGGGAGGGCCGGGCGGCGCGTAGTGTCCCCCGCCGTATTGTCCTCCCCCGTATTGCCCCTGGCCGTATTGTCCTCCCCCATATTGCCCCTGCCCGTAGTGACCAGGCCCCACAGGATAGGGATAGTTGCCGTAGTTGCCTCCTAACAAAAAGTCCAGTACTTCTCTTATTCCGAAACCTGTTGGTGAATGGTTAGGTGATGATGATTGTTAGTTGTGAAGATTACCTTATGGGATGAACCCGTGAATTGGTGGACCATGGGAGAACCCAATAGATAAAAGTGGTGATATGTGTTCGTTTATACAGTTTGAGTGACAGGTTCTGCAGGCTTAGCATGACGCTTTCATGGGGCAAGATCCAAATTTGATGTGTGCCAAGTACATTTCGCGAAGCCCTCTGGTGGCGCGAGAAGACGGATTTTATAAAATAAAAAAAATTGAAAAATTAAATAGAGAATAATTAAAGAATCAGAAATTTTCTGTTTTGAGCTTTACAGAGGCTATTTAATAATTGTATTTTGATTCAACTTAGATGATATCATGATGACGATGGTTGATATCTGCTGAGTCTTTCTTGACTCATTGTATTTCATAAATATTTTTTTATTAGTTTTAGTTCTGATTGCATTCAGCGGAGGCTGTACTTACCGGTATTGTTAGCAAAATTCGAACGACATGCGACAGTGTAAATATTTTGGTAAATTTATTTTGAGTTATTTTCTGTTATGTATTGGAGCAGCTGTTTCACATCTTTAATGAAGTTGGGCAAAATTGGGATCATTGTTTGTAATCCTTCATATAATTCGTAAGGTTGGAAGTCACTGGTCTCACCCACTCGCAGGTCTATGTAGATCTTGACAGTTTTTTTAATATTTGCTCTAGGAATATTTTAATTTAAAAACTTCGAGGCATTTAAGTAATGCATAAGCCTTCGAGGCGCGAGACCGTGGAGAGGTGGTGGCCCACGTCGCCCACGCCTTATGCCGCCTCTGCTTGTCTACAGTCTCGGTAGAAAACTTGTCAACTGTTTACACGGAAACGTCATTTTTGTCTACTCTTCCGTCGACAAAACGCTTCTCTACGGTTCTTGTGCTAAGCCTGATGGTGATAAGATATTCCATTGGCCTGCCTGTGAATTTGCAAGATGTGTTTTCGTACCAACCTACCGAAATGGTATGTGTTCCTTGTGTTAAATACCTATTATGAATGTGAAGAATCAAGATTAGGAATTTCTAAATTAGATTCGTTGATGCCTTTGCTTGCTAGGAAAGAAGCTATCATCTGATTTTGCTAATAAGTGATAACGAACTTATGGTCGCTGTGGGTAGTTAAGTATTTTTTATCGTTTGATCAAAAATGTCTGTGTAATGTGTTGTTTATTTTAGGTATGTAATTACGATATGTTATAATAATATAATAAAAGCCTCCATAATGCAGTTCATTCACACGGCCCATGCGTACAATAGCAGTAAATAACAAAACCTTGATTTAACATGCATTTTGAACTCAAATCGCCCTTAGCCATATGGGAAGTGAATCTGTTATAATAACATGAATACGAATAATAATGTCTTAATCTAAAATAGATATGCATCTTCATAAAAACAATGGATTATCCATTCGTATCTTGGTTATTTTTTAATCTGAATTACCTACGTAAAAAAATTACAAAACTGTCGACCTTGCGATGTTTCCTTATTTTTGGTAATTAGTCTAGGTACACTAATTAACGTTTGCTTAGCGTGACGCTATTCATCGTGAAGATGACACGTTCGATTTTTTTGGGGTAAAAAATGCTGATGTGCTAATGGATAGGTTTTGTTTTAACAAGGAGGTAGAAACGTTTCGATGGGGCTTCTAGAAATAGTTTACAATTTTTTTCCAGACAAAAGAGAATTAAATTTTAAGTAATTTGCACCAGAGCTGTTGTTTCATTTTAGTTTTACTTTTAAATTATGAAATCTAAGTACTAGGCAAGCATTTTTGTTAAGCATTGAACTAAAATGTAGCTAAGTTGGAAATCACACACATAACACGCACATCTATGTTTAAGTCTGATTTTTTAAAGGATCAGCATATGCCACTAACCAGGGCACAAATGAAGACCCAGGACTTAAACCCAGGACCACTAGACCAACAAAACATTCGTAGACGTACATACCTTAAGGTAGGTACCTCTACCTCGCGGGAAAGTCCGACAGGTTACCAAGGCCCCTGGCAACACAGGCAACGGAAGTAACACGGGTGGGTTATAGTCAGTAAGAGTCTGACACACCCTCCCGCTCCGCCCAAAGCAGGAGAAGTTATGTGATATTCCCACCCAAAAAAAAAGAGGTACCTACCTAAATGACAACATCAATTGTAGAAAATTACCCAAAACATTTAGCTGGATTCGTTTTATTAGTCTTAAATACACAGTGCCAAATTGAACTCTGTAAGTAATATGTACTTACAGTCCACTATCCATATTATTTTCCGAGTTAGGTATTTCCAGTTTATAAGTAAAGCACAGATTTCCTCGAAACGAAATTAATTTAGTGGAACGAATGATGGCTTCAAATACTTAATTAGATGCTTTATCTATTTGCAGTCATTCGAGGTAGTCAGGTACATGGGTAGGTACCTATCTAAATGATATGACGAAGACACTGCCGGACTAACCACATAGCAAGAGTAGCAATTGCTACGGGCCCCGCGCGAAAGGGGGCCCCACGTATCCAAACCCGCCTACCTCCGCCTGAGCGTAATTTTTTGAGTGAAAATTATTAAGACGTGCTTTAATGAATTTATTTGATGTCACAAAAACGTGAAACGTAAAATTATTTTTACTTATTATAATTTAGTAGGTCATATTTCCAAACATTTCTTTTTTTTACCCTATTTTTTTTACCACTTTATACAAAACCTATAGCAGATTCGGCCCCTCGGTAGAATTTGCTACGGGCCCCGCGCTTGCTTAATCCGGTAGTGGACGAAGACACAAGTCAGGGGAGGCCTACTCTCTATACTCAGGCTAACGATACGAGATAACTACATAAAATTGCAACTTTTACAAATATCAACTTTAAATTCCTGTAATCTGAGTTGTTTTTTGAATGAAAAAACTGTCGCTAAACATCATAAAATGATTTTAGTTGTAATGGCAACTGAAAGTTTTTCATCCCAAAGCATGAAATTTATCTCGTCTCGTTGGCTAAGGTATAAGTGTCCGAAAGTAGTTCGAAACTTCGGAGTGAACCCTATATAGGTACCCAATTAATTTACTTTTTTGAACGGGCAAAAACACATCGGGAGTACGAACACATAACAAATCGTGGTGTCATTCATTCTTAGGTCGGGCCCCAAACTAATATTATGTCTGTAGGTGACACGGAGTAGGAATCGCCCGTAACTTCGGGCGAAACTACGAATTACGATCTATTACGGACTACGAATTTGGTGCTTAGGGAGGAGACCTGCTGATGTCTGGAGAGAGATCTGAGATAAATAAAGATAGGAAATTTGAAAGCCTACCTAGGTATATTCGCCGGCACATCAAATTCTATGTTTGTAAACGCACCCACGATACAGGAAGAAATTCCTAGTGTGGCGCAACGTTTAAAAAAAATACCACAAACTGTCAAATTTCTCCAAATGATTTTAAACCATAATTAAAATGTTGAGAGAAAATTTGACTGTGGTAACTTGATATGCTGGCGACTGTAGGTACATAGTTTGCGACTGAGGAGTAGTACCTAATAAACATTATAATTATATCGGAAACTAATTACTTCCCCTAATGACTGTTAAGACAGAAACAAATGAATTCATGCACTTAGGTTACCTAACCATTTGATTAATTATGAAAAATCCATCAATTTTAAATCACATGCTTTTATGACAAATAATGAGAAATGAATACCATGATAGTGACCAATCTTTGTCAGTTGCTAAATGGTAATGACAAAATGTGTGGTAAAATTGATAGAACTTACCGCCCAGCTGGTTTCGGCTTAATTCGTAATTCGTGGGCTGAACACCTATTGATTGAGATCGAACTATGTTGAATTAGAAATCTATCATAATTGAAGCAGGTAATTGTACCAGTCATTAATGAAATTATCCTAAATCTTGGTTGCAAAAGTAAGACAAATTCTTTGTTCATAGTAATTAATTTAATTGGGAATAATGTACCTAATAAAAAAAGAATGAGAGTAACATATGTACGGTACTTCGCAATAAAACAATAAGTAATAATTTAATACCTACCTTGGTCAATTTTAGTTACCTACAGCTAACATACATTCAGTACAAGAACGCCTAACAAAAAAAAAAAAAAAATAATTACAGATGCTTTAACTTATAGAAAAAAGCTGTTTTAGGAATACGTGAATCCTTTTACAATGTTGGTAAATATGTGAGCACCATGTTTCAATCACATACTTAATTAAATTTCTGTAATTGATTCATTTTTAATTATTTTTACCTATTGTGGTATAGTAATTTTATTCTAGGTGCATCGTCTTCACATATAATTATATAATTAATATACCTATACAAAATATTGTGAAACATTCTAAAAGAGTAACGGTGGAGTTTCTTGTCCATTCTTCTCCATACGAAACCTTTTGGAAGGGACAACTAGAATCAATTATATATTTTTTAATTTTGACGTTCAAAAGTGCTTGTGCCTATTTGAAATTATCAAATTTGTCTTTGACTTTGACAACTTATTACTATGCATTATTAAAAAATTAACTACTGTCATCTTAATTATGAATTTAGAACACAGAAAAAAATTAAAACTTACCATCGCTCATAGCCAGTGTCGCCGCGAAAATGAGAAAGAAAACCTTTGTGTACATTTTCAAACAAACTTTTATTCGTTCACAGGTTAATAAAATAAAGATAATAATATTCAAGCGTTCAACTTTTCTGTTTGTGCGTGTGTTTGGCACGGTCGCTGTTCAAGAGCGTCGTATAAATAATAAAATATACCACTTCGGCTTAGGGAGCTGGATTTACCGGTGCAGTCGAGCGAAAAAGTGGTGAGCAACGAAGATATGAGATGCGAAGTCGGTTGCAGAGAACTTGTTTGGCGAAAATAGACTTAATAAACGTACTCTTAACTGTTATATTTGATTGTCTAGTGTTGAGCATGTATGTGGAAAAATATGGCTTTACTATCATTCTTTGTGGCTTAAGAAAACAAGAACCTACCAAGTGTTAAAACAAATAATGACAAAAAACTGTCTTTGCCGATAGTGTGTTGTTGTGTTTAGGGATACTGTCGTGCCTTATTCCGGCACTTTGTAAAGCAATACCTACCTACATGGGTGACTACCGAGATGGCGACTAATAGAGAAGTATGGAAGAGAAATACATGTTGCTCCGACCACAAATAAATTGGCGTAAAGAGTCCCCGAAACGATCAATTGCAATTGTATCAACTGCCTCGTTGGTCTAGTGGTTGCAAGCGCTACTGCTGAGCATGAGGACCTGGGTTCGATTCTCGGGTCGGGCAAAGTGTTATTGACTTTTTCTATCTGGAATTAATCAGTAGCAGCCCGGAGTCTGGATTTGTGCCCGGTTGACGGCAATATGCTCGCCCCATATTACATAGGACTTAAACATAACTGGCGAAATGTGGGTGTACTACAGGTACACCTCTGCCCAACCCTTCGGGGAAACAAGGTGTGATGTTATGTTATGTTATGTTATGTGTCAACTGAAATTGTCAATTGCAATTGTAGTAATATTGATTATTGACAATCGCTTCAATTCGTCTACTAAATGATAGTAGACGATCAATTTGCTCATCAATGTGTATCAATCACATAAACATTGACAATTGCAATTGGTTGTTTCGGGGACCCTTCATCCCAATTTATTGGAGGATGATAAATGTGCTTTTATTATCATGCGAGGGTTTTAGTTTATTTTCAGGTTCTAGTTTTAACTTTATTCAGGAACTCGCTGTACAACACCAGCAAACCTTATGTGTGTAGGTACTTATTCTCGAAAAAATTGGGCAGATTACGTTTTTCATTCCATGAGTATCTTTATCGTGAGGAGGGAAGAGACGAAAGTGACTAAAAGACTGTTGAATAAAAATTTTGATGGATGGAGAGGGGGAAGAGATAGAGAGAGGGGGGGGGGGGGCTAATGATAGCGTGACGGTTGGGAGGGGAAGAAGATAACGTATTACGCCAACCACAAGTAACGTGGGATGAGGGCAGGATGATGAGATGATGATGATGATTGTCTCGTGAAGGCTCATCATCATCGGTCTAGCCTTTTCCAACTATGTTGGGGTCAGCTTCCAGTCTTACCGGATGCAGCTGAATACCAGTATTTTACATGGAGCGACTGCCTATCTGACCTCCACAACCCATTTACTCGGTAACACGATACCCCTCCCTTGATAAGACTGGTTGTCAGACTTTCGGGCTTCTGACGACCCGTAACAACTGTCAAAGATCTACAAATGACAGCCGAGACCAACGGCAAAACGTGCTTTCCGAGGCACGGAGGGGTCTTGGTATGTAAAGATGCCACCCATCCACGGACCACCCGTGGAAAGCGTAGCTTTACCTTATCGACCGTCTCGAGGAGGCTCATTTTATTTATTTATTTAGTACATGGAGGACTTAGGTACAGCTAATAATAAAAACGGACAAAAAGGAAGCCATAGTCACCAGAAAGCCAATCACAAATCCTCACGTGTAGACTTAGGTACTTTACCACTCAAGTGATGGAAAACTGTATGGTACGACCGAAGTGTCTCACTCATTTGGACTCATTTCCAGTACCTACCCGGTTTAGATAGCCACCTACTAAATAATTAATTGGCCTGCCAAACACACTGAACAGAAATATACCTAAGCCTCGTCACAAAAAAAAAAAAAATATTAGCTACTTTTTAAACTTTATATGTATATTACTAGTAGGTCAGACACGCTGCCATCGATACGTACGAGTATCTCGCCGAAATCTGCGCCCCTGTAAGTATTTTTCCCAAAGTGAAGATACTTACTAATTTACCCTCATTTCTCTTTTCTTCTCCATCATCAGACCCTGATCACCATCTAGCTATAAACTATTTATTGAGACCAGTACAATGAGCCCAAACACAATACCTACCTGCGCTGTAAGTTGGTGAGCGAGTTAAATATCAACTAGAAAAGAGCTGATAATCTTCAAACGACTGAACTGATTTTCTTGAACTATAGCTAAGAACAGTCTCGATTAAGTCACGTTTCAAACAAAAAGAAACAAAAACAAAATCGGTCCATGCATTTGGGAGCTACGATGTCACAGACAGACACACACACACACAGACAGAGAGACACGTCAAACTTATAACACCCCGTCGTTTTTACGTCGGGGGTTAAAACTGCCCTATTGTGCTGTTTTAGAATGTAAACACGATAGCAGAACCAAACATTTATCAAATGAAGGGGTAACATACCATCTTTTAGTCCTGATTTTTTGTTCTGTGGCCAAACACTTCTGCTCTCGCCATTACATCAAGTGCATATTTATTCCTTGCAAAGGGTCTTGCGGTTGTCCTTAACATCGGAACGTTCTAACGATTATCTAAAAGTTAAAGGCTCGTACAAACTGGCGCGACATGTCGCGCGATGCGACACCGGTAGCATAATTTCCATGAAGTTTTCTTAGAAAATGTGGCACTGGCGTCGCGTCGAGCGACAAGTTGCGCCAGTCTGCACGAGCTTTAATTAGTTACAAGCAGAACTGGATGTGAATTGTGCGTAATTACTAATGACATATTGAGAGGAAATATGGCGGTTTGAAGGACTTATTTTAGTCCTTATATATAAAATAACATCAAGCACAGGTTACGCCCATGTTTCGCCAGTTATGTGTTATGTAATAGGGGGAGAGCCTATTGCCATCAACCGGGAACAGGTCCAGACTCCGGGCTACTACTGAGAAATCCCTGACGAAAAAACCCTCTTTCTCGGTCCTTTGACTTGCATTTAAATCTTATGTTTTGGTGACTGTTATTGGCTCGAACTTTTTCTTCTTTTCGAAGCGATGATACCAACATACTTTATTGGTTCGAACTGTGAGACTTGCAAATAAGAATTGAAGTTTATCTTTACAGCTTTGCATCTTCTTTTTCTTCGTGTCGATGGCACGACAGTTATTCAAATTTTGTTGGTCCATACTTCGCCACTTCCACTGCGTTATCAGTAGCAGCGTAGAGGTCAGTTTGGCTGCATGTTTTAGGGTACCGAGGGCCGGATAGGTGATGGAGCATAGTTTGTGACACAGGTCCACATCCACACAGGTCACACCCTGCTGCGATTCCGTCGAGGTACAGCTTAGGTTAGCAAACCATTTTTTCTTAGGAAGGTATGCCATGTTACATTAATTGTTTACATCAGCCTTGATCTTTTAGATTAGCGCGACATTTATTTAATTCTCGTTCTATTTGGTTATAGGGTGGTTACGAACATCTTCCTAAAAAAATTGTAAAAAACAGGAGAAATTATTCTTTCGTCGAGTCGGTTTCTACACGATAATTATAAATTACAGCTGAGTCAAGAAGTCCTAACTAATATTATAACTGCGAAAGTGAGTCTGTTTGTTTGTTACGCTTTCACACTAAAACGGCTGAACGGATTTGGATGAAATTTTGCACGTGGGTAGAGCATGACCTGGGTTAGGATATAGGATACTTTTTAACCCGGTAGTACGTTCTCATGGGATAATCTCCGGCCTCCACGCGTTTGAAGCCGCGGGCAAAAGCTAGCAGTTAATAAATACGGTATTTTTATAGCTTTTTATTAGGACCAAGAAAAGTGCCCATAATTTCATGCCATTCTAAGTTATTTTGCTACATATTAGGTTCTTTACAGCCTAGTGAAGCGTATGTTCTATATTAAACTTACCTACGGCTTCAAGATAATCTCCTAGTTAACAACCGGACTTGACATCTGCAATTCCATACCGACAGGTTTTATAATCACAAAAACATTGATTAGGATTCCGTAGAATGAAGGAAAGCCTTCCACGTTTCTTTAAAAAGGATCATGACTGTCAAGGGTTTAGGCAAACTCCACTATTATAGTCAATATTACCTTATCTTGTGTTGAATGAGTCTCTTTTCTTCGGCCTAGCGATATTATTAGGTGCATCAGCTTTACTCATGATCAACAAACCAATTTTTTCCTGAGAGAAGCTCAAATTCAGTCATTTAGGTAGGTAGACTCAACAGGTAAATCATGTTTTCTCTTTTGTCGAAAGTAGGATAAATTGACATATACCTATTGTGTCCATATTTCCAGAAAGGATCGAGACATTGAACACTTCTGCAGCAAGATAACAAAAGTACAGGTCAAACTCTGAGCAAATGAGATGCATCGGGACAATTCCATGGCGAACAATCCATCGAGCTACGTATGATATTCCGAAATACCGCTCACCGAAAGGACGGTTTTCCGATAACACTCTACTCCGACGGTTAGTTGAACGAAAAAATAATTGGCCGATGACACGTTTCGCCGAAAATATTATTTATTGACGGTTGGTAGTCCGAATGAATCCTTCGCCGATGTAACGGTTCACCGAAAACACTCTTCAACGACGATTGGTTAAACGATCGATCGATCGATCTTTTCTGGCACTCGCCGTCCGCTGCCGCGGCACCGCTCGCTTCTCTCGCTCGGCTCGTGCGTAGGAGGTCACAGTTTTAACCTAACCTAACCAAACCAATATTTAAAATAATTAACCTACTCTAACTAGTTCCATTTATTCATCTATGCTGATAAAATTAAACATGGGACTCGAGTATTGTTTAGCTGCATTGCACATAATTATAAAATATAATAGCTAGCGTAAACTGAATCGATCGTTTAACCAATCGTCGTTGAAGAGTGTTTTCGGTGAACCGTTACATCGGCGAAGGATTCATTCGGACTACCAACCGTCGATAAATAATATTTTCGGCGAAACGTTTCATCGGCCAATTATTTTTTCGTTCAACTAACCGTCGGAGTAGAGTGTTATCGGAAAACCGTCCTTTCGGTGAGCGGTATTTCGGAATACCATACTAGGGCCCAATCCATCAACAAGTTCTTTACATTATTTATTCAAACAAGCCTATAAGTTATGTCGTATCTTGATCCCATTTCACTGGTCTTGTTAACTGTTACCAGGATAAAGCAAAGCTTTAAACAAAAATCTGTACAATATACAGTTTTGTGCAGTAGGTACCTACAATATAACTAACGATAATCGAACTCAAGGGAATCTTTAGGGTCAAACTAAGTTAATCACTCAACCGTTACGCCAATCGACTCCCTATAGATAAAACCCATTTTTATGAATAAATGTAAAGAACCCACATATCGCATAAAATACGGCCTTAACCTATTGACGGCTCTATGTCGAGTTGGGTCCAGCAGAGGTGCATGACCTATGGATGAACCGCGGGTACCGTTCGCAAACCTGCTCCGCCGAGTAGAGGTATATGTTGTTTTAGTGTATTTTATTGGCTTATTACGAGTTTGACAGAATGTTGGGGCTGTCAGGTGTGAGGTGAGATTTGCGAGTTGTGTCGTAGGTAGGTTGTATTCGTTGTGAATGATCTCGTTTTTTGGTCGATTATACAAGGTGTCGTTTTGCATCCTCGTCAGATTCAAGGAGGTAACTATGCTAATGATTCTCACACGAATCAATAATAAAATAAGTAGGTAATAGTTATTTTTTTCTAATTTTCGGAAATCGGCATGTGTGGGACACGCATGTTAAAACGCGGCCCGTGTGATACCGAACTGTAACTGCCCTTTTACACACACACTACCGCATACGCAACGGGGTGATTCTGTTCTGTTAAAGTGGTGTATTCTATAATACTGTCAAACTTAAATAACTAAAAAAACAAGTATGTATTAATTATTGAGCAAGTATCGTAATTTTATTTGATTATATATGTCTTTCATACGAGTAGCAGCCTCCTAAAATTTGACGAGGATGCAAAACGACACCTTGTATGTATCTAATAGCGCATGGAGAGTATTTTCTTTGCTAGCGCTGTAGGTGAGCGGACACCTTGGGTGTCGATACGATTCTATCAATCAACAAAGGTTAAATAATGCCCAGATCTTTTCGCATAGAGTCCGTTATTATTATTACCAAGGAGTATCGTATTACCTTTTCAAATATGTAGGTAAATCTCTAGACGATTCATGGTCATGGTCTTTACTGATGCATTTGTCAGTTTGTCTGCTACTTGCTCTGCCCCAATGAGCTTTCGTTATTTCTCAAAATATGACCAGCCACAACCGACTTAGTCAGCTTCCTGACTCAGAATAATAAGCTACAGACTTTGGTCCACAACTTGTTTACATCACTCATCAGTGGTTCCAATAAAGTTAAAAGAACAGATGCTACATTCACTTATTAAAACTTAAAAACCGTTTTATTCTCATCTGTCAAACAAGCAACTAGCGTTTAAGATAGCTGCTTAATCATGCTTGATTCATCTAATTATAAAAGTAGTTTTTGCCCTACATCAGTCAGTCATGTCAGATATAAATATAAATGTATCTCACGTACCGTTGCTAACGGTACTGCCACAAAAAATAGTACCAAAGTCTATTAATACCATATTAGGAATGGGTCAAATACGTGTGTCTATTGTTTTTAACACAGTTTACAAAAGGAGGTCTTAAATTACGAGTAAGTACTTAATTTCGATTAAGTATACTTAGACTTTGGAGGCTAAATGGTTTAGTCCCAGTTTGTTCTATAGTGGAGGGATTCCTAGATCGTAGAGTTGCTGATTGAGCTCATGGAGACTATTCAGAGTTTTGTGACGAAAACAGCATTCATCAGCACTTTTTATTCTCGAATGGGTTTGTATGTACAGTCTGAGCATAAATATATTACTATGAACAGCTCGGCAGTAATATCTGATTGCATGATTCATTCATTAATATATTGACGGCAAACATATGTGATAATTTGTAGAAAGCATATACGAGTACAAGTGGCAGCACAAATATGTGACATCGAAGTAACATTGTCCATTCCATGGTTGCCTGGAAGAGATCGCAGTAAGCGATGATAAGGCCGCCCATCCTATCCTACTAATATTATAAATGCGAAAGTTTGTAAGAATGGATGGATGGATGTTTGTTACTCTTTCACGCAAAAAGTACTGAACGGATTTGGATGAAATTTGGCACACAGATAGTTTATAACCAGGAATAACACATAGGGTACTTTTTATCCCGATATACCCACGGGGTCAAAACTTATGCGGGTGAAACCGCGGGGCGCATCTAATTGTATATATTTTGTTTTGTTTTTGTAATGTATCTGGTGTACAATAAAGTATATAGAAATAAATCAGGTTAAGCCACGCTTGCCGGGGTTGGCCCGTGGATGGTTGACCGTCATTACAGACCGAGACTCCTTCGTGGCTCGGATAGCACGTGAAACCCTCCGGCTGTCATTCGTGGATCTTTGGCAGTCGTTAAGGGTCATCAGAAGCCCGAAAGTCTGACAACCGGTCTTACCAAGGAGTATCGTATTACCCCCGTTACTGGGCTGTGGAGATCAGATAGGCAGTCGCTCCATGTATAATACTGGGGGGTAACCATCACCTTTAAAGAAGTATTATTATAATATTACTTTACAGTGGGCGAGTGATGGAGCTATACAGGACTTATAGCTCCATCTCTTTCTCACGCTGAAGTAATATTGAAATAATAATGCTATAAGAGGTGATGGTTACCCCCCTGGTATTCAGCTGCATCCGGGTAGACTGGAAGCTGACCCCACCATAGTTGGGAAAAGGCGAGGCATTGAGGATTGATTGGTTTTGATTAAAACTTTATTGTTTCCTGCGGAAGAGGGATCTTCGAAGCTCATATGGCTATAACTTAGATTATTAAATAAAACTCTAATACAGGCATTTATTATATTAATTTAAAGCTTAACAAACTTAATATTTACAACATAGATGCAACATACTTGTAAGATTATAAATCCCACAGTGCCAAGTTACGCCCTGGGCGTCGTGAATCCCGGGCGGATTTCCGGCCACCGTAGGCGCGGGCTTGCGGACGGTGAGCAATGGGTAGCTCACCGTCCGGCAAGGACCAAGCCCTGGTCGACGGCGCGTCGTATTCCACGCGCGCCTCAAAGAGATGTCAGCACAAATGTAGGGGTCCACTAGGGCTGATGCCTGCCGGGGTCGCGGGAAGGTACTTATGGGTCACCGAGTCCCCTGGCAACACAGGCAACAGGAAGGAATACGGGTGGGTTTTAGTCAGTAAGAGTCTGACACACCTTACCGCTCCGCCCAGAGCGGGAGAAGTTATTTGATGATTTCCCACCCTCAAAAAAAAAAAGAAATAGTGCCAAGTTCAATATTATGATATATGCCTTGGTTGTTGACTTCAACGACAAGAGAAGTGAGATCTAAATGGGTGCCAAGTTCAATGGTCAGTCCTGAAATTTATTTATAACAACATACAATATAATTTCTTCTTATACTCGTAACTTAGGGTAATATATTGTAGCCTAAGGTCTGACTTGGCTAGTTCTCTTATACGTATTATTATGTTCGATGACCAGTTTCTACCAGCAAGCCAAATTTTCGGAATAATAAAAAAAAAGAACCGACAAGTAACAGGTTTAGAACTTGCGAAGGCTATATAATATATGGTTGGTGGTTTATGGCCCACTCCCTCACACAGAGAGGAGGCCTGTGTCCCAGCAGTGGGAACATTATAGGCTGGTTATACAGGATAAGTTTAAAAGGAGTGCGGATATTTTAGGATGTAATCAGGTGTATAAAATTAAACTTCTCATACAAAAAGCTCACGGGACCAGTCACTTTGTATGAAAAGTCGATTTAAAATTTTAAGATTTCGACCATCCTTGGGGAAAGTTGGCCAGTTAAATGTGATTACCTCCTCAAATATCCGCACTCCTCTAAATGATAAATGATTTTTATTACTCTAAGTAGGTTTGGACTAACACGTCAAACATATTTTTAAAATAAAGCTAGATGAGGTCAGCGTTTCCTATCTGACTACTCTGAGAAGAAAGGCCGAAACAAACTACGAGTTCGCAGACTCTTTTAAAGTCCAGACATAATCTTGGACAGATCATGTGAAGGCCATGTAGATTGGTGTCTGAATGGTCCTTTTGAGGAAAGAACCACACAAATTGAGCGGACCTGTCCAGTCAGTGCACGCATTTGTCAGTAATCGTGCAGCTCAACTGAGAACTTAAGGAGCTCAACGATGCGACGAACAATACCAAAGAAAGAACATTTGGGTAGGCCGCATTAATTACTCAATGCCATACTAAATGAGAAAAAAAAAACAACAATGACCCACAGTCTTCACATTCACAATATTTGAAAACAATATAATACTTTACAAGTAAATATTCATCTCATTTTATATATAAAATTCATCAATGCCGATTTGTATAGAGAACCATATAGGTTAGCGTCTGAAATGGTCTTTATCCTGTATAAAGGTGAATCTGACAATTCATCTTGGTAGTTAGCAGGTCGGATTTCCGGAGGTCAGGTAACGTGGTTAATGTCAACTGTAAGTGGGTACCTGTTACTAGTCGTAGGTATACTGGGTATATACTGATACTACACTGACCGGTCAGATTAGTTATGAATCTGAAATAAGCTCGCCACCTAGGTTCAATACATTACGCTGAAACACCTAAGTCGCGGTCACTGTCAGATTGCATAGAAAAAAAGAGAAGCGCGATGACGCAACGCTTGTAATTTATTGCAAAATATGAAGCAATTATCCATTTACTCAAAATTGAGTTGAGTAATCGAAAATAAAAAAACAACCGAGTTCTGCATTCAAATAAGACGTTCTTGTTATTAATTTAATATGTACGTATGTTGATATTTAATACATATATTTTGGATCAGAACTCAAGGTAAGAGGTTAGTTTAACGTTAGTTTGTATCGACATTTTTTTTCATAACGTGTTTGGTAACAACCAAATTCTGGGAAATATGTTCAAAATTAACATATATTTTTTCCGCTACCACAAACTTTTTGCCTTAAGATAAGTCAGTTTTGGTCCATTGGGTTAGCGCCTTAATGATAATTACAATAAACTGTTGATGATGGAGTATGATGATATTTTATATGATATATTATTGTTAGTAATTGTTTATTTATTTTACTTCGATGGTGCTAGTTTATCATTTCTCACTTCGAGTTACAGCAATAGCCTTATGTAAGCGGGCACGCCCTTTATGCCTGGAGGCTTTTATTTAGGTATTAAGTTCTGTTTACGTTTTTATGTTATAATTTTTATCTGCTTGAGTACAGTTTTCGTTGTTTTGTTGGTATATTGGCGTGTGCTAGCAAGCGTGTGTATATGGGAAGTAATTTAATATAATGTGTTTGTGTTTTGTAATGTAATGTAAACTTTGCATACGATTTGTATAAAATCAAGTTTATATAACTAACAGACAGCTGGCAGCACACCTGGGAGTTTGTTGCGCCATTTCTTCTTCCCAGCCAAAGCTAGGAAGTGGTGAAGGGCGGGCGTTTTTGGGGGACTGTCTTATGTAACTTTGACGTTCGAAAAGTGCTGATTCAGCTTAGTTTGGATGAATGAATTTTGATAATAAAAAATGATTTATACAATATGATGCTGATAGATGGATGTTGATGAAAGATGAGGATGGTTGATGGTCTACTATTTGATTGACTTTCCAAAGCAGGGCTTCATATCAATTTCTAAAACTAGGTGTCGATGATGGAAAATATGACGATGATGTGATGATGAAGACAGTCACAAGACTATTTGTTAAGGCTCGTGCAGACTGGGGCGATATCGTGTGAGCGACAGGCAAATTGTTGCCTGTCGCGCCCGCGATATCGCACTAGTCTGCACGAGACTTTACACTACAATAATTAATGAAATGCATTATGTCCATCGTTACAATAACTTAAAAAAAAACCATCTGCTACTTAAGACGTTCAAAACAAGATCCCTAGGTATTCAAGCAGCCTGGTGCAGTTGGTGGCAGTTATTTTAGTTCAATCTCAGATTGAACTGATTGATTGTTTCTATTTTTAACCATACTGCGGCGAAGCGAAAATGGAGGATTACCTATGTGTTTGACCTGAATGTATGTATGTATGTCCGTCCTTATGTTCCCTCGTAACTTCTAAACGGCTGAATCGATTTTGATGAATGATATGTCGTTAAATGACTTATGTCTTAGTTTCATCTTTATTGCGCGAGTGTCACTAAGTATATTAAAATATCATAACGGCGGAACCTTGGCGCCAAAATGTATGTTTAAAAAAAAGGTCCTATTTCTATTGATTGCGGTATCAAAATGAAGGGTTTTAAACGGTGATTACAAAAAAATATATAAATTATATGTTTAAATGTAATTTGGAATGACAAATGATATAAAAAACTAACGAACTTTTGGAGTGAGTGAGTAAGACGCCGTTATCATCCGTTTATAAGTGGGTAAATAACCTAATTTACCTACCGTCTTATAATATAGGTAGCTACTAACTAAAATGTGTAACATAAAAAGTTAATTAAAAAAATCAAAATACCCGACTGCGTAAAAAGTGAACTTGGGAAAGATGGTAACAAGATTAAAACTGAAACAAGATGGAAACAAGATAAACAATCTCATGCAGTCGGAAGCATAAGTTCACTTTTTACGCAATCGGGTATTTTGATGTTTTTAATTCACTTTTTTATTGATGCGGAGGAATGAGGGAAATGTCGTCAGGAAAGTTTTGAGTATGAGTGTAGGCTATACGAGTAGGGGAAGACCAAAGAAACGATGGATGTACTGTGTGAAAGATGATATGGCTAGAAAGGAAGTGACTACCGTGATGACAACTAATAGAGTAGTATGGGAGAAAAATACATGTTGCACAGACCCCAAATAAATTAGGATACGGACAGGAGAATGATGAATTGATTAGATTTTTCTTCCTTTGTTCTGCAGTTGGACAGAACAGTGGGTACTGTACCTAATAATAACTGCATCAGACTGCTAGCCAAACAAAAC
Organism: Atethmia centrago; assembly: GCA_905333075.3. NCBI lineage: Eukaryota > Metazoa > Arthropoda > Insecta > Lepidoptera > Noctuidae > Atethmia > Atethmia centrago. The sequence goes on along the minus strand of HG995380.1, from coordinate 27,260,091 downwards.
CCAACTCTACTCCAACTTAATGTAAGGTTCAAGCTGCATCGCTCTCATAATGTCTCCTGTGACGGAACAGCGCCCAGCTTGCATGATGACCCTGGCATCCTCTCGACCGGTCACCATCTGCTTGAAGTAGTGCTCGTTGAGGGTGAACGTGGTGTCTGGGTCCTCGTTTGGTTCTCCTTCGTAGACTGTCACTTGGTTCAGGTCTAGAGCTGGAGAGAGAGATCGTAAATAATTAGTAATTTTAGGGTAGGGTGCAAAATTAGAAAATAAAAAAAAAATTGCAAACTGTACCGTGTCACAATGGTTATCCTGTAACTGTACATTAAAGGTTTTCCTGTAATCTATAGGTATAGAACATTTTTGCATTTAGCATTTTTTTCCAATTTTTAGGCTCAGCAGTTTCGGAGATAAGATCTTTTCGTGTTGATGGAATTTATGGATTTGAATTATATAAGTTGAGTCCACTACATAATGTATAGCTTGTCAGCTTTATCTAATTCCTGCATAATATCTTCTGGGGTTCGCTTGGAAAATATGTTTCTTGCTTGTCCAGTCTATAAAACCTACATTTTATTGTTAGATATTTATGGGTTTAATACGAAAGTTTAAATAAAAATAATGGCGCTTTAATCTGTGCTATTTTATCGGGAAATGACTCGGCTGTTTCTCCTTACACCTATAAAGTTTATTTTATGAGCCTGCTTGTAATGTCTTGACTCATTACCATTTCAATGATATAATATTGCAGATATCTACGATACTTACCTAAGTATCGTACATTTCTGCAATATTATATCATTGAGAGTATACTAACTTGTGGTGTGATTCTATTGAAAGACGCTGTACGAGGCAAATTACCAAATAAATAAAAAAAATAAAAAATACAATTAGATTCTATAAAAAAATAATATCATATATTATCATAGATATAAAAAAAACATAACCGTATCTGACACCACTGAGAAATTTTTTGACCTCAAAACGATTGCGTCAAACATTTTGAATTTCCGTACTAATATTCAAACAATAGAAAACATGTATGTCAGTAGGAATCCACAAAAGAGGTTGAATATGTGTGTGTGTTAAGAATGAAGAACACACACACACACATACACAAAAAATTGTAGAATTAATAATTCTACAACCTGTAGGTATACTCTTTTATTTTTTGTGTGGGAAATCATCAAATAACTTCTCTCGCTCTGGGCGGAGCGGGAGGGTGTGTCAGACTCTTACTGACTAAAACCCACCCGTATTCCATCCGTTGCCTGTGTTGCCAGGGGCCTCGGTGACCCTTTAGTTCCTTCCCGCGACCCCGGCAGGCATCGGCCCTAGTGGACCCCTAAATTTTTGCTGACGACATTTCTTTGAGGGGCGCGTGGAATACAACGCGCCGTCGACCCGGGCCTGGTCCTTACCGGACGGTGAGCTACCCATTGCTTACCATCCGCAAACCCGCGAATACGGTGGCCGGAAATCCGCCCGGGATTCCTGACGCCCAGGGCGTCTCCTGCGGCGGCTAGGGGCAAGAGGGCGCGAAATTTGCCTTTCCCTCAACCGTCCCGCCTCCTCTTTCGCGAGGATTACTGCTTCGCAGAAGGAGGTAACGGCTGCCCAGGCACTCTCGCTCCGTACCATGGCCTGAACCAGGGCCGGACGCGAGAGATCTTTGCCGCTGATCGCCTTCACGAGGACACGGTGGCGGTGCTCTGCCCAAGCCTGGCAGACCTCCACCGTGTCCTCCGGGCGATCCACACCGAGGTGACACCGTAAGGCGTGAATATGATTTACACTAATCGTTCCATAATATAATATAAAGTTGCAACAAATTGTGCAAGTATAAATCATAAGAAAGCCACGAGTGTGTAAAGTGTTTTACGATAAGTGAGCCAGTCAATGGCATATGAGCTGCTGGCGCGAGTTCCTCATACGAGGTTAGTGTCTACTTGTCCGGTAAATGAGTGAACATAGACTGAATTTAGGGTGAGCTCTGATCTGATGGGTCTTATACATACTCGTATAAATCTTTATTTATGAACCGCTTCTTTTTTCTGGGTGGGAAATTATTAAATAACTTCTCCCGCTCTGGGTGCAGCGGGAGGGTGCGTCAGACTCTTACTGACTAAAATCCACTCCGTGTTCCTTCCGTTGCCTGTGTTGCCAGGGGCCTCGGTATCCCTTTCGGACATTCCCGCGACCCCGGCAGGCATCGGCCCTAGTGCCCCCTACACTTCTGCTAACATCTCTTTGAGGCGCGCGTGGAAGACAACGCGGCGTTGACTCGGGCTGGTCCTTATCGGGCGGCGAGCTCACCGTCCGCAAGCCCGCGCCTACCGCGAAACGAATTTAGTTAAAAGCTACAGCATCAGTGCCGAGTACGGTTTTTTCTTTTCTTTACAGATTTTGTATGTTTTTGTCTAAATTAGGTACCTACGTACTAGTAGTTTCGAGGAAGGAAAAATAACTGTCCCACTACAGATCAAAGGTATTTTTGTCTTTTCCCATACAAAGAATAAGCCAAGTGGCACCACCACCATTACTAATTGAAATTCTGGTCCTTAAGACGCTGACAACACCTAAACCGTGGTCACTGTCAGATTGCATAGAAAAGAAAGAGAAGCGCGATGAGTTAACGCTTGTAATTTATTGCAAAATATGAAGCAATTATCTATTTACTCAAAATTGAGTTGAGCAATCGAAAATAAAAAACAACCAAGTTCTGCATTCAAATAAGACGTTCTTGTTATTAATTAAGGCGCTGACAAGACCTAATTGACCAAAATAGGCTTCTCTTAAGAAAAAAAATTGCCAAATCTGTATAGTTTGTGGTAGCGGAAAAGATATATGTTAATTTTGAACATATTTCCCAGAACTTGGTTGTTACCAAAACACGTTTTGAAAAAAAATCTCGATACAAACTAATGTTAAACTCACCTCTTACCTTAAGTTCTAATCCAAAATATCTGTATTAGATATCAACATACGTTACGTATTTAATTAATAACAAGAACGTCTTATTTGAATGCAGAACTTGGATGTTTTTTATTTACGATTACTCAACTCAATTTTGAGTAAATAGATAATTGCTTCATATTTTGCAATAAATTACAAGCGTTGTGTCATCGCGCTTCTCTTTCTTTCCTATGCAATTTGACAGTGACCGCGGTTTAGGTGTTGTCAGCGTCTTAAATACGTAACGTATGTTGATATTCAATACAGATATTTTGGTTTGCAACTCAATGTAAGAGGTTAGTTTAACGTTAGTTTGTATCGAGTTTTTTTTTTCAAAACGTCTCTTGGTAACAACCAAGTTCTGGGAAATAGGTTCAAAATTAACATATATTTTTTCCGCTACCACAAACTATACAGATTTAGCAATTTTTTTCTTAAGAGAAGCCTATTTTGGTCAGTTGGGTCTTGTCAGCGCCCTAAGCCTCTACATCAAAAAACCACCTTTAAAAATATTTACAAAATAAACCTAAATACTTACTCCAAGAATATACGCTGGTTTCCTTAATAATATTAAAGAGGAACACTCCCCCCAGGTCCCTTGCCTTGTTGGGGTCTACGGACGCTAGACGGGCCTTGATCTTGTTCACCAGGTCCGCTTTCTCTGCCTTTGGGGTGTGATCGCTGTATGATGCGCCCTGGAATTGATGGTGATGGGATTTTGTGTATTTTGTGGTAGGAAATAATAATAGTGTAACTGTCTTCGCCGCGACTTACGAGTTGTAGGTCGTAGGTTCGAAAAGTAAAAAATAAAAGTTTAAAGTAAAGTGCCTGTCGGGGACAGGCGCTTTACTGCTAAATCAGCAGACAATAAAATAAAGACAGTTTGGAAAATTATCAATAATGAAACGAATAGGCACAAAAAGCATGATTCTGATTACACACTGGAGACGTCATGTGGTCTCATTTGCGATAGCAAAGAAGTTGCTCAAGAATTTGTAAATTTTTTTACCAGTGTCCCGCTTAAAACTACTGAAACCATAAATTCCTCGCCCTCGCTCGCTTTTGATTTAGTAAAGGAAAACGTTTCAGCTTGCACGATTGAATTTAACTTTAAGCATATTATCCCATAATAGTAATAAAAGCTTTTAAGCAAATCAAGATCAAATTGTCTGAAGATCTTTGGGGAATGTCCATTAAAGTCTGTACCTCTATAATTGAGACTATAGCGCCCTACTTAGCCTTAATATTTAATTTGTGTGTGGATCAAGGAGTCTTCCCGGATTTAATGAAATACAGTAAGGTAATACCACTTTTCAAATCCGGGGACAGTAAAGACACCAATAATTATAGACCCGTATCCGTGTTGCCGGTTTTCAGCAAGGTGTTTGAAAAGGTAATGCTTAATCAAATGCTCAATCATTTTAACTCGAATAAAATCCTTCACGATCAACAGTATGGTTTCACTAAAGGACGGTGTATGACCGACGCCGGTGTAACCTTGCTAAGACACATTTTTAACGCGTGGGAAGAAGCGCAAGACGCCATAGGAATCTTTTGTGACCTCTCCAAGGCATTTGATTGCGTCGACCACGAAAACTCTTGAAACTTGAGCATTACGGACTTGGAAAACATGCGCTCAGCTTAGTAAAATCTTATTTAAATGATAGACAACAGCAAGTACAAATTAATGGTATCAATTCACTCGGTTTAAAAGTAAAAATGGGTGTTCCACAAGACTCGATATTGGGACCTTTCCTCTTTTTAGTGTATATTAACGATCTACTCCATTTATTAAATAATCAACCACAAATGGTGTTATTTGCTGATGATACTTCTTTAATTTTTAAGGTAGATAGACGTGCTACGAATGTTGACGACGTAAATAACGCCCTATTGCAGGTACAGAACTGGTTCACTGCCAATAATTTAGTATTAAATGGGAAAAAAACTAAGTGCATTCGATTTTCTTTACCAAATGTCAAAAGTGGTGATTATGAGATAGTATTGAATCAAGAGAAACTAGAATTCGTCGATAAAACTGTTTTCCTGGGGATCACGCTCGACTCAAGGCTACAATGGGGTCCTCATTTAACATCTCTTGCAGGACGGCTAAGTTCAGCGGCATATGCTGTCAGAAAAATCCGTCAATTTACTGATGTAGATTCCGCGAGGCTAGTCTATTTTAGTTACTTTCATAGTATCATGTCTTACGGTATTTTACTTTGGGGACGGGCTGCAGACATTGAGTCAATTTTTATTCTGCAGAAAAGAGCTATCAGAGCCATTTATAATCTCCGCAGGCGCGATTCTCTAAGGGACCGGTTTAAGGACATTAACATCATGACGGTACCTTGTCAATATATCTACGAAAACGTCATGTACGTAAGAAAAAATTTACATTATTTTAGTAAAAGAGGTGAAAGACATAATTATAGTACTAGAAATAGGGACCTATTATCTCAGCCAGGTTTCAGACTGGCTAAAGTAGACTCATCTTTCATGGGGTACTGTTTAAAATGTTACAATAAAATTCCACCCCACATACTTCAACTGAATGAAATGAAATTCAAATCTTGTATCAAACGCACACTATGCAGGCAGGCATATTATAAGTTGGGTGATTACATCGCTGATAAAAATGCTTGGCTCAATGCTGGTCCCGCTTCACAACCACAACCAATTGAATAATTAACATTTGAAAATACTGTTGGAGCAGCTGAACATTGTAAGACTATCTTTGTATTGTATAAATTCAACCTACGTTGTATTGTATAATTGCATTGCACAGGTGTGAGTACTATGTATAATAGAGCTACCATTTGCCGATTATGTAATTGACTTGAATGGGTCCTGGCGGCTGAGAGTAGGTATGTCATGCTCACTCAGATGTCTCGCTGATGGTGGCGCGTGTGTTGGATCATTTAGCTCCCTTCAAAATGGTTGAGCTGAATAGTGCTAATCCATGCGTCATGCTCGTGAACGGGCGCCGTTAGTTGGGACTGGTCACCTCTTAGCGTCCTCGGCTTATTTGTAATTATTTTATTTAGAAATTGTTTTTGTTTCTCTTTTTACTATGGGCGCGTTATTTTTTATTTTACATCGTCCTCACATTTAGTTATAATTTCAACATTATTTTTGTACTAATCTTTATGTATCAATTTAATTTAAAAGAGTGTCCATGGAGTTTCTTACCCGTTCTTCTCCATAGGTACCTACTACGCTTTGGAATGGGCAACTAGCTTCATATTTCTAACTGACCGACTCCTTGACAATTCAAAAGTGCATGTAAATGGTTTAATTGAAATAAATGCTTTGAGTTTGAGTTTGAGTTTGACTTTGTGTAAATTATTTCAACACCATTGCTCTCAAAACGGTGAAGGAAAACATCTTGAAGAAACCGGCATGTCCTAGAACCAAAAATTCGAAGACATGTGACATCTACCAACCCGCACTGGGCCCGCGTGGTGGATTACAGCTCACTCCCTCTCACCGACAGGAGGCCTGTGTTCCAGCAGTGGGAACATTATAGGCTGATTATATAACAAAAGCAGTATTTATAAGCTGGTCTTCTATTCTACTGAAAATTCGGACTTCGCTAGGCCAGATCAAGGTCGAAGTGTTACAATGGACGTGCGGCTTACTGCGCTTACAGAGGTCGCAATAGTGAGTGCTAAACATGGATTTGGGTTCCATTCCTGGTTCGGGCAAAGTATTTTTGCGTTTTATTATTAGGGTAATTTACAAGTAGTAGCCAGTGGTAAAGGTGGCTGGGACAGACTGGATGCGGAAGGCGGAGGATAGGGTGTATGTCCAGCAGTGGACTGTTACAGGCTGAGTTGATTGATTGATTGAGCCCGTGGTCTGGATATGTGTTCGCCCCGTATGATACGGAACGTAAACATTACGATACGCAAAATCGGAGAAAGAATTAGTTATAGCAAATTCTAAAGAAATAACCGGACAAGTGTGAGTTGAACTCGCGTGGTGATGGTTCCGTATAATGAATACATTTTCATTATACGGAACCATCACCTCAAAATTATCTTGGGATAAAAACGTGGTAGATAACATTATCTACCATGTTTTTATCCCAAGATAATTTATCCCAAGAACAAACTTAACATTGTAGTTGAAAAACATGTTCCCCTATATATTCCAAATGTAAATGTAAATTGTACGCACAATATTGAGTGAAATACCATATTATTTTAAGACCATAGACTTCTTATAGGTTTTCCAGTTTAAAACTATCCTCTGTATTATTTTCAAAATTTTAGGCTCAGCTGTTTCGGAGATAAGATAATTTTCACCTATTTTTTTTTTTTAAATCTTGCGAAATGTGGGTGTACTACAGGTACACGTCTGCCCACCCCTTCGGGGAAACAAGGCGTGATGTTATGTAATGTGTGTGTGTATTTTCTTTAATAATTTTCAAACCTATATTATAACTAAATTATTTTAAAATTATAAAAAAATAATGAAATACTCATAGCCCTTCCACACGGTATAGTTTGCAAAACTTTTTATTAAAGTTTTCTAATTTTCCCCCCAAAAGTGAACCGCATATTCAAAATTCATTTAATTTACGTTACAAATTCGTGTCTGGGTCGCAAAAATTCATATGTGCACCAAATTTCAACGTAATCGGTCCAGTAGATTCAGAGAAAGTCGGCTGTGACAGACATACAGACAGACACACCTGTGATCTTATAAGGGTTCCATTTTTCCTTTTGAGGTATGGAACCCTTAAAACTACTTAATAAGTATAAATATTAGATATGTAAGTGATTAGTCATGTACGTAATTACGGCCCAGTGATTCATTTTTTTAAGAGATCATGCGGTGTCTTGGGTTACTGTTTTAAGTCTTCGACTCATCATTAGTGGAATTTATACTAAAGTAAATGTACAGTAACAGTCAGAAGTCGACTAGCAATCTCACAAAACTATAGAATAGCAATATTAGTTGTACTTATGACCTTCTTCTATAAGACAACACTACACATTGGCATCTTGTTGTCCGTATAGCGCAGGCGATAATGGTCATTGCGGTGTAAGTGGACTTCTGGACGTTGACTGTACATTAAATAGTAGGACCGACCCAAAACTAGTGGGATTGCACTATCAGTAATAAATATAGATTTACTAGTTGTTCTCCGTGACTTCGTCTGCGATCCAGGATGAAAAGTAGTCTATGTCCTTCTCCAGGTCATGGGCTACCCATGTGCCAAATTTTATCCCAATCCGTTCAGCCGTTTTTACGTGAAAGCGTAACAAACAAACAAGCTCACATTTGCATTTATATTTATCTTATCTAAGTTAGGATTTCAATTACTTTGCATATCAAAGGCACCATTAGAAAATTATTTATTTTCAATTTAAATTTCAGTTTTTCAGAAATTTGTATGAATTTCAAACTCATTATTTATCATTGGAGGTACCTAAATCATATTATTTGATGAGGCTTCATATACATAATTTGATATTTTGTATCTTTTGAGTGTAATGAGCGTTAATAAATGAAAAGTTTTACAATCATTACTAAATTAAGTCTTGAATAGGTACCTATACCAAATTGAATATTCTTTTTAAAACGAACGTTCAGCCGGGGTCGCGGGAAGGTACTTATGGGTCACTGAGGCCCCCGCAACACAGGCAACAGGAAGGAATACGGGTGGGTTTTAGTAAGTAAGAGTCTGACACACCCTCCCGCTCCGCCCAGAGCGGGAGAAGTTATTTTATGATTTCCCACCCTCAAAAAAAAAAGACCCATTGTATATGCAAGTTTTTTTTGCCGTGTAAAAGTTAGTCGTTATTCGTCGTGTGTCGGCACGGCCGTCAGTGTTGTATGGATCACTATGGAAGCTTGTTGACAGACACGTTTTTCCTACGGCGCGGTTCGTACGCCGTGTGTAGGCACGTTCGTCAGTGTTGTATGGATCACTATGTGAAGCTTGTTGACAGACACAATTTCTCTACGGCGTGGTTTATTTGCCGTGTGCCTAAAACCAGTATATTATGCAAAATAAAATGTACATATAGGTACCAACATATTGTGTTTTTTACAAATACTGGTTTTTTGGCCGAAATAAAAACTAAATAAATAAATAACAAATATGTATCTATTTATTAGTTTATCTTTCTTAGTTAGATTTGCTCCATAAGAACTTTTCCATCACTGAGAGAGATATAATGATTCTAATGATTATAATTCTGAAAATATATATTTGTTATTTATTTATTTAGTTTTTATTTCGACCAAAAAACCAAACTTAAAATTATGTTAGCATAATATGTACATTTTATTTTGCATACTTTGCTGGTTTTAGGCACCGGGTCGACATGTGTAAAACTACCCAGTGTCTTACAAATGGATTTTCAAATTTATTAACTAATATTTCCAGGTAGCCATTGGTGCCCCCACGCAACCTACCTAACATTGACCCAACTCTTTTTCGTGACGCCATAAAAGTCGTGAACGGGGGCTTCTGCAAACATTTGAGATGCACTGCAGAAGTCATCGGTAAAGTTGGATCTCGCATTTTAACATCGGTTAAGTTGGATCCGCAGTGGTAGCCCGCGGAATTCAAATTTTCTTACATTTTTTGCAATTTGCAGTTCAGTGTCATAACCTTAACACCTCGCGTGTTATGGTTATGACACTGAACTGCAAATTGCAAAAAATGTCCCTAATGATAAATCCCAAAAACACTTTGCCCGAGCCGGGAATCGAACCCAAATCCATGCTTAGCACTCACCATTGTGACCTCTATAAGCGCAGTAAGCCGCACGTCCATTTTAACACTTCGAACTTGATCTGGCCTAGCGAAGTAGGTACGAATTTTCAGAAGAATAGAAGGCCAGCTTATAAATACTGTATGTGTGAAAATTTGAATTCCGCGGGCTACCACTGCGGATCCAACTTAACCGATGTTAAAATGCGAAGCCTAGGCACCTGACGAAAAGTTTGTGGTGCGTTGATGGCAATGCACAGTGTACCTATTATAGAGACCATTTTTCGGACGTCATATTTTTATTAGAAATACAGATATAATTAGTCACTTAAAACGTGAGAGTAAAACTACCGAGTGACAAATATGCATAATCAAGTAGATATAATAACATATTTTTTATCTCAAATATTCGACTGGATAAAGTTTAATAAAATCTATACAAAAAACTAATTGCAATAAAAACTAATTAATTGGATAGTTCAAAAGTGTATTTTAAGCTTCATTTTATAGAGCTTTATAGAATCGCGTAAATTGCTTTAAACCAAAGAAATCAGATCTTTTTAAATTTTTAGTTTTTATTGTTTTTCTCAAGTAATCCGCTGTTTTAGGAAGAGATATTAATACTAAAATTCAGATCTGTTATTCTTCTATTACTCACAAAAAACTATAATCTCGTGGAGTTTAGATGCTACAGCCTATTTTAGTTATATCCGGTTTTTTTTCATTAGTGTTGTGTCACTCTTTTAATCAATTAAATATCCAGATATTAATAAAATTGCATTTTCTTTAAGTACCTATATTATGTTATTTTTGAAAAAAGTTGTCCATCGGATAACAAAAGTGACAACCGTAAAAAAAAACTAGTATTTGAGTATAGCTTCTCAACTCCACGATATTAAGATGTGATTTTTGTGAGTACCTAATAGAAGAATAACAGATCTGAATAGGTATTACTATAAATATATTTTCCTAAAACAATTACTAACAGTTATGTTGCACGACACAAGAAAAAAAAAAACAGAAAAAAATGTTTCTCTTGCTGTAAGAAACTTACGCAATTCGTTAAAGCTCTATAAAATGAAGCTTTTAAAAGACACCTTTAAACTACCTAATAAATTATTTTTATTGCAATTACTTTTAGGTGTAAGTAGATTATTTTAAACTTTAAAATTTTCGTCTGGAACGAAAGTTTGTGAGATTAAAAAATATATATCTACTTGATTATGCATAATTGTCACTCAGGAGTTTTACTCTCACGTTTTAAATGACTGAATTATATCTGTATATTTAATAAAAAGCTGACTTCCGAAGAATAGTCTCTATAATACACTGTACAATGTAAACAATCCACAATAACGAAAGCGTTTATTTATCATGTCGACGAAAACTGCTAACAACAATATAGTGCAGACTGTAGACACGTTATTGTTTTAATTAGGCACATTTCTTCTTCTATAAATAATACTTCGATGGTACACGATGACAGTGTAATTATTTAATTAGCCATACTACTCTTTAGATTAACTTCGATAACGCACGACAAAGAAAATCACGCGAACGGAACTTCATATTATCACGCCCGCCGTTTTCAACTAACTGGGTATAAAAACATAAGTTCCAAATTCAAAACGCGTTGTCTCATTTTTTTAAACATCCATAGATATTTCTTATTGTTTTTTTAACGCTGTAATAATGAGGTGATGTACGTAACTTACCATAATGTCGTGTGTCAGGTATCGTTGTCAGTTTCACAGTGGCTCGGTCAGATGCCCAGAACTTTCACTCTCAAGATTGCAAAACGTACTTTGTGTACGCTACAATTTTGTGGCCATGCTTTTTGTAGTGTGTAGGATAAAGTTTTGGAGATTATGCGATTCATGAATACGAGTATATGACTCTTATGAATGAATTACAAAGAGTGAACACAACATGAGGCTACACATCTATAATTAAAGTTTACATTAATATGGTTGATAATGGTGCCGATTCCCTTGTTCACAAACTGAACTAAATATAAGCTCAGTGCATCTTTTTCTTTCTATTTCATTAAGAAAAGGACAGAAGATCAATTTTAGTTTAGTCCTGTCAAATTAATCAGCGCTTGACGTAAATTGACGTATTTTAGTAGGCAAGTTTTTAATCACGTCTAAACTGGTATGGAGTAGTGACAGGCGCTGATTAATTTGACAGGACTAAACTAAACTTTATCTTCTGTCCTCTTCTTAATGAAATAGAAAGAAAAAGATGCACTGAACTTAAATTTAGTTTAGTTTGTGAACAAGGGAATCGGCACCAATGATGCCTGTTATAAGATTAGGTTATAATAAGGTAATGATGGGTTTCAATAAAAATATTTCATCAGTATCTATCTAAAAAGGCCAGAAAATTTTATGTTTATAAGAACTTACGTATACATAAACTAACACTAACTTTGATGACCCCATTTAAAACATAACATCATAAGCGTAATTAGTCAACAAGGAACATTTTTGTAGGTTACAAATATATCATCTCCACTTTACGTGCAAGGGTCCCTTGCACGTAAAGTGGAGATGATATATTTTTTCGTCTATCCCATGGTGTGGCTGGATAGGCCGTTCAAAAATATTGGGTCTGTGAATACCATTTTTCGATTCAGTGATCCGTTTGCGTAATATTAAGACGCTGACAACACCTAAACCGCGGTCACTGTCAAATTCCATAGAAAAGAAAGAGAAGCGCGACGACACAACGCTTGTAATTTATTGCAAAATATGAAGTAATTATCTATTCACTCAAAATTGAGTTGTGTAATCGAAAATAAAAAACAACCAAGTTCTGCATTCAAATAAGACGTTCTTGTTATTAATTAAATACGTAACGTATGTTGATATTTGATACAGATATTTTGGATTAGAACTCAAAGTAAGAGGTTAGTTTAACGTTAGTTTGTATCGAGATTTTGTTTTCAAAACGTGTTTTGGTAACAACCAGGTTCTGGGAAATATGTTAAAAATTGACATATATTTTTTCCGCTACCACAAACTATACAGATTTGGCAATTTTTATTGCTTAAGTGAAGCCTATTTTGGTCAATTGGGTCTTGTCAGCGCCTTAAGCTTTAAAGTGCTACTTTTTATTAGTCAGGTGTCCCCCTGTCAGCTAAATGGTGGTTCTTGGATATCTGAAAAAAATCATGGCACTGATATATAACAAAATTAAAGGAAAACTATCAAAGCTAAGTTAAAAGGCTTTACAAGTTAGCGAGTAATAGTCGACCAACTCACATTTGCAGTTGGAGAATTGACCGTGACGTATATTGATGTACTTATGGGAGAACATGTTTTTCAACAAAATGTTAATTTTGTTTTTGGGATAAATTCATCCCAACTACGGAACCCTTCATTGTGCATGGTCCGACAAGCACTTGGCCGGATTTGTTATTAACTGCTCGACCATACATTATAGAACGCAGATCATTGTCTGTAGCTACGTGTTTTTCGATGCCCTACAGTTTGGTCACCCTACTATTCATATTGACGCGATAACGCATACTTAACTTAACTATAGATTGTTATATCTGTGCACAAAGAATGTTTTCACTTTTATTTCACGCACATTGTTGGTATACATAATCAGCCTATAATGTTCCCACTGCTGGGACACAGGCCTCCTCTCTGTGAGAGGGAGTAGGCCGTAATCTACCACGCGGGCCCAGTGCGGGTTGGTAGATGTCACATGTCTTCGAATTTTTGGTTCTAGGACATGCCGGTTTCTCACGACGTTTTCCTTCACCGTTTTGAGAGCAGTGGTGATGAAAATATTTACACAAAGTAAAGCGCCTGTCGGGGTTCGTACCTACGATCTACAACTAGTAAGTCGCGGTCGTTACCACTGGACCACCACTGCTCCTCATTGTTGGTATACCTAATAATTATAATTCAGTACTTAGTTGTTAGTTTTCGTAGAGACCATGTAAAAACTTACCTAGATAATGTTATTGTTCTTAGTTTTTTTTTGGGTGGGAAGTTATCAAATAACTTCTCCCGCTCTGGGCGGAGCGGGGTTGTGTCAGACTCTTACTGACTAAAACCACCCGTGTTTCCTCCATTGCCTGTGTTGCCAGGGGCCTCGGTAACCCTTTTGGGCTTTCCCGCGACCCCGGCAGTATTGTTCTTAGTGGAAAAAAAAAAAAATCGAGTTTGTAATCAGCCACCATTGTTTTGTTTGATTTTAACAATACATATAGGTAGGCACTGTAAGTTACACCGATAATTATGATTTATGTAGTGATTCACAGTACCTAATTTAAAAGCTAAAATCCTCAGGTAGGAACGTTTTATATACCTGAAAGCCTATTCTACTAGCAATTTACATGCTGACACCATGCTTAGAGATGGTCGGCTATCATCTTCCCGTTTAAAATAAGCTCAGGTTTAAGTGATATCAAATTCAAAACTAAATTAAGAACTGAATTCAATTGATTTATTCATCATTGTTTCCGTCATTTGCCGTTTCCTAACTATGTTGGGGTCAGCTTCCAGTGTAGCTGAATTTAGCTGAATATAAGAGCCCCCGCAACACAGGCAACAGGAAGGAATACGGGTGGGTTTTAGTCAGTAAGAGTCTGACACACCCTTCCGCTCCGCCCAGAGCGGGAGAAGTTATTTGATGATTTCCCAACCTCAACAAAAAAAAAAATGTGACCCCTTTTTTTTGGGTGGGAAATCATCAAATTACTTCTCCCGCTCTGGGTGAAGCGGGAGGGTGTGTCAGACTCTTACTGACTAAAACCCACCCGTATTCCTTCCGTTCCCTTTAGTACCATCCCGCGACCCCGGCAGGCATCGGCCCTAGTGGACCCCTACACTTACTCAATTGCTTTAACTCAATTAACTCAATTGAGGAATGAATTCAGTTGATTTATTCATCATGTTTCCGTCATTTTCCGTTTTCCAACTATGTTGGGGTCAGCTTCCAGTGTAACTGAATTTAGCAGAATATTTTGGAGCGACTGCTTATGTGATCCCTACAACCCTAGTTACTGGATATCACTAACCCCTTAGCATAACTGGTTGTCAGAATTTCAGGCTTCTGACCATCCGTAACGACTGTCAATTTTGTTTTACTTCATAATTTTTCCACTGTCTCGGCATAATTACTGTACTTAAAGCGCAGGTCCGATCCTGCATGGAGTATTGTAGCCACCTTTGGGATGGCTCGGCTAAATACCAACTTGCCGCGCTTGACTCGGTGGAGCGCAGAGCTAAGAGGCTCATTGGCGACGTAAATCTGGTGGATGCCAAGCTTCACAGTTTGGCCCATCGTCGCAAGGTTGCGTGCTTGTCGGTCTTCTATAGATTGTACTTCGGAGAGTGTGCTCAAGAACTTCACGACCTCATTCCACCGGCCCCCTTCTATTATCGGTCATCTAGGCGCACTTCAGGTTACCATCCCTTCCTGGTGGCTCTCCCACCAACTCGCACTAAGCGTTTCCAAACTTCTTTTATAATGCGCACAGCAAAGGAATGGAACTCTCTGCCTGCGTCTGTGTTTCCGAACGCATATAACCCTAATCTCTTCAAAGTGAGAGTGAACAGGCTTCTTCTGGGTAAGCTCGCTCCATCGTCGACTTTGTTTCTGTCGCCTCTGACATAGACTAAGGTCAAGAGCAAACCCATCACAAATAAAAAAATAAAAAAACTTCTGCTCCGTGGAAAGGAAACATCCGTTGGGGGACCCTTTAAGATTCTGTAAGATGCTTCAAGACTTCAAAAACATTACATAAGACTTAGCAATAGTTTAGATAACTGCAATAAATAGTGAAAGTGGGTTAGAGTGACGATGATGTGTCGACTGATTGACACAAGCCGCGGTAATGATCGGCTATTGTCTGACTTTACTTTACCCACTTATTTTGTCGTTTACATAGTTCACGTCTATTTGAGCTGTCTATGAGTTCAAGCTGTTTTAGTCTTCGGTTTTAGGTCATATACTTTAGGTAATGCTTTCTTAGTAATAATACTAACTATCTCTCGCTGCACACTCATAATTACACTCACACACAATCTCCATATACACATGGGTGTGCAGTATGGCGCGGAAACTTAGGTTACGACTAAAGACATTCTGTACAAACTACAAGTAGCGCAAAGGGAAATGGAAAGAAAAATGGTGGGTGTGACATTGAGGGACAGAAAAACTAATACGTGGCTTCATAAACAGAGCAAAGTATATATAAAAAGGGTAGCAAAGTTGAAGTGGGAGTGGGCTGGTCATGTAGCCAGAAAGCAAAACTCTTGGTGTAAAAGAGTGTTAGAATGGAGACCATGGGACCAGAAAAGACCTCGAGGGCGGCTACAGAGGAGATGGAAGGATGACATCAAAAAAGTGGCGGGCAGCAACTGGACCCTAATTGCCCAAGACAGAGGAAAGTGGAGAGGATTAAAGGAGGCCTACAAATAGTTGGTCGATTAAGGCTAAAGAAGAAGAAGTGCAGTTGCAGTTACATAGGTACACACACACTCACCTACAATCTTGAGTTGCACTCATTTCTCCTCCTTTTTACCATAATACGTTTAGGAAAATACATACTATATTTAAGCAAGATACATACAAAAGTAACATTTTATATAAACCCATAGGTACATGGCAACTGACACACGTCACAAGTTTTTGTTTATTTTATAAGATACCGTCATCAGCTATGATCACTGTCTCTTAAGATACAGGTCAACTGCTGGGGTCGCGTGGAAGTTCAAAAGAGTTACCGAGGCCCCGGGCAACACAGGCAACGGAAGGAATACGGGTGGGTTTTAGTCAGTAAGAGTCTGACACACCCTCCCGCTCCGCCCAGAGTGGGAGAAGTTATTTGATAAACACCCAACCAAAAAAAAAAAAAGATACAGGGTCAACCTAGTTTAAGAGGCAGGGCTCAAAAAAATAATGTACAGACCTAGTGGTTACTGCATAATTATTTAATACCTGTCTTTACTCTTATGCCAACCATTTGTAATTCATATTTAACCTAATTTCAACCAAAACAACCAAATATGTATTTTCGTCTGTAACTTGCTTGAAATAAATAAAATGCATTATTATTATTATTATGACGACAGTTTTCTTGTGAAGTTTATGAAGCATTTTTACGAATCAACGAATGTACTACGGCTAAAAGATGCCATTTTTGTACTGACACTTTCAAAAGTATCCTCCTTCTGACCTTCGATTGAAATGTGCCTTTACATAACATGAGATAAAATTGCCAATGTCACAGTATTCCGTCTGTCTCAAACGGATGTCACATGCCTATGTGACATCCGTTTGAGACAGACGGAATACTGTGACATTGGCAATTTAAGAAGCGATAGAAATATACATAAAAGGTAGGTTTATATGTAGGCACATATAAACCTACCTTTTATGTATATTTCTATCGCTTTTTTTAGCTCATTCTAACTCATTCCCTGAGCAGTATCTAATAGGCAACCACATCACATTATAGGCACTTCATATAAATGTTGATTAAACTGTAAAGTGCAAGGTGTCTTGCAAGTCACATTAAAAAGCTTACAAGAACAGATGAACTGAATCCTAGAATACAGTGATAAATTATGACAATCCTCAATAAAGATGTGTGGAATATTTGCAAGCTTTGATAAGTAGTTAATGGTCGCTGCCGAGCCCTCAGGCGTCATATGTTCAAGGATTATGCCTCTCTGCAACTGCTGGTGGTGGTACAAGTTAAAAGAGTCGATTTACTAAAAAGTCAATTGCTCTATCGATTATTGTGTTTTTTTACGGAAGTTGTCTACAACTTACCTTTAAATACCCCACACCCTTGAATAGTTGCATACACCCTAAACACATTTTTGTTTTGTGTTCTTTACATTGCATGCTACCGTTAAACGAGATATTTCACACCAAAACATTCATTTCCCAGCAATTATTATTATACAATGTTAGTTAATTTGATGTACAGAATGATGACGGCATTGTGATGAGTCTTGCTGGCCTACAATCGTTCTACGACAGGGTATTTATTGTACAAGAATTAGGCCTGTAGGCAATTGTAGCACTACAGTGCCATGTTTTCCTACTAACGTTTGCTTGTCTAATCTTGGAGATAGTCAAGATGACAGTCACCTTAGACTGATGGAGGAAAACACCTTGAGAAAACTTGGAATTGTTAAAAATTGCCAAGTTTTTCCTAAAAAAATAAATAAATAATAAATAAGTGCAAGAAGTGGTGACCGATCCTCGTTCCTTCTCGATCAGAAAAGGCCTTCGCCCGGTAATGGGAGGACAGTAACAGTCTGGCATTCATTGCATTCGCTATCTCCTGCAATTTAGACCACACAGCATATTTTACGCGTTTTCACTTTGAATTTTAATTGTTTACCGATATTCGTTTGGGTATGTCAAGGAAGCTTTTTGCCCTGAAATATTTACTTTGTGTATTTGCCTCACTCAATTTCTGTGTGGGGATTTCTGCTTTTATATGTAGGTATTTAAAAGCTCTGAGCTTTTTTTTTTGCTTTTTGTGCTTTTGCCCAAAATGACAGATTTCAGATTATTAAGTACAAGGTTTCATGACCAATAATGTGGTAGATACTGACTACACACTACGTTTCGTCTACACTGCCCTCTACCGCTTAAACTTGGAACAAATACTAGTGACGCTTCAAACTAGTTCCCAGTTGTTTGAACAGATGTCTCTGTGGTAAAGTATAAGGTTCAGTCGCAAGCTACGTGCAATGGCGTTCGATCTAAATTGAATTCTCAGGTGGGCTTATTTTAAAAGGAAGGTTATGTGTTTCAAAGATCTGAAGAAGGAATCTGGGATGGGTTTGAGCCAGAGAACCAGTTTTCGTATTGCTTTAGAGAGGTATCAGGCATAGTATATACTAAATCTACGGGCGTAAGTACCCAGCTTTTCAAAAATAACCTGGGGGGTAGTTGAGGGGCAAAACAAGCATTTTCCAAAGTTCTTCCCATAGCTTTCTACTCTTCTTTATACGTTACCTTCTCTCGCCAATCTCCCACAAACGCTTCAAAGTCTTCAAAGCTAGTCATAGGTACCTACGTAATGTTCCAGCTAAATGTATGAGAGGCAGGAAGTCCAGGGGGCGGCTGGCGGAAGGGAGGGCTCTCCTGTCCCTATATATGCTGTTGGTTGAATTCTGTTATGCCAACTGATGATTTTTACAAGACATATTCTCTTCATCATTATGTCATATAACTGCAATTTTATGAAGGTGGACGATCAGGTCACTCTAAAGTGACTAGTTCTTAAGGCTCCCACTAACCAAACAACAGCTGGGTACAGTTACAGCAGCTATAACTGGCCATGAGTCATTTAATAAAAACCTTTTTGTCATAGGCGTCACAGACAGTCCGCGGTGCAGGGCCTGCATGGAGGACGACGAGACAGCAATGCATGTGCTACTGAACTGCCTGCTGGACGCCACGTACAGGGCAAAGTACTTCGGTAAACCAGGTAGCCTCCGTGAGAGTGTCAGTAACCCCAAGGAGTTGGGGTGGATCGAATAATCAGTTTCCCACCCGTACGCAAAATACGCGCATAGACGTGGAGTTGCACCAGCCCGTACTACCTATTACCTAAGGCTCCCGCAGACAAGCGAGACGCGACGGTGGGACGCGATTCTGCTAGAACAATTTCCATGACGTTTTGTAGAAATTGTTCTACTAGAGTCGCGTCGCGCTGTCGCGTCGTGCCTATCTTAGACTGTTTTAAAAAAAAACGGTATTTTATTAATCAGCCTATAACGTTCCCACTTCTGGGACACAGGCCTCCTCTCTGTGAGAGGGAGTGGGCCGTAATCCACCACGCGGGCCCAGTGCGGGTTTTGGTTGGTTTAACATGGTTTGGTAGAACATGACCTGGATTAGAACATAGAATACTTTTTATCCCGATATTCTCACGGGATCAAGGATTATGCGGGTGAAACCGCGGGGCGCAGCTAGTAATATTATAAATTAAGTCGTCTTTCGTGTCTGTTTATTTATTTATTTTTTTATTATTTATTAAAACTTTATGCACAAGTATAAAAAAAATAATACCGTACAAAGGCGGACTTAATGCCTGAGGCATTTTCTACAGTCAACCTTAGTTTATGTAACCGCGTGGTTCTTCTAAACTACGCAAAGGATTTTGATTATTTACAGATATTTTTCTGGAAGGTTAGGTTAAAGGGATAACAGAATAGCTTCTGCCCTCGACTTCGTTCGCGTGGGAGTCGTGATATACACAATATTCTTAAATAACAGCCACATTTATATAAAAATCCCTCGGCCACTCACTGCGTCGCGTCGCATCGCCCGCCCGCGCTATTACTTAGTTTTCGCTTAGCGTTCTTTCATCGGTATAAACATACGGAATTGAGGACCAAAATATCGTAGTTCTGAATTTTGATGTTTTTTGTGCATAGATTGAGTCATTAGAAACAGCGTTTTTCTATCTCATTTTACTGCTGAAAACAGATGGTAATACTATCGATAATAGGTACCAATTATGTACCCAGACTCCCAGACAATTACAATTTCAAATGATATGATGATTTGTTTGCCCTGTTAAGTTCTCAACGTGAGACTTGAATAATTGCATCTTCTTATTTACATTTAGACATGCAAAATAACATGTTTGTGTATTGGAATTTAATAAAATAAAATACCGTCAACAGTGGCATTTTTAGTTTCCATTAGCAATTTTACCCATAATGTACTTAAATATATCTCGATTGCAAGAAATCTTTTTCCGCCATTTAATATTAAAGACATACAAAACTAGAAAACCGGCCAAGTGCGAGTCGGACTCGTGCATGAAGGGTTCCGTACCATTATCTATAAAAACGGCAAAAAAATCATGTCTGTTGTATGGGAGCCACCTAAAATATTTATTTTATTCTGTTTTTTAGTATTTGTTGTTATAGCGGCAACAGAAGTGAAAATTTCAATTGTCTATCATGGTTCATGAGATACAGCCTGGTGACAGACGGACAGACAGACAGACAGACGGACAGCAGTCTTAGTAATAGGGTCGTTTTACCCTTTGAGTACGGAACCCTAAAAATCGACTATTTGTAACAGATTTTTAGTAATCGAGAGATATTCAAGTACAATACTCAAGGGTGAAATTGCTCATAGAACATCAAGATGCCACTGTTGACTGTACGAGTACACGACATTATTTTATAGTAGCTGTGAAAAAGTTTGGTCGCAGCAATCTTAGGATACCCAGCAGTATTGCTGTCTTCGTTCGTATTGTATTTAATTTAATTTTAAGGCGAGAAAATAAAGGCATAAAGAAAGAAAGAAAAATAGATTTATTTGTCACTGAAACACGTGCACATAAAAGCTATGGGTGATTCTTATAAATAATAAAACTAAACAGACTTACACAGAGAGTGTCAGAGAGAGACACAGAACATATACACATAGTCAGCAACTGCACGCCGTGACTGTGACAAGTAGGCTGCCACTCAGCATGATGCTGTGCTATGGGGGACCCGCAGCAAAGCGCTGATTTTCAGTGGTCACCCGAAAACGACGTACGGAAACCAAGTCAGGTTAAGAGATTTTAACAGATTAGAAAAAACAGGTAATAAAGTAAAACAAAATAAACAGTACCTACTTAGAAAATAATATAACCATTATGATCGATAAATACTATACAATAACAACACAAACAATAAAATAACATAAAAAAGTATTTAAGTAGGAATCATCACCATGTATAAACAATTCCTACCTACCCAGGACATAGTACCTACACAATAATGTTCAGTGATTTGTCTCGCTCCCACTCTTAGTTTTCTAACATCTTTTCTAGATTATGGCAATGATATTTAAAACTCTAAAATGACAACATGAAATAAAGCCAATTGGCCACATCGCGCTTAGTTACGCACCAACCTGTCGCGCGACACTACGTTTGTTTTTAATGTATATTGTGTGTGTAAACCTGTGCAAAACATAAAAAAAAACATGCCGTCGTGTGTTTTCAGACGATGTACAAATTATACTCCAAAAGTTAAAGACAAAAACGTGTCGTTTCCCTTTCTTCACGCGTATAAGTAGCTATCTAGTATTTTCGCCGTTTTTAAGCGCCGCGATGTTGGTTTATGACGTGTCTATATATAATACGTCATTGGATTATGAACGCTAATTATGCGTCAGACGTTTTAAATAAAGGCTCGTGTAGACTGGCGCGAAATCGTGGGTGCGACAAGCAGAGCGACGCGCAGCACAACGATTTCCATGAAGTTTTCATAGAATTTGTGCAACTGGTGTCGCTTGTGTGCGGAGCCTTAATACTACGTGATAAAGTATACTTAGTGTGAGGTCTTTTTGCATCTGATCCACTGAACATGATCACTGATCTGATCAACTTCAATCAAGGAGATGAATCGTCTCAGGGTTAGTTCAGCCAATAGCCGGATCAGTTTACTTAGATGACTAATTCTTGCTCCTTGTAAGCGCTTGATCTGCTTTGTCTACAATGTGATCAGCGTGTTCATCGAGTGTAGTCGCAACTATGCCAATACGTCAATTTGTGACTCCGAGTCAGTAGTGTAGTGGCGAGCGATTATTATTTGACATTGTGGCACCCATACTGAAATGATACGCCTTTTCAGTACGAATATTTCTGTATTTATATTCTTTCACACACACAAACTTGGTATATAGTAATATTTAACGGACTATTTAGTGAGGTACTCATTATAATATCAGTATAGAATTTAGACACAGACTACAATATGATACAGGGTACTCGAAGAGAACTAACTTAGCAACTACGCGACGCCCCATAAATCATGTTTCCATTCCGTTCTGTCAAAGAACCAGTACCTTTTCGGTAACTGTCAGATGATATACTTTTAAACCTCATGGCTACCCAGATACAAAAATCATTTGAGTTCAAATCACATACTTATTTTTTTATTATTTTGTATAAATCACTACATATCTTATTAATATTTGGAAAAAATCAAAATATTTATCAGTCTTCTAATCTAATATTATTATATTGAGGTTTTTTATACATATTTAGTCTGCTGTACATTAGTATACGTTAGTACAAATATTTGTTTATATTATAATAGCATTTTCTTATTAAAAACTGTTTTATTTTTTTTAATAAATATAATATATTAATGTTGTCTTCTTTTTTTATTAATTCAGGTAGTTTGTTATATATTTTTTCAACACACTTGCTCATAAAGTGGCTCTATGGTCACCGCAATTAGGCACAGAATGACACTCATAATCAAATTATGTCATTGCTATAACTCACTAGTGAGTTATATTTTTTTCTTTATTTTATTGGTTGAGTTGCTTTGTTCTTATAAAAGTTTTTTCAACACACTTGCTCATAAAGTGGCTCTATGGTCACCGCAATTAGGCACAGAATGACACCCATAATCAAACTATGATTTTTTCATTGCTATAACTCACTAGTGAGTTATAGATTTTTTTTTAAATTTTATTGGTTGAGTTGCTTTGTTCTTATAAAAGTTTTTATTCAAAAAGAAGATCGTGTTCAATAGAACAAATAAATTAGGAACCGGTACCGGCAGCGGAGGCACAGCCAATAAATTACTGTACCTATTGCTTGCTCATTTCATGCAACTTCTTATTTAAATAGATAATTTTAACTCGTACGTGTTTAATAAATAAAACTTTCACTCAAATATAACTTTTATTTTCTCTGTAATAAAAGAAAACTTTAAATTCCCCATTTTGTACGTGGCAAAATAGGCGCAAATCATATGCGCGGAAAAAAAAAAAAAAAAAACTCATCTCTTTAGTCTGTGGTCGATCGCAATGCGCCGCGCATAGGAAAACTGATTAATTTTTCCCGCCATAGCGAAACATTTTTCACAACTCGCTTTCACTGTTGAAATTATAGTTATTTATTAATTAAAATGTCTACAAGTACTAGTTACGAAGAAAATGATTTATGTTGTACACCGCCCGATATAAGATGTGAAGCCCTTAACGTTATGGAAAGTTTACTATCTGAAAACTCCAAGGAAAAATATCTATTAGCGTACCAAAATTTCATAAAATGGCAAAACAGCAAGAATACGCAGTCTTTTTCAGAAAATGTGTTCATGTCGTACTTTAAAGAATTATCTTCTAAGTACAAACCTAGCTCTTTGTGGTGTTTATACTCATTGTTAAAAAGTACAGTCCGAACAAAGAATGGAGTGGACTTAAAAATATACTCTAATTTGTCAGCTTATCTAAAGAGACTATCCGATGGATTTAGGAGCAAGAAAGCAAAGGTTTTATCGTCTGACGATATTGAAAAAATTATAAAAGATGCTCCAGATAGCCAATATCTGGCTACTAAGGTTAGTTAAATTAATTTTAAATATCTACGCAACGTCAGCCTGTGTTGTGTGTTGAACTTAATTATTGTTTCTTTTTTTTTCTGGTTGCTTTAATATTTGGTGTAACTGGTGCCTGTAGGATACAAGAATTAACAAATATAACCGTAAAAAACATAGAGAACCATGGCCAGATGCTTTTAGTGAAGATACCTATCACGAAAAATAAAACATCGAGGTCATTCACCATACACGGTCCATTCTATGAAATTGTTAAGAAGTATGAAAATTTGCGGTCACCAAAAGTAAAAACTGACCGTTTCTTTCTAAATTACCAGAATGGTAAATGTACCTGTCAGCCTATAGGTATAAACAAATTTGGATCTATGCCTAAAGAAATCGCTAAGTTTTTAGGTTTAGCAGATGCTGAGAGCTACACTGGACATAGTTTCAGAAGAACATCTGCTACATTGCTAGCTAATTCAGGAGCTGATATAATGACTTTGAAGCGTCATGGTGGGTGGCGATCTAGAAATGTAGCAGAATCATACGTAGAAGATTCCATACAAAACAAGAAGGAAATTTGTGCACAAATCACAAAAAGAATTAAACTTGATTCTGAGGCGCTTCCTACTGACGAAACACCAAGTAGGTACATCCAATAATTGGATTTCACCTACCTACACGAATAATGAGCCATCTCAAATTACAATAGAACATGAAAATATTTCAATAAATAATCTATCTGATGACCGCTATGCCATCAAAAACAGTTAATTATGATTTTACTAACTGCACATTTACTAATTGTTTCTCTAAATAAACTTTTTACCTACTATGTAAAATGAGTTTTTTTTGTAGATTATTCACAAGTGTGTTAAAAAACGTCATATGATACACGTGTGTATTGATGATTAACGCCCTCGGCTCTCTTAAGACCCTCGCCTACGGCTCGGCTCTCAATGGCGCCTCAGCGGTAATCACCAATGTTACACACTAGTACCATAATGTACTATTATGGAGACTCCATACCATGCAAGTTTCTTGCCTGTGGCTGTGGTATACAATAAAATTGAAGCAACACATGAATTGCGTCGTCTAAAAACTTTTAAGAATATACAACGTGCTTTTTCAAATTGCTTTCATTTATGTTATACTACAGGCAATTAAATTGCACTGTGTAGGTAATTCAGGCTTAATGTTAAGTTCAGGTGGTCGGGCGACAATTCTCGTTTACCATCGAGCTGCTGAATAAAATGTTATTGTCTCTTGCGTGACTGACAAAAAAATATCAGGCGGTCTAGTCTAAGCTGTTACTAGGGCAAAAAAAGTCGAAAAATTGTAAATGTGGCGACTCATTTTGCGTCGCTCACCACAACGACCTACGATGATGAAACTGGAATGTAACTATAGCTACATATTTTAAGTTATTTATTAGCGTTAGGTCTACTTTGACGCGCTCTGAACTCTCTGAACGACGTAAAGAAGCCGAAGCCTAGATCCGAAGATTAGCATAACTCCAAACTAGTTCGAGATGACATCCGACTCCGTACAAAGCCGATACTACACTGAAAGCATTCACATATAAAACAAACAAGTCTCAAATATATACGCTAACATATTTTACTACCTACTTATATTTTAATTCTATCAAGTCTTGACTTACCTACCTACAGCTCCCAAATTAACCGCAAAAAAAAAACCTGCCTTGTTTCTAAATGCATAAGAACTAAGATGGACTTAAGGAGATTATTTGGACTGTATGGTGTAAGTTTGTCGTGCCAGGTTATTTGACTGGGCCTAAACAAACGCAGGCCACTTCCTTGAGTCGTATTTAACATGTTGCCAATAAAAAAAAGTTGTTTGGAATACGTAATGGATTTCTTGTTTTCCTTTCTGGCTAGTTCGAGTTTACGTGAACTGTGTTTATTCGATACTTGTGTTTAACTTACACTGTTATTGGAAATGGCAACTTTGTTATATGCAATACTTTGGCTGGGCTGAGAAACGAACTCTTGGACAAGTAACTTTGCCGACTGGGTAACTAATCTTGTTCGATTTAATCTTGGCCCTTTTTATTCATTCAACGTTTTGGGACTGTGCAAGCAAATCCATTAATTTTTTAGCTCCTGTACATTGTACAAGCCAATTTCTGATAGAACTTTCATCTTCACTTGTGGTCCTTACCAAATGCTCCCCATATCAACTTAATTTGTGCGTTATGGCATGACTTATTCTTGTATAGCTAATTAAAACAACAGAACACATAAGCCTGGAATACACATGCTACTAATACACATGCTTGTTCGCTACTAGATAGCATATTAGTAGCAAACTTTCTTTTTTTTTTGGATGGGAAATTATCAAATAACTTCTCCCACTCTGGGTGGAGCGGGGTGCCTCGGTAACCCTTTCGTACTTTCCCGCGACGCCGGCAGGCATCGGCCCTAGTGGACCCCTACACTTGTGCTGACATCTTTTTGAGGCACGCGTGGAACACAACGCGCCGTCGACCCGGGCCTGGTCCTTATCGAACGGTGAGCTACCCATTGCTCACCGTCCGCAAGCCCGCACCAACGGTGGCCGGAAATCCGCCTGGGATTCCCTACGCCCAGAGCGTCTCCTGCGGCGGCTAGGGGTGAGAAGGCCTGAAGTTTGCCTTTCCCTCAACCGTCCCGCCTCCTTCGCAAGTATTACTGCTTCGCAGAAGGGAGTGACGGCTGCCCATGCCCTCTCGCTCCGTACCATGGCCTGGACTCGGGCCGGACTGTCTATCACATTGAGCTATTACCATCTCGATCCTAATATTGGACAATATTGATCTCTACGATTTTCCCTTTTTTCAGGCTTGTGACTGACCGTAACTACTGCGATGGATATTTCTTTGGAAACATGGGCCATGCAAAAACTTGTCGAGAACTCGAAACTCGATTTATGTAGAAAACGATCTATCCAGGACTGAGCTTAGCGACAAGATTCAAAATCAAAACATTTTATTTCACATAAACCTACATGGGCACTTATGAAACGTCAGAAGCTAGGTGCGCGGTTCCTATTGGTCGTTTCCTATGGAGAAGAGCCGGCAAGAAACTCCACGGTTACTGTTTTAAAAATAATTGGCTTTTACAATGTTTTCAAATGACAGTGTTAATACAACAAAAAATCAGCAAAAAAAATTGCTGAGTTGTTTAGGGAACGTTTTAAGGTTGAGTCTCCCTTACCAGGCGTGCGGCAGGGGCTTGATGCTGAAGTTGATGATGGAGTGCGGTTTAGGTTTAAGATTAAAGAAGTAGCTCAGGTCATCAAGGGTATGACTCGAGGTAAGTCTCCAGGGCACGATGACCTCAGCATTGAGCACCTGCAGCACGCGGCTACTCACTTGCCCAGGGTGTTGGTCGTGTTCTACTATTTGTGCTTAGAACATTCGTATTTGCCCCAGGAGCTTATGAAAACCACAGTGATTCCTATTATCAAAAATAAGACAGGCGATGCCTCCGACGGGAACAACTACAGCCCCATCTCATTGTCTACAGTGATCGCCAAGGTGCTGGATGGGTTGCTTGATTGTCACCTTAGTAAGCATATTCATCTGCATGATGCCCAGGGCTTTCGACAGAAGCTGCAATACTGCGACTCATACGAGCATACTATCCAGTACTACGTGACAAGAAAAACGCCTATTTTTGGCTGTTTTTTGGACCTGTCGAAGGCATTTGACCTTGTGGCTTATAATGTGCTATGGGATAAGCTCCGGGAAGAAACCAGCACTCCCAGGGACATGATCAACATTCTGAGATATTGGTACGGCAACCAATCCAATAATGTTAAGTGGGCGGGTTCATGTTCCATAAAGTACAGGTTGGAGTGTGGAGTGAGACAGGGAGGCCTGACGTCACCACGGCTCTTTAACCTGTACGTTAATGGACTAATAGATGAACTCAGCAGGGCTGGTGTCGGCTGTTCAATAGATGGCAAGTGTATGAATAACATTAGTTAGGCCGACGATATGGCGCTGCTGAGCCCATCTGTTAAAGCCCTCAACACGCTCATAGGCATATGCGAGAGGTATGCAGTATCACACGGTCTCAGGTACAACACTAGAAAAAGTGAACTACTTGTGTTTAAGGCGGGTAATAAAACGCCCACGACCGTTCCACCGGTTACGCTTGGAGGAATCCCGGTAAGTAGAGTCACCAAATTCAAATACCTGGGGCATTGGGTCACTGAGGACCTCTCTGATGACTTGGATATTGAGAGGGAACGCAGGGCATTGGCAGTGAGGTGTAATATACTGGCACGCAGGTTTGCGAGGTGCACAAAAGATGTTAAAATTACTCTGTTTAAGGCGTACTGCCAGACAATGTACACCTGCAGCCTGTGGGTCCGTTATACGCAGAAGGCTTTCAATGCCCTGCGGGTCCTCTACAATAATTGGTTTAGGATGATGATGGGGTTGCCGCGATACTGTAGTGCGTCGGGGATGTTTGCGGAGGCCAACACCGACTGCTGTAGGGCTATTGTGCGTAAGAGAGTGGCTTCCCTGATGTGTCGTGTGCGGGGCAGCCCCAATGACCTTCTAAACACCATAACAGAAAATGTGGAGTGTCCTATTGTGCGGCACTGGAATAAGGTGCATAGTTATGGTGCTTTATTTAATGTTAGGTGAATTCATTAATAAGTAGTTGTAAGGTACTAACATAGTTTTTAAGCCTTACTAATAACTTTATATGGATTTTGTTTTGAAATAAATTATTATTATTATTATTAATACGAGTAGGTACGGGAGGAAAGTATAGGCCTGTTAAGAAGTACCAGATACTTAACGAAAAATAAATGGTTTACAATTCTAGTCTATTAAGCCTACAACGTTCTCACATTCACAAAATATCTAATCTATGTAAAATATTAATAAAATAATAAAAATAAAAAGCTATTTAAACCAAAATGACATGTTTGCCATTAAAACTGTAACAAGTCTGAATTAGTACCTATCCTGTCCACAAAAGCCACTA
The DNA here is from genome assembly GCA_905333075.3 of Atethmia centrago. NCBI lineage: Eukaryota > Metazoa > Arthropoda > Insecta > Lepidoptera > Noctuidae > Atethmia > Atethmia centrago. Next base: position 27,231,061 of record HG995380.1, on the reverse strand, counting down.
ATAACTCTCGGCTACGTTTAATGAGATTTCTAAAGTTCAAGTGTAAAAAAGGCATTATATGTAACACATAATATGATTTAAAAGAGTGTCCATGGAGTTTCTTGCACGTTCTTCTCCATAGAGACCTACTCTTTGGAATGTGCAATTTAGCTTCACTTTTCTTGGACTGACCGACATTTGACTATTCAAAAGTGCCCGTAAATGGTCTATTTGAAATAAATGCTTTGATTTTGATTTTATCGGTATTTAAAATAAATAAATAATTCATTTATTTGCCAGAATGTAGGTATACAAAGTGGTATTATCTTAATATTAATGAGGTCCCTTTACATTCTACCGTTATACACGATGTGCAAATATTTAGTTACAAATGAAAATACAAATACCTTTTTTTCTTTCATCTTAATGAAATATATTTCTATAGTATATTTAAAAATGTGCATGATATTAAAATAATTGCATAATAATGGTATCACATTATCACATTTTACGGCAGCGCGTTTCGTTATCTATTCTTAGAAATTACAAAAGGTAACCGCCATGGTCGCATACCTGTGCGGCGCGGGGAGGGTCTACATACCCCCTCCCCCCTACTCCTTACCGCCCCGCGTGCGCGCAGGTTACCTTCACTTCAATCCTGTACTTCGGTTTGTTAAGTGCGCATCTTCCTGTATTGTTTTTGTGAATATTGTTTTTCACCCTCGCTCGTTTTTTGGTTCATTGGATCTTCTTAATACGACTACTTTGGCTTGAATTTATGGATTACGATTTGCTGCAATAACATTGTTCCTGTCTGTCTACATCAAATAATACGGTAAGTCAACATTTATTACTTTTTAATGTTTTGGCTAAAGTTATTTATTTTATTTCTTGTAGGGAAACAAACAGTAAGTTAGATATAAAGAAGAACATTAATGTATATATTATTTTATCTTAAACTAGCAATTTGACAGTCTAGATTGATATGCAATTGTATGAACATGATATTTTTTAGTGGAGTTTTTAAGATAATTATTGTGTATGAAACGTAGTTAAAGAAAAAAAACATACGCATTTAACTTTTGGTTCAAATATAAAAGTGAACTTCAATACTACCAAGCATAGTAATGTTATATCTTTGGTGTCATAAAGAATTGCTAAGGTGGACGAATTCTATCAAAATATATTATTTTTCTGGCCGGTTCTTTTAATATTTGAACCAAAAAAGGAATATGTCTTTTGCGCATTGACTAAAATGCGAAAAAAAAATTTCAATAACAATGATGTTACGCGTGTTCATATTATCTAACCGTTTTTCTTTATTAGAGCGTAAAATGAAAGAATAAAATCTTTAAATCGATACAATCGATGCACCTAGCTGGAATGCGCGCATCTCTCCCGCTTTCCTTTCCACCTCCCTGTATCTATAAAGGTTCGTTATTCCTTTTGAGGCATGGAAAACTTAAAATTTTATTTTATTTTAGGTACTTGCCATCGTACATCTTTTTAGAGACCAGTAAGATTGGAGATGGCGAACAAGCCTAAGAAAGCAACAGTACAAAGTTGGATTGGACTTCATCCTGAATTATATTACGACCCGGCCAGTAATTTGATTTACTGTTCTAAGTGCGAGAGCAGTATAACAGCTAAACTTAGTAGTGTCAAGAGGCACGTTAAAGGTCCGAAACACAAAGGGACAAGTAAAAAACCAAATGAAGAATTTTATTTGGACCTAGTACAATTTCTCATATTATGTAATATACCTTGGATTCAAGTAAACAACCCCGCTTTCAAAAAATTCTTCCATAAATATATTTGCTGCAATTGTACAAATCGATAAAAGCTTCCTGAGCAATCATTGCTGAGAAAAGTTTATTTAGATAAGATTTTTAAAACTAAAATTAACTCGATTTATGAACAAATTGCAAATCAAAAGCTGTGGGTATCTTTAGACGAGACAACTGATTTTTTAGGCAGATACATGGTACATTTACTTGTAAAACCTTTAAATGCGATCACACAAAAACCATTTTTAGTTGCTTGCAAAGTACTAGAAATTGTTAATGGGAGCACAATTGCCCAATTTGTAATAGACTGCTTTGAAAATATGTGGTGCGATTTGTATGAATCCAAAGTAGGAGACGTTGCTGTATTATGCACTGATAGTGTAGCATATATGCTAAAAGCGGGACGTGTGCTGAAAAATGATTTGCCCAACATGATACACGTCACTTGCTTAGCACATGCACTGAATCTCGTGGCAGAAAAAATACGATACGAATACTCAGATGTAGATGAATTAATTTCAAACGTAAAAAAAATATTTTTAAAATCACCTAATAGAGTGCGCTTGTTAAAAAACACCTTTCCCCACATGCTGCTTCCTCCAGAAACCGTTATTACAAGATGGGGTACTTGGTTGGAGGCAGTGTCATATTATGCAAAATATTATGATCAAATTAAAACAATTGTAAATCTTTTAAGAAGTTCCGACGCGCTATCTATTACCTAGGTGTGCCAAAAATGTTCTTCAAAAGGAAAACTTGAAATCGGACTTGGACTACATTGAGGAATATTTTAAAGATATACAAATTGGATTAAAGAAATTACAAAAATCGAATTTAACTCTAACGGAATCCTTTGAAATATTTGATCACGTGAGAACTGTGCTTAGCTGGTGTTCATCTGAGCTTATAAAAAATAAACTCGTAAATGTCATGGACAGAAATCCCGGTTTAGATAAAATTAGAGACATATGTGAAGCGATAACAGCAGGAAAGGATGAGCGATCATACTATATGTACGCGCCTTTAACCTCAGTTGATGTTGAAAGGTCATTTTCAACTTATAAATGGATTCTTAACATAAAAAGAAATCGCCTGACAGTTGAAAATATAGAAAAAATTATGATTGTGTATTTTAACTTAGATGACTCATCTGACAAAGAAAATTTCGGTTCTGATACTGAACTTGACGAATCGAATCACGATGATTAAATTAAAATCGTTCTTTATTTTTTATGGTATTTGTGTCACAAATAAAGATTTTCAAATTCTTAGCAATTTTTGATGCATCAAGTTCTTTATCAAAACCGAACAGTTAGTAGTTCAGTATTAAAACTGATTGTCCTAAATGCTTCAAATATTAATTTGTAAACTTCAAAGGTTAATTTGTACTTTGATTTGAGTAAAAATTGCATCCCTCAACGTCAGTAAAATAAATATGACATAGATATTTAAAGATAGATAAACATAAATTTGTTTCTTAAATCTTTCCTTCTGTACATTTTGTTTCATGGTTTCCAATTACGTCATATTTTAAAATAATATAAATATACATATATTTGTTACAACAATATTCTATGTGTTTTATTTTTCCTTTAGAGCCCATTAATTATTTAATGAACCTAGAGCGATAACGACCGGCGATTTTTGAGCATTTTTTCTTTCGTTTTTTTTTTGCATAGAAATCTCCAAAAATCGCCAGACAATCGGTGGTGTGAAAGGACCCTTACGTTTTTTTTTTTTACTAGTTAATGCCCGCGGCTTTTCCCGCGTGTACTATTGTTTTTGTATCCCATGGGAACTATACTTTTTTTTTAATAGGAAGTATCATATGTGCTATTCCACACCTTAATCTATATCACTACCAAAATCAGCATTTTCAGTGGCATTGAGTAATGGACATCCATACAAACTATCACATTTATAGACAAACTTTAGATAAATATAGACGAATTACTTATTCCAAATAACACATTTTTTTAAATGTATTTAAGTGTTGTCTCGAAATTTCGAGACAGATGTGCCGGAAATAATTTAGTCCTAAGGAAGTCTCCGTTTCTTGTCTCTGTTCTTCGAAGTTTAGGCACTACCTATTCCTATCACTGATCATCAAAGATATCATTGCCATTCCAGACGCATTTAGATGTAGCTTTTGACATATCCAAATGGCAAATGACCAAAAGAGACATTTTTAATTCATTATGGAACTCTGGAGAGTCGATTTAACATCTGTTTAATTTGGAAATTATAAATAGCACGTGGGTAGTATGTAAACGCTCATTGTGTTTTTAATGCCTGAAAACAAAGGTATGTAAACCCGGGCGGAAAAATATTTAGTCAATGCATACTAATATTATAAGTTCGAAAATAACTCTGTGTCTGTCTGTACCTTATCACGCCTAAATCCCTGATCGGATTTATATGGGGAACCCATTGCAGCATTTCTTAAGTTAGGGTAAATATTGAAATTCAAATTTATGCTTTTCATAAGAAATAAAGAATTATGTGTTTCAGCGTTTTTGTAAAATCATACCCCTTTTTTTTGGGGTGTGAAATTACTCTGACTGACTAAAACCCACCCGTGTTCCTTCCGTTGTCTGTGTTGCCAGGGGCCTCGGTAACCCTTTCGGACTTTCCCGCGATCCCGGCAAAATCATCACCCCAACTGTAGCGGGCAGGGGCTGCATTGAAGCGGCTCCTGCCCAATCTAGGGGGTCCAAACGCCTCCTACCGGAGGCTCTACGCGGGGGTCGCGCGGTCCATGGCCCTCTACGGGGCTCCTGTATGGGCGCGTTCCCTGGCGCTGCGGCCAGCCCGCCGGTTGAGCGCGGCCCAAAGGGTCATGGCCATCCGGATGGTCCGGGGATACCGCACGGTCTCCTGTGAGGCAGCGAGCCTCCTTGCCGGATTGCCGCCATGGGATCTGGAGGCGAAACGCCGGGGCGTAACTCCGCTACCGCGCGAAATCGCGGCACAGCGGACGGAGCTCCGGCGGGATCTCAAGACCGCAACCCAGTGCTGGGCACGCCACAATTGCGGCGATAAGTCCGTTCTTTGAGGAGTGGCTAGAGAGGCGCCACGGCGTCCTCACCTTCTGCCTGACGCAGGTGAGGACCCGGACCGATCCACACAGTGGTGACACCCGGGCGTTTCCTCCCGCCTTATCCGACACAGGAACCTCCCGAAGCTGCCGTGTCCGGTCCTCACCGGGCAGAGCACCACCGTGTCCTCGTGGAGGCGATCGGCGGCAGGGATCTCTCGCATCCGGCCCTGGTTCAGGCCATGGTACGGAGCCAGAGGGCATGGGCAGCCGTCACCTCCTTCTGCGAAGCAGTAATGCTCGTGAAGGCGGAGGCAGGACAGTTGAGGAAAAGGCAAATTTCGCGCCCTCTCGCCCCTAGCCGCCGCAGGAGACGCCCTGGGCGTCGGGAATCCCGGGCGGATTTTCGGCCACCGTAGGCGCGGGCTTGCGGACGGTGAGCTATGGGTAGCTCACCGTTCGGTAAGGACCAGGCCCGGGTCGAAGGCGCGTTGTATTCCACGCGCGCCTCAAAGAGATGTCGTCAGCACAAATGTAGGGGTCCACTAGGGCCGATGTCGCGGGAAGGTACTAAAGGGTCACCGAGGCCCCCGCAACACAGGCAACGGAAGGAATACGGGTAGGTTTTAGTCAGTATGAGTCTGACACACCCTCCCGCTCCACCCAGAGCGGGAGAAGTTATTTGATGATTTCCCACCCAAAAAAAAGGGTTAAAATAGGGCTTGATTTATTTTCTTTGCGAGTGTCAACTTATGCGGCATAAATGGCTGTATTTTTTTATTGCATGGACTTGGATGCTTGATTTTCGTTACAGCTCCAAGGGACCGTAGATCTAAGTTTTTGATATCTATTCCAACTTGATACCTCCACGCGTTCCTGAGAAAAAGGGTCTTGACAGCCAACGAAGTCATCCTATAAGGGTACCAATTCTTCATTTTGAGGTAGGTACTCTAAAAAGGATTATTTGCATTTATTATCTGCCTGTACTCAATACTCAATACTCAATATCTTTATTGCTTTACCATAATGTGTACTTAGGTGGTTACTATATAATTGAGATCATTATGGACCCTGTAGGGCACAGCAAGAGGGTAGGAGAGAGGAAGCCGCGTTTTAGGAGATTTAACTTTCATATACTCGAAGTCAGGAGATCGCTAAATATGATACTAGCAATTCGCCTATCTACTATTTATTTATTTATTATTCTATCTGAAAAAGTACTTAAATATTTTAAACTAATTTTATTTAACTGTACATATGTATTATAATGCTGTTTATTTTTTGGTATAAATTGTTTTTCTTTGAATAATTATTTCATTTCATTATTATTATTGTTATATTAATATATTTTAAACATACCTACAAGTTGCGTGATTATCATTAATTGTTGTTATGAATTATTTTTATTAAGTATATTATTTATTATTATATTAGTAATTTCTTTAACATATACAAATTACATTATTATTAATATGTTTTTTCCTATTACTTATGTTTATCATTTAAATATTCGTCTAAGGAGTAATAACATTTGTTTAGCAGTAATGTTTTAAGTTTATTTATAAATATATTTAACTTTTCTTCTTTCTTTATTACGTCAGGCAGTTTATTATATATTTTTATAGACATTACGTAGGGACTTGTAGAATGTATTTTTAGCTTGGATTTTGGTATGTTTAGCCTAGATCGGTACCTAAGTGTGTACCGTGATTGGATGTCTTCGCGTTTTGTGTAGAAATCTTGATGCTTACGGACAAATTTACATGTCTCTAAAATGTAAATACTGGGGAGGGTTAGAATATTGTGTTTTAGAAAATAGGGTTTGCAGCTGTCAGTTTGATCAATATTTACCAAGATCCTAACTAATTTCTTTTGTAGGGTGAAGAGTGTCGGTGCATCTGTACTATTGCCCCAGAGAGTTACGCCGTAGCTAAGCCATGCATTGGCATACGCATAATAGGCGGTGAGGGCAGTTTGTAGATTGGTTGTCTTTTTAATTTCGCGGAGAGCGTATGAAAATTTTGAAATTTTTGAACGGGTTTTTTGTACTTGTCTTTTCCAATTTAAGTGTTTATCTATTGTAAGTCCAAGTAATGTAAATTCATCAACAGTTTCCAATTTTGAGCCGTGAAAGTTGAAATTTAAGTCTAGAGGAGCTTTTTGATAAGGGTGGAAAGTCATTAACTTAGTTTTAGTATAATTAATTTGTAAATTATGTGAGGCCATCCAGTTACATATTTTTGTGAGTGTGGAAATGTCTGTCTGTCTAACTGGTATCTTTTCATGCTGTAACGTAAAGGTATACGCATATTCCATGACCTGGGTTACGCCACAGGATACTACGAGTCACGGTAGTACGTTTCTGTGGAATAATTTCCAACCTTTACGCGGGCAAAGCCGCGGGAAAAGCTAGTATTATAGATAAACAACACAAAATTGAAAACGAGACTATCTGGAGTAGAAACGGCTTAATTTATACAGCCAGCCTAGCATCAGCCCACACGAATACCAGAAATAAACCTTATCGATGTTAGGAAGACATTGCGAATAAAAATTATTACATTACATATGAAAATAAAACATTTTTAATATTCTGATTACACACGAGCGCACCGGGCGTTGAATATTTGATGGCACATCCAGTGTGCCATGCTCATGAATTTATGAATTTCATTAATGTGTATGACAGTGTGTCTCGGCCTAATTTACTTTTCGATATTGTCGCGGTCGGAACGCGAGTGTCATCGAGATATCGATGTGGAATCGAGTTGTGATAATATGAAGAATCTGAGATGGATGCTTATTAGAAGTTGGGTGGTACCTTTAATCAGTAATTATATACTATTTAGGGTAATGCGTGTGGGAGCAGTGATGGCCCAGTGGTAACGGCCGCGACTTACGAGTTGTATGTCGTAGGTTCGAACAGACAGGCGCTTTACTATGTGTAAATTATTTCATCACAACTGCTCTCAAAACGGTGAAGGAAAACATCGTGAGGAAACCGGCATGTCCGAACCAAAAATTCGAAGTCATGTGACATCTACCAACCCGCACTGGGCCCGCGTGGTGGATGACGGCCCACTCCCTCTCACAGAGAGGAGGCCTGTGTCCCAGCAGTGGGAAAATAAGAGGCTGATTATGTAGGGTAGTGGGTTTTATTAGTCCTCTTACGGCTATAGAATGTTGATGCTCATTTAAACTAACTCTAGTAGTGTGTCTATAAGTGATCTATATGATTCTTGATCGATTAATGAAAATATTTTTTTTGAAAGTTGGTTGTTTTTTTTTGTAAAAAGTAATAAATTTTCACTTTTTAGTGGGTCTGTTTGCAATTTATCTAAGTTACAATAAATAGCCTATTTATGTCAACTGCTCATCACCTTTTACAAAATATTTCTTTTCCCGATGCAGGGACGTTAATTGTTGAGGAGTTGTCCTGGTACGAAACAGGAGAACTGCCACTCACCATATGCATTGTGACGAGCATAAATGGCTTAGTAACCATATTAAAGTACCTAATCTAATCGCAACCCGTTAAATACTTATTATAAAGTAGTTCCGGTGGCCATCTACGGTCTTCATCATCAGTTCCACTCCACCAAATGGTGCTTTCCGAGACAAGTAAAAAAAAGTAAATAAAAAATACCCAAATCGCTTTAAGTGTTCCTTTAAAATTTGAAGATTTCGCTCGATTTCCATGGGATCCCCTCATCAGATTATGACTTGGTGACAATGGTCCCACCTCAGGAGCATACCCTTTCAAACAAAAAACTAATTTTCAAAATCGGTACATAATTGACGGCGAACATAGATAAAACAACAATTATATATATTTATTTAAAAAAAATTACAAAATTTTTATTAACATTAACTAAATTAAATTAAAACTAAGTTAAGCCTAAAGAAGGCCCTCGGGGCCCTGAATTGCAATGCTGATGATAAAAAAATATATGTTTGATTTTGAATTGAGAACCTCCTCCTTTTTGGAAGTCGGTTAAAAATGCTATTTGATAGCGAATTACTGATCTTTTACTGAGATTCAATCACCAGCATCTGCAAGCACAGTTTGACCCGCAGATCGATAGGTTATGTACCTACTCACTGTTTCAATATTATTTTAAACTAGATTTTGCCCGTGGCTTTGCCCGCTTGGAGGTCGGGAATTATCACACGAAAACATACTACGGGGATAAAAAATATCCTCTCTGTTAACCCAGCTTATAAACTAACTGATTGCCAAATTTCATCCAAATCCTATTAGTAGCATAATACTAATGATTGAAATACTGTCGTGAATTCATGCAAGCCTAATACCGTCTTGTATGCAATCATCATTGCATACAAGACGGTATTAACCTTACAATTTTAATTGCTTGTTTGGATAAAGAAAGAAAGAAAGAAAAAGTATTTATTGGGACTCGAACAGGAGATCACACATTAAACTAAACTAAAAACACTCATAGAAACATAAAAAAAAACAAAAACAAAGTAAAATTAAAATAAAAGCAAAAAGTCCTGTACGAGGCCAAAAGGCTCCTATCTCAGCATAATGCTGCAGTACATAAGAAATAAGTGCCACAGCGCTGGTATTCTGATAGGGCCCACTGTGATGTCACGGATAGATACGGATATAAATAAAAAATAAAATAAACGTATGAAATAGCCTATAACAATAAAATAATTATTGAATAAAAATTCACATAATTCTAAACCGCATGTCAGAACCCGACGTAACATCAGTTACTTGTCAATGCCATTTGTGTTTGTGATATTCTATGGTATCGTACTACTTAGTATTCTGTGGTGATGGCATCGCTGTGATAAGCACAGAGACGCGGGCGCCGACCCCATAGATTAATATACTGTTAGCCGACCCCGTCAGGGTATATGTCTTCTGTGGCGCCGACATTCCGGCAAAAATTTAAATAAAAATAAATATCATTACGGTTGTTTATTGCTACATTATTAACAGTGCAATAATACAATAAAAAGTTTTTTGTGGTTAGTGGCTTGGAGAAATTATGAAGTTAGAAGAATTTCACTAATGACAATCAACGAAAAAAAAAAGAAAACAAAAATAACAAAAACAAAATGTGTGTGGTCAGTAAACAATGGCAATCGCTGCCAAACACTTGCCTCCATTGCCAGCCGCGTGCAGATCAGGGGTAAGTTCAAAGTGAGGAATCTTTTTGAATCTGTAATAAGTGCTGTTTAAATTTGATTCGGAATGTACCAACTGTCTTTATAGCACGAAAAGGAGGTGGCAAGTCGTTCCAGCAGCGAGAGGCAGCGAATTTGAAACTACCACGGAATGCAGCAGTTCTGTGTGATGAAGCTAACATGAGGTACGAAGATGGTCTAGTTTTAATCTTGTTAATATCGCGCGACCAAGACAGTTTCTTATATAAATAATCTGGTTTTTTTGTGAGAATAGTGTAAGAGTAGGGTAGCCAGGTGAAGCTTTCTGCGTGCTGACATTCTCATCAAATTACCCTTATTTAAAAATGGAGTGATGTGGGATCGTGGTGGGACGTTATAGCAGAATCTTGCACAAGCATTCTGCACCCGTTGGACCAGTTTTTCGCTTCTACCGAGAATGCACGCCCCATACACAGTGTCAGCGTAGTTCAGCTTAGATAGAACAAGTGACTCACACAGCATGATACGCATATCCACACTTATGTAGGGGCGGACACGATACAAGAGCTTGAGTCGGTAGAAGCAGTTGCACACAGCCTCCAAAATGTGAGATTCGAAATGCAGCTGCCCGTCAAATACTACCCCAAGATTACGAGCTATTAGATAAAAAGTATTGTCCTAGCCTATTTTTAGCTATTCCCACTAGGAATAAAACCTATTTACACCTACAACTACAATAAATATTGATTAATAATGATATTGATGGAAATCGTTTAAACAACAAAGTTTTGACAGCAAATTTTTACTTATTCACAAAACATAAATTTAAAATCTTGCTTGCCGGAAACAAAATTAAAAATACTATGACTTAAACCCTTTTTTTCACGTACGTACAACAAATATTTAATTTAAAAAAAAGACATTAAATAAATCAATTGATTGTCGTTTTTTTTACATATGGCATCTCACAAGTCAACCTAGGAGGTTGTCAGCTGCTTAACTGCTTAACTGGGCTTGCCTCTGGGTGCCTCAATAAATTAAGGCATCTAACAAGGGCATAGTAAACACCCCCTGTGGGGTACGGACCTCGGCTTAGGGCGTTGCTGGGGGAGGACAGCAAGGGACGGGCTGGATCGGATTAAAATACCCGCATTCGTTTTTTTTTTTATATTCGGTGTCTCGCAGGTCAAACTAGGTGGTTGTCATGTGCTTAACCTAACTTTCCTGTGGGTGCCTTAATAAATTAAGCCTCCAGCCAGGGCATACACTTATAAACTAAGCGATTACACGCTAAGGGCACCCCCTGTGGGGTTCGGACCTCGGCTTAGGGCGTCGCTGAGGGCGGACAGCAAGGGACAGGCTGGATCGGATTAAAGACCCGCAGTCGGGCTGCTCACTTATACGAAAGGTAGGCTTCCTCCCGCGTAACGCCGCAACGCAACAGTGCCACCGCGCTACAACCGTCACCGGGCACGCGTGACTCGACGCGGCATGTGGCGCTGTGAAGTTTCCAACTAAATTTAATATAATATCTTTTAAGTCGATTTTGATGAAATCATAATGGACAATAACATCGAACAAATAGTTTGTCTTAAATTATGCATCTCCAGTGGAATTTCGTGTCGGAGTCCCTGAAAATGTTACAGAAGGCTTACAGTGTATCGATTTTATCAAAAACACGTGCTTATGAGTGGTACAAAGCGTTCAAAAGCGGTCAAGATATGATGGAAGCTTTGCCTCGCTTTGGTAGGTCATCAACTTTTCAACTGAAGTTAACGTCGCAAAAGTGAAGGACTGAAAATCCTCATTCTAGTTTGAGAGAGATAGCCGCTGAACTTTCTGTGTCTCACGAGTCAATGGTAAATGGTAAATGGTACGGCCATTTGAAATAATTCAAACTCAAACTCAAAGCATTTATTTCAATTAAACTATTTACAGGCACTTTTGAATTGCCAAGGAGTCTGTCAGTTAGAAATATAAAGCTAGTTGCCCATTCCAAAGCGTAGTAGGGACCTATGGAGAAGAACGGGCAAGAAACTCCATGGACATTCTTTTAAATTATTGTTACATAAAAATTAGTATAAATAATGTTGAATTTATAACTAAATGTGAGGATGACGGAAAAAAACTCAAACTCAAAGCATTTATTTCAATTAAACCATTTACAGGCACTTTTGAATTGTCAAGGAGTCGGTCAGTTAGAAATATGAAGCTAGTTGCCCATTCCAAAGCGTAGTAGGCACCTATGGAGAAGAACGGGCAAGAAACTCCATGGACACTCTTTTAAATTAAATTGATACATAAAGATTAGTACAAAAATAATGTTGAAATTATAAGTAAATGTGAGGACGATGTAAAATAAAAAACGCGTCCATAGTAGAAAGAGAAACAAAAACAATTTCTAAATAAAATAATTACAAATAAGCCGAGGCCGCTAAGAGGTGACCAGTCCCAACTAACGGCGCCCGTTCACGAGCATGACGCATGGATCAGCACCATTCAGCTCCACCATTTTGAAGGGAGCTAAATGATCCAACACACGCGCCACCATCAGCGAGACATCTGAGTGAGCATGACATACTCTCAGCCGCCAGGGCCCATTCAAGTCAATTACATAACCGGTAAATGGTAGCTCTATTATACATAGTACTCACACCTGTGCAATGCAATTATACAATACAACGTAGGTTGAATTTATACAATGCAAAGATAGTCTTACAATGTTCAGCTGCTCCAACAGTATAAAATGCGTAAAAAGTATAAAAAGCGTCCGAAGTAGCAAAATAAACAAAAAGAAATAAACAATTTCAAAATAACATAATTACAAATAAGCCGAGGCAGCTAAGAGGTGACTAGTCCCAACTGACGGCGGCCATTCACGAGCATGACGCATGGTCAGCACCATTCAGCTCAACCATTTTGAAGGGAGCTAAATGATCCAACACACGCGCTACCATCACCAAGACATCTGAGTGAGCATGACATATTCTCAGCCGGTAAATGGTAGCTCTATTATACATAGTACTCACACCTATGCAATGCAATTATATAATACAAAGTAGATTGAATTTATACAATGCAAAGATAGTCTTACAAGGTTCACCTGCTCCAACAGTATTTTCAAATGTTAATTATTCAATTGGTTGTGGTTGTGGAGCAGGACCAGCATTGAGACAATCATTTTTATCAGCGATGTAATCCCCAACTTATAATATGCCTGTTTGCATAGTGTTTTTTACAAGATTTATACAAGATATGAATTTCATCTCATTCAATTGAAGTATGTGGGTTGGAATTTTATTGGAACATCTTAAACAGTACCCCATGAACGTACGTACGTAGTCTGGCTAAAGTGGACTCATCTAGTCTACTTTAGCCAGACTGAAACCTGGTTGAGCTAATAGGTCCCTATTTCTAGTACTATAATTATGTCCTTCACCTCTTTTAATAAAAAGATGTAATTTTTTTCTTACGTACTCGTACATGATGTTTTCATAGATATATTGACAAGGTACCGTCATGATGTCAATGTCCTTAAACCGGTCCCTTAGATAATCGCGCCTGCGTGGATTATAATTATAGGGCTCTGATAGCTCTTTTCTGCAGAATAAAAATTGACTCGATTTCTGCAGCCCGCCTCCAAAGTAAAATACCGTAAGACGTGATACTATAAAACTAACTAAAATAGACTTGCGTCACGGTATCTACATCAGTAAATTGACGGATTTTTCTGATAGCACATGCCGCTGAACTTGGCCATCCTACAAGAGATGTTAAATGAGGACCCCATTGTAGCCTTGAGTCGAGCGTGATCCGCAGGAAAACAGTTTTATCGACGAATTCTATTTTCGCTTGATTTATCACTACTTTTGACATTTGGTAAAGAAAAACTAATGCACTTAGTTTTTTTTCCCATTTAATACTAAATTATTGGCAGTGTACCAATTATGAACCTGCAATAGGATGTTATTTATGTCGTCAACATTTGTAGCACGTCGATCTACCTTAAAAATTAAAGAAGTATCGTCAGCAAATAACACCATTTTATCAACTAACTTCTCCCGCTCTGGGCGGAGCGGGATGGTGTGTCAGACTCTTACTGACTAAAAACCCACCCGTATTCCTTCCTGTTGCCTGTGTTGCCAGGGGCCTCGGTGACCCTTATGGGTCACTGGGCCTTATGGGTATGGTACTTATGTACCTTCCCGCGACCCCGGCAGGCATCGGCCCTAGTGGAGGGGCTACTTTTGTGCTGACGACATCTCTTTGAGGCGCGCGTGGAATACGACGCGCCGTCGTCCCGGGCCTGGTCCTTACCGGACGGTGAGCTACCCATTGCTCACCGTCCGCAAGCCCGCGCCTACGGTGGCTGGAAATCCGCCCGAGATTCCCGACGCCCAGGGCGTCTCCTGCGGTGGCTAGGGGCGAGAGGGCGTGAAACGTGCCTTTCCCTCAACCGTCCCGCCTCCTCCTTCGCGAGCATTACTGCTTCGCAGAAGGAGGTGACGGCTGCCCATGCCCTCTCGCTCCGTACCAGGGCCGGACGCGAGAGGTCTCTGCCGCCGATCGCCTCCACGAGGACACGGCGGAGCTCTGCCCAAGCCGGGCAGACCTCCACCGTATGCTCCACCGTGTCCTCCGGGCGATCCACACAGTGGTGACACCCGGACGTTTCCTCCCGCCTTATCCGACACAGGAACCTCCCGAAGCTGCCGTGTCCGGTGAGGACCTGCGTCAGGCGGAAGGTGAGGACGCCGTGGCGTCTCTCCAGCCACTACTCAAAGAGGGGACTTATCGCCGCAATCGTGGCGTGCCCAGCACTGGGTTGCGACAACCGTACTTTCCATGACGCCATGAGATCCCGCCGGAGGGATAGGAGGAGCGGGATATGACGTGAATATTCGAATATCCTATAAGTTTTTTTTTAAATTACGGCGCTGTGGCGCGTGCATGACAATGTTCTTTTTTGAAAAGGAATTGCATAATGAAATTTAGTACATCATTATAACACTCGTTTGGATGATATGGTTACTATGACACTGGTTGTTTTAATGTTGGCAATGGGCTAACTGTTTAAAAAAGTTTTATAGAGGATTTATAGCATGGGTGTAGACAAATATAACTTATAGCCTATAGCACTCAATAAAAATGTAGCTTTCTACCGGGGATTTTTTTTCAGAACTGAACCATTAGTCCGCAGATTACCCCCAACATACAAATTTACAAAAAAAAATTACCTCTTATAATATTAGTCTAGACTAGCTAATGCCCGCGGTGGCGTGTGTTGCAATACCTTTTTATTTTTATTAGGAACCTTCTCCGGCACAACCACTTACCAAATAAAGTTTCATCACAATCACTCGAGCCATTTTCTGGTTTTGCAAGACCAACGCACAACAATTGATTTTTGTTTATATGGATAAAACATATAGCTTAACATAATTCCCATAATTCGGATTAACATCGAAAAATATTTCATATTCTTGTTCCATTTTTTCTAGGGCGAGCACAAAGGTGTTAATTCTCGCTCTAGTGCCTCACTCCATTTCTACAATTTGTCACGTCATCGCACGTCGATTGATGATTCAGAATATTGGGCTCACAGATCGCTGGGTTTCAATTGAAATGAATTATTTCACTTTTGTTTGACATTCGGTTATTAATTATACACGGTGTTTATATTGATGATTTATTGATCTATTTGGATTTGGATGAGGAATTACAGGGAGCCATATTGTCTATCTCAGAAGAATGGTTTAATAGTTTGATAAGTCAATAAATGGCAGATGCTCTGGCATTGGGAAGGACTATACAGAATCTACAAAACTGGTTTGATTCGATAAAAATAATTCTCAGCTCGGAGGAGCTCGTGGCTGAGTAATAACAGCTGCACGGGTCGAGCCGGGGATGGGTGACCATGTTTAAATACCGAGACTCCTCCATGCCTCGGAAAATACCTTAAGCCGTTGGTCTCGGCTGTCATTCGTGGATCTATGACAGTCGTTACGGGTCGTTAGAAGCCCGAAAATCTGACAACCAGTCTTATCAAGGGGTTAATTAATTTAATTAACAAAAACCTTTTTTTGTGGACCTCTTTTGCACCAATGCTGGGCAAAGGTCACCGATATAGTTTTTGAATTTTCTGTTTTGTGTTTTGTCATTTTATTGATTAATCATTCGATAATCTTATCTACTTCGGATTACAGACAGTTATCTTCTCTACTACAAGGCTCGTGATTATAAACGTACTAGCTGCGCCCGCGTTTTCGCCCGCATAAGTCTCAATTCTGTGGGAATATCGGGATAAAAAGTATCCTATGTTCTAAATCAAGTCATGGTCTACCTATGGGCCAAATTTCATCCAAATCCGTTTAGCGGTTTTAGCGTGAAACCGTAACAAACAAAGTCACTTTTGCATTTATAATATTATTTAGGATGAAAAGAAATGCCTTGTTGGTCTAGTGTTCGCAAGCACTACTGCTGAGCATGAGGTCCTGGGTTCGATTCCCGTGTCGGGCAACGTGTTATTGGGTTTTTCTATCTGAAATATCTCAGTAGCAGCCCGGAGTCTCGATTTGTGCCCGGTTGATGGCAATAGGCTCGCCCCCTATTATATGGGACTTAAACATAACTGTTGAACTGTTGGTGTACTACAGGTACACCTCTGTCCAACCCTTCGGGGAAACAAGGCGAGATGTCATTTGTTATGAAAAGAGATAACAGTAATTTTAGATCTTTTTATCTCAATTCCAATCCAAAGTCATTCCATGGGCAAGTAATTGTAATTCCAAAGTAAATCCAATATTTTCTCAAATAAATCAAATAATTCAGAAATAACTAACCCTAAAGTAAATTCTAATTTCTTTAGTAAAGTTGTTTGCAGCATAAACTTGTTTTTTGTCACGGGTTTAACCGTGACTCAAAGGTCGCTAGTAGTTGGCGAGAAATTAATTCCACTGGATTTTTAGTTGCCCTTCAACTGTAGATAGGGTTGCAAACTTTTATCAAATTAAATATACATAATCAGCCTATAATGTTCCCACTGCTGGGACACAGGCCTCCTCTCTGTGAGAGGGAGTGGGCCGTAATCCACCACGCGGGCCCAGTGCGGGTTAGTAGAGGTCACATGTCTTCGAATTTTTGGTTCTAGGACATGCCGGTTTCTTCACGATGTTTTCCTTCACCGTTTTGAGAGGTGATAAAATTATTTACACAAAGCAAAGCGCCTTTCCGGGTTCAAACCTAAAAGTATAGTAGTTTGTGGAACATTGCAAAAAATACAGTGTGTAGACACATCGACGTGCACACTGCTACCGTGACCAATACATGATTCAATGTACAAGAAAGTTATAAAAAAAAATGCTTTTCCATAAATTTTGCTTGTGTAGGTTTTTCACTTTTGGACGAAACAGCAGGGGTTGGACAAAGGTACGACCACATTTCGCCAGTTATGTTAATGGGGTTATAAAAAAAACAGCTTTTCCATAAATTTTGACTGTGTAGGTTGTTTCGCTTTTGGACGAAACAGCAGATTTTTAGGGTTCCGTGCCTCAGAAGGAAAAAGGAACCTTAAGGAACACTCGTGTGTCTGTCTGTCTGTCTGTCCGTCTGTCCAGCTGATTTGCTCCGAATCTACTGGACCGATTTAGTTGAAATTTGGTGTACATATGAATTTCTGTGACCCAAACACGAAAATGTAACGTAAATAAATGATTAAGGAATATGGGGGTCACCTTTGGCGAAAAAATTGAAAATTAAAAAAACTACCGAGCGACATATCAAATGAAAGAAATTGTTAGGTATGAGGATTTCAAATATTTTTTTTAATGTTAAAATAATTACTTTTAAAGCTAATAAAGAAAACAGATGAACATTGACTACTATCAAACGAAATGATGAGCCTATAATTAAAAAAAAAATACAGGGAATAGCTCTTTACGTATAGATTACAGGAAAACCTATAATAAATCTACGGTCTTAAAATAAAATCACTCAATCACCCAATATTATGCGTACAAAATTACATTTGCAGTTGGAATGTATGGGGGAATATTAAAAAGACGTTTATTAGTCAATAGAAGAAAAACATTAAAATTTGACAGACACTAAAAGACACAGTCTTACAATTTATGTATTACAAAGATCTGATCCTTACTTCCAAACAAGGTCTAGGCCTGTATTTTGGAAAGATATGCTTTTCAACCACAATGTTAAGTTTGTTCTTGGGATAAATTCATCCCTACTACGGCACCCTTCATTGTGCGTTGGCCGACATGCACTTGGTCGGTTTTTCATTTATATAAGTGAAAATGTTCATGAAAATCGCGTCGCGGCCTGTCCAGGCCAATATTCAAAATGAACAACAAAGTCCCAATTATAGAGTTAAAAATCGAAAAAATCCAACAAATGCCTTCTCAGTTACATAATCAGCCTATTATGTTCCCACTGCTGGGACACAGGCCTCCTCTCTGTGAGAGGGAGTGGGCCGTAATCCACCACGCGGGCCCAGTGCGGGTTGGCAGATGTCACATGTCTTCGAATTTTTGGTCCTAGGACATGCCGGTTTCCTCACGATGTTTTCCTTCACCGTTTTGAGAGCAGTGGTGATGAAATAATTTACACAAAGTAAAGCGCCTGCCTGGGTTCGAACCTACGACCTACAACTCGTAAGTCGCGGCCGTTACCACTGGGCCACCACTGCTCACTGTTCTCAGTTATAATGTTTTAATTATACCCAGTAACAGGTATTTCAATGCAAAAGTGGCGGGATCTCGTTGTAATTATCAGTAGTAGAGGTTTCTCCCATATCCAGAGGCCCACTTAACTGGCGACACTGTATTTTGTTTAAATGGTAGTGTTATCTATGGTAGAATATGTAATATAATATAGTACAGTTGGCAACCCTGGGCGTTTAGTACAAGTTCGGAATAAGTCGCAGACTTTCGCTAATACTTGATTGTTTTAATTAAAGGCTAGGGTACAGGTTTAACCTTTAATTTTGTTAATACCTAGTTGATATCTCGAGATGTTGAGCTACGTCATCATCTGCCTAGCTTTTTCCCAGCTACAGTTGAGGTCTGCTTCCAGTCTTACTGGATAACACGATACCCCTTGGTAAGACTGGTTGTCAGACTTTCGAGCTTCTGACGACCCGTAACGACTGTCAAAGATCTACAAATGACAGCCGGGAACAACGTCTTAACGTGCTTTCCGAGGCACGGAGAGGTCTTGGTATGTAAAGATGGTCACCTATCCACGGACCAACCGCGGCAAGCGTAGCTTAACCTGATCGATCGACCCGTGCGGCTGTTATTACTTAGCCACAAGCCCTGTTGAGCCATGTTGAGCTACGTACAATCTATTGTGTCGTCGTTAATGGATAGTCTGTGGCGTGCGCGTGTGGCAACTTTCTGGAAGTGTCAAAATGTACAAAGTGATCGTTGAACATTTCGATTTCGTGTGTGGGTTGATACTGTCTATTTTATTGGACAAAAGGACTACCACTAACTATGGCCGAAGAAAGATTCTTATTAGATACTTTTCAATCACTTCATCGGAACTTATTTCCTTTATTCTAAGAAGAAAGAATGAGAAAGTATTTATTGGGACTGACTCATGAGATCACAAATTTAACTAAAAAACACTCATAGAAACATTAAAAAAAAAAACAAAAACGAAGTAAAACTACATTAGAAACAAAAACAAAAAGTCCTGTATGAAGCCAAAAGGCTCCTATCTCAGCATAATGCTGCGGTACTTAAAAAATAAGTGTCCCAGCGCTGGTATTCTGATAGGGTTCTACATTGTTACACGACGACATGGTTGGCGTAATGGCTGAGCGATCGACTGCTGCACAGCGTGTCGCGGGTTCGACCCCCGCTCGGAACAAATGTACAAATATTTGTATGATCTGCAAGTAATGGTTCCGGGTCTGGGTGTTTGTGTTTGTGAGTTTCTATGTTTGTAAACGCACCCACGATACAGGAAAAAATTCCTAGTGTGGGGCAACGTATTTACACACAAAAAAAAAATTGTTAAAACAAATTTTCCATTTATGAACCTACTTACAAGAGTAAAATCTCCATAAAACTACTAGCAAGAGCAGAAGGCGTGTAATACTCATATAATCGCATGAAATCCGCGCTCGCATAGTATCAGTACAAATAGGGAAGGTAACGGGCCGAGCTTAAAATAATAAAATCTGTCCATTTAACCGAAGCACTGTGGGAAATAGTATGCGTTGTTAGCGAGCATTTGAACTGGTAGAGTACTTGACTCTACAGGCAATTTGTGTAGGACAGTAAGGAACTAGTTATAGCTTCAAATAATATACAAACATAACATCACGCTTTGTTCCCCGAAGGGTTGGGCAGAGGTATAGTACACCCACAATTCGCCAGTTATGTCCAAACAAATGTGTGTGTGTGCGTGTTACAAATAATAATGAGTGGTGGCACAGAATTATGTTCTAACTAGATGCGGCCCGCGGCTTCACCCACATACGTTTTGACCCCGTGGGTATATCGGAATAAAAAGTATCCTATGTGTTATACCTGGTTAGAAACTATATGTGTGCCAAATTTCATCCAAATCCGTTCAGTACTTTTTGCGTGAATAAGTAACAAACATCCATCCATCCATCCTTACAAACTTTCGCATTTATAATATTAGTAGGAAGTTTGCTCTAATTTGATACAATTAATTTAGATCATTCTCAAATATTCAGTGCGCTCAAAAGACCAATTTCTGCTAATTTGATGCAAACAAGTCATCACTTACAGCCAAGTAATCTTTCACCATTCACAGCTATCACAAGAAGACTAGGAAGGCCTAAACTAATTACAATATCCGAACAAATTTGGAACAAAAGAAAAACTGGTCCTTCGTCCACCATCGACTGCGGCAATTTAAGATACCCCATTTAAGATTTTAAACACACCAAAGTACTATCCGCCAGTACTCTCCGCACTAAACACTTCCAAAATCGCAGCCGCTAGGGAAATTACCCGGGGCAGGGGTACGCGGCATGTGGCGGAGAATCAACGGGTAACATGCCGTGACAAGGTCGAAGGTAACCCGGGCCTCGATGTTACGTGACTGTGTGAGAACAAAAAACATAATTGGGACGATGTTCAATTGTCTTGTGGGGGAGGTATAACTTGGTTTTATGAAGTCCTGGTACTTTGTGAGGTGTCATGAGGTGGGGCTTGGAAGTGGTTTAAAATTGTAACGGCAGAAGATAATCTTTGACCTTTAAAAAGTGTTTCATTCTTTTTTTTTTGTTAGATTTCCTTTTTGAAAGACTTTGTCTGGCAGTTGTCGGGATTCCTCCTCTCCTCGTGTCGATGACTATATATGACCCGACCCGATTTTTCAGAAGAGGTTTTGTATTTTTGGCACAACCGCACAAGATTTCAAAATCTAGTATCTAATCTACAAATGAGAAGAGCCACCCATTTCAAAAAACCGGCCAAGTGCGTGCCGCGCAACACTCAATGAAGGGTTCCGCAGTTGGGATGAATAATTTATCCCAAAAACAAACTTAACATTGTGGTTGAAAAAAATGTTCCCTCATACATTCGCACTGCAAATGTAAGTTTGTACGCACAATATTGAAAGATGTACCAGGTTATTTTAAGACCCTAAACTTCTTATAGGTTTTCCTGTAATCTAAAAGTAAAGAACTAATTTCCGTATTTTTTTCAAAATCGTTGGCTGTGTAGTTTAGGAGATAGGGGGGATGGTCAATTTTCATCTATTTTCTTAAATAATTTTATGAGTATCTGAAAAAAATATATCGGAAATCCATATAACCTATACGTCACACACGTACACATACGTCGTACAGTTTGCAAGTTTCTTTTTAAATTTTATAATATAAGTGACCCCACATTCAAAATTAATTCATTTACGTTACACGTGTTTAATAATAATAATATAGTTGGTGTTTGGCCCACAGAAATTCATATATGTACCAAATTTCAACTTAATCGGTCCAGTAGATTCGGAGAAAATTGGCTGTGACAGACGGACACACAGACACACGAGTGATCCTATAAGGGTTCTGTTTTTCTTTTTAAGGTACGAAACCCTAAAAAAGGTATGGGCATGTGATGAGAAGACCAGAAGATCGCATCACTAAATAAGTCCTGAGCATCAACACCGGTCCACGCGCAAGACCATCCCAACATAGATGTCCTGTCAACAGGACTTGAAAGAAGCATGTGAAGATGTCTCGTTAACCCAGCAGTGGCGGGGCAAGATCTAAATTTTATGTGGGCCAGATACATTTCGCGAAGCCCTCTGGTGGCGTGAGAAGACAGATTGTATAAAATAAAAAAAAAACATTGAAAAACTAAAAAGAGAATAATTTAAGAAACAGAAATTTCCTGTTTTTAGCCTTACAGAACTCTTTAATAATTGTATTCTGATTCAACTTAGATGCAGATATATCTGATAAGTCTTTCTTGACCCATTGTATTTCATAAATATTTTTTTTATTAGTTTTAGTTTTGATTGCTTTCAGCTGAGGCTGTACTTACCGGTATTGTTAAAAAAATTCGAACGACAGTGTACATATTTTGATAAATTTATTAAATTATTTTCTGTTATGTATTGGAGCAGCTGTTTCACATCTTTAATGAAGTTGGGTAAAATTGGGATCATTGTTTGTAATTCTTCAAATAATTCGTAAGGTTGGAAGTCTCTGGTCTCACCCACTCGCAGATCTATGTAGATCTTGACCTGTGATCTGTGATGACAGTTTTTAATATTTGCTCTTTACGAATATTTTTAATTTAAAAGCCGCGAACATCGAGGCTTTTAAGTAATGCATAAACCTTCGAGGCGCGAGGCCCCTCGGACCGCGAGGCCGTGGGCGGTGGCCCACGTCGTCCACGCCTTACGCCGCCTCTGCAACCCAGTACTGGCTGGCGAAGAATGACGAGGAGAAACGATCCTTAATAAAATGGGTTAAGGCTAGACAGAGAGTCAGTCATAGTAAAAAATAACAACTATTTCAAAGCAGCTAGACTTGGTCCTGTTATGTATAGACCCTAGTTATAAATAGGTTTTAAAATTGTGAACGATAGATGCCTTTCTTTAATAATATTTAAAGTTGGAGGCACAAATTAGGTAACAAGGTTATACGTGGGTGTTCAAGAGCACTCGAAGGGGACCTGTAATAACTGTGTACAAACTTTAAACTTTGTCGAATTTTGGTATAAATACTGTCGCTTTGCAAAACATTCATGTTATTTTTGGCTAAGGTAATCGTTATTGTGGATCTATTGACTCAACACTTAAAGCTGATCTAATAGATAACTTGGACTCGGTCGTCGAAAGTGTAAAAATTGGGGGAAGAAAATTTCAATGCTGAAGCTATGCTGATGTGACCACTCGGTGAGGTATATAATTATAAGGGTGGCCATTATTCCTAAGAAAAAAAAAGTTTTTCTTTAATTTCACTGCGTACCACATAATTTGATTATTTACCATAAGAAACTTCTTCAGTTTTTTTTTATAATTTTTAATTGAATTCTAAGGGTTGCTAGTAAGGGTTGAATTTTAAAAAGTCTGAACATAGAAATACAAAATTATTGTTATTTTTACAAATTCAGACACATATGGTATTATACACATATAGTATATGAATCATTTATTTTTAAGAAACACGGGTTGTTTTATTAGTAGGGTACAACTTATTCCTATACTCGTACATCAATAAAAGCAAATACTGCTTTTCTTCTTTATTGGTTGTAATCAATTCATTATATTCCTAA
The DNA here is from genome assembly GCA_905333075.3 of Atethmia centrago. Lineage (NCBI taxonomy): Eukaryota > Metazoa > Arthropoda > Insecta > Lepidoptera > Noctuidae > Atethmia > Atethmia centrago. Next base: position 27,207,338 of record HG995380.1, on the reverse strand, counting down.
ATAAACGCAAAAACAATTAGTGAGACACTTATTCAAGCGGCCATACTAATAATGCTTTTTGTTAAAGTTTGATGACTGGTAGCGACCTCTAAATCGTATCGAACAATTAAAAGAAAAAAATGTTTCATATTTAGATGTTTATAATCGAATGACAAAGTGCCGCGATGATAATTTAAAAGTCGAAAAATAAGGACCACCTGTATACATAGTAGAATAGGTGCTGACTGTCGTGTTCTAAATACCCTGTAATTTTTCTCTGGGTGTTAAGTAATAACCAGAAAAAAGTTTCGTATCAAGTAAGGAAAATAACGATAGGGATTCGAATATTCCGAAAACCAAGGATACTCACCCTTTTACACAGTACAGCAACAAGTTTGACAACAAAACGGCCCTCCGAAGGCTTTGGATTAATTTTAAATAAGCCTCTAAGACGTGTGTGGAATTATTTCTCACGTAGGCCAAGTTATCAAGGCTAGTCTCTAGGGCTCCTCAGATGTCGAGCGAAGCTTAGGCGAAAGGATTTTTGGGATTTAGTTAATAATGTGGTGGAGTATGCGTATTTTTTGGGCTGTGATGTGTTAGGGTGTAGGTGAATGTGTATGGAATTGTGTATTGTGAAAGTGAATGTGAAATGTGAATGTGAAAGTGTCAAAGTGAATGGAATAGAAATTAAGTCCAGACTACGTAGTAACTATAAAAGTTTGGAGTCTTGGACAAAGGACTTTCGAGGTAAAAGCTAAATATCTGCAATTACAACCATTGATTAGTGGTTTCGTAAATGCACACATCAAAAGTGTCTAGGATCAAGCGCGTTTTTGCTAGTTACTAAAAAAACCGGTCAAGTGCGAGTCGGACTCGCGCACGAATGGTACGTAATAATTATCTATAGAAACGGAAAAAAATCATGTCTGTTGTATGGGACCCTACCCTTAAATATTTCTTTTATTCTGTGTTTTAGTATTTGTTGTATAGCGGCAACAGAAATACATCATCTGTGAACATTTTAACTGTCTAACTATCACGGTTCATGTGATACAGCTTGGTGATAGACGGACAGACAGACAGACGGACACCAGAGTCTTAGTAATAGAGTCCCGTTTTACCTTTTGGGTACGGAACTCTAAAAAACAGGTTTTTTAATTATATTTTTTGTAATTTCTTTCAAAAGGTGAAAATCTTTTTTCAAGTCGTATTCCTATACAACTCTGCAATCTACTAATTGTTTATTTTACGCAAAAAAAAATTTAATTTTATTATATTTTAATGTCAGGGTTAACTAAAAAAAAAATATAATAAAATTAAAGTTTTTTTTTTTTTATAAAATGTCAGGGTTAACTCCTGCCGGGGTCGCGGGAAGGTACTTATGGGTCACCCGAGGCCCCCGCAACACAAGCAACAGGAAGGAATACGGGTGGGTTTTAGTCAGTAAGAGTCTGACACACCCTCCCGCTCCGCCCAGAGCGGGAGAAGTTATTTGATGATTTCCCACCCCCCAAAAAAAAAGGGTTAATTCAGGGAAAAATCAAATAAGCAAAAATCGCGAAAAATGCAAAAGCAGAGAGTACTTCGTTCAATAGGTGGGCAATAAAATACATATGTAAGTATATCTAACCTTTTGACCGCAACAGTCATGTATAAATGACAAACCAAAATGTGCCCAGCACGCCACGGTCACGACTACATGACAGGTATTAAAGGATGAATTCGTAGCTTGGCGCCGAGGGCACATTTTTGCTTTTTTGTCGTGGCGGTCAAAAGGTTAAAAAATAACTTCATCACACATTACACTATTTATATTAGTTCTTCTTCGTCTTTTATTCGGGCCTCGTTGACAAAATTCTGTTTGTGGTATGGTTTGTGAATTAAAGGATTTATCCCTAAGCCACGTCAAGAACATTCATTCCAAAGTTTCAGTGAGGTTTTTGCTGAAATTATGACTGTGTAAGTCCTATTTTTCAAAAACGAAAGTCAACAGTTTTAAATTTGCGAACTGGTCACAGGAACTGGTCTGCTGATGTATTATCTAATACTAAGAACTTGTCCAGATAACGCGATTTACACGCTAGTCGCGTAAACAAGCGCGCGATTGTGAGGTACTATGTTCGTTTTTTAATCCCAGAGACTAATTTGACATTTCAAATGATTGTTGTTCGTTTTTTTTCAATTTGGAATTTGACATTTGCGTGTGTCAATTTAGTCTCCGAGATTAAAACAGACTTTAGTGGTTCATACATTCCGTCCACATGCAGTAGCACGATTTGCTACTCGCGAGTGAATGCATGCGAGTGTCTCAACTCGTGCGATTGGCGCGCGTTCTACGCGCGGGTCGAGATACTAGGGACGCCATTGTTCCGTCCAGAACATGCGCGATAGTTGGCGCGGGGGACGTACCTACTTAGAATATTGCTAGAGCCAACAAGAAGTGTAAAACTCTTTTTTAACCGACTTTTATAGTTTATTGACATCCGGAAGTAGTTAAAAAAAAATATTCTGTTCTCTAAGCTTCGGATGTTATAAACATACGAGTCATTTTATTGTGTAGAATTGGTTGCTTTTATACTGTCAGTTTTCTCTTTGCTTGCGTCGCGTCATTTTCATCACAAAGCGGTTCTGTTGTGGCTTGCGTACAGCCACAATAGAACCGCTTTGTTCGAATCCATGTTGCTGACTACCCAAACCGTCCCAGAACTCTCGCGCGTAGATAGCGCGCATAAAACGCGCCATCTGGTCGTAGTGCAAATTCTTACGCATTGCGTCATCTGCACAAGCTCATAGGTATATCCAAACAAGATATGAATAGTTTTTTATTCTACTATTCGACCGAGATTTCAAGTATTCATTAGAAACTTTAGACCTCTTTAATATTACCCATTAGTACAGTAGCAGGGAGAAAAAAGACAGACACAAGGGGAAAACAGTGATTTATACATTAAAAGACATGTTCCAGGAATTCTGCAATAATCTTTAATAATTTTTTGCCAAGAAGTGGTTCGCTTTAACATTTTTATTTGCTTGGACTCTAGGCTCAGTTACTTAACTTAGTTTTAATTATTAATGGATTCGGATCAAAAGAAATATTCATGATTCTCCAAAACTACCTTCAAATCGTTAGATGACTAAAGTGCTGACTTCCAAGAGGCGAATATTGCCATTTTAATTTCAGGCGTGTTTTTTTTGGTTATTTCTCAGAAACGAACTTAGTCGTGGTTATTGGTCTGAAGTACCTATTTTCTACAGGGCAGGTTGGATTGTAACTGTATGCTGGATAATTATTCTGACTTCAAAGTCCAATCTGTTCATACACTTAGGTCTGAATAACTTTTGGGTGAAACACGAACGCACAGACAGCCCTGAATTGTACATACTTCCGCATTCTGTGGTAGCCTGCTGGATGCGCCAGTGGTGGGCGCAATCTCGTGTATGCTCCTGCTTTCTGTGGCAGCCTGTTGGATGCGCAGAGAAACGGCGTATTATCGCGTATGCTCACGCATTCTGTGGCAGCCTGCTGGATGCGCTAAGAGGCGGGCGCATTCTCGCGCATGCTTCCGCATTCTGTGGCAACCTGCTGGATGTGCATAAAGCCGGGCGCAATCACGCGTATGATCCCGTATTCCGTGGCAGCTTGCTGGATGTACAGAGAGGCGGGCGCATTCTCGCGCATACTTCCGCATTCTGTGGCAGCCTGCTGGATGTGCATAGAGCTGGGCGCATACACGCGTATGCTCCCGCATTCTGTGGCAGCCTGCTGGATGCGCAGAGAGGCGGGCGCATTCTCGCGCATGCTCTTGCATTCTGTGGCAGCCTGCTGGGTGCACCAGAGAGGCGGGCGCATCCTCGCGCATGCTCTGGGATTCTGTGGCAGCCTGCTGGGTGCGCCAGAGAGGCGGGCGCATTCTCGCGCATGCTCTCGGATTCTGTGGCATCCTGCTGGATGCGCAGAGAGGCGGCGCATTCTCGCGTATGCTCTCGCATTCTGTGGCAGCCTGCTGGATGCGCAGTGGCGGGCGCAATCTCGTGTATGCTCCCGCATTTTGTGGCAGCCTGTTGGATGCGCAGAGAAGCGGCGTATTCTCACGTATGCTTTCGCATTCTGTGGCAGCCTTCTGGATGCGCAGAGAAGCGGCGTATTCTCACGTATGCTCTCGCATTCTGTGGCAGCCTGTTAGATGCGCAGGGCGGCGGGCGCATTCTAGTGCATGCTTCCGCATTCTGTGGCAGCCTGCTGGATGTGCATAGAGCCGGGCGCATTCACGCGTATGCTCCCGCATTCCGTGGCAGCCTGCTGGATACACAGATGGGCGGGCGCATTCTCGCGCATATTTCCGCATTCTGTGGCAGCCTGCTGGATGTGCGTAGAGCCGGGCGCATTCACGCGCGTGCTCCCGCATTCCGTGGCAGCCTGCTGGATACACAGATGGGCGGGCGCATTCTCGGGCATGTTTCCGCATTCTGTGGTAGCCTGCTGGATGTGCGTAGAGCCGGGCGCATTCACGCGTATGCTCCCGCATTCTGTGGCAACCTGCTGGATGCACAGTGAGTTGGGCCCATTCTCGCGTATGCTCTCGCATTCTGTGGCAGCCTGCTGGATGCCTAGTGGCGGGCGCAATCTCGTGTATGCTCCTGCTTTCTGTGGCAGCCTGTTGGATGCACAGAGGCACGGCGTATTCTCGCGTTTGCTCCCGCATTCTGTGGCAGCCTGCTGGATGCACAGAGAGTCGGGCGCATTCTCGCGCATGCTTGCGCATTCTGTGACAGCCTGCTGGATGTGCATAGAGCCGGGTACATTCACGCTTATGCTCCCGCATTCCGTGGCAGCCTGTTGGATGCACAGAGAGTCGGGCGCATTCACGCGTATGCTCCCGCATTCTGTGGCAGCCTGGTGGATGCACAAAGAGCTGGGTGCATTCTTGCGTACTGTCCCGGATTCTGTGGCAGCCTGCTGGATGCGTAGAGAGTTGGGCGCATTCTCGCATATGCTCCCGCAGTCTGTGGTAGCCTGCTGCATGCGCATAGAGCCGGGGTGTTCTCCCAGTCTATTGCAGCTCGTTGAACGCACATGAAACTGGCCGATAACTCCTATGTTATCTCATTCTTTAGCAGCCCGTCGCATTGAACCAATAGTAGAAGCAAAGTTTTGATAAGTTCAAAAATAATATTGTATTTTCGATATTTTTGTTTGACTTACTATCTACAAAATAACAAGAACGTGTAAACTTTATCTGCTTCTTTTTGGGATGCTAACTTTCGCACTTGCTATCAGAACGTAGTTTATTGCAGTTCAGTAGTGTCGCGCTTGCCATAATTTATTCGCCCTTTAATTTTTTGGACCTAACCTTTAGTTTGGTTCCTACCGTGTTCAAACATTTTTTTTAATGATATCAAAACAAATTATGTTATAATCGGGCGGCATTTAGTTCCACCATCCGCTGTTATCACAGGGTTTTTTATTACACAAATGGTTTTTATTTTCACCCTTAAATTCTGGCAGTGGGCCTGAGATTTCCTTAAATCTATAGGCGATTACATCACATATTTTGAAAAAAGTATTTTGGGTTTCTTGGTAATGCACCCACACATTGTTGACACATAAAATGGTAGTCAACATACCCTGATACTTTAAAAAATGGGGCTGTGGAGTTTCGTTCATGAAGAATAGCACTTTTGGAATAATCGTTTTCGTTAAAGTATACATTATGTCTTTGTTATTATCGTTTGGATGATATTTTCGTTTTGTGTTTCGCTTTTGGCGTTGACTAGGCTTCTTTGCGACGGGGCTTTGGCGTTGCCTAGGCTCCTTTGCGACAGGACTTTGGCGATGGTTAAGCTCGTTTGCGACGGGATTTTGGCGTTGACTAGGCTTCTTTGCGACGGGATTTTGGCGTTGACTAGGCTCCTATGCGACAGGACTTTGGTATTAACTAGGCTTCTTTGCGACGGGGATTTGGCGTTGACTAGGCTTCTTTGTGACGGGGCTTTGGCATTAACTAGGCTTCTTTGCGACGGAACTTTGGCGTTGACTAGGCTTCTTTGCGACGGGAATTTGGCGTTGATAAGGCTCGTTTGCAACAGGACTTTGGCGTTGACTAGGCTTCTTTGCGACGGGATTTTGGCGTTGATTAGGCTCCTTTGCGACAGGACTTTGGCGTTAACTAGGCTTCTTTGCGACGAGACTTTGTCAGTGTTCAGTGACGCAGTGGTTGCTTCAACTTCAGTTGTGGGATCTTGCTGAGGTTCAGATTGTTGTGCAAGTTGTGCTTGACGGCGTGTGACTGAAATACAATAATAATATTTGTGTATTTTAGTGCGTCTGTATAATTAATGTTTTGTCTTGTGGTTGCTTCTGTTAAGCATTATGCATTATTTGAGTGCATGCTTGTTATTATAATATTTTTTTTAGCCCGTCTTGTCCTAATTCAAGGCCTCCCTTCAGCCCCAAATAGTAGACTTGTGACTTTAGTGACCCCTACAATAATTACAGTCATAGGAGATATTGCTATAATCACCTCGTTAATTTTGTTTTGGTTTTTTTTTGCCGCAATCTCTGCGCGTAGTCCTAGTTCCCAACTTGAACAAATAAACAATTTCCAAATTATTAAGTACGTATTGCTAACAATTTATCGGTCTCATAAAGTTTTGGGACATTATCATTGTCATCTCGCGGTGACGCGGTGTGCCTCAAGGTAGTATATTGGGCCCCATCTTATTTCTACTTTACATTAATGATATAATATAGCTGATATGACTAATCACAAATGTTTTCATTTTGCTGATGACATTTTCATAATTGTAATTGCTGACAAAAAATATAATTCAATTACCGACCATGAAACTGAAAAAATCTAAAATTAATTGTCTAAATAATAATAATCTGTCTATTAATTTTGATAAATCTGTATACTTAGAATTTAATAAATATTATAATAATAAATTTAATTTTAAAATGGATATACCAAAAATCACGCATGTGACATAAACTAAGTTTTTAGGTGTAGTATTAGACGAACACTTAGACTGGAAGGCTCAAGTTCGCATGTATGCAATAAAACAAATACATTTTTATTTATTTAGACAAATTAAAAAAGGTAACTAATATAAAAAAACGGCTGTAATGTCATATCAAGCATACGTTGAGTCCTCGTTGCGATATGGACTAATAAAATGGGGAAATTGTACCGACCACAATAGAGCATTTATCGCCCAAAAAAATGTTGCTTAAAAAGCTTGGTTTGCTACCGTTACCGTCATTATATATATATGAGGTGTGTATGTTTGTAAAAAAACACAAAGGATTGTTTAAAACAGCAGAAGAGGTATGTTCACGAAGTCGGCGTGACCAATACACACTTGTACTAGACGAGCTGCCTAGGTGTGCTAAATATAATAAAAACTGTGTAGCTATGTATGTACGTATATTTAATAATTTACCAAAGACATTGAAAGTATTGAATTGTAGACTATAATTATTTCTATAGTATTAAGGATAACTCTTAACATTCGATTTAACTCTTAACATTGACAACACAATTTTTCATGCTTTAATTATAAGCAAAACATGTATGATCTCATTTTGTATTGTAACACCTTTTTATACCGTGTTTTAAGCAAATAAATATTATTATTATTATTTATCTCTTACTGCAATGTATTTAGAGTTTATATTCCTACAGATTTTATTTGCGGAGCTGGATACTTGTATCTCTATTTAACGGTACAGCATACTTACTAATGTTACGATAACATTCTTCTATTCTACGTTCGAAGATAGTGCCCATCAAAAGAAACATAAATATTGCCAAGATAATTGGACCGTAGAACCACCATTCCATGGATTTCTGACGTTGCTGTGGGTCACAAAAATCATATGTTAGTAACAATAGTTTCCCGCGTTTACACCTAAGTATAAAACATGTGTTCCACATATTGTGTCTACTGCACCCGTTTATTGTTTACATGTAAAACAAAAAGTAGATACTAGTTTTACTTATATAAAACTCTTGTAGAAAAATTGTGAAAACAAAACGTCTGAAACAACGTCGATACATGTATGATACGTATACAGGGTGGCAGGGACATCGACGCGCAACCCGTTACCATGAATTCAGTATAATTATGATTCTGGAACCACCGTGTTAAAAATTTTCGTCGGTTATTAAATAAAAAAAATTGCTTTTCCATATTGACCGTGTAGATTTTCACTTTTTTATGGAACAACTGTTTTTTTTTTTTGATAACCTACGAAAGATTTTTACGCTAGAATCATGTGCAATGCTGAACTCATGGTTACAGTTTGCGCTTCGAAGTCCCTGCTACCCTGTATATTTTTGACATGTCTTTTAAAAAACTTGCAGAAAACAAGTATCCCAACTTGTATAATTATGGGTGTAAGCGTGGGGTTATATGTAGGCACATTTCTAAGCATTTGCCAGAATAAGATTCACATTTGATCAAGATCAGCCGGTTCCTCTTTTTGGAGCCTCCCCGTAGATTTTATAGTCTCTACCTAATATAATATCACGTATATATTCTCAAAGAAGAAGGTAGAGATGTATGCACCCACAATTCACCAGTCATACATAGATCCCATGTATAGGGCGGCGATTCAGCAACTGACTGGGCACAAATCCTGACTACAGGCTACTACTGCGACACTGTGCAACATACGGTGGAGGTCTGTCCGGCTTAGGCAGAGCACCGCCGTGTCCTCGTGGAGGCGATCGGTGGCGGACATCTCTCGCGTCCGGCCCTGGTTCAGGCCATGGTACGGAGCGAGAGGGCATGGGCAGCGTCACCTCCTTCTGCGTAGCAGTAATGCTCGCGAAGGAGGAGGCGGGCCGGTTGAGGGAAAGGCAAATTTCGTGCCTTCTCGCCACGAGCCACCGCAGGAGTATTTCCGGCTACCAGCCGGTGAGCAATGGGTAGCTCACCATCCGATAAGGACGCACCGCCCAGAGCGGGAGAAGTTGATTGATAGTTTCCCATTAAAAAAAAAGGCTGCTACTGCCAAATTCTTAGTACTTGATAAAACTAAATACTTTTATATATTTTTAGAATAAACAAATACCAATTACCAATATGCTATCCGTGGATGTCGTAAGCGTGTTCATCTCAGTATGTACTCAGCACATCTTTCAACACGGACGAGTCCTAGATACAACATTTCAAACTTGTTTAGCACTTGCTTTATTATTCATTGCTTAGAATCTAAGGTTACCTTGTAAGATATTGTTTTAGATTGCATGTTTAAGTAGTCTGTTTGAAGTATGGCGTTTTATTCTCAGCGTGTCGATGGCAACCTAGATATAGTCAGCCCAGAATTTCAGTAGCGGCCTTCAGCTCCTGCAACTTGCGGGCAACAGGACACGTTGGACACGATATTAAGTGCCACATTTTTTGTGGGAGCACGACAATGACTTTTTGGGATTCATTTGCTGGCGTAGTTACAGCTTTTACAACTTTTCGTTCCATTGAAGCTTTTATTATGTGACAATTGCAATACTCTGTTATTTTGCAGTTTTTGTTTACAGTTTTGACCAGTAGGTATAAAACCCAGGTGGTCAAAACTGTAGAAAATTCTAGATAAATGTTTACGACACTAACCCAAGCATACAGAAAAAAGAAAACTAAGCCTATATAGTTTCCGCAGCGAGTCTGGTTCATTTTTCAGTAATTAGGCATGGTCACTAAACACGGTTTAAGTCGATTTGATTGCTGTTCAACTATTAGCGACTTGTTCCATTACAGGTACTATTTTACAAGTTTAATCTTCATGTTGTCCAATTTTATTATAATTTTTATATTTTCTTAATTTTCTGACTTGTAGGCTTCGCCTGAAGAATTCTTGACTACTTGCGTAGTTTTTGACATTACATCTATTTATAAATAAAAATGTTTTTAATGTATTCCGACCAAGGAGATTTAAGTTTTAAGGCCTGACTATTTAATTTTATATATCCATTGCTTATGAAGCAAACCCTGCTTCAATTTAATCGTGTAATACATCTTCTAAACAGTATGCGGGCAGAGTTCCCCTCTTTGAGGAGTGCCTAGAGAGGCGCCACGGCGTCCTCACCTTCCGCCTGACGCAGATCCTCACCGGACACGACAGCTTCGGGAGGTTCCTATGTCGGATAAGGCGGGAGGAAACTGTGTGGATCACCCGAAGGACACGGTGGAGCATACGATGGAAGTCTGCCCGGCTTTGGCAGAGCTCCGCCGTGTCCTCGTAGAGGCGATGTGCGGCAGAAATCTCTCTCGTCCGGCCCTGGTTCAGGCCATGGTACAGAGCGAGAGGACATGGGCAGCCGTCATCTCCTTCTGCGAAGCAAATATTAACTTTTGCGAGCATTACGCTCGCAAAAGTTAATAATTTCCTACCCAAAAAAAATAAAATGTGGGCAGAGTTGTCTGTTATAAACCACTTTAAAGGTAAAGCTAAAATTCCAAGTTTCATGATAAAATCGAAGTATTTAAGAGAAAAAATTGGTTGTCTGTAAAGTCTGTTTACGGCCGATAATTTTACGTGATAACAAGAGAGAGATGCGATACAAGCCGAACGCTTAGGTCGATCGTGCCTCTCTATCGCTAGTTCTGCACTCTTGCTTAAACGCTCGGCTCAGGCGGAACGTGACAACGAGTCATGCTTTGTCATGCGTGCAGCCGGCGTTCATCGATTTATAAGACGTTTTCACGTCAAAAACGGAAAGATGCAACCTATATTGAGTCACGGGAAGAGAGGAGAAATAGTATTTCAATAATATCGTTGGCGAAAATTATAATTTAGCACATCATCCACAACTGACGCCTGAGATGACGCACTGTTGAATAGTTCACCCAGACAATGATAATTAGATTGTAATGAATTATGAATTTAATTAATATATTTTAGACTAGCTTTTGCCCGCGTAGTGGTCAAAAGGGACATACTACTGGAATAAAAAGTATCCTATCCTGTAATGGTCTACTCATGTGCCCAATTTCATCTAAATCAGTTCAGCAGTTTTAGCGTAAACGCGTAACAAACAAATTCACTTTCGCATTTATAGGATGTTGGATAATGGATAGTTAGGAAGTCACTCCTCGGAAGTGGGGACGTAGTAAATACATTATCAATGCTTCTATGCACTTAAGTATAGAGATATCATATCTCTGCATTTTGAAATATAAACAAAAAACATAGTAATTAAAAACACGATTGCCTATTTTTATTTTAAGTATTAAAGGTGGTTTTTCGGGTTCCGTAGTAAACAAGGAACCCTTATAGTTTCGCCATGTCCGTCTGTCTGTCTGTCTGACCCCACTGTAGCTCGGAGACGCTTAGTACTAGAAAGGTGTAATTTGGCAAAAGTATACCTACATATTAATCACGCCGACAAACAGCTAAAATAAAATCTTGAAATATTTTTTTTTTTAGCGTAAGTACTTTCCTTGCACGCAATGTGGAGAAGATATTTTTTTATCTCGTCTACCCCATGGTGTGGGGTATCGTTGGATAGGCCGTTCAAATATTGCAGGTCTGTGAACACCACACAAAGGCGAACGGCAGGCTTGTATGGGAATTTCGTACCGCTAATAAAATTTAAATTTTGAATTCTTGGATTTTTTTAATTTGGGACGTAAAAGTTATAACCAGTTTTATTTTTTAAGGTTATGTACTAGTGTACTAATTTAGATTGTTACATAAAGGCACATAAAGATTGTTTAGGTAATAAAGTACATGTTCTAGATTGTTTGTCGCTATTTTTGTAGTGTTTTACTTACTATCAAGTAGGTAAATTGAGATGAAGATCGTACCTACTCAGCGGAGTGCATTAGGAGATACCTATGTCCAGCAGCTGACTGCAACAGTTTGATAATTATGAAGTCCTGATGGCGTTTTGAGTGTTGGTAAATAAAACAATACCGTTAATTAATTAATTATAAATAAAATAAATGTAGGTACTTAAAAAAACTTTTTTAAGTACATTTATTTTATTTATAATTAATTAATTCATAATATTACTTCATCTAAGAAGCAGTCGGCAGGTCGGGTAATACCCTCATGGCGAGCATAGCTTAAATACCAACATAACTGCGTTTAGTTTACAACTAAATTACGTGTAGTTATTAAAGTTCATTTTTATATATTATTAATTAATCCGAACTTCTAAAAATAGTACACTTACATGAAAATAAATGGCTTAGTTACCTTAATATGTGGTACGAATTCTATAATAAAACAACAAAAAAAGTAAGCGGTACGAAATCTGCCCTTCACCTTTGCAGTTGGAGAATTGACCGTGGCATATATCGATGTATGGGAGCTCATGTTATTCATCTACAATGTTGTTTGTTTTTGGGATACGTTCATCCCAACTTCCTAACTACGGAACCGTTCATTGTGCGTGGTCCGACACGCACTTGGCCGTTTTTGTATATTCTCACGGCGAGCCGGGGCGTGGTCGGAGTGGGGATGAAATGTTTGTTTTGCATGTACAACCTACCTGAGTAAAATGTATGCCAATAAATTATATTTTTGGCATGTGCTCATCAAAGCGTTCAATTTGATACCCATATTGTAATAATAGAAGATTTTTTTTCACGTTAGAATATGGAGCCACACTGCCGCCATATTTTATTTTCCAAAAATATTTATATAGATAGCCTATGTCAATCGGGATGATGTAAGGATTCTACTGATACCCCACACATCTTAGTCTGTTCAGGCATTTAAAGGTTATGGTGCCACAAAGAAACTCACATAGATACATGAACCCTAAACACATTACTCTCCTTTTTGGGCAGTCGAATAATAAACACGTCGACTAAAACGTCCATTTTACTATATGGCTATACAGAAAGAGATGATTAACCTTTTGACCGCCACAGTCATGTATAGATGACAAACCAAAATGTGCCCAGCACGCCACGCTCACGACTACATGACAGATTTTAAGGAATAATTCGTAGGTTGGCGCCTTGGGCACGTTTTTGCTTTTTGTCGTGACGGTCAAAGGGTTAAATGGTGTAGCGTATATACAGTTTTCGTAGTGCAGGTGTTACCACGACTGTACCTACCTTAGAGACAAGCAAAAAAATGTTAAACCAATATAATGATACTTACCCAAAGATGGATATAATACTTGCATTATTATTCATCCCCTCAGCACCCGGTTACCAGTTATACAATCGTGAATATCGTGTGCACCCGGTTGTCAGAATCGGGTAACCCGGATAAGACCCGGCTGCAAGGCGGGAAGTGGAAACCGTAAAGATTTAACCGACGCCTGACGGTTAAGAGTTTTATGACGAAAGAAAAATTGTGGGTGAAGGAAAAGTTGGCGATAATGATAGCTTCAGCGAAGATGTTATTGTATTCTTTTCTTTTCATTTTGATCGGTAGAAGGCATTATGAAAGGCTGTGCAAGTTATGTGAGAGATGGAAATGGATTGTGAATGGGTTGATTTGTTTGATAAAGATGAAGAAATTAATATAAGATATTTGCATTTAAAAGTGAACTGTGAAAGGTGATATGGCTAGAAAAGGAGGGACTACCGCGATGACAACTAATAGAGAAGTATTGAAGATAAAAAAGTAATAAAAAAAAAAAACACCCTAAACAATAGATCTTTATTGTTAAGTTTAAGAAGATGCCTCCGACTGTATGAGATTGTTTATAAAGGGTGAAATTGAATTCATGGGCATCCTCTTAAGGGGTCATTACACACGGGGAGGGGGGGGGGGTATACAGGGCTTGCGTACATCATTATGAACAACTTTTACTATGGGACCAAATCTGACAAATCTGACGACGCGAAAAGAAATCAGCTGTTCCCTACATTTATGTTCGCTTAACTCGTCAAAATGTAGCGAACAGCTGTTTTTTTTCGCGTTTTCGGGTTTTGTCCCATAGTAAAAGTTAGAGTACAATGACCCCTTAAGAGGATGCCCATGAATTCAATTTCACCCTGTATAGATATAGAACTAGATCATATTAATTACATCTCTTTTAAAGTTCTCTTTTTAAACATAACCAACTTTAAACCGTTATAGATCCTAAATGGTCATTCAAAATGAAAAATGATAAGAGAAACCTAAAAATGTGTTTCAAATACCTATTCAATGATACCCCACTTGACGTAGTTTTTCACAATATTGCGTCTGGTTGTCGCCATATTGAATTTTCACAATATTGCGTCTGGTTGTCGCCATATTGAATTTTGGTTACTTTCATGTCTTTAGTGACACTAACAATGTTAAGACAAATCGATTGACGTAAGAATCATCAAAATCGACCCTCGCGTTTGGTCTCTAGAGTGGCACAAAGGAACAAACATACATACATTATAGGCTGATAAACACATTACAAACACGTTTGCGTTGCGCAGTCTGGTAAAATAGACATGTTGCGCCGACCTCAAATAACTTGGTGTAAGGGCGGAGAATGATAATGATTTGCATTCCAAAAGAAAATGGACTGCTGCTAAGGTGAATATTACCTACTTGACAACATAAAAGTAGATTTATTGAAATTAACTATATTTTCGTACAAAATTAACATCTAAATACCCCTTTGGTATCACAACATAGATAAGCACAAGCGATCCGATACATTATTTATCTACCCAGATTATCCGCCACATTCATGACAACATCCCTTATAAACAACATCCAAACAGTTACATGTTTTACACAAACATCCACAATATCGACTTAGTCCACATTAGAGGCTCTTAAGATTCGTCCCACGTTGGGCGCCAACAAAAACAATCTACACGCAACAAATCCGACGAATGTTCGATGAAAACCGGCTAAAACTGGTTGTTACTGGACCGAGCCGGTTTCGACCGGATTATACTAACGGCTCCTAATTGCTACGTGGCTGGAATAGGAACGCGGTGAGAAATGCCTCAACTAATAGTCTTGCAGTTAATGTAGAATTTAGAATGGTTTATTTAAACGGGGTTCTTTATGGTGTGCTGTTTTATTCTATGGGATGTTTATGGTTTCAGGGGAAGGGATGAACGAGTTGAAAGGATTAAATGTAGATTTCGGTCGGAATGTGATGGTTTTATAAATGCGGTTCTTCAATAGTGGATATAAATTTAACTTTTGCTTTAAAGAATGCAATTTCTGCTTGCGACAGAAATAATGGATCTTTCTTACAAGATAATTACAAAGACAAAATTTAATTACTCTTAATAACTAGAATCAATCATTTGAACACGTTCTTTAAATCGCTTATTGCTTTAATCTCTGAAAGAATGCTTAGTTCGAGGCTGCTTAAAAACAATATTTTCTATTCAAATAGTTTCTCACATATCATAAGTCATTTTACCGTCTAGACGAGCTATACGTAATAGAAAGCTTTCGGGTTTGATCCCCGGTCGAGACAAGTTCGTTTCCGGTCTAGATATTGTGATGTGGGTAGTCCCTTCAGTTCGGAATGACCTTTCAGCAGTGGTCGGCACAAAAAAGTGCCTATACATCATTGTTTCTGGAATGGCGGCAACCGCAGGGAAAATAACATTCATGACTATGTGAGATTTTTTGAACACATAAAATCCTTGAACTACTAAAAATTTATTGTGAATAAATCTGCTTTGATTAGGATCAACTTTCTTTTACAGAATTAAAAAAATGACTACCTAATCAAGAATGCCTAGCAGAGCTACTGCAGTCCATAAAGGGCAAAGTAATAACAGCCTTACTGGTCGATCGATCAGGTTAAACTACGTTTTTCAAGATTTCATCTTAGCAATTTGTAGGCGTGATTAATATGTATAGCTATGCCAAATTACAGCTTTCTAGTACTAAGCGTCTCTGAGCTACAACGGGCTGGTGAAACTATAAGGGTTCCTTGTTTACTACGGAACTCTAAAATCTACCTTTATCCCTGAAGCGCAAAACGCATTGAAATTTGCATCCTGCCCATCCTAACCTATGGTGCTCATACTTGGTTTTTAACCGGATCCAAAGTTCAAACTTAAGGTTAGTAGTACAGTACACACGTTTGCTTAAGGAATTGTGGTTTTTCTAACTCAGAAATTGAAATTCAGTACTTACTCGTAGTACCTACTAGTAGTGGTTCCTAAGATTAGTATCTGATTTAACAAAACACGGACGTAATTGATTCCAGTCTGTTTAAATCTTAGACCTTACATTTAAAATAATTACAAGTAATAGAGTCACCCGACCTCTCACATCGCGATAAACCCGAACTGCCCAAAATACGATGTTAATTGCTCGTTACAAACCTAGGACACCTAGATAACCCTTATTCCTGCAACGAAACGGAAGGATTTTAATGACAATGTATTTTCGGCCTCCAAAATGAAATTCATTGTGGCCGAAAAATGAGTTCTATTGTTCTCCTCAGATAAAAACAGCAGGAAAATTACCGAGCTCGTCTCGATTGTGCTCGTCATTCAATGCCGGGTGTAACACAATATTGTCGGTTTTTCGGGAAGGATTCGGTCGGTTTTTGTTCAGCAGTTTTCGAGGGTCGTGACGATATTATTGTGTTTTTTTGAGAGGCATTGTCGGTTTAACGTGTGTTATGTATGTTGGCTGATGAGGGCAATGCCGTATGATTATGCTGTGACTGTCTGGCAGGGTTTTTTAAAAGGCGTGTGTGGTCGTTACGTTTTTGTTAATGCATGTAGTGAATATGTATCCAGAGCCCTACCCTTCTGATTACAGATTACTAGGAAGTAATGATCATCATCAGCCTAGCCTTTTCCCATTAAAACATTTTTTTTTAGGGTACCTTCCTTGCACGTAGGGTGGGGATGATATTTTTTTTCTCATCTACCCCATAGTGTGGGGTATCATTGGATAGGTACCGTATAGGACCGCTCAAAAATAATAGATGAATATTAAACCGGTATAGGACCCCTCAAAAATAATATATGAATATTAATCCGGTATAGGACCGTTCAAAAATAATAGATGAATATTAAACCGGTATAGGACCGCTCAAAAATAATAGATGAATATTAAATGTCGGGGTCAGCTTCCCGTCTAACCGGATGCAGCTGAATACCAATACTATACATGGAGCGACTCAAATGATGTGACCAAGATTATGTCCGGATATACACATTGACATTGATGAATTTTATTTATGCAGTGATATGAATATTTACTCTGTGTAGTATTATATTATTTTAATTATCGTAAATGTGGTCATTGTTTAATTTTGTTTTATTCTCAGTTAGTTTTTAACATGGTCTGGCAGTTTGAGTATATTTTGCAGCCTAGCCAAATGTCCTTTCTTTGGTATTGTTCGTTGAATCGTTGAGCTCCTTTAGTTCTGAGTTGAGCTGCACAACTACTGACAAATGCGTGCACTGACTGGACAGGTCCACTCAATCTGTGTGGTTCTTTCATCAAAACACCATTTCAGACACCAATCGACATGGTCTTCACATGATCTGACCAAGATTATGTCTGGCCTTTAAAAGAGACTGACCTCTGAGTTTATTTCGGCCTTTCTTCTCAGAGTAGATATTTAGGAAACGCCGACCTCATCTAGTTTAAAAAAATATGTTTGACGCGTAAAAGTGTTTTTAAAAAACCACTTACAGAAATAAAATCATTTATCATTTACCTCTACACAAGGCAGTTACTGGGTAATACGATACCCCTTGATAAAACTGGTTGTCAGACTTTCGGGGTTCTGGCAACCAGTAACGACTGTCAAAGATCCAGGAATGACAGCCGCAACTAACGACTTAACGTGCTTTCCGAGGCACGGAGGGGTCTTGGTATGTAAAGATGGTCACCCATCCACGGACCAACCGCGGCAAGCGTAGTTTATCCTGATCGATCGACCCGTGCGGCTGTTTTTACTTTGCCACAAGCCCCTTAAACTCTACTGTTTAACGAGCTAAAGATTGGCAACAAACAGCGCTAGATGGGATAAGTGGAAGGAGGGAACGGAGGCCTTTGTTCAGCAGTGGGACAAACGTCTAATAATTCATAAATTATTTACCGAGCTAGTTGACCGATGTAGCTCAAACCTTAAATATTTGTACCCAATATTTAACACATCGTTTTTACGGTTCCGTAGTAAACAAGGAACCCTTATAGTTTCGCCATGTCCATCTGTCTGTCTGTCTGTCTGTCCCCGCTGTAGCTCAGAGACGCTTAGTACTAGAAAACTGTAATTTGGCATAGGTATACATATTAGTTACGCCTACAAAGTGCTAAAATAAAATCTTGAAATAATTTGTTTTTAGGGTATGGGATATCGTTGGATAGGCCGTTCAAAAATATTCTGAGTCTGTCAACACCACTTTTCGATTCAAGGACCCGCTTGCGAAATATTAAGTGTTAAAGTGCTAATTTTTATTAGAGTCAAGTGTCCCCCCTTCCCCTCCCCTGCCAGCTAAATGGTTGTTTATGGAGATGTGAAAAAATTCATGGCAGTAGTACCTACATATAATGAAATTAAAAGGAAAACTATCACAGCTAAGTGTGCTGTACAAGTTAACGAGTAATAGTCGACCGACTTAAATTTGCAGTTGGAGAGACCATGGCATATATGGATGTATGGGAGAACATGTTTTTCGACTACAATGTGAAGTTTGTTTTTGGAATAAATTCATCCCAATTTCCGAACTACGGAGCTCTTCATTGGGCGTGGTCCGACACGCACTTGGCCGGTTTTGTTATCAAATAACTGTAAGCTATGAGCTTCATGAGTAAGTGAGTGAGTGAGTGTGAGTTTTAACAGAGTGTGTAGATACACATAAAACTCTTGAAATTTTCAACTAAGCTCTATGAGGAAACGGGTGAAATTTTACTGCAGAAACTAATTATTTCCACCCACAAATATACTATAAGACATTTTTAATAATATCCCAAATGCGTTCCTAGTGCGGAAAGAGGTTTTCATTTTTGTACTCAAACAGAAGACGACTTAATCCTTCCGAAATACCTGGCACTGACAAATTTTAAACCTTATAGCCTGTAAAATATAGTTCAAATTGCTATGGAGTTATCTAAATGCAGTTTAAGTGTTCAGTTAAAAGTTGTTAAACGGCTATAAACAAGTGTTACGCTTTCGTTTCGGGCTCGGAATATTTGAGCGCTGAACTAGGGCTTAAAAAACTGTAAAGTGTGAATTGACCTTATCCTCGTTTCCTGTTTGTATTTGGCAAGCATTTTAGAGAAGATTAAAATCCGTGTTTTTATCTACACTTTTACAGATTGTACTTTTACGTTTTTTTAACTTTTTCATTGGTTGGTATTGTTGTTCTTTCAACACTGATGCCAAAGTGGTTGAGTGATTGGTTTTTGTGCTACGGATTGCGTATTCAATTCCCTATTTGATGGCGCTTATAAATTTGTTCCGGGTCAAGTGTGTTTGCGCATTTGAGACTTGTCGTAATGAAGTGATAATATTGGCAGCAAAACGTTCAGAATTCTTCAGTTAGTACAGCCTAATTACAAAGAAATTTGTCTTTTTACCGACTTCAAAAAAGGAGGTTGTCAATTCGATACTTATGCATGTAATATTATTGGAACTGCAATATATTCACATATTATAATCTATTAGGGTTTCCAAACAAATATATATATTTTTTATAGGTGTATGTATGTTTGTCAACGCATTTGCAAAACAATAAATCCGAAACAATAAATAAACGGATTATGACCAATTTAATTGGCTTACATTTATGTACTTCAACTTAGGAAACAGTGCAAGTTTCATCAAAATCGGTTCTCTAATTTTCAAGATATAATACGTGTAACTGCGACGGCTTTTTTGATTTTTTTGGTTGGGAACTATCAAATAACTTCTCCCGCTCTTGGCTGAGCAGGACGTGTCAGACTCTTACTGACTAAAACCTACCCGCTTCCATTGCCTGTGTTGCCAGAGGCCACAGTATCCCTTTCGGACTTTCCCACGACCCCGGCAGTCCCGCGACCCCGGCAGAAAGTGTGACGGCCTGGCTTATTGATACGAGCTACGGGTGTAGTGTCAAAGGGAAAATATCTCACTTAGAAATAGGGAATAAATGGTTTTTTTATTTTTATTTTATTTATTTTTATATACACGAAATTAACCAACAAAACGAAATCAAACGAAGGTACGAAACAAATTAGGGACAAACATATTTTTTTTGAGGTCGGAGCAAAACCATTTTTTATATTTGATAGGCACTCACTTTTCTAAAGTCCATCGACTTTAAAAAAAAAATTGTAGGCCCCTAATTTGTTTCGTACCTTTTTTTTTATTTCGTTTTGTTGGTTCATTTCGTGTATATATACAAGTATAATTTCATAATTTTGAGTTAATTTCTTTTTGAAGTCGATTTAATTTTTTTTAATACTTTTTATTATTATTTAGAGTTTGAACTGTTTACTAACTTGTCCAGCCAGCGATTACGTCATCAATCCTATCGTGGTAACAAGTTTTGGCAAGCCTTGGTCTTCAGTGATACCTAACCACGCTGGGCACCAGAAAGTCAAAGTCAAATCGTTTATTTAAAATGGGCACATAAAAGGCATTTTGAATGTCAAAATTTACAAGAAAATATAATTGATTCTAGCTGCCCCTTCCAAAAAGTAGTTTCAATTTGTGATCGCAGTTTGGAATTCAATTATTAGCAGTCAGGAGAACGCTACTGCACATCATTGTTTAACACCCTTTGAAAAGGTGCCTTTTGAGAAGGTGCCTTTTTAACATAACATCACGCCTGTATTACCCGTAGGGTTAGGCAGAGGAGTACCTGTACGAGTAATACACCCTCATTTTGCCAGTTATGTTTAAGTGCCATGTAATAGGGGGCGACCCTATTGCCATTAACGGGGCACAAATCCAGACTCCGGGCTGCTGCTGACAAATTCCAGGTAGAAAAACTCAATAACACTTAAATAGTACTACAAAAAAAAGTATTATTTATTAAATAATGCTTTTATATATTATACACGAAATTTCCTATTTTGTCTGAATGAGTATGATACGTGGAAAAAGCTGGAGGAGGCCGCCTTTACCCAAAAAGGGTTCCATATTTTAATGAAAGAAGACAAAACATACTAAAAATAAACAATAAGTAAATTTACTAATACAAAAATGTACTAATACATTAATACCTTCAAGACGAATGGGTATCTATAGCAGCTCTGTTGTTTTTATTTAGGAACAATATTTAGGAAGAAACCAATAACACTCTGCCCGACCCTGGAATCGAACCCAGGACCTCATGCTCAACAGTAGCGCCGATCACTAGTCCAACGAAGCAGTTCAAGGTGGCTTTTTCTTTGCGAGAAGCCCCATACATTCATCCCTCAAAGTTTCTTTATACATCAAACAAACTGCCCAAAAGAAATACATTGGACCGTTTCGTTTTATAATTATTTTGGCACCCTTTCTTGCCTGCGCACCCCTTTTCCACGAAGTCTGTAAATTAAATAATCCTTTACAACTTGCTGAGAAAAATAAGTATAAGGGTGTATTTTTATCATTAAATACCTTCAAGATGAATGGGTATTTATAGCGGTTCTGTTGTCTTAGGAATCAGCTGTGCCTCGTGGCTTCTTCTGATGTTTTTAATTTTCCGGGATGAAAAGTAGCCGACGCCGTCGTCCTTTTAAAGGTACAGACAGCGGCATGCATTGGTTAGTCTTTTCGTAATTCATTACCTTAATGAAAGGGGTTACTAACAATAACTGCTGACTTTACCTTATACTTAGCTTTACCTTTGTGCTCTTCTAGCTATGTGTACGTTATGTATTTTTACCCGACTGCTTCTGAAGAAGAATTATGTTTTTCGAGTGTATGTATATATGTATGTTTTTTCTTTCCTACGCTACGCTCTGTAGCCTAAACGGCTTGATGGATTTTACCATATGAGATATCGTTAGATTTGTTTTAATTGCGGGAGTGTTAAAGGGTATAAAATATTAATATAGCATCTAAAAAATATATTTTGTGATTATAATAATATGGGTATCAAATAAAAGCTAGTAAATAGCCAATTCCAAATATATATATATATATATACGCGTTTAAGCTACTACTTTGACACAAACTGCAAAAAAAAACCTGTCCTAACCTATCTTGCTAACCTTACTTTACTTCAAAATTTTACTTCAAAACATTTTATTTCACATAAATTTACATGGGCACTTATGAAACGTCAGAAGCTAGGTGCGCGGTTCCAATTGGTCGTTTCCTATGGAGAAGAGCCGGCAAGAAACTCCACGGTTATTCTTTTAAAAATACGAGTAATTGGCTTTTACAATGTTTTCAAATGACAGGGTTAATAGGTATGGGAGGACAGTAGGTATGGGAGACTAAACGGTAAAGGAAAACATCGTGAGGAAACCGGCATGTTCTAGAACCAAAAATTCGAAGACATGTGACATCTACCAACCCGCACTGTGCCCGCGTGGTGGATTACGGCCCACTCCCTCTCACAGAGAGGAGGCCTGTGTCCCAGCAGTGGGAACATTATAGGCTGATTATGTGGACAGTGTAGGCCTGTCAAGAAGTACCAGGTACTTAACAAAAAATAAATGGTCTACAAATCTAGTTCTATCAAGCCTACAACATTCTCACATTCACAAAATATAAAATAATCTATGTAAAATATTAAGTAATATAATCCTATTTAAACCAAATGACATGTTAGCCATTACTACTGTAACATGTCTCCTGTCCACAAAAGCCAATACTAAATAGTTTCATATGTAAATTGTAGGTATATAATGTCAAATAATGAAAATATTATTTCAAGGAAGTATGTATAAAACAAAAAGAAAAGAAAATACACATCGTAATTTGGGAGCAGTTAATAGTAATTTAAATTTATTTTACTGTATAGCTTATTACTTAGCCAATTATTACCAATACTTAACTAAACAATTTGTTCATTAATAGCACTAAAAAGCTTAAATAAAACAAATTATTAAAAAAAAAACCTTAAAATTTGCCTCCGACTGCATTAATTTATTTTTGGAACTTAAAGGATAGTAGTCGTTTTCTTTTCATGTTGTTTCCATCTTTTCGGTTCGTTTTTTTTGCAGTCGGGTTTTTTTTTTGAATAATTTTTGTTTCCTTAGTAAGTGTTTTATGCCCTTTTTGTGCCCTTTGGCGTCGAGACCCTCGGTCCGTGGGATCCCAGTGCGCATAAGTTATTTGCGGAAATCGCGACACGTCTAGTTGATGTAACTGGTGACCGAAAAGCTGGCGGCTTTCTCGCGCAACGCATCAGCATTGCAATTCAGCGAGGATGTCGCCAGCATCCTCGGTACAATGCCTCGAGGGCCTTTTTTAGGTTTAACTTAGTTTTTTTTTAATTAAGTTAATGTTGATAATCATCTTGTAATTTGGTTATGTAAATAAATTTTATATTTTATAGTGTTTTATGTGTACTTAAATAAATATATAAATACTTTCGAACCATTCACGTTCCCATCTATGCATAAATGATGAATGGTCATTAAGAAACAAAGTAATTACTTATGTTTTGTTTCATATTTTCTAATTATACATATCCACATGACCGCTCGTATTAAAAAAATGTACTATTTATGTGTGATTTTTTTTGCTCTATAAAATATCACAGGAGGTATAATTAGCCTCAAAAAAATTTACATTGACAAGAATTGATATAATTTATCTTTGTTCCATAATATAATATAATATAATGACTGTGTAGCTACAAAACATATTACACATTGGGTACTGTACTGAATTGTAGTTGCACATTGATTCAGTGTTATAGATTCAGTAATAGGTATACCATTAATTGTTTTTAGGGTTCCGTGGTAAACAAGGAACCCTTATAGTTTTGGCATGCCCATCTGTCTGTCTGACCCCACTGTAGCTCAGAGACTATTAGTACTAGAAAGCTGTAATTTGTTAAAATAAAATCTTAAAAAACATTTTTTTAGCGTATCTCATTTGCACGTAATGTGGGGATGCTATTTTTTTTTTCTCGTTTACCCCATGGTGTAGGGTATCGTTGGATAGGCCGTATATTCAGAAATATTGCAGGTCTGTGAACACCACTTTTCGATTCAAGGATCCACTTGCGTAATATTAAGCATTAAGACGCTGACAACACCTAAACCGCGGTCATGGTTAGATTGCATAGAAAAGAAAGAGAGGCGCGAAGACACAACGCTTGTAATTTATTGCAAAATATGAAGCAATTATCTATTTACTCAAAATTGAGTTGAGTAATCGAAAATAAAAAACAACCAAGTTCTGCATTAAAATAAGACGTTTTTGTTATTAATTAAATACGTAACGTATGTTGATATTTAATTCAGATATTTTGGATTAGAACTCAAGGTAAGAGGTTACTTTAACGTTAGTTTGTAGCGGGATTTTTTCTTCAAAACGTGTTTTGGTAACAACTAATTTCTGGGAAATATGTTCAAAATTAACATATATTTTTCTCCCTCCTCCTCTTCCCTCGGACCACCACAAGGTGTAGACGTGCATAAGATCCGTAAATAACATAATAATCTTCTTTTTTAAGTAAAATTAAATGCAGTGAAAAATAGGACACCATAAAGCGCAAGAGGTTATTCGATCGTGCAATATACGCAACGTGAGTACCGTGCAATATTACTCATTAATTCTGCTGCCCTGTTACCCGTAACTATTACAACGAATAAGCGCACGCGTAACGTACTATCACTGTATGGGCCAAGCCCATAATTAGTAATTGGTCATCGGAACAAGGACGCTAATCACTCAAGGTCAAGCTCCGCCTTCTACAAGGACAGGCACCGCCCCTCTCAAGCATCATTGGACGCTTGACCTGCGCTGACGCATTGTCACAGCTGTGATTGCTTACGCGAATCCATAGTTCACCCGATCGGCCTTGGCGGCTAATTAACTCCTTGATATCATTGCGCCCTAGTACTTTGTACGTATTAAGATGGATAAATCTCTTTCGGACTCAAATATTAGTGGACTGGTGGACACCACCCCCCCAAATTTCGTTACCTCGCGTGGGAAAAGAATAAGAGAGGAAAATCTACCTGAGGAATTTGGTAAATTCAAGGAAGAAATCAAGCAGTTATTAACTTCCTTTATAACAACCCAACAAAGTGAACTAAAAGTAATTACGTCAAATCTCAAAGAAATTCAACAAACAAATAATAACATTGAAAGTTCTATTGCAAACTTATCAAGTCAAAACGAAGAGTTTCGTAAAAAAATAGAACTGCTTGAGCTACAAGGAAAAAAAGACCGGGATTACATTGCTGTATTAGAGGACAAACTGGAAGACCTACAACGGGGTACTAGGAAAACCTGCATTGAGCTGAAGAACGTTCCCAAGATGCCCAAGGAAAATAATGAAGAGTTAATTAATATGGTGCTGAACTTATCTAAGCATGTGGGTGTTGAGATGTGCTCACGCGACCTCAAGGATATTTATAGATTGCCTGTTAAGAAAGAGGGGGTCATAAACACCCCCATTATTGTGGAGTTGGGATCTACTATACTAAAAACTAAGCTACTCAAAATGACAAAGTCTTTTAATATTAAAAACAAAACTAAACTTCAAGCAAAACACCTTGGACTAACAAAGAACGAGGAGGGTCCCGTATTTATATCAGAGCAGTTGACTCCTAAGGGAGCTCGACTTTTCTTCTTAGCCCGAGACTTGGCTAAAACTAACCAATACAAATTCTGCTGGACAAGATTTGGTCGTGTCTTCGTAAAAAAGGATGAGAACTCACGAGCTATTGTAATCGGAAGTGAGGCACAAGTACACCATTTGTTGCAAGGTGCATGACTAATCCAGGTCAAAACTTCAAATATATTATTTTTAGTACCGTTAATGTTGCTATATTATGTTAATCTAAGCAATGTTTTCTATAACAAAGTTAAACTACAAAAAACCACTGTTAAATATCCTTGCTACAAGCAGGCTCGCCTACACATTTCACAAACAACTGAAATATTATGTCACACAATTCACTCAATCTTTCTCACGCAGTTAAAACAACTCATTTCACAAGAAATCGAAATATTAAATCACTCCATACTCACAATCTTCCTCACACAAATAAAACATCCCATTCACGCACTGCATACACAATC
The DNA here is from genome assembly GCA_905333075.3 of Atethmia centrago. Lineage (NCBI taxonomy): Eukaryota > Metazoa > Arthropoda > Insecta > Lepidoptera > Noctuidae > Atethmia > Atethmia centrago. The sequence continues at coordinate 27,181,281 of HG995380.1, read as the reverse complement.
ACACTCACCCAACTCAGTTTGCTACATAGTACTTCCTCATGAACCGCGTCACAGGCAGGTGGTAGACTGCGAGTATTTTCGCGCAGGTATACTTGTATTTTACTATTATTTTGCCTCGGTTAAGTTTAGCACTAACATAAACTATGAGAAACATTTATGTCTTACTATAATTAATGATGGATAGTAACTTGAGTACTTTTCAAGAACTAGACAATTCCGAAATTGCTAAGTCTGTTATTCTTGACGTTGGACACTTATCTACTTACCTACAAAACGATAATCATAACCTAACGGTCTTGACTCAAAATATAAGGAGTATATACACTAACTTTGACGACTTTCAGTTGACATTGTCTCAAATCGGAGTCGATGTTGATGTGCTGATCTTAACTGAGTGCAGACTTAACTGTAATAAATTAATTCCAGTGTTAAATAACTATACCTCGTTTTTTACATCTCGACATCTAAACCAAAATGATGGCGTCGTAGCTTACATTAATAACTGCCATTTGTCTCAAGTAACTGAAATTAATCTTATACATGCCTCTGCTTTGCAAATTATTATTTCTAACTTCACCATTATTGGTATTTACCGGTCCCCATCTAAGGTCTCAGCTGAAAACTTTATTAACTCATTAGATCAATATCTTCAAACTATTCAAAAACATAAAAATATTATCATTATAGGTGACATAAACATAAACTTAATTGATTAACTTATTTGAATATGTCGTCCGTCCATGGTTTCCTCCCGGGACATTGTCTGCCTACTAGGGGGGAGAGCTGCCTTGATCATGTGCTCCTGAAGCTGGATAAGACCAAAAACTCGGCGTCTGTGGCTGTTTTGAAAACCTCTATTACTGATCATTCTACGATACTGTTAAATGTATCCCACACATATCAAACTAAATCCCATGGAAAATCCAAAACCTTTACTGATTATGAAAAGGCCTACAGATACCTTGTTAGTACAGACATATCGTTTTTTAATACACACAGAGACCCTAATTTGTTAGCTAATATGCTAATAGACGTGATCAGGACATCTCTCCTTCTGAACACTAGGGTCGCATCAGTCCCCAGCTCCAGACGTACTCTTAAACCCTGGATATCTATGGGGGTCTTGAGATGTATCAGGCTAAGAAATAAAATGCAGTTAAAGTTGAGAAAAAACCCTTATAATATTGTAATAAAAATAACTTATAAACGTTTTCGCACATTTTGTTCTAATCTAATAAAGAAACTGAAGAGACAATACCATAAAAATCAAATAACATGTTCTATAAAAAATCCCAAAAATCTCTGGCGTAATATTAATAACATCACTCACTTCAAAAAACCTAAATCATCTAATGTACAACTCCTTCTAATTACACCGCATCCTCTAGACTCGTTGAACCGAGTAAATCAATTTTTCGTTACTATTGGTAAAATTTTAGCAGAACAAATTATGGCCATCCAAATTGAGCATGAGATTGTACCAGTCACGAATTCCAGTACACAATCTCAGACCACCTCTTTTGTATTGCTGGAGACTGATCCTGCTGAAGTTGACGGCATACTCATGGCTCTAGACTCGGGGAGTGCCTCTGGATGGGACGGCATACCTATAAGATTCCTTAAGTTAGCCAGAGACTTTGTGGTCCCCCTTATATGCCATTTAACTAATCTGTGCTTTGAGATAGGAATCTTTCCCAAAGCCCTAAAGCGTTCATTAATTACGCCCGTGCACAAGGGGGGGGACATGAGCGATGTCAACAACTATCGACCCATATCTGTCTTGCCAGCAATCTCTAAAATTTTAGAAAAACTATTAAATAAAAGACTTATCAGCTACTTAAATAAATGCAACATTCTTTCTGACTCTCAATACGGTTTTAGGCAAGGGCGTTCAACACAGGATGCTGTTGAGGCGTTGACGGCTGAAATTGTTGGTAAGGTGGATGGGGGACTTAAATGCGTAACCGTGTTTCTAGACCTTAAAAAAGCTTTTGACACCGTTTCTGTTCCCATCCTTGTGCAGAGGCTCGAGGAGATAGGAATCCGAGGTACGGCTCTTTCTCTCTTCGACAGCTACCTCCGGGACAGGTCGCAACAAGTTAAAATCGGAGACTCATATAGTGATGAAGAAAATGTTGTTTTTGGTGTCCCGCAGGGAAGCGTGCTCGGCCCACCGCTGTTCCTGGTGTATATCAATTAATTGTGTAACTTGAGGAGTAGTGGTGGGCGGATCTTCTCCTATGCGGACGACACAGCTGTAGTTTACTATGGTGAAACTTGGGAAATAGTACGCCATAATGTCGAACAGGGTCTTGCTGTCATAGATAGTTGGCTAAAAGCTAACCTCCTAACCCTTAACATCTCAAAAACCAACTACATCTGCTTCTCTCCTAGTCAAAGATCAAAACCAGGTGTTGACTTTAAAATTGGAATCCATGAGCGTACAAACCACTTGGGTCAAAAGAACTTTGATCAAAATTGTTATTGTCAAGATATTCAACAAGTTACCGCAACTAGATACTTGGGTATAATTATTGACGAATGTCTGTCATGGCACTCACATATCGGAGTCACTATAACACGTGTTAGGAAACTGATATGGATATTTAAAACTCTGCGTTATGTGATGTCTCCGGAGCTACTTAATAGTATCTATACTGCGCTTGCACAATCAGTTATAACATACTGCATACCTGTGTGGGGGGGAGCCGCTAAAACTAAATTTCTTGAGCTAGAAAGAGCCCAGCGCTCACTTATTAAAGTAATGTATTTTAAGCCTTATAGATACTCTACAGACAATTTATATAAAACTAGTGGCTTACTAACTGTAAGGAAGTTATATTTCTTAAATGTGTCCTTACACAAAAATATGTCATTTAACCCAGCGAATCAGAAAAAAAGAAGGAGCGACATTGTAGCTCACGCCCCTATGGTACGCACGGCCTTTGCAAGACGTCAGTATGTAACTCAATCAGCCTATATTTACAACAAGATCAATGCTAAACTAGAAATCTACCCTAAAATCCTGCACGTATGCAAAAAACTTATAACAGAGTGGCTAAAGACACTAACGTATGAGGAAACTGAGCACATCTTAGTTAGAGTTGGCTAAAACCATAATCGAGAACTTACACACCTACCTCTTCAGTTATCCATAAACCTATATCACACACACCCAACACACTACACAATACACCCACATTAAATACACACACACACACACACACACACTCCCACGTACCCAGACATACACTTCCACAAACATCACATACACAAATATTGTGGGAGACAGACATTCTTTAAGCTGCTTCCTCTAATAGATAATTATTTTTTCCTTTTTATATTTTTAAGTTGGTTTTCATTTTGTTTTTATTTCATTTTCATTTTGCACTATGTCACAGTCTCAACATTGTTACCAGTGAAGTATTTAATGGGAAGATGCGAGACAGCCCCAACACAAGTATTGTTAATTACTTACTGGGGCTGCCTCAATTTTCATTTAGTTTGATGTAATGATTTGAGAAACAATAAACATTTTGAATTTGAATTTTTCCGCTACCTCAAACTATACAGATTTGTAATTTTTTTTTCTTAAGAGAAGCCTATTTTTGTCAATTGGGTCTTGTCAGCGCCTTAAAGTTCTAAGTTTTGTTAGAGTCACATGTCCCCCCCCGCTCTGCCAGCTAAATGGTTGTTTATGGAGATATGAAAAAAATCATGGCAGTAGGTACATATAATGAAATTAAAAGGAAAACTATGACGGCTACGTAGGCTTTACAAGTTAACGAGTTATAGTCGACCAACTTAAATTTGCAGTTAGAGAATTGACCGTGGCATATATCGATGTATGGGAGAACAGGTTTTTTAACTACAATGTTAAGTTTGTTTTCGGAATAAATTCGTCCCAAGTAATCCCAACTAAGGCACACTTCATTGTCCGACACAATCGAGAACTTGTGTTTAAGATGCAAAAGAGATGTATACGGGCGATGTTTGGGTTAAAAAAGATTGACAGTTGCATTCCTTATTTAAAACAAATATAACATTTTACCCCTCCCAGCTCTTTAGATTTTTGAAACTGCATTATTTGTAAAAAAGAATCCCCATTTATTTAAAAAACTGACTGCAGTAAAGAAAATACCCATACGTACTCAATACCTCAACACAATATGCAATGTGAAATGTAAAACCGCATTATTGAAAAAAAGTTTCTTGGGTATTGCTCCCCAAGTCTATAACAAATTACCAGATGTAATTAAATGTATGCCAGTACAAAAGTTTAGAACTGCCTTACACCAGCTGCTACATAAAAAATGTTAGACGACTTTCTGAATGATAAATTTAATTAACCAATCTCTAAATAAATATAATAATCTATTTTTATGCTAATGTGAATACGATTATGTTAATTTGTAAATTTTTATTATTATGAATGATTGACATTATTATTTGTTTGTAAGTCTGGTTCTTTACTTTATCTAATTTGATTTTTTATCTATAATTTTGACATGATTTATAATTGACATAATTTCTAAAATGTATTTGGCTTAAAAACCCTTCATATTTTGTATGCCTTTTGGCGGGACACAGATCGGATACTATTTATTATAACATCTTCTGTATGTACCCTGTGTTCACAAAATAAATGAATTTGAATTAGAATTTGAATTTGACACGCACTTGGCCGGTTTTGGTTTTTTTGTTGTTGATAGTGTTTTTGAGGCTGACTGTACTACGCGCAGCTAACATAGATTTCAATCCACAAAAAAATATTAAGGTGCGTGCCCTTACACACATTTCGCTCCGCTCCCGTTTCGAGAGCGAATGTTATGCACGCCAAACAAAATTGTTTCAAATATAAATCACCGAAAATCAGTAAGGGTCCGTCCACATTTTTCGCTCCCGCATCGCCGATATCTGCAACGGGTAATTGATGGATGTATTGCGGTCAGGAGACAAATTGTGCTGACCGAACCCGACCCGTGTCACGGTCGTGACGAGAATCACGTGTATGCTGACTGTACGGATTTTTTTTTTATATTTAATGCAATATAAAAAAAATAGTTTTTAGGGTTCCGTACCTCAAAAGGAAAAAACGGAACTCATAAAGGATCACTCTTTTTTTTTTCTGTGTCTATATGTCCGTCTATCACAGCCGATTTGCTCCGAATCTACTGGACCGATTAAGTTGCAATTTGGTACACATATGAATTTCTATGACCCAAACACGGACGTGTAATGTAAATAAATTAATTTTGAATATGTGGGTCACTAAAAAAAATGCAAACTGTACCGTGTGACGTGTCAAATGAAAGGGCTTGTTGTGAGGGTCTCAAATATTGTATATTTTTTATAATTTAATGATAAATAATGTTAAAGTTATTTAAGGAAATATATGAAAATTGACCATTTCCCCATAATCTCCGGAACTACAGAGCCAAAAATTAAAAAAAAAAAAAAAACATAATATAATTATTTAATTAAAGATAAAAGGAAAACCTATAAGAAGTCTATGGTGTTAAAATAACATGGTCTTGAATATAAATGATTTTTTAATATGAGGGTCACTTTTGGGGGGCATATTAGAAAAACTATACAGTGTGACATATCAAATGAAAGAGTTTTTTATTATTTTAAAATAATCAGTTTTAAAGTTATTTAAGAAAATAGATGAAATTTTGACCATTCCTTATTTCCGAAACTATTGACCCTAAAATTAGAAAAAAATATACAGCAAATAGTGTTCTTTGCTTGTGGATTGCATGGAAAACCTTTATGAGGTCTATGGTATTAAAATAACTTGGTAAATCTCTCAATATTGTGCGTAGAAACTTACATTTGCAGTTGGATTGTATGGGAACATGCTTTTCAACTACAATGTTCAAGTTTGTTCGTGGGATAAATTCATCCCAACTACGGAACCCTTTATTGTGCGTGGTCCGACACACACTTGCCAGTTTTTTTTAAAATGTGGATTGAGAAGATTTACGAGGAAATAATACTCACCTCTTCAAAGGATAGACAAATAAAAAAACGAAGCCTGGACAATTTTTTGAAGTATTCAATGTGACTTTTCGGTCCACCTGGGTGGTGTAGGTATACCACGTTGTTACGGCAACCTTATTTAGATGCCGATTGGCCATAAGCAAATATATATATGTTAAGCGCTTAAGACGCTGGCAACACCTAAACCGCGGTCATTGTCAGATTGCGTAGAAAGGAAAGAGAAGCGCGATGACACAATGCTTGTAATTTATTGCAAAATATGAAGTAATTATCTATTTACTCAAAACTGAGTTGAGTAATCGAAAATAAAAAACAACCAAGTTCTGTATTCAAATAAGACGTTCTTGTTATTAATTAAATACGTAACGTATGTTGATATTTGATACAGATATTTTGGATTAGAACTCAAAGTAAGAGGTTAGTTTAACGTTAGTTTGTACCAAGATTTTGTTTTCAAAACGTGTTTTGGTAACAACCAAGTTCTGGGAAATATGTTCAAAATTAACATATATTTTTTCCGCTACCACAAACTGTACAGATTTGGCAATTTTTTTTCTTAAGCGAAGCCTATTTTGGTCAATTGGGTCTTGTCAGCGCCCTAAAACAAAAACATACACCATCATAAAAACAAGGAAAGTACCAAAACTTACAACATCAATGACATCAAGTGATGCATATCAGCAAAAACAGACGAGAGCGCAAGTTACCGTGTTCTAAGTAATAACAAAGCTAATAACAATTTGCAACTCCTCACACAACGACTCATGTACTTGAGTGTACTTCAAGTTATTGCGGAGCCAATAGTTTGAGTGTTTTCCAGTTATCATGCCATCTATTATATTTATGTTTGTTTTCCGCCTTTATTCGTATGAGAATCATGGGAAATGGACTAAAATTAAATGATTCTCGACACGAATCAATAATAAAATAAGTAGGACTTTTTTTGTTTTTTAAAATTTTCGTAAATCGGCATGTGTGGGGCACGCATGTTAAAACGCGGCCCGTGTGATACCACACTGTAACCCTTTTACACACACACTTCTTCATACGCACCGGGGTGATTATGTTATGTGAAAGTGGTGTAGTTCTAAAATACTGTCAAACTTAAATAACTTAAAAACAAGTATGTATTAATTATTGAGCAGGTATCGACATTTTATTTGAATACATGTCTTTCATAGCAGCCTCCTGAAATTTGACGAGGATGCAAAACGACACCTTGTATAAATGCCATCTTATCTGTATACCTAAACTGACCATTTATTTTTTTAACTCAAAACGGGACATGGGTTTTTATACGTCAGTTAGCAGGTTAACATTGAAAATAAACACAACTTTTTAATGTTCTTTATTTATAAAAAGTGTAACTTAATACAATTCATGTTCACTATAATTATATTCAGATTAATTATAATTATTTTTATTATAACAAATTGTGAAAAAACAAATCAATCACTGGTTCACCAGCTTAATAAAAATAATAAAGCAAAGTTCTTCTGACAGTAATTATAAAATGATATGCTACATATTTTTTTTTGTTATATTTGTCACAGGAATTTTCGCGCAGTTTCGGAAAACGGGACTTTTTGCGTCCCGGAGCTTTCTCCGGGGACAACGGGACAGGTGACCGAGAAAAGGGACAGTCCCATTCAAAACGGGACGTACATATGGTCACTTTATGTGTACATAGATTATAAGCAAATAACAGATAATTTCTATTTTCTATTTCTCACGTCTTTTTCCCATGGGGCAGAAACTACAGAAACGCCACCTGCTGCAATCCTTACATATCAATTTGTGTTTTTTATTTGTATGTTGTACATAATAAAGAGTATTCTATTCTATTCTATTCTACTCCTTTTGCTTCGTTGTTATTCTAATTCTACTTAATATTAATTAAATATTACTTTATTATTCTCATATTAGATTTTGCCCGTCACCCTCGTTGATGTCGAGAAATATCCCATGGGAACGTACTAACAGGATAAAAAGTGTGTTAATTCAGGTTATAAACTATTTATGAGCAAAATTTCATTAAAATAAGTTCAGCCGTTTTTGCGCTAATCCGGAACATACATCCATACAAACGGATAAATATTCTTCGTTACTATTTTATTATAGGTGGAGGTAAATGTTTTATTATTTGTACTTAGACGGTCGAGAATGATGTCCAAGTAGTTAAACTCGATGATATTGATTAAAAAATATCAATTTATTCGCTTACTGAAACTTTTTTTTTTTTGTTAGGGTATTCATCAAATAACTTCTCCCGCTCCGGGCGGAGCGGGAGGGTGTGTCATACTCTTACTGACTAAAACCCACCCGTATTCCTTCCGTTGCCTGTGTTGCCAGGGGCCTCTGTGACCCATTAGTACCTTCCCGCGACCCCGGCATGCATCGGCCCTAGTGGACCCCTACATTTGTGCTGACGACACCTCTTTGAGGCGCGCGTGGAATACAACGCGCCGTCGACCCGGTCCTGGTCCTTACCGGACGGTGAGCTACCCATTGCTCACCGTCCGCAAGCCCGCGCCTACGGTGGCCGGAAATCCGCCCGGGATTCCCGACGCCCAGGGCGTCTCCTGCGGCGGCTAGGGGCGAGAGGGCGCGAAATTTGCCTTTCCCGCAACGCTTACTGAAACTTATGACTAGATAAGTCATAAGTAACAATAATTGAATTTGTAAATACTTTTCTCAGGAATACGAAATGTTTTAGTGTTCTTAATTTTTCCTACATCGTGTTTAATGCCCCTTCGCAAATTGCCTTCTTTGTATAGAGAAGCACTAGGGATTGTGCAGACAATATCCCAATTCACTATGCAAGTTCGCAATAGTCCGGTTTAAAAAAAAAAAAACAGTTTAAACTCCTACTTCCTCCATTCTCCCCAATATTTTCTAACAAAATCTAAGTCTGTAATAAGATGCAAACACGCAGTCACTACACGCTTTCCATATTGCGCGGAATCTTCGCAGATAAAGTTTTAAAGTTCCTACTTTCGTGGAGAATATCGAGATTTTAAACTATCGCTAAGTACGGAGCAACTTTCTTAATATAACTGCGTTTATCGTCTGCGGCGTGTTCGAGTTCAACTTGAACGCCTATACCTTCAGCTTGTGTACCCACGTGCTTTTAACTTAGATATCTGAGTACCTATATATCTTTCAGTTATATTTTATTTTACAGATTCATAGAACTTTTGTATAGAATTCTACCTACTACTTGTTGTCGTGTATCTATCTTTTAGAAATCTATGGTCACTTACAAAGAAAATACCAAACAAAAACATTATTATAACTTTAATTAGGATTTAGTTCAATAAGTCAATATAAAAGTCTAGCCAGCCTTTGATAAGTTACAATATAGAAAACTCAACGAGTAAGTAATCCAAAAATAATTATGAATAAATTAAAGGCAATACAAGTATAGATTTCAATAATATTTTATTATTCAAAATTATTAATTGACTCTAATCAAACACAAAGTCCGAATCCCGACATACCTTTGCCCACATCAACATTATGAGCGACACATTTCAATTACTCCAAAGTCGGTGTCCTCTTAGAAATCATTTCGGATATATGAGCTTTCTCCGGATTGATCATCACGATGTAATCTTCAGACACCCTCTTCAGTACAACGCGGACCATTTTCTTGCACTCCATCATCATCCAATTCTCCTTCTCTCCAAAGACGAGGATGCCTCCTTTCATCTTCATAAGAGGAGCATCTAGTTTCAATTTGGCATCAGCCCATTTGAATGGCACATAAGAGTCTTTGCATTCAGCTTCCTTCACTTTGACATATTCTGGGGTGATTGTTTCAATTGATATTCCTGGGCATTCCATCACGTTGTCAGCTTTGTCATCGGCGAATTCCCGATCGAATTTGTTCATGCTGTCCCAATGGTAGACATAGGTCCAGTTGCCTATGAGATCTTGAGGGTTTTTGGTCTCCTTTGATACGATTTCAATTCCTTCTTGGCAGGGCGTGGTCGAATACACCGCGTGGATGAGAAAAACCAATATGTAGGGAGCAAACATGATGGCTTTTGTCTGTCTTCTTGTCTACTATAATATGATTATGAGTAGGTGCAGCTATAACTTTGTCGAAGACTTGATTTGTAATGATTCCGCTTGTCAAATGAGCCACATTTTATATGAACAGTTATGTCTATTTCCATTTAAGGGATATTAATGGGTCTCTTAATTAGTTTTTGCATAATGATAACTTAAGTATTATGCATAGAATAACGGTAATGTCTTCTATTATCAGTAGTTAATGTTTCTAGTAATTTGATTATTAATTTAGTGAGTTGGTATATATTGTTAGTAGCCTACTTCGTTTTAAACCGACTTAAAAAAAGAGGTTATCTATTCAATACTTATGTACCTATGTAATATTATTGGGCCTTCCAAACAAATATAATATTTTTTTATAGGTATATATGTATGTATCTTTGTCCACGCATTAGTAGTAGCCATTTTTGTTTTTGGTTTGCATTTATTTCAACTTAGGGAACAGTGTAAGTTTCATCAAAATCGGTTCACTAGTTTTCAAGATATGGACTAATACGTGTAAGTGTGACCGCCTGGCTTCTGATACGAGCTACGGGTGTGGGTGGTGTTAAATGAAAAACAACCCAAAACCTTGGTCAAATTCTAGTGCATGTAAAAAGAAATCATAAGGAAAATCAAAATATTAACTAATAATACACAAAAAAATATTGCAGTTTTTACTTAAAACTAAAATTTACGAAATAAAAAGTAATTTAAAAACTTAAATCGACTTCAAAAAGAAACTATCTCAAAATTATTAAATAATATATGAAATAAATATGTACACGAAACTAACCAACAAAACGAAATCAAACGTAGGTACGAAACAAATTAGGGGCCTAAATTGTTTTTTTGACATCGATTTTTAGGGTTCCGTAGTCAACAATGAACCCTTATAGTTTCGATATGTCCGTCTATCTGTCTGTCTGTCTGTACCCAGCTTAGCTCAGAGACTCTTAGTACTAGAAAGCTGTAATTTGGCATGGGTATACATGTTAATTACGCCGACAAAGTGGTATTGGTGGACCCTGTAGGGCACAGCAAGAGGGTAGGAGAGAGGAAGCCGCGTTTTAGGAGATTTAACTGTCATATAGAGAGTTTTAACTTTCATATACTCAAAGTCAGGAGATCACTAAATAAGATACTAACATTTCGCCGATCTATTATTTATGTATTATTTTATCTGCAAAAGTACTAAAATATTTTAAACTACTTTTATATACCTGTACATATGTATTATAATGCTGTTTGTTTTTTTGGTATAAATTGGTTTTCTTTTAATAAAAACCTCTCCTCTGTCCAACCCTTCGGGAAAACAAGGCGTGATGTTATGTTAATTGTAATTTTCACCCGAGTTGATATGCGAAATACGACAGTATAACTATGTGACGTCAATACACTGTTAATTGATTCTTCGTTATAGATAAAATACCTGTCATGTCTTTAATTATCACTTTCTAATGATTTTTTTATCATCGTGTTAATGGTTTATGATTTGGATGTAAATTTCATATTGAGTTAAATATAGCTAACTATATTTCTAACAGGTTTAAAGATGATATATATTATACACTAGAACTTCACCCGTGACTTCGTCCGCGTATATTTCGTATCTTCTCCTACAAATTTCAACACTCTTCATCCCGTTTTTAAGATAGTTTCCGAAAACGAATCATTGCGATCTTTTTATTTATTACATTATGACAAACTTTATTATGTTTGTAATACAAAGTTTCTAGTTTACAAAAAATAAAATGTGTCGGTACTAATCGACTAAGCGTAGGGCTGTGCGCTAACACCGCGGCATTTTTCTTGCTTTTAAATGATAAATGATTTATTTTCTGTACGTAGGTTTGTGATGAGGTCGGCGTTTCCTATCTGGCTACTCTGAGAAGAAAGGCCGAAACAAACTCAGAGGTCACAGTCTCCTTTAAAGTCTAGACATAATCAGTCAGATCATGTGAAGGCCATGTAGATTGGTGTCTGAAATGGTCCTTTTGAGGAAAGAACCACACAGATTGAGTGGAACTGTCCAGTCAGTGCATGCATTTGTCAGTAATCGTGCAGCTCAACTCAGAACTTAAGGAGCTCAACGATTCGACGAACAAAGAAAGAAAGAAAGAACATTTGGGTAGGCCGCATAAATTACTCAAACTGCCAGACCATGAGTAATACTGAATGAAAAATAAAAACAACAATGACCCACATAGAGATTAGCATAGATTTAGCTTAGGTTTTTCGTAACTTTAACGTTTTACATTTCTAAACGAAAGGTCCGATTCGAATAATTTAAAATGGAATTTACATGTACATAATCAATCTTGGAGCGGGCTATGCTCGGAGTTTCTTTAAAGGATAAGATCAGAAGTGAAGTTATCCAGAAGAGAACCGGATTTACCGACATAGCCTGTAGAGTCAGCAAGCTGAAGTGGCGGTGGGCTGGCCATGTTTGTCGAAGGACCGATGGCCGGTGGAGCAGACGAGTCCTGGAGTAGAGACCACGTATCGGCAAGCGTAGTGTGGGACGCCCCCCAGTTAGATGGACCAACGACCTTAAAAAGGTGGCTGGGACAGACTGGATGCGGAAGGTGGAGGACAGGGTGTTGTGGCGCAGCCTGGGAGAGGCCTAAGTCCAGCAGTGGACTGTTATAGGCTGAGTTGATTGATTGATTGATTGAATTAATCTTGATTATGAAACCATTTAGTTGGATAGAGGATTATATCATGATACGAATGAAATCGTCTTTCGATTACAATACAATTTTCGTAGGCATATTTATTAAAAAAAAAATACATGTAAGATGCTGATAATGTAGCTTTCTACTTTCCTATCGTAGGTATGCTGGAAGAGATTTCTTTAAATAAGAATCACCTTTGTACGTATTTTTCTGTTCTGTTTTTATGTGTGTACATTAATGGTTAAATAAAGTAAATATATAAAATAAATGTTAGTTTAGAGCGGGATACACAGACTTATAGAGAACTAGATGCGCCCCGCGGTTTCACACGCATAAGTTTTGACCCCGTGGGTATATTGGGATAAAAAACCCTATGTGTTATTCCTGGCTATAAACTATCTGTGTGCCAAATTTCATCTAAATCCGTTCAGTACTTTTTGCGTGAAATAGTAACACACATCCATCCATCCATCCTTACAAGCTTTCGCATTTATAATATTAGTAGGATAGGGGCCACTCAGGTACATTATGTCAAAGGCTCATAATGTGCCCAGAACAAAATAGCTAGGTAAACGTTTTAAAATAATTTAATTGGGTACTTTTTTTGTAAAACTTACAATATTATTTATTTATTTTGCAGCTGAATATCAGTATTTTACATGGAGCGACTGCCTATTTGACCTCCACAACCCAGTTACTGGGTAACACGATACCCCTTGGTAAGACTGGTTGTCAGACTTTCGGGCTTCTGACGACCCGTAACGACTGTCAAAGATCTACAAATGACAGCCGGGACCAACGGCTTAACGTGCTTTGCGAGGCACGGAGAGGGGTCTTGGTATGTAAAGTTGGTCACCCATCCACGGACCAACCACGGCAAGCGTAGCTTAACCTGATCGATCGACCCGTGCGGCTGTTATTACTTGGCCACAAGCCCCTGGTATACAACATTGTCAACATTTATTTATAATTTTCTTTTATTTTTCGCATTCTTTTTTGTTTGTTGGCGGGCCGCACGCGTACCAACAGCGGGCCGCATGTGGCCGCGGGCCGCGGTTTAGACAGTAAGTGTTTACAGTGGTATTTTTGTAAAACATAGCTACTATTTTTGGGTACTGTAAGATTTCAGAAATGAGAAAGCTGACGAGGTTTCTAATCGATTGCACGTGAGTGCGCAGTAATAGCTCAATTAGGACTGCCGTCCTTCGCCGCATCTTTCTCTCGCGTAGCGCTGGGATGACTACGGGGTAGCATTGACATCATGACGTAGCAGATGACGTCATAGCGTAGCACGACACAAGGTTCTGCCTGTACCTCCAGTATTTCTTACAGTACCCATTACGTGGCAGTCAGAGCCACCCGCATCAATAAGTTAGGTAATTATTGCTAAAATCAAACCACGGAACTTTTCATTTTTCATTTCGTTTTTATTGAAATCAGTAGCATTTAGTTCTTGTAACAGCCTCCAAAACCAGACATACCTTTGCCGACATCCAGATTGTGAGCAACACATTTCAGCTCGTCCAGAGTCGGAGGCTCTCGGACAATTAATTCAGACTCGGAATTCTTATCAAGGTTAATCATAGCTATGTAATCATCAGACACCTTTTTTAACACCACTCTGGCTATCGCAGTACAGTCTACTGCCAACCAATTTTCTTTTTCTCCGATTATTATAACACCTTCTTTCATTATCAAAGCCGGAGCAACCAGTGTCAGTTTAGCATCGGCCCAGTTGAAAGGCATCTTGTACTTCGTGCATTCAGCTTCCTTGGTTTTCACCAACTCCGGGGTGATTGCTTCAAAATGTAGATGAGGGCATTCGAATTGGTGATCTTGACCATCATTGTCGCGGAATTCTTTGATGAATTTTTTCTTGGGGTCCCAGTGGTATACGTAGGTCCAGTTTCCCAGAAGATCTTCAGGATTGTTGGTCTCCGTCGATACGATTTCTACTCCGTCTTTGCAAGGAAGGGCCGAGAACACACCGTGGATGATAAAAGCGAATATGTATAAAGTAACCATTATGTCGAAAATTTAGTCCTTTGCGGTACTTAGAACACTGTTAAATAAAGATGTGTAATTCGAGTTTATTTATTTAATGTTTAATTTCCTTCATAGCAAGTCATTTTATATTCAATTCTTATCTCTCGTTAAAAGAATAAATTGAGTAATGAATTAAAAACCTATAAATATACAATCAAATTCCGAATGACATTAAGCAATTGAATTTTAATTTATTTATTTAAGAAAACACTTAAGAAGCTGCTTAGTGATAAGTGCTACTATAACATTGTTGATTTTTTAAATGATAAATTTTGAATTTTATTATATATTGACATATTTTGTTTGTAATTAATATTTGACTACATTTTGTACTGACTCTGATTGTATATTGAATTATTTACTATATTTTGCACTGACTCTAATTTTATATGAAACTGACATTAATTTAATTCATTAATAACATATAAACATTTTGTACGCCGAGTGAGGCAAAACATGTTGGTCCGGTAAAATAAATGTTTCCATCTACATGTGCATATTCATGTATCATGTTACACATGTTTGAACAAATAAATTTATCTTTGTCTTTATAAAATTATTCTGTACAATCTAGAATTATGTTATAGGTTTTTAATTGATTAATCGATTATTCTTCTAACGTTTCTCTGATATAATTATGGTAACGATCCAAATTATTACTTTCTAATGTATTCTATATTTGTTCTTTAATTTGTCTGGACTGGTTCTGTTTAACTTCCTGTCCTAAAGTAACAAGTTCCTTATTTGCGGTATTACTGAGTTTACGATTACGTGCTGGGGTATTCTGTCAACTGTCAAACCTACCACATGGCTCTAAGCTTATGCCTAAAAGCCTGAGACGCATCATTTGTTACCAGCTAATACATTAAGCATTATAAATAACACTATTTTATCTACTTTTTGGCGATACTAATACCTTTAATGGAACTCGTACGATTACATTTAAGTGAAGCACTCATATGCTCGAGTATAGGGGTATATAGTTACCTATTTGCAAGTATTAGATACGTGTTTCGAATAATATTAGGTAGATATTTGGATTTAGGTATAGAAATATGTTGCTGTTGTTACGGTCATATTCTATATTATGTTTTCATGCATTTTTGTCTTGACTTTTTTTATAAAGTACCGTAGTATCGCGCACTCGGTTTGTCATCGTCGTAACTATTAAAATATTTGTTCAAATGATGTATCATGAAAGACATATTTTATCTACTTTAAATACCAGAAGCGATAAAAGTATCTATTTTCATTTAGGAATCAATTTATTAGTACCAAATGTGCATTTGTAATAAATTATCAATTTTTAGTTATGGTTTGTAGTTATGGTTCACTTGGCTTACACATTTTGGCTATAATGGTTTACACATAAGATATAGATATATACTGTGGCGGGCTTTTTTGTAGGATTATTTAAGTGGCAGCGCACGTCAGAATAGCTCGCAGATGGTAGATTTTTTCCTACTTACTTGACACTTATCGTCATATTTTGTACAATTCACACAATATCTTTATAGATTGTAGCCTATGTGTTATTCTGATGTATAAGCTATATTATTGTAAAGTTTAACTAAAATCCATTCAGTAGTTTTTACGTGAAAGAGTAACAAACATCCATCCATCCATACTTACAAAGTTTCGCATTTATAATATTGTAGGATTCAGAATTCGGCCGGACCGGTGCAGGCACGTTGCAATAAACCCTTTTGTGTAAAAAATAACTTTTAAAATCCTGAATTAAGAAAAATTTATTGCTCAATCAAAATCCTTTCACTTTATAAATAACAATTTTAACGGAAGTATTTTTAAAAAATATTTTGCACGTTCGAACGTTTTATTGTGTTCTGATTTGGAGGATGGACAGATTTACACTCCGGGAAATGCTGCTGTATTTAAAAAATGCGAGCTGAAAGCGGACAGGTGTAACCACGTGACAGAGCATTTATGTTTATGTTTTATTTTGCGTGTACAAGAAGAGAGTTCAGAAGGTCAATCAAAATTTATTTGTTTGTCAGTAGTAGTGGTCCAAAAAAAAAAGTGAGTTGTCTGGCAAAGTGGCCATTTCGCGGGAAGGTACTTATGGGTCACCGAGGCCCCTGGCAACACAGGCAACAGGAAGGAATACGGGTGGGTTTTAGTCAGTAAGAGTCTGACACACCCTCCCGCTCCGCCCAGAGCGGGAGAAGTTATTTGATGATTACCCACCCAAAAAAAAAAGTGGCCATTGGTCTTTCTATTTTGAAAAGAACAACATCGTGAACAACATCTAATAGGCCGTCTTTAGGCGCACACAATAAAATTTTTCGTACAGCAGTTAATTAAATGCGTAATGCTAATGTATTTCTTATTAATGCTTTAATAGGCAATACATCCCTTTTATGTGAGTTCCCAACTGCTGGAACTCAGGCCTCCTCTCTGTGAATGAGAGTAGGCCGTAATCTACCACGCGGGTCCAGTGCGGGTTGGTGGATTCATCATCATCATCATTTCAGCCGAAAGACGTCGACTGCTGGACATACGCCTCCCCAAGCACTGCCACTTCAACCGGTTTCGTGCTTCCCGCATCCAGAGGATTCCTGCAGCCCTCACAAGGTCATCGGTCCACCTTGAAGGAGGACTTCCAGCGCTACGTCTTCCGGTACGCGGTCGCCACTCCAGAACCTTTCGGCCCCTTCGGCCATCTGTTCTGCGAGCGAGGGTTGGTGGATTATGTTCCCTATATTTTACAAGTGTGTAAACCCACATCAATTATGCTTTTATAGTACGGCTATCATAATGATGTCTATATTGCATCATAATTATGTCTCAAAATGATGTCTCATAATAATTATGTCTCAAAATTATGTCTCATAATTTATGTCTGAAACATAATTATGTCTCCAAATGATGTTTCATAATTATGTCCAAATGATGTTTGGTCTGTGATGTGCTTTATACCGGGTTATGTGGAGTTAGCCTTCTGTACCTGGCTTCACAGGGACATATATGTGATAGGTTAAAATTTATAGGTGTGCGGGACAGACGGGCCGATAGTAGGGATGGCCAGCATTACAAATACAGTAGACATCTTTCAAATGTTATGTGACACTCATTTGGTTTGGCTGATGAAATATTACGTCCATGAAGGTTATCAGGGGTTTCGGGTTTAACCATTTTGGTGATAGATTGGATATAAGTGACTTTTTTATTCATATCGATACGTTAAACGTCAAAGCATTATGGATCTATTTAAGTTTATAATACGGTTAACATTTTGTCAAGATTGTTAACTATTTTGAAATAAGTATAACGGCACGTGGCCATTATCAATCGATTCTGGGTTCACTGTGGCTGCCGAGCTATCGTGGGTAAGCGGGCGAGGAAAATTAAAACCACGTGTTGAAGATGATCAACGGTACACGATTATTATTTTCAACAAACTATTAACAGATTTACAATCAGCACTTTCTAATTAATTTAAATACAGTGACACTCCACCGAACACGTCTTGCTTGAGCACGATGCAAACGGATTGTGTTCCGTCTCACGGCGGCGTGCAAGAGAGCCCGGAGTTGCGTCAGAGTGAAGAAACGTCTATCCAAGCTTGTCAAATGTCCGCTGTCATTTTTAACGTTTCTTGACACTCTCAAAACATCGAAGCGCCGTCACGGCCGGACTGACATTAGCACGCCCTCGTGCGACTGCTCACGCCTCGAGTTATCTGCAAAGACCAAATACAAATCTGTAGTACACGTCTGGGCATGCTCGCCCATCCCTGACTAGCTACCCATTTATGCTGCCTTTTTAAAAAGATCTCGATCTTCACCCCTCACATCTGAATTAAACACACTGGGCGGACAACTGACTTCAGGCGCCCCTTCGACCACCCACAAACTCGCATGGTGTGGTGGACCGGACAACCCGTCAGCGCCCCTTCCACCAGTCACGAAAACCACACACGGCTGCTGCAATCAACTGGTCCGGAACGTCGACCCGCATAAGCCAGCCCCAGACCAATCTCCTGCCACCCAGCTCATACCAGAGAAGTCATAGTCTGATCGTGGGCGTCGACCCGGTTTAGGCCAGCCCAGTCGATCAACTACACTACATACCACGTAGGAAAACATAGTCTGATCAGGGGCGTCGACCCGGTTTAGGCCAGCCCCATTGATTAACCACGCCGCTCCCAACTGCCTATTCAGTGTCCTATGCTCTAGATCGATTCTCGATAAAAGCACAGGATTTACACAATTGTTATAAACTCACCATTTACTACTCATCATGTTCGGAGGCAGAGAGGGTGCCGGAGCTTGCGGTCAAAGTGTGTGAACTAGATACCGATACTGTGTCACTATCATCATCAGATGTTACCTTTCCATTCTCATGACTATGAACTTCCGCCATCTCGGCCTCCTCTGACTCATTGACTAAAGAAGTAGCTACTTCAATCAATCCACCGTAGCCCCTGGGTACTGCGCGCAAGTTTTCATGGGCGTACTTATAGGTTCGGTTAGACCCATCAATGTCTCTCAGCTCATATCTATCGTGATCTAGTACCTTGACAATCGTAAAAGGACCTTTGAACTTTCGCTGTAGTTTAGTTTGGTTACGCTCACTACCCTTGATAAAGACAAAGTCGCCCACACTAAATGGTCTCACTATTGCTCTACCCCGGTTAAAGCGTTCTACCTCTGACGAAGCAGCCTTTTTGATATTCTCGGAAGCATTATGCCTAATGGTGTTTAAGTCTAAACGAGGCTCAGGTTCAGCATGTAAGGATAAGGTTGACATTCCTAATGATTTTGCTCGTATGCCGAACATCAATTCCGTAGGGGAGTAGCCTATTACTCTGGATCTAGTGCTATTCAAGGCAAGCTGAACTTCAGGAAGTTCGTCGCGCCATGTTTTGTTGGGATCGTTCTCTACTATTGTGAGCAGACATTTTAGAGTTTGCATTATACGCTCAACTTGACCGTTGGCTCCACTGGAGCCAGTAGCGATAAGATGAAGCTCAATACTATGCTCGCTACAAAACCGTTTGAAATCTGCACTAATATAACACCTACCTTGGTCTGATATTATACGCTTCGGTGCACCAAATAGGTAAACTGCCCTTTTAAGAGATTGAATTGCGCTAGCAGAATCCAGAGAAGGTGTGTAATCTAAGAGAACATATTTGGTGAACGAATCGATAATAACGGACGCATATTCTTTCCTATCACTTTTACCACTTAGTTTGCCCGTGATGTCTATGTGAATCGTATGCCAAGGCGTAGACACTTTAGGTATTGGATGTAATCGAACCTGCTGCGCTCCCGAACATCCCTTTGAAGCTTTGCATACTATGCATGAATCTACAAATTTACGCACCTGCTTGCACATTTGTGGGAACCAATACTGTTCATATATTTTGTCAAGCGTCTTATCAACACCAAGATGCATAACTTCTGTATGAACATGATTAATGAGTGTCCATGTCAGGGATCTTGGTACAACTGGTAACCAAGAGCTGGTTCTATTGCGTTCAACTTTCCTATACAGTATGCCTTTCTGCACGTCATACGTGTGTGCAATCGATTCTGGTAACTCGTTGTTTTGATGTTTGCTGATAAGGTCACAAATTTCGCTATCACGTTTTTTCTCCACAGCTAGCCAACCCTGATGTAACTCTATAAAGTGAACTTTCTTATTCCTACTCGTAGTAACAGTTAAATCATTTAATCCCTGCAAACTATGTGTGGGCTCCGAAACGGGATTTCTTGATAGATAGTCAGCGTGGCTCATACTAATGCCCTGCTTGTGAATAATATCAAAATCGTACGCTTGTAAGAAAGCCCACCATCTGTGTACACGTGGAGTTAGGTCGGTTTTTGATTTGGATGCTTTCAAAGAATTACAGTCGGTGAAGACAGTAAAGTGCTGACCGTATAAGTAATGACGGAAGTTCTCAACCGCACGAACGACCGCCAGGGTTTCTAGTTCGTATGAATGATATCGCGATTCCGCGTCAGACGTTCGACGGCTGAAGTAAGATACCACGTGAGGAACATTATCTTTCCTCTGGATCAATATAGCCCCGTAACCTCCTGAACTCGCGTCAGTGTGAAGTTCAAAGAAAGAAAGAAAGAAAGAAAGATCATTTATTTGTCAAACATGCGTATACATAAACTGACAAGGCAGACATGCAAGGTATTGCCGTCGGTTGAGTTAATATTTTGTAGTGAGCGTCCATGTTTTGCCAATAGCGGCGTACAAATTGTATAAGTTGTAAGTTATTAGTTAACAATTTCATTTAATTGGATTAACATTCATAATCATTTCATTAATAATTTATGTAAAGATTTAAAGTATATTATGGTAAAAAATAAATTAAATTATGTCCAGTATATGTACATAATCATCAAATAGTATCATTATAATCATTTCATGTCACGTCATTTTAAATTCATTAGAAAATACGTAAGAAATAGACAATAAAAATTGATGTCACGATTTTAAAGTCCAAAATAAATTAAATTAACTATGTCCACTATAATGAACTGTGTTCACATTATAAAATTGTATTTTTAACCATCTACATTAGAGGTCGGAATAGAAAAGTCCTTTTCATCCATAAAATGTAAAATAGTGTAATATGCTTTATTAATTAAAAAAATTCTCAGCTTATTTTTGAAAAGTGACAAGGGCAGTTCTCTCCAACTTTTAGGCAATTTATTAAATATCATCGGAGCCATACAGAAAATACTTTTGCGCATGAGTGATATTCTCGCAGCATGAGAGCATATCCTGCTGTTGTCACGCCTGTTACGTGGTACAACTTCATTTAGTTGTTTGAATCGGTGTGGATTCGTTTTTACAAATACAGCTACCTCTAAAATGTAAAGACAAGGCAACGTAAGTATCTTATATTTTTTAAAGTACGGCACGCAACTATCGGTAGGTTTAATTTTAAACATTGAACGGACGCATCTCTTTTGAGCCTTGAACACCGTTTCTCTTTCTGTTGAATTGCCCCAAAAGACGACACCATAGCATAGATGGGATTCCGTTATGCCATAGTAGGCTGTAAGTAATGCCTCCACACCTATTATAGACGATAATGTGTGCAGTGCATAAGCAGATTTGCTGATTTTCTTGCATAAGATTTCGATATGGGTTTTCCAATTCAGTTTTTTATCAATATGGAGTCCTAAAAACTTTGTTGTTTCTACCTCTTCTATCGGCTGCTCATCGTATTGTATATTTAAATTACTGTTACTGTCAATACGTTGACTAAAATGTATAACTTTAGTTTTAGTTAGGTTAATTTTTAAGTTATTATCATCTAGCCAATTTATCATTAAATTTATTGAATCATTTATGTCACTTTCATAAGTATCTACACTTTTACAAGGTATCGTTATGGTGCTGTCATCGGCAAATAGTGTCAAAGGTTGATGGATGCCTTTTGGAAGATCATTAATATATATTATGGGCGAATCTTGATCAAATATTGTTAACACCGGTTCTGACGTAAGAATGTCAACAATTTTTTTATGGATATCATTGTGAGCATCTGTCCATTTGATGGGCCCTTTCAATTTTGTTAATGGGTAAAGAGGTCCTACTATACGGGTGAAATTTGGTATGAACCGTCTGAAATAAGAAGCTAGGCCTAAAAATTGCCTAACATGTGTAGCTGTTTTTGGAGTCGGAGCGTCAACTAAAGCCTGTATCTTTCTAGGGTTCGGTGTAACTACTCCTGCTTTTACGACGTAACCGAGGTAATCTATTTCCTTTTTCATGAATCTGCACTTTTTAAAGTTCAACGAAAATCCCGCGTCAGTGAGAGCTTTTAAAGTTAGTTCTAGACGTTCTAGCCCTGCAGTGACGTCATTTGAATAGCACATGACATCATCCACGTAGGCCAGCGCTACCTTGTCTTTTAGGGGACCTAGAGCTGTGTTTATGCACCGCTGATATACGGAAGCGGCATTCCGTAGACCAAACGGCATCGTCAAATATTCGAATTGACCATCCGGCGTCACAAATGCTGTTTTTGCTATGCTATCGGGGTCAACGTTTATCTGGTGATAACCAGATGTCATATCTAATGACGAGAAATAGTGCGCGCCATGGAGACGGTCGATTTGTTCGTCAATACGGGGCAACGGATAATGCTCGGGACGCGTGTTAGCATTGAGTTCCCTATAGTCTACACACATCCTATCAGTGTTGTCTTTCTTTTTGACCAATAAGATGGGGCTAGCAAAAGGAGAACTGCTTTCCCGAATAACGCCCGCTTTTAATAGGGACTCTATTTTCTCGTTGACTATTTCTTTTTCCGCGGGTGCAAACCTATAAGGATGCCTTTGCACGGTCTTATTTGGATCAATAAGGTCTATACGGAGAACGCCTGTCGTAACCCGTCGCGTTGGTATACCGTCTGTGAAGAACTCACTATATTTTTCTAAAATTCTAATCAATGCTAATTTGTCATCACCTCGTAAGTCTGTATCAATATTCATATAATCAGTTACTAGATTTGTCAGAAAAATTTACTTCTTTACGCTGAGAAAAAGTTACTTGATCGTTATCCATATGCACGTGTACGTTATCCTCTAATATATCCCTACCTATTATAACTGGTTCAGCAATAGTGCCATCAGGTACTACATGAAACAACACTGCGAGCGATAGGCCTTGAACATTGATGGGGCTAATAACCTGGGAAACACATTCTACATCCCCCCTACCTATGCCCGTCAGATAAACTAAATCATTCTGCGCAGTACCAGGGAACTTCTCGGCGTAGCTGTTAGTTACTAATGAACAAGCAGATCCGCTATCAAAAAAAAGGACACTGGCTCACCGGATAATGTAGTCAAAGTGCTCCTCGATGCCTTGCGTTGACACATGTGGACTTCTTTGACCGCCGCTGCTCCGCCGCTACCCGCTCGATCTGGACACGCGGACGCCAAGTGTCCTGGTCGTCCACACGCGAAGCAGGTGACTGGTCTTGGTTTATCAGCGGCTCTGGATGTTTGGTCGTGCGTCTTCTCTGAAGTAGGAGCCCCTTCTCTTCGCTTGCGGCAGTCTATCGCTTTGTGACCCGAAGTACCGCAGCGGTGACATGTTCCCATGAAGCGTGATTCGTTGAATCGGGACCTCTTCACATCCGCAGTGTGGTCATCACTACCCTCATGCCTTCGCTTCAGTGAAATTCCGTTGAGAACGCGCAGAAGTTGAGATCTAGTGGTCAGGTTATGAGAGTGGAGCTCACGGCGGATGACTGCTTCCTTTTGGCATAAAACTGAAGATACAAATCCCGTTGTAATATCTTCAGACATCTCCATCCGCGGAATGCGTTCGATGATGTTCCAAAGGCGCATGGCCGCCTCGCTCGCGGTTTCTTTAACACCAACTTGAAAACGTAGAATTTCGTCGAAGTGATCTTGTGGCAGCATAGGTTTAGCAAACTTCGCAAGCAATACTTCTTTGATTTGAGGCCATGTCAGCTGCGATGCCTGCAGTCGTGTTAAACTGGTAGCAGCTCGGCCTTTGAGTGCACGTGTAAGTAACAAAAGTAGTTCTGCGCCTTCTAACTTACGGTTGTTGACTACGATTTCTGTCACGTTGCACCAACCTTCGATGTCCGCTTCGCTGACATCAGGATCAAACTCAATCAACTGAGTAGACGTGCTGCTCGAAGGTTGCGGGTGTGATATAGCCATCAATCGGGCTAAAAACAACTCCATCTGTTGAGACAGGCTTGGTTCTAATGCCGGCGCTGAAGATCTCGTACGACTATTCTCCTCTGAAGCAAGCCCTTGAAATCCCACTTCTGATAACGGCACGTGGCCATTATCAATCGATTCTGGGTTCATTGTGGCTGCCGAGCTATCGTGGGTAAGCGGGCGAGGAAAATTAAAACCACGTGTTGAAGATGATCAACGGTACACGATTATTATTTTCAACAAACTATTAACAGATTTACAATCAGCACTTTCTAATTAATTTAAATACAGTGACACTCCACCGAACACGTCTTGCTTGAGCACGATGCAAACGGATTGTGTTCCGTCTCACGGCGGCGTGCAAGAGAGCCCGGAGTTGCGTCAGAGTGAAGAAACGTCTATCCAAGCTTGTCAAATGTCCGCTGTCATTTTTAACGTTTCTTGACACTCTCAAAACATCGAAGCGCCGTCAAGTACATGCATCTGGCATTATTTCCATGATTTTTCGATGACGAATGGGACAACACTATTTTACTTTTTAACGACTTAAAAAACTGGGAGGTTAATGTACTCGTATGTTTTTTAATAATAAATCCATTTATTTCAGGTAAATTACACCCATAGAAACCAAACACAGAACCTTTAAAAATTAATCTTAAATATAAAATAAAATTCAACTAATATTTTATAAATGAGAAAGTACATAATTAACACAAAATATGACAAATAAGCATTACAAATTACAATATATCATGTTTTTGTAAGAAAAAGCAGAAATACTTATAAAATTTGTGCACCTCAACAAAGAATTCAACTATTTTCCAATAATGTTTACTGCATGGCAATTAAAATATATAATAAATTATCCAATGCATTTAAGATTCTTAACTTTATGACATTTAAAAAGAAATTATTTAACTTCCTATTACAAAAGTGTTACTACTCAACGACTGAGTTTTTAAATGAAAGATTTGATTCTAAATTTAAATTAGATGACTACTGACATTTGTGCGAATTGAATAGAATTTTATTATTTATTTTACATTGTATATCTTTTTTATTATTTTTATTATTGTATTTCATTCTTGACATTATGATTACTAATAAAATAACTCCTGAGCGTGCATGTAACGGTAATTATTTTTTCCCTTTTTCTTGACATTTGTTTAATTGTTAATGTTTAATTTTGACATTGTTTTCTAATCCTTATCATTTAAATTATTTTCAAGATTTGTACGCTGGAAACAGCAGAATATTATGGACATCATATTATACTTTGTAACACCTTGTAAAACAATATTCTGACAAATAAATTATTATTATTATTATTATTATCAAATTCAATTAAAATAAAAATAAAATTCAACTACTTAATATTTTAAAATGTATAAATTAGAAAATACATAAATTAGTCAATTAGTAATTTAAAATAATTAAATCAATTACAAATTAGAATATAAGAACATACAATCATTGCATCAATAATGTATTTATCGATATTTCCATTCAATTATGAATTAATTACGAAAAATCTTTTTTCAAAATTGTATTAACTTTGCTTGGGTAGTTTTTGAGTTAGCTTCGACAGTACGTATTTAATCCAGTCGTTGTATCTTGATGTTATAATTATACTTCCTGTCACTGTTGTTTACATAGCAAGTAATGGTATACCAATTATTGGTGTGGAGCAGGTACCATACCTAAAAAGAGAAAAATAAAAACTTTTTACAAAAATAACAACCGACTTAAAAAAAAGTGAAAAATAACTTTGATTTCGGAAGTCGGTGGTAAAAAACTAAAATACAGATTCAAGTTATTTTTCACTTTGTAGTGTGTTTTAGGAAGTCGGTTGTTTTATTTAAATATATTTAATGCTACGAGCATTACAAGGCAGATGTGAGTGGAAATGCCGGGAGGGGGACGCCCTAGAAAGACAGTGACCTCATTAATGATGTTCTTCAAAAAGGTTAGGTGCGTAGTACTCGCAACCGGCGTGCGACCAGATGTATGAACGTAAACGAAGCAAAAGGAGTATGTAAGGATCGTAGCAGGTGGCGTTCTATAGTTTCTGCCTACCCTCATGGGAAGAAGGCGTGAGTTTATATATGTGTTTGTATGTGTACGAGCATTAAAATTATTTGTTTGTAGATGATAAAGATAGCCTTTTCTATTGACGTATTTGTGTAAAGTGTGAGGTGTGGGTTGACGAATATCAAATTAATTAATGCGGGCAAATATTTTACAACCACAATGTGAGCATAGAATTCACACACATTGTAAAATAATTGTCCAGATTTTGTTAGACTGAATATTTTTTTCGAAAAACCCAAATTATATTGTTTGTTATATTGGTGCTATAATTCACTTTCCAAACAAAACAATACTAGCTCCAGTGGGTGCCCTATATGTCACAGATCGCACCTATCACAATTCTCACAGCACTGTACACGTTCGCACGCAACCTATGCATAGTAAGCAGCATTTTTATTTTATTCTTTATTTGCAATTCTTTTCAGCGTAGTGATTTATCCTGGCCGTTTGTAAAAAAAAGCCATTTGAAAAAAGAAAACTTGATTTAAAAAAGCCATTTCAAAAAAGAAAACTTGATTAATTTTTAGTATTGTTCATTTACTTCGCCTTTGTTCAAAATGTTAAAACAAATGACAGAATTGCAATTTTAGAGAATCGTAAATTAGAGCAGTGATGGCCCAGTGGTAACGGCCGTGACTTACGATTTGTAGGTCGTAGGTTCGAACCCAGACAGGCGCTTTACTTTGTTGATTTTTCGAAGATGGGTCAAAATCAGACAAAATATTCTTATGATTTTTAACAACGTTGCTAGAATGATCGAGTGGGCCAGCCGCTGACGGTTGGTTCCTAATTGAATTTAAAATATTCAGAACATCTTTCGAGGAAAACGTAGGACTATGATCTCTAACCTTTGTCCCAATTCGTGTCGCTGTAGCATCGCGTCGTCTGCTTCGTTCCTGTCGCAACTGATTTTCTAGGGACCGCAGGTGCTCCTGTGCCGCCTCACGTTCCTGTTCAAGTTGTTCAGCTCGACGGCTCGTACGATTTTGGACGCTCGGGCTGCTGCGTCGCCCGGTTCGGCTGCACTGCGGGCTCCGACTGCGTGGCGATCTTCGACTGCGTTGCGATCTTCGACTGCGTTGCGATCTTCGACTGCGTTGCGATCTTCGACTGCGTTGCGATCTTAGACTGCGTTGCGATCTTCGACTGCGTTGCGATCTTCGACTGCGTTGCGATCTTCGACTGCGTTGCGATCTTCGACTGCGTTGCGGTTTCCGACTGCGTTGCGATCTTCGACTGCGTTGCGATTTTCGACTGCGTTGCGATCTTCGACTGCGTTGCGAACTTCGATAGCGTTGCGACCTTTGACTGCGTTGCGATCTTCGACTGCGTTGCGATCTTCGACTGCGTTGCGATCTTCGACTGCTTTGCGATCTTCGACTGCACTGCGGACTTCGACAGCGCTGCGGACTTTGACAGCGCTGCGGACTTCGACAGCGCTGCGGACTTCAACAGCGCTGCGGACTTCGACAGCGCTGCGGACTTCGACAGCGCTGCGGACTTCGACAGCGCTGCGGATTTTGACAGCGCTGTGGACTTCGACAGCGCTGCGGACTTTGACAGCGCTGCGGACTTCGACAGCGCTGCGGACTTCGACAGCGCTGCGGACTTCGACAGCGCTGCGGACTTCGACAGCGCTGCGGACTTCGACAGCGCTGCGGACTTCGACAGCGCTGCGGACTTCGACAGCGCTGCGGAATTCGACTCCGAACATCTCTGGTACTGATGCGTCGTTGACTACGGCTGCGACAGCATCCAGAAGCTTCGTCAAGACGCAGTGACCTTCCAGGTGAAGGCGTCCTTAAACGCCGTCGCCCTTGCGCCTCACGGTCGTGTGAAAACAACTATGTATTTGCCCAATTTTTGAGCGAGATTTATAACCATAAGTATCTCTAAAACGGTGTAAGTCCAATCACAAAAATAACAAAAATATTGGCCCCCCTTGGACCCCCGTACAGTGACTCTTATATTAATAACTATGAATTTAGAACCCGTCCTAAATAAATCATGTCACGTACTGTGACTTAATTTATATCATCACAATATCGTCTAGATTTACTGCGAAATTAGTGATAGTAATAATTATATTGTGAAAGCCAAAAATAACGAGTTTTTAAATTACCGAAAAGTAAGCGCCAGATTAAAATTTCACATAAATAAAACAAATAATAAAAACGTG
This sequence comes from Atethmia centrago, assembly GCA_905333075.3. Classification (NCBI taxonomy): domain Eukaryota; kingdom Metazoa; phylum Arthropoda; class Insecta; order Lepidoptera; family Noctuidae; genus Atethmia; species Atethmia centrago. The sequence goes on along the minus strand of HG995380.1, from coordinate 27,152,530 downwards.
TCGGTGTCGGATGGAATATCAAGGCTTTAGGATTCATAGTAATCATCAGCCTTATATTCGGAACCGATATAATTTAAACCAACATAAAAAAAAAACCGTTACACATTTAAATTTTGAACTTTTATGAGCATATGTGTACTTACCACTTCTGAAATGTAATAAAACTCCTCAGGTAGATAATAGTATTATTTAATTGTTCTAATCCAATAATCAAATCAATCAGGTGCTATATTAATATTTATTTAATAATTATAAACTCAGTTAATTTAGTTTGTCCGACCCGTAGTTCTTTCCAAAACCAAGTGAACGAATCGATTGCCTGATCGCGCCTTCCTTGAACACTTGTCAACCGTCACCGCTTGGTGTTGCCACATAAATAAACTTTCTGCATAATCGATATGTCAGTTTAGTCGATTTTAAAAATACAAATAAATTAACCTAACATTTGTGTAAATTATTTAATCACCGCTGCTCTCAAAACGGTGAAGGAAAACATCGTGAGGAAACCGGCATGTCCTAGAACCAAAAATTCGAAGACATGTGACATCTACCAACACGCACTGGGCCCGCGTGATGGATTACGGCCCACTCCCTCTTACAGAGAGGAGGCCTGTGTCCCATGTGATTTGAAGGTAAGAGCGTTGTGAATTTAGCAAGACAAATGAATGGGTCAAAACTGAAATGTGAATGAAATTTAAATTCCAAGACTAGGGGTCCACTAGGGCCGATGCCTACTGGGGTCGCGGGAAGATACAAAAGGGCTACCCGAGGCCCCTGGCAACACAAGCAACGGAAGGGACACGGGTGGGTTTTAGTCAGTAAGAGAATAAGACACACCCTCCCGCTCCACCCAGAGCGGGACAAGCTATTTGACAAATTCCCACGCAAAAAAAAATCAATTAAACAAAAACTGACTTCCCAGCCCACCATTATATCCTTAGCACCTCCACAGACAGAAATATTCTCAGCCAATTTATCACGACCTAACCCCGACTATAAGTCGTTTGTATCTAAATAGTACGAAACACAAACACTTGGGCTCAGTCGCCTTAGCCGCGGATTAATAGCTCGGCAGAGGCTTAGCCTTAAGTATAAGTGGTCGGTAATAACTTGGACAAATATTTACTAGTGTACTGCTGAGAACTTGTCACGACAATTAAAGTGGAAGGAGTAAACGCTTTCTAGGAACTGCCAAGCTTCTTCTGCTTCTTTAAGAATATAATAGAATACTCTTTATTATGTACACCATAAAAATGATAGACACAAGTGTAGAAATTTTACATAGGGTGACACAATGGGCGGTCTTATCGCTAAAAGCGATCTTTCAAAGACAACCTTTGGATGGATTAGGGGGAAAGAAGAGACAATACTGCAGGTAGTCAGTGTTGTACCATTTACATATATACAATAAATACATAAAACATATTGATACTGTTTGTCTTCTCTGGTAGGTTAATGAGAAAAATTAAAAATTAGCAGGCCAGGTGGCTGGGCTCCTTGGATGCATCAGCCATATATTATGGTGGCTGATTTCATATACTGCTTCAGTCTAAAGAAGTTTACGATGTCTAGAGTGATGATACCTACCTTGAACCTCGTCTCACATTCGGAGCATCTTGGGCAGAGGGCCCGCTACCAACCGTGTTCAGTAACCAATAATTTAATCATTTTCAGTAATAGTTATTCACATTAGATTTTGCCGATAAGGCGAGCATGAGATCAGTTTTCCATGGCCTGTAAGACGCTCCGTGACTGTATTGACGCGCCTGTTCTGCATGCTGTGCTGGCTTGCTTCTTTGTTCCAGACAATTTCTGGCGTGGCAAAAAGCACAGGCTATTTGCTGTGCCCCCATGTCGCACCGTTGCACGTGCTAAGTCCCCAGTACCTCGCACTCTGGCCGCACTTAATGATCTAAACACGGTATGATTCTAACCCAACAAAAGACCAGTTAGCGGATCAATGGCCGAAGATTGTATTGGCATGCCAGAAGTACTGTGAGAGGGATTCATGAAAGTGTTGTTAATAATTTTGTAATGTTTTAACCTCACTTAATTTTTTTATGTCTCTTTGCTTTTAATTAGTGTAATTGGTTTTTAGCCGTCTTAATTAAAGTTAATAAATAAATAAAGCAGTAGTGGCCCAGTGGTAATGGCTGCGACTGACGAGTTGTAGGTCGTAGGTTTGAACCCAGACAGGCGCTTTACTTTGTGTAAATTATTTCATCACCACTGCTCTCAAAACGGTGAAGGAAAACATCGTGAGGAAACCGGCATGTTCTAGAACCCGCACTGGGCCCGTGTGCTGGATTGCGGCCCACTCCCTCTCACAGAGAGGAGGCCTGTGTCCCAGCAGTGGGAACATTATAGGCTGATTATGCTTATGCTAAATAAATAAAGATGTCGATACGAGAGAAAAGCGACAAAAGAGAAATATACCTCTATTTCTCTTTTGTCTAATCACCAAAGCACTATAAACAAACTCAAAATATTCAATGAGTCCATTTAGATAGACTTTACTTCAAACCATCATACTCGTATATTCAATCGCGTGACTGCACCAAATTATGTTCCTAAATTATTGAAGGCTGTCCAACCCAGCCCAACTGCTCAGGTTTAGGAAACGAAGCTCGAAGGTAGCCTAGCTAATGATATAAATTACACAAGGAAACGGAGAAAACTACTGATATCAATTAGATAAGTAATGTTATTAGAGGTTATCAATAACATTACTTCTCTAATTAATATCAGTAGTTTTCTCCGTTTCCTTGTCTAATTTATATCATTAGCTAGGCTACCTTCAATAAGAGAAGTAATGTTATGAGAGGTTATCAAACACGGCAGCTTAGGGAGGTTCCTGTGTCGGATAAGGCGGGAGGAAACGCCCGGGTGTCACCACTGTGTGGATCGCCCGGAGGACACGATGGAGTATACGGTGGAGGTCTGAACGGCTTGAGCAGAGCACCGCCGTGTCCTCGTGGAGGCGATCGGTGGCAGAGATCTCTCGCATTAGGCCCTGGTTCAGGCCATGGTACGGAGCGAGAGGGCATGGGCAGCCGTCACTTCATTCTCCGAAGCAGTAATCCTCGCGAAGGAGGAGGCGGGACGGTTGAGTGAAAGGCTAATTTCGCGCCGTCTCGCCCCTAGCCGCCGCAGGAGACGCCCTGGGTGTCGGGAATCCCGGGTAGATTTCCGGCCACCGTAGGCGCGGGCTTGCGGACGGTGAGAAATGGGTAGCTCACCATCCGGTAAGGACCAGGCCCGGGTCGACGGCGCGTTGTATTACACGTGATGTCGTCAGCACAAGTGTAGGGGTCCACTAGGGCCGATGCCTGCCGGGGTCGCGTGGCAGTCCAAAAGGATTACCGAGGCCCCTGGCACTCTCCCGCTCCGCCCAGAGCGGAAAAAAAAGAGGTTATCAAAGTGTTTTAACATCTTATTTATAGCTCGTTCTGGATTATTAGGAAATGAAGCTGTATAAGTACGTTATAAATTATAAATAAATTATAAGCATAGGCGATTCTTCATATATAATTATATAATTAATGTATAAAAAATATTGTAAAACATTTTAAAGGAGTAACTGTGAAGGTTTTTGCCCATTCTTCTCGATACAAAACTACCTTTTGGAAGGGGCAACTAGAAATACTTCTACTTTTCTGTATATTTTGATCTACAAACGTGCCTTTTCTGTGCCTATTTGAAATAACGGCGTTAAGTCCGCCTCTGTACATTTGTGTGCTTAAAGTATTAAATAAATAAATAAATAAATTATTTGACTTTGACTAGCAAACTTAGCAAGTCAGCAAGGTTGGTAGCATTACTGACTATACAAAGTGGCAAACGTACTTTATTAATATCATCCCTCTGAAGGCTCTTTTTATTAAAAGAGCCTTCACGAGAGCCTCTGTGAAATTCGAAGACGATGTGAAAATTATTCTTTTCTTGGTCTGAACCATACGATCTACATCAGTTATCAAAACACGTCCCGATCGTAACGACACATGGTATTTCCCAAATCTGATATATCGTTCACGAATACGGTCAACCTCAAGCAAACTCGTCCTTCATGTTTGACAGGTGCCAACCAACGTCCCAAAATCCCACTAAAATCAAAATTAAAGCGATTGGACCGATTGGACGTAAACGAACGGGCAGATACCGTTCCACTCAATCTACGGAACCGTTTTCCTGACCCATTTGGAGGCCAAACGTCAAATATAAAAGCCATTACCTGCGAAAAATCTCAGAAAACCTCGTCGTTAATGATTGTCCATTGCACTTGTGAGAAAAGGAATCTTTTCAAGTACTGCCCGAGTGTCTTTTGGCTGTTGAAAACTGAGTGGCGTTTTAGGAGCCCCCGACCGTGACAAGTGAAATATTAGGCAGCTAAAATGGTGCTTCCAGTAAACCTTTTTTGACGTGATAACGTCTTATAAATCGATGAACGCCGGGTGCACGCACGAATAAGTGTCACGTTCCTGAGCCGTGCGTGCAAGCGAGAGCGTGGAACTAGCGATAGAGAGGCACGATCGGCCTGTGTGTATAATTTTACGTGATAACGAGAGAGAGATGCGTTCTCTCTCTCGTTATCATGAAAAATTATCGTCCGTAAACCGACTTTACAGGCAACCAATTTTTTTATTGTAACTTATTTTAACCTCGGATTTTATATACTATGTAGTTTTTGATGCACTTATAATAATAACGTGGAATAACGTATTGATGAAAACTCCATAAATAAGAGACACAAGCATAAAGTTTTAATATCGACGCCGAAAAATTCATGGCTTTTCGAATTCCAATAATTAAAAACAATCTGCGTAAAAGGCCAATCAAAATCCGGGTTGTTAAAATTTTTGCGCCAAAAATGTCCGCATCGTTAAAATTACTTTTCCCAGAATACCTTGTTACTGAGTTCCGATGCAATTGACTTAAAATTAAATTGGCGGTCTAGATCAGATTTACAGGTATTTAAATAAAACAAAACAAATAAGAAGAACTGACGAACAGGAAGTAAAATGAAGATATAGTTACTATAGCAAACTATTTGTACATATTCGAAATATGCACGTGAGAAAAACGAGAAACGTTCCTAAAGGTGGTCGGACATCTGACTGAAAATGCGTCGCGTATCGTCGGCCGCTTAACGCCTGAATGGACAAGTAGATATAAAACATTCAATTAAAAACTTACACACTCAACCGATGATGCGTTAGTGCGTCGAGCGTACTAACTGGAAGTTAACGAAGTTACGCCCAACGCATCTTCCATCGGGAATGCGACCACCCTAAACTCATAACATATAATATTCTCATAATATATAATATGGAGGCCTTGGCAGAGAGTACAACTTTGTGCCCTTTGGCGTCGAGACCCTCGGTCCATGGGGTCCCAGCGCGCATAAGTTATTTGCGGAAATCGCGAAACGTTTAGTTGATGTAACTGGTGACCGAAAAACTGGCGGCTTTCTCGCGCAACGCATCAGCATTGCAATTCAGCGAAGAAATGCCGCCAGCATCCTCGGTACAATGCCCCGAGGGCCTTTTTTAGACTTAACTTAGTTTTAATTTAATTTAGTTAATGTTAATATTCATCTTGTAATTTGGTTATGTAAATAAATATTATTTATTAATAAAAAGAAAAATATTCTCATAATGTATGTACCTAGTTCTGATTTGCATGTACCTACCTAGCTTATTATTTAATATTTCTACACCAGAAATGGTAGTATTTGTGAAACAAAGTTTAATGTAAGATCTCAATCTATCTACATATATATATATATATATGTATAATGAGAAATTAATAAATTATTATTAACTATTTCATTTAAAGAATTTTGTTCACAAAACTTGGTAACCTGAACTAAAACTGCCGTGAACTTATCCACCCAAACTATAAGTCTAAGCTGCTCCAAATTGTTCCTTCAAAAAGCGTCATTTTAAGGCCAGTTCTCGACTGTGCTCTCAAAACGTTTCTGGATTAATAGCTCTTGTTTAGCTCGGAAATGTTTGTCATCGGCCAGGTGGGCGATTTTAATTTACTGGTCTAACCGACTGCACTGTGGACTAGCGTGATCGATGTAACCTTTGCTTTATCGCTCGACCTGCCCCTTTAATGGCTACGGAAAGCCTAAACTGTGGGCATTTAAAAAGATTGATTTTGGTCGAAAATTCGTTTGAAAACTCACCGTTTTAATCATAAAACGGATCGATCGACAGTTGGAATCCTTAAAGGTTTAGAATTAGGTAACTGTTACTTCAACCGATGCAACCAAGAGTTGGATTTGTGTGTGAATACATCAGGACTAATTCATAATGTACGACATCCCTTTGATTCGTCCGGGGTTCATCTCTGGAACCCCAAGTTCACGATCAGCAGAAAAAAGTTTCAACGACTCGACCAGAAAGGCAGTTACAGAACCATCAAGCACCCATAAAAAACAAAAGCAATTACCTACCCAGAAACAAAAAAAAGAAACAAAACAAAATACGTTTCAACAACACCGCATAAGGAAAACTTAATTTATTACTTGACAATGTTTCCAGTGAAGGGGTTAATGTGGGAGGGGGTAAGTGCACGCACCCTGTATACGTGATCTGAATATACAGGCTTTAGCGAACTGTGTCACTGGTTTAGTAAGGAGGTGTATGCTGAAATGTTATGACGAGATGTACGGTGTATAATGATGATGTTTTATTATTATTAGCTAATGCTGTGTTTGCGTGTTTTATTGTCTGTTTGATAGAGATTTATTGTATAGTGTAGTTTGGTTTGTCATATCACGTTAGCAATACAAGTGCAGAGTGCTCCTTGCACTCTGCAAGGATCGACCAGAGAATAGATAGATAAATAGATAGATTTATTTATTTGCATAGAAAGTAGGTAATTAATACAATTAGGTGTCACAATATTTTTTGAATCCTTATACAATCCGCCTCATGCAAATTTTTCATTAAACTTATACTACAATTATTGAATTTACTTAAAGCTATTTAATTACTTATTATATGAAAATCGAAATAAAATAGTAATGTCATTTAAAAAATCTGAATCAGAGAACGTAATAGCATTTTTAGGTTAGCAATTTTTTAAGGTTTAAATCTTCTTGTTGCTCTTTAATCGTTTTTGGTACATGGTTATAAATAAGAGGAACCATGCACATAACACTCTTTCTCAATAATGCTGATGCAACTATGCATAACTTGTCTTTGTATTGAGTTCTTAATCGTGTAGTCCTAGTTCTAGTATTTTTCAAAGTCGGGAATAAGTGATCATTTGTTTTAACAAAAATGGCTATCTCTAGTAGGTATATGTAGGCATACAAAAGTTAATAGATTATATTTTTTAAAAACAGGTATGCAGCTGTCGGTCAATTTGAGATTAAAAATAGATAGAGAAAAACGTTAACCATCATATCTACAGCCTCCAAAAACATTGCTATCCTAATATTACTTCTTTGATTTTTTGTACCAGCCAGCATGCTTATAACTGCGGGTTCCTGCTCAAAAAAAAAACTGCCTTCAGTTGAGTTCAGCTAATACTCTATAATAACGAAGCATAAGGAACTGAGTAATCAGTTAGATAACGTTATTTATACGTGGGAATATTCTGACGACACAGCAAACCATTACAAAATGTTCCCGAAATCCATCTCTTTTTTTCCAAAGACTATGTACATTGATTTGACAAGGCTATATTTAATACCCTACCGTATCGTAACACGAGTTTAGAAGACGCTGAAATGTAAAAATAATACGAAAAAAAGGCTAAAAGTGAAACGATGCGAGTCATCTGCGACACCAGCGATTTATGACCACTTAATATGGAGAGAGTTTTGATCGAAGCGAGCGAGCGAATGTTCGGGGTTGTAAGGACAAAAAATGTTTTGCAATGCTCGTCACATGTTTCTAAAATAATTTGTTTATGATTTTGGAAACGATTTAGTTGACTAGTGAACTACTGTTTTCCTGATAATGTACAGTGCTTCTATTTACTTAATGTCTCCCGACAATCATCACATTTCCGAATACAAACGAATGCTAATTTCCATGTCCATCAATTATTAGATTTATCGTGTACTAGATGCGCCCCGCGGTTTCACCCGCATAAGTTTTGACCCCGTAGGTATATCGGGATAAAAAGTATACTATGTGTTATTCCTGGTTATAAACTATCTGTATGCCAAATTTCATCCAAATCCGTTCATTACTTTTTGCGTGAAAGAGTAACAAATCATCCATTCATTCTTACAAACTTTCGCATTTATAATATTAGTAGGATACTAATTTGAGTTCAGAACTAAGTACTTCTGAATTTTCTATCAGTTGCAAAGGGCAACTGATCCGACGACTGACGAAGCACGAAGTTTGCTGAGCGACATTGAGAATTTTCTTAATGTCTCTCGGCAAAATTCATGTAGACACCTAGATAGGTGACAGTGCTTCTATCTAGAAGCACTGTACCTACCTATCTAGGTGATACGGCAAAAGCCCTAGAAAATGGGAGATAAGATACTAAGAAAGCCACCCCATCACCAGTAGGTGGTGGGGTGGCTTACCCACCTACCCTACCTACCTACTCCTTCACTATTGCAGTATTTAAAAGAAGAGTGAAAGAACACTATCTTTCCACTTCGACATAGTTGCGTATGTATTTATTGCTTTAAATTACACTGTATTTTTTTATATTCTATTGATATTTATTTAAGATGTATGTATGTGTATATGTATGTATGTGTATGTGTATATAGTTACCGACATAGCCTGCAGAGTCAGCAAGCTGAAGTGGCAGTGGGCTGGCCATATTTGTCGAAGGACCGATGGCCGGTGGAGCAGACGAGTCCTAGAGTGGAGACCGCGTATCGGCAAGCGTAGTGTGGGACGCCCCCCAGCTAGATGGACCGACGACCTTAAAAAGGTGGCTGGGACAGACTGGATGCGGAAAGCGGAGGACAGGGTGTTGTGGCGCCGCCTGGGAGAGGCCTATGTCCAGCAGTGGACTGTTATAGGCTGAGTTGATTGATTGATGTGTATATGTATGTATGTTAGTATATTCCCATATTATTTGTTTTGTAAATTGTTTCGATTTTATGTGTTCTATTTTCTCTTCCACTCTTACACACGGTGTCTACATCTCTTTATCTACTTTCCTATCGCAGGTATGCTCAAAGAGATTTCGTTAGAAATAAGCATCACCTTTGTACGTATTTTTCTGTTCTTCTTTTCCGTTTTTATAATATGTGTACATAAATGGTTAAATAAATAAATAAAGGAATTCGCCAGGACATAAATCAATATTCTTGGTGTTTAATACTGTTACAGTTTTACGTTACACGAGGATAATTGTACATGTATCTTTAATGTGATGTGCAGGACTCTGCCAAAGAATTCCATGGCTCCAATAACGTTTTCCAATCACTACTTTATCTGCTAGAAGGCGACGTTGGTAACTTTACTACCTCAACCAAAAGACTGGTAATGTTTAAAAGCATTACTCCTTGACGCAGAGTTAATATTTTACTAAATAAATACTCAATCTACCAAACCTTTCCCCAACTATGTTGGGGTCCGCTGGCAGTCTAATCGGATGCAGCTGAATACCAGTATTTTATATGGAGCGACTGCCTATCTGATCTCCACAACCAAGTAACTGGTTAATAAGATACCCCTTGGTAACAATGCATGTCAGAAATTCAGGCTTCTGATGACCCCTAACGACTGTCAAAGATCCACGAATGACAGCGTGCTTTCCGAGGCACAGAGGGGTCTCGGTCTCAGTATGAGTGACCATCATGGTCACTCATCCACGGATCAACCGCAGCAAGCGTAGCTTAACCTGATGTATCGACCCGTGCGGCTGTTATTATTTAGCCTCGAACTCCTCTTGCCAAAAATACTCCTACAGAATGATAATACACTATCAATGGTAGGTAAATAAAAATGTTATGTAAGGAGTATATTATTTTATGCTTTACCTGTTCCAGAAGAGAACCAATAACTTGGCTTTAGAGCTTGCAAATTTCGAATGAAATAGGAATGCTTACTTTACCTTCTTTTTATTACTCTTGCCGTAAAATACGCCTAAAATATACAATTCCCTACACTTGTTCCCACAATACATCATTTGCTATTATTATTCGTATATATTTTCTTAGTTAAATAAGGAAGACGTTCTTTTGAAGCTTGGGTAAATAATATAGGGAATCGTTCTCGCTCAGATTGGGTTAGGCTGTCAGGTGGCGTATTTCTACTTTTCCAAGATAAATTGCGTGTCTAAGTATGTCTGAGGTTTCAATTAAAGTCACGACCACGGCGAAGAAAAACATCGTGAGGAAACCGGCATATGCTAGAACCAAAAAATCGAATATATGTGACATCTACCAACCCATACTGGGCCCACGTGGTGGATTAGCCCACGAGCTCGGACGAGTAGGCCTGTGTCCCAGCAATGGGAACATTATAAGCTGATTTTGCCATGTTCCTTTATCCCACATTAGTCTTTAAGGTTGAAGCACAATTTACGGAATATACGACGCCGATCTTCCAACGCCTAATTTATGACTTGCTTTGGAGTTAACATATCTTTGTTCCAATGTGTATAGTGTGAGGAAGACGTACGGAACTTCATGTGGGGATTACTACTTATTTTTTTATACCCTCAAGCAACACTGAGGATTTCTTGAAAGTTCCCAGCTAAAACACTGTATTGTATCATGTCATTTTGACGTAGACAAAGTGCTGATACTCTGTTTGAATAAATTAGTTTTGATTTAATACTTCAAAGGGTGTGTGGATGATAGTGTAGTGTCAAGAGCGTCGGTATTTTTTTCTTGTCTTGGGCGCTTCACTTTTCCTGTTAACTTGTTTTCTTCGGATTTTTCTTGAGATACACACTTGGTAACCTTATCATTATGCACTCGGCTGTTCTCGGACTTTTTATAAAGTGTGCTTATTTTAGCTACATTGTTTTTGGCGTGCTTGTTAGGTATCCTAAGATTTTCAATACTGTTTTCTGTTTTTGTCCGTGAGATGCTTTTATTGGCTCTGTGTTAGTAGTCCTATTGTTATTCTTCTGTTACAGTTCTCCTGTACTTAAATAAATAACCCATGTCTTAAACTGCGAACTGCTTCGTTGGTCTGGTGGTCTCAAGCTCTACTGATGAGCATGAGTACCTGGATTCGATTGTTGGGTCAGGCAAAATGTTATTGTGGAAGGAAAAACGTATTTTGAAAGAAAAATAGAAAAGTATTTTTAGAAATTTACTCTGGAAAAGGATTTACTCGTCTGTAAATAAAACATGTTAGTCTTTTAAGTTACTATTAGCTTTTAATTAGTTTTCTCAGTTGTTAATTATATATTTTAAATTTCTAAACACCTTTCTAGCCTGAAACACAGGTCCTACCTAGTTCAGGCAAATGAGCAACTGTGTTCTTTATAATTTTTAAGAGAAGTTATTGTAAATCTGCACCATTTTTATAAATAAAAGATATTATTATTATTATTATTATTATTAGAAAGTATTTTGTATGTTCGCAAAAACCTAGGACTTTTCAAAATAAGATGCGATTTCCATAATATAAATACACGAAGTAAACATGAAATTGTGATACCCAAATTTAGATTAACGAAACAAGCAAATCATTTCTTATCAACAGTATCCGCTTGTATAACAAGTTGCCAAAGTCGGTTACAGAACTTAGCGCTGGAAAGTTCAAAACCCATATCAAACGTGTCCTTGTCAAAAAAGCATATTATAAGATAAAAGAAAATTCCTTCTGCACCTGTGGCTTTCCTGGTACCTAATTAACGGCATAACTATGTAAATGTATACTAACTGCTCCCAAATTATGATTTTTATTTTAATTTAAACTTTCATTATTTGACATTATATACCTACAATTTTAATTTCAACTATTTATTAGTGGCTTTTGTGGACCTATGTAGATATTAATTTAGATTTGTTACAGTTGTAATGACAATCATGTCATTTGGTTTAAATAGGTTTTTATTTTTATTATTTTATTAATATTTTATATATATTATTTTGTGAATGTGAGAAGATTAAACGGCTTCATGACTAGATTTGTAGACCATTTTCTATTTTGTTAAGTACCTGATACTTGTAGACAGACATCACCTTACATATTAACAATGTAATTTGAAAACATTGTAAAAGAGTAACCGTGGAGTTTCCTGCCGGCTAATCTCCATAGGAAATGACCAATTGGAACCGTGCACCTAGCTTCTGATATTTCAATGTGATGAAGGATCCATGTGAGTTTATGTGAAATAAAATATTTTGATTTTGATTTTGTGTCTTTCTATCTGAAATTTCTCAGTAGCAGCCCGAAGTCTAGATTTGTGCCCCGTAGATGGCAATAGGCTCACCCCTGTTACATAGGACTTAAACTAACTGGCGAAATGTGGGTGTATATGTACAATAGGTACATCTCTGCTGAACCCTTCGCGAAATACAGGTGTGATGTTAGTTTAAATTGCGAACTTCCAAATGCTCGTCTCTATGTAACTCTAAACCGTGTATTTGAACAAACGGCAAATATATCCGATATTATAACGGATGGCGCGTCGGAGTCGAGGGCCGACTTAACGAATATTTAACATGCCCTCGATTTATGTGCCGTGCCAAATGTATTGTGTCTTATGCTTTATGGGCGGACGCGGAAACGGGCCCTTTTATCTGTTTTCTTTATTTAATGGTGGTAGTACTGTGTTTATGGAGTTTTCATAGTAAATACCAATGTGAGTTTGAATTTTTCACTGTTTTTTTTAATAGTTTAAAATAAGGCAAGTCACGAAAATTATTTTTTTATCAAAATGATTCACTACGTCAATTCGCCGTGTTACAGCTATTCATGGAATTAGTATAACAGTCGCCAGCACATGAGGTTATAACTAAACTATCGAATTTCTCTAAATGATTTTAAACCTTAAAATTAATGTTGAGGGTTAAGTTCAAAATAGAATGAGAAAATTTGACAGTTTGTGGTGCTTGATGTGTAAGTTGGCGCGAAGTATAATGAATCTCCTTGCAGCCATTTCGTACAACTGTCAAAGAATGACAGAAGTCTGTTGTGATTTTGAATATACGGAAAATTTTGGTTGGTTTTCAATTAGTTAAACAACAAATTTCCTACAGATTACCTAGTTCGCAAAGTATAAATCGTAAAGCAGCTAATATTAGTACATTACTACCGCGATCTCTAATGACTGCGGTGATGATGGCCGAAAGCGCAGCCCACACAGCGCGGTCAGCATTGCAGCCCTTGATGGTCGAGATCGCAGGTCAAGGCCCTAATAGCACGGACAGCAAGGGCTGCAATGATGACCAAGCTTGAAGGCCAAGAGCGTAGCTAAGCTAAGCTCGAGGCCATCATAGCGTGGCCTAACGCAGTGATTGCGGACCAAGGCCTGTATATTACCTTAACTCAAACAATGCGAGTAATTTAAACTAGTAGTTCTGGAAACAGTAGACTTCGCTAGCACAAAATTTTTTGCAACATAATTGTTGCAAAAAAGTTGAATAACAAAAATAACTAAAGTTATTTAAAACGGGATATTTTCCATGTTTTTGTTTTTAATTGGTCAAGGACAGCTAATGATACACAATTGATTTTCTATTGTTTGACTCCGAATCGGTGTCGCGGTGTCTTGACAGGTTAAAGTTATTCAAAACGGGATATTTACCACGGTAAATATCCCATTTTTAATAACTTTAGTAGTGAAAATAATCATGTCAGTTTAAAATCCTATGATTAATATACCTATCCAACATTTAAAAAACCCGATTGTGGGTCTAGGGTACTAAAAACCGGCCAAGTGTGCGTCGGACCACGCACAATGAAGGGTTCCGTGGTTGGGAAGTTGGGATGAATTTATCCCAAAAACAAACTTAACATTGTAGTTGAAAAACATGTTCTCCCATAGGTAAATCGATATTTGCCAAAGTCAATTCTTCAACTACAAATTTGAGTTGGTCGACTATTACTCGTTAACTTGTAAAGCCCACTTAGCTGTGATAGTTTTCCTTTTAATTTCATTATAATTATGTACTACTTAATTTAATGCTACCTGTAAAGCCCCGCGCGACTCCGATTCGGTGTCAAACAATAGAAAATCAATTGTGTCTCATTAGCTGTCCTTGGCCAATTAAAATTACGCAAACGGATTCTTGAATCGAAGAGTGGTGCGCACAGACCCGCAATATTTTGAACGGCCTATCCAACGATACCCCACACCATGGGACAGACGAGAAAAAAAAGTATCATCCCCATATTACGTGCAAGGGAGGTACCCGAGAACTTTTTTTTGTCGGCTTGATTAATATGTATACCTATGCCAAACTAGAGCTTTCTAGTACTAAGCGTCTCTGAGCTACAGCGGAGACAGACAGACAGACAGACGCACATGGCGAAACTATAAGGGTTCCTTGTTTACTACGGAACACTAAAAAGCTAAACAATAAGCTCAGGTAAGTAGTACTTTACGGTTGTTGCAACCCAGTGCTGGGCACGCCACGATTGCGGCGATAAGTCCCCTCTTTGAGGAGTGGCTGGAGAGGCGCCACGGCGTCCTCACCTTCCGCGTGACGCAGGTCCTCACCGGACACGGCAGCTTCGGGAGGTTCCTGTGTCGGATAAGGCGGGAGGAAACGTCCGGGTGTCACCACTGTGTGGATCGCCTGGAGGACACGGTGGAGCATACGGTGGAGGTCTGCCCGGCTTGGGCAGAGCACCGCCGTGTCCTCGTGGAGGCGATCGGCGGCAGAGACCTCTCGCGTCCGGCCCTGGTTCAGGCCATGGTACGGAGCGAGAGGGCATGGGCAGCCGTCACCTCCTTCTGCGAAGCAGTAATGCTCGCAAAGGAGGAGGCGGGACGGTTGAGGGAAAGGCAAGTTTCGCGCCCTCTCGCCCCTAGCCGCCGCAGGAGACGCCCTGGGCGTCGGGAATCCCGGGCGGATTTCCGGCCACCGTAGGCGCGGGCTTGCGGACGGTGAGCAATGGGTAGCTCACCGTCCGGTAAGGACCAGGCCCGGGTCGACGGCGCGTCGTATTCCACGCGCGCCTCAAAGAGATGTCGTCAGCACAAAAGTAGGGGTCCACTAGGGCCGATGCCTGCCGGGGTCGCGGGAAGGTACTTATGGGTCACCGAGGCCCCCGCAACTCAGGCAACAGGAAGGAATACGGGTGGGTTTTAGTCAGTAAGAGTCTGACACACCCTCCCGCTCCGCCCAGAGCGGGAGAAGTTATTTGATGATTTCCCACCCAAAAAAAAAAAAAAAGGTAAGTAGTACTTACTGTAATAATGGTAATTAATGCTAATTCGCTTTAACTTCATGAGCAAGCGAATTCTTGAGTCTTAGCATACTAATTGCTAATGCTAATTTGATGCTAATGAAAATTTGCTAATATAACGATAATTGATAGTAACGAATAATGTGAATTTTTTTAATATGCGAATATAAGGTTGCGTTTAATTTTGTCGTTCGCCGTAGGAGGTCTCCTAGCGTGCGTTTACTCACTGATAACGTTTGATTTGTGCTAGTAGGTACACTTGCAAATTTTATGTGATTAAGATAATGATCATATAATTATTTATACCAGGTGCTTCATTAATCTCTACCTTGTAGTTCAAGGGCCGATTCCACTGGTAGAAATCTAAAATTGGGCACTTTACTGCATTTTTGGAGCCATTCTGCTCATCACGTCGAAGATCCTCATCAGATCTTCAACAAATGTCTATGTGACCAACTTAAAGTTACTACCTTTGAAATAAAAACCGGCCAAGTGCGTGTCAAACCACGCATAATAAAGGGTTTCGTAATTGGGATGAACTTAACCAAAAAAAGACATTGTAGTTGAAAAGCATGTTTTTCCATACATCGATATACGTCACGGTCAATTTCCCAACTGCAAATGTAAGTTGGTCAACTATTACTCGTTAACTTTTAAAGCCTACTTAGCTGTGATAGTTTTCCTTTTAATTTCGTTATATTTATACTACTGCCATATTTTTTTTTTCAAATATCCAAAAACAATAATTTAGCTGGCACTTGCCTAGCACTTTAAAGCTAAATACTACGCAAACGCCCTGAATCCAAAAATGGTTTTCACAGACCCGCAATTTTTTTTATTGAACGGCCTATCCAATGATACCCCACACCATGGGATAGACGAGAAAAAAAATATCGTCATTACGTGGAAGGGCAAAAACTATTCTTTTCCAGATTTTATTTTATCACCCATGCTAAATTACAGCTTTCGAGTACTAAGAGTCTCTGCGCTAAGCCGGGGCCACAAGCAGACAGACAGACGGACATGGAGAAACTATGAGGGTTCCTTGTTCACTACTGAACTCTAAAATATAACCATCGAAATGGGATCTCATAAGACTGACATATCCAGTAGCCCCCTTTTTGGAGGACATAGCCCTCCAATCAAAAATCCTCGATGACAAAAAAAATCTATAAAGCCGTAAAACGTATAGGTTTTACGACTTTATTAATGTTTTTTGTGGTCCAAGTTTCGCCCAGATCGGTTGTAAAATACGACCTGTACAGGAGTGGCAACAAATTTGCCAGACTTGAAGCAGAGACACTTGCTGCTGGGGACTTTGTTCCGCCACTTCTTCTTCCCAGCTAAAGCACTAAGAAGTGGTGAAGGGCCGGCGTTTTGGGGGACTGTCTTTTGTAATTTTGACGTTCGAAAACTTCTGATTCCCAACCTAGTTTCAATAAATGACTTTTGATTTTGATTTTTTGATTATTGACTATAAAAGTAGCAGCAGTAAATTCAGGACCGCCTTTCCAGGGTTTATGATTGTACTCCCTGTATCCATACAGCAAAATTCTGAATAAAATCTTTAAGCACCTGGCTATTTTTCAAACAAAACTCATATTGGAGTTTCAAAGGAAATTGCTGGTGGCTAAAACTCACCAGCAATGAAATTCCATTGCTGGCGGATTGGATTTAGATGGATTCAAGTAGCGCGGAAACGTCGACTTTGCTCAAAGAAGGTTGTCAAAATATTGACCACATTACAAGCATTTTTTAAATAGATCTCTATTTGGTCAAACATTATTACAAACATTCAGTCTTATATCCAATGTCATACCAGAAACACGTCTGGTACGATTAAAAAAATTAACACGGTGGGACATCGAACCTGTATACTTGACCATAACAGTAACCACTAACTGTCATGATTTACATATAAGACGGAAACACCTCACTGATCCCACGTGCGTGGGATCCAGTGTTGTTATTACACGCGACACGAGGCCCGGATGAAGTGTTTGAAGGTAAATTCTTATATCCGGGATTTATAAATTCTAATAGAAAAATTACTTGTTAGTCGCATTTATTTTTATTGATTTTATTTATTTATAACGAAAAGTAATTTGCATTCGTTTTGGATTACTTTACGTTATCTAAAACTGATACTGTTTGGTGGCAATTTTTCGGTAAACTCTTTTATGTAAATCGACAGAAAGTTTCATGATTAATCGAAAGGTACATTTAACAGTTTTTAGTTCATTAATCCTAACTAATATTATAATTGCGAAAGTGAGTTTATAAACGCATGAGGAACAGGGTGTAAAGTTCACTCATCCTCCATAGAAAAGGGAGGATCATCCGACCAGACGGGGGTCGTGTCTGGTGGGCAATTGTACGACGGTTGATGTCGGGAAGTTGTATAATATATATGCTAGTTGCGCGGTAAACTGTGCTTGCGCGATGCAGGATTTTGCGTGACGTCAGTGTGTTGTGTAGTTCGGATGTGGCGATGCAGATGCCGCCACAAGTATCTTTGTTTGTTACGTTTTCACGCTAAAACGGTTGAACGGATTTGGATGAAATTTTGCTCATGGTTAGACCATGACCTGGGTTAGTTTAGGATACTTTTTATTCCGGTAGTAGGTACGTTCCCATGGAATAACTTCCGACCTCCACGCGGGTGAAGCCGCGGGCAAAAGCTAGTGTTAGTAGTATTTTTTGCCGACTTCAATAAAGGAGGAGGTTTTATTTTCATCTGTATGTATAAAAAAAAGTGTTCTTCGATATTTTCGTCAATTGTGGACCGATTTTGAATTTGGTATATAATTAGGTAAAGCAAGCTTGCACGGTCCTCCCACTTTTATTAACTTTGCTTAAGGGTAGTTGTTGAGTTTCAATAATACGTATTTTTCCCACTTAGTCTATGTGGATGATATTATAATACTTCCTGTCATTTTTATTTTCATAGCAGGTTCGATTATTTCGGGGTAGGTACCACAACTTAAAAGATGAAAAATAAAAACTACTAAAACTTTTTGTATAAAGTTTTTTACTATTTTGATAAGAAATACATGCTTTCTATATCTACATCAATCAACCCAGCTTATCATAATGTATAATTTATATTTTTATTGGAACTAAAAACAGGTTTACAATTTTTTGTGTTCGTTAACAGCTACGATAGTTTAAAAAAAGAAACTGTTGCAGCCATTAGCGCCCACCTCCGAGAGAGAAGAGGTCGGCGTTCCAACATTTATAATTTATAATTTTAGGCAGTAAAATAAAATTAAAAACAGTTATAAAATAATCTAAAGAAAAAGTAAGTAAATACATAAACTTTTTAACTACAATATTAATAATTACATTTAATTCTTATTCCTGTTACATTTATTATGTATATTACGAAAAAAAATATGATTATCTAGTTATGAATGAATTAGAGTCTACATAAGTTAGCATAAGTTATCTAAATGGACCCAAAACACCATAAAGCATTAGTATCGAAGATACAACCTTTACTAACAAACCCAACTTTATTTAAAATAACATAAACGTACAGCGCAGAAATAGCCACACAAAATCCGGGATCAGTCGCAGAATGCAGAACATCGGGAAGCGTAGATCCCGCATCCCGGGATTATCAAGACAGTGCACAACACTACGTACGGGTTTGAGACTACTTTATAGGGCTTACTTGGGAATTACTGCGTTAAGTAAATTCCACAACGGTAAGACCAGATAAAGAACGGGTCAGCTTATTCAATGTTTATGTTACTTTAACTTTGGAGTAGCTAGGTAAGACCGAAGCCACGCGGGGGCGATGCAGTGACTGAGCGTTGCCGCTCCGCCGTATTTCATACAAATATCTATGAGCTTGTCCACATTACCCTCGTGGAACGGTGCGGTGCTGCGGCGTGGCACGTCGATGTGACGTGCTAATTTACGTTAGCGTGTCGCGTGTAAAAATAATAAATAAATAATAAATTCTTTATTGGCATAAACAATTTTACACAAAAGTAGTGAGGCCGTGACTCCAGCGCTAGGTACCTGTGTTACAGGAGCCAAATGTTGAAAAATGTATGTCACGAGGCCACATGCCTGCTATATCACAGTTTCGTGAGTGAAAATTGTACCGGAATTTTCACTCACGAAACTGATATAGCAGTCTCTTTTAGATATGGACAGCACGAGACGTATTCTGCTCCTGCTATTATTAAGAAGTTGCTTGAAAAAAAAAAGATATGTAAAGAAAATATTGGGTCCACCCATATTTTTCAACTGAGCCACCGCATCGCCGCTTCCGACGACGTCCGACGCGTCGTTCCGACGTGACGTTGCCGTACCATGCATTAGCACGTAACGTCAATGCACAGCGCCGCGACACCATGGCACACCGTTCCACGTTGACGACGTGGTGACGTGGTGATGTGGACAAGCCCTATAGCATGCCACACACATGGCATGGCGCGCGCGTTAACGGGCAAGGAAACCAAGGAGACGGAGCGGGGAGGGTGGAGGCGTCGTAAGTTCCAAATGCCGCGCCGGAGCGGCAACGCAGCGCGTACTATCGTAGGGGAAATTTGAGTGTGTTTATTGTAGATTATTCACTAACTGACATGACACAGAGCAGTGGTGGCTCAGTGGTAATGTCCGCGACTTACGAGTCGTAGGTTCGAACCCAGGCAGGCGCTTTACTTTGTGTAAATTATTTCATCACCACTGCTCTCAAAACGGTGAAGGAAAACATCGTGAGGAAATCGGCATGTCCTAGAACCAAAAACTCGAAGACATGTGACATCTACCAACCCGCACTGGGCCCGCGTGGTGGATTACGGCCCACTCCCTCTCACCGAGAGGAGGCCTGTGTCCCAGCAGTGGGAACATTATAGGCTGATTATGTATGTTTGTATGACATGACATACCCTAAACCGGAACGCTGTTAGGCCGTAGTACCGGCGTCATTGTGGTACGACACCGCATTGCTCGTGTGGCAATCAATGCGTCGAAATAATAGCGGTGCACCGAAGACGTCCGTGTGCCCTCACTCTTAGTCGTACGTTGAACCGTAGGTGTCTCCAGTGAAAGGAATATCGTACAGACATCAATGGTAGTCAGAAACTCTTAATTCTGACAGTCAGTCTAACGCTAAGGAATCAGGCGTTACTTTGCGGAAATTCATGACAGTAAAATGTTATGTAAAAATATTTAGTTTTAATTCAGCAATAACTAGTTCCAAGCTTGGATGCCGAAAGCAGCACCACCCTCCCATTCCTCTTCTGCATAATTCATATTTTAGCAGGCGATAATAGTTACATCAAACGCACCTCAACTCTTGCAAACTCTTGTCAAACGTCAAGTAAATGCCTTAAGGCGCAGATATATGATTTTAGTGACTTTTAAATCTGTTATTACGCCTTCATAAAATGCAAATAAGTTATGCATAAAATGTATGTTAAATTAAAACGTATTCGACACGTTCTTAACGTCAATTATATATGTGAATATTTAAGTATTGTAGTAAAATACTTTATGAAATAAATTCAGGAAGTAATGTCTACCCAGAGCATAAAAAAACGATATTACTTTCAAACTACAAGATATTTTCTTGATTTGTTTGTATGAACAGATTATTTTATTATCTTAATTCTTTTGTATTTTTTTTTCAAATATTCGATATATTCGTTACTAAAAATAAATATTCACTATGAAACCGAACGGCCCGCGGGCGGCGTGAGCGCGACTCACATTTGTATGGCCAAGATAAACGGTGTAACCCGGCCATTAAGATCACGCACAGGATTGATAACTACTTTACCCAAATTGTTTTTGTTAGCGACTTGCTTCTACCAACGTATTCGCCCGCGTGTAGATCGGAAATTATCCAACGGGAACGTACTACAGGGATCAACAGTATTATTATCTAACTTTTGTTCTAACTCAGGTTGTGGTCTATCCGTGTGCCAACTTCATCCAAATCCGTTCAGCCTTTAAGGCTTGTAAAGGTAACACACAGACAGAGTTACTTTTACATTTAACACATCAGTATGGATGAGACTGTTTCGTTCGTGACTTCGTGTGTGTGCACGCAATCCAGTGCAGTCAGCTCGTTTTGACGCAGGCTTGCCAGTTCGTTTAGCCTCCCCATGTATAAGCTTAACGTTTGAATGTTTGTGTCGCTCAGAAATTGGGTTGCACAGGTCAGGCGTCATTTATCCTACGTGTGAAATGCTGAAATTGAGTCAATTCAGCTTAAAAACTTTTGAAAGCGGATTCCGAAATAGTTGGAATAAAACGATTTTCACCTTGTGTCTAGGCATAAGGTACCTTAAAGTCGAATTATAATTCACCGGAGTAATCTGACCTGTGCTGGCTGTCACTTTGGGTAGTAAAATGGTCTTATTTACTATAACGCTGATCGTTTAGTTTAATCGATTTATATAAGTGTAAAATATAATATATAACATTTTCGTGCCACAGTGTTTGTAATATAACTCCTCCGAAACGGCTTGACAGATTCTTATGAAATTTTCTGTGTATATTAGTAGGTCGTAAAGTATATTTTATCTCGATATTCCTACCGGATCGAGACTTACGCGGGTGAAAATAAATAAAATTAACTGAAATTTGGAATGAAATTTGGCAGTAGGTAGGGTAGGTAGAGTAGGTAGGGTAAATAGGGCAGGTAGGGTAGGTAGGGTAGGTCGGGTAGGTAGGGTAGGTAGGGTAGGTAAGGTAGGTAGGGTAGGTAGGGTAGGTAGAGTAGGCAGGGTAGGTAGGGTAGGCAAGGTAGGCAAGGTAGGCAGGGTAGGCAGGGTAGGTAGGATAGGAACTTAGTGCTACCCTTGCGAAGTCGTGCCGGGTAAAGCTAGTAAATATAATATAATAATAAGTATTAAAGTCTTGAATACAATAAATATTATATGATATCTAGCACATGTCAGATTACTCCAGTGAATTAATAATTCGACTTTATGTTTACCGTATTCGTCTAGGTAACAATTGTTAGTAGACAAATTGTTGAATAATATTTGTTGGCAGTCTTCTGGCTCCCGCCAGAAACTGACCTGACTGACAACAACTATAGAATGTATTTTGATTTTATATATTTTTTACGTAACTGAATTTAAAATGGAATTCTCGCCCACTATTGCATAGGACTTATAACTGCCGAAAGAGTGTAATACACCTCTGCCTACGCCTTCGGGGAATACGAGCGTGCTATTATGATAGTTAGGAACATTCAGATGTTTTTGTTTGGATCAGAATCTTATCCAGACATAGTTCGAATACAGTAAGACACATTATTCACAGTGTGCATAACCAGACTACAATGTTTCGGCTTCTGAGACAGAATTGGCCGTAATCCACCACACGTGCCCAGTGCGGGTTGGTGATTGTCACAAATGTCTAGATAAAGAGATGTAGACACCGTGTCTAAGAGTAGAAGAGAAAACAAAATACATAAAAACAAAAAAAAAACTATTCACTAATCTAAATATATAATAAGAGAATATACTTTCATAAATACATACTTCTAAAATAAATATCACTAACATACTTATATATAATTAATAGTATAAAATAATAAATACATAATATGCAACTATGGCAAAGTGGAAAGATAGTGTTCTTTCACTCTTCTTTTAAAAACAGCAACAGTTTCAGATGTTCTGGGTAGCTAGAGGCAAAATACCACAACATCACGCTGTTTTCCCATGAAAGGTTAAGCAGAGGTGTACCTATAGTACACCCACATTTTGCATTTCTACTGAAATTATTACGTTGCATATTAATCCAGTAGAGGAGAGCAGTGGTGGCCCAGTGGTAACCGCGACTTACGAGTTGTAGGTCGTAGGATCGAACCCGGACATGCGCTTTACTTTGTGTGAACAATTTCATCACCACTGCTCTCAAAACGGTGAAGGAAAACATCGTGAGGAAACCGGCATGTCTTAGAACCAAACAAAATCGAAGACATGCGACATCTACCAACCCGCACTGGGCACTGGGATTTCGGCCCACTCCCTCTCACAGAGAGGAGGCCTGTGTCCCAGCAGTGGGAACATTAATACAGTGAAGTTGGAAGGGGCTTGTGGCTAAGTAATAACTGTCGCACGGATCGATCGATCAGGTTAAGCTACGCTTGCCGCGGTTGGTCCGTGGATGGGTGACCATGGGTGACTCGAATATTTACATACCAAGACCCCTCCGTGCCTCGGAAAGCACGTTAAGCCGTAGGTCCCGGCTGTCATTTGTAGATCTTTGACAGCCGTTACGGGTCGTCAGAAGCACGAAAGTCTGACAACTAGTTTTACCAAGGGGTATCGTGTTACCCAGTAACTGGGTTTTGGAGGTCAGATAGGCAGTCGCTCCATGTAAAATACTGGTATTCAGCTATATCCGGTAAGACTGGAAGCCGACCCCAACATGGTTGGGAAAAAGGCTAGGCTGATGATGATTAATACAAAGTGAAAGTTCATATCTACTTGGAAGAGTCGGTGGCCCAGTGTTAAAGGCCTTGAATAACGGGTTGGAGATCATGGGTTGGAACCGCAGTATGTTTCCTCTATAAATCAAATCAAATCTTTTTATTGTGGGCATAGGTTATACATACAGATGTTAGGTAAATTACAGATCCATTATGACCTGCCTAGTAGGCATACAATAATAAATTATGTCAACATACATTATAAAAAATTGAGTTATCATTTTTAAAGCAAACCTTCCAAAAAGAATTAGTGACAGATCGTAGCAAGTACCTACTAATTATTAAGAAAATCTTGGATCGTGTAGTAGGCTATTTCAATTAAAAAATGTCGCAATTTATATTTGAATAGTGGGAGTTCCTTGGTGTTTAAAATGTCTACAGGTATTTTATTGTAAATTCTAGATGCCATTCCAAAAAAACTTTTGCCCAGAAGAGCAGTTCTATGTGGTATACTAGATATTTTAAGTGTATACCTTTTTGATTTTAGTTCACCAAATAGATTTTTATTTATTTTAACAAATACTGTAACTTCATAGATATAAGCTGACGGAAAGGTCAAAATTTTAAACTCTTTAAAGTATGGATCGCTAGATTCAGGAACAAAGATACCAGCAATTGCGCAAACGCATCTTTTTTGCGCTTTAAACACTGATTCTTTATTTGCGGCGTTGCCCCAGATATAGACCACTGAGTTACCAAAAATTGGCTCATTGGCGTTCTAATTTACGCTACTTACTCGAGTAAAATTCTATCTAGGTACACTATGAAATTTCAGCTGACTAGCTAAGCGTTCCACTCCACTGGCTGAGCCACAAAATTTCACAGATAATAGCCAGTCATTTTGGACGGTCAGCTAATAAAATTATTCTATCATCATAACTTTAATGGCCGTGAAACGTCTAGTGATAAAATGGGCTCAAAACTAAACGCGTTTGGCCGACGTATTGTAGAAGGACGCTACTATCCAATCTCTATACATAAATACACTTGGGCGTCTCCCAGAATAAACTGATCTTTCGTTATGCTCGTGAACGGGTGCTGCTTGTGGTGACTGGTCATCTTTCTGACCATGGTTTTAATTGTTATTAGTAATTGTTTATTTATTTTACTTCGATAGTGCTTGTTAATCATTTCTCACTTCGAGTTACAGCAATAGCATTATGTAAGCGGGCACGCCCTTTATGCCTAGAGGCTTTTATTTAGGTATTAAGTTCTGTTGACGTTTTTTATGTTGTAATTTTTATCTGTTCGAGTACAGTTTTCATTGTTTTGTTGGTATATTGGCGTGTGCTAGCAAACATATGGCAAGTTATTTAATTTAATGTTTTGTTTCGTAATGTTAATTACTACTTTTAATTACTTTGCATACGATTTGTATAGAAGAGGAGTTTGTTCCGCCACTTCTTCTTCCCAGCATATGCACTAGGAAGTGGTGAAGGGCAGGCATTTTTGGGGGACTGTCTTATGTAACTTTGACGTTCGAAAAGTGCTGATTCTCAACCTAGTTTGAATAAATGACTTTTGATTTACATAGTCAGCCTATAATGTTCCCACTGCTGGGACACAGGCCTCCTCTCTGTGAGAGGGAGTGGGCCGTAATCCACCACGCGGGCCCAGTGCGGGTTGGTAGATGTCACATGTCTTCGAATTTTTTGGTTCTAAGACATGCCGGTTTCCTCACGATGTTTTCCTTCACCGTTTTGAGAGCAGTGGTGATTAAATAATTTACACAAAGTAAAGCGCCTTTGTGGGTTCGAACCTACGACCTACAACTCGTAAGTCGCGGCCGTTACCACTGGGCCACCACTGCTCGCACTTTTGATTTGATTTAATTTAAACAAAACTGGCTTTATTTTTCCTGGAAATAGGATTTGGATACTTTGTGATTAAGATTGTAAAAACATCTTTTCAGTATTAGGTCAGATTTTTATCCTCTTTGCATCGCGATATTTTATTCATTTTATTTTTCGCACCTTAACTACTCTTACTTAAATTAACAACGTTTGTTTAACCACTTAATTATGTCTGCTTCACGGAAAATAATCTTATCCTAACTTTAATATTATAAATACGAAAGTTTGTTTGTTTATTTGTTCCGCTTTCACGCTAAAACAGCTGAACGGATTTTGGATAAAATTTGGCACATGGGTAGACCATGACCTGAGTTAGGATACTTTTTATCCCGGTAGTACGTTCTCGTGGGATAATTTCCCTTTTTTATTATTTATTTTTCACTAACACTACAGACCTTAACCTTCAAACTTGGCAGACGTGTTGACAAGAAGTTGGTGTCCAATCTCTTATATATCGACCTATAGTCTTCAGGATGTTTTAGGATATACCATAGGTGGACATAATTTGTTGGAAGTAAGATGTTTTTTTAATTCACACTTCGTAAAGTCAAAGTCAAATTATTTATTTTAAATAGGCATATTTAGGCACTTTTGAACGTCAAAATTTACAAAAAAAGATAGACTTCCAAAAGGTAGTTTCGTATGGAGAAGAATGGGCGTACTCACACTTGTTGTGCCTCTGAAGTATGTATGGGTTTGTACCACTGCCCTTAATACAAGTTATTTCATAACTTAGTAAGGGTGCTGGTTGCAACACCTACCTGTTTTGTTAACTATCATAAGTGTCAAGTGTACCTACAGACGATACCGTTTAATGTTAACATTGTTATTTGATTGATTAAATAAATAATTATTGTTATACTATTTCTTTCTCTACTTTTCTTTTGTCTCAGTCTTTTAAGAACATTGATCTTAACTGTGACTTTAATACTTAATTCATGGCGATTGTCCAACTATTGTGATTGCTTCGCGAACATTAAAAAAAAGAAAGAAAAATTTAATTTTATTTTTTATTACGAAAAAAAATATGATTATCTAGTTATGAATGAATTAGAGTCTACATAAGTTAGCATAAGTTATCTAAATGGACCCAAAACACCATAAAGCATTAGTATCGAAGATACAACCTTTACTAACAAACCCAACTTTATTTAAAATAACATAAACGTACAGCGCAGAAATAGCCACACAAAATCCGGGATCAGTCGCAGAATGCAGAACATCGGGAAGCGTAGATCCCGCATCCCGGGATTATCAAGACAGTGCACAACACTACGTACGGGTTTGAGACTACTTTATAGGGCTTACTTGGGAATTACTGCGTTAAGTAAATTCCACAACGGTAAGACCAGATAAAGAACGGGTCAGCTTATTCAATGTTTATGTTACTTTAACTTTGGAGTAGCTAGGTAAGACCGAAGCCACGCGGGGGCGATGCAGTGACTGAGCGTTGCCGCTCCGCCGTATTTCATACAAATATCTATGAGCTTGTCCACATTACCCTCGTGGAACGGTGCGGTGCTGCGGCGTGGCACGTCGATGTGACGTGCTAATTTACGTTAGCGTGTCGCGTGTAAAAATAATAAATAAATAATAAATTCTTTATTGGCATAAACAATTTTACACAAAAGTAGTGAGGCCGTGACTCCAGCGCTAGGTACCTGTGTTACAGGAGCCAAATGTTGAAAAATGTATGTCACGAGGCCACATGCCTGCTATATCACAGTTTCGTGAGTGAAAATTGTACCGGAATTTTCACTCACGAAACTGATATAGCAGTCTCTTTTAGATATGGACAGCACGAGACGTATTCTGCTCCTGCTATTATTAAGAAGTTGCTTGAAAAAAAAAAGATATGTAAAGAAAATATTGGGTCCACCCATATTTTTCAACTGAGCCACCGCATCGCCGCTTCCGACGACGTCCGACGCGTCGTTCCGACGTGACGTTGCCGTACCATGCATTAGCACGTAACGTCAATGCACAGCGCCGCGACACCATGGCACACCGTTCCACGTTGACGACGTGGTGACGTGGTGATGTGGACAAGCCCTATAGCATGCCACACACATGGCATGGCGCGCGCGTTAACGGGCAAGGAAACCAAGGAGACGGAGCGGGGAGGGTGGAGGCGTCGTAAGTTCCAAATGCCGCGCCGGAGCGGCAACGCAGCGCGTACTATCGTAGGGGAAATTTGAGTGTGTTTATTGTAGATTATTCACTAACTGACATGACACAGAGCAGTGGTGGCTCAGTGGTAATGTCCGCGACTTACGAGTCGTAGGTTCGAACCCAGGCAGGCGCTTTACTTTGTGTAAATTATTTCATCACCACTGCTCTCAAAACGGTGAAGGAAAACATCGTGAGGAAATCGGCATGTCCTAGAACCAAAAACTCGAAGACATGTGACATCTACCAACCCGCACTGGGCCCGCGTGGTGGATTACGGCCCACTCCCTCTCACCGAGAGGAGGCCTGTGTCCCAGCAGTGGGAACATTATAGGCTGATTATGTATGTTTGTATGACATGACATACCCTAAACCGGAACGCTGTTAGGCCGTAGTACCGGCGTCATTGTGGTACGACACCGCATTGCTCGTGTGGCAATCAATGCGTCGAAATAATAGCGGTGCACCGAAGACGTCCGTGTGCCCTCACTCTTAGTCGTACGTTGAACCGTAGGTGTCTCCAGTGAAAGGAATATCGTACAGACATCAATGGTAGTCAGAAACTCTTAATTCTGACAGTCAGTCTAACGCTAAGGAATCAGGCGTTACTTTGCGGAAATTCATGACAGTAAAATGTTATGTAAAAATATTTAGTTTTAATTCAGCAATAACTAGTTCCAAGCTTGGATGCCGAAAGCAGCACCACCCTCCCATTCCTCTTCTGCATAATTCATATTTTAGCAGGCGATAATAGTTACATCAAACGCACCTCAACTCTTGCAAACTCTTGTCAAACGTCAAGTAAATGCCTTAAGGCGCAGATATATGATTTTAGTGACTTTTAAATCTGTTATTACGCCTTCATAAAATGCAAATAAGTTATGCATAAAATGTATGTTAAATTAAAACGTATTCGACACGTTCTTAACGTCAATTATATATGTGAATATTTAAGTATTGTAGTAAAATACTTTATGAAATAAATTCAGGAAGTAATGTCTACCCAGAGCATAAAAAAACGATATTACTTTCAAACTACAAGATATTTTCTTGATTTGTTTGTATGAACAGATTATTTTATTATCTTAATTCTTTTGTATTTTTTTTTCAAATATTCGATATATTCGTTACTAAAAATAAATATTCACTATGAAACCGAACGGCCCGCGGGCGGCGTGAGCGCGACTCACATTTGTATGGCCAAGATAAACGGTGTAACCCGGCCATTAAGATCACGCACAGGATTGATAACTACTTTACCCAAATTGTTTTTGTTAGCGACTTGCTTCTACCAACGTATTCGCCCGCGTGTAGATCGGAAATTATCCAACGG
Organism: Atethmia centrago; assembly: GCA_905333075.3. NCBI lineage: Eukaryota > Metazoa > Arthropoda > Insecta > Lepidoptera > Noctuidae > Atethmia > Atethmia centrago. Next base: position 27,123,391 of record HG995380.1, on the reverse strand, counting down.
GAACGTACTACAGGGATCAACAGTATTATTATCTAACTTTTGTTCTAACTCAGGTTGTGGTCTATCCGTGTGCCAACTTCATCCAAATCCGTTCAGCCTTTAAGGCTTGTAAAGGTAACACACAGACAGAGTTACTTTTACATTTAACACATCAGTATGGATGAGACTGTTTCGTTCGTGACTTCGTGTGTGTGCACGCAATCCAGTGCAGTCAGCTCGTTTTGACGCAGGCTTGCCAGTTCGTTTAGCCTCCCCATGTATAAGCTTAACGTTTGAATGTTTGTGTCGCTCAGAAATTGGGTTGCACAGGTCAGGCGTCATTTATCCTACGTGTGAAATGCTGAAATTGAGTCAATTCAGCTTAAAAACTTTTGAAAGCGGATTCCGAAATAGTTGGAATAAAACGATTTTCACCTTGTGTCTAGGCATAAGGTACCTTAAAGTCGAATTATAATTCACCGGAGTAATCTGACCTGTGCTGGCTGTCACTTTGGGTAGTAAAATGGTCTTATTTACTATAACGCTGATCGTTTAGTTTAATCGATTTATATAAGTGTAAAATATAATATATAACATTTTCGTGCCACAGTGTTTGTAATATAACTCCTCCGAAACGGCTTGACAGATTCTTATGAAATTTTCTGTGTATATTAGTAGGTCGTAAAGTATATTTTATCTCGATATTCCTACCGGATCGAGACTTACGCGGGTGAAAATAAATAAAATTAACTGAAATTTGGAATGAAATTTGGCAGTAGGTAGGGTAGGTAGAGTAGGTAGGGTAAATAGGGCAGGTAGGGTAGGTAGGGTAGGTCGGGTAGGTAGGGTAGGTAGGGTAGGTAAGGTAGGTAGGGTAGGTAGGGTAGGTAGAGTAGGCAGGGTAGGTAGGGTAGGCAAGGTAGGCAAGGTAGGCAGGGTAGGCAGGGTAGGTAGGATAGGAACTTAGTGCTACCCTTGCGAAGTCGTGCCGGGTAAAGCTAGTAAATATAATATAATAATAAGTATTAAAGTCTTGAATACAATAAATATTATATGATATCTAGCACATGTCAGATTACTCCAGTGAATTAATAATTCGACTTTATGTTTACCGTATTCGTCTAGGTAACAATTGTTAGTAGACAAATTGTTGAATAATATTTGTTGGCAGTCTTCTGGCTCCCGCCAGAAACTGACCTGACTGACAACAACTATAGAATGTATTTTGATTTTATATATTTTTTACGTAACTGAATTTAAAATGGAATTCTCGCCCACTATTGCATAGGACTTATAACTGCCGAAAGAGTGTAATACACCTCTGCCTACGCCTTCGGGGAATACGAGCGTGCTATTATGATAGTTAGGAACATTCAGATGTTTTTGTTTGGATCAGAATCTTATCCAGACATAGTTCGAATACAGTAAGACACATTATTCACAGTGTGCATAACCAGACTACAATGTTTCGGCTTCTGAGACAGAATTGGCCGTAATCCACCACACGTGCCCAGTGCGGGTTGGTGATTGTCACAAATGTCTAGATAAAGAGATGTAGACACCGTGTCTAAGAGTAGAAGAGAAAACAAAATACATAAAAACAAAAAAAAAACTATTCACTAATCTAAATATATAATAAGAGAATATACTTTCATAAATACATACTTCTAAAATAAATATCACTAACATACTTATATATAATTAATAGTATAAAATAATAAATACATAATATGCAACTATGGCAAAGTGGAAAGATAGTGTTCTTTCACTCTTCTTTTAAAAACAGCAACAGTTTCAGATGTTCTGGGTAGCTAGAGGCAAAATACCACAACATCACGCTGTTTTCCCATGAAAGGTTAAGCAGAGGTGTACCTATAGTACACCCACATTTTGCATTTCTACTGAAATTATTACGTTGCATATTAATCCAGTAGAGGAGAGCAGTGGTGGCCCAGTGGTAACCGCGACTTACGAGTTGTAGGTCGTAGGATCGAACCCGGACATGCGCTTTACTTTGTGTGAACAATTTCATCACCACTGCTCTCAAAACGGTGAAGGAAAACATCGTGAGGAAACCGGCATGTCTTAGAACCAAACAAAATCGAAGACATGCGACATCTACCAACCCGCACTGGGCACTGGGATTTCGGCCCACTCCCTCTCACAGAGAGGAGGCCTGTGTCCCAGCAGTGGGAACATTAATACAGTGAAGTTGGAAGGGGCTTGTGGCTAAGTAATAACTGTCGCACGGATCGATCGATCAGGTTAAGCTACGCTTGCCGCGGTTGGTCCGTGGATGGGTGACCATGGGTGACTCGAATATTTACATACCAAGACCCCTCCGTGCCTCGGAAAGCACGTTAAGCCGTAGGTCCCGGCTGTCATTTGTAGATCTTTGACAGCCGTTACGGGTCGTCAGAAGCACGAAAGTCTGACAACTAGTTTTACCAAGGGGTATCGTGTTACCCAGTAACTGGGTTTTGGAGGTCAGATAGGCAGTCGCTCCATGTAAAATACTGGTATTCAGCTATATCCGGTAAGACTGGAAGCCGACCCCAACATGGTTGGGAAAAAGGCTAGGCTGATGATGATTAATACAAAGTGAAAGTTCATATCTACTTGGAAGAGTCGGTGGCCCAGTGTTAAAGGCCTTGAATAACGGGTTGGAGATCATGGGTTGGAACCGCAGTATGTTTCCTCTATAAATCAAATCAAATCTTTTTATTGTGGGCATAGGTTATACATACAGATGTTAGGTAAATTACAGATCCATTATGACCTGCCTAGTAGGCATACAATAATAAATTATGTCAACATACATTATAAAAAATTGAGTTATCATTTTTAAAGCAAACCTTCCAAAAAGAATTAGTGACAGATCGTAGCAAGTACCTACTAATTATTAAGAAAATCTTGGATCGTGTAGTAGGCTATTTCAATTAAAAAATGTCGCAATTTATATTTGAATAGTGGGAGTTCCTTGGTGTTTAAAATGTCTACAGGTATTTTATTGTAAATTCTAGATGCCATTCCAAAAAAACTTTTGCCCAGAAGAGCAGTTCTATGTGGTATACTAGATATTTTAAGTGTATACCTTTTTGATTTTAGTTCACCAAATAGATTTTTATTTATTTTAACAAATACTGTAACTTCATAGATATAAGCTGACGGAAAGGTCAAAATTTTAAACTCTTTAAAGTATGGATCGCTAGATTCAGGAACAAAGATACCAGCAATTGCGCAAACGCATCTTTTTTGCGCTTTAAACACTGATTCTTTATTTGCGGCGTTGCCCCAGATATAGACCACTGAGTTACCAAAAATTGGCTCATTGGCGTTCTAATTTACGCTACTTACTCGAGTAAAATTCTATCTAGGTACACTATGAAATTTCAGCTGACTAGCTAAGCGTTCCACTCCACTGGCTGAGCCACAAAATTTCACAGATAATAGCCAGTCATTTTGGACGGTCAGCTAATAAAATTATTCTATCATCATAACTTTAATGGCCGTGAAACGTCTAGTGATAAAATGGGCTCAAAACTAAACGCGTTTGGCCGACGTATTGTAGAAGGACGCTACTATCCAATCTCTATACATAAATACACTTGGGCGTCTCCCAGAATAAACTGATCTTTCGTTATGCTCGTGAACGGGTGCTGCTTGTGGTGACTGGTCATCTTTCTGACCATGGTTTTAATTGTTATTAGTAATTGTTTATTTATTTTACTTCGATAGTGCTTGTTAATCATTTCTCACTTCGAGTTACAGCAATAGCATTATGTAAGCGGGCACGCCCTTTATGCCTAGAGGCTTTTATTTAGGTATTAAGTTCTGTTGACGTTTTTTATGTTGTAATTTTTATCTGTTCGAGTACAGTTTTCATTGTTTTGTTGGTATATTGGCGTGTGCTAGCAAACATATGGCAAGTTATTTAATTTAATGTTTTGTTTCGTAATGTTAATTACTACTTTTAATTACTTTGCATACGATTTGTATAGAAGAGGAGTTTGTTCCGCCACTTCTTCTTCCCAGCATATGCACTAGGAAGTGGTGAAGGGCAGGCATTTTTGGGGGACTGTCTTATGTAACTTTGACGTTCGAAAAGTGCTGATTCTCAACCTAGTTTGAATAAATGACTTTTGATTTACATAGTCAGCCTATAATGTTCCCACTGCTGGGACACAGGCCTCCTCTCTGTGAGAGGGAGTGGGCCGTAATCCACCACGCGGGCCCAGTGCGGGTTGGTAGATGTCACATGTCTTCGAATTTTTTGGTTCTAAGACATGCCGGTTTCCTCACGATGTTTTCCTTCACCGTTTTGAGAGCAGTGGTGATTAAATAATTTACACAAAGTAAAGCGCCTTTGTGGGTTCGAACCTACGACCTACAACTCGTAAGTCGCGGCCGTTACCACTGGGCCACCACTGCTCGCACTTTTGATTTGATTTAATTTAAACAAAACTGGCTTTATTTTTCCTGGAAATAGGATTTGGATACTTTGTGATTAAGATTGTAAAAACATCTTTTCAGTATTAGGTCAGATTTTTATCCTCTTTGCATCGCGATATTTTATTCATTTTATTTTTCGCACCTTAACTACTCTTACTTAAATTAACAACGTTTGTTTAACCACTTAATTATGTCTGCTTCACGGAAAATAATCTTATCCTAACTTTAATATTATAAATACGAAAGTTTGTTTGTTTATTTGTTCCGCTTTCACGCTAAAACAGCTGAACGGATTTTGGATAAAATTTGGCACATGGGTAGACCATGACCTGAGTTAGGATACTTTTTATCCCGGTAGTACGTTCTCGTGGGATAATTTCCCTTTTTTATTATTTATTTTTCACTAACACTACAGACCTTAACCTTCAAACTTGGCAGACGTGTTGACAAGAAGTTGGTGTCCAATCTCTTATATATCGACCTATAGTCTTCAGGATGTTTTAGGATATACCATAGGTGGACATAATTTGTTGGAAGTAAGATGTTTTTTTAATTCACACTTCGTAAAGTCAAAGTCAAATTATTTATTTTAAATAGGCATATTTAGGCACTTTTGAACGTCAAAATTTACAAAAAAAGATAGACTTCCAAAAGGTAGTTTCGTATGGAGAAGAATGGGCGTACTCACACTTGTTGTGCCTCTGAAGTATGTATGGGTTTGTACCACTGCCCTTAATACAAGTTATTTCATAACTTAGTAAGGGTGCTGGTTGCAACACCTACCTGTTTTGTTAACTATCATAAGTGTCAAGTGTACCTACAGACGATACCGTTTAATGTTAACATTGTTATTTGATTGATTAAATAAATAATTATTGTTATACTATTTCTTTCTCTACTTTTCTTTTGTCTCAGTCTTTTAAGAACATTGATCTTAACTGTGACTTTAATACTTAATTCATGGCGATTGTCCAACTATTGTGATTGCTTCGCGAACATTAAAAAAAAGAAAGAAAAATTTAATTTTATTTTTTATTTTTATTTTTGTTTATTCTGCACAAACAAAACGCAGAATTTACGTAAAATACACACATATACAAAGTAGCTAAAAGCCTCGTAATCAACCCATATAAGTTTGACAATCCTGTCAATTATGTAATACTAGATGCGCCCCGCTGTTTCACCCACATAAGTTTTGATCCCGTGGGTATATCAGGATAAAAAGTATCCTATGTGTTATTCCTGGTTATAAACTATCTGTGTGCCAAATTTAATCCAAATCCGTTCAGTACTTTTTGCGTGAAAGAGTAACAAACATCCATCCATCCATCCTTACAAACTTTCGCATTTATAATATTAGTAGGATTTACTCTGTGTTGCGACACTGAGTAAATCTTATTAAACGAGAGCAACTCGTAAGTCACCTTACTATAACTACAGACCGTACAATTTACGTACCACATAACAGTCAACCACCACCTGTTCAAATGGATATCATGGGGAACCCTCATAAAAAGTACTTTATCTGGAAATCTTAGGTTGCTGGTTCACGGGTAAAAAGGCGACAAGTTCGGCCATAACTAGGCGGCTATAAAGCCGTGACGGGGCACCATAGCGCCATGTTGTTTGATACGTAACCCTTGGCGTCTACACTTATCGCTCAACCCCGTTGTTGCTGTGTTCCATGGGAGGGCTTGGAGTGGTGAGAGGTGGATAAGAAAATGTTACAGCAGGCTTAGCATGACGCTTTATATTTCTACGAAGAATAGATACAGCTCTTTCTATACAAAGTGACATTTCGATTCTCCATTTTTGACATCGTACCATAGAAATCCTTCTACATAAAAAGGACCTAAACAAAGATCGTTAGAAACGAAAGACAAGATGACAGATTGTAGAAGGATTTCTATGGTACGATGTCAAAACTGGAGAAACGAAATGTCACTTTGTATAGAAAGAGCTGTGTCTTTTCTTCGTAGAAATAGAAAGCGTCATGCTAAGCCTGCAGATTGATAAGTTTTGAAGGAATGATTTAAAGGCTCGGGCAGACTGGCGCGAATTGTCCCGACACTAGTAGCACAATTTCTCTGAAAACTTCATGGAAAGGGTCGCGCTGCGCGTCGCGCTGTCTGTCGTGCGTATCCGCGATATCGCGCCAGTCTGCACGAGCCTTAAATGGTTTTATAAAACCTGAGGGCGATTTTCTAATTGTAGTATTGAGTTAAAGTATCACTAATATTCTATTTTGATTAATAGACACCAAAAAGTATTTATTTATTTATATGTATATTACACCAGATTATACATTACAAAAATAAAATAAATATATACACTACAAAATATACAATGGGTGGCCTTATTGCTTACTGCGATCTCTTCCAGGCAACCATGTACCAAAGTACCTACCTAAGTAGTACGTCTATAATGCATGTGAAGAATAAGTAGTTACTATTGTGATGACGATATGATTGATCTTATCGGCTGCTGTACTTACAAAAAGCATTTTATAATCGAACGATTGCTGTTTTCGTGCAAGTAGAGGAAACATAGTGAGGAAAATTAAAATCACACAAAGGTTTATATAAGAACAAGCGCCTGTCACACATTGGTCAGTGTTCGTAAGATCTCTATATAAGTATGTCATAGTGTCCCTCTATTTCTTTATGTATATTTTTCTTTTTGTATAATGCACCTTTTTTATAAAGGATAAACATTTTGTATCGATTGGCAGCAGGAGGTAGGTTTAGGGAGGGGGGATGCCCCCTCTTCCCTGGCACGACTCCCATGAAAAGGTAACGCACCGTTCTTGAGAAAAACAGATGATTGTAAGCTAACCTCAAATTACTTTAAAATTGCTTAAAAAGCGTAGTCAGAGCCCCGCTTCGCGGGCTCAATGGTTTAAAAAAAAACCACGAAGAACCTAACCTGTCCGAGTCGGGGTGTCCCGAGTCCCGAGCTCGCTTCGCTCGCTCTTGCATCCTAAGTTTTGCTAGTAACAGTAGTAACATTGCCTTTTATATACGATCAGTTGGAGTACAAACACAGATAACAAATTAACGCAACTCGAGGAGAAACAAAATGATCGAAAACGAATGACAGTGACCCATGATGCAAATGGAATAGGTGCCTGTTTTTTTTACGATCCGTTTTAATTATTTTGCCTGACATTTAACACCACGAACTGACTACAAATACTGATACTGCATACTGACTACAGATACTGGGACAGATTTGGTTGTCAATCGCCCGTTTTAACGTTTCGTTTTCGTTTCTTATCTGATTTGAGGTTAGAAAGATTTTTTATTAATTTCTCGAAAAATATGCATTACCTTTTAATAAGAGTGGGAGTGTTATAATCGGGGACCCAACCCCAAACAACTTTAGCTCCTTTTACCTCCCCCCCCCCGTCCCAACTCCTGCCAAACGATAATATAACCAATTTTTTTCTTTAATCGAAAATGTAGTGTTATTCATTAATTATGAAAAATTATGTCAGGCAAATGGCCGCCTGTGGACCTTCTACAGCAGTTGATTCTTTCGATGTCATTTTAGATGACTTTTTCGCAAATTTCGTGGGTTATATCAACAATAACTTGGCGGACGTTAGTTTTTAAGTGCTCCAACGTTTTAGGTGTGTTGGTATAGAAGTGACTGTTAAGAAAACCCCACAAAATTAAAACCAACGGCGTTAAATTGCACGATCTTAGCGGCCAGTTGACGTCACCGTAACATGAAAAACGCGATCTCTAAACGTTTCACGCAAAACACAACAACGGAACAATTTTAACGCGTTGAGCAACGGTAATGCGATTCATTTTGTAAATGTATTGTTACCATCTAACATTTGACGTTTAAAACACGCGCCATTACTAACAGCTGTCAAATTTACAGTGTTGCCAATACAGGAACCTCGAATTGGATCACCCTTTTTATGTTCCTATAATTTGATAACTACTTATTCATTGTGCTATGTGTTTTGTGTGCACTGAATTAAAGTTTTATCTATCTGTCTATAAAAGCTTTTCACTGCAGTATTTTGCTTCGTTGCATTCAACCACGTTCCATATCCAGTTCTCTCTAATCCACGCAGCTAACTATAACGCGCTATACGTTACAATTCTCCTTTTGTTCGAAGCAACGAGGGTGTGCTCCGCAGATAACGCCTTTATTGTATCTCGTCGAGAGACGCTGGGATACCAACACAACTAATTTACATAGTGCTGACACTTAATTGAATTATGTCGACTTCGTTATACTCGTCTTTGTACGTTTTCATTGGTGATTTATAAAGTGACTAACGACTCGCCCTTGCTTCGGACGGGTGCAATTTACATGTGAAGACGGTGTGGCATGTGTTCACGACGATACGTTGTGCACAAGCTCTGACCTATCAAAAAGTACTAGGCTTGCATGAATTCAAGATAGACTTTCCTTAGTAGACTCACATAATGTATATGTATTTTTTATGAATACAATACAACGTGAGTTTTACATTTTATTACTTTTATTTAAGTAACATTTGATTGTCTATTAAACACAATTTATTTAATTAAGCTAGCATTCTTAGTTTCCGAGGCTATCAGGTTTATGTGGCCCTAATTCATTGCTTTCGAGTGTATTTGCAAGTACTTCTTTTTGTATTTTTTTTACATAATATGTAGTCTATGTCCATCTGGAACAATTTAATTTTTGAATGGTCAAATAATTTTTCTAATAGGAGCTGTGTATACACAAACTCAAAAAAATCGCTCTATTTATAATATTATAATAATATATATTAAAATATATATATTATAATTTTTAATTTATATATTTATATTTATTATAAATATTTATTATATTTATATATATGTATTATATTTATATATATTTATTATATTTAATATTATATATATTTATTTTTAATTTATATATTATTATAATTTTTAATTATTAATTAAAAAATGCGTGGCGGGCTCGCGGGAAGGTACCACAAGGCACGTAAGCCTTTAGAGACATGGTCTATCAAAAATCGCAGAGACTTGGCAGAATCTCGAGAGGTAGGTGGGAAATTACATAATTAGTTAAAATGATTCTTTTTTAACTGTTTAACATTGTTGTACCTCTCACGGAGAAGGTTCCAGGCATCTCCATAATTTGCAGAGCAAACAGACAAGTTGCTGATTACATTGGAAGCCTCTCCCTCAAGGTAAGAGTTCAAGTAATGAAACTTGTGTATAGGTTCAATTATGTCATTGCTTTGAATTAATGAAGCAAATGTATCCCGGAATTCCATCCATTTAAAGAAATTACCATCATACTTCGCTATTTGAATCAAAGGCAATTTAAAACCCATGGGTTTATTACCGCAGCATTTAGAAGAATGAGAAGAATCAGGACTACTACTTGGTTTCGGAAGATTAGCATCTATGAATAATTTAGCCTTTGCAATCAGCGAACTAAAATCACCTTCTATGGCATCTCTAATGTCAAGTTCATTTTCTAACTCAGAGGAGTTTAATAATTCTATGTCTGATTGCAGATCTTCAAAGTAAATAAACAATTCACGAAACCTTTCATACCTATTTATTAAAGTTTGCACTTCAGCATCGGTAGGGGTTTCTAATAAAGTTAATTCGTTCAAAAACTTATTGAACTTAGTTACACGACCTTTGACTGAACTGCGCTTTATAATCAAATCTTTTAAATCATTTTTTGAATAACTAGCTGTCGGAACTTGAAGTTTAACATTTTCAACAGGTGATTTAGATCGCATATCGCTTGTACTTGTATGCGACATAAGTAATTCAAATTCAGCAATACACGATTGAACACACAAAGATAATGATATAATAAATAATACTTAATTGCAATCCAGCGTATGCGTCGATGATTCAAGGCCACAATCACAGGTAACGGGACAAATCAGCTGATGGATCGGCTGGCGATAGATAACGCGCCGAATAAAACAATGGGCATCGATCGCCCGCTGGTCCGTTTCTCAAGGACGCACTTATCTCACACACAAAATGCACTGGAATGCTTAATAAACATTCATTACTAAGAAGATTAGATTGAGATTTATAAGAAATATAGCGGTTTAGATCTTTAGAAATATGCACTATATTGTACTGGCAATGCGCGCATGCGCACGTGGCTGTGAAACCAATGAGCTACACGGCTTGGGACTTATTAATGATTTTTGGGTTTATTTTAATGATGAATACTTAGCTATTTAGCTTGTGTAAAATACTTGACAAGCATGCAGAGAAAATTTGACTAATGAAGAAAATTAGCACAATTTTCAGGCAAATAGAGGACGAGAAATATGGGAAAATAATAAAGGAAATAAAGGATGGATCACTTCCCTGGCAGGTTACCGTGGCTGCGGCGCTCGTCGTTCACAATATAGCTGACCGGCTGGGCTACAAGCTGTCTCTGGGATGATCTCCTGGCGATGAGTTTTGGCTCCAATCGTATTTCCTTGGCAATATTCGGTTGACTGTCCACAATATTGAGATGTTCTTGTGGTTTCTCCTCAGGTTAAAGAAACCAATCTCTTTTCAAGTTTTCAGGAAACTGAGATAGTCACTCGGTTCTGCTCAATACATAGATTTGATTCTTCGAAGATGTCCAAATTGAAGATGAAATTCAACGGCTGGGCAACGTATTTCAAATCAGTGTGCGTCGAGTACAAAGTCCACTTTCGGCAATGACGATGCAATTTGAAATATGCCAATAGCTGCGCAGAATCTTCTTTATTTTAGCTTGATCACGTCGTGGTCAACATGTTTCGACCCAGGGTTCAATGAATAATAATCTGACTCCAACTTTAAATGCGTTTATTCTTGTTTTTTACAAAGATGGTTCACTAGCTAATGCCACGATATATGTTCTACGATTGAGCTAACGTACGAAAAACATATGGACGAATGAACTGTCGCGGTGCAGGTTCACTTGCTTCTCACATCACAGCGGTGCACAAACAATAGGAATATATACAATCAATTTATTGTAGTAAATATTTAATTGACAGATATTGGTAAAAGCAGAATCATTATGAAAATATCTTAAAAAGCACCCCACGATTTTATACGATCAAATAAATGTGACGTGAACCTCATAGGTACTTGAGTTCACAAGTTTGTGTGCATGTGTGGGTTACATACCACTACACATGGAATAATAAATAGGTTTTCTGATAACATGAAATTAGGTATCAATTTCGATAGTATCAGCGTACGTAAATGCTTATTTCGGAAAATTTCGTTTCCAAACTTTTCCTACCCGTAAATATTGTAACTGTAAGTGCGCAAATATTCAGGAAAAAAACATCCCAACAAAGCGGTTTTTACAGAGAAACGATTCAAGTACCCTCCGTCTGGAAAATTCCTGGAATCTTGAAGTCCATTAATACCACGAATATTCCACACAATGATCGTCATGTAATTAATTTGGAAGGATTTTATTGATTGTTGTTATTGAAACTGTAGCAGGAACTTAATGACTATTTGTCATTAATATGGTACCACAATACTTGTATTGCAGCACCTAACCTATACAGAAGACGTAATCATAAATTTATCTAGCCAATTCAGCTGTTAGACTAAACAAATATAGTGCGAAGACTAAAACGAATAAAACCTTTTGAGTTAGTGTAGTGTAAAAAGTGTAGACATAATTGTGATAATGACATGTATAAATACATGAACAAAGTGTTTATATTATTATATCAGACTCTAAGAAAGTGGAACGAACTTGTACAATCAACACTATTCTAAGTTTTAAAATAATTATCACGTAAAAAATTAAGTTCGATTAAAATGACTTATTAGTCTTATAGGCTAAATTGTAAATAATTATTATGAACCTGGTTCTTTTTAATAAAGGATAAAATAAATAAATAAAACATGAGATATGCATTCAAGATTTCAATTGAATTGAATTGAATTGAAAACCTTACCTCTCATCGCATTTTTATGCTCATATCCTCCTTTTTCCTACTTCCATAAAAAACATAAACCAAAACGATAAAATTAAAACGCGCGTCAAAAGATTGAATACTTAATCGACAACAAAGAGGGAGTGTAATGCCACTGTAACAAAGAGCTCACCAAATAATTCAACAGGCATTTCATATGAGCATTGCTTCCTTATGGAATACGACATATGAGAAAGAGCGGCTTCTTAATAATACATACCTGATGAATGTACCTAGAGGAAATTCCCGGAAAAATCTACGTTCATTCAGCTGAAGACGTTTAAGATGATATGAGGTAGGCTAAATATTTTATTTCTTGGTTAGTTTTTTGGCAAATATTATATTTATTTATTTATTTATCAATTTATATATACAGACAAGAAAAAGGAACAGAAAAATACGTACAAAGGTGATGATTATTTCTAAGGAAATCTCTTCCTGCGATAGGAAAGTAGACAAAGAGATGTAGACAACGTGTGTAAGAGTAGAAGAGAAAACAAAATACGTAAAATTAAAAAAAAAAAACTATTCACTAATTTAAATATAAACATACAATAAGAGAATACACTTACATACATACTTCCCACAAAAAAACCGACTGCAAAAACACATAACTGAAAAGAGTAAAACAAGCATTATAATCTATAGAATTTTGGTATCGCGGGGTGGGGGTTTGGGGGGGGGTTACAAACATAAGTTACGCCATATTTCAGGTTATTCCTTTGTTCCCGCCTGCGATGCCAAATTATGTAGATTATAATGCTTGTCTCTTTTCGGTTATGTGTTTTTGCAGTCGGGATCTTTGTTTTTTAAATATTTTTTTTTATTTCCGCTTTTTAGTTTTACTTTACACAAATCTAACGACACCTCTTATGTTAAAATCCATGAAGCCGTTTAGGCTATACAGCGTGCAAAAGAAATAGACATACATACATACTCTCGAAAAAACTACCCTCCTTCTGGGGCAGTCGGGTAAATACTCATTATACATTTATGTTGAAAGTCATGTCGAGCAGTGAATCCAAGTTGATTTATGCTAAAACCAACATAACATCTCGTCTTTTTAACCGAAGGGGTAGGCAGAGCCAAACAAACACCTTTACTGAAACCCACATTTCTCCCGGTTATGTTTTTGTAAGTTACTTATGAGTGGAGTGGAGAGGAGTGGGCGAGTCTATTGCTATTCACTGAGCACAAATCCACACCACAAGCTACTACTGAGGCTTAAAATTGGGTGTAGATATATTCGTATTCGTACTTCGAGTATTATTATCCTTTATTACAGTTTCAGAGCTTGAAGGGGCTTGTCGCTAAGTAATAACAGCCGCACGGGTCGATCGATCAGATTAAGCTACCCTTGCCGCGGTTGGTCCGTGGATGGGGGACCATCTTTACATACCAAGACCCCTCCGTGCCTCGGCAAACACGTTAAGCCGTTGGTCCCGGCTGTCATTTGTAGATCTTTGACAGTCGTTACGGGTCGTCAGAAGCCCGAAAGTCTGACAACCAGTTTTACCAAGGGGTATCGTGTTGCCCAGTAACTGGGTTGTAGAGGTCAGATAGGCAGTCGCTCCATGTAAAATACTGGTATTCAGCATCCAGTTATGCTGGAAGCCGACCCCAACATATTTGGGAAAAGGCTAGGCAGATGATGATGATTACAGTTTCAGAGCAGTGCTGGCCCAGTGGTAACGTCCGCGACTTACGAGTTTTAGGTCGTAGGTGCGAACCCAGGCAGGCGCTCGCATTCGCGCTTCGCATGTCCTAGAACCAAAAACCAAAAATTCAAAGACATGTGACATCTACCAACCCGCACTGGGCCCGCGTGGTGGACTACGGCCCTCTCCCTCTCACAGAGAGGAGGCCTCTGTCCCAGCAGTGGGAGCATTCCGGAACCATCCAGGAACCGATCTAAACAGTCATATTAACGGAATTAGGAAAATTTTATCAGCCTAGGGTAACTTAGGAACAGTCACGCTTACCAGACTGGTCGACAGTCCACCTGTTACACGGTAGATATCGTCGCCTGTCACTTACAACATCAGGGGTTTGTCGTTCGCGGGAAAGTCCAAAAGAGTTATCGAGGCCCCTGGCAACACAGGCAACGGAAGGAACACGGGTAGGTTTTAGTTAGTAAGAGACACACCCTCCCGCAGAAGTTATTTTATAATTTCCCACCCAAAAAATAGGGGTTTGTCGTAGCGTCGCTGACATTAAACGCAAAATCCAGATGCCTCGTGTGCCTGATACATTGACACAAAACCCTTCAAACCGTAATTTAGCAATTCCACTTAATCTGGGTCAAATAAAATTTTCTTTCTTTCTTTTTTATTTCATTTGGGGGCAGAAATAATAATAACAAAGACTGTCTATTTCCAAAACTTAATTTTATTCGTATTTACAAGGCAGATGTGAGTGGAAATGCCGGGAGGGGACGCCCTAGAAAGACATACAGGGCGTCCCACGGATATGCCACATGGAGGGAAAGTACCTTGAATATTGTAGATGGAACATTTTACTGAAAAATACATTACATATTTGAATTTAAAAAACAATTTAAACTGCATTCATAGATATTTAAATAATTACATGGTTGAACCGGAAATCGAACCCGTTACACGAGAAAAATTATCATCCTGTAGCTTTATGATACATATCGAAAAGGCTTCATCATAAGGATTATTTTTTGCTCAATAACATAGTGTCACAAATAAAATGAAAGCCCATAAATTTTAACATTTGATGTGAAATTTTGTTCAGAAAAATGAAAAGCTGAAAAATAAAAAAATATTGTATTAAAATACGTTATGTAAGGAAAATAGTAAACCAGAACCAGTGTATACGAGCTACAAGCAGAACTTATTATTCTAAATATCCACCACAACAAGATCAAAAAATCGACAGGGAGCGAAATAATCAAAAGAGTGCGACTTTGTATTCAACAGGAACTCATTTTGAGCATTTGATGAATTTATTAATTTTGTATTAAAAATGTTAAAATTCATGGTCTTCCTTCATTGTCACACTATGTTATTTAGCAAAAAAAAAAATCCTTATGATGAAGCCTTTCGATCGATATGATAAAGCTACAGGGTGATTATTTTTCTCGTGTAACGGGTTCGATTTCCGGTTCAACCATGTAATTATTGAAATATTTATGAATGCAGTTTAAATTGTTTTTTAAATCCAAATAATGTCTTCTTTCAGTAAAATGACCCATCTACAATATTCAAGGTACTTTCCCTCCATGTGGCATATTCGTGGGACGCTCTATATTGTGACCTCATTGGTGATGTTCTCCAAAAAGGTCAGGTGCGTAGTGCTCGCAACCGGCGCGCGTGTATGACCAGATGTATGAACGTAAACGAAGCAAAAGGAATATGTAAGGAGCGTAGCAAGTGGCGTTTTATAGTTTCTGCCTACCCCCGTGAGAAAAATGCGTGTAAATTATAGCCCTTCTTGGGTGTAGGCCTTTTTTGTTCCGGGGTGGAAAATCCTCATGGATGTCCTGCCTTAGGGCGGGCGGAGGGGTCTGTCAGACTCTTACTGACTAAAAACCACCCCGGTGTTTCCTTCCCACACTTGGACCGGGGATTATGGGATCTTGTGCGACTTCTACGATCCCCGGCTGGTGCCGGCCGCGGTAAGACCGTGACTTTATATAATACAATACGCACATGAACCCGAGAAGGAGAGTGTGTCAGACTCTTACTGACTAAAACCCACCCGTATTCCTTCCTGTTGCCTGTGTTGCCAGGGGCCTCAGTGACTCATTAGTACCTTCCCGCGACCCCTGCAGGCATCGGCCCTAGTGGACCCCTACATTTGTGCTGACGACATCTCTTTGAGGCGCGTGTGGAATAAAACGCACCGTCTACCCGGGCCTGGTCCTTACCGGACAGTGAGGTACCCATTGCTCACCGTCTGCAGGCCCAAACCTACGGTGGTCGGAAATCTGCCCGGGATTCCCGACGCCCAGGGCGTCTGCTGCGGCGGCTAGGGGCGAGAGGGCGCGAAATTTGCCATTCCCTCAACCGTCGCGCCTCCTCCTTCGTGAGCATTACTGCTTCGCAGAAGGAGGTGACGGTTGCCCATGCCCTCTCGCTCCGTACCATGACCTGAACCAGGGCCGGACGCGAGAGATCTCTGCCGCCGATCGTCTCCACGAGGACACGGCGGTGCTCTGCCCAAGCCGGGCAGACCTCCACCGTATGCTCCACCGTGTCCTCCGGGCGATCCACACAGTGAGAGATGCAAGCCTGGGGTTCGAACTGGAGACCTATGACTTGTTAGTCCAACGGTCACACAACTAGGCAATAATTTTCACACAAAAATATTTCCGCCATTACCCTTAATGTTCTAAAAATTATAAATCGTCGCGCAAATTAGGCAACATGCAAACAGCTTCGGAGTCACGTCCAAAACAATAAAACACGGCGAGCAGACAGTTTTATAACCAGCCTCAAACAAATAGCTTAGACATCGCTGCCTTACGAAATTAAAAGGTTATTGTACATAAATCACCACCTAAATCAGGCGGTTTTTTAGTAGTGATGTGTGTCTGGTAAGACGGTGTTTAGTCGATTTAGAACCATTTTCACGGTGCCTGATTAGGCACTAAGTATTAATCTACCTAGCCTTTTCCCAACTATTTGGAGTCGGCGTCAAACTAACCGGATGCATCTGAATACCTGTATTTTACACGGAGCGACTGCCTATCTGGTCTCCAAAACCCAGCTAATGAGTAACACATTACCCCTTCGCAAGACTGGTTGTCAGATCGTTGGGCTTCTGGCTACCCGTTACAACTGTAAAAGACCTACTAATGGCAGTCGGGACCAACGGCTTTTTCTTTTTGGGTGGGAAATCATCAAATAACTTCTCCCGATCTGGGCGGAGCGGGAGGGTG
This sequence comes from Atethmia centrago, assembly GCA_905333075.3. Lineage (NCBI taxonomy): Eukaryota > Metazoa > Arthropoda > Insecta > Lepidoptera > Noctuidae > Atethmia > Atethmia centrago. Next base: position 27,106,091 of record HG995380.1, on the reverse strand, counting down.
TGTCAGACTCTTACTGACTAAAACCCACCCGTATTCCTAACCGTTGCTTGTGTTGCCAGTGGCCTCGGTGACCCTTTAGTACCTTCCCGCGACCCCGGCAGTTATCGGCCCTGGTGGACCCTTACATTTGTGCTGACTACATCTCTTTGAGGCGCGCGTGGAATACAACGCGCCGTCGACCCGGGCCTGGTCCTTACCGGACGGTGAGCTACCCATTGCTCATCCTCCGCAAGCCCGCGCCTACGGTGGCCAGAAATCCGCCCGGGATTCCCGACGCCCAGGGCGTCTCCTGCGGCGGCTAGGGGCCAGAGGGCGCGAAATTTGCCTTTGTCGGGACCAACGGCTTAACGTGGTTTCCAAGGCACGGAGGGGTCTCGATATGTAGTGGACAGAAAAGAATTAGTTTTAAATTATCAGCCTTATTTATTATCAGCGTGATTAATTAACTGTGTAATAGGTAAAGAGTTGGTCATGAAATAAATCATTAGTGGATCACTTCTTAATCGATGTAGATATCTGATTCCATTTTAAAGAAAACCGGTCAAGTGCCTGTCCCACCATGCACAGTGAAGGGTTCCGTGGTTGAGATGAATTTATCCCAAAAACAAACTTAACATTGTAGTTGGAAAACATGTTCACCCATACATCAAAATACGTCACGGTCAATTCTCCAACTGCAAATGTAAGTTGGTCGACTATTACTCGTTAACTTGTAAAGCCTACTTAGCTGTGATAGTTTTCCTTTTGATTTTGGTATATGTACTACTACTTTTTTTTTTTACATATCCAAAAACAACCATTTAGCTGGCAGGGAGAGGGACAGTGGCGTGCCTAGGGTTTCAAAATAACGCAAGCCCAATAAAATTTTAACCGATTTCAAAAAAAGAAAGTTCAGTTTTCGACAGAGTATGTAGGTACCTACGTATCTACGTATGTATCATCGCAATTTTCTCATAAACTACTGGTTAGGTACAATAAATTCTCTATCGAGCATATTAGTGAGGCTTTTGGGCTTGTATGAAGGTACCGCTACTGGAGAGGGACACAGTTGACTCTAACAAAAATTTGTACTTCAAAGCTTAATATTACGCAAACGGATCCCTCAATCGAAAAATAGTTTACAAACCCACAATATTTTTTAACGGCCTATCTAATGGTACCCCACACCATGAGAGGGACGAGAAAAAAAAAATCATCCCCACATTACGTGCAAGAGAGGTACCCTAAAAAATAACAAGATTTTATTTTACCATTTTGTCGCCGTGATTAATATGTATACCCATGCCAAATTACAGCTTTCTATTAAGGCGCTGACAAGACCCAATTGACCAAAATAGACTTATCTTAAGAAAAAAAATTGCCAAATCTGTATAGTTTGTGGTAGCGGAAAAAATATAGATTAATTTTGAACATATTTCCCAGAACTTGGTTGTTACCAAAACACGTTTTGAAAACAAAATCTCGACACAAACTAACGTTAAACTAACCACTTACTTTGAGTTCTAATCCAAAATATCTGTATCAAATATCAACATACGTTACATATTTAATTAATAACAAGAACGTCTTATTGGAATGCAGAACTTGGTTGTTTTTTATTTTCGATTACTCAACTCAATTTTGAGTAAATAGATAATTACTTCATATTTTGCAATAAATTACAAGCTTTGTGTCATCGCGCTTCTCTTTCTTTTCTATGGAATTTGACAGTGACCGTGGTTTAGGTGTTGTCAGCGTCTTAAGCGTCTCTGAGCTAAAGCGGCGACAGACAGAGAGACAGACGGACTTGGCGAAACTTCAAAAACCTTGGAAAACCTTGTTGACTACGAAACCTTAAAAAAGGTGGGGGAAATAGGTAAAATATTTATGCCTTTCGTTAAGGTAATTTACAAAAGATCTACGTTTCTCTGTTGACCTTAAAGTGTAAATATTATATTAACTTAACAAGAAATATTTAACAATATATTTTATAAGGAAAAAAATATTAACGAAGTTATTTAATAAAAAAGGGAACTCATTGATTCCAAATAAAAATGAAGCTAAGAGTGTAAAATAGAAAGTACTGAAGTAGTTATAATTTACGTCAAGTGAACTTTGACATTAGAAATTAATTTCATAAATTCGTAGCATAACAAAATGTCACGTTCCAGGCTCAAGATACCAATAACATTTGAATAAATAATATCGAAACCCACTTTAAACTACGACAATTATAAGCCAGTAGCTTCAACACAGAATAATTACATCGTTTTATTAAAATAGTCGACTAATCGTTAATCGATAGTCGGTACTTTCCCCACACTATTTAATTTCCCGTAATCACGTTCGTCTCTAAAATTTACCTATAAGCATAAAAATGGTAATTTTTATGTCCCTTTTTTGTAATAAAGCTTAAATTCTTTGCAGAATATTTTGTTAGTATTAAACAGCTGCTTTTAATATCGGGGACATTGTTTTAGAAAATATTAACTTTGTCCGGAAACCATTATGCCGTGTTATATTAATATTTTTATATTGATTGGTGGGCCTTAACGACATTCTTTGAAGTGCTATTACATTACGTTTTTTTTTTTTTATTTTATGGAATCAGTAAATATTTGTTTAATATTGTGCTCAGGGTAGGCCTGAGCCGGAATGGCCCGGGTGGCTCCTCATAAGCCCCGCACCTGAGACTGGATAATGGTAGATGGGATCATCATCATCATTCATCATTTCAGCCGAAAGACGTCCACTGCTGGACATAGGCCTCCCCCAAAAAACGTAGCCTTGACCGCTACCGTAGTCAAGGTTAGTCGGGCCGCGGGGTACTAGGGGCCGTATTTATTTAGTGCTTGTCATTTGGGGGTTGCCATAATCGCCACGCTTGGCAGGCGGGTTGGCATGGGAAGAAATGGGGTAGATGGGATACTATTCGAAAATAATGATATAGACAAATTATTTATTTTCAACGATATATATTATTAGGTACTTAAGTACAGTTCCAAATACGTTTCAAACCTAGTTTCAGGGAACAGGGATGACCTGCTCAGGTTCAACTATTTTTCAATTTTTCTATTTCATTTCTTTCTAATTGTATGAACGAACTATCTGATCTAGTGTACATTTAGGTTGCAAGAGCTAGGACCTAGCCTGTGCGGGCCACCTGTCGCCTGGCTTGCGATAAGCCCCGCAAGCCAGGCTCGTGGGGGGCCCGCGCAGGCTGTGGCCCGGCTGGCAAATGCGACTTCGACTATATGGCCAGTCCGACGCCAATTGTCTCTCTAGAGATCTACTGCAAGATTTGAATAATCCATAGTTTGCATCATTATCTTCCTGCTCTTGTGCCGTGTTCCTTGGGGTCGGCGCAACATGTTTGTTTCTTCCATTCTTCTGCCAGCCGTGACTTTATCATTCACTGCTTTCTCTTTCATATCATCCATCACACAATCCATCCAACTTTTCTTTGGTCTTCCTCTCCTTCTCCATCTAACAAAATTTTTATTCATCACTCTTTCCATCGCTTACAATGGGCTTTATTAAAAGGCTGAAAGTCACTCAAAGGGCAATGGAGAGGGCTATGCTTGGAGTTTCCCTACGTGATCGAATCAGAAATGAAGAGATCCACGGGCGAACCAAGGTTACCGACATAGCCCGAAGAATTGCTAAACTTAAGTGGCAGTGGGCAGGGCACATTGGTCGCAGAACAGATGGCCGATGGGGCCGAAAGGTTCTGGAATGGCGACTGCGTACCGGAATACGTAGCGTTGGAAGGCCTATGTCCAGCAGTGGACGTCTTTCGGCTGAAATGATGTTACTATGCCCTTGATGATTATTTAAATGATAAAACTACCACTTTAAAATAAGTTAATTGATTGCATGCATATATTTTTTAATTAATTTTTAGTTTTGATATCATTGTTTTGTTGAGATTTTTTTTGTGTATGTAAAATAGCTTTTACTGATATTTGTATGTCATCAATGACAAAACATAGTGCGACATGTATAATAATTATTACACCTTGACCTTAACCTACCTATGTTTTACAAATAAAAAATTCTGAATTCTGATTCTGATGATGATGATGATGACTCTTTTCATCTTCTTCTCGTTTCATCCCTCCATTACATACCCATGCCAACATAAACGATTTTCTTTAATATTTCTGAAACTGGCGCCACTTTTAAACTTTCTCTAATATACTGATTTTTTAATTTATCCAGTCTTGTCACTCCACACATCGAGACTTCGAGTTACAGCTATAGCTTTATGTAAGCGGGCACGCTAAAGGGCGTGCCCGCATACCTCGTGGCTTTTATTTAGGTATTAAGTTCTGTTTACGTTTTTATGTTGTAATTTTTATTTCTGCTTGAGTACAGTTTTCATTGTTTTGTTGGTATATTGGCGTGTGCTAGCTAACATGTGGCAAGTAATTTAATTTAATGTTTTGTGTTTCGTAATGTTAATTACTTTGCATACGATTTGTATATAATCAAGTTTATATAACTAAACAGACAGGTGTGCTGCTGGGGAGTTTGTTGCGCCACTTCTTCTTCCCAGTTAAAGCACTAGGAAGTAGTTAAGGGCGGGCGTTTTTGGCGGACTGTGTTATGTAATTTTGACGTTTGAAAAGTGCTGATTCTCAGCCTAGTTTGAATAAATGACTTTTGATTTTGATTTTGACAGACATTAGCAAACCTTATATTGTGAAATCTAAACTATTCCTTGAATATATTACTTTCTTAAAAACAAATTAATAGGATCACCTTTTACCGCTACTACCTACGTACTAGTAAACACTCGTGAACTCTCAGATTACACGTGTTCAGCTGCAGTATCTTGTAGGTCACGTCTTGTCATTGCAGCAATCCATCACTTCATGTCAATATTTCGCTGACGTATGTTTGAATTATGCATAATAATTACACATACAAACACGGCCATAAGTACATAGGTACACGGCACATAGGTATTAGTAGAAATAACGAAGTCTACATTTATATCCTTTGCAACTCTACCTTATATTATAAATTACAAGATGATGATGAATAAATTAAATTAAAACTGTATATAAATATTATGTAGCCTATGTCACTCCCACAATTAAGACGAATCTAAGGACACCTCGTATGTTAAAATCTATCAAGCCGTTTAGGCTACAGAGCGTGCCAAAGAAATAGACATACATACATACATACTTACTCTCGAAAAACATTACCCTCCTTCTGGGGTAGTCGGGTAAAAAGGCTTTCGAGGCCGAGGATGCTGACGGCATTTCCTCGCTGAATTGCATCGCTGATGCGTTGCGCGAGAAAGCCGCCAGCTTTTCGGTCACCAGTTACATCAACTAGACGTTTCGCGATTACCGCAAATAATTTATGCGCACTGGGACCCCACGGACCGATGGTCTCGACACCAAAGGGTACAAAGTTCTAGTCTTTGCCAAGGCCTCCATATTTAATATGTTTCAGATTTTCGTCATTTTCTGCCGCTGTACCCAAATTATTATTATTTTTACAAATTTACTTAGAATGCAGCTTATTTCAAATCCTTTTTCTGTACTTAATTGTACGTAATCCAGGAGTTTATGAAAAAAAATCTGATATTCATAAATCAGGCTAGACCGTAACGGGGCGGGCGACGGCGTTTCTTAATTGTATGCCTAATTAAAAAGTCAATTAAGGCACTGAATTTTAGTACAACTTTGTTGCTAAATCTACTGAAACACTGAGATAAATCAAAACACCGAGTTAATGAAATTTTCTTTGCAAATGTTGACTTTTAAGTTCTTCAGTGGTGTTGGCACGAGCTTAACTGGAATATCTTAACTGGTGACGAAACTTAACTGTAAGCAAAGGTACGCGGGACACAATCACTCATACATAGGGACTATTTTAACATATCCTGGGGGTAACCATCACCTCTTATAGCAGTATTATTTCAATATTACTTTAGCGTGAGAAAGAGATGGAGCTATAAGTCCTGTGCAGCTCCATCACTTTCCCACTGTGAAGTAATATTATAATAATACTGCTATAAGAGGTGATGGTTACCCCCATGGTAACAATCAATCTGCCTAGTCTATTCCCAACTATGATCGGACAACAATCAATCTGCCTAGTCTATTCCCAACTATGATCGGGGTCGCCTTCCTGTCTAAACTGGATGTAGATGAATACCAATATTTTACATGGAGCGAATCAAACTCAAACTCAAAGCATTTATTTCAAATAAACCAATTACAGGCACTTTTGAATTGTCAAGGGGTCGGTCGGTCACTAAGAAAGATGAAGCTAGTTGCCTATTCCAAAGCGTAGTAGGTACCTATGGAGAAGAACGGGCAGGCAACTCCACGGACACTCTTTTAAATCAACGTATTATGGTTACAAAATGTTGTTTACGTCATTAATTTTGAAATTATACATGTGAGAACGATTCAAAGCGTAAAAGCGTCCGTAATAAAAAGATTAACAAAAAAAAGCAATTCAAAAATTAAAAAAAGCCGTGGCAGCTAAGAGATGACCAGTCTCTACTGACGGCGCCCGTTCACGAACATGACGCATGGATTGCCTATCTGACCTTCACAACACAATACCCCTTGGTAAGACTGGTTGTCAGACTTTTGCAATAACCTACCCACGAAGTATCATCTCAAAGTTATTTATTATTATTTATTATATATATATATTTATTTACCAAGTATATTTTAATTTTTTCGTGGAATATTTTCTCATTTAATAGTATTTACAAAAAAAAAGTGGAGGCAAGTGAAGGTTTCCGTCCGAAATGAATGTTAAATGTTTATCATCCGCCATTGTTGGTTCGTTGAGCACTACTTCGGACGTAAGAGCATATCTTGTTCCTCAGCAGTAGGTTTCGTGCTGGCCAGAGAGTTAACATTCCGTTTCCATTCCGATTGGGGCCAAACATCATTGCTGTTTTTGAGTGGATGAGATTGAAGGCCCCCGCAGAAAGGTGCGATGCGACTCTGATCGAACAATTCCGATGAAAACTTCACGGAAATTATTCTACCGGTGTCACGTCGTACCTGTCTGTTCGAGCCTTTAAGTCAATTCTTCTTTATCTCTAGAAAAGTAAGATGCATCAAACAACTCACATGCAGCGTTTTCGTTGGGGCGACAAGCTTCTGCAATAAGTAGGTACAAACACCGGTTACATCGTGTACGTCGGCTCTCATACTCGCGAGACAGTCTCTTTCGGTTTACGACACAGGGTAAGAACAACAAGTAATGTAGTAAAAAGTACCTAGATTACAGAGAGACAGCGCCTTATTTAAAAATCTATTTTTCTTTGATAGTTCTCAAACTACCCATCAGCAATATCCGTCCAATCATTATGCAGAGAGAAAACTCCTTTTAAGTTTGAACATTTTTTACCCGACATTGCAAAGAAGATTAATGCTCTGCTTGTACAGGTGGCAGGGAAGTGCGGCTTATTATCCTAGTGAAAATGGCCGCTACGTCACGGCAAAAGCCTTTCTCAGTTATATTTAGGTCTTATGTTCAACCTATGTCTGTTCGGAGCGGAGAAATAAGTTAGGAACTGAGGGTTGTAATATTGACGCCTTACTATGCCCAATTTTGGCATTGGTGGGTTGTTAAGTGTAGGTATATTCCTAATAATAAATAGAGCAAAATTAGAAGGCCTTACTTGTTTAAGTGTGTAGTATTTTCATATCTGCCTAAATAGCTGAATTCTGAAGCCTCAGTCGGCCATTTTAACGTCCCGCGTTAAAATGGCCGACTGAGGCTTGAGACAAAGAGAACCGAGACAAAAGATTGTCTGTCTCCGGAATCGATTCCTGTGAGTTTATTTCAGTCGGATTCTTGACATGGTTTTTTCATGTAGATTTAAAAATGATTAAAGTCTTATGAAGTACGAGTTTCTTTAAAAACGGAGGCAATAAAAAGTACTTCGACTGTATAGCGCATCGATACGATTGGTGAAACACAACATGAAATGTAACACAGGTTGGAACAAATTCGCCTAGTTGTTGTGTTAAATTGCTTATATTATACCCGGTACAGGTTGGTGACACTTAACACGAAATGTAACACAAATAAGCCGCCCAAACTTATGCATTGAAACATGTAATATAACACAATAACTATTCGAATTTATGTCAACGTGTGTTACATTTTATGTTATGTTGCACCAATCTGTACCGTATTATATTATATAATCAAAATCAAAAGTCATTTATTCAAACTAGGCTAGAGAATCAGTACTTTTCGAACGTCAAAATTACATAAGACAGTCCCCCCAAAACGCCCACCCTTCAACCACTTCCTAGCGCTTTAACTGGGAAGAAGAAGTGGCGCAACAAACTCCCCAGCAGCACACCTGTCTGTTTAGTTAGATAAACTTGATTCTATACAAATCGTATGCAAAGTACGACTACTAAACACAACGAACACAAAACGTACACTACGAAACATAAAACATTAAATTAAATTACTTGCAATATGTTAGCTAGCAAACGCCAATATACCAACAAAACAATGAAAACTGTACTCAAGCAGAAATAAAAATTACAACATTAAAACCGACCAAGTGCGTGTCGGACCACACACAATGAAGGGTTACGTAGTTGGGAAGTTGGGATGAATTTATCCCAAAATTGAACTTAACATTTTAGTTGAAAAACATGTCCCATACATCGATGTATGCTACTGTCAATTCTCCAACTGCAAATTTAAGTTGGTCGACTATTACTCGTTAACTTGTAAAGCCCACTTAGCTGTGATAAATTTCCTTTTAATTTTATTATACGTACTACTGCCATAAATTTTTTCACATCTCCTCTTTCAACCATTTATCTGGCAGGCCCCCCCCCTGCCAGATCAGATGGACACTTGCCTCTAACAAAAATGAGCACTTTAATGCTTAATATTATGCAAGTGGATCCTTGCAACGAAAAGTGATGTTTGCAGACCCCCAATATTTTTGAACGGCCTATCTAATGATACCCCACACCATGGAGTAGACCAGAAAAAAAAATATCATCCCCATAATGCAGGGATGACATTTTTTTTTTGTGCAAGGAAGGTAACCTAAAAAATTTTGTTTTTCTAGTTTTTATTTTAGCACTTTGTCGTCGTGATTTAATATGATACTTATGTCAAATTACAGCTTTCTAGTACTAAGCGTCTTTGAGCTACAGCGGCGATAGACAGACAGACAGACGGACGTGGCGAAACTATAAGGGTTCCTTGTTTACTACGGAACCCTACAAACGTAAACAGAACTTAATACCCTAATAAAAGCTTCCAGGCAAAAAGGGCGTATAAGCAATGTAACATATATGATATGTAACACAACAACTAGACGAATTTGTTTCAACGTGTGTTACATTTCATGTTACGTTTCACTAATCTGTACCAGGAACTAGAATCTCAACCTCGCTGCTGACTATCCTCGTATGGTCTTTACATAGTATAAAATAAAGTCACTTCGGCTGTCTGTTCGCTTAGATCTTTTAAACTCCTCAACTGATTTTAATGCAGTTTTCAGATAGATAGGTAGATACAGTGACTTAAGAGGAAGATTTATATGTATAATACACACATATTATAGTACAGAAAAGCCGGAAAATTCAAAGATTTGTAACTTGATGTCGTAACAAACATATTTTTGTGCGCTTAAATCCCAAACGCGTGCTAAACCTTACGAGATAGATCAAATTAATGTATTACGGAATTGTGTATCTTAAAAACATCAATAAAAAATTCCGCGATGGTATATATTTATCTCCTAAGGATAGCCCACAGTAACCATTTGTTTAAATTTAATTAAGCTGTAAAGTCCCGCGCGACAACGATTCGGAGTCAAACAATAGAAAATCAATTGTGTCTCATTAGATGACCTTGACTAATTCATTTCGTTCTTACAAGAGAATAATATTTAAAGGAACATCGTGAGAAAGGCTAATACCACATCTCTCTTGCTTCTACTCTCACAGTTCTCCTATGCTCCTAGTATTATATTGTATAGTTATTATGTGTTGCTAAGTGCTAGATTGTGCCGAGGCCGTGAAGAAGCCTGTTTATAATACCAATTCTTATTCGAAAGCTTTTGGCTAACTTTACATCGGTTTACTCTATTAACTTGGATATCGTAAATTGTTGCTTTACAACAGATTATTTCAAGAGAAAGAAAGAGTGCCTCGTTGGTCGGTTGATTGAGTGTTGAACGTGGGATCCTGGGTTATCGATACGGAAAAGGGTTTTATATTTTTCCATGGGAAAATTGTAAGTAGCAACCCGGAATTTCCATTTCAAAGATGTCTTAGTCCGTTTATATACATATAATTAATTTGTTCAACTTTTCAAAAAGATAAAAGGCTCAAGTCAATAGCGGTTAGTGAGAGCTAGCAAACAGTCAAACAGTGGTGCCGATTCTGTTGTTCACCGAACTTAACTAAACTATCACTAAAACTTCTTATTTTTGGTTAAGAGAATCCTAAAAGCTATTCTGCAAATAAGTTTCACTAAAATTAGAAACAATTTTGACACAATTATATTCGAGTTTGACAATCGTAAGTTGAGTAAACCATAGGCCAAAATAGAGGTGACAAAATGCGTTCGACACAGATTATATTCAAAATAGTCGAATAAAGAACAATAAATTTGTCAAATCCATGATTTTTGTATCTGTCGTAACTTCGACAGACAAAAGTAAAATATATTATTGGAAAATTCGAATTTGATTTTATTATTAGATAAAGTTTATTTCAATGTGTTTGCGATGGTAGCAATGAAAATAATACGCTTCATTAAATAGAATACAAGTGCCTCAAGCTGACCATGTGAAAGACCTTGGTATAAACCTCGACAGTCGTCTTCCTTGGAAAAACACATTTTCACTAAGAAAGTTCTACTGGTCACTATTTGACCTGGAAAATAAAACAAAGCTATAATCGAGCCTTTATCCCTATGGCATTCAGCTATGGGGAACAGCATCATACTCTAATATAGAGATAACACAGCGATTTCAGACCAAGCTTCTAAGAACAATCACAAACGCCTCATTGTTGTACCAAATAAAGCTACACCATGATATAAAAATACCGACAGTAAAGAGGAAATAAAAAGCTATCTCAAGTCGTATAAAGAAAGAATTACTCGGTACCCATATATCCAGGCTAACAACCTAATGGATAAAAAAGGAATACACAGGCTAAAACACAAAATTCCACAGGATTTCATCGGACAAACTTAGCTTGTTGTTTCATAACTGTGTGGATTGTTTCATAACCTTGGATGTGTCAAAGGACACTTAACAAGCAAGACAGAACATGTCATAAAAAATACTGAATGTCCTAATACATAGTGGCAGATTGTAAGAAAAAGGTGACATAAAGAAATTGTCCAACATGAAAGGTATTTATCTCTGATTTTAATATCTACTTACTAGAACTGTCTTATTTAATGTAAACTGACCAAATAAAGTTAAAGCAGTAGCTGATAATAGCTATGTATTTTCATGTCCTTTAAGAGCTTGTTCACACAAATATACCATTTAGAAATATATGTAGGTACTAATGTATATTTTATATTACTTCCTATTGCTTTTGCACCAGGGTTTCAGTGTTTTTTAATAACAAATTATACTTGTTTACAGGTATGAGTTTGACTGCTGCTATGAAAGCCACACCAAGCACCAATACTATTTAACCTCGCAAAGACAGCGAGGGAGGAGACCATTCTATGTGAAAAAGATGAGGAATGAGGGTGGCATGAGAAAAGAATGGCACCCATGTCTTTATAAGAAGAATATAGGAAACAAAAACTTAATGAATAAACAAAAATGTAGCTTTATTATTTATAAAAATATACTGTTTTCTAGAAAAATGTCTCGTTATTTGTGTGTAACTACCACAACGTGGCAACGTGGCCTGCTGTTCTGTTGAGCTGGCGTCATAATAACACATTGGATAACACATTGGATAATAACTATCTCCGATGAGCTTTTTCACTAACTCATTCCATTCAAACCTGAGCGCCTACTGAGCCTCCTCCTGATTGAGCTTTCTCTATAAATCCGGTTTATCGTTCAGTAAAGTCGCCGGTATTCTCATCGCCGTAGGAAAGCCCTATCAAGGACATCTTGTTCGTCTGTCCCAATCTAGGGAGTAAGTACAAAAATCTTTTTTCAGCCATTTGGAATGGGTTGGAACGGTCTTGCTATGTTTCCGACTGATAGTTGAACTCTAATAACTGAACTCTTTCTTGATAGTTAAAAAAAATAGTTTCTTATTTCACAGAATCTGGAAATGGATTTATCCACTTGTTTTCCAAATTATACACATACATACACTTACATAAACTCACGCCTTCTTCCCATGGGGGTAGGCAGAAACTATAGAATGCCACCTGCTACACTCCTTACATGCTCCTTCTGCTTCGTTTACGTTCATACATTTAAGTTTGGTCATACACCCACGCCGGTTGCGAGTACTACGCACCTGACCTTTTTGACAAACATCATTAATGAGGTCACTTTAAGTCTTTCTGGGGCGTCCCCTCCTGGCATTTCCACTCACATCTGCCTTGTAAATACCTTTTGTTCATTCATCCTCTCAACATGACCAAACCATCTAAGCATACTTTTTTCAATTTTTGTCACTACATCTTCCTTTAAACCGCATCGTTGCATAATCACATCAATTTTCAGCCTATCATTTATAGTCACACCACACATGCTTCTCAAGGAACGCATTTCCACAGCATTTACTCTACTTTCATGCTTTTTCCAAATTATAACTAAGTCATTAGATGTTCAGTACAAAAATAACTCTAAGTTATCACGAATGAATTTCTAATATCAATAATTTTATTATTTCTTTCTGCCGCATCGACAACAGCTGCAATTACATAAGCGTCCTTACTGATCTAAGATTTTCCAAACCCACAAGCATCCAAACTTTCAAGAAATCTAAGAGAAATGTGGTTTGTAAATTTTAGTTCATGACAACTAATTTTATTCCACACCTTTTTAATCGCGATTAAAAATAATCTGATTTAGTTTGAAAATTACAATTTTAGGTGAAAAACGTCAAATTCAGAATAGCATAATTGCCATTTTCACTAAATTGAATAACTAAAATGACATTAGCGCTGTCAAACTATAATATAGTTAATTTATGTCACTTTAGTTAATTTCAGAATGGGAAACGTCGTCTGACAGGAATAAACGAAATTTTGGTGATTTTTGGTCTAGTTTAGAGAAATTTGTGACAAGAGAATCGGCACCAGTATCATGCAAACAGAAAAACTCATATAAAATAAAAATAAATATCTCGACTTAGCACACGAGGTTGTTGACATGTGGAATATGAGCTCGGCTGTCATTGTACCGATTGTCATAACGGCTAATGGCCTGATCGCTGAAAGCCTCGACCAACATCTCTCGAGGCTCTCGTTAGGCGGTTGGATCAAGGCCCTAATTCTGAAGGAAGTACTCCTCGATACGGCTCACATCGTGTGGAGGTTCCTGTCTCTGAAGCCCTAACCACCATTGCTCCAGATTCCGGCGCACCACTACTTTTTATATTTTAAAATGTTTTTATAAATGTGTGAGAGCAGTGGTGGCCCAGTGGTAACGAGTTGTAGGTTGTAGGTTCGAATCCTGACAGGCGCTTTACTTTGTGTAAATTATTTCATCGCCACTGCTCTCAAAACGGTGAAGGAAAACATCGTGAGGTAACCGGCATGTCCTAGAACCAAAAATTTGAAGACGTGACATCTACCAACCCGCACTGGGCCCGCGTGATGGATTACGGCCCACTCCCTCTCACCGAGAGGAGGCCTGTGTCCCAGCAGTGGGAACATTATAGGCTGATTATGTATGTATTTTATAATTATGGCAAAAAAACTAAATAAACGTAAAAACATAATTTAAAAAAAATATTGTCCCACTGGAGGGCCAAGGCCAAATTCTAATATATTTCTTCAAAACAAAGTAAGCCACGTTTCCAATCAAAAACCTGCCTGAAAATTGTCAGGTAATCTAGCATCGAATGCAGTCGTGACGTAGTCGGAACGTAGTCGGTATATGTAACAACGGCGAGCATTACCGCGCGAACACATGGGCGCCCGGCCGCACCATGAAAAATTCATAACTAATACCACAGAGGATAATGTAGAGGGGGTGTGTGGTGTGTGGGTTTGTGCCTAATAGAGAAGGGGTGCTTGGAGGAAAACGGGGATTTGTTGATTTAGTTATGTTGTATAGTAGTTATTTAAAACTTGTATTGTGTATTTATTTATTACGCGACTGCCCCAGAAGGAGGGTAATGTTTTTAGAGAGTATGTATGTATGTATTTATGTATGTCTATTTCTTTGGAACGCTCTTTAGCCTAAACGGCTTGATGGATTTTAACATAAGAGGTGTCGTTAGATTCGTCTTCATTGTGGGAGTGCTGTTGCATTGAGTGTGGAGTTGCATCTGAAAATACAACAAAAAGGGAGGGAAACGTTTTTTTTTTAATAAATTACAATAATATTGATATCAAATAAAAGCTAGTGTTGAGTCAATTCCATAAATATATATTAATAAAACTAAAAAGCTTGAAATAAAACAAATTATTTAAGGCTCCTACATACTGGCGCGGCTTGTCGCGCGACGCGTCGCGACACAAAGGCACCGCTTGTAGCGCTACACGCGGTGTGTTTGTGTCGCGTCGCGTCGCGCGACAAGTCGCGCCAGTATGTAGGAGCCTTTAAAAAACAAAAAACCCGACTGCAAAAACACATACCTAACTAAAAAGAGAAAAACAAGCATTTTAAGCTATAGAAATTTGGTATCGCAGGCGGGGACAAACCAATAACCTGAAATATAGTGTAACTTTTGATTGTCCCCGCCTCCGATACCAAAATTATATATATATAGCTTATAATGCTTGTTTTATAATGCTCGTTTTTCTCTTTTCAGTTAGGTATGTGTTTTTGCAGTCGGGTTTTTTGTTTTTTAAATAATTTGTTTTTTTTATTTCCTATTTTGTATCACGTTTTATGCTGCAAGGATTAACGCCATCACATCAAGTCAACGCCGGCTGTCGCTGAAAACCACCGCTGTGGCTCCAGCTGGCATAGGTGGTCAAAGCTTTAAGGTGACAGATGGCCGTTTTGCGTGGAAGTGACCATCATATTTTTGCTTTGTATTTTTTTCATTCTTTCTAGTTACTGATTTTAGAAAATAATAAATGATAAATGATTTTATTTCTGTTAGTAGGTTTGTACAAACACTTTTACATGTCAATCATATCTTTTAAAACTAGATGAGCTTGGCGTTTCCTATCTGACTACTCTGAGAAGAAAGGCCGAAACAAACTCAGAGGTCACAGTCTCTTTTAAAGTCCAGACATAATCTTGGTCAGATCATGTGAAGACCATGTAGATTGGTGTCTGAAATGGTCTTTTGATAAAAGAACCAACAGATTGAGTGGACCTGTCCTACATTAATATACATTTGTAATAATATTCGCATGACGTATTTTGATCAAAGACCTGTGTGAAAATTGGTTGCCATTTCGTAGGAAAATAGGACTTCCAAAAAACACTACAAAGTGATCAATTTTAATTTCGGAAGTTGATATGTTTGGTATTGTATTTTCGCTTTTGCCACCGACTTAAAGTTATTTTTGCTTTTTAGTTGTGGTATCTACCCCACACAAATTCGTATTTCAATACTTGCTATATGAAAACAACAGTGAGTGGTACTTATAATAACATCATCAACATACACAAAGTGGATTAAATACGTATTATTGAAGCTAACTCAAAAACTACTCATCTAAACTTTACCAAATTTACATGGGACTACTTCAGGCGTATACCTTTTCAAACAAAAAAAGAATTTTCAAAATCGTTTCACAATTGACGAAAATATCGATGAACAAACTCTAAAAAATAAAACTAAACATACAGACGAACTTAAAACGTCCTTCTTTTTTGAAGTCGGTGAAAACCAAGGCCAAGGGCATGTCCCTTGGCTTTGTGCCTTGCCCTGTGAATATTCTGCAGTGGCTAGTATATTGGTTAAGTTAAAATAACATTTAACTTAACAGTTATTTCCGTTTGTTTTTAATATACTTCTGTTTTCCCTAATGTAATGAATAAGGGTTGCATCACCTTTTGATGCGTTAATATTTTTCTAGAGTAATACCAGCACCCATAACCGTCCCATCTGTCTACCACATAATCTTTGCTCGCATGTCGCCGCACACTAATAATAATGTGCAACAGAGTTCAGTACGTGGACTGCGAGCTATTCGTAGTGACAGCAAATCTTAGAGGAGTATACGAGCTGTTTGTTATTGAAAACTTGTGTAGGGGCTACGTCAGTGTGCTGGGGTAACCGGAATGTGTGGGGAAGGGGGGGGGGGGGCTTTGTGTCTTCCATTTTGCTTAGACTTTTTACGAAATCCTAATAGGTATTATAAACGCGAAAGTGTGTTTGTTTGTTTGTTACGCTTTCACGCTAAAACGGCTGAACAGATTTGGATGAAATTTGGCACATGGGTAGACCATGATCTGCGCCCTAATTGCATAATACATTGTCAATCATAATCTGAATGATTTTGAAGTATATTGGTAATCCATTGCTTCCTGTGTTCGAAAAATTTGTCAAAATGAAACTTTTAGTTAACTTTCTTTTAGTGTGTTCCGCAATTAATGATCTCGTTGGGATATAGTATATCTTTTATCCCGATGTTCCCACGGGATCGAGACTTATGCGGGTGAAACCGTGGGGCGCAGCTACTACGAAGTAAGTGTTATTTTGATGTCTTTTTTTAGACTGTGTCAATTACAAAAGAAAGGTTTCACAATAAACATGTAGGTTGGTAAATTCTATGTTTCATTGCGTAAATCCTTACTACAGAAAATAAGCCTACCGCCCAATACCTACAATAGAAGACGTTGTAATGTGACGAAGCTTCTAAAATGATGACTGAATTGACAAACAAAACCAAGAGTCATTTATTCAAATTAGGCAGAAAATCTGCACATTTTGAACGTCAAAATTACATAACACAGCCCCCCAAAACGCCCACCCTACACCACTCATGCAAACCCACGATTTGACCACTATCTCCTACAGAAATCACGTTTTATTTCACGTAGCTCAGGGAAAGAAGTACATGCACTCAAAGTGCGTGTCTAGCACAAATATGGACGTAGTCGTGCTAAGACGTTGTGTGTCGTCTTTTGTTTTTCCTACACGCATGCTCTTTTGTTCTGACGGTGGATGCAGGCAAAAGGGCGCAAAAAGGTCCTCTATGGGTCCCTGCCATTAATTATAGTGTTGCTAACCTGTGTACACGAGGGTAGAGGTGTAAAAGTGTTTGGCTGTTTGTCGGGCACGTTGGTACAACCGGTTACATATCAAGCTATATATTTCGCTATTTTTTTTTTTGGTTGGGTAATTTTCAAACAACTTCTCCCGCTCTTGGCGGAGCGGCAGGGTGTGTCAGACTCTTACTGACTAAAACCCACCCGTATTCCTTCTGTTGCCTGTGTTGCGGGGGCCTCGGTGACCCATTAGTACCTTCCCGCGACCCCGGCAGGCATCGGCCCTAGTGGACCCCTACATTGTGCTGATGACATCTCTTTGAGGCGCGCGTGGAATCGCGTTTATCCATTACAAATAATCATACAAAAAAAAAATCTCTTTATCATGTTAGTTTAGAATGCTCGACATGAAAGACATTGTGCAACAACGTCAAAACACTACAGAAAACCGGATAACTAAAGCTCAAATCATTACTGTTTAGAAAGAAAGAAAGTTAAACTAAGAAAGAAAAAAGAAGGAAAGAAAGAATAACGTTTATTTGGACACAGTTCGTGAAAGACAAAATACAAATTACAGAATAAAAAAGTTAAAATAATGTTTTAACAACAATGGTGTTTGCCTCACGGCTGCGCCAAAAAGGTTAATTGCCAGACAGATGCTGTCTGACGCTGGTTTTCTAATAAATCTTTAGGGACAAGTGACGGGGACTATAAACAGTTTCAACATACCTAAATAAGATTAACAACTAAAAAAAAAGACTATATTTTACACACAGTATTCAATGCGTTCACAACACATCGCATCACGTTCGTATATCGCGTTTGTACCCTTGCAAGATGCCGATAGGAAAAAACCCCATGCTGTTATAATAAAATCGAACGCGTGTACTAAGAATGGGGATAAGTAGAATGTTATGTTGAGCATACGGAACCGACGTGACATGAATATGATGAAATCACTAGGGCGACGTGACTTTAATCAATGTACACTAATATTATAAAAAAAAGATTTGATTTGATTTTTTGTATGTTTGTTAGTTACGCTTTCACGCTAAAACGGCTGAATGGATTTGGATGAAATTTAGCACATGGATAGACAATGACCTAGGTTAGGAGATATAATACTTTTTACCCCGATATTCTCTCGGGATCGAGACTTATGCGGATGAACCCGCGGGATGCAGTTAGTGCTTAATATTAATAATTTTCATTTCATTTTATTAATGTTCTGGAGGGGCCTCGTACGCCTTCAAAAGGTCCGGGAACCCATGGTCCCGAGTTATGTTAACACATAAAATAAAGAAGTTAATTTTGTAATCAACAGATTTTAACAAATAAATTGTAGAGGCCTTCTTTTAAGTATGGAAATACCTGTAACAGAAGACTTATTCTAACTAATATTTTAAATGCCAAGTGAGTTTGTTTGTTACGCTTTCACGCTTAAAAGGCTGAACGGATTTGGATGAAATTTTGGCATACGGGTAGACCATGACCTGGAGAAGGACATAGGTCGCGGGCTACAGCTAGTGATGGTATAAAAGTCTCAATTAGGAGTATAAAAGTGAAATAATTGTAGATTTCAGTATCATCATCATTGGTGTAGAGACTGTATTGTAAAGATTTCCATGAAATTTTAAGTACCAACCTACGTCGGTAGGTATACTGACTGACTGACTCCCAAAGTGCAACCCTCCCTCGTTTTCCTCTTTAATACTTTAGATTTTCATACATTTTGGATCAGATTGATTGGTTACTGGTAGAAATCCCTATAACTGAGGAAACTTTAGGCAGTGAAATGAGTTTTAATATAAAATCTTGTATGTAGGTACAGTCCTCAAAAAGATGTCTACATCGGCAGGAATTCATCTTTGAACCATAATATTGTAGCCGTAAAACATATTACACATTGGGCACTTTATTGTAACTACAAATTGAAACAGTATTATGAAACACATTTAAAACAATCAAAAGAATTCTTGTATATATATACATCGAAAATAATTCAGTTGATTTTAATTATACAATTTATTATTTCTTACAAATAATAAATCAATGTTGAATTATTCAGAATTACATAATTAATTAATAAAAATAACAAAATGACATCCTAACTTAACTAAAACTATACACAAACAAAAAGGCGGAAGAGCTCATTGGCCATCAAAAAATTCGTCCGAATCGCTGTCAATGGGAAAAGTGCCCAAAAGGCTGGCAGCATTGCCACGTTAGATGGCAATGCTGATTCTTTGAGCTAAAAAAAGGCCAGCCCTCTGGTCACGTGAAGACTCTACCAACCGTTTGGCGATGTCCCGAAATACTCGATGAGCACTCGGACCCCAAAGCCCTAGTGTTTCAACCCCAAATTCAGTTGATTGTTTACAATTTGTCATCTTTTTCAGGCCGAATGTACCTCGTAGGTATGGATGTATATCTAAGAGGCTTTTCATTACTTTCCTCAAACATCACAATATTTAAAATCTTAACAAGATAACGTTAAGAAGTTCCCGGCCGCAGTTACTGAGATAGCGACTTGTATTTTTATGTGACCCTCTTTTTTTAATTTACGACCACGCTAAAAGTTTCATTTGTAAACGTAAATTACTTTAGCGTTTTGCGTTAAGCGTTGACCACGGGAATTAGCGGGAATTCGCTGGGCCGTTTGTTAAAGATGTTTCCTGGCTGCGGGTGAGGGAAAATGTATCGGTCGGTGGTCTTAACCGTCTTGTTGTGTACTGAAAATTGTTTAAAAGAGGTTAGAAAATGCAGTTATCTGCATTTTTGGTCGCAAATGCATACGCAATTCAAATATGAATGACAATTCACAAAGCTTTAAAAAACAAAAGTAGACAAACCCGTTCCTTTTACAAAATTGCAGTTCCATAAAACCTTTTTGTTCTCCGAACGCATCATTCAAATTGAAAACACATTATTCAAACATCGACCAACTTTCTTTTCGAACGTATTCATAATTTAAAACATACAGCGTAAAAGCGCTTAATTTTTCACCACACAACATTATGCTTACCGTGTGAGTTATGTTCGCAATATGAAGCGCTTGATGCAGCGCTGCACCTTCTCAAGTGAGACGTTAATTTCGCTGACATTTAGCGGCAGACCGCAGGTTGGTGCTGTCGTGCAGCGGTTGGCATACGCTGTGCATCACTTTGGTAATTCTATGTGAAACTGGACTAGGTATAGAGGAGTAAATCTATTAGGTAAATTGTGTTTAATCGGGAATTTACGAGAATATTACAGTTTCTGGCTAAAGTAAGAATTTTCCACGAACTTGCATGTTGTTTTTACAGTACCTACTTAGCTAGGTAACCAAAATTTAACCCAAAAAATTTATCATTATTAGTCCGCATTCTTCTTAAACCTACTGAACGAACGTTATTCGAAAAGCGATACAGAAAAGCTTAAGCCTTGCGAACAAGGGCCTTGCAAGTTGCAGGTGAAAACTACATAAAATGGGACAAGGCAATTTCCCTAACGAAAACTTTTCTAACCTACGAAGAAGTAAGATGTTGTCGCGCCAAAACATGCATCTAAGTATATTCCTTTTACATTTTATCAGATTGAAACTACGTATCTACGAACAATTAGTCAAATCCGTGCAATTGCTTACCACTTTAACGCGGTTATTAGCGGGTCATTAATTAAGATCTAACACAACCCGGGTACCTGGGATACCTGCCAGTAATTACAAGGCATCGGATATGCAACACTGATAATTGATGTGTTGGTAGGTATTATGTTTTGAAGTGTAGATATATGTAGTGCTTCTTCTTATCTATTATCGGCACCAACTACGAGTATGTGTGACACAAAAGAAAAGTATGTACTGAGACTCGCACACGAAAAAAACAACAGTTTATTATCTCCCCTTTTTCAAAGATTTTTGAAAGACTCGTACAAAATTAAATATATCTATCGTTGCTCAATGCCATTATACAGCAACAACGCGGCTTCATTATACAGCGATCTAATACCACAAACTTTCTGCCCTTTTTCAACTTTTTGCCTCGATAACGGCCTGCAAGTAGATGCAGTTTATACAGATTTTTGCAAGGCCGTTGACACGGTGGACCATTCCTTGATAAAATTGCCTTCTACGGAATTCGAGGAAACTTTGCTGCGGTAGTTTGCATCATATATCTCATACCGCTCGCGCTGCCAAAGTGTGGTAATCAACGTATACAGCTCAAACACTATCAAAATTACATCCGGTGTCCCACAAGGCGCTATATTAATAATAATAATAAAAACCTTTATTTCAGATAAAATCCATAAAGCGTAATAGTAATAACAAGTCAGCACATAAATATAAAAAACATAACAAAATAAAAGAATTCTATTAATAGCAATAACAATACATAATACATTACAATAAAATATAATAATATAAAATAATAACATGTCAGTATAGTCCAGTAAATATAAACACATCCCATCTATATAGGAACGGACAGTCTATGCGAGATGCAATCATCCTGAGGATGCTATTGCTACTGTCTCTCACTCGTCTTAATAAAGAAGCAGCCTTTTTTCGGATTATAGCTAGATAGCCATCCGTTCGAGCTTCTCCAAACATTAGCGACGCACTGCAATAGGGAGGCAGCCGCATCAGCATCCTAAAGATGTTATTATATTGAACGCGCAGTACACTGGCAGTCCGACGAGTATGATTTACCCATAGACTGGTCGCGTAAAACAATTGACAGTAAGCCTTAAGACGCTGACAACACCTAAACCGCGGTCACTGTCAGATTGCATAGAAAAGAAAGAGAAGCGCGACGACAAAACGCTTGTAATTTATTGCAAAATATGAAGTAATTATCTATTTACTCAGAATTGAGTTGAGTAATCGAAAATAAAAAACAACCAAGTTCTGCATTAGAATAAGACGTACTTGTTATTAATTAAATACGTAATTTATGTTGATATTTAATACAGATATTTTGGATTAGAACTCAAGGTAAGAGGTTAGTTTAACGTTAGTTTGTATCGAGATTTTTTTTTCAAAACGTGTTTTGGTGACAACCAAGTTCTGGGAAATATGTTCAAAATTAACATATATTTTTTCTGCTACCACAAACTATACAGATTTGGCAATTTTCTTTCTTAAGAGAAGCCTATTTTGGTCAATTGGGTCTTGTCAGCGCCTTAAACAAAGTGATTTTTACTGGAATGGAGCAGCGAGCGAATCTACGGGCAATCTATCCTTGGGCCGTTATTATTTAACATATTTGTTATTGTCGACATAGGTTATTGTTTTCGCAACACAAAGTTCTTGCCATGCATTCAAGATGCCATTAATCCTACCTACCTTACTCTCAGTTACTCAGCAAGTACAAGCTCTTGCCCCTTACCTCTCAAAGAAAATACCTTGAAGCCATTATTTTATATAAAAGCGTCAGAAATAAATTCAATTGTATAAATCTGAACAACATGATTTGTTAAGCTGTACCTAGAACCTTTTACAGGCACTCTTTTTGCAGTGAACTGTTGCCAAACTAATTCTGGCCAAAACCTTTAAAAATATTGACATCTTCAATAATTGTTCAATGAGTAGATTCAAAAGCCTCACCTACTCCTATTTATTAAATAACAACAAATGTGTGTACTCTTTCTAAAAACCACCAAACATACTAAGGTCATACATCATGTAATCTTTATCTTAACTTTATTAATGCTCATTATACAACTTATTACTGTCCTTTCTGCTACTAAAACTGCTAACGATTATGCTCTTTTTTTACTTTTGTGTCGTATTATTTATATGTGTAGGGTGTTATGTGTATAGGGTACCTGTGGACAGCGTTGTGGGTTTGTATTATTACTAAAACTAGCTTCTACCCGCGACTTCGTTTACGTAGAAGTCGTAAGACACCACAATATACTAAAATAACAGCCACATACAGTCGTAAGCGGTACTGTTAAGAAGGAGATCTTTTTTTTTTTGAGGGTGGGAAGTCATCAAATAACTTCTCCCGTTCTGGGCGGAGCGGGAGATGTGAACGCCCGTGAACACTGTATGTGTTCAGGGGCGTATCGCAGTCTCGCAACTCGATGCTCTCCCTCGAGTTTGGGGCCACTCGCTGGTCTTCGGGGATTCAGGTTTGCTTCAGCCAGTCTTCTTCTCACTGTACTGTGACTAATGTAGTCCCTTCGGGTCTGAAGAAGCTGTTGCTGGACTTCAACTGTATTTAGGTGGCAATTTCTCAACACAGTGGAAACAATATAACGGTCTTCTCGGGCACTAGTACACCTGGGTCTGCCATTACCAGGTCTCCTCAAATGGTTTCCAGTCTCTTCGTACCTTCGCTTCTCCTTCTGGACCGTTCGTAACGTCACACCCACCATTATTGCGGTACGACGCATACTGATGCCTAGTTAGCTACCTAGAAAATTCATGATCCTAGCACATTCTTCAGGTGAAAGGGGCATGATAAATAAGTTTATGTGCTGTTGTCTAACTTAGCTTTTGTAACAAGACTCATCAATAAAGTTTTGTTTTCAAAAAATTTGAAAACAAAACTGGAACCAAAAAATTAATGGTAAAATTGTAATTCGAAAAGGATTATTTTTGATTTTAAAGTTTTTGTTAGCCATTTCTTAAAATAAGGTTACCGACTATGAAGTTTTATGTACAAAATTAAACTATTTTTCGAATCCTTTTTTTTCGAAATCTTGTGTACTTAAAAAGTTATTGCAATTTTAAAAGTATGATACTTAGTTTTGCAGGCCAGTGTACATTTAGACAAAAATTCTAAAAACTATATTTTGGTATTCAAATCGATCCCCAACCTCGTAGCAGTTACTTTTAAAATAAAATATTCATAGTACAATTTTGACTTCGCTACGATTTTATTATATTATTACTCGCACGCACACACACTTGTATATTATAGAAAGAGACAGAGAGATAAAGTCGTATGGAGGGGGCATAACGCTTTTCCTTACGTGACGATTTCTACCAGTAACTCCTACCGCAAGCCGCGTTAAGAAAATACGTTCCACAAATAAAGTCCAGCATGGTTCTGCAACATAAAAAAAAATTGGCACCGGTGGATACGGAAATAAAGAAATAAGGAAAATAGATATAATATATATTATGTAAAATACCAACAAACAAAACTGTATATACATAGTCTGCATGTCAACACCCGATGCAACTCAACTGCTTGCCTTTAGTGTCTATGATATCTCTGTGTCCAATGAAGGCACCGCAGATGCGGGTGTATGAAGAAAACATACAACTGTCAATGGAGTTTGAGAAACTACAAATATAAAGTAGGTAACACAACAAAAAACAATCACAATTTCAATGACAAACAACGGAAAAACCGCTGCTATGAGATTTGAACCAAATTAAATAATAATTCGACTAAAGATGCCTGAAAGTGTTGTTTAGGAACATATAGAGACCCGTCGAACGAAAAAAAACGTGACAAAAGTATCGTGACGGTTTCGCCAAGTGTGCAGAGTGTACGTGCGAAAAAGTGAAACATCTGCTCTGCCTGTTTTGTGAAAATTCGTCACCATTACAACTGCGTAAACACCAAGAGTTGGCTGAAAGTGGTATCTTTTTGAAGCTCTTTTTTCAGTGTTGTATAAAGGCGAATGGGATTTTTGATTGCATGGTATGATTTTTCTACCCCTCTTCTGTCAATAAGAAGTAAAGAAAAAACAATTGGTCTATTGTTACAAAATAAATCTTAAATAACGGCCTCGACTTACGAGTTGTAGGTCGTGGGTTCGAAACCAGGCAGGTGCTTCATTTTATGTAAACTGCTCTCAAAACGGTGAAGGAAAACATCGTGAGGAAACCGGCATGTCCTAGAACTGAAAATTCGAAGACATGTGACAACTTTCAAACCGCACTGGGCCCGCGTCGTGGATTACGGTGCACTCTCTCTCACAGAGAAGAGGCTTGTGTTCCAGCAGTGGGAACATTATAACTGATTATGCTAATGTATGCTTACTGTGATTAGATTTGAACGGTGGTTCCTCAACTAGGCATCGCCTGTATATATATAATCATAATACGTCATCATA
Source organism: Atethmia centrago (assembly GCA_905333075.3). Lineage (NCBI taxonomy): Eukaryota > Metazoa > Arthropoda > Insecta > Lepidoptera > Noctuidae > Atethmia > Atethmia centrago. The sequence continues at coordinate 27,080,740 of HG995380.1, read as the reverse complement.
AATAAAAAAAATTGGACGGACGATAATTTTACGTGATAACGAGAGAGAGATCCGCACAAGCCGAACGCTGAGGCCGATCGTGCCTCTCTATCGCTAGTTCCGCGCTCTCGCTTGCACGCTCGGCTCAGGCGGAACGTGAGAATGAGTCATGCCTTTTCGTGCGTGTAGCCGGCGTTCATCGATTTATAAGACGTTATCACGTTAAAATAAATAGACATCTATGTGGTAACTTAAATTTGAATTCAGAATATTTGAAAATGGACATAATGGTTAATCAAATATGGATAGCGAACTATCAAGATAAAATAAAAATAAATTTTAAATAAAAGAATGAGTACCTACATGCCTCGCCGTGGGCTACAACCCAAAAACATTAAAGAAAGTAAGTTATCGGTAATTATGTAGAATCAATAGTATAATCAAACAGTGGGTCGTCTTAGGGGTGATTATTTTAATGAGTAATAGGTCTTATACCCATGAAAATTTCCCTCCGAGGCTTCGAACTATTGGATAATATATAGATTTTCATCACGTAATATTCATTGGTCTAGTGGTCGCAAGCGGTACTGCTGAACATGAGGTCCTGGGTTCGATTCCCAGGTCGGGCAGAATTGTTGGGTTTTTTCTTCAGAAATCTTTTGGTCGCAGGCACGAGTCTGGATTTTTGCCCGGTCGATGGCAATTGGCTCGCTCCCTATTACATGGGACTTAAAAACATAACTGGGGAAATGTGGGTGTAGTGTAGGTACGCCTCTGCCCAACCTTTCGGGGATTACAGGTGTGATGTTGTTATGTTTTTTGTTATACCTACTAGCTCACCCGGCGAACTTCGTACCGCCTAATAGTCTATGAATGTATTGATACCTAATAGCTAAATTTAATTTATGATTTTAATTAACGTACTAAAATTAATACAAAAAACTATTACGTTTAATAGTTCATTAGGACAATATATATAGATCGTCCACCTGGCTATTGATCCAACCAACGACAGGCCTCCTCCCTTTGTGTCATGCTTCCCTGGTCTGTGCGAGTCTCATCCAGGTCTTCCTCGCGATCTTCTGTAGACCGTCCACCTAGCTATTGATCCAACCAACGACAGGCCTCCTCCCTTTGTGCTATGCTTCTCTGGTCTGTGCGAGTCTCATTTAGGTCTTCCTCGCGATCTTCTGTAAATCGTCCACCTGGCTATTAATCCAACCAACGACAGGCCTCCTCCCTTTTGTGCTATGCTTCCCGGGCCTGTGCGAGTCTCATCCAGGTCTTCCTCGCGATCTTTTGTAGATCGTCCACAAGGCTATTGATCCAAGGCTGTTGATCCAACCAACGACAGACCACGTCCCTATGTGCCATGCTTCCCTGGTCTGTGCGAGTCTCATCCAGGTCTTCCTCGCGATCTTTTGTAGATCATCCACCTAGCTAGATTTGGATCTAGCCTGTCCCTGTCCTGTGTGTTTGGCCTGAGGTTGGTTGGCCAACGACAGGCCTCCTCCCTTTGTGACATGCTTCCCAATTTTGTGCAGTCTCATCCAGGTCTTCCTCAAGATCTTCTGTAGATCGTACACCTGGCTATTATTTTGTTTATTTTAATAGTTATTCTGCTATTCGGGTAGAGACGAATCCAACAAATTAGAGATCATCAAAATCGATCCAGCCGTTCTTGAGTTATAAATGGGGTAACTAACCCGACTTTGTTTTATATATATATATATATATATATATATATATATATATATATATATATATAGATTTATTAGTTAACCCTTTCTAAAACCGTTACCACGTGAAGTTTCCAATGTAACTCTACTGTTTATATTTAAATGATAAGCAGAAATTCATTGCATCCCTCGGTATCTTGTGATTATGAATTTCGGTTGCATCCGGCTGCTTTGAGATGGTCTCTTTGACTGGAATTAGGGTGTGGCCCCAGTGGCAGAATGTGTGAGGAAAGAGAAGTAGGTGCGTATGTTGATAAGTAATCTATTAATGGTAGGCGCTACTTAAGAAAAATATGAAATGAAATGATTTTTATTTCTGTAAGTAGGTTTTTACAATCACTTTTACGTCAAACATATTAAAAAAAAACTAGATGAGGTCTGTGTTTCCTATAAGACTACTGTGCGAAGAAAGGCCGAAACAAACTTAGAGGTCACAGTCTCTTTAAGTCCAGACATAATCTTGGTCGGATCATGTGAAGACCATGTAGATTGGTGTCTGAAATGGTCTTTTGATGACTTCTACTCAAGAATATAAGAAGCAATACTGAATTCTCGCTATATATTTCAAGAGGACGTGCTCACTTTTACACGCCTATCACTTAACTGTTCGTTTGTGAAAACAATCGCCGCATATTAAATTTTGAAACTAATTCTAAATTCGCTTGAATGGTCGAATGGATCCAGAGTCATTTGTTTACCAGCCTTCATGGTGCAAGGTTCCCTTTGGTAGACCTACTCAGCTTTTTATTCACGTCCTATTTAAAAATATTAAATACAAATGCTGGATAAACACTTTGTGCTGCACTTTGAGCACTCAGGCAGTTGCTGTAGATACAGATAAGCAATTTTATGCCTGACACATAAAAAAATCGGGTTATAAATTTTTCAAACAACACCTAAATTCCTCGAAGGGTAAGTAATCGAGCAGGTGCACCTATAGTTTACCAACATTTCGCATTGATTTTTATTTTTTAGGGTTCCGTATCTCAAAAGGAAAAAATCGGAACCCTTGTAGGATCACTCGTGTGTCTGTTGTCTGTCAGTTCTTCTGTCACAGCCAATTTGCTCCGAATCTACTGGACCGAGTAAGTTGAAACTTGGTATATATATGAGTTTCTATGGCCCAAAACTCGGCCGTGTAACGTAAATAAATGAATTTTGAATATGAGGGACACTTTTGGGGGAAAAATTTGAAAAAGAAAACAAAGTTTTGTAAACTGTACCGTGTGACATATCAAATGAAAGGCCTTGATGTGAAGGAATGCAATTTTTTTTGTTAATAATTTTCAAATTAATACTTTTAAAATTATGTATGAGAATAGATGAAAATTACCATTCCCTTATCTCCGAAACTACTGAGCCGAAAATTTTTGTGTGTTTCTTTACTTAGATTACAGAAAATTACTATAAGAAGTCTATGGTGTTAAAATAACATGGTAAATCTCTCGATATGGTGCGCACAAACTTACATTTGCAGTTGGAATGTATGGGAGAACATATTTTTCAATAAGTTTGTTCTTGGAATAAATTATCTTGGAAAAAACATGGTAGATAACATATTCATTGTACGGAACCCTCACCACGCGAGTTGTGCTTGCACTTGTCCGGTTTTTTTTAATATTTCTGCATATTCACAAATAAGCTAAAATAAGGTCTAGGTTGAAGCTTGCAGAGTTCTCAATTTTTTTGGCAGTCAACTGAAGTGCAAACATTTAAATGCAATTTTCCTAGAGAATAAACATCAAAATCAAAAGTCATTCATTCAAACTAGGCTGAGAATCAGCACTTTTCGAATGTCGAAATTACATAAGACAGTCCCCCAAAATCGCCCGCCCTTCACCACTTCCTAGTGCATATGCTGGGAAGAAGAAGTGGCGCAACGAACTCCCCAGCAGCACACCTGTCTGTTTAGTTATATAAACTTGATTATATACAAATCGTATGCAAAGTAATTAACACTACAAAACACAAAACATTAAATTAAATTACTTGCCATTTGTTAGTTAGCAACGCCAATATACCAACAAAACAATGAAAGATGTACTCAAGCAGAAATAAAAATTACAACATAAAAAGGTAAACAGAACTTAATACCTAAACAAAAGCCTTCAAGCATATAGGGCGTGCCCGCTTATACAAGGTGTCGTTTTGCATCCTCGTCAAATTCAACGAGGTAACTATGCTAATGATTCTCGACACGAATCAATAATAAAATAAGTAGATCTTTTTTTTTATTTTTTTTCTAAATTTCGGAAATCGGAATGTGTGGGACACGCGTGATAAAACGCGGCCCGTGTGATACCGTACTGTAACTGCCCTTTTACACACACACTTCCGCATACGCACCGGGGTAATTATGTTATGTGAAAGTGGTGTAGTTCTAAAATACTGTCAAACTTAAATAACTAAAAAAACAAGTATGTATTAATTATTGAGCAGGTATTGTAATTTTATTTGATTATATATGTCTTTCATAGCAGCCGCCTGAAATTTGACGAGGATGCAAAACGACACCTTGTATAAGGCTATAGCTGTAAATAAAATACTGCAGTTCGCATCACTGTTAGTGTGCCCCTACCTCTACCCCGTTATGGCCGTTTAGACACACAATTTCGACGCAATGATTAAATAGTTGAAATAGATGGTGGTTGCAGTTTAGTGAGCGCCATTGTTGTATTCGTTCGAATTAACGAGGATCAGCGGAGTAATTGTAGTACACACTATCAGTAGCAAAGTTCAACAACATTCATTGTGTTATTTACGTGGTTGAGCAGAAAAAAAAATTCGAACCTAATAAAATATGAAGCAATGGAAAGAAAATACGTTTATTTGCGGTAAACATGACGCAAGGAAGAAACACAAATATAAAAAAGAAACAATTTGGGGGAGAATATGCGTCACATCCACGCAAAATGGCCAACGCTCAGCATAATGCTGTGACCCCATGCGAGACAGAGCTCCAGCGTGATTAGCACCCGGGCGGATTTCCGGCCACCGTAGGCGCGGGCTTGCGGACGGTGAGCAATGGGTAGCTCACCGTCCGGTAAGGACCAGGCCCGGGTCGACGGCGCGTTGTATTGCACGCGCGCCTCAAAGAGATGTCATCAGCACAAATGTAGGGATCCACTAGGGCCGATGCCTGCCGGGGTCGCGGGAAGGTACTAATGGGTCACCGAGGCCCCCGCAACACAGGCAACGGAAGGAATACGGGTGGGTTTTAGTCAGTAAGAGTCTGACACACCCTCCCGCTTCGCCCAGAGCGGGAGAAGTTATCTGATGATTTCCAATCCAAAAAAAAAAAAGCGCGATTAGCAATATATTTCAGAAACATTCAGATTATGACTGATGGTGTGTTATGCTATTAGGACGCAGGCCGACGACAGTTTTCCTAAAGAATGTCGTATGATACCAGGTCGAAGGCTTTTGAGAGATCCAAGAACGCCGCATAAACTGGTGTACTCCTGTCAGCGTAGTACCCGACAGTGTACTTACATAATCAGCCTATAATGTTCCCACTGCTGGGACACAGGCCTCCTCTCTGTGAGAGGGCCGTAATCTACCTCGCGGGCCCAGTGCGGGTTGGTAGATGTCACATGTCTTCGACTTTTTGGTTCTAGGACATGCCGGTTTCCTCACGATGTTTTCCTTCACCGTTTTGAGAGCAGTGGTGATGAAATCATTTACACAAAGTAAAGCGCCTGCCTGGGTTCGAATCTACGACCTACAACTCGTAAGTCGCGGACGTTATCACACAGTGTACTTAAGGCACGCGATTGCACTATCGATGGGTAATCCAGGTCGGAAACCAAATTGAGCATTGTGTAACGGTATATATTTCTCTAGTTATCCGTTAAGCACACTGTCAAGCACCTTAGCGACCATCGTTTCCAGAGAAATAGGCCTATATAATTCGACCGATCTGAGTCTGAGTGATGAGTCTCCTGTTTTGTTTTGAATTACTGGGTTTTAAACGGCAGTTATAAAACACGAGTATAAATTAGTATGTAGTGTAGTTACAGTAAATTTGATGCATTATGTAGAGATGGGGATTTTTCGTGCGTTGTCGCAGGGTACAAGTAAGATTTCCGATAAAATGAAGCATCTATCCCCCCCCTAACACCCTATCGGCGGGGTTGGACCCTATCAGAATACCAGCGCTGCGGCATTTATTTTTTAAATATCTATATTATGCTAAATTTTGTTACATTTAAATGCTCCTTTTTTACTTTTTGTAGGTATTTATTGTACGTGTCCCAAATAAAATATTATTCTTTCTTTCTTTCTTCTATCTTAGAGGGAGAAAGGGTAGTAAAGAAGGCATGACAATAGCTGGGTACTGCAATAAAATGAATAAAATAATAATTGGTTGACTGTAAAGTCGGTTTACGGACGATAATTTTACTTGATAACGAGAGAGAGATGCGTCACAAGCCGAACGCTTAGGCCGATCGTGCCTCTCTATCGCTAGTTCCACGCTCTCGCTTGCACGCTCGGCTCAGGCGGAACGTGACACTTTTTCGTGCGTGCAGCCGGCGTTCATCGATTTATAAGACGTTATCACGTCAACGGGCACGCCCTTTATGCTTGGAGGCTTTTATTTGGGTATTAGTTCTGTTTACGTTTTTATCTCTGCTTGAGAATTTATAGTTTCGGTGATTATCTTTTCTTTTTTTTTTGTTGGTATAGTGGTGTGCTAGCTGACATATGGCTAATAATTTAATGTTTTGTGTTGCACGTAATGTAAATTGTTTTGCATACTGTTGTATAGAATCCATTTTTTTTTCTCTAACTGAACAGACAGCTGTGCTGCTGGGGAGTTTGTTGGCTACTTCTTCTTCCTAGTTAAAGCACTAGGAAGTGTTGAAGGGCGGGCGTTTTGGGGGACTGTCTTATGTAATTTTGACGTTTGAAAAGTGCTAATTCTCAGCCTAGTTTGAATAAATGACTTTTGATTTTGATTTTGAAATAGAGACTTATCATTAAACAATTCTAGCATACAATTGGGTTTCTGTTTCTAGCTTCGTAGAATCGGTGCGAATGTATATATTTATTATACTCAATACTTTTATTGCATTCCACATGTAGGTATTCTTAGGTGGTAAACTTATAATTAGATCATATGGGGTGTAGGACACAGCAAAATAACTGAGTTAGGAGAGAGGAAGCATTCGTTAACTATATAACATTACTTACCATCATCTGCCTAGCCTGGTCCCAACTATGTTGGGGTCGGCTTCCAGTCTTAAGGGATACAGCTGAATACCAATATTTTACAAGGAAGGACTGCCTATCTGACCTCCACAACCCAGTTACTGGGTAACACGATACCCCTTGGTAAGACTGGTTGTCAGACTTTCGAGCTTCTGACGACCCGTAACGACTGTCAAAGATCCACGAATGACAGCCGGGGCCAACGGCTTAACGTGCTTTCCAAAGCATGGAGGGGTCCTTGGTATGTAAATAATTAGGTACATAACATTCCTTACCGAACTACTATAATATAATAATGATGTATCTACATCATTATTATTATATTTGATTTCAAAATTTGTATCTGTAATTTGTGTACATAATAAAGAGTATTTTATTCTATTCTATTCAAGATGTTTTTTGAGATAAGTTAATAGCTTTAATATAAAATATAATCAGGTATCTATTGAGAGATGTAATCATAATAATGAATAAAACAAATAAAATCAAAGATCCACGAATGGCAGCCGGGATCAACGGCTTTTTTTTTTTTTGGGTGGGAAATCATCAAATAACTTCTCCCGCTCTGGGCGGAGCGGGAGGGTGTGTCAGACTCTTACTGACTAAAACCCACCCGTATTCCTTCTTGTTGCCTGTGTTGCGGGAGTCTTGAGTGCCTAAGTTATGATTTTATAAGTCTATCATAGATATTCGTATATCGAGTAATAGCTTTTACTTAGCAAAAATGATGAATTTTTTTTTAATATGTTAATTTTCTCTTCTTTTTAATAGATTTTTATAGTTAATTATAGCTTTTGCCCACGGCTTCGCCCAGGTGGAGGTCGGCAACTATCCCACGGGAACGTACTACCGAGATAAAAATATCGTATGTGTTAATCCAGGGTATAGACTATCTGAGGCCAAATTTCATCCAAATCCGTTCAGCCATTTTTGCGTGATTGACAAACCTCCAAACTTTCTTATTAAAATTTATAATATTACTAACATTTGTCAGTGGCTTCGCCCGCGTATAACATACGTATGTATGTGTATCCTTTTAATAAACATGACTTCACATTATTTTATAATATTATTATGTAGGAAGGTCTTAAAATGTTTTTGAATAATAACTTAGTTACATAATTATAATTATAGCTTAAGAGGGGACAGTGCTATGTGTGGTATTATTGTATCTCATAATAAGAACACGATGTGAGGGTATGTAGAAATGCTTTTATCCCACCTAAAACATTTTCATGTAAAATATGACGAGACCACATGGCTCGCACTGTCAAAAACTTATCAAATCTCATGTAGAGTCAAGCTCCATACTCTAAACGCCCTAACTCTACAAGCCCTAACTTCACAAACTCTACACCTTAGTCAAAATATGTGGATTGGCCATTTCGGTACATTCACATGGGCGTGGTGGCCCAGTGGTAACGGCCGCGACTTACGAGTTGTAGATTGTAGGTTCAAACCCAGACAGGCGCTTTACTTTGTGTAAATGATTTAGATCACCACTGCTCTCAAAACGGTGAAGGAAAACATCGTGAGGAAACCGGCATGTCCTAGAACCAAAAATTCGAAGACATGTGACATCTACCAACCCGCACTGGGCCCGCTTGGTGGATTACGGCCCACTGCCTCTCACAGAGAGGAGGCCTGTGTCCCAGCAGTGGGAACATTATAGGCTGATTATGTCCATGGGCGTAAGGTGAACAATTTATTCACTGTTCATTACTTTTCTGTTATACAATAGTTCTTGTAGTAACGAAACGGCCAAGCCACATATTTTACCGAAGGTGTAGGTAATCGGCTCATCATTTTACAATTTACTGTAAACTATAGAGGAATACAAACAATGCAATATTGCTCATCCCCCATAGCAAATAGCGTGATAATATGTAGCCTACCGACTTACTAGACTTATAGGGAATATTTATGCAAAAAATAACAGGATCTATCCGGTAGAATTTGCGTGATGCTGGAACATACATTCAGACAAACAGACGAAAATATAAAAACTATATTTTTGTCATTAGAATCAATCCCAGATCTCGTAGCAATTACTTTTTCAAAAATATTCAATGTACAATGTTTACTTCGCGCTACGATTTTATTATAATTTATGTACACAGGGCTACACATCAAGCTGTACATTTCCAGTATAAGCTGATCTCGCATTGTATAGGATTTCCGTACAATGTGAGGTCAGCGTAAACTGGAAACGTATAGCTTGTTGTGTAGCCGTTTGTACGTGGATATAAGTAGATAAGTGGGGTGGTAGGATTTAAATGAAATTATCTGCATTGGTCATGTTGGTAATACGCGAAAGTCGGAAGTTGGTGTGTTATTATAATATATTAAAATTATTTTCTCGGAAAGGGCACTTGACCGGAACTACGTGCGGGCGCCAGATGTATGGCAACAATGCGATAACATTTTAATATTTTTTTATTTATTTTCCAACTCACATCTATCATGACTGGGTAACCTATTGCGATAGTGTACTTATCTAATGTCTTATCCTTACTTATTATCAACTTATTAATCGTTTACGAGTTTTTTCTTGATTATTTTATTATAACTTGTTATTTTAATTTTACTGTAAACAAAGCGATTTTTGATAACCATTTTCTAAACCTCTGTATGTACAACTGTCGTTGTCTAATAGACATACCTATACTTTATTAACCTTAAATTAATCATTGTACTGACGTGTGTTCACATAATTTCTAGCCTATTTCTATACGTGAGGACTTGTAATTGGCTTTCTGTTGTCTATGTTTGTTTATGTTAAGTTTTTATATAGCTGTAAGTCTTCCATAGTGTCATAAATAAATAAATAAATTAATAAATATAAAAAAGGGGCACAATTACAATAAGTAACTTGACAATTAAAATAGAACACAGTTCCTTATTTGCCTGAACTAGGTTGAACCTGTGCTTCAGGCTGGGAAGTTAGTTAAATTAAGAATGAATATAAAGTAAAAACTAAATTAATTTAATTAAGTAAATACATTCATTACATTTTGTAACTTATTTTACAGACAATGCATTCTTTTTGAACTCACTCAGAGAACAACAGAATAGGTCCGTGTCACTAGCTATGAGGTTGAAATGAAATGAAATTGTTTTTCTGTAAATAGGATATCAGAATCACTTCTACACGTCATATTAAAAAAAAAAAAGCTAGATGGGGTCAACATTTCCTATCTTACTACCTCTGAGAAGAAATGGCGAAACAAACTCAAGGGTCATGAGGAGTGTTGAGAGGAGTGTACGCGTCAGTGGCGCCACACTTAAAATATTTGTGCTCGCGCGCGGCTCCGCTAGCAGCCGTGGCTGCTGTCGTCGCCACACGTAGCTGTCCGGAACAGACAAACCTATGTGCCCTAAAATGTCCGAATTATGTACCTTCCCTCTAAGTACTTTGAATATGTACGAGATGAGTGCGAGATCCCTCCTGACCCTCAGTTCGTAATATCCAACCATACCCAAAATAAATAAAGTTAGGTACATACGCGGATAAAATGGCTATACACCAAACCAGCGCAAGTACAAGTACCTCACAAACGAGTTTTGTACTCTCTCGAGCATGAAACTGTATTTAGATTCGTGTGGAGCCCCAAATGACTGCGTTACATTCTAATTGTCTTCTAACTACAGCATTATATAAGGAGATAACCGCTTTAATTTTATTAAAACCACAATATGAGAGGTTCTGTATTATTATGGCAATATTATTATATATATTTAACATGCAATAAGCTCGTCTACTGTGTATCGTTACAATAGGTCGGAGAACCAGTCGTAGGTCACATTTAAAATTAAAATTAGTAACAAAAATATAAAAGGTAAAATTTGAGTAGGAGTTCTAGACTTCAAGTTCTCCCAGATCGGGACGCTTGGATGGCAGGAACTGGGAACGGCAGGTAGCAGCGGAATAGGACATGGACGAGGCTGTAGTGTCTGCCGTCGTAGTGGAACAGAATGAGGACGAGGCTTTAGAGTCTTGCGTTGTACTTGATCAGGTGGCGGTAGTCAGCATCTCTGTCCAGGGAAGGAAAAGGTTTTCGTAAGCATTTCAGCCGAAAGACATCCACTGGTGGACATAGGTCCCTAAACCATTAGAATGCCTGTAAGGATTTCCTAGTATACTTTTATTTCTGAAATAATATTTAATCAGTTCTCCCTATTTATAGGTACTACATTTGTAGAACTTTCTAAATCCCCAGCATTAGTATTTTTCTCCGAATAATATATTTTAAAAGAATAGGTACCCTGAGTTCCTTAATACAATATGTGGTACCAGATTAAGAACTAAAATCCTACTGTTGTACTAGCAGTGCAAACTAACCCGTCAAAGTTCGTACCAAAATAGTAAAAAGGTAATGCTTTGTCAATCTATGGTATTCCAGGATTAAGGCTTATAGTACCTGAATCATTGGTATAGTAGTGAGATCCTGGGCTCGTTTCCCAGGTTGTTCCCGTGATCTTGTCTGTGCCTAACCTTCTATGGCAGACAGGTGTGTTTTGTACTTATAGGCACACTACTTTGCAATTAGTGAGCCCATCATATTTATGCCTACAAAATCCAAATAACGTAACATAACATCACGGCTTAGATGGTTTGGTCTACGGTTGTCGCGGAAGGTGAGGACGCCGTGGCGCCTCTCTAGACACTTCTCAAAGAGGGGACTTATCGTCGCAATGGTGGCGTGCCCAGCAGCCCAGCACTGGGTTGCTGGGCACGCCACCATTGCGACGATAAGTCCCCTCTTTGAGAAGTGTCTAGAGAGGCGCCACGGCGTCCTCACCTTCCGCCTGACGCAGGTCCTTACCGGACACGGCAGCTTCGGGAGGTTCCTGTGTCGGATAAGGCGGGAGGAAACGCCCGGGTGTCACCACTGTGTGGATCGCTCGGAGGACACGGTGGAGCATACGGTGGAGATCAGCCCGGTTTGGGCAGAGCACCGCCGTGTCCTCGTGGAGGCGATCGGCGGCAGAGATCTCTCGCGTCCGGCCCTGGTTCAGGCCATGGTACGGAGCGAGATGACATGGGCAGCCGTCAGCACATATGTGACACTAGGGCCGATGCCTGCCGGGGTCGCGGGAAGGTACTAAAGGGTCACCGAGGCCCCTGGCAACGCAGGCAACAGGAAGGAATACGGGTGGGTTTTAGTCAGTAAGAGTCTGACACACCCTCCCGCTCCGCCCAGAGCGGGAGAAGTTATTTGATGATTTCCCATCCAAAAAAAGATGGTTTGGTCATGTTGAGAGGATGAATGAAAGGCGACACTAATAAAAGGTATTTACAAGGCAGATGTGAGTGGAAATGCCGGGAGGGGACGCCCCAGAAAGACATATCGCACCCTTAAAATTACAATGACGTAAGTGCAAATACTATACAATCGAGAAAAATGCATTTGAAACTTTTAATTTACATTTTACTCAATAACTCTTTTGTATCGACAATATCTGTAAAAAGTTAACATAACACGGGTACTGGATTATTATTACTTTGATATCACTAAAATATATGTAAAAGAATAAAAAAATGTGACGAACAATGACGTAAAGGTACAACATTTGTCAAATTAAAAATAATCAATTAATCATTATTTAAATAATATGCCCAAAAAAGGAAAAGATATAATTAAAAGTTAGCGTCTAACTTGAAACCGGCAAACAGAAATCATTAACTTTCGAGTTATAAAGGAAAAACGATAAATAGGTGGTACTTTTTTGAAGAAAGCAAATAAAACACAGGTTAAAGTAATCAACGTTTATTTGTACTATTAAGCATAATCAGTCTTCTGAAGATATAAAATATTTTTTTAACACTTACTATAAACCTTATTAGGTTTATATTAAGTGTCAAAATAATATTTTATATTTTATTTAGTATTAAAAAATGTTATTTTGTCCTTTGACTTAAAATCACTTAACAATGAACTTATTAATTATTAACTTTTACTTTTAAATCAGTCTTCTATTATTTCTTTGATATTATTAATCTTAATACTTATTTATTGTATCATTAACTAAACTGTCTAAACTTTAATAATCACCTATTCATATTTAGTAGCTGATAGACATGTCTCATAAGAATTAAATAAAAAAAATAGAATGATAAACTACAGGTTCCTGTAATATTCTGCATAGTAATGAGGTACTATATTCTTCTCAATTAATTGCAATATATCTTGTTTCTTGCGTTCAGATATTGGTATTTTAGAATTATATGCTGGCTTAAGGTGTACCTCATCAATCGATATAGTTGGTCTGCTAGTGCGTAAATTTCTCTGCACTGTTATATTAGCTTGCAACATGTTTTCAGTTTTATATGATAGTTTAAATTCAAACGTATTCTTATTCTTTGTAAATTGGACCACTTTTATTTCGCTCAATTTAATTTGATCGCCATGAACATTTTTATATAAATTTAGGTTTAACTCCTCTGCTAATACTTTCAGATCAAAAAAGCTGTCATAAGTTACACTTGAGTCAATGTTCCTCTTATAAAAGTAAAAAAAAATGGCCTAATTACCTTAGCGTCGTTGTAGCACTGTGAAGCAACAAACTCATCCCGCTCCCCGCGAGTAACTGACCAATCAGTCGTTGTTGTTTTCAAGTCTCGCTCAATTTGACGTTGACGCTACTACCATCTAGCGGCATTTATGGTAATTACAAAAGAGTCAATGTTCCTTACAATAGTTAAGCACTTTTTATAGTGTTTGTTATACTTAAGTCATTTTAACGAAATTTTGCACTTGCGTCGTTGTAATTCTAAGGGTGCGATATAGTGACCTACCTCATTAATGATGTTCTTCAAAAAGGTCAGGTGCGTATTACTCGTAAACGAAGCAAAAGGAGTATGTAAGGAGCATAGCAGGTGGCGTTCTATAGTTTCTGCCTACCCCTATGGGAAGAAGGCGTGAGTTTATGTATGTGTGTATGTGTAACATCACGGCCTGTGTTCCCCGAAAGGTGAGGCAGATGTGCACAGTAGACTCACATTTCGCCAAATATAAAAATACTTCTTAAATAAATCAGCGACCCGCAAAAGGACATTAGGGCCTTCCGCCATTAACATGTAAAAAGTGATGATGAGCATTGTTCCCCCCTTCCCTCCTACACCCCCTCAGAGCATATCCCGTGAAGTTTTTGCACAGCTACGGAGACGGCTATGTTTACATGAAATATTGCTCCTTCCTTCCTTACCTTCACGCTCTGTTAAGTGTATGGGGTTGGGTAGAGTTGTTGAGTTGTATGCGACACGGAAGTGGCGTCTGATTGGCTGGTGGAGTGTTTGTGACGAAAGTTCATGATGTAAATGACATTTTTGACTTTGATAGTCAAAACTGTTATAGTTTGAGGGTTATCAATACCAAGAAAAATAATTGCCTGAATGAAACATAATAGTTATAATGTACACAAGATTACCTACTTTATGTTTAATTGCTCGTTAATTGATTAATTGACGCTAAGTATCCTGGAAATTGATGTTTAATTACACGCACACGTTATCATGAAATAATTGTGACCTCAAGAATGACCTATATTTTAAACACGTAAGAAATTAAGGCTGTTATCAACTAAAAATAAAATGACGTTACATTTTTTGTTTGTTTTGTAAGAGTACAATAAGTAGAAGTGGAAGTACTGATCCGATTTAAATAAACATTCATTTCAAACTCAAACTTAAACTCAATGCATTTATTTCAAATAAACCAATTACATGCACTTTTGAATTGTCAAGGGGTGGTCAGTCAGAAATATGAAGCTAGTTTCCAATTTAAAATCAAAATAAAAAAAAATAAAACTCATTTATTTAAACGAGGCTGAGAAACAGCGCTTTTCAAACGTCAAAATTACGTAAGACAGTCCCCAAAATGGGGGGCTTCACTACTTCCTAGTGTTTTAGCTGAGAAGAAGAAGTGGCTCAACAAACTCCCCAGCAGCACAGCTGTCTGTTCAGTTAGAAAAACTTCATTAATAGAAAGCTAAACTATTGCCGAGTGCGATGGGATATGTTTTATGGTATGTATAGTTGATTTCTACGCAGACAAAGTCGCGCACAAGAAGCTAGTATTTAATAAAATAATGTACAGTCGGTAGCACATCAACTACTTACCACAAACTGTCAAATTTTCTCATTAGATTTTGAACTTAACAATCAACATATTAATGTTTAAAATCATTTGGAGACATTTGACAGTTTGTGGGAACTTGATGTGTTAGCGACTGTACACCGTAATTAACTGAAATATTTAACTGAAAAACTAGCAGAGGTGTAAAGCTAAAACTAACAAATCCTACTGACCACAGCGTTATTAAGATGCTGACAACACCTAAACCGCGGTCACTGTCAGATTGCATAGAAAAGAAAGAGAAGCGCGATGACAAGACGCTTGTAATTTTTTGCAAAATATGAAGCAATTATCTATTTACTCAAAATTGTGTTGAGTAATCGAAAATAAAATAAGACGTTCTTGTTATTAATTAAATACTTAACGTATGTTGATATTTAATAGAGATATTTTGGATTAGAACTCAAGGTAAGAGGTTAGTTTAACGTTATTTTGTATCGAGATTTGTTTTTCAAAACGTGTTTTGGTAACAACCAAATTCTGGGAAGTATGGTAAAAATTAACAAATATTTTTTCCGCTACCACAAACTATACAGATTTGGCATTTTTTTTCTTAAGACAAGCCTATTTTGGTCATTTGCGTCTTGTCAGCGCTTTAACAACTGGCCACATTTGGAACTAGCTGAGGTCATC
Source organism: Atethmia centrago (assembly GCA_905333075.3). Lineage (NCBI taxonomy): Eukaryota > Metazoa > Arthropoda > Insecta > Lepidoptera > Noctuidae > Atethmia > Atethmia centrago. The sequence goes on along the minus strand of HG995380.1, from coordinate 27,065,040 downwards.
ATCAACCTAAACCTACACCCACTGCTAAACATATTTTAGTCAATTAGGTCTTGTCAGCGCCTTAAAACTTAGTGCAAAAGTTTACCTAAGGTCACTCTCATTTGACCCTGTATATTTTCGGTACAATATTGAAATCGGATTTTCTCGAGATGTGCAGATTTATTTTTATCTGACCAAGATTTTGTCTGGACTTTAAAAGAGACTGTCCTCTGAGTTTGATTCGGCCTTTCTTCTCAGAGTAGTCAGATAGGAAACGCCGACCTCATCTAGCTTTATTTTAAAAATATGATTGACGTGTAAAAGTGTTTGTACAAACCTACTTACAGAAAATAAACATTTATCATTTATCATAGGTTTGACTAAGGGCTGATTTTTCAATAGTCAGATAACTTTTATCTGAGGAATAAAAATATCGGTTTGATATTTTCTATAGATAAGCTGTCAAACCGCCATTTTTATTATAAATATTATTGATTCGATTTATTTGCTTCGTTTTCTGAATCATCATCAAAAAATGTTGTGTTAAATAATTATAGGGCCATACCACTCAACTCTTATCGTGGAACCGATGATTTTGATACCCCCTTTAAAGTTTCAACGAAAAACGAAGACTGAATTTGACAGTGATATTTTGCTTGTAATAGAATAAAATAGGAGAGAATTTATTTCCAACCTAAGTGTTACATTGTATACCATAACTTATATTAAGACTAAGTATTAATCATAATAAGTATTTACAATAAGTTTCCAAAAAACGCATTCTTAAAAAATTATCATCCTCAATTAGTAGTCATTTCGTACGGTAAAATGAAATGTTTTACCTTGGATATTAACTAAACAAAAAAAAAATCCGATGTTAGAACTATGTTTGAACGAATAAACTAATTGGCGGTATACAGAAAAAAATTCTTTACCTTCCACGCTAGTCATAGACTGTGTTACGGCAAGGTAATGTATAAGATAATGAATAACTCAAATATTTTAACATCACCTATGATTGAAATGATACTCAGTATGATTGAATACTACTTAATTAAAACTAATAATTTACCACCAACTACTAAATAAATCATCTGCACGAAATTAACACAAATAGCTAGTAAATAAAACAGAACCTGCAAAAGCCGAATCAACACGCCACAAATTCGAGCCTAAAAACGTTCATATTTATTTTACGAGTCAAAAACAAACCACAAACAATAATTTATCAGTGCACTGACAACCCTAACATATGAGACAGGCGATCAGATACGAAATAGGCAATTTTACATTTGTACAATGAGAGTAATTATTTGGATACATGTCTCTGTGTTGTTTGGATTGGATATGTTTTGGATAGGTAATATACTTTATATCCCATCTATTCGAAAAGAGGCGAAGGGTTCCTCGATAAGTGCGAGCAAAATGGGTCATTCCGGCGCACTTATTATATTATGTGCGCTGGAATGGGTCATTCACTCAGTGACGAAATGACTTTTGAATTTGGTACACTATTTAATTAAAAAGTTAGAATGCAATTCGCTTCGATAAAGCCCTAGCCGGCAATAAGAAAAGAAGCGCGCTTGCCGACGCAGCATAGAACAAACAAAAAAAAAAAAATACACGGGAACTTCTTATTCGTTTTTTCATTACTTTTTGTCAACATTTTTAATTTGATATTAATATAAATTTGTAATTACGTTACGTAAATATAAATATTCGTCGCTACTAAAAGCATCTCTTATTTATTTTTCTCATAGAGGGGGATGAAAAGCAGAGTGTGCCACACGGTACCAAAATTATTAAACCTCGAGCGACGTACTTTGAATCCCTCGCTACGCTTAGGATTCTACTCTAGAATCCCTCGCTAGGCTCGGGATTCTACTCTAGAATCCTTCGCTTCGCTCTGGATTCAAACGATGGCTCTCGCCCTCAATACATTAATTTGGTCCCTTATGACACAATCTACTATTTCGACCTTGTTGACGCAATTATGGTTATTCTTTATTTGTTACTGGGTAGTTAAGAGACCCGTGACAGCCAAATAGACAGTGATATCACAGAAACAGAGTTTCATACGGAAACTGGAGATTGTCTTGGTCGGTAGCCGATGACTTGAAACAGGTTTTGTATTTGTAAATTGTACAACTTTTTACCTATTTCCACATATAGGAGAATCTTAAGGTTTCATCAGAACCTACTATTCGACCAGATTGATTTTCTCCATGTATTGCAGATAATGTGACCGGGCTGTTAACAAAAATCTGCGCACTTTATACGAAAAAATACACCAGTTTTTCAGTTTTGGTTAATATTTCGGATAGCTAAAAACTCATTGTTATCTCACATTCAAAAGCAAACACATTAGTGCTATATAGTGCTTTGGAACGACCTAGTTTTCACTCATAAATACAGATGAACCGGTGCATTGGTCACTAATTGACGGAGCTCGCTTGTTATACGTAGTCTGCTATTGCGTAATAACTTAATGGAGTACTCATTGTCAAATTTCCGTGATATAACTAACGTGGTTATCGGGCCCGCGAGAGATTAAAACTTATGATATTCCAATCGAAACAGTCAGTACTAGCGGCAGGTTATAGTGGAAAAATGCTAAATTAGGTACCTAAGAAGACCAGGCGTGGGTTGACGGCGCGTTGTATTCCACGCGCGGATTTCCGGCCACCACCGTAGGCGCGGGCTTGCGGACGGTGAGCAATGGATAGCTCACCGTCCGGTAAGGACCAGGCCCGGGTCGACGGCGACGGCGCGTTGTATTCCACGCGCGCCTCAAAGAGATGTCGTCAGCACAAGTGTAGGGGTCCACTAGGACCGATGCCTGCCGGGGTCGCGTGGAAGTTCAAAAGGGTTACCGAGGCCACTGGCAACACAGGCAACGGAAGGAATATGGGTGGGTTTTAGTCAGTAAGAGTCCGCCCAGAGCGGGAGAAGTTATTTGATAATTACCAACCCAAAAAACAAAAAAAAATGGTACCTAAGAGAACATACAAGCAAGAACAAAAAGCAAGTATAGTAGCGTTTTACAAATAATTCTGTATTGAAAACAGAGATGATGTACCTACTACATAGTATCACACACACACATAATATCTTTCACCTTTTTCGTGCTGAGACACAACGCAGAGACTTCCGACTCTCTCGGTAGCGATTAAATTCAGTCGCGGAAACAATAAACGGACCTAAACATACGTGAAATCTTTCGCTCACACACTGTCCCTCCATTCGTATACTACTCTGTGTTCATCTATGCTACGTACGCAGCGTACGTTAGAGATTAATCTGGACTTAGTGCCGACTTGATGCGTTCCTAATCTGATTGAGTTGACAACGCCGTTGTATCGACAGATATGCAGGACTATAGGTACTTGTTTAATAATGTGCCTACCCACGTATGATTCTATAATTACGAGCATGTATGAGGTAGGAATAGTTCACAGAGTGGTAATAATTTAGCTAGCCAGTAAGGCCGTAAATTTGAGTTTATCGCCAGTCGTACACATTTTTAATGCACCTAAATAACACCAAAATAATATAACTTAACTTCTCGCCTCTATTCCCCGAAGGGGCAGGCAGAAGTGTATAGTGCACCTACATTTCGCCAATGTCATGTAAAAGGGAGCAAGCCTATTGCCATAGACTGGGCATTAATGTAGACTACGGGCAGTTGTTGAGAAATTCCTTAAATGAAATACGTTTTTTACATAAATGAGCATATTTTATCTGTAAAATTTAACACATACAAACACAAAATGTGTTGTTCCTACAACCAGGCTTAGGATAGTATACCGGGGCTCGTTTAGATGCCAATGTTTACGTTTTTATAGTACACACCTACTTCCTAGCCACATTCAAGAACAAAGCCTTAATAAATTCAAATGTTTTAAAACACAAAAACTGTGCCTGAAAGCCTTTTACACTAAATATATTGAGGACTTGGGATTGAGCTGCTTCAATGAATTTACACAGTGATTCTTGTTGTTTGCTAACATTTTTTTTAAATATAAGTTCGCCATTTTACACATACCTACAATGAATTGAATATTTACTTTCTAAAGTCATCATCTGCCTAGCCTTTTCCCAACTACGGGAAAACAACAACTTGGGGTCGGCTTCCCGTGTAGCGAGCGACTGCCTATCTGACCTCCACAACCCAGTTACTGGGTAACACGATACCCCTTGGTAAGACTGGTTGTCAGACTTTTGGGCTTCTTACGACCCGTAACGACTGTCAAAGATCCACGAATGGCAGCCAGGATCAACGGCTTTTTTTTCTTTTTGGATGGGAAATCATCAAATAACTTCTCCCGCTCTGGACGGAGCGGGAGGGTGTGTCAGACTCTTACTGACTAAAACCCACCCGTATTCCTTCCTGTTGCCTGTGTTGCCAGGGGCCTCGGTGACCCTTTAGTACCTTCCCGCGACTCCGGCAGGCATCGGCCCTAGTGGACCCCTACACTTGTGCTGACGACATCTCTTTGAGGCGCGCGTGGAATACAACGCGCCGTCGACCCGGGCCTGGTCCTTACCGGACGGTGAGCTACGCATTGCTCACCGTCCGCAAGCCCGCGCCTACGGTGGCCGGAAATCCGCCCGGGATTCCCGACGCCCAGGGCGTCTCCTGCGGCGGCTAGGGGCGAGAGGGCGCGAAATTTGCCTTTCCCTCAACCGTCCCGCCTCCTCCTTCGCGAGCATTACTGCTTCGCAGAAGGAGGTGACGGCTGCCCATGCCCTCTCGCTCCGTACCATGGCCTGAACCAGGGTCGGACGCGAGAGATCTCTGCCGCCGGGGACCAACGGCTTAACGTGCTTTCCGAGGCACGGAGGGGTCTTGGTATGTAAACATGGTCACCCATCCACGGACCAACCGTGGCAAGCGTAGCTTAACCTCATCGATTGACCCGTGCGGCTGTTATTATTTAGCCACAAGCCCTACTACTATACTATTTACTTTCTAAAGTATTATATTATATTAATTATTGTGATTGTAAGAACAATGTACCTAAGTCATTTTTAGGGTTCCGTACCTCAAAAGGAAAAAACGGAAACTTATAGGATCACTCGTGTCTTTGTCTGTCTGTTCGTCTGTCACAGCCGATTTGCTCCAAATCTACTGGACCGATTAAGTGGAATTTGGTACACATATGAGTTTCTGTGACCCAAATTTTGAATTTTGAATACGGTGAATTTTGAAAACGGTACAGTTTGCAAAATATTTAATAAAATTTTCTAATTTTCCCCCAAAACTGAACCTACTTTTGGGTGAAAATTAGAAAATTTAATTAAATATTTTGCAAACTACCGTTTTGTACAGTACATATCAAATGCAGGCGAGTCCCCTGGCAACACAGGCAACAGGAAGGAATACGGGTGGGTTTTAGTCAGTCAGTCCCTCCCGCTCCGGCCAGAGCGGGAGAAGTTATTTGATGATTTCGCACCCTCAAAAAAAAAAGGCTTGTTATGAGAATTTCAAATATATTATTTTTTATAATTTTAATATTATCAAATCGTTTTAAAGTTATCAAAGAAAATAGTAAAAAAATACCATTCCCCTAAAAAAAATACAGAGACTATTCTCTGTATTTTTTCAATATTTTAGGCTCAGCAGTTTCATCACCAAAAGACCAAAAGACCATCATTAAAACTGATTGAAGAAAAAACCGATCAAGTACGTGTCGGACAAAGCACAATGAAGTTTTCTGTAGTTGGGATGACGTTATCTGAAGAATAAACTTAATATTGTAGTTGAAGAACATGTTCCTCCATACATTCCAACTGCACATGTAAGTTTGTATGCACAATATTGAGTGATATATCATGTTATTTGGTATTCAGCTATATCCGGTAAGACTGGAAGCCGACCTCAATAGTTGGGAAAAGGCTAGGCAGATTATGATGATGATGATATCATGTTATTTTAAGACAGACTTATTATAGGTTTTAATACTGAATGTTTGGTTTGAGTACTTTATGCAGCCTACCCCTATGTCCTTTATTTGGTATTGTTCGTCCAATCGTTGAGCTCCTTAAGGCGCTGACAAGACCCAATTGACCAAAATAGGCTTCTCTTAAGAAATAAAATTGCCAAATCTGTATAGTTTGTGGTAGCGGAAAAAATATATGTTAATTTTGAACATATTTCCCAGAACTTGGTTGTCACCAAAACACGTTTTGAAAAAAAAAATCTCGATACAAATTAACGTTAAACTAACCTCTTACCTTGAGTTCTAATCCAAAATATCTGTATTAAATATCAACATAAATTACGTATTTAATTAATAACAAGTACGTCTTATTCTAATGCAGAACTTGGTTGTTTTTTATTTTCGATTACTCAACTCAATTCTGAGTAAATAGATAATTACTTCATATTTTGCAATAAATTACAAGCGTTTTGTCGTCGCGCTTCTCTTTCTTTTCTATGCAATCTGACAGTGACCGCGGTTTAGGTGTTGTCAGCGTCTTAAGTTCTGAGTTGAATTGCATGATTACAATCTGTGTGGGTCTATCCTCAGAAAACCATTTGAGACACCAATCTACATGGTCTTTACATAATCTGACCAAGATTATGTCTGGACTTTAAAAAGGACGAAGTTTGTTTCGGCCTTTCTTCTCAGAGTAGTCAGATAGGAAACGCCCACCCACCTCATCTAGTTTTTAAAATATGATTGAGATGTAAAAGTGTTTCTACAAACTTACTTACAAAAATAAAATCATTTATCAGGAAATGTTTTCTAGGTCACTCATCGGCCTCTCAGCAAGGCTGCTGAATAATTGATGTTCGAATTAATTAGGTTACGAAATAATTAGGTGCTCGTTACTCAGGCGAAGCCTTACGTATGTACGTGTATGTAAAGCGTATATTATATGTGTACGATTTTGTGTTATATTAATTATAATTACTTTGTTGTATTTGTAATGTTACTCTATTAATTTGACGGGTAATTTCTCAAATTAATATTGTAACTGTTTTCATACATCGTTATTTCTTGGAAAATTGGCTTCTTTAATATAGATAATACTTAGGAATCACGCCAATAAAACTAAAGGCGAACAATACATTTAAATCGCGTCAATATTTTGCAACAATGATGGCACTAATAAATCTTGAACGCGGTGTAAATGTGTTGATCACGTTCAATTTCATTGTGAAAGTCGCCCTTAATAAATTATTTTTAATATTAAAACACTGCTTTGATAATCAGTGATTACTATAACTCATATATGTAGCTATATGAGTTATAGTAGTTCAACTATCTACTACATTTAAAATAATAATGTGAATTCTTTGATAAATAGTATTTAATTGAAATCAATTTTCAATAAAATGAAACTTCACTAAGGTTGAGAGTATCAAACTGTCACATAGAAAAAATAATAGACCTTGTTGTTTTATGACGTGCAAGAGACATTCAACCTTGGGGAGTAAAGCAATTTCCAAGTTGACTCTAACTGGAGCAAGGAGCAGATTTAAAAAAATCTAAGTTTTCCAGTACTGTCCAAAATGCGCTGAAAAGATGATGGACAATTTGACTGCGGACAATTTCTTCGCGACAATAGAACTTATTGGTAATCTATGAAATAACGCACACGTAGGACAAATAGACTTCCAGGAATTCCAGATTATCCGCGGATAAGTTGCCCATCGTCTGTTCAGCGCTCAAGCGTAAGGGTAAGCGCACACGAGCCACTGGCCACAAATACTGGTGGCCGTGCTCACTTGCTGCGGTGATGAGAAGTATTGAGAACTGCACCGGCCACACGTGTGCGAAGAATTCATATAAAGCGTATTAAAAAGCATATGAACTGCTTGTCGGTGGCTGCGGCCGGTGGCTCATTTACGCCTAGCTTAGGCGCGCACACGAGCCACCGGCCACAACCGACGGCGTTTATCGTCTCTTGCTGCGCTGTTGAGTACTGCTATAGCTGGTAAGCGCACATGAGTTGCAGCCACAACCACCGGTGGCTGGTGCTTCTTGCTGCGGTGTTATGTACTGCTGTAGCGGGTAAACGCACACGAGCCATCGGCGGAAAATAAAAAACAACCAAGTTCTGCATTCAAATAAGACGTTCTTGTTATTAATTAAATACTTAACGTTTGTTGATATTTAATACAGATATTTTGGATTAGAACTCAAGGTAAGATTTTAGTTTAACGTTAGTTTGTCTCGAGATTTTTTTCCAAAACGTGTTTTGGTAACAACCAAGTTCTGGGAAATATGTTCAAAATTAACAAAAAAATTTGCCGCTACCACAAACTATACAGATTTGGCAATTTTTTTTCTTAATACAAGCTAATTTTGGTCATTTGCGTCTTGTCAGCGCCTTAAACATGGTAGCATATTCATTGTACGAAACCGTCACCACGCCACCCTTAAATTGAATATCGCCCTCTCTCTTTCTTCCTAATTCAAAAAGAAACTCACTGCCTCGTTGGTCTAGTGGTCGCAAGCGTTACTTCTGAGCATGAGGGCCTGGATTCGGTTCCCAGGTTGGGCAGTGTTACTGGGTTTATTCATTTTTCCATCAATAATTTCTCAGTAGCAGCTTGGAGTCTGGATTTGTGCCCGGTTGATGGCAATAGGCTTGCCCCTTATTACTTGGGACTTAAACATAACTGGCGAAATGTGTACTACAGGTATACCTCTGTCCAACCCTTCGGGGAATACTGGCGTGATGTTATATTTAAAAAGAGATAAGCAACAAACTGGATAGCCAATCAGTCTCTCTCGTAGAGTAACGTGCAGCTCCAGTATGAAACGAAATGAGATCAACCAAGACAAAGCATGTTTCATCCAGCGGGCACAAGGCGGAGGCGTTTTGCATATATCACACGATTTTCATGCATTCATTAACTGATTGCAGTGCCGTCGATGGAAACTGTAGCTGTACTCAATTTATACGATTTAATGCTTTCTTTTCCGATAAATAGTTGGAGTAGTCGTAAAAATAATGAAAATAGATTTATTGTTTTCTGATTCGGTATGTAATGATGGTAACAGAAAAAAAACCGGCCAAGTGCGTGTTGGGCCACGAAAAATGAAGGGTTCCGTAGTTGGGATGAATTTTTCCCAATAATTAACTTAGCATTAAAGTTGAAAGATGTGGTCCCCCATACATTCCAACTGCAAATGTAAGTTCACACGCACAATATTGGGAAATTTATCACGTTACTTAGACCTCTTATGGGTTTTCCTGTAATCTATAAGTATAGACCCATTTTCTGTATTTTGTTAAAAAGTTTATGCTCAGTAGTTTCGGAGATAATGGAGGAATTTGATGACTTTTTATCTATTTTCTTAAATAACTTTGAAACTATTTATTTATATATTGTACACCAGAAAAATACATAACAAAAAATAAATTAATCACTACAAAACATACAATGGGAGGCCTTATCCCTATTTATTTTTAAATTACAAAACAAATTTGCTTGAGACGATCATAGTAAGCCCTTCCATTTGATATGTCATACGTTACAGTCTGTATAACATTTTTTATAAAAAATTTCTTATTTGTTCCCCAAAAGTGACCCCCATATTCAAAATTCATTTATTTACGTAACACGTTCGTCTTTGGGTCATAGAAATTAATATGGTATGTGTGCCAAATTTCAACTTAATCGGTCCATTAGATTTGGAGCAAATTGGCTATGACTGACTGACAGTCAGACAGACAGACACTCGAGTGATATATACCTAAGGGTTCCGTTTGTTCATTTGGACTTACGGTACCCTAAAAATGGTGGGTTTTTCATTATTTTTAGATATTGGTGCCTGTCAATAATCAGCTCCTGTCATTACTCCATACAAGTTTAGACGTGATTAAAAACTTGCCTACTAAAATTACGTCAAATACGTCAAGCGCTGCTTAATTTGACAGGACTAAACTAAAATTTATCTTCTGTTATTTTCTTAATGAAATAGAAAGAAACAGATGCACTGAACTTAAATTTAGTTTAGTTTGTGAACAAGGGAATCGGCACCATTACGTATCAATAGTTTGCAAATGTAATAAGAAGTAACAGATTTTTTTTCGTTGTTTTCACACATGCTCCAACGAGCTAAGTTTTTAGAAAAAACCTCAGCTCCTTAAAGATCTAGCTCTAGGTATTCGTCAAGTCATATAAAAAAAAATAATACTAAGTCATTATTGCTAAATAATGTCTACTATGGGATCGTCATAATCAACTTGTTATAATTGCCAGGCTAACTGCTGATCCAATTCACTCGAAACGTAATGATTAACGCTGAAGTAGTATCCATAAGAGCAGTGGTGGCCCAGTGGTAACGGCCTCGACTTACGAGTTGTAGGTCGTAGGTTCGAACCTAGACAGGTGCTTTACTTTGTGTAAATTATTTCATCACCACTGCTCTCAAAACGGCGAAGAAAAACGTTGTGAGGAAACCGGCAACTCAAACTCAAAGCATTTATTTAAAATTAACCAATTACAGGCACTTTTGAATTGTCAAGGGGTCGGTCAGTCAGAAAGATGAAGCTACTTGCCCATTCCAAAGCGTAGTAGGTACCTATGGAGAAGAACGGGCAAGAAACTCCACGGACACTCTTATAAATCAACATATTATGGTTAAATATTGTTTATATCATTCATTTTGAAATTATACATGTGAGAACGATGCAAAACGTAAAAGCGTCCGTAATAAAAATATTAAAAAGAAAAAAAAATTGCCTAAGAAATGACCAGTCTCTACTGACGGCGCCCGTTCACGATCATGAAGCATGGATTAGCACCATTCAGCTAACTGCATCCCCCCAAAAAATACAGGTATAACATTTTAAAACACAAACCAAATTCACACCCCACCACATTCATATCTGCTGACCCCCTGTGGGCAAACAAACGTCAACAGCGCAGTATAACTCTCAATGTGCCCACGTCCCTACGTAGCTAGGGCTGCCCATAAATTTTGAGAAATCACCCTTTTTGTCAACTGGACATGTTTAGGTTTTCGGAGCAGTATGATTTATAACGTCAGCAGCCAGCCCTATTGCCCATGTGTTTTTTATTTCCTCTGAGCGATACATTTTCGCTGGGCCTCGATGATTTTAGGAAATGATTTTTTTCGGTCCTACATATGTTCGAGAAATATCTAGAGTTACGATTGCTCGATTTCTGTTGGAACAGTTGATTGGAGACGATTTTTCTTCTCGATTCTGATTTGGGAATCTTTGTGGTTTGTTGTCTGAAGTTGTATAATAAGAAGGTCTGTCTGCGGTATTAGACTCGACTGTAATTAACTTAAGTATTATATAAAGTAAAGTCCAACGTGGATTAAACCTGTCGTTAAAAGCATTTGAGTACCATGATAAATCCATATGATTACCGTACACCGTTTCTACGTGTATAGACATTCATTTACACAAAGAAATAGTTAGTAAAAAAAACTTTTTTTTAAATGTGCATAAATACAAGGACATAAATATTTACTTTGTAAAGTATTATATTATTTTAGTTATTGTGAATGTCAGGACTATGTGGGTCATTGTTTTTTTCTCATTCTCTCTGTTAATTTCAAAGATGGTCTGGCAGTTTGAGTTATGCGGCCTACCCAAATGTCCTTTCTTTGGTATTGTTCGTCGAATCGTTGAGCTCCTGATGTTCTAAGTTGAGTTGCACGATAACTGACAAATGCGTGCACTGACTGGACAGGTCCACTCAAATCTGCGTGGTTCTTTCCTCAAAAGACAATTTCAGGCACCCAACATTATATCTAGTTTTTTATAATATTATTGACGTGTAAAAGTGTTTGTACAAACTTTGCAGAAATAAAATCATGTAAAGGTTATGCAACATAAAAATACTAATTAAGGATCTTGCTAGCTAAAGTCGTTAATTCCTTTTCTGAAGTATATTAAAAATAATATTCCTCGGCAAAGCCTCAGTAAATCTGATACGACAAAACTTTCCTAGAAGCGAAGCGGGACCGGCATGAAAAACGTACATTAGCCAAGAGATTAAGTCTAGGCCCTAATTAACACAGGTAGAATTATATTTTTAATTAAGTCAAGATAATGTTGAAGCGGAATATCGTGATTCGTCAGTGAAAAAGTAAAGATGTTGGGACCATATTAAGGGACAACTAAAAATCCCTGTGACCTACAAAAGTCTGCCAGTAGCTTCCATGCCATTTTGTCATTCACCAATTCGAAATTGTTATGGCATAATGGCATGCTAGCTACTCAAATAACTACATTTTTGCAAGTTACAAGCGTAGTGTGTATGCTCTATGTGTGTTCTGCCAGCTCCTGGCAAGATTTAATAGAAATAAATATGTCGTCATGGCAGATGTGAGTGGAAACGCCGGGAGGGGACGCCCTAGAAGGACATATAGTGACCTCATTGGTGATGTTCTTCAAGAAGGTTAGTTGCGTGGTACTCGCAACCGGCGTGCGTGTATGACCAGATGTATGAACGCAAACGAAGCAAAAGAAGTACAAGGATCGTAGCAGGTCGTGTTGATGTAGTTTCTGCCTACCCCCACGGGAAGAAGGCGTGAGTTTATGTATGTATGTAAAGCCGGTAGTGATTGAATTGAATATTCACACCAATAAAAACATTATAAAATATGCATATATATAAAACAATGTTTTTGCCACTGACCCAAACCAATAAAACAAAAATTAATGCCACGAACAAATAATATTCCTAAACGTTAATTAAACCACCGAATAATTACGAAAGCTTTTGATATGACTTTTATGAAGTGCTTAAAACATCTGGAAACCATAATAATTATACAAAAAATGTCCAGTGGCCGCACGAACGAGTACAGTTAGCAAAAAACGCGCGGAATAATATGTAGAGACATGCCAATAGCGGTAAAAGCATACTCTTTCAATAAAACGCGTTTTCAGGTCTGGATTTTTGTGGTTCTGTAGGCTTTTTTTAGGCGGAAAATGGTCTGTGCAGATTGAAATGCCGTCCCAGCTCTTCTAATGGGTTTTTGAACCATGCTACCTCACAAGAGACGATGATATTAATCATCATCAAATTTGCTTGTGTCTCTTGTAACTGCCTATGCTGAAGTCGGCTTTCAATCTAGAGTAATAATTATACAATTCTATTACTGTCCTATTGTAGGGCTAACGCATTTTCTCAGATTTCATACAGAGGAGGAATTAACATTGGTAATTTCAGTTTATTTTTAAACTTCTCGCACGCAATAAGGTACAAAGGCGGAGTAAATGCCTTAGGCATTCAATCAGAGCACCTGCCATCTTATCTCTTCGATGCCCTTAGTTGACTGGTAGAGATACAAGTCAACCAAAGATGGCAAAATCAAAATCGAAAGTCATTTATTCAAACAAGGCTGAGAATCAGCACTTTTCGAACGTCAAAATTACATAAGACAGTACCAAAACGCCTGCCCTTAGGAAGTGTTCCTAGTGCTTTAGCTGGAAAGAAGAAGTGGCGCCACAAACATCCCGGCACTATGTCAATGGTGTCTAAGATAAACTAAGAAATATCGGTTTTCTACATGAAATGTAAATGCCATCTGATCTCCCCATCCATCTTAATGGCTGGTATACTTGTAATACTGAAAGTCGCAACTTTGATACTACATATTACACACGGCTACATAAAGCTATACATTTCCAGTATAAGCTGACCTCTCATTGTACGGAATTCCTATACAATGCGAAATCAGCATTACCTGGAAATGTATAGCTTGATATGTAGCGGTGTGTACATGACGTAACCATTGACAGGTTTTCTTCCACGCTTCTTATTTTTTTAATGTTTTCATGATTTTGTAGTTTTATATCCTTTTTTTATTGTTGTGCGTGTCCCAAATAAATATTTTTCTTTCTTTCTTATTCTTTCTTTCTTTCCGCAGTTTTTCCTTACTCCCACGGAACCCACCACTTCCAATACAACACTGGTGGCTATAAATACGCAAATACGTAAAAAAAGTAAAACTGTAGCATTTTAACAGAATATTTATTGTTGGAGCTTCCAGCGGTTAACTTGTTTAAAATATATTCTGACACACGACATACAAATGTTTTCATTCACTTACACGGTAAATAATAAAATAATGTTAGTCATTACCTTTCCTGTTTTTTCGTAAGGTGAACTGTTATTAACGGGAAGCGGAATCGCCTAGGGATACGGAATATTACTGTGGAAATCTGCTTCGCTAAAGGTATTTAAATGTATGTAGCCTGAAAAACGTAGAAGTAAATTCGACTTCAGGTTGTTTTCCCAAGTGGCAACAAGTTGCCCGGAGGACACGGTGGAGCATACGGTGGAGGCCTGCCCGGCTTGGGCAGAGCACACCGCCGTGTCCTCGTGGAGGCGATCGGCGGCAGAGATCTCTCGCGTCCGGCCCTGGTTCAGGCCATGGGACGGAAGACGGAATGGGTAGCTCACGGTCCCGTAAGGACCAGGCCCGGGTCGACAGCGCGTTGTATTCCACGCGCGCCCCAAAGAGATGTCGTCAGCACAAATGTAGGGGTCCCTAGGGCCAATGCCTGCCGGGGTCGCGGGAAGGTACTAAAGGGTCACCGAGGCCCCTGCTAACACTGGCAACGGAAGGAATACGGGTGGCTTTTAGTCAGTAAGAGTCTGACACACCCTCCCGCTCCGCCCAGAGCGGGAGCAAATATTTGATGATTTCCTACCCAAAAAAAAAAGTGGCAACAAGTTCTTCGCGGGCGTGCTGATTAAAATGAAATTACTAATAACATAACATCATTACGCCTGTTTTCCCCGAAGAGTTGGGCAGAGGTGTACCTACAGTACACCCACATTTCGCCAGTTATGTTTAAGTCCCATGTAATAGGGGGCGAGTAGGGATTGCAATTGCTGGATCCAGCATACAGCAATCCAGCTGGATCCAGCGCCTTTTTAAACATGCTGGATCCAGCATACATCTTGATCCAGCGATGCGGATCCGCAAATGTATCAATTTCTATTGTTTAGTTTTGAGTTGCCGCCATTTTCGAATCGGCGCGGCAACGTTGCCGTTCTGTCACCATAGCACGTGCCGCATGAAAGGCAACGCCGCCCGCCCCCTTTCCCCCTTACCAACTGTACCGCTTATGTTTGTTTATTTTATAAATCAAAGACAGTTGATGAGTTGAATAACTGCTCTCGTCTCGATAGAAAGTGTCTTTGTGTCACTAAAGTGCATATGAAGTGCGTGTTGGTTGTTGTTTGAGAGACTGAATGGTAAGTAAAGTAAAATGTTTATTTTTAGTTTTAGTATTAATGTTGATTTGATTCATGTCTTTTACTTTCTCGAAGAAGGAAAAGGAAGACACGTTTGGTGAGGTTCGTCAACACATCGCGAAATCTTTTTGTTTTTGTTTTCTTATTTACACCGATCTTATTTTATTACCTACCTTTAATTGCAGGAAGTAGGTACATATCCTACAGTGGACTATTTAGTTATTTAGAACTTTGTGTGTGTGTATGTGTGTGAGTATTGTTGCTATTAAACAAGATTGCTAAAATGCGCAATTTTGATTGGAAAAAAGCTGTGCCATGTGTATAAAGATAGGTTTTTATAGGTTTTTCCAGTTCAAAAACGCGTTCAAACTATTAGTCCTCCCGTAACCACGGTGCTTGCAATAGCGCCAAAATATCGGAAATAAACAAAAGGAAGTTTGAACGCAATTTGAAACCCGAAATACCTATAAAATGTGTAATAGTAATCGCGACAGTTTAAATAAAATATTACCTTATTGGTTTTGTTAAGTTATTGCATCGCGATAGTTGTATTTATTTATCTTTAGGCATACTTATACTTATCTTATACTTCACCGATCTTTTCTTCATTACAGATTTAACGTTGTTTTTCAGACAGTTTAAAATGTCGACCAAGAATTCTAGCGACGGTAAAAAAAGTTTGTGGGACTTTTTCGTAAAGTTGGATAGTCGAAGTGCCAAGTGCTCGCTATGCCTAAAAACATTGCTTATTAGCAACCGCTCCACTACAGGGTTAAAAGGGCATTTACAAAAAGTACACTGTATCAGTGTCATAAGTAATGTCAGTGGCAACAAAGCTAGTTCATTCAACAAAGATTTGGATAATGCAGATTCACAAGCTTCCACTGATGCTATAGCAACTACTTCAAAAAATGAAGATTATCAGGAAGTAGTTCCGAGCAAGAAGACCAAGGAGACTATTGATTTCTACTTTGAAAAAGAAAATTATATATGGCTATAGTCTAAGTACATTTTGTACATCATCCGACTTAAGATTATTATTCGCAAAATCAGGATTTCAATTGCCGACTTCTCCAAATACCATCAGAGCGATCATTTACAGATATGCAGAGAATATTCAAGCTGATTTCATTAAAGAATTCACTAATTTAAAGCAAAAAGGACAAAGATTCTCATTGAGTTTTGACGAGTGGACCTCCCAAAAAAATCATAGATACATAAATCTCAACTTGCACCATGATGATAAACATTTCAATTTAGGGTTGATAAGAATTCATGGCTCCTGCACTGCCGAACACTGCATTGAATTAGTGTCGGAAAGGCTGAATATTTTCGGCTTAGTGATGGAAACCGATATCATTGGTATCACTACCGATGGCGCCTCCGTAATGGTAAAAGTTGGAAAACTTTTGCCTTGTTATCAACAATTATGCTACGCTCATGGTATCCAGTTGGCTGTGGTGGACGTGCTATACAAGAAGAAACCTCATAAGGAAGTAGAACAAGCCGCAACAGATGAAAGTGATGAATGCGAAGACGATGAAGACTTAGAGACAGCGATGAACGATGGCTTGGCAGTTACAGTAGAACGAACATTAGTGGACTCTGGTGAATTAATTCCACGATACAGCGCACTGCTCATGAAAGTACGCAAAGTTGTAAAAAATTTCAAAAAATCACCCACCAAAGATGATTTATTTTTGCAAAAATATGTTAAGGAAGATAAAGGTAAAGAACTAAGTCTGATTCTTGATTGCCGCACGAGATGGAACAGTTTGCTCAGTATGCTGGAACGTTTCTACAACCTAAAAGTTTGCATCGATAAAGCATTGATAGACGTCGGTTCTGAAATAAAATTTTCCGGCGATGAATGGTCAATAATCAATGAGTTGATTGTCAGTCTACAACCGTTGAAACTGGCTGTAGAAGCTCTTTGCAGAAGAGAGTCCACATTGATAACTGCCGACACAACCCTGAAATTTGTCTTAGACAAGCTAAATAACCAGGGCACTTCCCTAAGCGCCGAGCTAGCTGAAGCACTACGCAACAGAATCGCAGAACGACGCCTCTCCGAAGTTATTGGTACGTTAGTGTACATGAAAAATCCAAAAAAGTATGAAGAAGCAGTAAAAAAACCTGGCTATTTTCCATTGCCAAAAAAGAATGCGATGCGGCAGGAGATAAAAACATTGTTAAAACGAGTAAATAAACAATATATTGTAGAGCCGGTGCAAGAAGATACCATGGAGATAGAAGAAGATCGTGTAGATGATGACGCAGAACCCGTTAAAATGACTTTAGAGCTAGAGCTTGAGATAGAACTTAAAAGAGAGAAGGAGAACTTTAATAAACAAAAGCCAAGTGGTCAATTAGATTACGAAAAGATCCTGAAAAAAGAAATGAGCGTTTATGAGAGCGAAGGAGTGCGAGGTGAACATTTATCTATGGTTTATGAGTATTTAATGACCTTAAAACCGACCAGTGTAGAGGCCGAAAGGGCATTCTCAGCAGCCGGCTACATATGCAGTTCTGTGCGAAGCAGGTTGGGAGATAAGACTATAGATAAAATTTGTTTTCTAAGGTCTTACTTTCAGAGAATTCAAAAAAAGAAGTAGTCTCTTATCGTCAGACTTTAAACTGCTTAATTATTAAGGATTAACGAGCGGAGAGAAGATTATTTCAAAGCTTTTTTTGTTTGATACAAAAATACTATTTAAAATTAAAATAGTGTTATTATTACGGTCCTTTTTTAAAAGAATGTTAATTAAGTTAATTTTAAAAGAATTTGTGAGACTGATTGCTACTGATTAACCGGGTACTTAGTCTGAACGGCCCAAATCGAATGGCACGTGGGTCATTCGAACGTAAACAAAAATCGTCTACGTACAAATGGCCCGTTGGTGACACAATCTATCTTAATTCAATGGATAAACTACATTATGTACATTCGGGTGCAAAAGTAAAAAGTTTAAATAAAAAATGATTTTTTCTTAGATTTGTATTATCTTCATTAAAACAATCAACAAAATATACAATAAGATAAAATAAAACAACAAGCCAATCAACAAAATGTAAAAAAAATAAAATTAAAAAGTTAGTCAAAAGCAGCTTAATTTTAAAGAATAAAAATCCTCAATTCGTGGGAATTTACTATTACACAATAAGATTTAGTGAAAATCAGTCTTATTTTAGAGAAACAAATGAACAAACATAAAAATATTATTATACAACAATGTTTAGTCAAAGCCAACCAGCAATTGTAAGGAAACAGATCAACAAAATATGAGAATTTACTATAAGATTTACCTAAAATAAGTCTTATTCTAGAAAAACAAATCAACAAAATATAAAAATACAATATTAATCAATAAGATTTAGTAACAATCGGGCTTATTTTAAAATAAAAAACCAACAAAATAAAAAGAAAATACGACTGAACAATATAATTGATTAAAACTTTAATTTTTCTAAGCAATGCCCCACGCTTATCTGTCCAGTCAATAATTCTTCTACAATACTTTGAATTTTCCAGTTTCTTGATAAAGTTTCAGGTTTCCTTTTTGAAATTTTGATGCCATCAGGTTTCCTTATCTGATTTGAATAATATTTGAAGTCGTTATGCAACCCTTGCAGAAGTTGACCAATATTTGGTTTGACTTTTATGAATTTTCTAATTCTATTGTTCCATGACTCTACAATGTTATTTGTTTTATGATATTTATTATATGTACACCAGATACTTGAATTCACCTTATCGTCTAGCCATGTGCTAACAAAATAATCGTTGAATTTTGTAAAATTATCACTGCACGGACTTTCTGCCATAATATAAAGCCAACCATCGTCAACGAAGTGTGGAGGAATGTGTGATAATGCTGTACATAATTTTATATGTGCCTTGCCTGAATGGGTCTTGTGTAGATTTAATTTATTTGCTTTACGCCACAAGCATTGACTAAAATGAAAATTGCACCCTGTTATTTTAACATTTGGAAAAATATTTTGTAATGCAACTATGGTAGCTGCTTCAAAATCCATAGTGGCATAAGTTGGTTTCCATTCTGGTTCTTGGCTTTTTATTAATTGGAATAGTAACTGATATGTGTTAAGCTTCTTATCAGGTAGTAAAGCATACAAAATAGGAATCACGTTAACAAATTCTTGAGTGCTTCCTATATCTGCATGAACTGTAAAAACTTGATAAAATCCATTCGGGCAGATCTTAAATGTCCCATCAAAGAAAAAACTTCTTGACTGCCGCAAATAAACAGTGAAATCCTTATGTCCAAATATCAATATTCTTTTTTGTCTGTATTGATAATCCGCAAATAACATAAATAAATATTTTTGAGGGATAATAACGTCAGCTCCTTTTCTAAAGCAAAGTCTCTTGGCTCCAATTGAGCTATTTCGTTTTTGGTATAGATGTTTGCTTATATTTTCAAACTTAGGTAAAATTTGTACTCCTTTTTGTGTAAGTATTTGCATGTGCTCATTAAATATTTGAGGAATCGGAATAGATACGTCGTGTTGAACAGCGTTTATACATTTTTCCATTTGCTCTTTAATTTCCCTCGTTTCTAAGTCTTTAGGTCCATGATTATGTGATGTTTCACGTACAACTGTTAAAGGGTTACTTTTGGTTTTAATAGAAGCACTGCACGTACTTTTTTTTGCACAACGCCAAAGTTCTGTTCCGTCTTTGTTCAGCCTTTTCCAATTATATTCATAACCACCTTTACGTAGAAGGCGAGCACCTTTTCTTGATTTACCCTCACTTGCAGATTGTGATGTAGAGGGATGTGCGTCATCCATTTCTATGATTATTTAAACCTAGAAAATACAATATGGGCCTTAGAAGTGTGAAAGTATATAATACAGATTTGTATGTGTATGGTCTAAAATCTAGTCCCTGTCATATATTATTTATGTTCTAAATAAAATATGGTAGCTTAGTCTTTAGCCCGAATATTGATGTTGTTTACATACGAGTTGAAAGAGATGTAAGTACTTATATTAAATTCGATCATATTATGTTCTTGGACCCAAAAAGATAGAATACATATGAAACGCCTTTAACTGAAGAAACATTTTGAGAAAAATATTGCAGTAAGTATATGCAATTGGCTTTATAATATATAAAAAAAAAACTTACCAGGATCCAACAGTAAACAAAACACAAAACTCTCGAAAGTAAAAGTTCAATGCACAACATTAATGGACAATTGCAAAATTAACAGTGGTGTTACTAAGTTGCATACTATTAAACATATTTCTCCATAGTCCTCTGACGTCACAGATAAGCATCCTACTTGTGATTGGATGACAAGAAGGGTCATTGTTTATCTAGCTACCTGAAATCGTGCCGACCGGTTATGAAGATGTATTCCGTTTATTTAGACGATTTCAAATAATTAAATATTTATTTAGTTAAAATTCATAAACTATGTGATTAATAGAATGTTTGCGACTGTACTTTTGAATTATTTTTAAATTCATTTGACCACCGGGCCATTCGAACGTAGACAATTTTTGTTTACGGTCGAATGGCCCGCGTGCCATTCGATTTGGGCCGTTCAGACTAAGTACCCATTAACCGTCCTATCATTAAACATAAGCGTAATTAATAAGATAGTGCTTACTTAGAAACATTATATTAAATGTTATATGAATATAAGGTTATATGTTTGTTATTTAATTTTATGTTGATTATTTTGATCTCAAATTATTAAAAAACCAAAGCAAATTAATATAAGATATCACCAAATGAGTGGAAGATTTCAAAGATTATCGTAAGAAGTACAAATTAATAAAAAAAGTCATAAAAATGTCGTCTTTTTATTTTCGTTCCACGTTTTGCTGGATCCGCGCTGGATCCAGCTGGATTCAGGTCAATCCAGCAAAAATTCCGCTGGATTGAAAACGCCGCTGGATTGCAATCCCTAGGGGCGAGCCTATTGCCATCAACCGGACACAAATCTAGACTCCGGGCTACTACTGAGAAATTCCAGATGGAAAAACCCAATAACACTTTGCCCTACCCGGGAATGGAATCCAGGACCTCATGCTCAGCAGTAGCGCTTGCGATCACTAGAACAACGAGATAGTCACACATTATTAATCACTTATTAATTTAATTTATTAACTAAAAGGAGATTGTTCTAGGAGTACCAAAGACTCTGAATACCAGCATCGCTATTTGATATACGAGTAGGAACTGGTACTGGCAAAACTTCTCTGGAGCCCTTAAACAAGGCATTTTACTTACTTCTAAATATCTGAGCTTTATTCTGCAACTAACAGCACGTCGGAAGTTAGTCCTTTAGTAAACATGTCATTTGGTTAAAATAGGTTTTTATTTTTATTATTTTACTAGATGTGCCCCGCGGTTTCACCCGCATACGTTTTGACCCCGTGGATATATCGGGATGAAAAGTATCCTATGTGATATTTTGGATTATAAAATATCTGTGTGCCAAAATTCATCCAAATCCGTTCAGTACTTTTTGCGTGAAAGAGTAACAAACATCCATCCATCCATTCTTACAAACTTTCGTATTTATAATATTAGTAGGATTAATATTTCACATATTATATTCTTTTGTATTTGATAACGTTGTAGGCTTTTTTGTTAAGTACTTGGTACTTCTTGACAGGCCTACACTGTCTTCCCATACCTATTAACACTGTGATTTTAAAACATTGTAAAATTATTTAAAAAAGTAACCGTGGAGTTTCTTGCCGGCTCTTCTCCATAGGAAACGACCGATTGGAACCGTGCACCTAGCTTCTGACTTTTCATAAGTGCCCATGTAGGTATAGAACTTTAGTTATGTTGAGGTATGGGTTCCATAGTTATGAAATTAAATGTTTATTTAGTATTACACAATGAATTTAATAATAACGTTACTACAAATAAACACCGTTTATAAACAATAACTAAGATTAAAATGACGCGATGTAACGCGGGCAATGGTTAGCGACTGACTGTGGTGACGTCGTGTGTACGAACTCAGATATGGAACATCATAGGTACATGAGTTTGCATGGTTGTGTGCATGTGTGGGTTACATACCACTACATAGGTATAAGTGAAATAAAATATTTTGATTTTGAATAGAAGCAGTGTTGTTCAGGATCAAAACAAAATATCCATTTGTCTGTTACTGTAAAGTTCACATTTGAAATTTACTGCATGTCACCTAACACGAGCTCAACTGGTTACTTCAAGCGGCAAATCGACTCTATTTTCACCGCAACCACGCTCCAATATCGCTAAAATTGCATCAAACACTGCCCACACCACAACTTAAAGCGTTAGCCGCATAATTTCCCATAACAACTTCCCAGTGAACAGCAAACTGTGGCAAGTTCGAGCAATATTTTAAAAATCAATTTAACACAGGATTCTGGGCCGTACATCTCCAGCGAAGTCAACTGAGCGAAAGTTATTGTTTCCTCCCCTAATGTATTTGAAGAACCGTTTTAAAATAACCCCCAGTGGTTTAAGTGGACCGTCCACTGTCACGTAGGATGTGCACGGAGAGGTTACCCTCGAGCTGCGCGGTTCATTTGTTTTGCCAGCCACGCATCCTTGCGTAGCGTGGCCGTGTGTCACAGTGGACGATCCCACCTACATTTTTAGTACACCCAGCCAAGTACATATGCGTAGCTTAGGAGCACTTTTTTACGTAGGATTTGCACGGAGATTTGCTACGGTAGGAATATCGAAGTCGAGGGCAAGCCCCCGATTTCGATACTCGTGACTATGGTAAGCCATAGTCACGAGTATCTTATAATTACGGCACAGTTACCAATTTTCGCACGCGTGCCTTACGACACATTTGCGAGAAAACAGTAAATAGCTAATGAAACAAACTTTACATTAGACTTTTTTTAATAGCAAATAAGAAATGATATAGCTATGTCACTACTTTTGAAAATTAATAGTACAATTTGAACAATTGTTGTTTTTGGCGACAAGAGACCGTTTCCTGCTATTTGCGTCTCATTCAAGATATCAGGTGGAGTAGATTCCATATTAATATCGGATTCCTCGCTTGAACTCGATATTATTATTTTGTTTTTCTAAATCATTCGGAAAGTCGCAACAATATTTGACGTTTCTAATATGAAAATGGCGCGAATTTGCAAATGGCGCCACGTTCGCGTTATAAAAATTAGAACTACATCTTTCGTCTAATTTTCTCTTTAATATTAAAGTGAGACAAACGTATTGAGCAAAAGCGCTTCGAAGGAGGTTCGACCATTCAGCTTATTTATTATCATAATGTGAAACTCCTTGGTGGAATTCTTATAGGTATATTTTTATGGAAATTTAAGAAATACCGTAAAGGATACGCACGGTGCTATACAACGGAGTAAGCGGTAGAACAGGTACTTAGATGAGAGTACCTATTTTACCGCACATTCCGTTGTATGGCGCGTACTTTTTAACTTTCGAACAATGTATACAGGTTTCATAAATGCATTTTTTGAGCAACGGTGTAGAAAATGTCTATAAACTGCTCAAAGCTGCTGTTTTTTTACATTATTTCTGATCTTTCATTATTTGACATTATATACCTACAATTTTATTTTCAACTATTTGTTAGTGGCTTTATTGGACAGGATATTAATTCAGATTTGTTACAGTTGTAATGGCAATCAAGTCATTTGGTTTCGATAGTTTTTTATTATTATTATTTTTATAATATTTTATATACCTATGTAGATTATTTTATATTTTCTGAAAGTGAGAACGTTGTAGCCTTAAAATTGACTTTAGATTTATAGACCATTTTCTATTTTGTTAAGTATCTGGTACTTGTAGACAGACCTACACTGTCCTCCCATACCTATTAACACTGTAATTTGAAAACATTTTAAAAGCCAATTATTTTTAAAAGAGTAACCGTGGAATTTCTTGCCGGCTCTTCTCCATAGGAAATTGTGCACCTAGCTTCTGACGTTTCATAAGTGCCCATGTAAAACAAAATATTTTTCCCATGAGAAACAAAATATTTTGCTTGATTTGACTTACACAAGAAGTGGCAATGTACAAACACGTACGTAGCTCAGCCGAGGAGTGTTGTGGAGCGGCACCTTAATGCGGCGTTCTGCGTTGCGTTTGAAGCTCGTAATAAGTACAACGTTTTGTTGCTTATCGTTTTATGTTGTTGATTAAGGCCTGATTTGACGTTTAAGTCGTTTGTCGTTTATGTTTTATGTTTTGGGGGCGGACTTCGGTGATGGATTGATGTTGTAACCGACTTCTAGAAAGGAGTTACTAAGTGCTACAGTTTTTGTTTTTTTGAGTATTTCGTGTGAAGATATTCTCAAACTGAAGAGAATAAGAATCAGAATCAGAATTTTATTTGCTATGAATGCAGGTACAGGTATAAGATGTTGTACTTAAATTAATGAGATCGGCTACAGTCTACCTTACGGCGTGCAAATTATTACATAAATTAAAACATTAAAACGACAAAACAATGTCAACAAAATAAAATATAAATTAAAGTGAAGTCAATTAATAATATTATAGTCAATTATAAAGTCTTACTTGGTCAAATTACAATTAATTATAACAATCACAATCTAGATAAACTCATATCATTACAACATATTAGATTAGGAGAACATTATTAGATTGTGTAATTTAAACATTCTGAAATCCAGGCGTAGAAAAGACAGAATGCATTATAATGAAACTCGATGCTGACTTAAGGCGCTGACTAGACCCAATTGACGAAAATAGGCTTCTCTTAAGAAAAAAAAATTGCCCAATCTGTATAGTTTGTGGTAGCGGAAAAAATATATGTTAATTTTTAACATATTTCTAAGAACTTGGTTGTTACTAAAACACGTTTTGAAAAAAAAAATCTCGATACAAACTAACGTTAAACTAACCTCTTACCTTGAGTTCTAATCCAAAATATCTGTATTAAATATCAACATACGTTACGTAAGTAATTAATAACAAAAACGTCTTATTTGAATGCAGAACTTGGTTGTTTTTTATTTTCGATTACTCAACTCAATTTTGAGTAAATAGATAATTGCTTCATATTTTGCAATAAATTACAAGCGTTGTGTCATCACGCTTCTCTTTCTTTTCTATGCAATCTGACAGTGACCGCGGTTTAGGTGTTGTCAGCGTCTTATCGTACGGCAATCGGAGTAAACCTAAATCCATCAGAGCTTTGCTACAGGGCGAATTGATTGATTGAATACTCATAGGATTATCTTGTGTAGTAAGGGATCTAATCATCATCGGAACATTTCGAAGGCCGCAAAGTGTATAGGGTTATCTGCAAAATCATGATTTACCAAGAGAGCGTTTTGTACGCAAAATTGTGCTAATTAATAGATGAATAAAGCTTTTCTATTTTACAACATTTACTTAATATGGCATTACCAAGGAAATAGTTAAATCCAATTAAATATATTGTATTAATCCAATTAAATATACTGTATACTTAACAAAATACTGTAGATGTCTTTTTCTACTTCGTACTATAGAGGCATGAGGAACAGGTTGTAAAGTTCACTCTTCCTCCGACCAAACGGGTGTCGTGTCTGGTGGGCAACTGCCCGATGGTTGATGTCGGGATGTTGTATATATGCTAGTTGCGCGGTAAACTCTACTTGCGCGATGCAGGATTTTGCGTGACGTCAGTGTGTTGCGTATTTCGCATGTGGCGATGTAGATGTCGCCACAGTACAAAAAGTAAACTAAATGAGTCAGCTTATTCAATGTTTAATAATATGACAGTTATTACTATTATTTTGTATTTCAATTTTTTATTGCTATAATAAATAGTAATAATTGTCCTTATTTAACTATTATTTGTAACGCTGACGTGACTTATTATTTTTATTGCACTAAAATAACGCAATTGTAAAAAAGTGACGTTAAAACGGCTATGTGACCGATGTCTTTGTTTACAACAGGTGAACGCGCCGATTGTCCGACGTATACACGGACTAATGGTATATGTCCGTGTCTACTTTATCACTTTGTAAAGAATAGGTAGTTAGTTGTCTAGGTAGTTGGTAGGTAGTTGTCTTTATATACGTGACTTATTATTAGTAAAACTTAAGATAATTCTCAAGTTTAATAGGTTCCCATATATGGGCTGCAGGTCGATAGCGTCACAAGTCCACAGCCCGCATACGGGCTGTCCGCCTAAACGATTTCAAAGGAGTGTATTAAACTAGACTCGGAGGAAATGTTCTGTCTTAAACATGCACTCGGCAGGATCCTAAGTTACAAAAAAGCCATGGGACATGGAGAAAGATGTTCATTTCTATAATACTCAATTTTATCAAAACATCTGCTGAACTTGGGAGATACTTTATACACTAAACGGAAAAAAATATATTTTTTTCTGTTATTAACTGGTTCGCAGTCCGGCTGTGAACCAGTTAATAACAGAAAAATAATCCTATGATAAAACAAAGAATTCTGAGTCTAATTATGTAAAAAAAGTGAATTTCGCAAAAAGTGCAGTTGACTCTTTATACTAAGCCCCTGTCTGCGGATAGAACATACAAACAAAAGCATAAGAAAAATAAAACATGTAATCCTTACTAATATTATAAAGACTGGCCACATAATAAAAGGCATTGAAAAGTGGAATAAAAACATTGTATTTTGGTACACAAGAAATAAGAAAAGAAATCGAGGCAGACAGTTTCGAAGATGGGATGACGAAATAAACGTCAGGGCAGGGAAAACATGGACTAGGAGAGCGCAAAATAGATCAGAGTGGAAAGAAATGGGGGAGGCCTTTGCCAAAGTTGGGCAAACAGACAGAGTGTCGGTGTCACCGACTCGCGAGAGTCGTTAGATTAAGATATAAACTATTATAAAACTGTGTCTGAATAAAGGCTTATATTATTATTTTGTTTGTTTCTATTTTTTTTCCTCGGTCTAACCGGGTAGAACTGATGGCACGGGCCTTTTTTTTTTGTTCTGGGGTGGAAAATCCTCATGAATGTCCTCCGCCCTGGGGTAGGCGGAGGGGTCTGTCAGACTCTTGCTGACTAAAAACCACCCTAGTGTTCCCCTCTCACACTTGCACCAGGGATCATGGGATCTAATGCGACTTCCACGATCCCCGGCTAGTGCCGGCCCGTCTCTGCGGGCCACCTCAAGTCTGGGGGACGGGCCTAAGCCAAATGTCCAGCAGTGGGGTTAAGTGTGGGAGTAATATTATAAGTAGACTGCATGGTAGACAAAACTATATTTGATTGAGAGTATTGGTGCAAGTTGTCCGGCTCATACTGAAGAAATGTTAGATGGCAGGTTAAGGGAACTAAGAGACTGATGAAGCTGTTTAGGTATTACTCCTGTGGTAGATAGCACTATGGGGACTATTGTGACTTTTTGAAGATGCCAAAGTCGGGTTATTTCGTCTTTTAGTTCGGTGTAATTGGATAATTTTTCGGCTATTGTAGTCTGTAAGTTATGCGTATTTGGCACGGCAATGTCTATAAGGAACCCAGTTTTGTTTATTTTACTAATTAATGCGATGTCGGGTCTATTAAACTGAATTTATTATTATTATAATATTATAAAAAAGATAAAATTTTTGAGTTTGTATGTAGGGTTAATCTTCGGAACTCGTGATCTGATTCCGAAAATTCTTACGTTAATGGGAAGCTATGTCGAGAATCATAGGATATTTTATGTTAAAACAAGAAATTTTCACGCGGGTAGAACCTAGTAAAAATAAAACTAATCGAACAAGTTAGTGAAATATCTTTTCTTTCTTTCTTAGAAAGAAAAGGTGTTTTAGAACTTATTTTTTTTTTTGGTGGGAATTTATCAAACATCTTCGCCCGCTCTGGGTGGAGCGGAAGGGTGTGTCAGACTCTTACCTGTTCCTTCCGTTGTCTGTGTTGCCAGGGGCCGCCTCGGTAACCTGTCCGTACCTTCTCCCGACCCAGGCAGGCATCGGCCCTAGTGGACCCTTACACTTGTGCTGACATCTCTTTGAGGCGCGCGTGGAACACAACGCGCCGTCGACTCGGGCCTGGTCCTTATCGGACGGCTCACCATCCGCAAGCCCGCGCCTGAGGTGGCCGGAAATCCTCCCGCGATTCCCGACACCCAGGGCGTCTTCCTGCGGCGGCAAGGGGCGAGAGGGTTCCAAATGAAATTTGTTTTTCCCTCAGCCGTCCCGCCTCCTCCTTCGCGAGCATTACTACTTCGCAGAAGGAGGCGACGGTTGCCCAGGCCCTCTCGCTTTGTACCATGGCCTGGACCAGGGCCATACGCGAGAGATCTCTGCCGCCGATCGCTTCCACGAGGACACGGCGGTGCTCTGCCCGGCTTGGGCAGACCTCCACCGTATGCTCCACCGTGTCCTCCGCGTGATCCACACAGTGGTTACACCCGGAATGTTTTACGGCTGATGATGTTTTAGAAAGAAAATATGTTTGCTGAAAAACTCTAAAGCTGATAGACTCTCCGATCTTGGGGCGGTGGATAGGACTGCATGTATTCAAGAAGACTTTTCCCAGGATTGGCGTGCTTCACGAAGCTTTCAATAAGTGTAACTAACCCTAGTTTATAAATTTACATTGTTACTAACAAATATGGAAGTGATTCTGAAACCTAGTAACTGGGTAATGCGATACCCCTTGGTAAGACTGGTTGTCAGACTCGGGCTTCAGACGACCGGTAACGACTGTCAAAGATTCACGAATGACTGCCAGGGCCAACGGCTTAACGTGCTTTCCGAGGCGTCTCGGCATGTGAAGATGGTCACCCCTCCATGGACTGTCCAACAAGTCTTTAAATACATTAAACAATCCTTTTATATCGATCGACTTACTATTTATGTGTACAAAGAAAATACACCTAGTCATGAAAGACTGAACATATTTCCTGCCAACGAATTCTCCCATTCTTCAATCGACCCACATATTTCGGGGCTGCCTCTAACTCATACTTAGCTAATTAAACGTTGAACCAACGAATCGTCTCTATGGCTTTATGAGAAATTTTATGACGAAGTAATTACTCGAAATGTAAGCTTGAAAGAAAGGGGTGTATAATTCCATCTGCCTATGTTTTGTTATTATCTTATGCTAAACTTACGTTTAAGAGATTCTTAAACGTATTTGATCACTAGCTGACCGCGGTTTCACCCGTATAAGTCTCGATCCCGTGGGCATATCGGGATAAAGAGTATCCTTTGTCCTAATCCAGGTCATGGTCTACTCATGTGCAAAATTTCATCCAAATCCGTTCAGCCGTTTTAGGGTGAAAGCGTTACAAGCATACACACAAATAAACAAACGAATTCACTTTCGCATTAATAATATTACATAATTAGGATTAGGATTATTTATATATACTTTTTTAGGTATTCTGTTATTCAGACTGTGTGTGTTTTCTTTATACATAATCAGCCTATAATGTTCCCACTGCTGGGACACAGGCCTCCTCTCGGTGAGAGGGAGTGGGCCGTAATCCACCACGCGGGCCCAGTGCGGTTCGGTAGATGTCACATGTCTTCTTCATGTGTTTTGTTTTTATCTATTTTTAAACCCATAAGTTCAAATAATAACATAAATACCTACAGGGAGTGTTTGTCTCTCCGTCACATCCAAAAAATTTTGATAGCTCATTAGAAGTTTCCTGAAACTCGGAATAAAACAAAGAATCCCTCGTTATTAACTTTATCTGAACTGATTTCTTAAAAAGTGATTCTTCCAATTCGTTTTACGACGTAAATCTTGAAAGTTGTACACGCAGTAAAAAGAACATAGGATATGTGTGCGCATTGATCACTCGAACTTCAAGTTAATCTTTTGGATTTTTTTTTTTTTTTTTTTTTTTTTTTTTTTTTTTTTGTGATGGGTTTGCTCTTGACCTTAGTCTATGTCAGAGGCGACAGAAACAAAGTCGACGATGGAGCGAGCTTACCCAGAAGAAGCCTGTTCACTCTCACTTTGAAGAGATTAGGGTTATATGCGTTCGGAAACACAGACGCAGGCAGAGAGTTCCATTCCTTTGCTGTGCGCATTATAAAAGAAGTTTGGAAACGCTTAGTTCGAGTAATGGAGTAATTTTTTTTTTTGGGTGGGAAATCATCAAATAACTTCTCCCGCTCTGGGCGGAGCGGGAGGGTGTGTCAGACTCTTACTGACTAAAACCCACCCGTATTCCTTCCGTTGCCTGTGTTGCGGGGGCCTCGGTGACCCTTTAGTACCACCTTCCCGCGACCCCGGCAGGCTGGATGGAGTACTTATCATCTTAGAAAGAATTCAATTTTTTTTCCAAAACATTTATTTTAAACGATCTCTGACCCTTTTCATAAAGCCATGTACTTATGTTCAAGTTTCATACAAAACATAAGTAACAAATCCCTCGATTTTTCCAAGATAAACTCTTAAGGCGCTGACAAGACCCAATTGACCAAAATTGGCTTTTCTTAAGAAAAAAAAATGCCAAATCTGTATAGTTTGTGGTAGCGGAAAAAATATATGTTAATTTTGAACATATTTCCCAGAACTTGGTTGTTACCAAAACACGTTTTGAAAAAAAACTCGATACAAACTAACGTTAAACTAAACCCTTACCTTGAGTTCTAATCCAAAATATCTGTATTAAATATCAACATACGTTACATATTTAATTAATAAAAAGAACGTCTTATTTGAATGCAGAACTTGGTTGTTTTTTATTTTCGATTACTCGACTCAATTTTGAGTAAATAGATAATTGCTTCATATTTTGCAATAAATTACAAACGTTGTGTCAACGCGCTTCTCTTTCTTTTCTATGCAATCTGACAGTGACCGCGGTTTAGGTGTTGTCAGCGTCTTAATCTTAGCTCTTATTACAACAATACGAGGGTAGTTACTTAGACCGCTCGTGAAACGTTATTGGTCGATGGTAAGAGCTGATTACTGCCGATCCCTGCCGAAACTTATTGAGTGTAGGCTGAACGCAAATACGGTGTTTGCACGTCAGCCTACCCCGGGCTTGTTATGATAAGCGTACTGGTTTAAAGATTTTGGGAAAAGTTACGGACTGTAAGGAGTCTACAATACCTCAAATTGCTTAGCATGATCCTCCGTTATATCGAAAATATTGCAGCATAAAAAAAAAACTTATTAAATATTAATGCCTTGGCAGAGAGTACAACTTTGTGCCCTTTAGCGTCGAGACCATCGGCCCGTGGGGTCCCTGTGCGCATAAGTTATTTGCGGAAATCGCGAAACGTCTAGTTGATGTAACCGAAAAGCTGGCGGCTTTCTCGCGCAACGCATCAGCATTGCAATTCAGTGAGGAAATGTCGCCAACATCCTCGGTACATTGCCCCGAGGGTCTTTATTAAGTTTAACTTAGTTTTAATTTAATATAGTTGATGTTAATAATCAGGCGGTGTTAGAAACACTGCCTTGGATCTTCTTATTTCTTATTTGGATAATAGGATCCAAAGAGTGGACGTTAACGGTAAACGATCGCCGGGTTCTATTGTCACTATGGAAGTTCCGCAGGGCTCAATTCTTGGCCCTTTTTTATTTCTCGTACATATTAATGACCTACCTCGCCTTACAAAGAACAGTCATGAAATTGTGTTATTTGCAGATGACACATCACTTTTATTTAAGCTTAAACGACAACAGACAGTTACTGAAGATGTAAATAATGCTCTCTCTAAAATGGTACATCGGTTTAGTGTTAATAATTTACTTTTTAACGAGAAAAAGACCAAATGTATTAGATTTCTGACACCTAACGTTAAGCAGGTAAAAACCAACGTACTAGTAAATGGGGCGGAGTTGGATCTTGTGGACACCACTGTGTTCTTAGGTATTACTTTGGACTCAAAGCTACAGTGGGGCCCACATATAACCAAATTGTCGAAGCGGCTAAGCTCTGCAGCCTACGCGGTGTATAAAATCCGTCATTTGACTGATGTAGAAACAGCTCGATTAGTATATTTTAGTTATTTCCATAGTGTAATGTCGTACGGCATTTTGCTGTGGGGAAATGCAGCCGACATTCAGGCTATATTTGTGCTGCAGAAACGAGCCATTCGAGCAATTTATAACCTAAGTGGTAGGCATTCACTGAGGGATACATTTAAGGATATAAACATAATGACAGTCGCATCTCAATATGTATATGAGAACCTGATTTATGTCACAAAGAATATTAATCTATATTCTAAACACAGCGACATTCATAGCATAAATACTAGAAACAGAGACTTACTTATTGTGCCCAAGACTAGGCTCCAAAAAATTTGTAATTCATTTAAGAACACACTTGTCGCCGGCTCGAACTTGTTGATGGGCGCGGTCAAAATGCATGCTATTTCATCCAACATCATGTGCGAAAGGGACGAACACTGTGATGAGCAGTAAGAAGCTAGTGCGCGCACGGATACACACTCCCGTATACAGTCTACCAACGCTAATGACGCACACATGCGCGATTTCATTGAAGGTCGGACGGCGACGACGCGCCTACATCGCATACAATAAAATTAAAAGTATATTATTTTTACAATCAGATATTGTTGGTCCTTTTTCTGGGCAGTCGTGTAACAAGGCGGCTTTCTTCAAGATCAAAGGAGCGAACACTCTGTACCTACGTAATATTTTGGCGCGGTGATGATGACGGACATGCTTGAATTCAAACATAAATCTACCTAAGTATGACAAAATTAAATGATAGTCACTGTGTGCAACTCATATTTTATGGTACAATTAGGTAGGGTCAAACGACTTAGTTGAAAATTTAGTAGGTACGTGCATAGTGAACTTATTCTAATACTAGATCCTGCCCGCGACATCATCCGCGTGAAATTTCTTGTTCCCCCGCCGCCGCCGCCGCCCGCGCTATTACTTCGTTTTCGCTTATCTTTCTTTCCGACTTTTTTTCTTTTTGCTCGGCTCCTAAGGGTCATAGCGTGATTTTGAATAGCCTATAACCTTCAAATCCGACTGGTAGTTCCAGAGATACATACAAACTTACAAACAAATTTTACTCTTTATACATAATACCTATTAGTATACATAATACAAATTAGAGGATTATATCCAAGATAAGAATGCTTGGAAACATGCTGGTCCAGCTCCATGGGACAATCTAGAGTCTAGACAAAGTCAAACTGGTTGCTATTTTAATTGTACAATTTATTATTTGATACAAATAATAAATCAATGTTGAATTTAAATTCTGTGATTACTTTAACTCACACACTGACCTATTACTTTATTTATTATTTTTAGCAAAACGTATACTTTTGCAATGTTTGTAAATATGTGAGCATCATGTACCTATCACATAATTAATTTATCTGTCATTGCTTTAATTTTCTATAGTATTTTGGTATAGTAATTTTATTCTAGGTGCATCGTCTTCACGTATAATTTTAAAATGTACAAAATTTTGTTAAACATTTTAAAAGCGTAACGGTGGA
The DNA here is from genome assembly GCA_905333075.3 of Atethmia centrago. NCBI lineage: Eukaryota > Metazoa > Arthropoda > Insecta > Lepidoptera > Noctuidae > Atethmia > Atethmia centrago. The sequence continues at coordinate 27,031,389 of HG995380.1, read as the reverse complement.
GTTTCTTGCCCATTCTTCTCCATACGAAACTACCTTTTGGAAGGGCAACTAGAATCAATTCTATTTTTTTTGTAAATTATGACGTTCAAAAGTGCCTTTTATGTGCCTATTTGAACTAGATAATTTGACTTTAACTTATAGATAGATAATACGTAGGTACGTACGCCCGGCTACACATCAAGCTATACACTTCCAGTTTACGCTGATTTCGCAATGTACGGAAATCCTATACAATGCGAGATCAGCTTATACTGTATAGCTTGATGTATAGCCGTGTGTACCAAGCGTTCCCTGTGAAAGAAACGTACATAACTACACACATACCTATGAAGGTAGTCGAGATAGCTTTGCTTTGTCAACAGCACGACTCGATGTGAGCGCTAATACGTTAGGGTTACTACTTTATTTCTTATAAAACTTGTTCATCAAATAAAACATACAGTTATTTTTAAAATATTTTTATTGATAATAGAATTTGTTTCTTTACAATGGCGTTTTATAACGGTCTTGCAGTATAGTTATAGTTATCAACAAAAGTCACGGTAGGTACTACCGTAGAACACATTGACCACCGGAATATTTACGATCCGAACGTAGTCAGTGCAGCAGGAACATTTCCTTTATTTGTATTTGAAAATCTCCCTTTTACTCTGAACTTCTTTTTGCGAGCGATACTTGGCCATATGCTGGTCTTCTTACTCATCCATCAATCCTTATTGGGCTCTGTTGCACAAAAACCAAACATAATTAAATTGTGACAGAGACTAAAATTATTCTGTAAAAAATCAAACCAGTGCTTGCTCTAGACAAACAGAAGTATGTTAACTAAATTCGGAAAAGAAAAGGGCGACACACCGGCAGTGTGTAATTACACGAACCATTTCGAGCTTCTTTTGACCATTCATAATTCAAAAACCGGCCAAGTGCGTATCGGACCACGCACAATGAAGGGTTCCGTAGTTGAGAAGTTGGTTTGAATTTATCCCAAAAACAAACTTAGCATTGCAGTTGCAAAACATGTTCTCCCATACATCGATATATCCCACAATCAATTCTCCAACTGCAAATTTAAGTTGGTCGACTATTACTCGTTAACTTGTAAAGCCTACTTAGCTGTGATAGTTTCCATTTAATTTGATTATAATATATGTACTACTGTCATTAAATTTTTCACATCTCCATTAACAACCATTTAGCTGGCAAGGGGGGGACTTGACTCTGACAAAAATTAGCCATTTCCTTGAATCGAAAAGTGGTGTTCACAGACCCGTAATATATTTGATCGGCCTATCCAACGATACCCCACACCATGGGATAGACGAGAAAAAAAATATCATCCCATACGTGCAAGAGAGGTGGCCTAAAAACATATTTTCAAGATTTTATTTTACTAATTTGTCGGCGTGATTAATGTGTATACCTATGCCAAATTACAGCTTTCTAGTACTAAGCGTCTCTGAGTTACAGCGGGGACAGACAGACGGACATGGCGAAACTATAAGGGTTCCTTGTTTACTACGGAACCCTGAAAACCACTACACCTGCATATTTGCAATTTTGCATGTCTAATAACTAATAAGGCACCCTTGAACAGCCAGAAACCCAAATGACGCACGATGTAGACAACCCCGTACGTCATTTATACCGAACTTGAACTGCTTTTTAGCTGACTTCAAAAAAGGAGGAGGTTATGGATTCGTCGATGTTTTTACCGATTTATTTGAGATTTCTATTCTATATAAAAACCGACTTCAAATAACACAACACATTATATAGCATATCATTAGAATAGCTTGGAGCCGGCTTCTGAAACTTTTATTTTATTGCAATCTGTACTTGACAATTTTTTTTGTACTATTTAGTGTTTTTAGAAGTTGGTTTTAAAAAAATTGTTTTTCACATTTATGTTTTTGGTGGGTTTTTATTAGGTACCTATTAAGTTAAAAAGTTAGGTACATCAAGCACCCCCGTGAATTGTAGAAAATATAATGATATATAATAATAAGAGTCAAGAAAACATTCCACTTACCCATTGTTTCTTGTACTTGCACTACTGAAGGATCACTTCACTGACGCAATAAGTCCAAATACAAACGCCAAGTAAATCAATCAATTGACTGCCGGGGTCGCGGGAAAGTCCGAAAGGGATACCATGGCCTCTGGCAACACACAAGCAACGGAAGGAATACGAGTGGGTTTTAGTCAGTATGAATCTGACACACCATCCCGCTCCGCCCAGAGCGAGTGAAGTTATGTGATAATTTCCTACCCAAAAAAAAAAGTGCGCTATTGTAGCTAGTATATTGCTAAATTCAATACCAAATCATTAATCAATGACCTTTGTCACTACGCGAGTTCAATAATCGCGTGTTGAAGTACCAAGAATACTCGCATTCGTCACGCGTTTGGTACCTACGAGCGTACGATGTATCAAAATCAAAATCCAAATTTCAATGTCAATATGATACACGACAAATTCAAAGAATATACACATGCGAAGTCAATCGTGAAAGGTATCAAAATCGGAATCCAAAATCAAGCCAGTGGTCAATGTTGTAAACAGATACGATAGATAGCACACAAGTAGTCTAGTCAGTAACAATCACAGCACGCGTGACGTAAGCAATAGCCGACTCACAAGCCGACCGGCGCGCGGGTGTGTGCGTGCGCCTCCCCTCCGCACACCGCGCGGGGAGGTATATTCCAGTGAAATGCACGATGATTTATAACGAAAACGACCGTGTAAAATTTTATGAACAGACCTTTGGGCGTATTGATATAATGAAAAAACTACTTATTATATCTACTCAAAATAAAATTATTTGAACTTTTGAATAAATTATCTATCCCTGTATGGTTTTTATTTTGCCATTTTCATACTACATAAGTTATTTATTTACGCTCAAAGATGAGTTAAAATTAGCGTTGAAATATGGAAGTTTCGACGCTCATAACTTCCAAACCAATATTTTTTTTCCAATTCTGCTTCCATACAGGGCTAGATAATGACGAGACAAATTGATATTATTTTTAGTTTTGAACCTACATCGTCAAACAGAGGAGTAATGACCATACTACGTTTGTATGGAAAAATGACCGACTAGTGTAACCTTAAGTGCCAAAGTATACGTTTTTACAACAAACTCCCAAGCCATGTTAAAGAAATGAGCCTCAATAAATTTAAATCATTTATTAAACAGAAACTCTGTCAAAAAGGTTTCTATAAAGTTAAAGATTACTTGGACGACAAAAAGGCTTGGGATTAATTAAGCTACTCCAATGTCCCAACAAACTAATTTTATACTAAATCTATTTTATACTAAGTGTGACATTGATGATTTGTTATATATACAATGAAATTATTATTTACTTTTTGAAGTATTATGTATTTTTTTAAATTATTGTGAATGTGAAGACTATGTGGATTATTGTTTTTATTATTTCTCTCAGTTATTTTCATCTTGGTCTGGCAGTTTGAGTCATTTAAGCGGCCTACCCAAATGTCCTTTCTTTGGTATTGTTCGTCGAATCGTTGAGCTCCTTAAGTTCTGAGTTGAGCTGCACGATTACTGACAAATGCGTGCACTGACTGGATAGGTCCACTCAATCTGTGTGGTTCTTTCCTCAAAAGACCATTTCAGATACCAATCTACATGGTCTTCTGATGATCTGAACAAGATTATGTTTGGACTTTAAAAGAGACTGTGACCTCTGAGTTTGTTTCGGCCTTTCTTCCTTTCCTTTCCTTTCTCAGAGTAGTCAGATAGGAAACGCCGAGCTCATCTAGGTTTTTTTTAAATATGATTGATGTGTAGAAGTGTTTGTACAATCCTACTTACAGAAAATAAAATCATTTCATTTCATTTCATCTTGTAATTCGGTTATGTAAATAAATAAACGAAGTTACAGCATTGCTTTTGAAATAATTATATGGTAAAGTTGAGGATTAATGTTAAGTACACATCAAGCTGTACATTTCCAGTATAAGCTGATCTCGCATTGTATAGGATTTCCAAAACATGCCCGGTCAGCGTAAAAAGGAAACGTATAGCTTGATGTGTAGTCGTGTGTACTGTTTGACGTTTGACGAAAATACGATTTCATAAAATTTTCTCAACAAAAAAAAAAAATACAAAGTACCTCCAAACCGAACAATAAACCCCCAGTATTCAAAAAAAAAACTTCAAATTAGATCATGAAACTTTGCATAATAACTGAACTAATATAGAGCAGATACAGTCTTTTATTTCTTGTAAATTAACATTATTTTCACCTTAACTAACTAGCCAAGTCAGACCTTAGGCTACAATATATTATCCTAAGTTATAAGAAGAAATTATATTTTATGTTGTATTAAATAAATTTCAGGACTGACCATTTAACTTGGCACCCATTTAGATCTCACTTCTTTTGTCGTTGAACTCAACAACCAAGGCATATATCATAATATTGAACTTGGCTCTCATTTCACATTTATGTTTTTGATGGGATATCATTACTTTTTGTACATAAATTATTAGTAGGTACTTATTTATAACAAAATGAATACTTAGTAGTTTAACAAATGGTTTTTGTTAAACTACGCGTTTTCTGTTTATACTTAATTTGGCCAAGTCGGGGCGGTATAACGTGCGAAGACTGTTGTACTCTACAATAGAGCTCTCTTGTGCCTTGATTTGACTCGGATCTAAATTGATAAGATGTACTCCATAAATAAAGAATGACACAATACACAATTTTAAAAAGAGATTAACAACACTACTTATTGAGAAATGTTATTATTCTATTAACTAATTTTTAAATGATGATGGACATAAACTAATTATTCTTGATTACCAACAATTATAGAAGTAAATAACCTAATTTTTTTTAAGTATTCGTTTTGACATTATATTCGTGTAATTGTGTTCGTTCTTTAAATTGTATTTTTATTTGATATATATTTTTTTGTTTTTGACATGCCTAATTTAATTCATTTGTATTCAATATTCATGTTCAATAATATTACTTGCATGATCATTATATTATTATTATGATATAACAACAATTTTTGCATGCCTATTTTAAGGTAAATTGTAGAAGGATCACAACTTATTTTAATATCTTATGCCATGTACCTACAATTTATGCAAATAAAGCTTTCTTTCTTTCTTTCCATCTAAGGTTTTAAATCTGGAGAGTCCAACGCGAGAGACAACCGGACAGCAACACGGCGCGGTGCTCGCGCTTCTGAGCGCGGCTGCCACTCGCTCGGACACGTTTTATTGCACCGCTCGACGCGCTCCCACCCCGTTGCTCCGGCATCGCACCGCGCGCACCGCAATGCCTATATTATTTAATCATTATTTATAAGTAATGATCTTAAACTATTGATGTGCGCTAAATATTGAAACAATAATTAATACTAATTAATAACGTAATAAATACGAAAGTCGACTATACTCTTAGTAATAAGTACTAAAACGGAAATATTTGGATTAAAAAAAATTAAGGGTGGTTTTCAACTCGTTATATATTCACGTGAAGACCTTAAAATCCACATAAAGACTGGCTGTCATAAGTTTTGATTGCTGATTGCTGATTCTTACATTTTTATAGTTACAGGAACTAATTATAAGTTAAGTGTTCTTCTCCTGTGAGGCAGCGAGCCTCCTTGCCGGACTGCCGCCATGGGATCTGGAGGCAAAAGTCCTCGCGCACGTATGGGAGTGGCGCGAGGAGGCGAAACGCCGGGGCGTTAGTCCGCTGCCGCGAGAAATCGCGGCACAGCGGACGGAGCTCCGGCGGGATCTCATGGCGTCATGGAAAGTACGGTTGTCGCAACCCAGTGCTGGGCACGCCACGATTGCGGCGATAAGTCCCCTCTTTGAGGAGTGGCTGGAGAGACGCCACGGCGTCCTCACCTTCCGTCTGACGCAGGTCCTCACCGGACACGGCAGCTTCGGGAGGTTCCTGTGTCGGATAAGGCGGGAGGAAACGTCCGGGTGTCACCACTGTGTGGATCGCCCGGAGGACACGGTGGAGCATACGGTGGAGGTCTGCCCTGCTTGGGCAGAGCACCGCCGTGTCCTCGTGGAGGCGATCGGCGGCAGAGACCTCTCGCGTCCGGCCCTGGTTCAGGCCATGGTACGGAGCGAGAGGGCATGGGCAGCCGTCACCTCCTTCTGCGAAGCAGTAATGCTCGCTAAGGAGGAGGCGGGACGGTTGAGGGAAAGGCACGTGTCGCGCCCTCTCGCCCCTAGCCGCCGCAGGAGACGCCCAGGGCGTCGGGAATCCCGGGCGGATTTCCGGCCACCGTAGGCGCGGGCTTGCGGACGGTGAGCAATGGGTAGCTCACCGTCCGGTAAGGACCAGGCCCGGGTCGACGGCGTGTCGTATTCCACGCGCGCCTCAAAGAGATGTCGTCAGCACAAAGTAGGGGTCCACTAGGGCCGATGCCTGCTGGGGTCGCGGGAAGGTACTTATGGGTCACCGAGGCCCCCGCAACACAGGCAACAGGAAGGAATACGGGTGGGTTTTAGTCAGTAAGAGTCTGACACACCCTCCCGCTCCGCCCAGAGCGGGAGAAGTTATTTGATGATTTCCCACCCTCAAAAAAAAAAAAAGTGTTCTTAATAGAATAAATTAAGTGAAAAATTATAATAAAATTATAAAAAAATGACCAGTTTCTGATTTTTTCCTTTGTAACCTAATTAACTGTCTGCATGCCAAATTTGACCTTTCTAGGTCATCTGGAACTGGGTTAGAGTTTTGATCAATAGGTCATTCAGTGATAAAAATGACGATTTTTGGACGTTAATATCTAAATAACCGTTTGAGATGTGTTTATGAAATTTGGAGCACATATGTATCTTACAAGTTTCAATATATGAGCCAAATTTGACACGTTTATGTGAAATAGTTTTTGAGTTACGAGGGGGTCAAAAGTGGCTCAAAATGGTTCGTGTAATATTATATTACAAACGGTGCTGCTCGCCAGTTCTGTTACCTGAACTTGGCTTGACACGCTACCGCGTGTCTAGATTATTATCGTTTATTCAATTAATTTACCTACATTTGCTATGCTTATAAGAATTCTACACATAACCATGTAATTTCCTATCTTCAGATCAAGATAGTGTTGTATCATTTATAGACGTTGTTTTAGCCTTTTCTTTTTGAACTAGGGTACTGACTCTTAATTAGTTACCCTATACTTTTACCCTGATTCCAATAATCAGAATCAGAATTTTATTTGCTATGAATGCAGGTACAGGTATAAGATGTTGTATTGGGATCTCAGGGGGCCATTACGTGTTCTTACACTGAAAAAAATGAAACGATACTTTTTACTGTTGTTGTACAGTAAAAAAGAAACGGTTCAGGAAACTTATTTTTATGTTAAAATAATTGATTACTGACAGTGCACTGAAATGGGCAAAAACAGTAAAGAGCTAAACAGTTATTTCAATTGGATGAACACTAAAGTTTATTGAAACAAACAGTTTCATTTAAGTATTGCCGCTTTCAGAGCTTAAGAGATGCACAGTAAAATCTACTGTTATATCTCAACTGTTTTTTTTTTTCAGTCAGTTTTACTTCTTTGGACAATAGGCTCTATTTTTACTGACCAAAGCGGTGAATATTACCGAAAAATCGATTGGGTTTACCGATTTTTTTTTCAGTATACATTGGATAGTGACGGAAATAAGTTTCGATTGGATTTTAAAAATATTGCCACCTCCAATATGTACAAGAATGGAAAAGTCAGTATCCTCAGAGACCGAAACGCAGGAATACTAATTAACATTGTGTACTCCAATACCGAATACAATTTTATTCGCCACATGAAATTGTTTGGGCGTGTAGCTTTCAAAGTAATGCACGGTTAATGTGGCCCACAAGGTATAATTAGATTGGACTCTTACTGTTCGCATTATTTTCATAGTCTGAGCCATATTTAATGAAATAGGTGGGTATAATCGCTGCTTTTCTTTAATATCTGATATATTTCTATCGTTATTTTTAGGTCCTGGGTTCGATTCCCAGGTCGGGCAAAGTGTTATTGGGATTTTCTATCTGGAATTTCTCAGTAGCAGCCCGGAGTTTGGATTTGTGCCCGGTTGATGGCAATTGGCTCGCCCCCTATTACATGGGACTTATAACTGGCGAAATGTAGGTGTACTACAGATACACGGCTGCCCAACCCTTCCGGGAAACAAGGCGTGATGTTATGTTATGTTATGTTATGTTATGTGTTTATGTTATTTTTAGGGTTCCGTACTTCAAAAGGAATAACGGAACCCTTTTAGCATCACTTAGATGTCCGTCCGTCCCTTTTTCTCAGGAATGCGTGTACGGTCACTTGGAGCTCTAAGAAAATCAAGCTTCTAAGTCAACGCAATCATAAAATACGGTCATTAATGCGACGTATTTTAATACTCGTAAATAAATCAAAACCTATAGGGTACTTTCCATTGACCTAGAATCATGATATTTGGCAAGAAGCAAGGTCTTACAGCACAAGTAAAGGAAAAAGTCCGAAAATCGAAAATAGTTTTATCGCATAAAAATTGTTTTCATTGTCATCATTACATATTATAAAACAAAGTCCAAATCCAAATTTTTTATTAAATGGAACTGATGATGAAGACCACGGATGGCTACCAGAACTACTTAATAATTATTATTTAACTGGTTACGATTCGATTAGGTACTTTAATATGGTTGCTAAGCAATTAATGCTCGGCACAATCCGGTTCCGTGTGGTGTCGGACGTAAAGAATAGCACCATCCCATTTCTTCCCATGGGTGTCGTAAAAGGCGACTAAGGGACTTACTAGAGAATGGGTAGCAGCGTTTTCTATGCATTTTAACACCATACTGTGATCGCCAACCCGCCTGCCAAGCGTGGCGATTATGGCAAACCCCCCCCAATATTGGGGGAGGCCTGTGTCCAGCAGTGGACGTCTTTCGGCTGGAATGATGATGATGATGATGACAATCCGGTGAGTGGCAGTTCTCCTGGTTCTTACAGACTAGACTAGACTAGAAACAATAAACCGGCCAAGTACGTGTCGGACCACGCACAATAAAGGGTAACGCAGTTGGGATTACTTGGGACGAATTTATTCCAAAAACAAATTTAACATTGTAGTTGAAAAACCTCCCATACATCGATATATGCCACGGTCAATTCTCCAACTGCAAATTTAAGTTGGTCGACTATAACTCGTTAACTTGTAAAGCCTACTTAGCCGTGCTAGTTTTCCTTTTAATTTCATTATAAGTACTATTGCCATGATTTTTTTCACATCTCCATAAACAACCATTTAGCTGGCAGCGCTAAATTTTCCGGGGTCGCGGGAAGGTACTTATGGGTCACCGAGGCCCCCGCAACACAGGCAACAGGAAGGAATACGGGTGGGTTTTAGTCAGTAAGAGTCTGACACACCCTCCCGCTCCGCGCAGAGCGGGAAAAGTTATTCGATGATTTCCCATCCTCAAAAAAAAAAAAAAAAAATTGAACGGCCTATCTAATGATACCTCACACCATGGGGTACACGAGAAAAAAAATATCATCCCCACATTACGTGCAAGGGAGTAGGTACTCAAAAAAAAATTTTTTTTCAAGGTTTTATTTTTGTATTTTGCGGCGTGATTAATATGTATACATATGCCAAATTACAGCTTTCTAGTACTAAGCGTCTCTGAGTTACAGTCGGGTCAGACAGACAGACAGACAGACGGACATGACGAAACTATAAGGGTTTCTTGTTTACTACGGAACCCTAAAAATATAGGCATATATGCCTACATTTTTGTTTCTGTCATAGTCAGCAACCCGTGCGAAGCTGGGGCCAATTACTAGTTTATACAGAAATTAGATGTGAAATAAAATAAAAAAATATATTGGGGCATTATTGCAGTCTCTAGACAGGCCTTATTGCACTGAACTATCAAATTAGAGCGTAATCTTTTAAACGGTTATATTACTTACATTTTAGCTAAATTCGATAAATATTGCACCCTCGTCTCCTATATTGCATTACTTTGCCACTGTCACGACTTGTTTTAAGAAGAAAACATTTAACCTTCTAAAATCACGGGGCATTGTACCCAAACATTCATCAAACACAATTTTATTTACCCTAAGAAGTGGCTGAGCGTGTAGCTCTCACAATAATGCGCAATTAGATCGGATTCCCACCGTTTAGTGTCCATATTGTAATGTGGCGACGTGTGTGGCCGGCATTATGCCGCCGTAAGTGGATTGCCTCGTTAGATTCCATTCTGACCTTTAGACGAGTTTTTTGTTGTGAGACACTATAAGGGAAATTAAATACGAAAGTTGATAGGTCAAATGAAGTTTCTAGTCGAATATTTGTTAAGTAATAGAGCTCGGAAAGCAGGTAAAGCCGTTGGTCCCAGCTGTCATTCGTGGATCTTTGACAGTCGTTACGGGTCGTCAGAAGCCCGAAAGTCTGACAACCAGTCTTACCAAGGGGTATTGTATTACCCAGTAACTGGGTTGTGGAGGTCAGACAGGCAGTCGCTCCATGTAAAATACTGGTATTCAGCTGCATCCGTTTATACTGGAAGCAGACCCCAACGTAGTTGGAAAAAAGGCAGGCAGATGATGATGGGAGCAAATTAATAATCTTCGCTGGAGAATTGTTTGAATGTAATATCACCTCGATTTTATGAAGTCTTTTCGGTTTGTGTTGTTTAAATGTCACGAAAATATAATATAAGGAAATGTTTTAGTCAAATAATAATACTCTGGATCTCGTATTTGACAACAGATTTTACTGATCAGATACTTTAGAGAGATCAGCATGTCGATTCTGTAAAAATCTCACCGTGAATTCTTGCGTGGAGTGAGCTGTCAGTGTCATCCCACTAATGCTAGGGATTGACCAAGGATTACATTTACAATCATAATCGAGATTTTAATAATATTTTGTATGCTAATTCGATTGATCATTTTATATTATTTGAAAGCTAGTATTTAAGTGTCTAAACATTACTATTTAGGGTTTTTTTTTAAATAAAATAGCAAAACAGAAATTCAGTCAGAAACTCATTTTTTTATATCCCAAAATTTTGGTTTGAAAAAAAAATGCTACTCACTGAATCTCTGTTTTGTTATTTTATTTCTAAAAACCCCATAGATATAGTCAATAATATAAAATTGTCAAAAGAATTAGCATAAAAATATTATTAAAATCTCGACTAAGATTGTAAATCAAACGCATCATGTGGGACGACACTGACAGCTCACTCCACGCTCACTTCACCTAAGTGTTCACGGTGAGATTGACGGAACAGAATAGCACTACAGAGGCTTTCGCAATCTTTAGACGATTGAAATAATAATTTATACGTCATCGTTACGTATAATAGTACGATCAGACGACATGTGCAACATTTTCGAATGAAATAAAATCAATATCAAATCATTTATTTGCTTGAATATGGGTACATGAGGATACTTATAACAAAAGTTCTTTGAATCTTACCTAACGAGGTGTGCAAATATCTATTATAATAAAAATATATCTTACTGTTTACATTATTCATTAGTTTTACTATTACAAATATATCTTACTGTTTACATTATTCATTAGTTTTACTATTACAAATATATCTTACTGTTTACATTATTCATTAGTTTTACTATTACAAATAATAAAATAAAATTATTTATGTATTTTTTTAATTATCATTTCATAACTTAACAAGTTTCTTTACATTTATCATTTAAATTTCTTGTCCTTACATATCTCGGGACCACGGGGTCCCGGACCTTTGGAAGGCGTACGAGGGGCCAAAGCCAACTCGCAGAGGCCCCTTGAACAATTGTAATGGAATGAGGCACCAACCGACGATTATCTCTGTTTGGTCTATGATAGTGCACCCAAGGACAACCCCCGGTTGATGCAGGACTATTGCAGAACATGGGATCAAAACATATTGGGCTATGGGTTTGGGAGGCTATAGTGGATCGGTTTCCTAAGACTATAGAAAGGCTATGGCCTCTACCTGACCAATGCTTTATATAAAATACACCGATAAAATGGCAGGGGGTGACTTGCACACTCAATAATGGGCCCCCGAAAATGGCCGCTAGCACATAGTGACGTAGTGACAAGGAGGCAACACTTCCTGAGGTGCTTGAGGAGTGGAGAGGTATCAGGACAATCCCGGAAGTACGGTCAATATCCCTACCAGCATCTTACTGGAATACTTCCTTCCTCCAAGCACGTTTGCTCTTGCGAATCTCCATGCAAGCCGGCCAATAACGGACGGTAAGCAATGGGTAGCTCACCGTCCGGTAAGGACCAGGCCCGGGTCGACGGCGCGTTGTATTCCACGCGCGCCTCAAAGAGATGTCGTCAGCAAAAATGTAGGGTTCCACTAGGGCCGATGCCTGCCGGGGTCGCAGGAAAGTACTAAAGGGTCACCGAGGCCCCTGGCATCACAGGCAACGGATGGAATACGGGTGGGTTTTAGTCAGTAAGAGTCTGACACATCCTTCCGCTCCGCCTAGAGCGGGAGAAGTTATTTGATGATATCCTACCCAAAAAAAAAAAAACCGTCCAATAAAGGCAAGAATGAGGTGGGAGCTCTGTTTCTCATCAGTATTCATGCTAGCCGGCCAATAAAGGCAAGCCAGAGATGAGGAACAAGACTTCTCCCAGGCGATAGGGTCCGTGGGGTCGCTACTGCCCAACAGCTCGCCACATGCTGCCGTGCGGGTTTCTGTATCTCTCTTGGTCTGGCTCCTTACCCTAGACCCGTTCCGGCAAAGTAAACTCTACTGGCATAGACCCAGAGTTCGGAGCTCGCCGCCACGACGTCAACGTAGAGATACGGTGGTGGGGCATCTAAATAATCATTAAATTTATTATTTAGATATATACACATCTCGTCTGTGGAGTTTCGCTAACTCATTTAATTTGATCCTGTATTTATAAACAAAATATTAGTTACATCATGAATGACTTTATTAGTAGACATCGGATTATATGCACTATCAAAACGCCAAAATAAGCATTTAATTATGCACAAAATATGCTCAATCAAATACAATTTATTTTTATTGTTTACGTTTATTTTCACAAGATAGTAAGACGTAATTATTGTGACAATATACAAATAAATATTTTTCTAGATTTTCTATTTTTATTTTCTAGAGCAAACTTGTGACGTTTGTCAAAGTGACATTATTCATTTGTAGGCTGAAAATAACCTCTTTACGTCAATTGACGTCACAGGACAGAAGTTTAAATTTGGCGCCATTTCTGCAGAAACCTCTTGGCAGTTTGGACGGTACCGTTGATAAAAGTGTTAACTTTCTTTCACGTAATACAACACGCCTAACACATTTAACTACTGAAATACTATAGTGTAGTATAATCAATGAAAATGTACTAAAATATGCAATCATAATCCTAACTAATATTATAAATGCGAAAGTGAGTTTGGTTGTTTGTTTGTATGTTACGCTTTCACGCTAAAACGGCTCAACGGATTTGAATGAAAGGCAAACCGCAGGCTTGTATGGGAATTTCGTACCGCTAATAAAATTTCGTGTTTTGGGATATTTTTTGTTTTAATTGGTAGTTAATATAATAGACAAGCCCTTTTTAAATTGTTGGATTTTTAGAACTTGGGACGTAAAAGTTATAACCAGTTTTATTTTTTAAGGTTATATACTAGTCTACCAATGTAGATTGCTACATAAAGGCACATAAACATTGTTTCGGTAATAATGTATATGTTCTAGATTGCTTGTCGCTATTTTTGTAGTGTTTTACTTACTATCAAGTAGGTAAATTGAGATGAGGATCGTACCTACTCAGCGGAGTGCATTAGGAGATATGTCCAGCAGCTGACTGCAACAGTTTGATAATGATGAAGTCCTGATGGGGTTTTGAGTGTAGGTAAATAAAACAATACCGTTAATAGTTTTTTTAAGTACATTTATTTTATTTATAATGAATTAATTCTTAATATTACTTCATCTAAGAAGGGGGCAGGTCGGGTACTACCCTCATGGCGAGCATAGCTTAAATACCAACATATGAGTTGTATTACAATAAGTGGTTAGCTAGCGTCCTCGACAATTGATTATACTATTCTTGCCTGAGCAACCGGCAGCAAGTTCGTCATGCTCCCTTAGATGTCACTGCCTGCGGTAGCGTCGGGGGTCGGGTTGCCTCCTTCCCTCCCATATGGCGAGGGGGGTGATAGCTGATCTTTGTGTTATGCTCCTGAACGGGTGCTGCTTGTGGTGACTCGTCGTTTTGCTGATCATGGTTTTAATTGTTATTAGTATATGTTTATTTATTTTACTTCGATGGTGCTAGTTTATTATTTCTCACTTCGAGTTACAGCAATAGCGTTAATAATATGTAAGCGGGCACGCCCTTTATGCCTGGAGGCTTTTATTTAGGTATTAAGTTCTGTTGACGTTTTTTATGTTGTAATTTTTATCTGCTTGAGTACAGTTTTCATTGTTTTGTTGGTATATTGGCGTGTGCTAGCTAACATATGGCAAGTAATTTAATTTAATGTTTTGTGTTTGGTAATGTTAATTACTTTGCATACGATTTGTATAGATTCAAGTTTATGTAACTAAACAAACAGGTGTGCTGCAGGGGATTTTGTTCCGCTTTTTCTTCTTTCCACTTCTTCCACTAGGAAGTGGTGAAGGGCGGGCATTTTTGGGGGACTGTCTTATGTAACTTTGACGTTCGAAATGTGCTGATGAGAGAGTTTGAATAAATGACTTTTGATTTGATTGATTTTGATTGATTCAACTGCGTTTAGTTTACGACTAAATTACGTTTAGTTATTAAAATCTTTTTTTTATATTATTAATTAATCCGAACTTCTAAAAATAGTACACTTACATGAAAATAAATGGCTTAGTTTATTGAAAGTTCGTGGGGATCACCCTGATTAGGATAGATTTATTGGATGGAATCAAACACGGCAGATGCGACATGATGACGGGCCTTTCTATTGTTGACAGATGTCATAGATAGACCACAGACTACACAGTACATTTTGACACAGAGTACACTACTGATACATTTTAATGAATATGCCACAGGCTGACTTATATATACATTAGATGATTACAGAGCAAATATTATGTTCCTTTACATTCGGACTTCGGGGAGGGAAAATATTCAAATACGATTTTTTCTGATAATGATTCTATCTCAATACGTCTAGCGCCACACACTTTTCTGTGTCAAAAACAGGAACTAATGAATGTTGCCACTTAATTTTTAACATAGTTGCCTTAATATGTGGTACAAATTCTATAACAAAAGAACAACAAAAGTAAGCGGTACGAAATCTGCCGTTCACCTTTGGCACATGGGTAGAACATGACCTGGATTACGACGGAGGATACTTTTTATCCCGATATTCCCACGGAATCGAGATTTATGCGGGTTAAACCACGGGGCGCAGCTAGAAGCGCTATAAAAAAAGCGTTTTATGCATTTGCAAATGCATATAATCCGATGCCTACTTATTAGCTTTGCTTGTATTACTGTATCAATCCTACCACGGTTTCCACTCCGTGAGGCTAAGAAAATGCTGATATACGCCTTAATATGGCACCAAGCACCTTATATAGCCACTTAACCCCCACAAAACAGTGCCCATACATATTCACCCCACATTCAAATCTTAGGCACACAAGACGAACAACAGCCTTCACTTACCGCTAATCGTGGCGCAACATCGATGGTCCTTCAGCTGAGCAGAGGCCGAGAACCTTGGAGGACTCTGAAGACTCATGGAGGACTTTGGAGGACTCTCCAGTATCGAGCCATTTCACTCACCCTGTATATTATAAACTTCGAGTTCCAATGAGTTTTGTAGGGATCTGTTTTTGAGAAAACCTTTTAGTGTATTGTTTTTTGGTAAGAGTTTTGATGAATAGATGATTGGGTAAATACTGCTAAGTGAATATTCAATATTGATCAAATATGATGTTGAGTCATGATTGACCTCTTAGTATATAAAAATTCAATGGACATGAACAATGAACAATGTTTGACACATAAAAACAACCGGTATATTTAGTAAATTCTTTATTTTATCTTATTTATTAAGGGATAATAAACAACTACAACATTATATAATACATAATTTTAACAAAACTTTAAGTAGTAATGTTGCATGTCTTATTTGCTGATTATGCAGTGGCATTATCCGCAAATAAGACATATTTAAAAATCAATGGTTGCCACTAGACGAGCATTACCAAAAATAACAAATATATTGAAATAAATAAATAACACTGCCTCGGTGGTCTAGTTGTCGCTAGCGCTACTGCTGAGCAAGAGGTCCTGGGTTCGAGTCGGGGTCGGGCAAAGTATCATTAGGTTTTTCCATCTGGAATTTCTCAGTAGCAGCCCGGAGTCTGGATTTGTGTCCAGTTAATGGCAATAGGCTCGCCCCCTATTACACGGAACTAAATCATAACTGGCGAAATGTGGGTGTACTACAGGTACACCTCTACCCAACCTTTCGGTGAAACAACGCGTGATGTTATGTTAAATAAATAAGTTACTATATAGCTACAAAACCAAATCAGATCAGAAATAATTTCATTTACTTAAATTTATATTACATATCAACAATAAGATTACATTTTATAACATTTGATTTAATAATATTTTTTTCTTTCTTTCTCAGAAATTAGTTACATGTCAATAAGATAAGATAAGATAATATTTATTTGCTTAAACAATTGTCATACATACAAGAAAGTCATGCATGCAAGATGGTAACAACATTATTGGGTACAGACATGTTTGCCGCATGATGTGACGTACAAATGTCAAGAAATATTATTAATTACAACATTCTCTTAAAATAACGATTAATTAATAAACTAATTAATTAAAAATTAATAATAATATTGTAATTAATTTAAATAACAAAAATCAAATAGAATATTAAAAACAAAATAAGTTATTCAGACTTTTATACAATAATAAATTCAAATTCAAGTCACTTTTAGTCAATAATAAAAATAAAATAATAAAAAGATCCAAATATAATTAAACTATGTCATTGTAAATGACCAAACAAAAAAAAAAAATGAATTAATAATCACATCAAATAAGCTACTATGTAAATACAAATCTTTCCTCTAGGAACTCATTAATGTATGCTTAATTTACTAAATATGTCTTTTTTTAGATATATATTTTTTTGCGTGGGATATCATCAAATAATTTCTCCCGCTCTAGGCGGAGCGGGAGGGTGTGTCAGACTCTTACTGACTAAAACCCACCCGTATTCCTTCCTGTTGCCTGTGTTGCCAGGGGCCTCGGTGACCCTTTAGTACCTTCCCGCCACCCCGGCAGTACTAAATATGTCTTAAAATTAGATTATCATCTCGTTTAAACTGTGGTTTCACGATATTCTTTACACTATGCCAGTTTCTGACATAAAGCTATAACCTTAAATCAAAATAACATAATTCATAGTTCATAGTAAAGATACGTTATACTTTTAATTAACATCACTCTACATTATAACCTCTAAAAATATGACGTCACAGCCCCCAAGCATTCTCACTGCTACACAAACAGTTGCTATCGTAAGATCGCTCGCTCAGCTCCCTTTGATTAGCAGCCAAATTGGCCCAACGTTTTTATTTTTAATAGAAGGGGCCGAGCTTACTTCGGCATTTTTTCGACGGGCCAAACATTGTTCTCTCTAAAGGCAGTTCGAACATAAACTAGATGAGCACAGAAGGTCAGCTCTATACAACAGGCGCACACAGACATAGACGCGCACTTTGGTACACTGACCTTAAACTATCTCAAATGAATGCCAGTTGCGCGTAAAAGAAAAGAAAGAGAAAACAAAAAGTTTTTTGCGGAATAAAGTACAAAAAAATACGAAAATATACGTCACATCCTCGTAAATGTAACAGAACCACAGCGCTGATTTTCAACGACAGCTCGCGTTGATTTGATGACTTCGACCTGTGCAGCATATAAAGAACAAAAAAATTAATAACAGAACAATAATAATTGTAACATTCCGGAGCGCCGCCATTGACGCACGCGCAGAGGCACAACACAAATACAGTTATTCTGTGCGCACAGCTGTCACAGAAAAAAGATCTTTTGACATCATTATTAAAAAGCAATTACTTGATTATCGTGTCAGTTACGCAAATTACGCATAGATAACAATGGATTTTCAATAATGGAGGAAGTATGTTATAATTAGTGTTTGTGAGAAGGTTTAAAAAGCATGTTTAATCGTAGATGACAAACGCGAGGCTTTGTAGATCTTCAACAGGTCAAGATAATAATAAAACTTAAAGGGGAACACTATAAGGGCTATTACGCACTGTCGACTAGTCGCCGGCGACACGGTCGCTGGCGACTGTGACTTACTACAGTTTAATTAGGTGGTTACGCACTTCGTCGTCAGTCGCCCAGGCGACTCGGCGACTCGCCGCGTAGTGGCGACGCACAAGCGACTGCCGGTCGCCGGCGACAAGTCGACAGTGCGTAATGAGCCTTAAGGGAAGCTAGCTAATTATTATTATCATATTATAAAATATTGTACATTAGTAAGTTCATAATTATTTCTTTCTTTTAGTGAGTTTGCTTGCATTCACTGTTCGTAAAGCGTGTCTATGTGTGCGTGCTTTTCGCTCATCGTATGGAGCTGGCCTTCTGTAACCGTCTTTGTAGTGGTTCGAAGGTGGGCGGGAAATCTGTGAAAAGCGCGATAACAAGGTCGTTGAGATTTTGTTTGGGTCATGGGAATATGCATGGGACGTTATTAAAATCTGAAGAAATGTGCTTCATGTACCTATTGTAATGTCGGCTTTTGTTCTTATTGGAGCTCCTAGAACTGAGACCGTTTTCCGCGAGGAACATTGAAAATATAATGTTGTGAATAGGTATTATTTTATTGTTTTATCGCCCCTGCTTGGTACGGTTAGGATTTGACAAAACATCGAGATTATTTCATATATCACGAAGTTTGGAAGAACGACGCGTTAACACAGAGATGTCACGAAAAGCTACTTTAATTTATAATATGCATAGATATTGGTGCCGATTCCCTTGTTCACAAACTAAACTAAATTTAAGTTCAGTGTATCTTTTTCTTTCTATTTCATTAAGAAAAGGACAGAAGATAAATTTTAGTTTAGTCCTGTCAAATTAATCAGCGCTTGACGTAAATTGAAGTAGTTTTAGTAGGCAAGATTTTAATCACGTCTAAACTTGTATGGAGTAGTGACAGGAGCTGATTAATTTGACAGGACTAAACTAAAATTTATCTTCTGTCCTTTTTTTAATGAAATAGAAAGAAAAAGATGCACTGAACTTAAATTTAGTTAAGTTTGTAAACAAGGGAATCGGCACCATTGGGGTTTTGAGGTTGTATAGAATCGAGTTTTTCTAACTGAACAGACAGCTGTGCTGCTGGGGAGCTTGTTGCGTCACTTTTTCTTTCCAGCTAAAGAATTAGGACGTGGTGAAGGGCGTTTTTGGGGGCTGTCTTATGTAATTTTGACGTTGGAACAGTGGTTAGTTTGAAGAAATAACTTTTGATTTTGGTTTTGAACCGACTTGACTTAGGCACATTTCATAGAATTGAAGTGGTGAAGGGCGGGCGTTTTTGGGGGACTGTCTTATGTAATTTTGACGTTCGAACAGTGATGATTCTCAGCCTAGTTTGAATAAATGACTTTTGATTTTGATTTTGAACCGACTTGATTTAGGCACATTTCATAGAATTCTGTCTCATTCAACCGAATGGTGATGATGGAAAGAGTCTGTTCAGGTTCATGGCCCATATGTAATCCATAGCAGCGTGTATTTTATTATTATTTATTAAGGGTATGATGGGACTGTCATACGCATTGCAGTTATAAATGTCCCTAATAAAAAAGTATTCAAATAATAAAAAATATGAGATACAAATTTACGTTTAGTTGTTCGCGTGTAAAATAGAATACCCAAACAATATCATGAATATGATTTTTTTCTTATCTACGAGTATGTTTCAAATAACAAACAAAAGCGTACCTACATAAAATTAAAAGTCATTATTTACAAGTACTTTATTCTTTTATCATGCAAAATTAAACCCTTATCAGATTGGCCACTAAGTTAACGAATGACCACAAAAAAAAGATCGGTTAACCCTCAAACGCGACGGGTGGTACAAATAAGGTGGATATATAAATAGTGGTTTCAGACTGGAATAAATTAAGCCGGTTGACCGAATAATTGTTAACTGCTGGATAAATAGTACAAATTATACGTCTAACCACATTTATCTCCGGCGAACACTCGAAGCGGGGATCCGGGACCAGGGTGTGTGTGGACTTGGCGCAATTTTGGGTGGTTTTATTTTAGATGAAAATATTTTTTTGAAATTTATAGTAATTTGTAGTATAGTTGAGATGCATTGTAGGTTGAATATGGTAATAGGGACATGGAAAATTAAGGCTAGTATTATTATTTCGAAATAGGTACTGTTTTTTTTTTTTTTTGGTAATACCTAATTCTATGGAGTACTCGTATGTTCAAGCACGTTTCCAAATTGCATTGCTCAAATGTTGATGCTATTCTGAAATTGCATGCTTACTGAATCAAATTACTTATAATACACAGTCGAATTATGAATTCACTAGAGTAGCCTGACTTTGTGTAATAAAATGGTCATATTTTTATTATATTGATTGTATTCTAGACTTTTACATTTATTATTATACATTTATTTTACACTTACATAAATCGATTAAACTAAACGATCACCATTACAATAAATACGACCATTTTTTTACACAAAGTGACAGCTAGCACATGTCAGGCTACTCTAGTAAATTATTTATTCGACAATGAGGATACGAGTTTAGGTCCACAGTTTTTGCGTCGGATCACCGTTCTCTGTTTTTCCATTACCCGGTCAGATCCTAGGAAAATGGCTCTTTTATTTGCTGAATAGTGAATGTTGAGCACTTATCCTTACGGGTTCACTTAAAGAGTAATGTGGACACTTTGCAGCGGCTTAGACATTAGCACAGAGTTGTCGACACGGTTGCCGAATATTGTACCTAATTTTTGGTTGATTCTTGGAGACTAAATGGTTGATAAAATAGCGTGGGATTTCGAATATTTAATATACATTTGGCATGAGTCTAGAATTATATAAATAAGTACTAAACGTTACCATATCCACGATAAAATAAATATTTATTATTCGTGTGGTTCAATGTTTTATTCGGTCCGCTAATTTATTTTTTATTCTGTTCTATATTTTACTGTTCAATTATTCGGGCCCTCCATTAAATTAAATGTTCTCTGTGATTATAAATCTTTGTGATAAAAGGCTTGTTGACCAATTTAAAAAGTCATTTCCTTGATTTTAAAATAAAATGTTGTTTGTCAAATGTTAAGTAGTTGATCTGTTGGCAAACGTTATTTAAGTGGGTTTCATAGATTTTATGAAAATAAAAAATTATTACAAAATTCCTGGCCGTAATAAAAAAAGAAAAACAAATAAGGAAAATTGTTTATTCTGCACGCAAAAAACGCACATTACAATTTTTTTTTATAAAATACACAAAAAATACTATACACACATAAAACTATGAATCAATATACTCGTTTGACCATCACTTGTTTTTCTTGGAATCTGTATTTTAGCGTTAACGTAAATCACAGGCATACAACGTGTCTGTTGAATCGTTTCCACTAAATTGTGCGAATCATAGCGTGAAAATCAATTTGCGCAACTTGATTACGACATTGACTTATAAAATAAATTATTTACTTATCTAGGTATCTATTCAAAACGGTTCTTCATTAGTTCAGCTGTTTATTAGACCTTACTTTTATTTTATTAAATTAATTTATTTCGTAGGTTCTCTATAAATAAAAACAGTGGCATAAAGACATTACTGATTGAATGCAAGCAAGCCAAAATAGAAACCGAATAGGTAGCAAAACAATAGCCAACAGCAGTTCAAACAACAGTCAGGTCTACATCTATTTATCCATAGTCTATGTCCTTTCTCCTTCACTATCAGAATGCTGCACCATCCTCAACCGAAATTAATTAATTCAGACAAACTTCGCGATACTCACTGTTTTTCGGCGACGCCGCCATGTTTCGGCGAACTCAGCAAAATGACTCTTGGCGTAAAATTATATTCTTGGCGTCATATCTGACTCACTGCCGCACTCAGAGACTTCATTTAGGAGAAAACGCGGTCACGTGGTTGGTTGTGTTCATTCCATACTAACGTATTCGTCTGTTTGATACTAGTTCAATTATACTAGTATAAATGATATACAGGGTGGCAGGGACAGCGACGCACAATTTGCTACCATGGATTCAGTACATGATTCTGGAAAAAATTTCAACGCTGTGGGCGTTGAAATTTATCATCGGTTATGAAAATAAAATTGCTGCTCCATACATTTTAAGGCTTCTGCAGACGGGGGTGATATCGTGGGCGCGATAGGCATATTGCTGCCTGTCAGGCAAGCAATATCGCGCTAGTCTGCACGAGCCCTTAACCGCGTAGGTATTGCGCTGTTGTGTTGTAGGAAACAGGAGATTTATTTTTAAATAACCGACGAAAAATTTCATTGTAGGGGGTCCGGAATCATGTACTGAATCAATGGTAACAGGTTGTGCGTCGATGTCCATGCCACCCTGTATATGCATATATTTTTTTTAAATTAATATATTTACGCCAAAAAACGAAACATAGGGACATGGCAGTGCTAGATATACATATCGTATAAAAAATAACTAGTATCTTTAACCAGAGAGAAAACAGAGGAATACGCTAATATAGAATTAACGCAATTGACCACGAGACCGTGTTTCCTCTTAACAATAATTAATCAATCATCATCATCATCTGCTTACCCTTTTCCCAGTTATGTTGGGGTCGGCATCCAGTCTAACCGGATGCAAATAGCGGAATACCTTTATTTTACACGGAGCGACTGCCTATCTGACCTCCACAAGCCAGTTACTGGATAACACGATACGCCTTGGTAAGACTGGTAGTTCCGTAACGACTGTCAAAGATGCCACGAATGACATCCAATACCAACGGCTTAACATGCTTTCCAAGGCACGGAGAGGTCTTGGTATGTAAAGATGGTCACCCATCCACGGACCAATCGGGGCAAGCATAGCTTAT
The DNA here is from genome assembly GCA_905333075.3 of Atethmia centrago. Classification (NCBI taxonomy): domain Eukaryota; kingdom Metazoa; phylum Arthropoda; class Insecta; order Lepidoptera; family Noctuidae; genus Atethmia; species Atethmia centrago. The sequence goes on along the minus strand of HG995380.1, from coordinate 27,008,168 downwards.
CCTGATCGATCGACCCGTGCGGCTGGTATTACTTATCCACAAGCCCCTCATAACAATAATCAATCATTGACTTTAAATTAAGAAGAAAAGAATTTCGTGATGGCCTAGTGGTTAAGGCTTTGGGTCTGTCTCTCACTCGCTCTCGCTTGTGGGTTCAAATCTGGGCATGTGCATGGTTGGTACATGCCCGGATTGTATGATATACTTTCTATGGTTATCCAGCACTTACTAGTACAAATTAATATAAGTCTGAAATCGCTAAATCGCCGTGATCAAGCGTGGTGATCATTGCTAATACTATTTCTGTACGAGAAGAGGTCTTTTCCAGTAGCCAGTGTGACAATAATAGATTATTATGAGCTTTTATTAACCGGCTTATGTTGTAATGTTGTCAGTAAAGAAATATAACTGTTTAGGAAAATTCCAATTAAAGAAAAAAAATATCAAATAACTTTTTCCGTTCTGGGTGGAGCGGGACGGTGTGTCATACTCTTACTGACTAAAATCCAGCCGTGTTCCTTCCGTTACCTGTGTTGCCAGAAGCCTCAGTAACCCTTTCGTACTTTCCCGCGACCCCGGCAGGCATCGGCCCTAGTGGACCCCTACACTTGTGGTGACATCTCTTTGAGGCGCGCGTGGAACACAACGTCGATCCAGGTCTGGTCCTTATCGGACGGTGAGCTACCCATTGCCCACCGTCCGCAAGCCCGCGCCTACAGTGGCCGGAAATCCGCCTGGGATTCCCGACGCCCAGGGCGTCTCCTGCGGCAGCTAGGGACGAGAGGGCGCGAAATTCGCCTTTCCCTTAACCGTCCCGCCTCCTTCTTTGTGAGCATTACTGCTTCGCAGAAGGAGGTGACGGCTGCCCATGCCCTCTCGTTCCGTACCATGGCCTGGACCAGGGCCGGACGCGAGAGATCTCCGCCACCGATCACCTCCACGAGGACACGGCGGTGCTCTGCCCAAGCCGGGCAGACCTCCACCGTATGCTCCAACGTGTCCTTCGGGCGAACCACACAGTGGTTACACCCGGGCGTTTCCTCCCGCGTGCGTATACTTGTGCGTGGCACGAAATACAAAAAGTAAAAAACGGAGCATTTAAAACTAACAAAATTGACACATTAAACTGAATAAACAAGATACAAAATGAAATCAAGACCTGTGCGATGCCAAAAAGGCTCCGCAAATCTGCAATATGCCTATTTTAGCAAAATGCTGCGACATCTAAAAAAAACCGTGGCGCTGGTATTCTGATAGAGCCCGCTGTGATTCACCGGACATATATAAATCTCAATTATTTTAAAATGACTTAAGGTTTGATTTAAAAGTTAATGATTAATTAGTTAAGTCTGTGAATACGGCAGTCAGTGTGTACGGTATCTTAAGAAAGGTGATTTATTTTGGGATCAGGTTTAGTCAAGATTATGTTCATTCTGTTTTTAAGCTGATGTTGGGATGAAGTCTTGTAATGGTTGGTGACGTCTGCTCCTTGTTATCTTACAAGTTTTGAGTTCTTCCTCGTCGTTTCAATGGTACGACGGTGAATTAGATTTTTTTGGCGCAAAACTTCGCCACTTCTTCAGCATCATCGGTGGCAGCGCAGAGATCACTCTGGCTGCATTTTTTGGGTTACTGAATATGTAACAACAACCTCGTAAAGTGGGGCTACCTTGACGGTATGGAGGCAGAGTTGTGGCGCAAACTATATCCCACCATCCTTAGTTTTGAGTTGAATGGATGTTTTGGTTTAGGGTAGTCTATTGCATTGTAGCACAAGCCTTTTCCGTAAAGGCTGTGCTAGGCTTGTAAGAAGTCCCGGTGCGTATCCAATCGGAGCCAAACAATGGAAAATCAATTGTCTCAAGACACAAGTTAAATAACTAGCTGCGCCCCGCGGTTTTACCCGCATAAGTCTCGATACCGTGGGAATATCAGGGTAAAAAATATCCTATGTCCTAATCCAGGTCATGGTTTACCCTTGTGACAAATTTCATACAAATCCGTTCAGCCGTTTTAGCGTGAAAGCGTAACAAACAAACAAACTCACTTTCGCATTTATAATGTTAGTTGGTATTAGGATGATTCAAATTAAAAATGTACTGAAATGTTGACACACTAAGGCCTTGGGGTCCGAGTGCTCATCAAGTATTTCGGGACATCGTCAAACGGTTGGTAGAGTCTTCACGTGACCAGAGGGCTGGCCTTTTTTAGCCCAAAGAATCTTTTTCTTTCCTTTTGGGCACTTTTCCCATTGACAGCGATGCGGACGAATTGTTTGATGCCCAATGAGCTCTTTCGCCTGTTTGTTATTTTTATTATATACTTGTATAACTTGTAGGTATTCTTTTAAGATTATTATATAAAATAGGTTACAATAAAGTAGTCACCTAAGAAAAGTTAAAAAGAAAAATACACTGAATATTATGTCAAAACAACATTCATTAGACTTGGTTAAAGTATCAATATACATACACTGTTCTATTCTTAAGTAGTTCGTCTCATGAGGGTAGGCAGAAACTACAGAACGTCACCTGCGTCGATCTTTACATTCTTAAGTTATCGTGAGATAAACAAATTCACAGAGAGGAGGCCTGTGTCCCAGCAGTGGGAACATTATAGGCTGATTATGAAACAAAGTCATCCTCTAACACGTTCATACCGGGACCACATATTACGGGGCAAATCTTCACATGGCCACCGGTGGTACATCACGCCCCCACAAAAGTCCTGCCTAACAATGTCCAACTCCTGAGCGGGAACGTTAATTACAACACGTTTTCTCAAGGCGGCGCGAATTTCTTAGAACATTGAAAGTCTAGTGTGATGAGGCCACCGGTGGTACACGCCACCATATCAGCGAGTACTCCGTGCTCCACCGGTGGTACACCCCGGCCTGAACGAGTTAAATATAGTTCATTTAGGAGCTAATTTAGTTATAAACCTCGCTAAGCTTTACAAAATCTATATAATCAAAACTAGAATCAATTCTATTTTTTTTTTGTAAATTTTGACGTTCAAAAGTGCCTTTTATGTGCCTATTTGAAATAAATAATTTGACTTTGACTTTAAAAACGCTTCTGAACTTAATTTGGAACAATCTTAAAACTTTACCTAACATTTGATTATTTAATCTGCCCAGCCTTTTCCCAATTTTTTTAGGGTCGGCTTCTACTCTTACTGGATGCTGCTGAATACCAGTATTTTACATAGAGCAACTACCTATCTGACTTCCACAACCCAGTAACTGGGCAACACGATAACCCTTGGTAAGATTGGTTGTCAGACTTTCGGGCTTCTGACTACCCGTAACGACTGTCAAAGATCTACAAATGACAGCCGGGACCAACGGCTTCACGTGCTTTCCGAGGTTTTTGGTATGTAATGGATGGTCATCCATCCACGGGCTGACCTCGGCCAGCGTTGCTTAACCCTTTAACAAACTGTACAAAGTAATTTTCACATACCTTCATGTAGGTTCCTAATCCTTATGAACGTAGATTAAATCATGAAAATCTAATTAAATCTAGTCTTAAAATTAATCAAGTTACGTTGTAAAACAAAATACGGTTTGCTGACAAAATTAAAGTTTAATCAAAACAATTTCAGGCAAAATCAATTTGTTTGTGCCTACAGCTTTTCAATTATATTGTTTTTCCAATATTAGTTTATTATAATACCAGTTGCTATAGACGAAACCTTGAGACGTTCTTCGAATTAAGTAAGTACCTAGTACCCAGAGAAGGTACGAAAGCAAGTTTAGTTTTGTATGATACTGGCCCGCGTTGTAGTCAACTATACCACGGTAATATTATCTATACAATATTGTAACTCGGCCGTATCTTTGAAATAAATGCCTACAGCCGCGCGGTACGTGAACATGCGATAGGGCTGCCCGCCTCCAGAATTTTAATTACATTTGCCTACTTTGTGTTTCCATTCAGTTTTGTGATTGTAAATATACTTTTTTTTAATATAAAAAAATAAAATATATTGTGAATTGAATAGGAAGTGTTCAATAAAATACGTTAAATATAATACGTAAAATAATAAGTTAAATACTTAATCTGAGAAAATTTCAACTATTTAGTGACAGACAGACGGTCATATTTATTTTTTATAGTATTATTCATACACACAGTACAATAAACAACTATTATTAATAATAAAATACCACGTCTTTACTTTGAATTATATAAACTAACAAAACAAAACACACATGCCCAGAGGTTTTCGCACAAGTGTACCTACCGTATCATGATTCATGAACCGCCTATAACTACCTATTTCACTCGTGTCAATCACTTTCCTTTATTCACTTTATTTATGAATCCAGACATCTATTTTTTCGGGAGATAAAAGGAAATACTTATCCATTAAAAAGACACATTATGTACCTACCTACTAGTAAGTAAAATTATTTTATAGTCTTACCTTTCAGAGTTTCCAGGTAATCTAAAAAAAGTTATCTCTGGATGCGTTATTGACGAATTCATGCAACCAAAAACAGCACAATATATCCTACTCGTAATATTATATATATACTTGAACTTATTTTTAGTGAAAAAATCGCGGTTATTGTTAAAAAAAAAAACAACACATGGTCCGTTCGTCACTGCGGCACAGTCGCGACTGTCTGCATGCCGACCGCATGCCGAGATCGAGGCGCGTAGGCATAGCTCGCGCTTCGTCCGTTTGTATGAAGTTGGAATACTGTATAGATAATATTACCGTGACTATACTGTGGCGGCATCTACATGGTCACATGCGAACTACGCAAAACACTGACGTCACAGAAAATCCTGCATCGCGCAAGCAAAGTTTACCGTGCGACTGGCATGTATACAACATACCGACATCAATCGTCGGGCAGTAGCCCACCAGACATGACACCCGTCTAGTCGGAGGATCCTCCCTTTTCTATGGATGATGGGTGAACTTTACACCTTTTCCTCATACCTCTATAATACTATAATACATACCAAATGCATATTCAGCCTATAATGTTCCCACTGCTGGGACACAGGCCTCCTCTCGGTGAGAAGAAGTGGGCCGTAATCCACCACGCGGGCCCGGTGCGGGTTGGTAGATGTCACATGTCTTTGAATTTTTGGTTCTAGGAGATGCCGGTTTCCTCACGATGTTTTCCTTCACCGTTTTGAGAGCAGTGGTGATGAAATAATTTACAAAAAGTAAAGCGCCTGTCAGGTTTTGAACCTACGGCCTACAACTCGTAAGTCGCGGCCGTTAGCACTGGGCCACCACTGCTCAGGCTACTTATCATATGGTACTCGGCAATACTGTAGAGCCTGTGAAAGAATTTTCAAAATTGGATCAGTACTTGCAGAGATTACCTTCTACATCCAAACTAAAGTTTACACCTTGAATATAAGTATAGTCTAATATCGGTGTATGTCATTGCCCTGTAGAAGGACAATGTGTGGGTATTTTTGTACAGTGTAGGTTTGCAAGTTAACCACCTACTACCAATCAGAGGGCCTAGCACGAATGCTTGGAGTAAATTCGAACGTTTTTAAAATAAAATTGATGATGCTCGTTTCGCTCATACCTAATATTTATTTTATTTTAATTTCTGTGGGTGATACTCATTGTGCTTGTTGCAATAATGTAGACCGAAATGCTATAGGATAGTTGTATTTTCGATTCAAATTCGTTTGAATTAACGTTTTGTTTACGTCGCGAGTGCTAGAGCCTCTGATAGAAGGTACTGAAATGTGTCCAAACAATTGATTCTATACATGTGGTAGCATTTTTACTTGTCATTCGCCTCTTTACCTACTTTTTTCTGTCATAATACCCCGACCGTGATATTACAGCGCACAAGTGTATGCGCAAACACAGGTTCACTTTCTGTACCTTACTCTCATATTCGGATGGGACGGCAATCCGACACGACCGAGGAGAGGCGAGACGGAAAGCACGCAAAGCCGTCGGGCTTTACGTGTTCTTCAAGGCACGGAGGTGTCACACCTAAACTTCCAAACTCCGGGCTGCTACTGAGAATTTCCTAATGGAAACCCAATGACACTTTGCCCGACCCAGAAAACGAACCCAGAAAACGAGCTCAGCAGTCGCGTTTGCGACAACGAGATCAACGGGCAGTTCTATCATTACTTCTATTAGAAGCTTTATGATACTCTGTAAGGGTCGATGGAGAGAAGTATGTTTCAAGGGGTCAGTGACAATTCGGCCCGAATAATAATACCAGATATTTCTTTCCCGATTACGGTGATTTGTACGGTCAGGCAGAAAAACGATATTTTAAAATAAATAATTACGATTTTTTTGTTCTTAAGACTAGTTTTTTTTATTTACATCATCATTTCAGCCGAAAGACGTCCACTGCTGGACATAGGCTTCCCCGAAGCACTGATACTTTGACCGGTTTTGTGCTTCCCGTATCCAGCGGATTCCTGCGGCCTTCACAAGGTCATCGGTCCACCTTGTGGGAGGCCTTCCAACACTATGTCTTCCGGTACGCTAACGCCACTCCAGAACCTTTCGGTCCCATCGGCCATCTGTTCTGAAGCGGGAGGGTTTGTCAGACTCTTACCGACTAAAAACCACCAAAACGAGCATGAAAGGCAGCAAGTATGCTGCACTGTCTCGAGTAGAAGTAGCCTCTCACCGATGCCGTCTAGTGCGATACAATGGAAAGACGATCGCACTATTCGAGTGGGGAGACGAGACTCCATTTGCTCAGGCAAGCTCGTTGCTTCAGAGGATCAGGGAGGCAGGAGACTACACGGGAGCCACAGCCCGCACCATCAGTGTAGACGCGATGACGGTCGGAGGAGGGAGAGGAGACGTCGCAGACCGATTCGGCTGTTAAAAAGCCCGAGGTGGTTGTCTACGCGGACAGAGGGGAAACTCTGAGTTTCCTTAAAATCCCCCGACAGTCAACAGCCGGCGCGACGAGCCCCACAACAAGCCCGACTACTCAGAGCGGATCAGAGAGGGCTCAGCAGAAGGCAGCCGTTGAAAAAGCTGCAAAAGGAGCAGAGCAATGCGGCGCGGTTGAGCTAAGCGGCGCGGAGGTGTACTTCATGTCCGTGAACGAACGCCGTCGGTCGGAGCTGGTCGACTCGCACTGCCAGGTAGTTATCCCTTAAAGATGTAATAATGAGTAAAGTGTAATAATAAGTAATAACATCTAAGTAGTGAATTTATCAAACTACAGATGTAAATATCTGTTCTCTTAATTTCGTATATCTTGTAATTGTAATGCCTGTGTATAACACAAAAAAAAAATACAAAAAGTAATATTTATAAACATATCATGCGCATGAGAATGCTTAAAAATAATAATAAAAAAAATATATATATATATGTATGTTAGTTAATTAAGCATAAAGTACTGTTGTCCAGCGTAGGAGCTAAGTAATTGTAAATCTAAATAAAACCCATAAACAATAATATAACAAGTAAAAAAGGGCGCGGACGACCATGTCCGCGGTAGTTGACTCATTAAAAAAAAATAAACCCACCCGAGTTCCTTCCGTTAACTGTGTTGCGGTCTTGGGAGACTATACTTAACTTTTTGATACTTTGATCTGCATTCTCAGATTTCGAAAATAATGTACAAGTAGCAAGAAAATGGCTTCTACACAACATCTTTTTTGGTGCCATCGACCCTGTTTCTTAAATGGATCAAAGAACTCTATCGGACCAACTGATGTTTGTGAAATGCAAAAATAGCAAAAAAAAACTTTTCTAATACATTTCGTAGATAATGAGACTGAGATGAGAGAGAACACAATATACCAGTGTATAGTAATAGTCGAATTATTTGATTACTACTCCGCTATACCTATATGGAGCTAAGCAGTCAATCATGATGACATTGTATATAAGAACGGCTATTAGTCAACTTTCAACAAAGCAAATAGCAAACCTAAGTTTGATTTCCAACAATTGATTTATTTGTGCTTCTTTTTTAAAACTGTGTTTTAATATTATATACATAATCTGCCTATAATGTTCCCAATGCTGGGACACAGGCATGCTCTTGTTGAGAGGGAGTGGGCCGTAATCCACCGCGAGTGCCCAGTGCGGGTTGGTAGATGTAACATGTCTTCGAATTTTTGGTTCTAGGACATGCCGGTTTCCTAACGATGTTTTCCTTCACCGTTTCGAGAGCAGTGTTGATGAAATAATTTACACAAATATAAGTTTCTGTCCGGGTTCGAACCTACGATCTACAATTCATAAGTAGCGGCCGTTACCACTTGGCCACCACTTTTTTTTTTGTCTGGAAAGTTATCAAATAACTTCTCCCGCTCTGGGCGGGACTCTCCCGGTGTGTCAGACTCTTACTGACTAAAACCCACCCGTGTTCCTTCCGTTGCCTGTGTTGCCAGGGGCCTTGGTGACTCTTTCGGACTTTCCCGCTACCCTGACAGACATCGGCCCTAGTGGACCCCAACACTTGTGCTGATATCTCTTTTAGACGCGCGTGGTACACAACGCGCCGTCCACCCGGGCCTGATCCTTATCGGACGGCGAGCTACCCATTGCTCTCCGTCCGCAAGCCCGCGCCTACGGTGGCCGAAAATCCGCCTGGGATTCCCGACGCCCAGGGACTTGGCCACCACTGCACTTACTATTATATAATATGTCCTACCTAATATTATAAAATAATATTATTATACACTTCTGGACACATCTATTGGCCCACCTTAGAGTTTAGGTTTCGATGGCCCCTACCGAAATATGATTGCTAGATTGAACAAAAATTGTTGATGCAGTTTTAAACCTGATACATTTTACCATCTTTTTCGATCGTATTGTTTTAAATTTGAATTCAGAATACCATACAACATGGAGCTACGCCTAACAAGTCGGATATGCGCCTTGTTAAAGGCAATTGATTTTTGAATAAAAAACATGTTTTATCAAATAAAGGTTTAATTTAATAACGCGTGTTGCCTCCATGGGCATCTACCACAGCTCTCATACGATTAGGCATAGAGTTTATCAACCGCTCTATGAAATTTTGAGGGATCATCTCCCATTCCTCTTCTATGGCAGTTTTCAACTCCTGCATCGTCTGGGCAACTGGCTGACGAGCCCTAACACGTCTTTTTAGCTCGTCCCACATGTGCTCAATGGGGTTCATGTCTGGGCTTCTGGCTGGCCAGTCCATAACTGTGATGTTCACATCCCGAAGATATTCCCTGACGATGCCGGCCGCATGGGCTCTTGCATTATCATGCATAAAAAGGAAATTTGAACCCACATAGTCCGCGTATGGTATCACGTGAGGTTCTAAGCACTCACGAATGTACCTTTCAGCATTTAATGTTGGCAGCCGTGGTCCTGTAACAACCTCAAGTTGAGTTTTGCCGCTCGCGGATATACCGCCCCAGACAGTCCATGAGCCACCGCCATAAGCAACCCTCTCTTCAAAGCAGCATTGTGCGAAACGCTCTCCCTTACGTCGGTAGATCTTCTTCCTTCCATAATTGCCATGTAACACAATTTTAGACTCATCAGAAAAGAGTACACGGCTCCAATCTTGCTGTGTCCAATTTAAATGACTGCGTGCGAAATGAAGGCGCGCTGTTCGGTGGGCTCGCGTTAGTTTGGGCCCATTAGCTGGCTTGTGTGGTACCATATCGCGTTCTTTTAACCTTCTCCGAACAGTTCGAGCGCTCACAGATACTCCGTGGAAGTCGCGAATTTGGTTTTGTATCTCAATGGAGGTAAGGTGACGATTTCTCAAGCTGGTCGTCACGATGAATCGATCCTGCCTTTCAGTTGTGACCCGAGATCGTGGCCTTCCTTGGCGACGAACAAAGCCGCCAGTCTCTAGGTACCTCCGATAAACATTTCGGACCGCAGATCGACTTAAATTAAGTTGAGCCCTCACGTTTCTTTGGCTGTGTCCGGCCTGAATAAGTGCCACAGCTTGGGCGGCGACTTCAGGTGAAGTATCCATAGATTATTGATAGAACCTCACCTTAATGTTAAGAATAAGTAATGTTTGTTGCAAAACCAAAGATATTAATCACTTTTTCGAGAATTAAATCCAAGTAAACCAATAAAACCAAGTTTTCTTAGTATTCGATTGTTTGATATCAACAAACAGGCTCCAAATTGTCTTTTGTTTCTTTAAATTCTGTGTTCGAAATTCAAAAAAAGACTATTGAATGAAATTGTGAATGTGCCAGGTTCAAAACTGCATAAAAACTTTTTGCTCGACCTAATATAAAATTTTAGCTAGGACCAAACGAAACTGAAAATACAAGGTGGGCCAATAGATGTGTCCAGAAGTGTATTATATTATAATCATCTTGTAATTTGGTTATGTAAATAAATAATTATAATAATAATATATTATAAATGCTAAAGTGAGTTCGTTTGGTTGTTATGCTTTCACGCTTAAATGGCTGAAAAGATTTGGCACATGGGTAGACCATGACCTGGGTAAGATAGGATACTTTTTATCCGGATATTCCCACGGGATCGAGACTTATGAGGGTAAAATCGCGGGGCGCAGCTAGTACTATATTATACTATATGAGAGTTCGTAGAACGTAGACAGAAAACATTTAGTTAAGGCCTCTTCTGTCATCTATGGTTATAACAAAAATAAATATATATGGTTAGGTGACTGTTACTGAGAAATCCCGTGTGTTTATTATCTACTGTTATATATGTCGGAAATACGTTAGTCACTCGTTTGACTAATCGGGACGCGAGCGCCACCAAGCGGCGCTCGACAGAGTCTACAACAAAACGCATGACCGGGGATAAGTACAGTTTGTGAGAGGCGGTCAAGAAGTGAACACGTTTAGAAACTATAGCGCGTTCCGTATAGTTGTGTCGTGTACCTACAGTGTGTGAATAGCTAGTGTGATTGTTTGATCGTAAATTAAAATTTCATTTAAACTGCAAACGGTTTTTCTATTGTGCAATAACCAACACTTCCCATTGTACGCCCACAATAGTTAAAATATGGCTGATGATAACGAGAGAGACGTACCTTCTCCGTCATATATTATTTCAGTGATAACTGTTCGTTAGGAATAATGTGTAAGAACGAGTCAGTCAGTGTATCAATGTTAAGCCATTAGGTAGTATATGCAGGAACGCAGGCGTTAATTATTTCACTAAAAACGAAAAACTTCGTAACCAATGGGAAATTGCTACTGAAGGCTGACCCTTAAGGAAGGGTGGCCCTTAGAATGAGCTGCTACTCACACGGACACTTGCTTCCGCGTCACCATAATAGGGTCTTACACCCATTTTTGAAAAGTGTCTTAATTAAATTCTATAGTGCTAAAAAGCCCCAAAAAAAATCACATTTTTTTTTTCAATCAAATTATTTGCAATAAAAATGCATTTAAAGTTTTACATTGTCAAATTTCGCGCGTAGGTTGACGAAAACGCTGGACGCAGTGGACGCCATGCACGCATTGCTCTGTGGTCATGACGTCACTGGGCTATGAAAATAAATGCGCTGATCTTTGTATGATAATTGACACGTTTTTGTTAACATAGCCGTATGACGTAATAACATGGCGGCTACTATTTCATGGTGTTTTTTAACAGATTAGAAAAATTGAAAACGTTGAATTGAATTTTTAAATTTATTATGTTATTTTATGAACTAAAACTAACATTTTCCGACTCCTTTTTACCTAATCTATCTCAATAATATATTTATAGATGTTTTCTCGTATATAGTAAAATACCCTATTGTGACTAATAAAATTATTTATTAGTCACAATAGGGTATATATAATACATACAATATACAATATAATACCAACTATACAATATGTAACAAAAACCCTGTTGTTCCTTCTACCTACGTTTAAAGAATCGGTTTACTTAGCGATAAAGCAAGTCATTTATAAAAATCTGTTCAATAAAAAAAATAAAAACAAATATTTAATTATTAATATTTGTAATGTTTAATTGATTTGTTACCTCTTCAATTCTGCATGAAGCGATGACGCGAAACCAGAAGTAGATAGAACGGTCCCGCCACACTCTTTGATCGGTGCCGCCGCGCTGGTACAAACCGCCGCGCGCCGCCGCATATCTACCTATTTTTCTACACAAGTTCGTTACCTTGTCAGCTGTTGTATATCCGTATCACTTTAACGAATTAATTTTTGAAAATTTTGGTTTACACTCTTTTTAAGCACAATTAATAATTGTTAAAACTACATTTAACACTTCACTACGTTAAAAAAACAAATTCGCCGCGTCTGTCACATAAAACCTGATGTACCTATTTACATTTTAATGCATTAATTTCTTATGATATCTACTAGACGGCCACGGAGTTGCTGTTCGATATGACCACCTTGTACCTCTACACTTCTTGGCTCATAGTCGGAGGGAAGTAGTGATTGGACGCGATAATAGTGAAATGGGTGCTGGCCATCTTCTTTGGGTATTCTCCTAACGCGCATAAGGTTTACTCCGAGTTCGTGTCCCACTGAGCGTGTACTTCGTGTTGGATCGTGCTCAAACAAGTCCAAGACTTCTGTCTCGAGTCCTCGGTCGCCCGTGCACACTGCCGGTATTGTACTATCGGCCAAAGTTCCGCATGCTCACCTTAAAGGCGATAATCGCATAGCACGACTCACGACTCGATCGCACAATGCACGAGTTTTGACCAATAGGATGCACAAAGCGTATTTTAGTGGTGTTCGTATTAGTATAATCATGTATAGAATGTGTGACACTCACACTAGGAGCGTACTATGCTCACTTGTTTCTGCTAAGAGACGAGTTTTTAATGGGCACGGCCAGCGCGGCTCGGCGGCGGCGTGAGCTCTTTGTTATTGAATTGAATTGTTATTTTATTATTGACAAGAATTAATTTTAGTACTCATATCTTCTGTTTGTTTGGTTTAGAAAATGTATTATTGATATTGCAGTATTTACAAAAATAATTTGTAATAACTAATAAACTACAATTTATATGTATTAATCCACTTTAATATTTTCCTCTCTCTATCGGGTCTATAGATATAGGTTATTTATGAACACTTTCACTGCCTCTCCAATTTTCACCATATCCTATGTGATGCCGCATGCCGCAGCAACCGCACCATATTCCCTTCACAATAAGATGAGACATTGAAACGAACCGTTTTATTACAGTCCGTTCCACCGATTTTGACTTCTATTCCGTAGGCTTATGGATGGCATTAAAGGCAAAAAAGTGGTTACAATACCAACTGTTTACTGCAGCTGCCATTTGTCATGCCACCAACACAATAGCATTCAAAATCGATTGAACGGACATTTATGGTTTGTTTACCTTTTATCTCACGGCTCCCTGAATACGTTAGGTATAGGTGCGTTGACCGGCACTGCATGAAGGTATCAAATGTTTATATTGCATTTTTTTGTGTTTAATCGACTTTATTAAAAGTAAATAACTATCTAAATTTCTATGTGTTTGTTTATACTTGGGCAATTTGGGAATACTTGAAAATTACAGTAATATTTGAACCAATACTCTGCGCAGTTCATGCAATGTTATCAGAGCTTTTTGTTTGTAGCTAATGCAAGGCCGCAAGCCGCACAACTCTTGCAACTGAAATAAAAATAAGTTCATTATCTAAGACCCATTGTTATTTAGTGGGAATGTCTGGAAATTCGGTTAAACAATAGAGGACGGCTTAATACAAGGGCCATACGTTTTTTTATTACCTTAGGATTATCTCAAATGTTTTGCAGTTGTTCCTTGTATTTGGTTTAATACTTTTAACAGTAGGTAATTGTAATATTACCTTTTATTCATTAAAATAATACAGGGTGAAATTGAATTCATGGGCATCCTTTTAAGGGGTCATTGTACTCATCATTATGAATAACTTCAACTATGAGACCACACCTGAAATCGCGAAAAAAAAAATCAGCTGTTCCCTACATTTATGTTTGCATAACTCGACAAAATGTAGGGAACAGCAATTTTTTTTTCTCGATTTCATATTTGTTCCCATAGTCAAAGTTGTTCATAATGACGAGTACAATGACCCCTTAAGAGGATACCCATGAATTAAATTTCAGCCTGTATAACGAACAAGGTATCGTTGCAATTAAAATGCCCAGGCATGCCGTGCAGGATGAGCACTTTAAGACTGGATTATAATCAAACCAACACTTTACTCTTTTATAATTCATGCTCTAGTCATAGTTTGACAATTCATGATTTTAAGCGAAATCTTGCATGTCAAGTTTTTTTTTGACAAATCTAACAATGATTCAGTTCCTACGCCACTTTAAAATTCAGAAGCTTATCAAGTAATTAAACTGAACTATAATTTGTGCCTTGGCAGCAGTGAGAGTGAAAGGATTGAAATAAAATGTTGGGTACTAGTGAAATATATATTTTTAGTTTGTGTTCATTTAACATTATGCAGGATTAAAGATTTATTTAGGTTGATATTTAAATCTTATCTGTATAATAAAAGATGTATAGTAAGTGCTTTTTGTATGAAACTATCGGCTGTAATCTCAGTGTGAAAAAATAAACAGTTAGTTAAAATCTACTTGAGAACAATTTTAAGGATTTGCTGTTGTAGAAAAAAAAACAATATAAGTAACTTAATTTATTTTTAATAGACTTTTTCAAAACATTAAAGATTCATCCAGAAATTAACATATTATAACAAAAAATTACACAGAAATTATCATCAAAATGCAAAATATTATAAGTGAAAAGATTCTTACTCATAATATCATTTATAAACTGTATTTATCTACACTTATATCGTAAAGTTCAAAATATGAAATCAACACAACAATGACAAACAGACAACACAACAACAACAGGCAAAAAGCCTGTCAGTAAATAAGATTAGGAGAATATTGATTCAAGCAAATGAGATCAATTATTTATGAGGTGGACGGATATGATGACACTACTTTTTTTTTTTTTTTTTTTTTGGTGGGAAATCATCAAATAACTTCTCCCGCTCTGGGCGGAGTGGGAGGGTGTGTCAGACTCTTACTGACTAAAACCCACCCGTATTCCTTCTTGTTGCCTGTGTTGCGAGGGCCTCGGTGACCCATAAGTACCTTCCCGCGACCCCAGCAGGCATCGGCCCTAGTGGACCCCTACTATGTGCTGACGACATCTCTTTGAGGCGCGCGTGGAATACAACGCGCCGTCGACCCGGGCCTGGTCCTTACCGGACGGTGAGCTACCCATTGCTCACCGTCCGCAAGCCCGCGCCTACGGTGGCCGGAAATCCGCCCGGGATTCCCGACGCCCTGGGCGTCTCCTGCGGCGGCTAGGGGCGAGAGGGCGCGAAACTTGCCTTTCCCTCAACCGTCCCGCCTCCTCCTTCGCGAGCATTACTGCTTCGCAGAAGGAGGTGACGGCTGCCCATGCCCTCTCGCTCCGTACCATGGCCTGAACCAGGGCCGGACGCGAGAGGTCTCTGCCGCCGATCGCCTCCAAGAGGACACGGCGGTGCTCTGCCCAAGCCGGGCAGACCTCCACCGTATGCTCCACCGTGTCCTCCGGGCGATCCACACAGTGGTGACACCCGGACGTTTCCTCCCGCCTTATCCGACACAGGAACCTCCCGAAGCTGCCGTGTCCGGTGAGGACCTGCGTCAGGCGGAAGGTGAGGACGCCGTGGCGCCTCTCCAGCCACTCCTCAAAGAGGGGACTTATCGCCGCAATCGTGGCGTGCCCAGCACTGGGTTGC
Organism: Atethmia centrago; assembly: GCA_905333075.3. NCBI lineage: Eukaryota > Metazoa > Arthropoda > Insecta > Lepidoptera > Noctuidae > Atethmia > Atethmia centrago. The sequence goes on along the minus strand of HG995380.1, from coordinate 26,992,461 downwards.
GACAACCGTACTTTCCAAGACGCCATGAGATCCCGCCGGAGCTCCGTCCGCTGTGCCGCGATTTCTCGCGGCAGCGGACTTACGCCCCGGCGTTTCGCCTCCTCGCGCCACTCCCATACGTGCGCGAGGGCTTTTGCCTCCAGATCCCATGGCGGCAATCCGGCAAGGAGGCTCGCTGCCTCACAGGAGACCGTGCGGTATCCCCGAACCATCCGAATGGCCATGACCCTTTGGGCCGCGCTCAACCGGCGGGCTGGCCGCAGCGCCAGAGAGCGCGCCCATACAGGAGCCCCGTAGAGGGCCATGGACCGCACGACCCCCGCGTAGAGCCTCCGGCAGGAGGCGTTTGGACCCCCTAGATTGGGCAGGAGCCGCTTCAATGCAGCGCCCGCCCGCTCCAGTTTGGGAGCCAAACGTCGGAAATGCTCCACGAAGTTCCACCGGCTGTCGAGGACGAGTCCCAGGTACTTCATCGTCGACTCGACGCCGATAGTAACCCCTCCTACCGTTATTTGGGACCCCAACGGTGGCGCGTTCCGAGGACCATGAAAACACATGGCCTCGGACTTGTGCAGGGCCACCTCGAGTCCCAATTGCCGGATCCTTTCGACGATTGTCGCAACCCCGCGTGCCGCTAATTCGGCCGCCGCCTGGTGCGACCTCCCCTGCGCCAGGACCAACGTGTCGTCAGCGTAGCACACTACGCTGACGCCGCTAGGGAGGTCGGCGCGCAGCACCCAGTCGTATCCGATGTCCCACAGATGCGGCCCCAGGACCGATCCCTGTGGGACACCGCACGACATCTCTTGCCGGTTCCACACTCCCTGGTGACCGGGGTAGATGACGGCCCTGTCCGTCAAATAGGCCTCGACCACACGACAGAGGTAGGTCGGCATCCGGTGATACCGGAGTGCCTCCCTGATGCAACTCCAGGGCAGGGTATTGAAGGCATTGGCGATGTCTAGAGACACCGCCAAGACGACCCCACCCTGGGCAACAGCATTTCCCGTCGTCAGGGCTCGCACACGCATGATGGCGTCCACCGTAGAGCGCCCTCTGCGGAAACCAAACTGGCTCTCCGCCAAATCCGGCCCCACCCGCACCAGCTGGCCGACGAGGCGGTCTGCAATGACTCTTTCAAAGAGCTTGCCCACCTCGTCGAGCAGCACGATGGGCCGATAAGCGGACGGAGAGTCCGCAGGGCGCCCTGCCTTCTTTATGAGGACCAGTTTCCCCGTCTTCCAGCGAAGCGGGAACTGGCCCCTCTCCATGCATGCGCTTAGGAGCCCCCTAAGTCGAGGCCCGAGAGCCTCCAAGGCCAGGACCCAGGCCTTCCCAGGTAGGCCGTCGGGTCCTGGGGCGGTATTTTTGGCATTAAGCCTGCGCACCGCCGCTCTCATTTCTACCTCGGTCACCTCCGGAGCATCGTCGTCGTCGTCGTCGTCGTTGACGGTGTGGTCCGCATCGGGCACCGCAGTAGGCGGAGCCATAGGCGGAGAGGTGTGTTCCCCTCGGGAAGGGAACAGAGCGCTCACCACGTCCTCCACAAGCTGGGGCCGGAGACTCTGCGTCAGCGGGGGAGCCCATGGGCGGAGTTTATCCCGCACCACTTTGTACGGGCGTCCCCACGGGTCCCTGTCCAGAGTCCCCAGCGACTCCTCGCGGGCCAACCCCCTGGCCCGCAGGATCTCCGCTTGGAGGGCGGTCTTCGCCGCTCTGTACCCCTCGTACAGCTCCGCCTGAATGGCTTCCGTATCTGGAGGTTTGACACGGAGCCTGCGGTGCCTGGTGTACCGGCGTCGCGCAGCCACGCACGCAGTGCGCAGAGCCGTCAGCTCCTGCGACCACCAGTACACCTGGCGCGAGGCACGTCCAGGCTGGACCCGGGGCATTGCCACGTCACATATGTCGGACATGGCCTCCCGGAACCACTCCGCCTCGTCGTTGATGTCGGCAGGCCTGTCCGGTGGTGACACCCAGGCCTGCACGATCGAGGCTTCCAGGAGGAGCTCCCGGTCCAGCTGCTTCAGCGCCCACCGCGGACCACTCGGGGCCCGTCGGACCGGCGCGTCCGAGGTCTGGGCGGAGACGTCGAACCGGATATACCGGTGATCTGAATAGGTCTCCACCCCCTCCATGACACGCCAGTCAACTACACGCAGCGACAGAGCGGGGCTGGCGAACGAGATGTCCACCACTGATTCACCCCGCATCCGCACACACGTGGGGACAGAACCCCGGTTTAGGACGACAAGGCCTGTCTCCAGAGCCCAGTCCTCCACCATCCTGCCCCGTGTGTCCGTTAACCGGGAACCCCAAGCCAAATTCTTGGCATTGAAGTCCCCGAGGACGAACACGGGGAGATGATGACACTACTGAATATGTAAAATAACAAACTAACGAGATCGGGGCTTATGACAACATTGATTGTAAATAAAACAACAAATCCACCAATAAAGGCAACATGACACTAAATTGACATCAATAATTTTACAAGAAGACTTCAAAATCGTTGGCAATATTTTAAACTATGATTACGGTCTACAGTCTACCCTGTGACATTAATCAACGAAGTAATATAATACAAATTGGAATAATAAAAATAAACCTAATAAAAATAGCTATACAGGGTTATTTGCAAGCCGCCGGAGTCGCGGGTTGTTCGAAAGAGATACCATGGCCCTGGCACAGGCAACTGAAGGAACACGGGTGGGTTTTAGTCAGTAAAAGTTTGACACGACCTTCCGCTCCGCCCAGAGCGGGAGAAGTCATTTGATGATAAAACACTAATAAGCTCGTAGGACTATAATACTAACATCATAAATAACAACTTTTGTTGTATGACTTTTAATAATTCATAAAAAAATAATTTCATAATACAATTAAAAATATTTATTTTGATCGCTCTAAATTTGAACAACTCTACGCGGTACCAAAATATGTAAGTAGTTAAATAAACAAACAGTGCGTTGCGAATGCAGGGTCGCAGCGGTACTTACTACAAAATACAGATCTAAAAAGTGTTATTACAAATATTACAACAAAAACTTGAAAGTTTACTTTTGGTATTCTAAAAAGTCATAGATCAAAAGTGGTTATACTAATATAGTCCTACCAGGTGTTAGAAAAATAACCCTGTATAATGTAATTATACAGTATGTTAATTAACGAAAGGCGTTCCCGTTAACCCGCAATAGTATAGCGTCCACATGCTACCAAAATATGACCATTCGAAAATTCACGAAAAAAAATCTGCTGTTCATTACATTTATGTTCGCATACCTAGCTTAACAAAATGTAGGGAGCAGCTGATTTTTTTTTCGCGAATTTTTAAATGGTAATATTAATTGTAGCATGTTTGGACTATTGCGGGTTAACGGGAACGCCTTTCGTTAATTAACATAGTGCATGTTAAAAATTATATTAACTTAATATTTCGTCGCTGCTCCTCCCGCATCTATCACAGCATCGCAACGGCTACGCATGGACCTAGCCAGGACTTCGCACAAATTCGAACCTCTGAATGTGTCCCAAACTTGTTCGCAATGTGTGACAAGTGCTTCCTTCGTTCTTTCTGCTCTACTATCCCATCTCTGGACCATTAAACCCCACAAATTTTCAATGGGGTTTAAGTCTGGCGATCGGGAGGGCCATGGCACTGTTTTAATTTGTGGTTGCCCTCGCAACCACTCTTGAACAACCCGCGCACGGTGTATCGGGCAATTGTCCTGGAAAAAATAAAATTCTGGCACGTCCAGTTGTGGATACACCGTGCGCACTGTGGGTACCATGATGGTTTGTAGCACCTCTAAATACGTTTGGACGTTTGCCCTCCCTGGTATAAAAGCGAGCTCGCCTGGTCCAGCAGCACTCATCCAGCCCCACATGTTCACTACAATTCTTCCCGATTCTGCATTTGGGTTCACATTTCGAGGTTCGTATCTTGTGTTATCTACACGCCATAAATTCCGACGACCTTGTTGGCTAGACCTAAAGCACTTTTCATCAGAAAATATGGCGTAAGAGAAATCGAAGTCCCTGTAGTCACGAGCGAATCGCACGCGAGCAGCTTTCTGCTCCTGCGTCAAAATAATTTTTTTTGCGGGACGTCTGTGATGGACTCCAGCTCGATGCAACTCGTTTCTAATAGTTTGCATCGAAACTTCGTATTCTTGTGCGAAACTGCGAGTGGGTGTGAACGGGTTCTCTTCATACGTGGCTATCATATTATTTAACTCGTTTTCGTTTATAGCCCGGGGTCGAGGTGCACGAACGCGTTCTGTAATTTCTCCTTCTTCATATCTTCGCACCCAGCGGCTCACCGTTGTTCTCTAACGAAAAAAAAAAAAAAAAAAAACAATCAGCATCGATTTTTTACATAATATAGGAACTAAGTATAATAATACGAGTACACTACAAAAGTCTTATTCAAAGGGCACAACTAGTACACTATAAATAAAAATTATAAGTATTGAAATACTTAAGGTGTGCATTTTGGTTGACTTCATGATAAATAAACTCTTAACTTTTCTATAACTAATTTAAGTAGTTATAACATTCATAACTATATTTTAAAATACAAGTTGTAAATGCAATAACTGAAAATCTCTTAAGGGGTCATTACTCATCATTATAAACAACTTTTACTATGAGAACCAAACCTGAAATCGCGATAAAAAAGCAGCTGGTCCATACATTTTGACGAGTTACGCGAACATAAATGTAGGGAACAGCTGTTTTTTTTTCGCGATTTCAGGTTTGGTCCCGTAGTAAAAGTTGTTCATAATGATTAGTACAATGACCCCTTAAGAGGTTTTCAGATATTGCAATTTACACCTCGTATACCTATGAGTAAGAAAAATGGCATAGCGTAAATTCCAACATTGTATGAAACTGTCCCAAGCAAATTTGTGCTTTATCTCTACTATTTAAAAGTGTTTATCCCGTGCGGGCTGGCAACGTGGCATTTCTAAAGGTTTTTCGTGGTTAAATACCAACGATCTAGTGCTTGGCCGAAAAAATAGTAAGTACTTGCTATTTTATCGGCCAGCCAAGCACTAAATCGTTAGTATTTAAAACTATGTGTGCAATTTTTTTTAAGTTTTTTTGGTAAGTATTTACGAGCACTACTAACAAAAATTTACATTATTGTCAATTACTTTCCATCTGCAGTATTATGATAAAATAAATGTTAAAAATAATTATAAAAAACAATTATCTTGTGCTTGGGCGAAAAAAAATTGTAGTTTGAAATATAATGATCAAGCCTCTAGAAATGCGACGAATGCGCTCTGGTTTTTTTAATTAAAATGCGGCAACGACGCTGTGAGATAAGGCACCATTGTTTAGGTTGTTTTGGTTTAGGATTTATTATCGGGTCATAAAAGGCTCCAACAACGTCTTTGAAAGCAAAAATAAATAAAAAGAACAATCTTATTTGAATGCATTACTATAAGTAGGTAATATCTTATGAGACTTTTAAAAAGAATCCATCTGAAAGTTATAATAATTTTATTATTTTTATATATAAATCTGCCTAGCCTTTTCCCAACTATGTTGGGGTCGGCTTCCAGTCTAACCGGATGCAGCTGAATACCAATATTTTTCATGGAATTTGTTTTTAAATTGCAATATAAGGAAAAATGCAAACTATGAAATAATAATATTACTATCACTTTATTTATTTCTATATCTCTCCCTCTATCTGAATACAAAAACATAACTTACTTGCATGTTCAACTCCACTGCTATTTGGGATATATTTAACCCTTGTCTATGCAAAACAATAATTTGATTCCTTTCTTCCTGAATCAGGTTTCGGGTCGTCATGGTTGCACCACGTTAGTCACAGCCCACACACAATACACACACAGTCCAGGATACAAGCTAGGGTCAAGAAGAGGCTTTCGATCACAGTCCGGTATACAAGCAGAGGTCACAGTTAGGCAGGCAATCAGTCCGATAGAAATAAACAGGTCGTAAAATGAAATGGCGATAGGAATTTAAGGGAAGCGTCAACAATTAGCGAGAGCAAATTGGCACTGCCGCGCTCTAGCTAATGTTTGTTATTTTATGTTACTCGCTCATTACTCACACAAATGCATATTGTCTCTAATTGGGGGAAACTAGGAAGGGGTGTGGTTTTTCACTAGCTGCGCTCTCGCAGGAATATTTTCTTAAGTGAGCATGCTTAACTTGGGCCGATAGTACGTACGTATGTGCAAACGTTGGAATACCATCGCCGACGGTAATGGTAGACTCGCAAAACGTTCTTGGTAGAGTCTGCGTGCTTCTGCATAATTGCAGTAACATTTCCGAAGACACATCGACATATTAAAATATTCAACGTTAGAATAAGATATGGTCAACGTTTACGTAAACAAAACACAAGTCACTCATTACGTAGGTCAACAATAACATCCATTCGCTAGTAACGTGCGCGGGAGACTAAGGTGATTCGCAGGAAGACGGGTGGCGGGGTGGCGGTGTAGGTAGGCACGTGGTACCGACCCGGGGCACGTGAGCGGCAGCAGTTTTTGGCGGTATCTTTTGTCGCATTCAAAGAAAGCCGCTGAGCTCGTAGGCTATTTAGCGAAATAAAGATGTACTTGTAAAATCAGATACTCTAAACATTTTTTGGAATGTGTCGATTTTAATAGTTATTTGATTTTGACCTCTCGACTAGCCTCTCGCTATGCTTAATTTTTTTAAATTATAATTTCATCAATGTTCTGCTTATAGGTAAATGTATACGTTCCTAAAAGGAACAACTGGGTTTTTGTTACATATTGTATACATTATGGTACGCAATAAATAATTGAGATTTGAATTGAGTCTTTATATTTTGCCTGGTGAAACTAAGAGAGAAACTGCAAACGTAGTATAGGCAAGTTTTATAAAAATAATACAGCATTGCGCCTGTATTCCCTAAAGGGTTAGGCAGAGGCGTACTCCCATGTTAGGTCCTATGTAATAAGGGCGAGCCTATTGCGATTAACCGGGCACAAATCCAGACTTCGGACTGTTACTAAGAAATTCATGATGGAAAACCCAATAACACTATGCCTGACCCGGGAATCGAACCCAGGATCTCATTCTCAACAGTAGCGCTTGTGACCACTAGATCAACGAGGCAGTTTTTTTAATAAAAATTTGGCTATTATTTTAATATATTGTGGTGTCTTACGACTTCCACGCGCACGAAGTCGCGAGCAGAAGCTAGTTTAACATAAGCAGCATATTAATATCTCTGAACAGTGAATTAATTTAGCATTATAAACTTAATATCGGTGCAATTTGAGCATGATGGCGTACAGGTAAATGAAGTATCTTGTTACCAGTTAACTCGGTGAATATTGCCCGTACTTGTACGTTATCACCTCAATATTATGTTAATATTGTGATTAAATGAAGAAATTAGTAAATCAATCAAATAAAATAATGGTGCCGATTCCCTTGTTCACAAACTAAACTAAATTTAAGCTTAGTGCATCTTTTTGTTTCTATTTCATTAAAAAAAGGACAGAAGATAAATTTTAGTTTAGTCCTGTCAAATTAATCAGCGCTTGAGGTATATTGACGTAATTTTAGTAGGCAAGATTTTAATCACGTCTAAACTTGTATGGAGTAGTGTGTAGAGTGACAGGCGCTGATTCATTTTACAGGACTAACCTAAAATTTATCTTCTGACCTCTTCTTAATGAAATACAAAGAAAAAGATGCACAGGACTTAAATTTAGTTTCGTTTGTGAACAAGGGAATCGGTACCATTGTTTGCATAATAACTAAGTCTTAAAATAATAGTATGTACAAGTATCTAAAAAAGGAGAGGCACAAATCATAGGGCATCATGAAATTCGTCTACATCGGAAATTATGGGGTGAATCACATATTATGGTGATTTAGATTTCAAACTTCGAAATTCTTTAGTCAATCATTTCTGCTTTCAAGCTTGTGGCTAAGTAATAACAGCCGCACCGGTCGATCGATCAGGTTATGCTACGCGTGGTTGGTCGGTGGATGGGTGACCATCTTTACATACCAAGACCCCTCCGTGCCTCGGAAAGCACGTTAAGCAGTTGGTCCTCGTGGAGGCTATCGGCGGCAGAGACCTCTCGCGTCCGGCCCTGGTTCAGGCCATGGTACGGAGCGAGAGGGCATGGGCAGCCATCACCTCCTTCTGCGGAGCAGTAATGCTCGCGAAGGAGGAGGCGGGACGGTTGAGGGAAAGGCAAGTTTCGCGCCTTCTCGCCCATAGCCGCCGCAGGAGACGCCCAGGGCGTCGGGAATCCCGGGCGGATTTTCGGCCACCGTAGGCGCGGGCTTGCGGACGGTGAGCAATGGGTAGCTCACCGTCCGGTAAGGACCAGGCCCGGGTCGACGGCGCGTTGTATTCCACGCGCGCCTCAAAGAGATGTCGTCAGCACATAGGTAGGGGTCCACTAGGGCCGATGCCTGCCGGGGTCGCGGGAAGGTACTTATGGGTCACCGAGGCCCCTGCAACACAGGCAACAGACAGGAATACGGGTGGGTTTTAGTCAGTAAGAATCTGACACACCCTCCCGCTCCGCCCAGAGCGGGAGAAGTTATTCGATGATTTCCCACCCTCAAAAAAAAAAAAAAGCCGTTGGTCCCGGCTGTCATTTGTAGATCTTTGACAGTTGTTACGGGTCAGAAGCGCGAAAGTCTGACAATCAGTCTTACCAAGGGGTTCGTTTTACCCAGTTACAAGGGGTTGTGGAGGTCAGATAGGCAGTCGCTCCATGTAAAATGCTGGTATTCAGCTGCATCCGGTTAGCCTGGAAGCTGACCCCAACGTAGTTGGGAAAAGGCTAAGCAGTCTCAGGACGATCAGACATAGCTATTTTCGGGTTTCTGACTTTTCAACGGATGAAATGATAACTGGTACCACATTTTAACGTTTTCTCCGGGGTTCGGAAGGATTAAGTCACCCAATTATAGTCATTAAAGTCACCCATCATCATCATCATTCCAACCGAAAGACGTCCACTGCTGGACATAGGCCTCCCCCAATATTGGGGGGGTTTGCCATAATCGCCACGCTTGGCAGGCGGGTTGGCGATCGCAGTATGGTGTTAAAATGCATAGAGAACGCTGCTGCCCGTTCTCTAGTAAGTCCCTTAGTCGCCTTTTACGACACCCACGGGAAGAAATGGGATGGTGCTATTCTTTAAGTCCGACACCACACGGACGTAAAGTCACCCAATTATAGTTAAATATTAAATCGTTAGAGTTGTCCTCACCGTAGGTACTAGTCGTGCGAAAAAGTGTCCATACTGAGACGAGTACAATCACACAATAAATACTATTAATGGTGACGCTTCCATGACAATCAAGTCAAGTCACTGCGTCATTGTGTGTATCAGAAGTGTGAAAACGAAACAGAATTGCGGCCATCTTTTGACGCGGTATAGGGCGCATGTAACGATTCAAATCGTGTATCTGAAGTAGGGATGTTGCGGATGCAGATTTTTTCTCATACGCAGAGGCGAATGTGGATGCGGATTTTTGATGGCTCAGAGCCGCGGATGCGGAACTCAAGTATTTTTAAAGGATCCATCAAGGCTGGAAGGCGAAATTTAAAATTTCTTACGTTTTTTGGAAGTTGCAGCGCTGTTTCGTTGTATGTTGATCATAATTCAATTAGCGGCCATTAAGATAAAATAATGACTAAATTATAATCATTTAAAAATCAATACAGCTCTCAAAATTATATGTGTTTGATGGATAGAAGACTACTTCGTGAAAATGTAACGATTTAAGTCTATATTCATGATTTAAATGATTATAATTTCTATTTTGTTGATTATGATATTACTCATATTCACCCTTTGCCACTCACATCTGCATCCGCATGGGCTCCGCATTGAATAATACAGATCCGGATGCGTATCCTATTGCTATACCCCTTCCCTGAAACATAATTAGGGCCAATTGTGCGAGACCGGACATATATTTTTTGTTCTGTCACCTCCATACAATTTTTTTAATAAAAAAGTCTCAATGAGCCGTCTATAAGTCTATACTACAATGAGCCGTCTATAAGTCTATACTACAATGAGCCGTCTATAAGTCTATACTATAATGAGACAGTTTTTGAGTATCTATTTGGTCTTCCGAAACATATGCAGGTGTCAGATTATGTTGCATCTTAGAAAATTAATCGTCGATTTAATACTTATTCTAAACTATCGCAGTGTTTCAAGATGAACAATCAATTCCGGACGAAACCTGTGATCTGAGTCAGTCTAAATAAATACAAAAACTTATCTTACTTTCACCTAAAATTAAATAATAACAGACTTATAAATTGTATTTTGAAATAAATTTCCTTGATTGTATATGCTATTTCGATGTATAAGTTGTTCTTTACCAAAGGTTTTTATTGTGGCGCACTTAATAACAGTGACGAAATGTCTTTTGAACTTGGAGCACTATTTAATTAAAAAGTTTGAACGCAATTCGCTGCGATAAAGTCCTGGCAGGTAATAAAAAAAAGCACACCTGCCGGCGCGGCATTGGTCAAACAAATAAAAAAAACACGCGGGAACTTCTTGTTCGTTTTTTCATTACTTTTTGTCAAAATATTATAAACAATTTTACACATACACATAATCAGCCTATAATGTTCCCACTGCTGGGACACAGGCCTCCTCTCTGTGAGAGGGAGTGGGCCGTAATCTACCACGCGGGCCCAGTGCGGGTTGGTAGATGTCACATGTCTTCGAATTTTTGGTTCTAGGACATGCCGGTTTCCTCACGATGTTTTCCTTCACCGTTTTGAGAGCAGTGGTGATGAAATAATTTACACAAAGTAAAGCGCCTGTCTGGGTTCGAACCTACGACCTACAACTCGTAAGTCGCGGCCGTTACCACTGGGCCACCACTGTTCTCAAACAATTTTAATTTGATATAAATATTTTGTAATTTGGTTTTCTCATAGAGGGGGATGAAAAGCAGAGTGTGCTACACGGTACCAACATGATTTAACCTCGGGCGACGTACTTTGAATTCCTCGCTAGGCTCTAAGATTCTACTCTAGAATCCCTCGCTAGGCTCGGGATTCTACTCTAGAGTCCTTCGCTTTGCTCTGGATTCAAACAATCGGTCTCGCCCTCAATACTTTATTTTGGTCCCTTATGACACAATCTACTATTCGGTGTAGTCAGTTGACAGTTTTCTACCAAGAAATGTACACAAGTGATTTTTATTCTAGAGTAGAGTAGAAAAACAACGCGTCATGCTAAGCCCGCTGCGAGGACTATAGGCTAAATTCTTAGTTAGTCATTAAATTGTGTACCTAGATATTGTAGATAACATACATATACATACATACATAAGCATTTTAATGTGTACATAAAAATAAATAAAATTCTGTTTGTAATGTCCAAATTACAGCTTTTTACTAAATGCATATGAAAGTATATACGGTACTAATAACAAAAAACAATTCTTGAAATTGTTGTCTGTCTGTTTGTTTCGGCTAATCTCGGAAACGGCGGGACCGATTTTGACGGGACTTTCACTGGCAGGCTAGCTGATGTTATAAGGAGTAACTTAACATGATCTTAATACTTATGATTTGAATGTATAAAAGTAAAAAAAATAATAAATAAAAGCTCTGGAATGAGTGCACTGTAAAGCCCCAAAGCTAAATTGGTGCTATAAGTAAAACACAGTAACCGTTTTACATTATAATTTAAACTCATCTTGAAATTTCTTAATTATACCTGTAATTAAATATAATAAACCTAACTGATCAGTTATGTTGGTGCTAAATTATTTAAACAGGCATAATAACATCGACTATAATTATAAGGAGGGTCGGCGCTCGTCAAACTTGATAGCGGCTCTGAAATGCGCTACTCGCTGCGCAGTACTGCACCCCTGACCCCCGCTGACGCGGGAATTTGTTACTGCGCAGTGACTCGCCTCATGTTCCGAGCCGCCATAAAGTTTGCATCGGGCTGTACGTTATTTTAGAAAAAGCCACGGAGAATAAAGTCTCTGGGTGTGTTCTACATTAAGAGATCATTACCAAGAAAACAAGCGGGAAAGCTCTGTTCACGAGATCAACCGTAAACTCAGTAGGTTCTGTATAATAGTAATAAATGCCAATTTCCTACATCTAAACCCCAGGCCGGTCTCTTTTTTTGGGTGGGAAAATATCAAATAACTTCTCAACCACTCTGGGCGGAGCGGGAGGGTGTGTCAGGCTCTTACTGACTTAGGGAAAATATAGGCGCTTTGACACTTTTTGACACCTGACCTGACGTCTCAGTGCTGCCAGAAAACCCTCATTAAATACGACGACACGGTTGGCGTAATGGCTGAGCAATCGACTGCTGCGCAGCGTGTCGCGGGTTCGATCCCCGCACGGAACAAATATTTGTATGATCTGCAAGTAATTGTTCCGGGCCTGGGTGTTTGTGTTTGTGAGTTCTATGTTTGTGAACGCACCCACGATACAGGAAGAAATTCCTAGTGTGGGGCAACGTTTTTAAAAAAAAACAAACAAACAAATACACAGGCTGGACCTGGATTATCAGATTTCTGTAGTGTTAGAATTGTCTACTAAGTGCTAAAATTTTGTGATATAATGAATGAATTAATATATTTGGTTGTGTTGTGATGTTGATTCTTCTTAACTTAACTTTCATGATATTTTAATAATAGCAAAATCTATTCCGGGGTTCAGAATGCCCGGAGGGTTTTCCAATGTATTGAGAGATTTTATAGGCTTTGTTTTAAGGACATAAAAGTTATCTCCCTATGTTTTGTAGTTGATTTATTATTTTGGTCTAATGTCACTGTGCGTGTTAGTTTTCAAAAGATATATAATTATAATCTCGATTCAGTTCAAAACTGAGGTTTAAAATTGTACTATTTATGTAAAATTATCAGAGGATGAAGCTATTGGGGCCACTAACTTTTTTTCACAATCAACACGGAACTTGTCCTGCAGGAACAATCTGTTCATATTGGTTACTGCCTATTAATATAAGCAAATATTACTGACTATCACTGGTCTTCAGGAGCAGTGGTGGCCCAGTGGTAAGGAGCGTGACTTACGAGTTATAGGTCGTAGGTTAGAACCCTTTTTTTTTGGATAGGATATCATTAAATAATTTCTCCCGCTCTGGGCGGAGCGGGAAGGTGTGTCAGACTCTTACTGACTAAAACCCACCCGTATTCCTTCCGTTGCCTATGTTGCCAGGGGCCTCGGTAACCCTTTAGTACCTTCCCGCGACAGGTTCGAACCCTAACTGGCGCTTCACTTTGTGAAAATTGTTTCATCATCACTGCTCTCAAAACGGTGAAGGAAAACATTGTAATGAAACCGGTATGTTGTAGAAGCAAAAATTAGAAGACATGTGACATGATGCGCGTGGTGGATTACGGCCTACTTCCTCTCACCGAAAGGACACCTGTGTCCCACCCATGGGAACATTATAGGCTGATTATGCTATGCTGGACCTCAAAATATCCGACTACTACGACTAAGTGAGGTCGCACACACGCACCCGACATTTACGTCGCCACAATTACTGCGCTACATTTTAGCTCGGAGCAAAAGTACCGTGCATACGCACATCGGACGCACGTCTTCCAGAATGTCGACATCAGCGTCCGACGATACAGATTTCTTGATGTGGCAATTAATGAGAAAAAAAAGACGTTTTTGGGTCCACCCGTTTAATCAAGATACTACAATTTACGGTAATTCCAAAATTTTGCAAGAGTTACGGTTCTACGAAAATAGTTTCATTTATATCATCGTTAGTCTCAAAACACATACATGGTTGTACAAAGGGTTTTTGATGTGTAGTATCTTTCCCCTTGTTTTCTCTGGCAGTGATTTCGTGAAAAGGTACGGAAGTGTGTAGACAGGAAGTGAAGTGTTTTTTTTCGGTGGGAATTTATCAAATAACTTCTCCCGCTCTGGGCGGAGCGGGAGGGTGTGCCAGACTCTTACTGACTAAAATCCACCCGCGTTCCTTCCGTTGCCTGAGTGACAGCTTGAGCATGGAATAAGTAATAAATAATAATAAAATAATAAGCCTTTTATTTCTTGCTTACCTATTCATAATATAATTTCAATTTCAATAACAATGTGCATGCAAAATTATTCATAATTTAAGTAACATTTTTGCATTTCACAATAAAAAGTAATATGATTAAACCTTGATTATTTAGATGTTTAGTAAATACTTATAAGTAGTATAATTAATTCTATTCACATTTTGAGAAATAAAATATGATGGAAGTATAAGTATAAGTAAGTACTTTATAATATCATGGAATTAGTTTACAAGTGGAATTAGTAAGATTAAAGTGCTATATAAATTGTAAATAGAGAGAGACAAATTTCGACCAGTGGGCGACCACTAGTAATGAATTATTCTAATAAATATTTCAGTCTTTAGCTTTTTAAATTCCGAGGTTAATTTCTGTCGCTGCTCAGTTACCTATTACCAAGGTGAGATGTCAGATGTTACACATCATATGCTCGCTCATTTTTTTTTTCACCCTCTGCAATAACTTCAACATAGAATTCAATGTTGTCTTTCATTTTTACAAATCCGCGCCACTAAATACAAACGTGTTCCATCTTGAATTCGTGTAGCGCGGCAAATATCTCGCCACAAACTGCACCCGCTACAAATGTGTCCTTGGCGTGCGTACTTGCGCACAGATACACGGGGGCGTTAAATGTGGCGCCTCAATTGTCGTATTACGTCTAAGGCTGGTGTGCTTAACCAACCTCAATAAAGATATGAAGATAATTTACTCAACTAAATTATTACAACATAAAATTACAATACCGAGGGCTTTAATAGTAATATCAGGCTTAAACAAGGTGAAATCAATTGTAATTATAATTATAATTTTCAAACAGTATCCCAGTCTGTTTTCACTGCGGCTCGTCGGAAATTGATGGTGGCACTATCAATGCTCAAGAAATTATAGTCGCAATGAATTGTCGTACAAAGATGTATTGTAGTTCCTGGATATGTTAATGATTGAAATAATAATTTAATAATATGGTGGCACTATCAATGCTCAAGAAATTATAGTCGCAATGAATTGTCGTACAAAGATGTATTGTAGTTCCTGGATGTGTTAATGATTGAAATAATAATTTAATAATATGGTGGCACTATCAATGCTCAAGAAATTATAGTCGCAATGAATTGTCGTACAAAGATGTATTGTAGTTCCTGGATGTGTTAATGATTGAAATAATAATTTAATAATAATTATATATAATAATTAATATAATTAAGTTAATAATTTTTATTTTTATTTTCGTAATGTATAATCTGGTGTACAAGCAAGTATATATAAATAAATAAATAATTGAAAGTATTTTCTGAAGGGTCAAAACAGTCTTCTGGGATTAGTGGTTTTCATACTGAAAAGTCCTTTTCTTTCCTTGTGACTGAAACGTGCTACTTTTTATTGTAAGCCATATTTTTTACTTGGAGATGCAAATAAACTATTTATATTTATAGATTGCTGATAAAACTATCAAAGTCAAAGTAAATTTTCGGTATTATTTAAATATAAATAAATATACATGATACTTGATCAGAAATCTATTATAAAGTTCCACGAAAGCTTTACTTTTTCATCTCTTGGGGAGTTTGTTGCGCCACTTCTTCTGCCCGACACTAGGAAGTGCTGAAGAGCGGGCATTTTGTCGAACTTATGTAATTTTGATGGTCAAAAAGTGCTGATTCTCAGCTTAATTTGAATAAATTACTTGATTTTGATTTCATCTTGCTATTGTTACCACTGTTTCGCTGTATTACAGTTTATTTCGGAGGTGGTATTCATTAACGATATCACCTCAGTGATGGTTATTGATTTTAATTCAACGTTGTTACTGATCTCTCTCTCTACGCAAACTGTTATTACTTTAATTAGCATGTCATTTCATTATGCAGTTTCAGTTACACATTTATTATGTAAAGCTAGGGTTTTCTAAAACTGCGGTGGCCGCCACATAACGTCCCCAATTTGCCGTCGAATGACGTCACTGAAATATTATTTATGAAGGTTAGTTGGTGTGTTTTCCTAGTGTTATCTTGTTTCAAACTCGTGTTTTAATTTCAAATAAATATTGTAGCGTATAAGTATTGTCGCGTTTTCTAGATACATTTGACTCATTCATTAATGCTTATCTGTCATCTTTTGTATTCATTATGTGTTTAGTTTCTATGGGTCTGTGGGTGTGTTTCTATGGACCTGAAATAAATGGATTTATTATTATTATTTCCTTTATTCCATTTAAAAACATATTATTTACATTTTTAAATATTTAATATAAAAATATAACAAAAAAAATCATTTAAAAATATAAAAAATAGCAGCCCACCGGTATCGGGAACAGGGTTCAAGCTACCGGTGGTCAGGGCTCCTGAGAGAGGAACTTCCTGACGATACGCGCCGTGTCCAGAAGTACCGCTCTCTGGATTAAGCCCTTGATCCAGCTGTCTAGCGAGAGCCTCTTCAGGTGTTGGTCGAGGCTCTTGGCTATTATGCCATTGGCCGTCACGACTATCGGCACAATGATTGCTGTATCCACATCCCACATGTCGACAACCTCGTGAGCTAGGTCAAGATACTTAATCTGCTTATCTTTTTCAGCTTTTACGAGGTTCTCGTCATGCGGGACCGCTATATCAATAATCATTGTGCGATGCGTTAATCGATCTATCACCACTATGTCTGGCTTATTAGCAACAATAGTCCTGTCAGTGATGATAGATCGATCCCAATACAACGTAATATTGCCATTTTCGAGAACTGGGTCGGGCGCATACCTATAGTACGGTACTTCCAATTCCACAAGACTGTATTTCAGAGCAAGTTGCTGGTGGATAATCCTGGCTACAAGGTTGTGCCTATGCAAGTAGTCTCCGTTAGCCAGACGAGAACAGCCAGAAAAAATGTGTCGGATTGATTCCCCCGGACGGTGGCATGCCCGACAGATGTCAACCGTGCCGTCTTTCAAAATATATTTCCGGTAGTTGTTCGTCATTATAACTTCATCCATAATCGCAAAGACAAAACCTTCGGTTTCCCCAAAGAGATCACCGAATCGCAACCAGGATACGGACGCTAAGAGGTCTAAATCGGGTCCATGTAGGACGCGGTAAAAGCGCCCGTATAGCTCTTTGCTCTGCCATACCTCCCTGCGGTCATTAGTATCTAATACTATAGGTTTGCGCCAGTTTTCGTCAGCCAAGGAGAGCGGGGTGAGGCCCTTATCCACTGAGACCACATCTCGGTGCATCACTAGGTCGGTTTCTAGGAAGTATTTCCTGAGACTGCATATCTCACGATTGTGCAGGGTCTTAGCGTTTAAAAAGCCTCGACCTCCACACTTCCGCGGGATATACAGTCTCATCACCGATGATCGTGGATGGTGCATCCGATTTGCGGTCAGCAATGTGCGGATCCTCCTATCCAGGGCGTCAAGTTCCGTCTGAGTCCATTTGAGTATGCCGAAAGAGTACATGAAAACCGGCATGACCCAACCATTGAAGGCGCGCACCTTGTTTCCGCCTGATAAAAGACTATTTAATACTTTATTCAGGCGGCCAAAGAAGCGCTCCCTCAGCGATTCGTTCATGTCAGCGGCGTTGATGCCTAACGCTTCCGACATACCCAAATATTTGTTAGATTCGGTTGAAGAGAGGGATCTCAGGTGTATGGAATCCGAAAGTTGGGTTCCCACGGATTCCACAATCCCCCCTCGCGTTACATGCATGACCGCACATTTGTCCACACCAAATTCCATTCTGATGGCGCTACTGAAAGTTTTTCAATTCTCCACTGCCCCGTACATGACATCAGGAAGGTGCGCAGAGTTGCATCTACTTTATATAACTCCAGCACACTCATGAGCCATGTATGTGGCACCGAATCATAGGCCTTCTTATAACCTATCCAGCATGTTGACAGATCCTTTCGGGAACGGTGGACCTGTTGGCTAATGGCAATATTGATGAGAAGCAGCTCTTTAGTACCGCGGGATCCGTTCTTACATCCGTTTTGTGAGGCAGACATGATTAAGTTGTTTTCTATATGTTTGTTAATTTTAGCTCTCAAAATGGATGTGAGAACTTTATCGGCAAACAAGTGATTGGTCTATAATTTTTGGGTTTCGCTGTACTACCTGATTTATGGAGCAGGTGGGTTATTCCGGTCGTTAGGAACAGAGGTAGCGACCCTGACTCTAAGGCTGACTGGAACTGGGATGCCAGGCGGGCGGGCGTGCGATCTTTGGAACCACTTTATCCAAAAGTTGTGCAGCCCGTCCGGTCCTGGAGATTTCCAGTTAGGCAAGGGACGGACTGCATGAGCTACATCTTGGGGGAGGATGGTAAGTGCCCCCATTTCTGGTATAAGATCGCACGCTCGCTCGATTCTCTTAGTCCAGTCACCTTCGGTGTGATTGACAGGCACCGACCAAATGTTTCGCCAGAAGGAACACATGGCGTCATCATCCGGTAGGCGCGTGTCAGCCACACCTTGTTCCGGTCGCTCCCAAGTCCTATAAACTCACCTTTCATCATTCTGGAATGTGCGATTCTGAGTGTATCGCTCCATTCTCCGCCTGTATTGACGAATACGGTTCGCCGATGCACAGATCTTCTGCTTCAGGAAGTCGATACGCTCTGTGACGCGGGTCAAAAAATCTCGAGGACTTAGAATATCAGTCCCCGCGAACGCTCGCTTCGCGCATCACTCTAGGGCGAGTATTGCCCTCCCTGAAGCAGATTAGCTTACCGATGAGTGCTCTAGTCTCACCAATACGACGCTAAATCCTGCCAAGCTGGTACAGTTGGTTTTGGTCGTGGAGCTCTGTCACTTTTGGGAAATTTGTCCTGAGCTACACGACATGCCGCTACAGTTGCACAGTATAAGATCGAGTGGGTATCGGTGAGATCTTTGCTGCTGTCAAAATAATTTGACAGCTGCGAGTCTAGAGCACACACCAGCGCTTTGTTTTTCTTGTGCATAGGCAAACGAGGTAAACGTGGTCTAAGTCCAGGTGGAGTGGAGCGGTACTCCCGGAAAGCATCCTCTAAAGCACTCCTCAATCGTACATTGCATTGAAAACTCACAGATATAGCCTCGTCATCATCCTCTTCATCAGCGTGGTCGGGTCGCGGTGAACCGCCGGGTAAATTTTGCATTTGCACCGTGACCAGTGGCGAAGCAGGCGAAACATGGCTATTCCGTGATTCGATACGTAGTCGATCTAGTACGACGTCATCCAGCATATGGTTACGTTGGATGACCCGCACCTGATCCGACAGTCGTTGCGCCGACACGTTGACAGCTGGTTCAAGCACCTGAAACAGAGAGCATCCGACCACGGTACGCAGTCAAGTTACTTCCCCCCTCTGTAGCCCCAAAGTATGCGCGCATGACATTTTCGTTGAGAACTTGTGTCCATCTCATGCGCTGCACACTTCCACCGGGAGCGGGGACCCTATCAGATGCCGGTGGGCCTCGGAGTCCTAAGCTGGCCGATGATCGGCCTCTTCCGCGTGGACGTACTGGTGGTGGTGTCGTCGGCGGCGAGAAGTATTCGTCGCTCGAGGTCGACGCAACTGCAGCGACCGGTATCTGCGAGTAACTGCGAGGCGGAGCTGAGCGACGAACCCGAAGATGTTGGGTGTGTGTCTTGAATCAAACGTCGTGCCCGACTTCTCGTCAGCATTTTACTATGTTATTATCCGTGACATAATCGACTTTCTTCTTGTATCTTGGCACCTTACACTATTTTTTAGTTTTTTTTGCCAATTTTGGAATCTTCAGGAACACATTAATACAAGCAAGTAAAAAGAAAACAAAAGTAAAGTTTATAAATACTAAAAAAAATTCACGGAGAATATTTTCATTGAACATTCAGCTTGACAGTCGGGCCACAGATTATTATTATTATTATTATTATTGAAAATAAGTAGTGAATTCTACTACAACTTATCGATTATTACGGTAGTTTGGTTGTTTTTTTTTTTTAATACCGAAGTATGGCTGTTGCAACTCTGTCAAAGAACAAATGATTGATATTGTGAGAAACTTTAAAATGTATTTTAAACATTATTATTATGTTTTTTATTATTATTGCAACTGAATGTATTATTTTTACTTTGGCAACACTTAGAAATGACGGTTATGACATTCTCGTTATTTCTGGGTGGGGCAAAATTCATCATCATCAGATCATTGAGCTACGAAGCAAGTCGGTTGACATTGTAGTCAGGCTTCCGTGTGTATAGTAAAGTTATTATATCTAAAGAACAGCGTTTAAATAAAAAAAAATAGAATTGTTTAACACTAGAGAATGTTGTTTGACGCTGTGAAGTTAAACCCCGGTGCCATCATTTTTATGACGGCCGTCACTGCCGCCGTTATGTGGTGGCCACCGCTCTTTTAGGAAACCATAGCTTAACTAAAACGGCAAGGTAAGAAATCTGTAACTTCTAGGAAAGAAAATAAAAAGAAAAAAAAATATTTTGCACAAACAAAACTTAAGACTTCAGACACTTGACTGTAACAAAAATTAGCACTTTAATGCTTAATATTACGCATGCAGATCCTTGAACTGAAAAGTGGTTTTACAGACCCGCAATATTTAAGCCATAAAAGTTTGACAATCTTAGCTATTGCTTGATGTCAGGGCCAGGGACCACAGACAATTTACATTGCGTAATATTTACTCTGTTGCGACACTGGCAAATGCCAACAAACTCGTACAACCAATCATAACAAAAACAAAATTCCGATTTCAAAGTGGGAAAATTAACTGCTTTTGTAAATGATGTAGCCCCAATTTCACAAAAGTCTCATCCAGTACTCTTAGACCCAGCACACACGATCAAATTACTACGACATTGCGCACATGTGCACAAGACCTACACAAAGGAATAACTCCCTTTGTTTTCGGACCTTAGTTTATGCGCGATTTTATTATCATTATAGAGATAATACTAATTTATGGTGGACGTTAATTTGATCGCTTTAGTCTTAGGGGTGTTTATTACTGGAATGTGAGTCGGTTAGTAGGTAAATTGAGATGTGCTACTTAGTACGCCTACTACCTACGCAGAGTTGTACCCACTGTGAAATGAAATGAAATGAAATGAAATTGTTTATTCTGTAAATAGGATATGAGAATCACTTTTACACGTCATATTAAAAAAAAAAAAAATAAGCTAGATGGAGTCGACATTTCCTATCTGACTACCCCTGAGAAGAAATGGCGAAACAAACTCAAGGGTCAAAGTCTCTTTTAAAGTCCAGACATAATCTTGGTCAGATCATGTGAGGACCATGTAGATCCATGTCTGAAATGGTCTTTTGAGGAAAGAACCACACAAATTTGAGTGGACCTGTCCAGTCAGTGCAAGCATTTGTCAGTAATCGTGTAGCTCAACTCAAAACTTAAGGAGCTCAACGACTCGACAAACAATACCAAGGAAAGGTTTTTGTCCAAAAACAATGAGTATTTTTGAGAAAAAAAAATTCGTTACATCAGATAAATCAATCATCAAAATTATCATCATTTCATAAAATTATATATTTTTCACTACATATTAACCTTAATTTGCTTATTCAAAACATTATTTTGTTTATTATATTTTTTATATAGGCTGTTTAGCGGTTTTTCCAGCGCCTTTATTTACACCTGCGCCGCGCGGGATAAACAAAACAAGCGCGGTATTTTCCAGAAATACTTGTTAACGTTTTCATTGTGTGGTTAATTATTATCAAAAATGTTGACTTCAATTAGGAAAGAAGAGCGAAGAGCAACGCGTAGATTTAACCCCCCGGAAATACTAATCTAGGCACGAAACGCTAGTGACAGCCTGTTGCCTGCAAAATCTAGAGAGAAATACCTAGCGGCGTACGAAACTAATAACAATACCAGTCTCTTTTTTTCCTCTCAAGTTGAAAACCGTCGTATGAAACGCGCACACACTCGACTCCCTTATCGCGCTCGCTCGCCCTCGGCTCGCGCGAATAATACCGGCTCGAGTGCAGTGAGTAACCAACATACCACACATATTTATATTTTTTGTTACACGCCCTATACTCACACAAATTCATATTGTCTCTAATTGGACGAAACCAGGAAGGGGTGTGGTTTGTCACTAGCTGCGCTTGCCGCAGAAATATTTTCTAAAGTGAGCATGCTTAAGTTTTGCCAATAGTACGTATAATGAAATTAAAAGGAAAACTATTACAGCTAAGTGGGCTTTACAAGTTAACGAGTAATAGTCGACCAACTTAAATTTGACGTTGGAGAATGACCGTGACGTACGTACGAGTATATCGATGTATGGGAGAACATGTTATTCAACTACTCAATCCTTCATTGTGTGTGGTCTGTGCACACATGCACTTGGCCGGTTTTTCTCATTACAACGCATTCGGGTTTCCATCATATAATCATCATCTGCCTGCCTTTTCCCAATCATGTTGGGGTCGGCTTCCAATCTTACCGGATACAGCTGAATACCAGTATTTTACATGGGGCGACTGCCTATCTGACCTCCACAACCCAGTTACTGGGTAACATGATACCCCTTGGTAAGACTGGTTGTCAGACTTTCGAGCTTCTGACAAATGACAGCCGGGACCAATGGCTTAACGTGCTTTCCGAGGCACGGAGGGGTCTTGGTATGTAAAGAATGTCACCCATCTATGGACCAACCGCGGCAAGCGTAGCTTAACCTGATCGATAGACCCATGCGGCTGTTATTACTGAGCCACAAGCCCCTCTTCCATCATATAATCATATGAAATAATCGAGCCAGGGTCGTACCTGCCTGCCGGGGTCGCGGGAAGGTACTTATGGGTCACCGAGGCCCCCGCAACACAGGCAACAGGAACGAATACGGGTCGGTTTTAGTCAGTAAGAGTCTGACACACCCTCCCGCTCCGCCCAGAGCGGGAGAAGTTATTTGATGGTTTCCCACCCTAAAAAAAAATAAAGGGTCGTACCTGACCGTATGAAATTGCTACTGAAGACTGTGGAGTCCACATCAGGACTAACTGCTTTTCACACGGACAACTGTACGTCGCTGCTTCCGCAACACCAGTCTCTGTATATTTTGGCTGCTGAGATCAAAATTAAAAACGTAGTATACAAGGAAGTTTTATAAAAATAATATAACATCACGCTTCTATTCTGTTCTATGTTAGAGGGTTTGGTTTCCGCACTTAGTCCTTTAGGTGAACCATTGTGCGTGGGCCATGGCGGCCGTTTGGTTGTTATTCCAACCAGCCCACCTCCCTCCAGCAGTTGATCACATCTCCTGGTCTGTTTAAAATCTCTGTGTAGGTTCTGGGTGCCCCAAGGGTTTTTGTTCTGATATGGGTGACGCCTGTGCATTCGAAGAGCACGTGCGCAGCGGTTTCCTCTGCTTCCATGCAAGCCCTGCACGGGGGCTGTCTGTTGTGCCTATTGTGTGGAAGTGTTTGTTTAGTGAGCAGTGGCCTGTGATGTTCCCCGTCAGCATGCTCACCGAAGGGATAAGCTGAGGTGTACCTATACTACACCCACGTTAGTGGGTGTACTATAGGTACACCTCTGCTGCGCTGTAATAGGGGCGAGCCTATTGCCATTAACCGGGCACAAATCCAGACTTCGGATTCTTACTCAGAAATGAAAGATGGAAAACCCAATAACACTTTGCCTGACCTGGAAATCGATCCTAGGACCTCGTGCTCAACAGCAGCGCTTGTGGTAGTTAGACCAACGAGGCAGTTTTTTTTATAAAAACATGGCTGTTATTTTAGTATATTGTGGTGTCTTACGACTTCTACGCAAACGAAGTCGCGGACAGAAGCGAGTTGTACCTATATATAAATGGTACACTTCTGCGTACTTGCAGTATTGTCTTTCCTTCTGCCTTTAAATCCATTCAAAGGTTGTCTTTAAAAGATCGCTTTTATCGATAAGACCGCCGATTGTGTCACCCTATGTAAAATTTAAACATTTATATCTATAATTCGTATGGTATCGTATAGTAAAGAGTACTCCATTCTTTTCTTTTCGACTGTTGCAACTTACATTGAAATTATAAAACCATTTAAACAAATTGGTACATTGACCCTAAATCCTATTTCAAAAACATTGCTCAAAACCAAAACACAGTAGCAGGCAAAAAAACATTGCTCCCAAAAACAATTTAATTGTATAACGCCGGTTGGAGGGCATTAGCGAAAATAAAATAAACACCGTCGCCCCCTGGCGGCAGGAAATGAAAAAGCACTCGACGTTTTGAGAGGCGCGGTGTAAGGCAAAAGTACTGCACTAACAAACTGCTTTGTTCACGCCTGTACATTCTGGGTGATACGCGAGGATTAGGATACGGTAGCTGACTAGTTTTAAGTGAATTTTGTTGATTTCAATTGTTTTAATGTTGAAAATGGTGTACAAGTTGCAAACTGCATTTCCATAATTATGTGATTTCGTCTTGTGATGTGTATTAGTAAGTAAATCATGTATTTTAACAAAAGCCGCTGTTAAATTAATGTTTTCTTTTAAACGGTCTAATCCATGAATTTCGGTGCTCTATCTTTCTTAACGAGAAAAAACCAAATGTATTAAGTTTACAATACCTAATGTTAGACAAGTAATAACTAGTGTTCTCATAAAGGGTGAAGAGTTGAACCCCGAAGATACCACTGTGTTCTTAGGCATAACTTTGGATGCCAAGCTTCAATGGGGCCCCCATATAGATAAATTGTCAAAAAAGCTTAGCTCTGCAGCATACGCCGTTAGAAAAAATCGTGATTTAACGGATTTAGACACAGCCCGTTTAGTATACTTTAGTTATTTTCATAGCGTACGGTATTCTGTTATGGGGAAATGCCGCCGATATACAGACAATTTTTGTTTTACAAAAAAGGGCAATCCGTTCAATTTATAAATTAAGTCCCAGATACTCCCTCAGAGAAAAATTTAAAGAGATTAATATAATGACTGTAGCTTCTCAGTATATTTATGAAAATCTTTTGTACGCACATAAAAATATCAATTTGTTTAAAAAATACAGTGATATCCATAATGTAAATACTAGGAACAAACACAAATTTGTTGTTCCTACAACCAGGCTCAAAAAAATAGGCAGCTCGTTTAGATGCCAAAGTATACGTTTTTATTATAAACTTCCTAGCCACATTCAAGAACTATGCCTTAATAAATTCAAATGTTTTATAAAACAGAAACTGTGCCTAAAAGCCTTTTATACTGTTAAAGATTATATTGAGGACAAAAAGGCTTGGGATTGAGCTGCTCTAATAAACTTACAGTGAATGTCGTTTTTTTACTCTTTTTATTTTGCTAGCTATTTATATTTTGTTATTCTATATAACATTCTATATAAACAATGACATGAATATTTACTTTGTATAGTATTATATTATATTATTTTAATTATTAGGAATGTGAGGACTATGTGGGTCATTGTTTGTTTATTTTTTTTTTTTTGTCTCTTACTTTTAATGATGGTCTGGCAGTTTGAGTACTTTATGCGGCCTACCCAAATGTCTTTTCTTTGGTATTGTTCGTCAAATCATTGAGCTCCTTAAGTTTTGAGTTGAGCTGCATGATAACTGACAAATGCGTGCACTGACTGGACAGGTCCACTCAAATCTGTGTGGTCTTTCCTCAAAAGACCATTTCGGACACCAACCTACATGGTCCTCAAATGATCTGACCAAGATTATGTCCGAATATACACATTGACATTGATGAATTTTATTTATGCAATGACATGAATATTTACTCTGTGTAGTATTATATTGTTTTAATTATTGTAAATGTGAAGACTATGTGGATCATTGTTTAATTTTGTTTTATTCTCAGTTAGTTTTTAATATGGTCTGGCAGTTTTGAGTATTTTTTGCGGCCTATTCAAATGTCCTTTCTTTGGTATTGTTCGTTGAATCGTTGAGCTCCTTTAGTTATGAGTTGAGCTGCACAACGACTGACAAATGCGTGCACTGACTGGACAGGTCCACTCAATCTGTGTGGTTATTTCATCAAAAGACCATTTCAGACACCAATCGACATGGTCTTCACATGATCTGACCAAGATTATGTCTGGAGTTTAAAAGAGACTGTGACCTCTGAGTTAGTTTCGGCCTTTCTTCTCAGAGTAGTCAGATAGGAAACGCCGGCCTCATCTAGTTTAAAAAAATATGTTTTAACGTGTAAAAGTGTTTGTAAAAACCTACTTACAGAAATAAAATCATTTATCATTTATCATTTATCATTTACCAGCATAACATTGAAAACCAATCAGCCAGTGTCTTAGTCTGCCAATCACCAATGACTAAGTGTTATTAAAAACGTTAAACCATAATAATTTAAAATAAATTACTCCAAACGAGACCCCTTAAAATTAGCAATACTAATGAATGTCGAATCTCATGTTTGGTATACCCATCAGAATGTCAAGTATTCACCCCCGATGTGAACGTACAATTTAAACACTCAATTAAATATTTCTGGTTACCACAAAAGGGAAGGTAAGCATGGAGATATTTAGATTATTAATATACGGAGATGAAAGGAATGGATAAGCCGAGAGAGACGTGGGTTTATACGATACTAACAGTGCCCCACGGTTTCACTCGCAGAAGTCTCGATTCCGGCAAAATATCGGGATAAAAAGTATCCTATGTCCTAATCCAGGTCATGGTCTATACCGTGTGCCAAATTTCATCCGAGTCTGTTCAGCCGTTTTAGCGTGAAAGCGTGATAAACAAACAAATGAACAAACAAGCTCCCTTTCGCATTTATAATATTTGTTATGATATGTATTGACAATCTAATTTTCTTCCTAATTAATATAAAATATCTCTTTAATCTTTACGTTCACGGCTTGTAAATGACGTAATAAAAAATTTGAATATGTTATTAGGTAACACAAAATATATTTTGTAAAAGTTTAACGAGTAAATGAACACGTAATCGTGTAAAATTGAAGTGATCAATGTTTGTCAATCTTCTTTGTGTGAGAAGAGATATTTTCCGCATCCCAAATTAGCTGGCTAATATTGCCAATCCTAGCAATTTAATATTATAAATGCGAGAGTGAGTTTGTTGGGTACGCTTTGACGCTAAAACGGCTGAATGGATTTGGATGAAATTTGGCACATGATGACCTGGGTTAGGACCAGTGGCGGTACCTTCATATAAGCCCAAAAGCCCGGCGGCATGCCTTACTAAAATGCTCGATAGAGAATTTATTGTACCTAACCAGTAGTTTATGAGAAAATTCCGATGACACATACGTAGATACGTAGGTACCTACATACTCAGTCGAAAACTGAACTTTCTTTTTTTGAAATCACTAGGCACGCCACTGGTTAGGGCAATTTTGTATCCCGGTAGTGCGTTCCTGTGGGATAATTTCCCACCTCCACCTATAACTAATAAATATTTAGTAATTAATATTATTAAATATTCTCTTATTTATAAATTAATTAAAATTTTAAATAAAATATTTACGGTTAGTCAAACAGCTTACGGCGTCTATCCTTGAAATATTTGAATTGCTCAGTAATTGGGTTGTGCAGGTCAGAGGGCAGTCGTTCTATGTAAAGTGTTTACATTCAGTCGTACCTTAGAAGAAATGTTCGTACGTTGAAATACGTTGACTGAAAATTTATTAAATTATATAATTTAATAAATTTTCCGTCAACGTATTTTCAGAAACGCAAATATTTGTGTAATTATATTTGTATTTCTTTTTGTTTGATCTGAAATAAAATGTGTTATTATTATTTATAACTAGCTGCCACCCGCGTGTATTTTTCAAAAAAGAAAATCTAGATTTACTTCTTATAATATCAGCAATCAGCCAGTGAAAATCAGTCTAGACGTTTAGGAGATAAGCCGGAACAAACAGACAAAAATTAAAAAAAATGTTTTTTGTTATAAGTACCGTATATACTTTCATAAATATGCATTTAGTAAAAAGCTATTATTTTGACTTTATAAACAGATACTTCAATTTTATTTATTTGTACTACATATATTTAAAATACCTGTTACCCCGTTCCATTCCTAAACAAACCTAACCGAGGCAAAAATTACTAGCCGATCGGAGTGAACTACCGGCGGGCGTCGCCGCCGTACAGTCGTGTGCCTAAGACATTTCCAATAAATATTTTACACTAGATTTCCATTTAACAAACAGTCCATGCATTTTTGATACGGAAATTTTATGAAACTGAAATTGTTTGTGGGTTTTTTTGATGCTGGAGACTTTTTTAAGATGTAATAAGACAGGAATAATGTATGTAATGAGACCATCGTAGCAGATTTCTTTGTGAAACAGCTCTTTTAGGGAACACCTTTTTCTGCCACCTAAGCTAGAGTTTCCGCCACAAAGCATCCGCAATTTACCGTCGATTAACGTCACTGAAACGGTATTTATTTAAGTAAATGCTGTGTTTCCGTAGAGAGTTTTTTGACACCGTAAAGTCAAACCCCGCTGCCATCATTTTCATGTCGCCCGTCAATGCGGCCGTTATGTGGCGGCCACCGCTTTTCTAAGAAATCGTATAGCCTTGCTGTTTTAGCAACCTTGCTGTTTTAGCAGCCTCACTGTTTTAGCAGCCTTAATGTATTAGCAGCCTTACTGTTTTAGCAGCCTTGCTGTATTAGCAGCCTTGCTGTTTTAGCAGCCTTGCTGTTTTAGCTGACTTACTGTTTTAGCAGCCTTAATGTATTAGCAGCCTTGCTGTTTTGTAGGATGGGTGCTGCCGGAAAATTAAAGGCATCATTATGAAACATTTTAACTTTTTCAATAAAGAAAAAAAGCTCTGCCAAAACAAGTTGGATATACTAGGCGGCAGTAAATACTTTTCACAAAATGGGTTACCTCTGCGATTTTCTTTTAACCATTCCCTCTACTATACCTGACACCGCTCAGCGTCAGCTAGAATTCATCAACAACTTTTTCCATTGATCTATTTTTAAATCTAATGTCGTCAACAAATAATTAGAAATTTGAAGGTGTCCTAATAATAGCGTCAGAAGATTTATTATATTTATTTGGACCGTGGGGTCCGAGTTTTCATGATCTGTTCAATGAAATTTCCAAACAGCTAGTTGACACTTCCCGTGACCCAACCTGGGCCAGAGACTGGCGGCATTGCCATGCAACATGGCAATGCCGCCAGTCTCTTGGGTACATTACCAGTCGACAGTGATGCGGAGGAATTTTTCGATGCCATATTTTAATTTGTTAATAAAAAAATAAAAAAAAATAAAAAATGTTTATTTTTCTTCCACAAATAACACCTATTAACTAAAACTTACAAATGGAAAAAATATTATTATGATGTAGGACAATGTACATTTGTGGGAGACTGGTGCCTAAACTAAGCCGTGACTTGTATTTCAGGACACCAGGGATTCCCCCCTACAGGCAAAAATACCATCAAACACATTATTATAGACAATACTTAGCGAAAGTTACATTTCTATGTTAAAAGGGCAAACTATTTGTTAAAGAGAAGAAAAGTAAAAATAATAACAATAATAAAATCTTAAATTTGTATGAAGTAGTTTTAGTTAAGTTAGGATATATTTTATTTTATTAATTAATTCAATATATTTTATTTTATTAAGTTGTTTTTGATGTGACCTAATGCTGAATATCCCATTTTAATACTGAATATCTGTTTTATTTATGGAAATGCGACAGATAGACGATAGTACCTACAATCTCCAGTCTTCCGCGGAATCAAGGGCGTGCCGCGTATTTGGCAGTAAGTGCATTGGTTTAAGTGCTCTAACACTCAAAGGCAATACGTTATTATGCCAGGGTTCTTGCTAGTCCATGCTACAAGTCAAAGGAATAGCGTAAGCCTTTGACGTGGTCGCCCAGCATTTCCAGACAAATAGGGTGGAAACCTAGTTATTTTAAAAGGACATGCTTTATGTATGCATTTATTTGTTAGGGTTCTGTACCTCAAAAGGAAAAAACGGTGGTAAATTACAAAATAACAATAAAAAAGTGCAAAGTGTATCGTGTGACATATGAAATGAAAGGTTTTATTGTGAAGATCTCAAATGTATATTTTTATAATTTTAAAATAAAACGTTTTTAAGTTATTTAAGAAAATTAATGAAAATTGTCCATTCTCCCCGCTTATCTCCGAAACTACTGAGGCTAAATTTTTGTATAATTAATATAATTCTGTAATCTTATAAATCTATAAGAAAACCTACACGAAGTCTATGGTGTTAAAATAGCATGTTAAATCTCTCAATATTGTGCATACAAGCTTACATTTGCAGTTGGAATGTATGGGAGAACATGTTTTTCAATGTATAGTTTGTTCTTGGGATTACTTATCTTGAAAAAAAAAAATGGTAGATAACTTAATCATTGTACGGAACCCTATATCTTATGAAACAAGGTGCACGAATCTGCTATACTGGAAATACATCACTTTTCTATACACAAAATGCGTTCGGAATTTATCAAAGAATTCTCGATCATATTAGTTCAGGAAGGAACGCTTTTGTTTATTCTCTGAATTTCATTCATTGTCCCTATTTTTGTAAGAAAGGCGGTCATTTGTTTTAACAATTTCTTGATTGGCTTTAATATTAATGGTTTTATTATTAATTTTGAGGAAATTATACAAGGTGCAGTTGAAATAACTGAAAACCTCTTAACAGGTTTGTACTGATTATTATGAACATCTTTTACCATGAGGCCCAACCTGAAATTTATTTATTTATTAGGCGCTTCAACAATAAGTACAGTATTACTTGAAAATTTGTACATTGCAAGCTTAAGCCAAAGCGTCTCATTATTTAAGGGTCGGGGAAACGTCTTTGACCTTGGCCATACAAATGCGCGTCGCGCTCACGCCGCGCTGTCGGTTTCAAAGGGAATATTTATTTTTAGTAACGAAAATACGAATATTTGAATAAAAAATACAAATATAATTATAGATTTTAATATAGTCTTTTCATACAAAAAAAATAAACCATGAAAATATCTTAAGAAGTTTTGAAGTTCGTTCTTTTATGCTTTGAAATTCAGAAAGAATGAAGTAATGTCTACCACATTACTTCCTGCATTAATTTCATAAAGTATTTTACTACATTACTTAAATATTCACATATATGTAGATTTGACGACACGGTTGGTGTAATGGCTGAGCGATCGACTGCTACGCAGCGTGTCGCGGGTTCGATCCCCGCACGGAACAAGTATTTGTATGATCTGCAAGTAATTGTTCTGGGTCTGGGTGTTTGTGTTTGTGAGTTTCTATGTTTGTAAACGCACCCACAATACAGGAAGAAATTGCAAGTGTGGGGCAACGTTTTTAAAAAAAAAAAAAAATTGAGGTGTACGCGTTCTACTTTAACATATTTTTTTGCATAACTCACTTGTATTATTTGAAGGCGTAATAACATATTTAAAAGTCACTAAATCATATATCTGCGCCTTAAAGAAAATCACAGCATGCACTCCATTATATGTATCTGCGTATAATGGAGTGCATGCTGTGATTTTCTTTATATAACACAATTCATTAATAAAATCAATAAATATATATACATTGTTCGAATACGACTGTAGGCTAAATTGATTGAAATAAATTACATAGATTAAATTAAATTAGATTTGAGATTTGATAATTCGCGATAAATTTGAAATTGCGAAAATCAAACCATTTTAATTTGAAATAACGCCTTAGAAGCTGTGATTTTTTTATAATACAGCAAAATTATTTATAAAAAAATCTACGATATCACTTATTATTAATTGCTTCATTAATTTTACCCAATGACACAATTCTCACGCATAAATGGGGCATCAGAAAACTGTTAGAGCTTCATCCCAGCTTGTTAATTGGTAGGCTGACAGACACCACGCCCAGGGGACGCGCGGTATCCTGTTAGGTTGTGTCACACATAAGAGAAGCCAGGGGAGTAATGGGATTCTGATGGTGAGTTAAGGGACAGGGGACTACTGAATATCTATGGGACAGGTAATAGATAGCTGGAGCGTTCGGGGTAAAAAGCTTTTTATGAAGGTAGTTGAGGTAAAATTTGTAGGCAGATTCTTTGGTAAAAACATTAGCTGTTACCCGCGGAAAGAAATATCGTGTCTAACGGGTACGATATTTCTTCGGGCAATTTTAATTTCATTCAGGATATGGTCAATCTTGCCGTACCTATGTAGGTGATATTGACCAACCATTACTGCATGATTGAGTAACCAGCATCCTCAAAAACATTTAATAGTAAGTAAAGATCATCATCGGTTTCTTGCAGTATCTTGGTTCAGTCGTGCAAAGCGATGGAGAAGTACACCGAGTTGTTAAGCACATAAATAACACATGATAGATGAAATGGCGTCGGTTCACGGGTAAAATCTGTGACTCCCGCATTCCCCTTAAAATTACGGGTAACTGCTGTCTTGTATGGATCAGAATGTTTGGCCACAAAAGGGATGAAAGGCAGTTGAATGCAGCTGCCTTTGATTGGACTTGAATGGATACAATAAGAAATGAGAATATAAGGGGAAGTCTGAAAGTGACACCAGTGACTGAAAAGTTTTCCATGCATGAGATGCAGAGGAATGAGGGAAATGTCGTCAGGAAAGTTTTGAGTATGAATGTGGATGGCTATACGAGTAGCGGAAGACCAAAGAAACGATGTATGGACTGTGTGAAAGATGATATGGCTAGAAAGGGGGTGACTACTGGGATGACGACTAATAGAGAAGTATGGTATAGAAAGACACATGTTGAACTGGCAGGAAAATGATGATGATGAGTATTCTCCCCTGCCAGCCGTCACGCTATCACTCACTCACTTATTTTTCATATGAAATTGAAATTGTTTATTCAGTAAATAGGATATAAAAGCTAGATGGAGTCGACATGTCCTATCTGACTACGCCGGAGAAGAAATGGCGAAAAAAAACTCAAGGGTCAAAATCTCTTTTAAAGTCCAGACATAATCTTGGTCAGATCATGTGAAGACCATGAAGATCCATGTCTGAAATAGTCTTTTGAGGAAAGAACCACACACATTTGAGTGGACTTGTCCAGTCAGTGCAAGCATTTGTCAGTAATCGTGTAGCTCAACTCAAAACTTAAGGAGCTCAAATACTAAGGAAAGGACATTTGGGTAGGCCGCATAAAGTACTCAAAAATGCCATATCATTAAAACTAAGAGAAAAAAAAAACAACAAGAAATAAATAAAAATGACCCACATAGTGCTCACATTCACAATAATTAAAGTAATATAACACTTTTCAAGGTACATAAATATTCACGTAATTTTGTTTATAATATTCATCAATATCAATATGTATACATATATAGTTGTATATAGTGATGATTTTGCATAATTAAAATGTCAAGTTTTACGGTTTTATCACAAGGCTTATCAGAGCGAGCAGCTCCTTCTAAATGATCAGAAATTTTAAAGTACCCTTTTTTACAAAGTTTGGTTTTAATACAGCTTTTAAATCGTTTAATGGGTAAATTTGGAATATCAATAGGAAGTTTGTTGTAAAAGCGTATACATTGACCCATGGACGAGTTGCCTATATCATTCCTCACACAATCCATCCATCTTTTCTTTTGTTCTTCCTCTCTCTCTCCTTCCATCAACGTTTACATTCATCACTCTTTTAGTCACATGCGTTTCCTCCCTCCTCATCAAATGCGCATACTGAGCTAAACGGTTTCATTTAAACTTTTCTGTCACTGGCGCCTCTTTCAAACTTCCCCTTATATACTCACTAGCTGTTGCCCGCGACTTCGTCTGCGATCCAGGATGAAAAGTAGCCTGTGTCCTAACCCAGGTCATGGTCTAACCATGTGACAAATTTCATCCAAATCCGTTCAGCAGTTTTAGCGTAACAAACAAACAAACTCACTTTCGCATTTATAATATTAGTTAGGATTAGGATTTCTTACTTTATCCATTCTCGTCATTCTACACATCCATCTCATCATTGTCGTCTTCGCTACATGCAATCTTTTTCATCCGTTTTCTTCATGGCCCAGTGTTACTAAGGATCAGTTTGTATTATTTTCTATCCTTTTTTACTAAGCGTTACTCTATTCCACAATACTAACCTAATATCAAAATAAACTACAAAATCCCTAACCCAACGTTTTTCATCGCACACAGTCGATAAACGACGATAGCTATCAAATTAAAAACTATCAATCAAAGCAGAACGTTGGATCCGGTTCGATCCGGCCGCCGCCGGTTCTGACAGGCTCGGACCGGTTCGATCCGATATATAAGCTCCGATCTGAACCGTGACAACTCATACTTTGACGTTTTTATCTGCCTTGGTACTGGGAATTGGGTAATGTGTTTAGTGGTTAAAAATGGTTTAACTGTTATTTTACTTATAATATATTATTATGTTTTAGATAGTTCCTTTTTTGTGTTGGGGAGACGGATTTACTGATGCCACGGTATCTTCTGTACCTAGGCAACAGTGATATCTGTGATAGCCAAATCAGTGGGGCAAGTTCGTCTACATAAAATACTAATTTATTTGTCTCATTGATTATCTCCTCCTCGCAGAGGAGGCTTGTGACCCAGCAGTGGAAATGTTGTGATGGCTGATTGTTGTGTATGCTATAGGAAACTTTACTTTAGATCACGTTACATTGAGAGCAGTGGTGGCCCAGTGGTAACGGCCGCGACTTACGAACTTAGGTTCGAACCCGGACAGGCGCTTTACTTTGTGTAAATTATATCATTACCACTGCCATCACACCAGTGAAAGAACATCGTGAGGAAACCGGCATTTCCTAGAACCAAAAGTTCGAAGACATGTGACATCTACCAACCCGCACTGGGCTCGCGTGGTGGATTACAGCCCACTCCCTCTCACAGAGAGGAGACCCGCGTCCCTGCAGTGGGAACATTATAGCCTGATTATGTCTGTTATGTAAACAAAACGTGTAATGTAATAATTGCCCCCAAACGACAATATAGCAAGTATGAATAAAAGTCCGAATTAATAGTTGAAACTTTTTATAATTATTGCCGTAAAGTAAATAAAATATATATTTTCCATTGATTCGAATTAGGTAGTGTCACTTATATTATATTAAAAATACAAAATTAAAGTTTTGCAACAACTGGTCTGTCATTGATCTGGTATTACTCATGATCTCTCAAGCAGCAGGTGAGAGGGTTGATGTGTCAAGGTCAAAGGTTATAAGAATTACATCTTTTACTTCAAAAGCAAAGAACTGGTCAGGAAGGTTATAGGAATTTGTTTTGAACTTATAATCTATTTTTATTTCACATAATTTTA
Organism: Atethmia centrago; assembly: GCA_905333075.3. Classification (NCBI taxonomy): domain Eukaryota; kingdom Metazoa; phylum Arthropoda; class Insecta; order Lepidoptera; family Noctuidae; genus Atethmia; species Atethmia centrago. Next base: position 26,957,061 of record HG995380.1, on the reverse strand, counting down.
ACATAATTATGTATTATGTGAACAACTATTTAATAAGTGATTAATATTTATCAGCCGTTGAATAAAAACACTAAACAATAATAATAACCAAAACAATACATCGCTCGGTCAATCTGACAATATCAACTTATAAATATTTTTATCTCACATAATTTTATCATAATCTGAGGAGCTTGTAGCTAAGTAATAACAGCCGCACGGGTCGATTGATTAGGTTAAGCTACGCTTGCCGCGGTTGGTCCGTGGATGGGTGACCATCTTTACATACCGAGACTCCTCCGTGCCTCGGAAAGCACGTTAAGCCGTTGGTCCTGGCAGTCATTCGTGGATCTTTGACAGTCGTTACGGGTCGTCCGAAGCCCGAAAGTCTGACAACCAGTCTTACCAACCCCTTGGTAAGACTGGTTGTCAGACTTTCGGGCTGTTGGGTTGTGGAGGTCAGATAGGCAGTCGCTCCATGTAAAATACTTGTATTCAGCTGTATCCGGTAAGACTGGAAGCCGACCCCAACATGGTTGGGAAAAGGCTAGGCAGATGATGATAATTTTAACATAATCCATAATTATGTTAAAATTATGTGAGATAAAATTATTAATAAGTTCAAAACAAATTGAAAAGTTATTGTCAGATTGACCGGGCGATGTATTGTTTTGGTTATTATTATTGGTTAGTGTTTTTATTCAACAGTTGAAATATTAATGACCTATTAAATAGTTGTTTTCGATAATTTTATTAACTAACTGACAACGCTAACTAAGGCGCCATCTACACGGGCGAGAGTATCGAGTATTGTAGTCACGGCATGACATCAAATTTATTTTATTTATATTATTTAGGAATCCAACAGCGATACTTACATATATTATATTACAGAGTATCTGTATTACAGTATTCTATGGTTAATAATAGAATTCCCTGAACAACCAGAACAAGTATAAAACATGCGAATGGACTACAAAAAAAGAAATATTTAAATTCAAAAGGTGCAAATTTAGGTGTAGTTACATAGTTATGTTAAATTTTACAGAGAAAAAAAAAAGTTTTGTGTTCAAATGTAAGAGATTAGTAGTTTGTAATTTGCCTTCGTTTATGGTATTTATTATATTATTTGTATTTTGAATGTAGGTTTATTACAGTTAAATTCTATAGAAAGTCTTTGGACCAACCTCCAAACGATATCACCGCGGCGAGAATTTGTTGGCACGGCAAGACTATCGCCGCGATTCTCTCGCCCGTGGAGACGGTGCCTTAGCAATTAATTATTTTGATAAATAATTATAGTATTTATCCTTTTCTATTACATCAGCAGCAGGTTAACACATGTTGTTGTACTGCTATTGTGAATTAGTAGATTTCTAGATAAATTGGTTAAATAATAATAGTAATTAGCTCTCCGTGTCATCTAAGCACTTAGATGCAATCTCTTTGGATGCAGCGACTCATGTAATTATGGTCAAACTTCACTAGGTAAGTTTCTGTAACCTTTAGTTATCCTCGCGTGCACGAATCATAATGCGTCCTGTATTCATAGCCTTGTCCTCAATACCATATTTTACGGCCGTAACTATAGCCACGATATGTTCTTTGTGCTGCTATCAATCTGCCTCGCTCACCAGTGATGGTCATCTATCATGATTAGCTGGATTGTCCATGCGTCCATTATGCTCAGATTTTTTCGCGTAGCCAGCTTTAAAAATCAATTTTGTTCGCTCATAGAACAGTTTGTGGATGCCAGTGTTTGAAATGTAGGTCAGTTGTCATTGTTGTTTGTTGGGATTGTTTTCTCTGTTTTAAACTATTAAAGTTTCATGTCAGAAAGGTTTGAAGTCTGACTGCCTCGTTGGTGGCAAGCGCTACTGCTGGGCATGACGTCCTGGGTTTGATTCCCGGGTCGGGCAAAGCGTTATTGGGCTTTTCCATCTGTAATTTCTCAGTAGCAGCCCAGTCTGGATTTGTGCCCGGTTGATGGCAATAGGCTCTCTATCTATTACATGGGGTCAGTCCCCATTGACTCCGAATAGGAGTTTCACTCCTCCAACCGTCAGTCCCAACTGACACCTATTCGTAGTCTTGGGGCGCGCGGTTTGCAACTCTATTATAACGGATGAGCACCTTATTGCATTACAATAGAGTTGCAAACCGCGTGGCCCAAGACTCCTATTCGGTGTCAGTGGGGACTGAAGGGTTCGGGAGTGCGATTCCTATTCGGAGTCAATGGGGAGTTACCGGTTAAAAATAACTGGTGTGGGTGTGCTATTAGGTACACCTCTGCCAAACCCTTCGGCGATTACCGGCGTGATGTTATATTTTCTCCTAAAATTAGAAAACTGCTGCGTATAGATTAAAAAAAAAACAGGCCAAGTGCGTGTCGAACCACACACAATGAAAGGTTCCGTAGTTGGGATGAATTTATCACGAAAACAGACATAACATTGTAGTTATACGTCACCGTCAATTCTCCAATTGCAAGTTGGTCGACTATTCAGACAGGTCCACTCAATCTGTGTGGTTCTTTCATCAAAAGACTATTTCAGACACCAATCGACATGGTCTTCACATGATCTAACCAAGATTATGTCTGGACTTTAAAAGAGACTGAGTTTGTTTCGGCCTTTCTTCTCAGAGTAGTCAGATAGGAAACGCCGGCCTCATCTAATTTAAAAAAAATATGTTATGACGTGTAAAAGTGTTTTTAAAAACCTTCTTACAGAAATAAAATCATTTATCATTTATCATGTATTACTCGTTAATTTGTAAAGCCCACTTAGCTGTGATAGTTTTCCTTTTAATTTCATTATACGAGGTACTTGCCATGATTTTTTTCATATATCCAAAAACAACCATTTAGATGGCAGGGGGGAACTTGACTCGACAAAAAAGTTGCACTTTCAAGCTTAATATTACGCAAACGGATCCCTGAATCGAAAAATAGTTTTCACAAAATCAAAATCAAAAATATTTTTATTTCACATAAACCTACATGGGCACGAAACGCACAGACCCGCAATATTTTTGAACGGCCTATCCAACGATACCCCACACCATGGCATAGACGAGAAAAAGAGAATATCAACCCCCATTTTACGAGCAAGGCAAGTAAAGCTTTTTTTTCCATGATATTTATTATTTTACCATTTTGTCGGCGTGATTAACATGTATACCCATGCCAAATTACAGCTTTCTAGTAATAAGCGTCTCTGACCTAAGCCTTTTTTTTTTTTTTTTGAGTGTGGGAAATCATCAAATAACTTCTCCCGCTCTGGGCGGAGCGGGAGGGTGTGTCACACTCTTACTGGCTAAAACCTACCCGTATTCCTTCCTGTTGCCTGTGTTGCGGGGGCCTCGGTGACCCTTCCCGCGACCCCGGCAGGCATCGGCCCTAGTGGACCCCTACTTTTGTGCTGACGACATCTCTTTGAGGCGCGCGTGGAATACGACGCGCCGTCGACCCGGGCCTGGTCCTTACCGGACGGTGAGCTACCCATTGCTCACCGTCCGCAAGCCCGCGCCTACGGTGGCTGGAAATCCGCCCGAGATTCCCGACGCCCAGGGCGTCTCCTGCGGCGGCTAAGGGCGAGAGGGCGCGAAACGTGCCTTTCCCTCAACCGTCCCGCCTCCTCCTTCGCAAGCATTACTGATTCGCAGAAGGAGGTGACGGCTGCCCATGCCCTCTCGCTCCGTACCATGGCCTGAACCAGGGCCGGACGCGAGAGGTCTCTGCCGCCGATCGCCTCCACGAGGACAAGGCGGTGCTCTGCCCAAGCCGGGCAGACCTCCACCGTATGCTCCACCGTGTCCTCCGGGCGATCCACATAGTGGTGACACCCGGACGTTTCCTCCCGCCTTATCCGACACAATAACCTCCCGAAGCTGCCGTGTCCAGTGAGGACCTGCGTCAGGCGGAAGGTGAGGACGCCGTGGCGCCTCTCCAGCCACTCCTCAAAGAGGGGACTTATCGCTGCAATCGTGGCGTGCCCAGCACTGGGTTGCGACAACCGTACTTTCCATGACGCCATGAGATCCCGCCAGAGCTCCGTCCGCTGTGCCGCGATTTCTCGCGGCAGTGGACTTACGCCCCGGCGTTTCGCCTCCTCGCGCCACTCCCATACGTGCGCGAGGACTTTTGCCTCCAGATCCCATGGCGGCAATTCGGCAAGGAGGCTCGCTGCCTCACAGGAGACCGTGCGGTATCCTCGGACCATCCGGATGGCCATGACCCTTTGGGCCGCGCTCAACCGGCGGGCTGGCCGCAGTGCCAGAGAGCGCGCCCATACAGGAGCCCCGTACAGGGCCATGGACCGCACGACCCCCGCGTAGAGCCTCCGGCAGGAGGCGTTTGGGCCCCCTAGATTGGGCAGGAGCCGCTTCAATGCAGCGCCCGCCCGCTCCAGTTTGGGAGCCAAACGTCGGAAATGCTCCACGAAGTTCCACCGGCTGTCGAGGACGAGTCCCAGGTACTTCATCGTCGACTCGACGCCGATATAAACCCCTCCTACCGTTATTTGGGACCCCGACGGTGGCGCGTTCCGAGGACCATGAAAACACATGGCCTCGGACTTTTGCAGGGCCACCTCGAGTCCCAATTGCCGGATCCTTTCGACGATTGTCGCAACCCCGCGTGCCGCTAATTCGGCCGCCGCCTGGTGCGACCTCCCCTGCGCCAGGACCAACGTGTCGTCAGCGTAGCACACTACGCTGATGCCACTAGGGAGGTCGGCGCGCAGCACCCAGTCGTATCCGATGTCCCACAGATGCGGACCCAGGACCGATCCCTGTGGGACACCGCACGACATCTCTTGCCGGTTCCACACTCCCTGGTACCGGGGTAGATGACGGCCCTGTCCGTCAAACAGGCCTCGACCACACGACAGAGGTAGGTCGGCATCCGGTGATACCGGATTGCCTCCCTGATGCAACTCCAGGGCAGGGCATTGAAGGCATTGGCGATGTCTAGGGACACCGCCAAGATGACCCCACCCTGGGCAACAGCATTCCCCGTCGGCTCGCACACGCATGATGGCGTCCACCGTAGAGCGCCCTCTGCGGAAACCAAACTGGCTCTCCGCCAAATCCGGCCCCACCCGCACCAGCTGGCCGACGAGGCGGTCTGCAATGACTCTTTCAAAGAGCTTGCCCACCTCGTCGAGCAGCACGATGGGCCGATAAGCGGACGGAGAGTCCGCAGGGCGCCCTGCCTTCTTTATGAGGACCAGTTTTCCCGTCTTCCAACGAAGCGGGAACTGGCCCCTCTCCAAACATGCGCTTAGGAGCCCCCTAAGTCGAGGTCCGAGAGCCTCTAAGGCCAGGACCCAGGCCTTCCCAGGTAAGCCGTCAGGTCCTGGGGCGGTATTTTTGGCATTAAGCCTGCGTACCGCCGCTCTCATTTCTACCTCGGTCACCTCCGGAGCATCGTCGTCGTCGTCGTCGTTGGCGGTGTGGTCCGCATCGGGCACCGGAGTAGGCGGAGCCATAGGTCGGGAGGTGTGTTCCCCTCGGGAAGGGAACAGAGCGCTCACCACGTCCTCCACAAGCTGGGGCCGGAGACTCTGCGTCAGCGGGGGAGCCCATGGGCGGAGTTTATCCCGCACCACTTTGTACGGGCGTCCCCACGGGTCCCTGTCCAGAGTCCCCAGCGACTCCTCGCGGGCCAACCCCCTGGCCCGCAGGATCTCTGCTTGGAGGGCGGTCTTCGCCGCTCTGTACCCCTCGTACAGCTCCGCCTGAATGGCTTCCGTATCCGGAGGTTTGATACGGAGCCTGCGGTGCCTGGTGTACCGGCGTCGCGCAGCCACGCACGCAGTGCGCAGAGCCGTCAGCTCCTGCGACCACCAGTACACCTGGCGCGAGGCACGTCCAGGCTGGACCCGGGGCATTGCCACGTCACATATGTCGGACATGGCCTCCCGGAACCACTTCGCCTCGTCGTTGATGTCGGCAGGCCTGTCCGGTGGTGACACCCAGGCCTGCACGATCGAGGCTTCCAGGAGGAGCTCCCGGTCCAGCTGCTTCAGCGCCCACCGCGGACCACTCGGGGCCCGTCGGACCGGCGCGTCCGAGGTCTGGGCGGAGACGTCGAACCGGATATACCGGTGATCGGAATAGGTCTCCACCCCCTCCATGACACGCCAGTCAACTACACGCGGCGACAGAGCGGGGCTGGCGAACGAGATGTTCACCACTGATTCACCCCGCATCCGCACATACGTGGGGACAGAACCCCGGTTCAGGACGACCAGGCCTGTCTCCAGAGCCCAGTCCTCCACCATCCTGCCCCGTGTGTCCGTTAACCGGGAACCCCAAGCCAAATTCATGGCATTAAAGTTTTCGAGGACGAACACGGGGAGGGAAACAAACCCGACGACGACGTCTCTCAACTCCGCAAGGGAGTTGTGGAACTCGGCAAGAGTTCGGTTCGGAGAGAGGTAGACCCCTACCACGACAATCTCCCCGAACCGTGCTGCTGCGCAGCCCCGTCCTCTCCTGACGGCCTCGAGGGACGGGGTACCGGCGGCGGCCGATGAAATTAGGGTCACTGAGCCGCTCAGATCCTCCACCCAGTCATCCCTGGGCGGGACAAAGTACGGCTCAGCGACCACGGCGATGTTAATTGACCACTGCGCCATGCTCTAGAGCAGCAGATCCTGAGCGGCGGCGCAGTGGTTGATGTTCGCCTGGAGGAGGCGTAATGGGGCCAATGATGGCACTCCATGTCAGCCCCCTCTTGGGCCTCCTTCTCAGCCCCCTGAGAGGGGCCTGCCGCAGCGGCCACGGTGGCGACGGCGACGACGGCGGTGTTGGAGGCGGCAGCGGCGGTGGCAGTGGTGGCGGCTGCGGTGGCGACGGCGGTGGCGGAGGGCTTGCCTCTGGCCCTGGCTTTGGTGGGTGGGGCGAAGGCCTTGCCCCCCAACCAGTGCTCGGCTGGCTTGCCAGCCGCCGCACATACGGCACAGTGCGGCGTGGCATTGCACGAGCCGGCCTTGTGCCCGGGCAGACCGCAGCAAAGACCGCTGCGGTCCACCTCCGAGGTGCAATTCGCTTGCACGTGGTTGCCCACCTGGCAGCGGAAGCACCTCAGAGGTCTGGGTTCCAGCAGTTTTACCTGCGCGGAAACCCAGCCCACCAAGAGCCGTTGGCCCTCCCCGGCAATTTTTCTGGCCGCCGACACGGGGCAGCTTACTATTACAGTTTGCAGCCCCGTGGAGTCAGGACGGATGGTGCCTGCCTTCACCTGCTCGGCAGAGCACCCCCCGGTCCTAACCACCGCGGCGACCACCTTTTCTTCAGTCGCGGAGTCATCCAGGCCCATGATGCGCATGCTGGCGCACATGGTGGGCCTGGACACTCGGACCTCATCCGCATTTAGTGACGCCCTAAGCCTTTCGGCCAGGGCGTCAGCGGCCGGGCCGCTAGCCGCACCGGGGACCTGCACCATTCGGGCTCCAGTCGCCGTAATTTTCATTTTTAGGCCCCCGGCAGCGCCGAGCTCGTCGAGTTGCACCACCTCACCCACCTTCTCAAGGACGGTCTTGTAGGACACGCCCTTCTTTTCCGCATCCGGCTGTAGTGTAATCACTACGGCTGCGGAATTCGGGGCACGGAGCCTAGCCGCGGCGGTGCGCTTCTTGCGCTGCTGCTGCCTCTCCCTCTTTTTGGCCGCCCTTGCTGCCTTACCAGCCTTCTTCTTCTCCCCGGCCACTTGCCATTCCGCATCGGCCGGAAGAGATTTAGGAGGCTGTGGAGGCCGTCTCGCCGCCAGGACCGGAGTCCTCGCCTCCTGGGCTGGAGCTCTCGCCACTGGGGCTGGAGCTCTCGCCGCTGGGGCTGGAGCCTTCGCCACCTGCGCTTTCGCCGCGCCCTTGGTCTGTCCCGTCGACCCCGGTTTGGCCGTGGAACTTGCAGCGGCAGAATATGAGGCGGCCTTCGACCTGCTCGAGGCCGGCTGGCTCGCCGCTACCGGGGGGCACAGGACGATGGCCTCCAGGGCGGAGAAACGACTCAGCAAGGAAGCCATTTCCTGCCTCACCAGGGTTAGAACCCGGTCCTCCATAGGCACGGGTCATCCCTATCCCTGCTGCTGCCCCCCTTGCGGCTCCATTCGCGGGCCGGCTCCTCGGAGCCCAGCCAGGTCCGCTTGGAGCTTCTCGTTCTCCTTTCGGAGAAGCTCCATGGCGGCTGTCAGGCGGGCGACCTCCGCCCGCATTTCAGACATACCGTCCATAAGAGGCCTGACGTGAAGGGCCTCCGCTGCCGCCACAATAGAGGCCGTGGCCGCGGCTATGGCCTGATCCTTAGAGGACCTGAGCCTCTTCACGGATACCGCCTTGATCGCAGCGGCCACGACCTCCGCAAACCCGGCCGCACGCTCCGACCCGGAACCGCCAGCGGCTTCCACCCCACCTTCAGAAACTTTAGAGGGGGGCCCCTCCTTGGCGAGCGTCTCGGGTCGCCGGGCCAACAGGGCTGGTCCGGCCAGCCCGGCCGGGCTGGTCAGCTCGACCGGGCCAGCCCGGTCCGGTTTGCCCGCCTCATTTGTGGAGGGCACTCTGTCCACCCCTCCACCACCTCGGGCTCCACCCCGCCGGCTGGAGTGGATCTTCTTCCTCCGGCCGACTCCATCGTCGGAGGTCGACCCCGAGTGTGGCCGCTTGGAGGTCCGCCTGTACTCTCGGCTCCTCTCCAGCACCCCTTTTCGCTGCGAGCTCCCCGAGCTCTCTCCGCCTGATGCAGGGTCGGACTCCGACCCCGCATCACTCTCCTCCCTTTGACGTCCAGTTGTTGGTTTTGGTTTTAAAAAAGATTCCATTTTGTTCCCACGAGTGTGGGGGATTTAATCGGTCCACCTAGGTTCACCCCCTGTCCCTAGGTAAGTGTAAATTTATAACCCAACCAGAGGGTCCACTGGTACCCTGGCTGGGGGTGCGCTAACGACTGATGCGCCACCTACAACTGCGAAGTTGCAGATGACACTACTCCTCAGCCATTCATATCCTCGCCGCGCACCAAAACTTGATATTAGAGGAATTTTTATAGAGGTTATCTTCCTCGCGATCCGGGCGACCAAGCCAAGATCCTCGTCCCGTTCCAAGCCACAAAACATGACTGTGGTCTCTTTACGGATTACGATTTCGACGGTTGCAGGCAGAAGAATCATTCTCCCGCTGCTTGCTCGCTGGCAGGGTAAGTGCACAGCAAGCACCGCCACTCTTCGCCCACTCGACCTGCCCTCTGTAAGCAAAGAGGGGAGTGGACGACCGACGATCGAGCATGAAGCTCCCCGCCACGCAGAAATTCGCCACAGTCAATACCCTCTCCGAAACATGGAGAGACAATTGGCCGTGCCCAGGATGCACCGGCCCGACGACTGCTCTTTCCCCCGAATGTATTCGCAGGGAACCAGCAGCAATCAGGCACACGAGGAGGTTTTCTGCACGCACCCCCTGACCTAAGCCTGGGACTGACAGACAGACAGACGGACATGGCGAAACTATAAGGGTTCCTTGTTGACTACGGAACTCTAAAAGCCATGGACTTTTTGCGAACGTGTTTCTAATTCCTTTACCTTTTTTTATTTTCATAATTTACTTACATGCTTATTTTTAAAATTCAACTACATAGTGATTAGTAACACTATTGTAGTTTAATATAGTCTTCACAGGAGCCATCTTACTCAGATGATATTTAATTTATTTGTAATCTTAAGTCGTAGTCGTGAACACCATTAATTCATTATCTTGTTATGCAGTACAATGTGTTGCATTCCCATTACACGTGTCGCTGCGCGTGACGTCACGGGGACGTAACATATGCTCCCCCGGGCCGGCTGTCTGTCGCCCCTCCAATTAGTTGCCGTGAGGATATAATATGGTGGAGGAAGCTGTGTTAAATTCTTTTAATATCTCTTTGTGAAGTGACTACGACATCTTATTTGGTAACTTTGTAAACAAAAGGATAATAATAGGGATGATGACTTAATATATTTTTGTCCGTCGGGAAGTTTATTAAAAAAAATTGGCTGTCTGTAAAGTAGGTTTACGGACGATAATTTTACGTGATAACGAGAGAGAGATGCGTCACAAGCCGAATGCTTAGGCCGATCGTGCCTCTCTATCGCTTGTTCCGCGCTTTCGCTTGCACGCTCGACTCAGGTGGAACGTGACAATTTGTCATGCTTTTTCGTGCGTGCAGCCGGCGTTCATCGATTTACAAGACGTTATCACGTCAAAAATATTGGACACGTATTTTTTCTTTTTTTACGAAATCAAAAGAATACGGCGATTGAGTTAAAATTTGTCATGACGTCACGCCTCGTTAGATTTTATACTGAATTGTGACGTAGCGAGCCCCCACTCTCCAAATTTACTGCGTTTTATCTAAGTATTTTTTTTATTAATATGTCAAGGACCGGCTAAAGAGACACAATTGATTTTCTATTGTTTGACTCCGAATCGGTGTCGCGCGGGGCTTAACAGGTTAATATGACAAAGCAAAAAATACGTGTCTAATATTTTTTTTATTATTTGACTGACGGACTAAATATATATTTTTTTTACCCAGGCATCATCCTTATTGAATTGGTAAAGCCCTGAAAATTAAAATAACAACGCCTCTACTTCCGAAGGGGTACACCGAAACTATAGTAGGTACATATAGCCCAGTTGTTTTTAAGTCTCATGTACCTAATAGAGAGATAGATTATTGCTTCGAACTGGGCATAAATCCAGAGTCTGGGCTGCTATTTGATTGACGAGTTCCTAATTAAAACTTAGAAACATCCATCCCATCTCAAGGATCGAACCCAGGACCCAAAGCTTAGCTCAGACCATCGAGGCTCGCGTCCGGCCCTGGTTCAGGCCATGGTATGTAGCGAGAGGGCATGGGCAGCCGTCACCTTCTTCTGCGAAGCAGTAATGCTCGCGAAGGAGGAGGCGGGACGGTTGAGGGACAGGCATGTTTCGCGCCCTCTCGCCCCTAGCCGCCGCAGGAGACGCCCTGGGCGACGGAAATCCCGGGCGGATTTCCGGCCACCGTAGGCGCGGGCTTGCGGACGGTGAGCAATGGGTAGCTCACTGTCCGGCAAGGACCAGGCCCGGGTCGACGGCGCGTCGTATTCCACGCGTGCCTCAAAGAGATGTCGTCAGCACAAAGTAGGGGTCCATTAGGGCCGATGTCTGCCGGGGTCGCGGGAAGGTACTTATGGGTCACCGAGTCCCCCGGCAACACAGGCAACAGGAAGGAATACGGGTGGGTTTTAGTCAGTAAGAGTCTGACACACCCTCCCGCTCCGCCCAGAGCGGGAGAAGTTATTTGATGACGTCCCACCCTCAAAAAAAAAAAAAAAAGACCATCGAGGCCGACTAACTACAGGAAAATATTGGAGTTTGATGAAAAACTATCACTATCAGCCTATAATGTTCCCACTGCTGGGACGCAGGCCTCCTCTCTTCTATAGGAAGTGGGCTGTAATCAACCACGTGAGCCCTGTGCGGGTTGATAGATGTCACATGTCTTCGAATTTTTTGGTTCTAGGATATGCCGGTTTCCTCACGATGTTTTCCTTCATCGTTTTGAGAGCAATGGTGAATAAATTATTTACACAAAAAATCATCAAATAACTTCTCCCGCTCTGGGCGGAGCGGGAGGGTGTGTCAGACTCTTACTGACTAAAACCCACCCATATTCCTTCCGTTGCCTGTGTTGCCAGGGGCCTCGGTAACCCTTTTGTACCTTTTGCGACCCCGGCAGGCATCGGCCCTAGTGGACCCCTATACTTGTGCTGACGACATCTCTTTGAGGCGCGCGTGGAATACAACGCACCGTCGACCCGGGCCTGGTCCTTACCGGACGGTGAGCTACCAATTGCTCACCGTCCGCAAGCCCGCGCCTACTGTGGCCGGAAATCCGCCCGAGATTCCCGACGCCCAGGGCGTGAAGGCGCATGCTTGGGTTCAAACCCACGACCTACAGTCTCGTAAGTCGGGGCCATTACCACTGGGCCACCACTGTTCACACAAAAACTATAAGTGATATTTATTTCTGGAAATTAATTCAAAAATACACTTTTACTGGTACAGTCAAAAATAACTTATGTTTTAAAATGCTCGGTTTTCCTATCCGACTACTCTGAGAAGAAGACGAAAACAAAGTGGGGCTTTGATAAGCTGTCTTGCTGTAGGTACTGTTACTTCCTTCTCTCACAACTAATCTACATTTTGAAACCTCATATTATTTCCAATAGATAGATTACTATCGGACCCACAAAACCTTTAGGGAATCAACATTTTTGTTGTAACCCGTACGCGATTGAATCTCCACTAAAAAAGTTCCCGTAGTGCGGTACACGGTGATTCAGTTGGAATAGATCAAGTCTCAGGGGCAGGCTGTCTGTCGCTCCGGCAATTAGCTCGGGTTCAGAGCGTGAAGATAGTCCTTTGGTACCCGTGTGTATTAGAATGTACTGAGTTGTTAGTAGTTTTGGATGCTATTTTAAAAACATTGGAAAATAGTTTGAATGTCACCTTTAGTGTCGTTTTTAGTTTTATGTCTTTTTGGCACCGGTTTTGTGCCGATAAACAGATTTAAACATAACATAATATGCTTGTAATGGCCCCACTACAGCAGGCTTAGCACGAGCATCGTTTTGTCTACGGAAGAATAGACAAAAATGACGTTCCGTGGAGAAACTACGACGACAGCAAAGTAGAAAGAGTCAACTGCATTTTTTTACGAATTTCACTCTTTTACATAATTCGACTCAGAATTCTTGGTCTTGTCATACGATTTTTTTTCCTGTTTGATTCTCAATTTTTACTGATATTAAGTCAGTACATAAAGATAACTACATCAATTTTTCTCAAAGTGTCGACGTACCGTATTTTGGAACAAAATATTAAAGTAATATTGTCATTCACCATTTCCTTGGTAATGCCCTATTAACAAAATTATGTAAACAAGGAGAAGATAGCCTTGTTCTTCTATTAATTATCACAGTTTTGCGTTCAAAACGCTCTCCTGTAAAATCATGATTTTGTAGATAACCGTACATACCTTATGGCCGTCGAGTAGAAAAACGCACTTGCGTTTTTCTAAAACCTGTGTCTATTTATGGGTAAAGTTAGTCTTTTTTCTTGCAACCTCTAACAGCAAGTACACATCAGTCCTCCTTATCGTAGTTCTGTCTAAATCCAATCGTAATACGAATATTCAATCAGTAGCAGTCCTGCTGTCCCCGTCGATGTAAGACAACTTTGTCTTCACTACCTTAGACAACTGTCAGTTGTCAGTGTGATTTTGACAGTTTGGGATAGAAACTTTCTTCTGAAATAGTCTACATATAAAAGGACCTAGACGAAGATCGCCAGAAACGAAAGACAAAATGATAAATTGCAGAAGGATTTCTACGGTGCGGTGTCAAAAATGGAGAAACGAAATGTCACTTTGTATAGAAAAGCTATGTCTAATCTTCGAAGAAATAGAAAGCGATGGCGCTGCCTGCTGGGACTCAGGATTCAAATTTCCTCTCTGTAAGAGGGGGTGGTGAGTGCTTAGGCTTATATTTTACCTTTTAAAATTATTTTCCATGGACTCTCCACTTGTTCTCTCATAAGTGGGTGCGTTTACAGGCACCTGAAACCCCGTCTATACACCTACAACTCTTCGTGTGACCAAAACTTTCCGAGTGACATAGTCTTTAAACGGACATAATCACACCAAATTGACCAAATCTATTTAGGAGCGTGCATACTAAAAGTTGGCAACGTCACAAATAGCTGTCAAATATTTACCCGTTTTTATTAATTTGATAATATTACTGTATGGAAATATGAAATATCGCTAACTAGTGACCTAAAATATTCATAATGAATTGCAATTAGAACACTGAATTTGATATTGTAAGCGTTTTAGGTATAAAAACCGGCCAAGTACGTGTCGGGTTCCGTAGTTGGGATTACTTGGGATGAATTTATTCCAAAAACTGATTAACATTGTTGTTGAAAACCATGTTCTCCCATACATCGATTTACGAAACAGTCAATTCTCCAACTGAAAATGTATAACTTAACTTGTAAAGCCTACTTAGCTGTGATAGTTTTCCTTTTAATATAATTATATATGTATTACTGCCATGATTTTTTCACATCTCCATAAATAACCATTTACCTGGGAGGGACACATGACGCTAACAAAAATTAGCACTTTAAAGCTTAATATTACGCAAATGAATCCTTGAATCGAAAAATGAACGGCCTATCCAACGATACCTTACTAAAAACGATAACTTAAAAAAAACATATTAGCACTTTGTCGGTGTGATTAGTATGTATACCTATGATAAAGACAGACAGACGGACATGGCGACACTATAAAGTTTCCTTGTTTACTACGGAACCCTAAAAACGGAATTTGGAAAGTTTCCAAAAAATTTTTTTTACATCCAAAACGAAATATTCGACGATATTAACTATTGCATTTCATAATCAATATATTAGTACACTAGTTAGCAATATTTCATATTTCCATACAGTAAAATTGCCAAATTAATCAAAACAGTGAAATATTTGACAGCAATTTGCAACGTTGCCAACTTTCAGAATGCACGTTCTGAAATCCGAATTTGATAACACATGCATGTTCCTCCTGGGTATCATGGACGGTATTATGTCAAACTGAATCAGTAGAACAAGATCGACACCGTCCCCAGTGACAACTGCCTGTCTCACCACGAATTAGTCCTTCCGTGTATACAAGCATCAGTTTTCTGAAGAGATTTTCCAAGAATTCGTTTCTTTATTAACAGTTTGCACTACAAATATTAATGTATAGAACTTTGAGTAATATTTGAACTGCCCAGTTGTGCTCATGGCCGCCGCGGTGCTGAGCGAGGAGTCCTGGGTTCGATTCTCAGGTTGGGCAGTGTTATTTATTTATGAAAACTTTATGCACAAGTAAAAAAAAAACGGTACAAAGGCGGACTTAATGCCTGAGGCATTTTCTATCAGTCAACCTTAGGGTGATGCAGAGAAGAAACATGGCAGGTGCAACATATGGGATAGATAACACGAAAATAACATAGATATATACTTACATACATATATATATATATAAACAGAATAAACTTTGACAGGAGAAATAATGATCGGTATTGGGGAAATAACGATCAGTAGAGGAGAAAACGAATCCAGCAAATCATCGCTGGGATGTTTCTGCCAACTTCTTACGTATATGTTCACGTGCCTTCACTTTAAAGGACAACAGTTTCAGAGGGAGCCCATTCCAAAGAAAAACCGCCTGGACAAAGAAAGAACAGTGAAAGAAACCAGAGCGGTGAGAAGGACATCGAAGAAGACGGTTGTTGGTGGAACGAAGATTTTTACGGTTTTTAAGATTACTTTGGGTTTTTCCATTAGGAATTTCTTCGCAGCACCACTATTTTTCGATTCAAAGATCCGTTTTTGTAATATTAAGCTTTGAAGTGCTAATTTTTGTTAGAGTCAAGTGTCAGCTAAATGGTTGTTTATGGAGATGTGAAAAAAATCGTGGCAGTAGTACATATAATACAATTAAAAGGATAAATATCACAGCAAAGTAGGCTTTACAAGTTAACGAGTAATAGTCGACCAACTTAAATTTGCAATTGGAGAATTGACCATGACGTAGGTACATATATCGATGTATGGGAGAACATGTTTTTCAACTACAATGTTAAGTTTGTTTTTGGGATAAATTCATCTCAAGTAATCCCAACTACGGAACCCTTCCTTATGCGTGGTTCGACACGCACTTGGCCGGTTTTTAATATATAACTAGCTCCTCTTGATCTTGCCTAAATAAAATGTTGGAACGCTTGTATCAAGAAAATATTATATCAAGCATCTTTCATCTTTTCGTCACAACGATGGCAATCCGATATACAACTATTTCTGCAATAGTTATAAACAACACATCTTCATCAATAAACTTCCTGTTATGTTTATTAACAGATATAACCAATTGTTGTATCTTTCAAAATGAAAAAAAAATTGAACGCATCATGTGTTCAAAATATAAAAAGAGCAATAAATAATTCAGACGCGTCAGTTTGCTGTTATTTATCGCGCCGATACATCGAAAGCATGACTGCTACTGATTGAATACTCGTATTACGATTGGATTTAGGCAGAACTACGATAAGGATGACTGAAGTGTACTTGCCGTTAGAGGTTGCAAGAAAAAAGACTAACTTTACCCATAAATAGACAAAGGTTGCACTATTTTTATCATCATAGTCCCTACATGTAAACCATGCCATACTATGTGTGCTCGAACCAAGGCATGAGTCAGCTACATAAAATTCAAGTCGAAATAATAAGATCTTTATCCCAGTTCTTGAAAGTCCACTATCCATTTATAAAGACCTTAGAGATAACCATAAGAGAATGCCTAAATTACCAGGCTTAACAGACGGATCGGTGTTACCTACAGTCAACTCAAAATTGCGGAGTTAGATACTATTATCCTTGGCCAACTTGGAATTCTCTAAATAGACTTCGAACCCAAGTGGGCCGGAACAAAGTCACAGATGGGGGTTCATAGACGGCGCAGATCTCAAGTGCGTATGCGGCATCTCCCGACAGATAATGGCCAACCTTCCATCCTGCATCACATGCCCTCCCCCGCCTACATACGATTTGATGACTGCGTCAGTGACCCAAACATGTTTCAACTTTTTGAAACCGACACGCTAAGAATAAGATTATGATAATCTCTTATCATCAGACTTATTCAGTTTTTACTACATTCACTTGTATGTAAGTTAAGAAGGGTAGCCAATTCTAGCCAAAAATCTCACAGCCTTACAAATAATGCATGCACTCAATGTGGCTAAACTTAGCATCCAAATGGAAATCAAAACATTTCACAGACAAACGGAGTTCACAAAAGAAAAAAAGGCACTGGCTCTGAGGGCCGACCAATCTATATCCTCCCGGGCTGTCCTCTGAATTTTTAACGAACATCCCCTGTACGCAAATTGAAAAAGAAACTACCAAGCATAAATCCCAACGAGATTTTTTTCTTTTTTTCCTTAACCTTTTATTTTTGGAAAAAAAAAGTTTGTTTCTCTCCGTTCATTGTGTCTTTGAAGTTTGTCAAAGAAATTAAGTTAAATTTTGATAAATTGCTCCGTCGTGTTGTTATTTTTTTTTTGTTGCAGGTTAATAAGTTCGTTTGTGTTTTTCGGGTCACAATTTGTTAATTATTATTTTGAGTAAAGATTTAAATTAGTAACAGTTTTAAATTACTTTTTTTTTTTTTTAGGGTTCGGGTAGGGGTACGTCCGAACGAAAACACAGAACCCTTATAGAATCACTCGTGTGTTTGTCTGTTCGTCTGTCCGTTTGTCTGTCTGTCCGTCTGTCACAGCCAATTTGCTCCGAATCCAAGGGACCGATGGAGTTGAAATTTCGTCTAGGTACATATGAATTTCTGTGACCCAAAGACAAACGCGTAACGTAAATAAATTAATTTTGAATATAGGGTCACTTTCGGGGACAAATAAGAAAATTAAAAGTTTTACATATTGTACTGTGTAAAACATGTAAAAGGGCTTACTTTTTAAAATATTTTTTAATAATTAATTTTAAGGTTATTTAAGATAAACTATGAAAATTTACTATACATTAAGGCTCAGTAGTTTCGGAGATAAGGGCATTATTTCCAAAAATACTGTTCTAACATTTTTGAGAAAAATACACATTATAGATTCGGTTTTTATCCTTATAGATTACAGATAAATTTATAAGAAGTCTATGGTCTTAAAAAACATGGTGAATCTCTCAATATTGCGCGTACAAATTTGCATAAGCAATTGGAATGTATGGGAGGACATACTGTCGCCAGTTTGTTCTTGGGATAAATTCATCCCAATTACGGATACCTTCATTGTGAGTGGTCCGACACGCACTTGGCCAGTTTTTATTATCTGAGTTGATTCTTATTTATTGTTTACTGTCTGGAGGAAAATGTCTTTGAAATAAAAACTGTTTTGTGAAACAAAATACAGAGCTTAAATTTTTGAGAAAAATACACAAAATAGGTTTATACTTATAGATTACAGGAAAATTTATAAGCAGTCTATGGTCTTAAAAAAACATTGTGAATCTCTCAATATTGCGCGTACAAATTTGCATATGCAGTAGGTTAATGCTACAATGTTATGTTTGTTCTTGGGATAAATTCATCCCAATTACGGATCTTTTCATTGTGCGTAGTCCGACACGCACTTGGCCGATTTTTCTTATCTGTGTTGATTCTTTTTTATTGTTTACTGTCTGGAGGAAAAAGTCTTTGAAATTTTTGAAGTTCTGTGGAACAAATTAGTAGGGATGAATGTGAATGCTCTCTCTTCGGTCTAGCATAACTAGTTTGTCGTGACTAATGCGACTTTAGCAGCTCAAAGTTTGGATAATCACATCAGGCTCGCCCCTATTACATGGACTAAAAGTAACTGGCAAAATGTGGGTGTACTAAACACTTCTGCCTGTATGCCTACTTGAGGAATACAGTGATATGAAAAAGGTCCCATCTTACTTTAGTAACCTGATTCTAAAACCAGATTTTCACCTAAAACGATAATTTTTTTTCTAACACGAGTAAACTCAGCCCTCTGCCATTTCAACAGTCATTGTGTTGGATAATCGGCGATAAGCTGGTGTTTGGAAGGGAAACACTTCATGTATCGGTAAACGACGACGGAACGATAGGGTTGGAACGACCACATCCCCCTTTTATGCACATATGTACAGGACAATTCTTACACAAAATAGGGCATCCCTTTCCCATGTATGTGTATCATAAGAGGCCTGTCTAGAGGTCTATTTTTTACTTATTTTAGTTAAACTTGACAGCTTTAAAATTAACAAGAAAAATTATAACATACATACATACATAAACTCATGCCCTCTTCCCATGGGGGTAGGCAGAAACTATAGTACGCCGACTGCTACGCTCCTTACATACTCCTTTTGCTTCATTTACGTTCATACATCTGGTCATACACGCACGCCGGTTGCGAGTACTACGCACCTGACCTTTTTGAAGAACATCATTAATGAGGTCACTATATGTCTTTCTGGGGCGTCCCCTCCACTCATATCTGCTCTTAAATTATAACGACTTTTGCTTAAATAAGTATGTATAATAAAATAAAATAAAAACTATGTTATATCCTAATTTAAGTCGGCGGTCACATATCTAGACTCCGGGCTGCTACTGAGAAAGTCCCACGAACCCAGGACCTCATGCTCAGCAGTAGCGCTTGCGGCCATTTCACCAATGAGGCAATCAAGGCAGCCTACCTGTCTGTGTTCACAGACACATGGAAATCAGCATTTCTAAATGTATTGGTGCGATGGTATCCCATAGAAACATAAACAAAGACACTTCCCGACGAGCAAGACACTTCCCGTGAGCCAACGGTTGGCTTTTACCTGGGCCAGAGGTTAAGCATTGCCATACAACGTGGCGATGCCGCCAGTCTCTTGGGTACATTACCAGCCGACAGCGATGTGGATGAATTTTTCGACGCTATATTTTAGTTTGTGAATTGTTTTAGTTAATTTAGGATATCATTTTGTTATTTTTATTGATTAATTATTGACTACTTGGGTCATTGTTTAGAAGGAAGCAGAGAGAAGAAGACCCTAATCTTTCACAAGACAAGACCAAAACGCCTTTTCCACCAGACATTTAATTGAATAAAAGCAAAGCAGTAATACAAGTGGAGTAGTTTCGATTTAAAGCACTATGTAAATCACTTGTTTAGGAACAGCTGTTTGTTTGTTTCGGAATTATTTCAATCTAAAAGTTTTTCAATCGGCTGGTTTTGACTTTGGATCAATCGGAACTAACTGTGACTATTGCCTTTTAAGCCAACTTTCTGTCTTATCTAATCTAATATATATATATATATATTTTTTGTTGTAATGTGTGTTTGTAATGGATAAACTCATATAATCAAAAAATCAAATGTCATTTATTCAAACTAGGCAGAGAATAAGCACCTTTCAAACGTCAAAGTTACATAAGACAGTCCCCCAAAAACGCCAGCCTCTCACCACTTTCTAGTGCTGTAACTGGGGTGGACACCTGTCTATTTAGTTTATAAGGGCATGAGGAACAGGGTGTAAAGTTCACTTATCCACCGTAGAAAAGGGAGGATCCTCCGACCAGACGGGTGTTGTGTCTGGTGGGCAACTGCCCGATGGTTGATGTCGGGATGTTGTATATATGCTACTTGCGCAGTAAAATTTGCTTGCGCGGTGCAGGATTTTGCGTGACGTCAGTGTGTTGCGTAGTTCGCATGTGGCGATGTAGATGCCGCCCCTCCGGAGACCGGAGGTCGCTAGTGGGCTGAGTCGTGTATCTTGCGATGCTTGCCAGTGCCAGATGTGGTTCCAGTGTGTCGGAACCGGTTGCCGCATAGTTCACGGTGAGTCGGACCTGTCTGTGATGATTCCTCAGTGAGTTGGGTGGCGCTGCGTTATGCTCCAGTGGGTCAGATGTGGTACAGCGCTGGGTTGAGGCTGATTGCTGGCGTCGATCAGGAGAGGGTTGAAAAGCTCTGCTTGTTGACCAGCCGAAAGCGCAGTATGCTGTGCCAAGGTTGCTTGCTGATAACGCTGAGGGTGATGACCAAGTATGCGCGGTCGCTGCATGCTGGTGGTCAAGAAATCCGTTGAAGCCGTGGGTGCCGGCTGGCTGTGTGACTCGCCGCTCGAAAGCTTGAGGAAGTGATGATGAAGACGTCACGCTGAAGTAGTTGCACGAAGGCTGCGCTGATGTTCTTGTTCGGCGTCACCAGTATAGAGGCATGAGGAACAGGGTGTAAAGTTCACTTATCCTCCACAGAAAAGGCAGGATCCCCCGACCAGACGGGTGTCAGGTCGGAATGTTGTGTATATGCTAGTTGTGCGGTAAACTCTGCTTGTGCGATGCAGGATTTTTGCGTGACGTCAGTGAGCGTAATTCGCATGTGGCGATGTAGATGCCGCCACAAGTTATATAAACTTGACTGTATACAAATCGTATGCAAAGTAATTAACATTAAGTAACACAAAACATTAAATTAAATTAGTTGCCATAATTATGTTAGCTGGCACACGCCAATATACCATATAATAAAACAATGAAAACTGTACTCAAGCAGATAAAAATTACAACATAAAAACGTAAACAGAACTTAATACCTAAATAAAAACCTCCAGGCATAAAGGGCGTGCCCATTTACACAAGGCTATTGCTGTAACTCGAAGTGGGAAATGATAAACTAGCACCATCAAAGTAAAATGAATAAACAACTACTAATAACAATAATAAAACCATGGTCAGCGAGACGACCAGTCACCACAAGCAGCACCCGTTCACAAGCATAACGCAAAGATTAGCCATTACTCCCCTCGCCATATTGGAGGGAAGGAGGCAACCCGACCCCCGACGCTACCGCAGGCAGTGACATCTAAGGCGGGAGGAAACGCCCGGGTGTCACCACTGTGTGGATCGCCCGGAGGACACGGTGGAGCATAAGGTGGAGGTTTGCCCGGCTTGGGCAGAGCACCGCCGTGTCCTCGTGGAGGCAATCGGTGGCAGAGATCTCTCGCGTCCGGCCCTGGCTCAGGCCATGGTACGGAGCGAAGCAGTAATTTTTGCGAAGGAGGAGGCGGGAGGGTTGAGGGAAAGGCCAATTTCGCGCCCTCTCGCCCCTAGCCGCCGCAGGAGACGCCCGAGGCGTCGGGAATCCCGGGCGAATTTCCGACGACCGTAGGCGCGGGCTTGCGGACGGTGAGCAATGGGTAGCTCACCGTCCGGTAAGGACCAGGTCTGGGTCGACGGCGCATTGTATTCCACGCGCGCCTCAAAGAGATGTCGTCAGCACAAATGTAGGGCCGATGCCTGCCATGGTCGCGGGAAGGTACTCAAGGGTCACCGAGGCCCGAGGAGAAGTTAGGTATTTGTAATATCCCACCCAAAAAAAAAAAAGGCAGTGACATCTAAGGGAGCATGTCGAACTTGCTGCCAGTGGCTCAGGCAATGATCAATTTCTGAGGTTACTAGCTAACCACTTATTGCAATACAACTCATAAAAAACACATTGTAATGTCACTAATAAATTAACATTTAGTTTAATTAAAATACATTGACTTATAATAATAGTCAAATAAAAATTAGGAATTATATGAACTCGTATAACCTGTCAGTAGGTAAGCTAATTCTGGAGAAAGAACATAAAGATTGTCTTGAGTTAATCACAGCGACCAACTATTCTTATCGTTTAATTAGCCAAAATACAATAGTATGCCTTTGAACAAAGGTTGGATTTTACTTTCGTTTTAATCGCCGACAAATGAGTTATGAACCTTATGAAGCCGGTGAAATGGAGCACGTAATTTGTCTTTATTTCTAGTGTTAATATTGTGAATATCACTGTTTTTAGTGTATACGTGTATATTTTGCTTAATGTATAAAATGTTAGCGAAGATGAATTGTGATGCCATCGTGAGAATACTAATATTTTTAAAAATATCTCTCAGAGAAACTCTGGCACCAAGCGTTTTTGAAGAACGAATATATTTTGAATGTCAGCGGCTTTGCCCCACAGGACATAACACTATGAAAATAACTAAAATAAACTAATCGAGCTGTATCAACGTCAGTGTATTGTCTTACTTTTCTGACGGCCTAAAATAATAAGACCAACTTAAAAAATCTTTCACATGTAGAAAGTTACATTATAAGCGAGTAACATGGGCTATACTTATTTTTTTTTTTTTAAATTGAGACGATAATTGCAATAATGTAACCCATGTTATACAAAAAATTGCCTATAAAAGTCATTATTTGGCGTGCGCTGCGAAAACTATTGATGATACATAAAATAATCTACGAAAAGTTTATAGTAGGTAATATAAACTTATAATCATTACCCACAAAAAAATCCACGAGGCTATGTTTAACTGTTAAAGTTAAGTTACAATAACCGTTCTTTGTCCAAATTAGTTAATCAAAACACAGGTAGAATCGAAAGATGGATGACATTCGTATATATTAAGCCCTACGCATAGTCTATAAATTACCTACTATTTTATTTTGGTGGATTAACACATAGGATTTACTACTTTTAATCCCGGTAGTACGTTCCCGTGGGATATTTCGTGGATACACGGCCACGCGGGCGAAGCCTTTAAAATCGTCGAAGAATTCATGTAAAGAATAAAAAGAAGATAATTATAAAACCCCTTAGGGGTCATCCATAAAGTACGTCACACTAATTTCGTGATTGTTTGTCCCCTCCCGGGGGACCCCTCCCTAGGGAGGGGTCAAACAATCACGAAATTAGTGTGTAGTAAATGTGATAAACAGTGACAGGGACCCGTCCTTGTCACAGTTGATCACATTTGTGAGACCACCCTAGTGTGACGTCACATACCATGCAATTTTACATCTAGAAATGATTAAATTAAAGTCAATTGTCTAATAAAATGTAAGCGGTATTTGTCACAGGGCTCAGGCGGCCGGTGCGTGACACTAGAAGAGCGAGTGTGAACTCGCCAACAAAACAATTTAAACTTTATGTCGATACAGATAGAGTTGGAAATATTTTTAAATTTTTCGTTAATAGTTCAAATTCGGCATTTTAACATTTATATGCATTCGATTTTAAAATGTGACGTCACGAAATTTAGGACCTCTCCCACGCTTTGTCACACGGGGCCCCCCCTTAACGTTTGACGTACTTTATGGATGGTCCCTTAGGGTGAATTCGACCAAACGTTTTTTGACTAGTTTATGTCTTTACCTGCTAATTTTTGATTTTTTGACAGTTGTTCCATACAAAGACTATCGTCAGACGTCAGTTTTAATCTACAGTTAAAAGAAATCTGACTTTGGTAAAATCCTTAGACGTTATCTCATTGATGGAATTGGAAAGAAATAATGGCGTTCCAAAAAAAAGTTTTAAATTAGGCACCTACTACAGTAGAATTTGTGGTGGTGTAGTAGATTATATTCCACGCGGGAAATCTGTTGGCAGCTTCTGCAAAAAACATTGCTACTTTTTGCGTGCTAGGCCAAAAGATAAGTTATAACGGGGACTATCCAGTCTGTGCCCAACGTATATACAAGCCGGGCGAATTAATATGACACCTGGCTCGGAACTCTATTATATACGTGACGGAGAAGGTACGTCTCGCTCGTTATCATCAGCCATATTTTAACTACTGTGGGCGTACAATGGGAAGTGTTGGCTATTGCACAATAGAAAAACCAACTGTTTGCAGTTTAAATCAAATTCGAAAGTATGATCAAATAATCACACTGGCTATTCACCCTCTGTAGGTACACGACACAAACATACGGATCGCGCGACAGTTTCTAAACGTGTTCACTCATTGACCGCCTCCGACAAACTGCCCTTAACTCGGGTGGAGTGTAATGTTGTAGACTCTGTCGAGTGCCGCTTGGTGGCGCTGGCGTCACGATTAGTCAAACGAGTGACTAAGGTATTTCCGACATATGAATAATATACAAACTTCATTCCAGCCAAGTGTCATGTTAATTCGCCTGGCTTTTACAGTCGCTAACACATCAAGTTACCACAAACTGAAAATATTGATGGTTAAATTAAAAATCGTATGAGAAAATTTGACAGTTTAAGGTAACTTGATGTTTGGTCATTCATGGCTATTTTGTGTTATCCTCTTTATATGACAGTTAGACTCCATCCATTTGACTACACAAACTGTATGTCCGGTCTACCCAAACATTCTATTCAAACTGTTTGGATTGAAAGCCTAACAACCCACAATCATTCGAGGCAATACGAACACAATAAGACATAGCATCAGTGTTGTATCAGTCTATAGCATCAGTCGCATTGTCTTTTGTTTCCCATTAGCGCCGCTGGCGAAGAATTGGCCGTTTTGCGAATTAGGGCCGATTCACACCGGGAAAGCAGCGGCCGCAGCGGGGCGCGGCGAGCACTTGCATTTTTCTTTCGTGAAATAATTTTACACTACTCTACTTAATGAAAATACCAGTATCGCTTGAAAAGCTCGAAAAGGTCACGCGGCCGCCCGCTGTGCCGCGAGGCCGCCCGCTTCGCGTCGCGGCTACGCGCGTCTTGTCAGCGGTACTGTCCGCAGTGACGAGAGGTCGTTCGCGGCGACACGAGGCCGCTCGCGGCGCCGCGGAAATCTCCCAATAGTCATGGACCCACATGCCACTTATTCCTTTATTTCTTTCTTCTTCAGAAATAATTGCTATAATAACCATTTCCATCATTTTCACTCCGAGTTTCCTTGCCGAATGTAGAAACTAAACTGGTCAAGAGGAGACTAGGCGCGTGGTGTCGGGAGGCCATTTCTCTACATTCACATGGGCGTAATGTGAAAAATTTATTCATAACTTTTCTGTTATACTATTTTGACTAAGGTGTAGAGTTTGTGGAGTTAGGGCTTGTAGAGTTAGGGCGTGTAGAGTAGAAACTTAACTCTACATGAGATTTGATAACTTTTTGACAGTGCGAGCCATGGGGTCTTGTCTTGGCAACATTTTACATGAAAATGTTTTTGGTGGGATTTCACTTCTTTTTGTAAGTTGAAGCATACATAGGTCGATGAAATTTATTTTACTATTATTTATAACAAGGAGTCCCTATATCAATTTTCAGACCTTTATTATCAAAATTTGCGGAAATTTCATAGAAACTTCCATCCCCTAGTTTAAGGGGTGGGAGTAAAAGTTCCAAGTTTTATATTTTTTCTGTTGTTTGTGTACTAATAATAGCTTACATACCAAATTTCAGCTTTCTAGAACTTAAGGAAGTACCCTTAGAATTTTGATGATCATCAATGGGTAACTCAGTGATGAAATCGGGGTTTTTCGATGTCAATAAAATCTAAAGTATAAGAGCTATGCAATTAAATCTTTATATGTTTAATAAATCTACTATTGACATCATATCCCGAGAATTTTGTTTATCTGGTATAATCCAAACCCAATGAGGGTTCAAAAAAACGACAAAGCTCTTCGAGAAAAGGTAGGTAGTGCCCTTGCGCTTCGCTTGACTCGTCTTGGCGGGGGCACTACCGTGCCCCTAGATATTGAAAATTAGTCCTATAAAGAGTTAGTTGCCATTTGAGAATTGGGCATTCTGCGCCTAAATCCTGTGGACTATTTTAGACGATAATGCAAATAATAATTAATTAGGCAGGATAACTAGACTGAATTCGGGTGGTTCCATGTAAAAATGTAACAAAATAGGTGTTTTAATTAAATGTTTAGCAAAATGGTACCCGACGTCAATTTGCCGTGTTATAGCTATTAAACAACTGTCGAAGAATGGCAGTTGTGAAATAAATATACGGACAATTAAAATTGGTAGTGTGTGCCTGCTCTTCTTGAGCCGACTGGCATTGTCAGAGATGATGGCAAATGACCTGATAGTGTGTCTTTGGTCCCAAGTATTTTGGGACGGATGCTTGTGTGGGACGCTACCTGTGTAGACACACTGACACCGTCCCACCTCCAACGGACTACTTCTAAAGCGGGTGCAGCGGCAGAAAATGCCGAAAATCTGAAAGTTATTAAATATGGAGAGTACAACTTTGTGCCCTTTGGCGTCGAGACCCTCGGTCCGTGGGGTCCCAGTGCGCATAAGTTATTTACGGAAATCGCGAAACGTCTAGTTGATGTAACTGGTGCCCGAAAAGCTGGGGGCTTTCTCGCGCAACGCATCAGATTGCAATTCAGCGAGGAAATGCCGCCAGCATCCTCGATACAATGCCCCGAGGGCCTTTTTTAGGCTTAGCTTAGTTTTAATTTAATTTAGTTAAAGTTAATAATCATCTTGTAATTTGGTTATGTAAATAAATACAAAGTTAAGTTGGTAGTTAATTTGTTAAGCAATTAAATTCCCTGAATTTACCTAAGGCAAAGATACGTTTGATGAAAAAATATTGTACGAGTATGAACAAGGTGGAAACGAGATAGTAACGATTCAAGACAAAACGAAGCGGACACATTCCGAGACCGAGTATCTGAGGTAAATACGTGGAAGACAATTTAATTTCGAAATGTGCTATGGGGTAAAAACAAAAAATAAAACCAGAAACATTATATCAAATCACGCTTGTATATCCCTTAGGGGTTAGGCAGAGGCGTACCTGTAGTTCACTCACGTTTCGCCAGTTATGTTTAAGTCCAATGTAACAGTGGGCGATCCTATTGCCATATACAGGGCATAAAATGAGAAATAAACATAGTAATTCTAAAAACTTTGATACCAATACTCAACATATCTTAAATACAAATTCGAACCTAAGGACAACCTCATAATTATAGCGGCAATGAACTCTACGTATAAGGAATATGAACTTTGTTAGTAATTAACTATTATAAAAAATGTTGAATACGCAAGTCAGGGGTTTTATCCGGGGCGTAGGCATTGCGCTTGCGTTACGCAGCACCGGGAGACTGTGGTCCAAGTGATAAGAGAGCAGCGATTGTTACTAGATAAATGATTTTGGTATTTTTTATGTATTTATTTATTTACAGGATCACAATATTAGATGGAGGATATGCACGAGAAAAAAGAGGCCTACCCCCAAAGCTGAGTAAAGTCAAGCTATAGATGAAATGATTTATTTAGTTTTACACCTGTCTCAGTTAATTTAAACTAATATTATAAAGAGAAAATCTTTGATTTTTTTATGTTTGTTTGTTACGCTTTCACGCTAAAACGGCTAAACGGATTTGAATATAATTTAGCACACGATTAGATTAAGACCTGGATTAGAACATGTAATACTTTTTATTTCAATATTTTTACGAGATCGAGACATATGCGGGTGAAACCGCAGGGCGCAGCTAGTAATATATTTGGTGACCGATTCTCTAACATGAAGCTCTAACGACAGTTTAATATTATGACTGATCTGATGGTGGATACGTAAGGTACAAGTTCTTTTTAAAATGTGTATTTATCCCTTATTTACCCAGTCGTTCCATGTAAAAGACTGGTATTCAGCTGCTTCCGGTTAGACTAGAATCCGACCAAACCTAGTTGGGAAAAGGTTACCTAGGTCTTTACCCCACATTTACCCCTTATTTATAAACGTTGCTTAAAGTTATGAAACGTTTAGTCTAATTATAAGTTTATATAACTTAGTCATAAGTCATTTATTCATTTGTATAACATAGGTAAACTAATATTGACATTCGTATCACTTATTGACAGCTGTATTGTATAATGACATCAGTATTGTAAATTGACATAATCTTAATATTTGTTTTCAGTCTGTGTGTTGACATGTACCTACTGTATTAAAATTATGTAGAATGTTTTAGTGCGTGACAATTTGTTATTCTCATATTCATCATTTCTCTTTTTCCAACTCTTAAGAGCTGGATTTACATTATGAAACTAGTTGCGCAAAATTAGTTATTCATTGATAGTTTCACGTGTAAATAATTATCTGTTGACACGTGAAACTATCAATGAATAACTAAGTTTGCGCAACTAGTTTCGTGATGTAAATCCAGCTTTACGCATATTCTTTCATTTCACGGGTTCTCCAACGCCGGACCAGATCGTGATGAAATTGGTTTGAAACTGTATAAGTATTATAAACACTAACAACAAAATAATAACATTACCTGAGCATAATGATTCGCCACCATATTCATTTATATGGTGGGAAATCATTATTATATGTAGTCGCCAGCATATCAAGTTATCACAAACTGTCAACTTATTTCATTCGATTTTGAACTTAACCATTTACATTTCAAGGTTCAAAATCTTTTGGTGAAAGTTTGACATGCTGGCTATTGTACCTATTCATGATTTGCTTGTCAAATCACATCAAATCACAAATGTCGTCTTCTTCAATGTCCACTCACCGCACTGACTTTATTCACTCTTCCTTCTTCGTTCAGTCTATCTCTCTATGGAATGCTCTCCCCCAAATCAGGATGGCAACCACACGATTATCCTTTAAAGTTAAAGTTCGCGAGCACATTCGTAAGAAGCTGGCAGTATCGTCACAACGGTAATGTTTTCCCATTGTTTGTCGTATCTGTTTAGGATATTCGTGTATTTATTTGGTCTTATAATTATGTATAATTAGGTATATGTTCATATTTAATGTTTTAATAGGTATGTATGTTTAAACTTATATTTTAATAAATATTTATTCCACAGTTTTCGTTATTGCACCTATCACTGTCTGTCTCTGCATCACCCAAAGGTTGACTGGTAGAAAAAGTCCGCCTCTGTACATTTGTGTGCTTAAAGTATTAAATAAATAAATAAATAAATAAATATCCCGTTAAGGAAAATCTGTTCGAATTAAATCAGCAGTTATATATTGCACGTGACCCGTGAGTTATATATTAACACGTTTTTATTTAAAATAGCTTTGGGCATGTAATTGTTACTAACCTTAAATTTAGACAACATCTATCAGCTAAGAAATACGCAATTTTTATTGAAGAAGTACTGAAACCTTTGTCTTGCACCACGCGTTAAGGGTGGTAGGACCGTGTGAACTTTGAGCGAGAGTGAGACGGCAATATTTGCAGTTATTGCTCAACATTATAACAGCTAAAACATCGACACATATTAATATAGGAATAAATAATATGATGTTTCCATGACAGTGCAAAATAGATATGAACTGTAAGAGTATCAAGTGGGCTTCGGAAGTTGTTAATAGAAACGCAAGCATACTCGTATTTCTGTAAGGCCTGATATTAACAGCTGGCTTACCATGTATTTAAAAAGAGGAAAATGATCCGCAAAATGTTGGTGTTGAATAATAAAACACAGAAACCAATGTGCGACTTTGGATGTATGGACTTTTTATTAAAAAGAGGACATTAGCTAGTTACTATAAAAGCAGCAGCTTTTATCTGTATTAATATCAGTGAACATTGTGCTTGTCTATACAAAAATCTTTCCACGTTATAAAATTATTATAAAAAGGAAAGATTTTTTTGTTCGTTTGTACTAAAATAAGTTCCAAAATATTGGACCAATTTTAACCATTTTTTCACCAATAAAAAGCAAAATTATCAGGAAGTAACATAGGCCATATTTATTTATTTTTTAAATAGAGATGCCTACGAAAATTACAATAACGTAACCCAGGGTATCAAAAATTTGCCTATAAAAGTCACTATTTAGCGTGCGCTGCAAAAATTATGAATGATACATAAAAATAATGTACTACATGTTTATAGTACTCATCATTATCCACAAAAAATCCGCGGGGTATATGTCTAACTATTATAGTTAAGTCGCAATAACCGTTTTTGTACAACGTAGTTAATCAAAACTCGGGTTAAATCAAAAGATGATGCGCGATGATCTCTGGAACTGCCAGTCGGATTTGAAAGATTCTTTTTGCATTTTACAGCCCAATCCTTAAGAAAGGTTCAAGGCTATTCAACATCACGCTACAAGCCTTGGGAGCCGAACATAATAAAAAAAGGCAGAAAAAACGCTAAGCAAAAACGAAGTAATAGCGAGGGGATGCGACGCGGTGGGTCGGGGTCAAAATTTCACGCAGATGAAGTCACGGTCTGAAGCTAGTAATATATAAAAAAAACATTTTATTTAAGGTAATGTGTTATTCTAAATTAACTAATAGATTATAATAAAAATATTAAGATTAAAATAAAAATATAATATCCTAACCTAACTAAAACTATTCATCTGCCTAGCCTTTTCCCAACTATGTTGGGGTCGGCTTCAAGTCTTACCGGATACAGCAAAATACCAGTATTTTACATGGAGCAACTGCCTATCTGACCTCCACAACCCAGGTACTTGGTAACACGATACCCCTTGGTAAGACTGGTTATCAGACTTTCGAGCTTCTGACGACCCGTAACGACTGTCAAAGATCTACAAATGACAGCCGGGACCAACGTCTTAACGTGCTTTCGCACGGTAACCTTTTTTTTTTTTTTGTTCCTTGGGTGGAAAATCCTCATGGATGTCCTCCGCCCTGGGGTAGGCGGAGGGGTCTGTCAGACTCTTACTGACTAAAAACCACCCCGGTGTTCCCGTCCCACACTTGCACCGGGGATCATGGGATCTAATGCGACTTCCACGATCCCCGGCTAGTGCCGGCCCGCCTCTGCGGGCCACCTCAACTCGGGGGGGGGGGGGGGGACTGCCCTCTGCCGACGCCCGGTGTGCCTGCTGCGGGCCGGGTGAGCGGAAGAGATCTCCCGCTCCCGTTCCGCAGCCTACTTCTGCGACACGACTGTTTCGCAGAAGGATACCACCGCGTCCCAGGACTCCTCGCTGCCGACCATCGCCTCGACCACGGCCGGCAGCGACAGGTCACTGCCCACTCCTGAGATGAGGGCACGGCGTGGCTTCGCACGGTAACCTAACCTAACTAAAACTATTAACAAACTAAAGAATGGCGTCGAAAAAATCCCCCGCATCGCTGTCGACTGGTAATATTCTCAAGAGACTGGCGGCATCGCCACGTTGTATGGCAGTGTTTAGCCTCTGGTCAAGGT
Source organism: Atethmia centrago (assembly GCA_905333075.3). NCBI lineage: Eukaryota > Metazoa > Arthropoda > Insecta > Lepidoptera > Noctuidae > Atethmia > Atethmia centrago. The sequence continues at coordinate 26,925,492 of HG995380.1, read as the reverse complement.
CAAACCCAGCCCTTGGGTCACATGAAGTGTCAACCAACCGTTTCGAGATTTCATTGAACAAATTAATGAATTTTGCTTGTAATTATTTTTTTTCTTACACCTCTTTTTACAACTTGACGCTGCCTTGCAAGCTGACCCTTTTGTTCCAAGAAGCGAATAATAAAATTATGGTTCATTTAATAAAGCATCGTCGAATAACAATGTCATTTAGTGTACTGAAAGTTTACATTACGAGGCTGCCATCAGCTAAAGCGCGGTCACTGTCAGACTGCATAGACAAGAAAGAGAAGCACGATTACACAACGCTGGTAAGTAACTATCTATTTATAAAAAAATCTATTGTATAAAAAAACAACACTTTTATGCTAAATGTTGCTTGTAGAATAATCTGACAAAAAATCTGAATGATTGCATGTATATTAGTATGGTTTTTACGCGTTAAAATAATTTTTTAGACGTATCTTCGTGATTTTTTTCTATCGGATAAAATTTGTTGTATTATATTTTCAATGACACTGACACCTGGCATATATCCTGAAACATATCATATATTTTTCTTATTTTATTTACTGCAGTGGATCATATACTTTTGGGCATTATAAAACTTGCGTTTAGCTGTTGTAGTCCCCTTACCGTACTTGTAAAAAAAAGTACATATTTATGTGAATAAACATTATTATTATTATACATATACAACGATATTATAATTAGTACTACATCGAGTGATTCAACAATACTTATTACTATGGGTAGGGGTCGGTTAGTAAAACTATTTGGTATCAAACCATAAATATTCCTCTTTCCACTACACCGCCAATATTCATATTTATTCAAAAAATAAAAATCAAAAGTCATTTATTTAAATTACGCTGAGAATTGGCACTTTTTTGACGTCTATATTAAGATCGCCCCAAAAGGCCCGCCATTCACATCTTCTTAGTGCTTTACGTTGGAAGAAGAAATGGCGAAATAAACTCCCCAGCAGCACAGCTAGCCGGAGGCTCTACGCGGGGGTCGTGCGGTCCATGGCCCTCTACGGGGCTCCTGTATGGGCGCGCTCTCTGGCGCTGCGGCCAGCCCGCCGGTTGAGCGCGGCCCAAAGGGTCATGGCCATCCGGATGGTTCGGGGATACCGCACGGTCTCCTGTGAGGCAGCGAGCCTCCTTGCCGGATTGCCGCCATGGGATCTGGAGGCAAAAGCCCTCGCGCACATATGGGAGTGGCGCGAGGAGGCGAAACGCCGGGGCGTAAGTCCGCTGCCGCGAGAAATCGCGGCACAGCGGACGGAGCTCCGGCGGGATCTCATGGCGTCATGGAAAGTACGGTTGTCGCAACCCAGTGCTGGGCACGCCACGATTGCGGCGATAAGTCCCCTCTTTGAGGAGTGGCTGGAGAGGCGCCACGGCGTCCTCACCTTCCGCCTGACGCAGGTCCTCACCGGACACGGCAGCTTCGGGAGGTTCCTGTGTCGGATAAGGCGGGAGGAAACGTCCGGGTGTCACCACTGTGTGGATCGCCCAGAGGACACGGTGGAGCATACGGTGGAGGTCTGCCCGGCTTGGGTAGAGCACCGCCGTGTCCTCTTGGAGGCGATCGGCGGCAGAGACCTCTCGCGTCCGGCCCTGGTTCAGGCCATGGTACGGAGCGAGAGGGCATGGGCAGCCGTCACCTCCTTCTGCGAAGCAGTAATGCTCGCGAAGGAGGAGGCGGGACGGTTGAGGGAAAGGCACGTTTCGCGCCCTCTCGCCCCTAGCCGCCGCAGGAGACGCCCAGGGCGTCGAGAATCCCGGGCGGATTTCCGGCCACCGTAGGCGCGGGCTTGCGGACGGTGAGCAATGGGTAGCTCACCGTCCGGTAAGGACCAGGCACGGGTCGACGGCGCGTCGTATTCCACGCGCGCCTCAAAGAGATGTCGTCAGCACAAAGTAGGGGTCCACTAGGGCCGATGCCTGCCGGGGTCGCGGGAAGGTACTTATGGGTCACCGAGGCCCCCGCAACACAGGCAACAGGAAGGAATACGGGTGGGTTTTAGTCAGTAAGAGTCTGACACACCCTCCCGCTCCGCCCAGAGCGGGAGAAGTTATTTGATGATTTCCCACGCTCAAAAAAAAAAAAAAAAAAGCAGCACAGCTACATGTTAAGGCGCTGATAAGACCCAATTGACTAAAATAGGCTTTTCTTAAGAAAAAAATTGCCAAATCTGTATAGTTTGTGGTAGCGGAAAAAATATATGTTAATTTTGAACATATTTCCCAGAACTTGGTTGTTACCAAAACAAGTTTTGAAAAAAAAATCTCGATACAATCTAACGTTAAAGTATCCTCTTACCTTGAGTTCTAATCCAAAATATCTGTATCAAATATCAACATACGTTACGTATTTAATTAATAACAAGAACGTCTTATTTGAATGCAGAACTTGGTTGTTTTTTATTTTCGATTACTCAACTCAATTTTGAGTAAATCGATAATTGCTTCATATTTTGCAATAAATTACAAGCGTTGTGTCATCGCGCTTCTCTTTCTTTTCTATGCAATCTGACAGTGACCGTGGTTTAGGTGTTGTTAGCGTCTTAAGGCGCAGATATACGATTTTGTTGACTTTAAAATCTGTTATTACGCCTTCATACAATGCAAGAAAGTTATGCAAAAAATGAATGTTAAACTTTCTAGTTTAACATTCATTTTTCCAGACACATCAATTCCATATGTGAATGTTTAAGTATTGTAGTAAAATACTTTATGAAATAAATACAGGAAGTAAAGTAAGTGTACCCAAAGCATAAACAACGATATTACTTTCAAACTTCTTAAACTATTTTCATGATTTTTTTTTTGTATGAACAGACTATTTTATTATCTTTTATATCAGTTATTTTTTTCAAATATTTCATTATTTCGTGATTAAATTTAAATATTCCCATGAAATCGAACGGCGGCGCGGCGTGAGCACTATTTGAATGGCCAAAGTCAACTGCGATTACCCTTGCGGACCCTTTTTTTTCGGGTGAAAATTCATCAAATAACTTCTCCCGCTCTGGGCGGAGTGGGAGGGTGTGTCACACTCTTACTGAATAAAACCCACCTTCGTTGTCCCACTTCCGTTGCCTGTGTTACCAGGGGCCTCGGTAACCCTTTAGTATCTTCCCGCGGCCCCGGCAGGCATCGGCCCTAGTGGACCCCTACACTTGTGCTGACGAAGTTAAAAGAACTAATGTGTGCGTAATAACTTTTAAAGTTAAGCATACTTTGGAGAGTGAAAAGAATTGACTATTCAGCACACTCACAACATTGTTTAAAATTAGTTGTCAAGTGCCTGTATGCCGAATAGCATGTTCAAATGTACGTAGCAGTTATAAATTGCGATGTTTAAACCTAACACGTTGCATTAACCGAGTCGTTAGCACGCGATCGGTGCACGTTCACGTTCCAAAACGTTTAGTTTAGGATAGTCAGTTTATTAGTTGTATAAATATCGATAGTTATATTATGTTTGACTAGCGACCTGCTCTGTTTTCGTTAAGTTTTTAAAATACACAAAAACATTACTGAAGAAATTTTCGTAATTGATGGTGGAATCGCGTGAATATCTAGTAATTTAAAGTACAAAGCCCAGACAAAAACTTTTGTTTTTTACTCTTTTTTCGAGAAGAGAAAGTGGGTCCTCGCCGCACGTGATCATTCGCGCGTGATAAGCATTTGAACAGTGAACACGGTGAGCCAAGCATTACAAACCCACGAGTTTTTTGGGTGAGAATGTTCCGACTAGCACAACCGTATAATTATGATTAGTTCGCAGAACAATGAACGCTCGCTTTGGTTCGAATATTTCCTACTTCTTTCGTCGTCTCTCTCTTGCATCCGAATATTGGATGATAGAATATCACACTCGAAGAACCCATTTTCAAGCTTTTAACGAAGAAAAACTGAACGATATCAATCAATCAAACCATTCCCAATCACTATAATGATTACTTTTCCATAACTTCGTCCATTGCCTATAATTTCCAAACACATAAAATATCACTGTTACTATAGTTTTAATACTTATACTAAAAATAATTGCATATAAATTGGGGGCATGAAGACTACACCACCCATTCAAATTTCCATCTTCTGTTCTCTGTCATAAAGTTCAATTCTGTTTGTTGCTGGTGGTTGTGTGAAGAGCTTGATCGGGAAACAAGTAGACATAGAGTTTATGTTGGTAGTACATGGCAGTGTTTGTTTCTAATATAATACTTTATGTACTGTTATGGTGGAAGTGTTTCAAGTTTATTGTTTACATCGAGCGAGTGATATTTTGATCGTAACACGAGTGATGGAAGTGTGGGAGATAAATTGGTTCAAGTATTTTGTGTGTCAAAGATGTTTCATATGTTATGGTTGATTTCTTCTTCTTTAGTGGCGACACGAATTCATCATCATCTGCTTATCCAGTCTAACTGGATGCAGCTGAATACCAGTATTTTACATAGAGCGACTGCCTATCTGACCTCCACAACCCAGTTACTGGGTAACATAATACCCCTTGGTAAGACCGGTTGTCAGACTTTCGGGCTTCTGAATACCTGTAAAACTGTCAAAGATCTACAAATAACAGCCGGCCGGCAGCCGGCAGTGTCGACACGAATTGTATGAGAGTATTGACTCAAATAATATAATATACTAAAACCAGCCTATTGTTTTTTTTTGTTTTTTAATTTTGTTTAACCTGTTAAGCCCGCGCGACACCGATTCGATGTCAAACAATAGAAAATCAATTGTGTCTCATTAGCCGTCCTTGACCGATTAATTTAGTTTTATTATTTAATGTTAAGATGTCTTATTTTATATTATACCTGATTATTGTGATATTCATTTAGGGAGTTGAAACTGTGTCTCCTAAATACAGATTACTCAGTAACCTAGCTAGGAGAGCAGCGATTCACCCAACGATTCGATGTACCTCCACCTTGTTATAATAATGTATACTTATTAAGTCCCTCATGTACTACAAAATCTTTATTTACCTAATAAAATTATTATTATTATTGCCCCAAATGCCTTTGCCCTGCGCAAAGGCCTCTTCTAATACAGTGCCGGCTGAGCTTTGATCACCACGCTTGCTCAAGCCAGATATCGGCTTATGTTGTGGTAAAAAGATGAGCCTGTCAGCAGATTAGAAGCACGTTTGACTACGCAGGGTGCATGCGCCAATTTCGCGCCCTCACGCCCCTAGTTGCCGCAGAAGACGTCCTGGGCGTCGGGGATCCCAGGCTGATTCCCGGCCACCGTAGGCGCGGGCTTGCGGACGGTGAGCAATGGGTAGCTCGCCGTCCGATAAGGACCAGGCCCGGATAGACGGCGCGTTGTGTTCCTCGCGCGCCTCAAAGAGATTTCAGCACAACTGGCGGGGTCCACTAGAGCCGATGCCTGCCGGGGTCGCGGGAAGGTCTGAAAGGGATACCGTGGCCTCTGGCAACCCACAGCCAACGGAAGGAACACTGGTGGGTTTAAGTCAGTAAGAGTCTGACACGCCCTTCCACTCCGCCCAGAGCGGGAGAAGATTTTTGATAATTTCCTACCCAAAAAAAAAGTGTGGATGTGCTAGATGAACGCTTAGTATTGCCAAAAAGATGTACCTACATAAGTAAATCATAGTCATCATCCTGACGAGTAAAATACTAACAGCTTAAGATTTGAGTAAACGTAACATTTGGTAGAAAAATAACATAGGTACAATACCAGCCGGAGATTCAGAAAGTTACATAGCGTGTTACAATGAAATGAAATGAAATGAAATGATGATATGATTTCATTTAATTTCATTAACTAATGTAAATATTTATTTACATAACCAAATTACAAGATGAATATTAACATTAACTAAATTAAATTTAAACAAAGTTAAGCCTAAAAAAGGTCCTCCGCCATTGTACCTAGGATGCTGGCGGCATTTCCTCGTTGAATTGCAATGCTGATGCGTTGCGCGAGAAAGCCGCCAGCTTTTCGGTTACTAGTTACATCAACTAGACGTTTCGCGATTTCCGCAAATAACTTATGCGCACTGGGACCCCATGGACCGATGGTCTCGACGCCAAAGGGCACAAAGTTGTACTTTCTGCCAAGGCCTCCATATTTAATAACTTTGATTTCATTTAATTTCATTCTGAATACGATTGACAAGATTTGAGTAAACGTGACATTTAGTAGAAAAATAACAAACAATACCAGCCGGAGATTCAGAAAGTTACATAGCGTGTTACAATGAAATGATGATATGATTTCATTTCATTCGGAATACGATTGACAAGATTTGAGTAAACGTAACATTTAGTAGAAAAATAGCAAATAATACCAGCCGGAGATTCAGAAAGTTACATAGCGTGTTACAATGAGCGGTCTTATCACCAAACGACAGCTGATTTGCTTGAGTAAGCTTCTAAAAACCGGTGAATAAATTGTTGAAGGGATATTCATTCACAGACTAACGTTTTTAGGGTTCCCCTAACAAGGAAAAAAACGGAACCCTTATAGGATCACTCGTGTGTCTGTCTATCTGTCTGTCCGTCTGTTATAGCCGATTTGCACCAAATCTACAGGATCGATTGAGTTAAAATTTGATACACATATGATTTTCTGTGACCCAAACATGGACTTGTTAAGTAAATAAATTTATTTTGAATTTGAAGGTCACTTTTGGGCAGCTTTGAGAGGCAAAAGAAATAACAAGAAAGTCTTGCACACTGTACTGTATGACATATCAAATGAAAGAACTTATTATGAGTGTGTAAAATACTTTTTTTTTGTAATTTTAAAATAATTATTTTTAAAATTATTAAAGAAAATAGATGAACCATTCCCTCTTATCTCCGAAACTACTGAGCCTAACATTTTGAAAAGACTACAGATAATAGTTCTATACTTATAGATTACAGGAAACCCTATAAGAAGTCTAAATAACCTGGTAAATATCCCAATATTGTGCGTACAAACTTACATTTACAGTTGGAATGTATGGGGGAACATGTTTTTCAACTACAATGTTAAGTTTGTTGGTTGGCCTTCATTGTAAGTGGTCCGACACGCACTTGACTGGTTTTTTAGACAAATAATGTTGTAATAACAACCGTAACTTTTAATTTATGTAATGCCCATTAAATGAACAGAACACACCTACAGTCGCCCGGTAACAGTTGATAATAAAAAAAAATCCTGTGTGTTAAACGTAACACTTTTTTATTACTACCGTCCATTTTTATGACGAAGGTATGCTCAACATGTTGACAGCTGTCATACACAATCGATGTGTCATTGTCATGTTTATGGTACTCCAATTTCAAAGCTCCAATTATATTTCAAGGTTGCAATAATACAGTGAGCAATCGAGATGATCAATATGTATTTCTTCTCTGTATGAGAATAATGTCTTTGATGCACTGTCTTTCAAGCCAGTATTTTTTAAGTGAGAACTCCTTTAGATGCAGTTTATTTATTTATTTATTTATAGGAGAATAAACAGCTATAACAAATGGATAACAATTGTCTATGCTACACAGAACCAATTACAGGTTCTCACGGGTAAAAACAGAGAATTTAGTGGAAATCTTAGGATCACTAACAAGCACGACAGAAAAGAATATAAATAAAGTACATTAAGCACTATGCACTTTTAAAAAAGTCGGCGTTCAGCTGAGTGCGTGCAGAATAGGTTTTGGTGGTAAATGGGTCAAATGAGAACTCTTTACAAAGGATATTAAAGTCCTTACTCGCTCGCACTATGTATGAGTTTTGCCTGAAGTTAGAACAAGAAAAAGGAATGGAGAAAGGTGGATTAAATCTAACTGATCTCTGGGGGACATTGAAACGCAGTTTATGCAGAAGATTAAGCAGTCAATCTCGTTAGATGTAATGTTTTTGTGCTCTTTTTGAACAGTGAATGAAACTGAACCGTTACGCTCGGGTCGGTGACTCTGAATCTGGTATACTCGGCACCGGTCCATCGGTGACGCTGAAGTTCTCGGCGTATGCTCGGCGGTGAATCGCGTATGGGCTCCCACACAAAACTGCGAATTCGCATCGTATTGCAAAATCTGCGATGTTAATTTATTATGTTATCTTGTACAATCTTTTATTTTATTTACATAACCATTTGACTTTTAATGATTATTCAGAACACAATGACATATTAACTTTGTGGAGTTCATTATATTGTGTGGAATTTAAAATTTACTTGTAAAGTATTATATTGTTTTCAATTATTGTGAATGTGATGACTATGTGGGTCATTGTTGTTTTTTTTTCTCATTTAGTATTAATCATGGTCTGGCAGTTTGAGTAATTTATGCGGCCTACCAAAATGTTCTTTGGTATTGTTCGTCGCATCGTTGAGCTCCTTAAGTTTTAAGTTGAGCTGCACGATTACTGACAAATGCGTGCACTGACTGGACAGGTCCGCTCAATCCGTGTGGTTATTTCCTCCAAAGGACCATTTCAGACACCAATCTACATGGTCTTCTCATGATCTGAACAAGATTATGTCTGGACTTTAAAAGAGACTGTGACCTCTGAGTTTGTTTCGGCCTTTCTTCTCAGAGTACTCAGATAGGAAACGCCGAGCTCATCTAGTTTTTTTTCTAAATATGATTGACGTGTAAAAGTGTTTGTACAAACCTACTTACAGAAAATAAATCATTTATCATTTATCACTGCGGCGTCGTATCGCATCGCATCGCAGTTTTGTGTGATACTCGACTGCATTCGTCACAAGAAAATTAGAAAATCAAATTAATATTTAGTTCTGTCGCGTGGTCATAAGGGTTCTCTTTTTAATTAGTTAAGATGAATCCGCAGTGGTAGCATGCGAACTTCAATTATAAATACGTTTTTTGCAATTTGCAGGTCAGGGCCAGGTTCTGTTGTGTCAGGTTGATACTTCCTTTTTAGTTTATATTAAGCGGAGTTTATAAATCATAAACAATTGGTCAATAAATTGTCGCTAAACAATTCAGAATGCATAATCAGCCTATAATGTTCCCACTGCTAAGACACAGGCCTCCTCTCTGTGAAAGGGAGTGGGCCGTAATCCACCACGCGGGCCCAGTGCGGGTTGGTAGATGTCACATGTCTTCGAATTTTTGGTTCTAGGACATGCCGGTTTCCTCACGATGTTTTCCTTCACCGTTTTGAGAGCAGTGGGGATGAAATTATTTACACAAAGTAAAGCGCCTACCTGGATTCGAACCCACGACTACTGCTCGTAAGTCGGGATCATTATCACTGGGCCAATGCAGAATGAATGATCTGAAACTCTTGGGTGTAGTGACTTTTATTAGTGTCAATAATACAGGGATCTCAATAGTATGGCAGGTATAATTACTATAATTAGCTCAAAGGTTTTCTGTGTAACCCTGATATGATTTATAGAATCAATTAATTCGAGGCTTTTTATTCGTATGATCTCAAAACAGTCACTGCCAATTGACAAATTGGCATAATTAATGGCAAAATTTGCTCTCTGATACAAGCGTGTTTATCTAACAAATTCTGTTTTATAACAACTTAAAATACAAAATCACATCCAGAGAAAAAAATAAATGGATCCGATTTTTTATCAGCAAAACAATTCGAAACAAAAAAATAATATCAAAATAATCCCCAGCGATTCGTAGCGCCTACGGGACGTAGCGGCGGTGCGGGGTGGGGTCTACGCCAGTCGTAGCCCGCGCGTAGCTCGTAGCACACGCTACGCTGCTCTCCGGCCGCACGAATTACAATTTTGTTGAATAAAAATTACGCATTATTGCATGTAATAAGTGTGGGTATCATTGTACTACTGTTGTGTGTATGTGTGTATAAATATAAACGCACAGATAGTGATGTGATTGTGAACTAGTGTTGTGTAAGTGCGGATGAAATCTTTTGAGGTAAAATAACAGATATTCACTATGACGATATAAGGAAAATTGTTTCTATGTACTAGTTCTATTTATTTGGGATGAGATTTTATGACGAGACGTATAAATTGTTATTAAAAATATGATGTATTATGTCTTTGCAAAATTGGCGGTATTTGCTTTAGTCCGCCTTTTTGTGTGGAAGCGTGATTTCGAGGCAATTTGTTAACAAGATTGTATATTATTCTTCCCACACGCATTATGAACAATTAATTTGAGTATTCGAACGTCTATAGTAATGGTATTTTAATTAAATTCTCCAATCATCCGATCTCAATCAATACATTTCGGTATATTTTCTGAATCACAATTCTCCGCGCCCTAATATTTCTTCAGCCAGATTTCTGTGTACATTTTATGGCTCAATAAGGAAATGCTTACATACCTATAGTGAAAGAAAACCTCTACAGATTTATGATATTGCATATACTTTTTGTTCTTGTGATAGATAATCATTCAAGTGTATCCCTTTCTAAATTGTCACTATGTTAGTATTCTATTTCGTATATACTGCGATAAAATAAGACTATTTAACTGAGATATTTCCTCAACTATTAAGGGATCACTTGGTAACCACCAAGTGATCCCTTAATAGTTGGTTGATTATTTTAATATATTAATTTTAAAGAGTGTCCATGGAGTTCCTTGCCCTTTTTCTCCATAGGAACCTACTATTTGGAATGGGCAAATAGTTTCGCTTCATCTTTCAGACTGACCGACTCCTTGACAGTTCAAAAGTGCCTGTAAATGGTTTTATTGAAATGTTTTGAGTTTGACGTAAATCTGATGTAATAAAATATTAAGCACAAGATGCTCCGCTTGCATGTATGAATTCATAAAATCTGGCTCGAAAACATTTACAATGAATTGAAACAAGATAAATAAGCCTTTAAGGATGTTTGGTTCTCAAGTTATAAGCGTACTAACAGACAGGGATAAATTGCGTTTTATGATTGCATTTATCTAATTATTAGTATCTTATAATTTCGTACTTTCAAAAGGTATTTAGTAAGATAAGTCCAGTATCATGATTATGCCATAAATATCATAATCATTATCATTGCCCTATAATGTTCCCACTGCTGGGACACAGGCGAACTCTCTTCAAGAGAGAGTGGGCTGTAAACTACCACGCAAGCCCAGTGCGGGTTCGCATACTCTATAGTCAAAGTTAAATTGACATACCATAACATCTCGCCTGTATATCCCCAAGGGAAGGGCAATGGTGTATACCACAACCTCCATTTTGCCAATTATGTACTAAGGAATAGGGAGCGAGCTTAGTCAAAGTCAAATTATCTATAATTAAATTAATTAAATTTGAAAGTGCTTCCATAAGTTTCTGCGATATATTCTTAGTAATAAAATGTTATCGAACTCAGTTTACAGAGGTATTCAATTTCTTTAGATAAAGCATTTTCAAAGAAAACGTTCTTGATTAGGTTTTGTTTGTTTGAAAATCATAATGGGTGATAAGCACTTACATCGTACGATATATTTCCCGTTGAACGCCAGACTCATACTATATCTAAGTTCTTATGCACCAATGGTGTATCACGTGACATTTAAGAGATTAAAAGTTTTAGTTGAAACTGTAGGTATTGTTGTAAAAAAAAAGAGTAATTTTGTAAAATAACCACTTTTCAGTTCAATACAGCGCTGTAATACAATTATATAAAGTTCACCATTATTTATTACAAAAAAATATGCTAAAGCGTAGATATTTTTTACCTTACGTTTACCAAATCACACTACTCAATCAGTACCTACTAGAGTTAGTACAAAATAAGGAAGTGTGCATAAATGCGCCGAACAATACAAAGTGGAGACAACAATACTATAATAAAATAATGAAAACAATGGCATAAGAGTATTTTGGAACTATTACATGAATCTTAACATCGAAATTAAAAGTGATTTGTTAAAAAAAAAATTGAACAGTAGTGATGGGCCGACTATGGTTTTGCCGATCAGCCGACTAGCTATAGTGACTAAACTGTTAAATATATTGATTGAGTTTTTGTATAACATAATCAGCCTAGATTGTTCCCATTGCTGGGAAACAGTCCCCTCGGTGAGAGGGAGTGGGCCTTAATCCACCACGCGGGCCCAGTGCGGGTTGGTAGACCACATGTCTTCGATTTTTTGGTTGTAGGGCATGCCGGTTTCCTCACGATGTTTTCCTTCACCGTTTTGAGAGCAGTAGTGATGAATTTTTGTATGCTGACTGGAAATGTTATTAGATATACGCAGTTTAATTTACTGTCGTATTTTCGTCTCCACCTCGTATATGCATAGCAGGAATCTTTGTGCAAAATATCTGCCTATTTAGTTCATGATCTGTGCATATTTTCAGCCGTTGAAGGTCCTTTGTAATATTACACGCCTATTTGCAAAGTGCATGGACGTTGCCTGAAATAATCCTATTATCATTAGGAGCGGATGGTTGAAGTCCATCCTCGCTTAGGACAAAGCATTTGCATTCATGAGTACTAGAGAATGGAATTTGATGCTTAAAACAGTCTTCATCTGTCGGGAGTAGCTGTATTATTAATACCAGTATTTTAACCCATTTATTGGGTTACATAATATTCCCCTTGGTAAGACTGGTTATCAGACTTTCCGGCTTCTGACTACCGTAACTGTCAAAGATCTACAAATGACAGCCCGGACCAGCTTAGCTTGCTTTTCAAGGCACGGAGGAGTCTCCATCAAAAGACCTACCTCGACAAACGTAGCTTAAGCTGTAGTCGACCCGTGCAACTGCCACGTACAAGAACAGTAAGATATTAAACTTAAATTACAAATGATGTTAATCTTTTCAAGTAAACACGAACAGTTCTAGAAGCCTCTAACTCAGATAAATAAATACTTATAAATACGTTATGTGGGCAGCAACGCTATGATAAAATAAATACATTTGTACCTGTGAAGAAATAAATAAATTTACCACCTAAATGTAAGATCCCAGACTCTATTTATAGGAGTTTGTTCTAAGAATAGTCTTTGATATAACACATCAAAGTTAAACGAATACGAAAAAGTAATGTTTGGTTTCTATCAAAGGTGGAATGATGAGATCTTTTATGTAATGTCCTAGTCTTACAAAAATACTCATTAATAGTGTACCTCATTGAAATGATAGTTTGTATTTGATTGTACGTACTTATACTTGGAGGCTGTTATTTAGGTTTTAAGTCCTATTTACGTTTTTATCTCTGCTTGAGAATAGTTTTCGGTCTTTTTCTTTTCTTTTTTTTTTGTTGGTATAGTGGTGTGCTAGCTGACATATGGCTAATAGTTTAAGGTTTTGTGTTGCACGTAATCCATTTTTTTTCTCTAACTGAACAGACAGCTGTGCTGCTGGGGAGTTTGTTGGCTACTTCTTCTTCCCAGATAAAGCACTAGGAAGTGGTGAAGAGTGGGCGTTTTGGGGGACTGTCTTATGTAAATTTGACGTTCGAAAAGTGCTGATTCTCAGCCTAGTTTGAATAAATGACTTTTGATTTTGATTTTGATTACAAGACCAAATACAATCTTGTTTTTAGGAATCTAGCATAAAAGTAAAAAATCTTTCTGACCAGGGTCTCGAACCTCACGTGAAACCAATCCTGTATGTATTTGTAATATATAACTGCCAAGTTACATACAGTGCTTAGCTGGCATACCATTTCTTTCATACTTTTATTTATGAAACATATACACGCCTTGTTTCCCCGAAGGGTTGGGCAGAGGTATACACCCACATTTCGCCAGTTATGTTTAAGTCCCATGTAATAGGGGGCGAGCCTATTGCCATCAAGCGGGCACAAAACCAGACCCCGAGCTGCTACTGAGAAATACCAGGTAGAAAAACCACATCAAACAGATAATTTATATAATTATCTGTTTTATGTTATTCCTACTACTAGCGGCTATTGCTAAAATAAAAGTCTATATCAGGTATCTGCCAGTGAAAATCCTGTCAAAATCTGTCCGGCCGTTTCGGAGTTTAGCCGGAACAAACAAACGGATAGACAAAAAAATAAAAAATGTTTTTTTTTATAGGTACCGTATACCTATACTTTCATAAGCATTTAGTAAAAAAATATTTTGACATTACAATCAAACACTTCACTTCTTTTATTTATATTAGTTTAGATATTACGTAACTCTTTGTTGATTTGCTCTCATAGACATACATGCCTAAGTATACTAGCCTATTACTCCGATTGTAACCGTTATTTCCATACACATTAAAGCCTATATTTCCCAGCGATCCTTATGCTTTAGAGATTTACCGCGTTGATAGCTTATGATTAAGTTTACATCTAAAGTTGTGTCTCCAGAGGTTGGAGGTAACTGAACTGATACCTAGCCCCATTGTCTATGGTCCTTATATAAATAGGCCAGCTTCAGCTTATCGTGAATAAGTTTGTACCATTATTGTAGTTTGTAGCTCTTTGGTTTTGCTCGAGAGATGTGGGAGATAGAATTGTGTTTTATTTAGTTCTTTGTGGTCTGTTTATAGAATTATTTCTAGCAGGAGTTTAGATTTACAAGTACTAGATTTGAGTCAAGATAAGTATGAAATCTGTCAGTATATTTCGTTCTAGACTACGCTACTAAAAATTGACAAGATAACATCACACCTGTTTTCTCCGAAGGAGTAGTTGTATAAAAGTAGCATACCCACCTACATTTCGCACATAATTGTGTGAGTAAAAATTAAATAATGTGATCAAAAGGGATTTACCGACAATCCCACGCCTGAATTGTCCATAAAACCGTTTTGATCTTTAAAAGCTTCAAGTTAATCATCAATCCTGTCGTAATAAAATTGGTGAATTACGGATATTTGTATAGCATTTTTATGTGAGTCCACAGAAAAAAATCATACCTCACATAAAACAGAACATCGACAACTTTATAAAGACAAAACCTAAAACCTCTCTATTTCTTTCTCCCCTTCTATCCCTAAAAACAGAAATAAACCCTTTACAATACACAAACTATAAACTACTATATCTTTCAGTATTCATAACTATCGGAACTAAATTCACAGCCCATAGTTTCACACAATCCGCTCATAATAGATATGATTTATAATGGCTAGGGACGTTTTTACGACACCCCGGTGAACTGGGACAGGTAACTTTAGGTAACAGTGTGGAATGTACAATGTTTTAGTCTCTAGTATCATTATTTTTAGATGGCATTTTTGTGTTTGGGTGTTATGATTTTGCATGTTTTTGTGAATTTATTGGTCAAGGTTTTTGGGTCAAATTTGTGATAATTGGTTTTATTTCTGTGAGTAGGTTTGTACAGATACTTTTACACGTCATTCATAGTTTAAACACAATATGAAGTCGGGCTATCTTACTCTGGGAAGAAATACTCACAGGTCCAAGTTTCTTTAAGTCCAGGAATAATCTTGGTTAGGTCATACGAGGACCGTGTAGAATGGTGTCAGAAATGGTCTTTTGAGGGAAGCACCATACAGATTTCAGTGGACTTGTACAGATTGTATGATTAAGGAATATATTAGAACTAGCAAACCGCTCTTGTTTCGCACGGGAGCAATGACGACATTTCAAAATATGGAGATTTGTGTCTTCGTTAAATATTAATGTATTATACATAATAGCTTTTGTCCACGGCTTCACCCGTGTGGATGTCGGAACGTATCCCACGGGCACGTACTAACGGGATTAAAAGTAGTAAATCCTGTGTGTTAATATCCACATATTATAATCCACAAAAAATAAAATGTGTAGGTAACTAATAGACTAAGCGTAAGGCTGTTCGCTCACACACAGGCGTTTTTATTACTTTTAGCATTTTTATACCAGTCGTAATTTCTAAACGAGAGGTCCGATTCGAATAATTTGAAGAGGAATTTACGTGTACCTAATCAATTTTGATTATGATACTAATAAGTTGGTTAATGATTAATATCATGATTCGAATATCATTGTCTTTCGATTCTACCCGTGTTTTGATTGACTAATTTGAACAAAAACGATTATCGTGACATATAGCCTCGCGGACTTTTTTGGTGGGTGATTAGTACTATAAACATATAGTAGATTGTTTTATGTATCTGAATCAGAATTTATTTAAAATATTATTTTGTTTTATTATATTTACTAGGGAAAATAAACAGTTGTACATTAAAATCTTATACTAAGTTATAAATACACAAGAATTATAAATATGTTGTTTTTAGTCATGAGAAACTGTAATTGGCTCTGTGTAGCATATACAATTGTTATCCATTTCTTATAGCTATTAGAGACTGCCTCGTTGGTCGCAAGCACTACTGCTGAGCATGAGGTCCTGGGTTCGATTCCCGGGTCGGACACAGTGTTATCGGGTTTTTCTATTTAGGATTTCTCAATAGCAGCCCGGAGTCTGGATTTGTGCCCGGTTGATGGCAATAGGCTCGCCCCCTATTACATGGGACTTAAACATAACTGACGAAATGTGTGTGTGTACTACAGTTACATCTCTGCCCAACCCTTCGGGGAAACAAGGCGTGATGTTATGTTATGTTGATAGCTGTTAGTTCTCCTACAAATAAATAAATAACCTGCAATATTTTCCACAACATATTAAGAGTTATATCGAACAGCGCACTATTCTAAGCTGTTCAAATAGAAAAGTAGTTAGTAGTGAACTTGAACATATACAGGTATGCAAACAACAGAGAAAGAGTGAGAGAGAGAGAGAATGAGTTAATATTAAACAAACTATTATAATCTAAAATCATTGTGTGTATAAGACTTGTGAGCAGAGATACAGAAAAGAAGTCGATGTCTTCAAAGATCTTGGTGTATTGATTAGTAAGGCGGCATAGGGGTGCTCGCAAGCCTGCGTTTGTACAATAAGAACTTACTGCAAATGACGGTCTTGTGCACGCCCCACGGCATATCGTTGTTCTGGGTACAACATAACTAATTTTATTGCGAATATTTTAATTTTTACAATCATAAGTATTGCGATTCATCATCTGCCTAGCCTTTTCCCAACTATGTTGGGGTCGGCTTCCAGTCTTAACGCTGAATACCAGTATTTTACATAGAGCGACTGCTTATCTGACCTCCGCAACCCAGTTACTGGGTAACACGATACCCCTTGGTAAGACTGGTTGTCAGACTTTCGAGCTTCTGACGACCCGTAACGACTGTCAAAGATCTACAAATGACAGCCGGCACCAATGGCTTAACGTGCTTTCCGAGGCACGGAGGGGTCTTGGTATGTAAAGATGGTCATCCATCCACGGACATACCACGGCAAGCGTAGCTTAACCTGATCGATCGACCCGCGCGGCTGTTATTACTTAGCCACAAGCCCCTCAAACAAGAACAGCGATTGCAGTATAGATATAGATAAACCTTCAGGAATAAATAATTTATTGATGGTAAAAACCGAATCACAGTCCTCTTTTCTGTTAAGAAGATCTAAGCGGTCACACAGACAGAGACAAAAACGCTACTTGGTTTTACACCAAGTATTGAAGATAGAGTTTTTATTCACGACACAAAAACAAAACACAAATATCAAGCAGTACAATAGACGGTCTTATCGCTTTACAAAGCAATCTCTTACATTAAATCGTTGGATGGACAAGAAATGTGTAAAAGGTACTGGCAATAGGCTTGCTCAGTTTTACATGTTATTGCTGAAATATGTGTTTCGTAACTCATTCACAGCAGAAGCAGTGGAATGTGTATACACCTAGCTGTTGTTTATACAGGCGTAATTCTGACTTAGGAAATCAGCGTTTCTAACATCAACTGCAAAAGCAAACGGCAGGCTTGTATAGGACTGTCGTACAGCTAATAAAATTTCGTGTTTTGGGATATTTTTTGTTTTAATTGGTAGTTAAAGCCTTTTTTAAATTATTGGATTTTTAGAACTTGGGAAGTCAAAGTTATAACCAGTTTTATTTTTTAAAGTTATGTACTAGTATACCAATGTAGATTTTTACTTATAGGCACATAAACATTGTTTCGGTATTAAAGTATATGTTCTAGATTGCTTGCCGCTATTTTTGTAGTGTTTTACTTAAATACCAACATAACTGCGTTTAGTTTACGATTAAATTACGTGTAGTTATTAAAATCTTTTTTTAAATATTATTAATTAATCCGAACTTCTAAAAATAGTACACTGACATGAAAATAAATGGCTTAGTTGCCTTAATATGTGGTACAAATTCTATAACAAAACAACAAAAAAAGTAAGCGGTACGAAATCTGCCGTTCACCAAATTTCTGGAAAGTGAATCAGTCACGGCTCCTAGGACCTAAACATACCTATATCTACATTGGTTAGAATTCTTAGCATTATCACCGAACATGTCCTCAAACATAGTCACCTGTAACTACTCTAGCGAGTCCCTGTACTCAGACGAGTCCACTGTTAAGCAAACGTTCAAACCTGAACTCAATCTGCTTGTTCTGAATCTGACTCTTAGTTGCTTTTTGATGCTGATGTTCGAAAACGTTGTTAAAGTCAAATTCAAATTATTTATTTCAAATAGGCACATAAAGGGCACTTTAAAATGTCAAAATTAGCAAAAAAAATAGAATTGAGTCTTCCAAAAAATAAAATTAATAAAGCTGCCAAAGCACTTGGATTTATACTTAGGTTATCAGCTGATTTTAAAAAGTAAAAGCGTTAAAAGTTCTATATTGTGCTTTTGTCTGCAGTCATTTGGAGTACGCCTCACAAGTGTGAAACCCTAATTAAAATATTTACATAGACAGAATTGAGGAAATTCAACAGCCCTACCTAAGTTTCTTGCAGTACAAAACTAGAAACTATGCTCCCAATTATATAGTTTGATGTAAGAGGTTTCATATCTTACAACTGCATAAGCGCAGACGCATTGCAGATAGGGCGTACTTATTTAAAATTGCAAAGGGTACCTACTATATATTGCCCTCAGCTATTAGGCAATTAAGGATTAGTTACACACTGCAAAATGTTTCGCAAACCTAGCTTGTTACATGTCTCTCATTCCAAGTACACATACAGGCAGAATTAGTTTTTAATCCGTAAGAGAAAAAGATTTAATAAACTTTCTAGTGGACATGATTTGGATATATTCAATACCAGTGCTTCTCGGCTTAAGCATTTGTTAGTGAAATGCTCCTTTAAGGAAAAGTATTGTTTGCGTCTAAACGATTACATAATCAGCCTATAATGTTCCCACTGCTGGGACACGCCTCCCATCGGTGAGAGGGAGTGGGCCGTAATCCACCACGCGGGCCCAGTGCGGGTAGGTAGTTGTCACATGTCTTTGAATGTTTAGTTCTAGGACATGTCGGTTTCATCACGATGTTTTCCTTCACCGTTTTGAGGGCAGTAGTGATGAAATAATTTAAACTAGGTAAAGCGTCATGGTTTGAACCTACGAGTTACAATTAGTACTCGTCAATTCGTATTCGTTCGTTCGTTCGTTTCATTTCGTGGGCCACCACTGCTCTCTAAACGATTGTTAGTATGTATCCGTATGTATTTGTATTACTCGATTGTGTAATATTTATTTCCTAATTTATGTTATAGGTATTTTGTACCGACCTTTTTTTCATTTTTAGGGTTCCGTACCCAAAGGGTAAAACGGTACCCTATTACTAAGACTGCTGTCCGTCTGTCACCAGGCTGTATCTTATGAACCGTGATAGTTAGACAGTTGAAATTTTCACAGATGACATATTTTTGTTGCCGCTATAACAAAAAAATACTAAAAAACAGAATAAAATAAATATTTAATGGGGCTTCCATACAGCAAACATGATGTTATTGCCGTTTTTATAGATAATGGTACGGAATCCTTCGTGCGCGAGCCCGACTTCACTTGGCCGGTTTTTATTTTTAGTGTTTGTCAGTGGAAATTTGTAAACGGCCTTTAATCTCATATTGTTTAAGAATACTGTATAAGTTAGCTGTAAATTTCGCGAATAAAATTAAAAAAAAAATAAAAATTGAACCCTCTAAGTAAACGTTCAGACTTGTCGATCTATTCTGTAAAAATATCACCGTAAAACCAAGGTGAAGTGACTACGAAGTGAGCTGTCGTTCCACCTGATGCTAGAGATTAATGCTATTGACAGTTCACTTCATGTTAGTTTTCACGGTGAGATTTTTGCTGTGGCTGTACTCAATCGAGTACAGTTGTAAGCAAACGTTCAAACCTGTACTCAATCGAGTCCACCGCTGAGCAAACGTGCAAAGGGCTCGGTTCACGCGTGACCAACTGTCTGGTAAATTTGTCTCGAGGGCGTCACGTAAGGTACACACTGATGTTAAGGCTGCCCACTGGTTTTAGACTGAATGAATTGAAACAGAAGGTTTGCTTGAATGTTTGGTTAATAAGCAGACGTTAGGAAAATTTTACTTTGAAGTTTATCGCTCAATGGTATGATTGGGACATGGCACCACTTCTTGTGGTAACATACACACATACAAGTATTGTTGTAAAATACTCTATTAAATAAGTTCAGGAAATCATATATCTGCACCTTAATATACATAATCAGCCTATAATGTTACCACTGCTGGGACACAGGCCTCCCCTTTATGAGAGGGAGTGCGCCGTAATTTACCACGCGGGCCCAGTGCGGGTTGGTAGATGTCACATGTCATCGATTTTTTTTCATTCTAGGACATGCCGGTTTCTTCACGATGTTTTCTGTCACCGTTTTGAGAGCAGTGGTTATGAAATAATTTACTCAAAGTAAAGCTCCTGCTTGGGATCGAACCTACGACCTACAACTCTTAAGTCACGGCCGTCATCACTGGGCCACCGCTGCTCATAACACGTTGTAACATGAGTGGATCTAATCTAAATGTAATATAACTAGCATGTATTGCCCCACTGCAAGGCCTGCCTCACCCTTTTCCACATAATTTTGTATTCATGAGTGGGTACTTGGATAGTTAGCAAAAACCTGACTTAGCGTAGTTTTCTTCTAACTGATGCTCAAAGTGCCTAATTCCTAGGAAGGTATTGTTCATCCCTTTTCTTTTGGATGGCAAATCATCAAATAACTTCTCCCGCTCTGCGTGGAGCGGGAGGGTGTGTCAGACTCTTACTAACTAAAACCCACCCGTATTCCTTCCGTTGCCTGTGTTGCGGGGGCCTCGGTGACCTATTAGTACCTTCCCGCGACATTGTTCACCCCTGCTGAATACAAAGACGCTAGGATACAAAACCACGAGTACGCACAGTGGTCAAGCCTTGCTACCAAACTTGCTGTCTGGCTTATCTTTATACCACGGCGTGTGCAATTTTTTTCTCAAGAACCTACCCCCTACTAACACATAACTCCTAAACATTAGTTAACATTGCTATAGTATTTGTATCTGACAAAGCAACGCGCGCTTTATTTGTGGTAAGCAAGTGTAAGAACACGCTGCGAAAGTGTGTGTAAGCGCAGGAGCTCATGGTACCGTCCGAGACAATGGCGAAATCAGAATTGTATGTGTGTGTGTGTTATGTGCTGACGCTACTCATCTTTACGCACACATTTACAGCGTGTTTGCACACTTAGTTAACACAAGTAAAGCGCGCGTCACTTCGTGAGATAAAAATACTGTAACCACTTTCTAAGCCATACGTGTGTCTATTCAGCTGTTTAAAATTAAACTGGAAGCAGACCACAGCATACTTGGGAAAAGGCAGGCAGATGATGATGATGACGTGTGTCCTTTTTCATAGTTACAAAGTGAGCCTTCTGCCCTTGCCTATGATCTTACCTGCGGTTATCGGCCGTACTACAAACAAGATACTACAAGATGCTCTAAAGTCTCATGCTCTGTTAGTGGTCACGTCTCTGTGTTACCTTCTACCCAGTAATTGTTATTAATTCGTGTCATAGGTGGTAGGTGGGCGATTTGTGGTACTGTGTGTGTGCTGGATGAAGATATTTTGCTTTGTGTTGTGTTTTGAGGCCGTTTCGAGCAAGCCGATGAGTTCTTGGAAAGATGGATTGGTTTGCCTCCTACATCTGTGTGATCTCTCTGCAATACGGGAAATTCTGAGGTTATGTTATGTTAATTCTGGGAAGTTCTGATGAATTGAAGGTGAATGTGTGTTGATTTTAGCAAAGTTCAAAACGAGAATTTTAGCAAATACGTATTATATTTGGGGTATCTTTTAAATAACTTTTATCTGAGGAATAAAATTTCCGGTTTGACAGCTTTTGTATAGAGGACATGTCTAACCACTACATTTATTTTCCATATAAGTTATCTGACCTATCGTAATGATATCTAAAACTTATAAAGCTTGGTCCATAGATGGGTGACCATCTTTACATACTGAGACTCCTCCATACCTCGGAAAGCACGTTAAGCCGTTGGTCCCGGCTGTCATTCGTGGATCTTTGACAGTCGTTACGGGTCGTCAGAAGCCCGAAAGTCTGACAACCAGTCTTACCAAGGGGTATCGTAATACCAAGTTACTGAGTAGCAGAATAGTGTAGTGGAATTTCTCAGTAGCAGCCCGGAGGCTGGATTTGTGCCCAGTTGATGGCAATAGGCTCGCCCCCTATTACATAGTACTTAAAAAAACATTTGCGAAATGTGGGTGTACTACAGGGACACCTCTGCCCAACCCTTCGGGGAAACAAGTCGTGATGTTATGTTATGTCAAGTTACTGAGTTGTGGAGGTCAGATAGACAGCCGCTCCATGTAAAATACTGGTATTCAACTGTATCCGATTAGACTTGAAGCCGACCCCAACGTAATTGGGAAAAGGCAGGCAGATTTGATAAAAGTTAACTGACAATGGCAAAGGAACACATCAATCAATCAATCAATCAACTCAGCCTATAACAGTCCACTGCTGGACATAGGCCTCTCCCAGGCTTCGCCACAACACCCTGTCCTCCGCCTTCCGCATCCAGTCTGTCCCAGCCACCTTTTTAAGGTCGTCGGTACATCTAGCTGGGGGGCGCCCCACACTACGCTTGCCTATACGCGGTCTCCACTCTAGGACTCGTCTGCTCCACCGGCCATCGGTCCTTCGACAAATATGGCCAGCCCACTGCCACTTCAGCTTGCTTACTCTGCAGGCTATGTCGGTAACTCCACACTGTGTAAAAGAAACACATGCTCCAATAATATTATATTTCTCACTGATGCCATAGTGAAAACAAATGTGATTGACTGAAATACGATATATTTATTGTCAGACAATGGCCTAGAGAGAAAGAGGCTTGTGGCTAAGTAATAACAGCCGCACGGGTCGATCGATCAGGTTAAGCTACGCTTGCCGCAGTTGGTCCATGGATGGGTGACCATCTCTACATACCAAGATCCCTCCGTGCCTCGGAAAGTACGTTAAGCCGTTGGTCCCAGCTGTCATTTGTAGATCTTTGACAGTCGTTACGGGTCGTCAGAAGCTCGAAAGTCTGACAACCAGTCTTACCAAGGGGTATCGTGTTACCCAGTAACTGGGTTGTGAAGGTCAGATAGGCAGTTGCTCCATGTAAAATACTGGTATTCAGCAGTAAGACTGGAAGCCGACCCCAACATAATTGGGAAAAGGCTAGGCAGATAAATGGTCCAGTGATAGCGTGACATCTCCAGTACCTACTTGTAAATAAAACAAAACTAATTAGTACTCAATTCAGTAAACCCCATAGCATTCAATCTTTAAGGATTTTCCAGACAAGCAGTAATATGATATCACCTCAGTATGCAGGAGCCTTTACTTCTCTGTCTTCTGATTCTGATTCTGATTCCGTATAAAGTCAATAAACGATTGCTATACCACATTACTTTTTCCCAACCAAACCAAATTCTGTTTCCTTTTCATAAAACGTCTAATACTAACTGCTAAATAATTCTTTGTACCAAAAATAGTGAATTCTTTCCTGATTTACTAGAGAGACATAAGAAACCACTTAACTTAATAGTTACCCTTTGGTCACGAGGTATTTGACACATAAACAGAAGGTCAGCTCCATACGACAAGCGAGAACGCACGCACTTTACACACGCTTCACGTACAATGAGTGCATGCGTACTCACGACGTGCATTCTTGCCTGAAAGAGAGGTTTGACTAAACCTGGATCGGGCAGGCTAAAATTTTATTTCCGACCTATCATTACATCTGTAATAAAAAAAACGAGCGAGCCTCACAGTAGTCGCATATGATGTGTAACATCGGACATCTCACCTTGGTAATAAGCAACTGAGCAGCGACAGAAATTAACCTCAGAATTTAAAAAAGCTAAATACTGAAATATTTATTCGAAAGATTAATTATTCATTATTAGTGATCGCCCACTGGTCAGAATTCGACCCCATCTACTTACAATCTCTACAGTACTTACTAATTCCATGAGTACACTAATTCTATGCTATTATAAAGTAGTTACTAATTCCATGCTATTAAAAAGTAATGAGTTATTCCATGCTCAAGTTGTCACTTCCTGTCTACAAACTTCCGTCCCTCCCAAAGAAAGCGAGAGGAAAGATTTTACACATTTATATTTTAGTCATTAGGCTTTTTTTTTATAAATAAATAAATTATTATTCGTCTTCGTTCGTTGTATGGAGCCAGCCTTCTGTACGTATCTATTTTGTGATATTTGAGTCGTGGGCGATGTGACGTCATCTTTGTCACGTAATAAGAGCTTATTGTTTTTAGATGGACGTCGACTCTGGATCTTTTCTTAGTTTTTAGGTGTAGGGAAGGTTGATGACCGCTAAGAAAGTTGTTTGGAAATATATCCGTCCCACTTAAGTAGTTTGAGTGTTTCTCTCTTATACAAATTTACATTGTTCATAACATTTACTATAGTTTATTAGACGCTAGTGTTCCGTCTGGACTAAGCGAGAAACACACCTCTCCTGTTAAATAAATAGAAATTAAAACAGTAGAAATTATAACGGCTGTGTTTTTCATTGGTTTTCAAAACCCAGGTTGATGAATTGTTGTACGAGTATGTGGATCGTAATTTTGAGTATTTTTCGAATTTTAGCTAGGCTTTTGTATTTTAACATCAGTGGATTTAAAATTAACACTAGCGAATTCATTCGCCTTTATGAACCCAACTAGTTTTTGAAAAGACTGGATTTAAAAAAAAAGGAAATATTATTAATTTAACATTATATTTCACATGTGCCATTGTTTTTATTTTCAGAAAGTTGAAAGTAGTTAACTCATACTCTTAATTAATGTAACTTATTTGGTTCAGAATCACTTGATTGATTGGATACATGGCAGTAAATGAAAATGCTGAATGTGTATGGGTGTGCGCATAGTGATGCATTTTTTTCGTCTAACTGAACAGACAGCTGTGCTGCTGGGAAATTAGTTGGGCTATTTCTTCTTCCCAGCTAGAGCACTAGGAAGTGGTGAAGGGTGGGTGTTTTGTGGGACTGTCTTATGCGATTTTGACGTTCGAAAAGTGCTGATTCTCAGCCTAGTTTGGATAAATGACGTTTAATTTTAATTACAAAATATTTAAAATTAATGTCAATGGCCGACTGACTATTCAATCATCTCTCAAATATACAGTATTGAAACTGATCTAAAGACAATACAGAATCACAGTTTCCTTGATTTTAAAATAAAGACAATTTTTTTCATGATTACGTACCGTATCGTATCTAAGGTTCTACTGATTGCGTTCGCTTCCTTGTTTTTCTAGACCAGACTAGACTTGGCCGGGCTGCTTCTAATTGAATCTTTTCAATTTTCTGCTCTACAATTGTTTGACTATACATTTTAAGTTACTTTAGTTACATGATCGTGTTCGAAAGTTTTATGTATCCACTAGCATTTGCCAGAGGCTTCGCCCAAGTGGATGTCGAAAATGATCACACGAAAACTTACTACCTAGATAAAAAGTATCCTTTGTGTTAATCCAGCTTCATAATATAAACTATCTGTGTTCCAATTAGTAGTATACATAATACTAATGATTGAAATACTTTTGTGAATTCATGCAAGCCTAGTACTTTTTGTTAGGATACTAAGAAACTGAGCAGCAGAAGGGCTTGTGGCTAAACAATAACAGCCGCACGGGTCAATCGATCAGGTTAAGCTACGCTTACCGCGGTTGGTCCGTAGATGGGTGACCATCTTTACATACCAAGACCCCTCCGTGCCTCGGAAAGCACGTCAAGCCGTTGGTCCCGGCTGTCATTCGTGGATCTTTGACAGTCATTACGGGTCGTTAGAAGCTCGAAAGTCTGACAACCAGTCTTACCAAGGGGTATCGTGTTAATCAGTAACTGGGTTGTGGAGGTCAGATAGGCAGTCGCTCCATGTAAAATACTGGTATTCGGCTGCATCCGGTTAGACTGGTTGCCGACCCCAACGTAGTTGGGAGAAGGCTAGCTAGATGATGATGACTTTTTGTTAGGATACTGCTCAGAGATTGTGCACAAAAAAAACTATCTTGAATTAATGCAACCCTAGTACTTTTTGCTATATTACGGTTAGAAATTGTATCGTGAACAGAATACCGTTTTGTATTCATGCAACGTACTACTGGAATAAAAAGTAACCTATGTGTTAATCCAGGCTATAAATTATCTGTGTGCCAAATTTCATTCGAATCCGTTCAGCCGTTTTTGCGTGAAAGAGTAACAAACATCCACCCATCCTCACAAACTTTCACATATTTTTGTAGGAAGTAGGATTTTTCCACCGGTTTTCTTTGTGAAACTAATCTTAAACATGCAAGTTGAAATGTTTTCATTGTAATGAGTAGATTATGTCAATAATAAGTGAAAATAAAATTAAAAATAAATTGACTTATACAGTCAAATAAAATAAACAATTATATGAACTCATATAACCTGTCAGTAGGTAAGCTAATTCTGGAGAAAGAACAGTATGATACCGGCTGCTTCTGTGTACAGGTAAAATAATACATTCATATTTAATTTACATATAGGTAATACAGGAATTTCGGTATTTTGTCAAGTCGTAAAAACAATGCAAACCGGGGGCGGGTCGCTAGTATAATATAAAATAGAGCTGTGCCCTTGGCACATTTTTATAATTCTGTTATTGAAAGATTTTCGGACAATTTCCAGGAATTAATTCAAATTCTTTGTCAAACCTTTGGCTCACAGGGTAACCATAGTACGGTTACCCTGTGAGCCAACGGTTTGACTTAGATGTCAAATCCTAGGTGACGTCTTAGGATAATTTCGGTTCGAAGGACCAAAAACACTTCACTGCACAGCTCGTTAGACACAAATCAAAGCTATTGCTTACAAAACGATCGCTCCTCTGATACCTTTAGAGTCTTTGATACGAGAACTGAGATCGGTCCTTAAGATTTCTCCAATTTCTAAAAGCTATTCTCGACAAGTCACCCATAGCTTTTGTTCAAACTCAATAGGTATAACGGTTGAACTTTATTCAATATCAGTCCCTAAAGACGATCACGGAATTAAGGGCTAACTCATTCATAATTCACTAAATTCTAAGTGCATTGGTTCCTTTTCTTTTCTAACTCGTAAACAACTTCGTTTTTCTCTCTCAGGAATGCTGGGATTATGAATGCATTATTTTATGACGTCTCTTAGAGCCCGGGGAGTTAAGTTGGACGGCTGCGTTTGAGTTTTTTAGGCATGATTTTGTTTTGACGCATTCCTGGGAGTCGAGAGTTTTTTGTTTTAAAAGCACGTGTATTTTGCTGCGAAGGACATTTAGCAAAATTTAAATTTATGTATTATGTTTTCTGTTCATATTTGGGTTTTGTAACGCGAGTTTGGCGTCAATATTGACAAATTATTAATACACGATGCAAAATTATTATGTGTGCTAATTACAATACTTGTTAAAATGTAAACATATTCAATTTATTGTACCTATGATTCATTGGTTAGTTAGGTACACAATTTTTTTTGCTTTAGTCTTAATGATCGAAATAATAACAACACGACATCTGCTAAATTACAAGTAAGCAAGTACAGTCACACCTCTGCCCTCGAAATTCCTAGGTATATATAACCTCGACAAGACAAATAGAGCGTATTAGCAACTACTCCGTCTAATTTGTAAGTGTCAAAGTTGAAGTAATGTGTTTATACTGAGTTAGTATTCACTAGCTCTTGTGTTTGTCCGTGGCTGGCGGCCGTCCCGAATGCTTGGAACTATTTCTGGACTTTACTTCGGACTGTAGTTCACGACAGTCCACGTTTGTGTTAGTGGTAAGACTATTGTGAGAATTGTTTTGCAAGCTTGGCAAGAATTTCTTGAAGATTAATATTTTTTGTACACTTCTGAGTAGAAGGTGTACTTAATTGAAACAACGGAAAACCGCTTAAGCGATCATTGTACTCATCATTATTATCAACGTTTATTGTGGGACCAACAATGAAACCGAAAAAACTCTGCTGTTCCCTACATTTTGTCCAGTTATGCGAAAATGTATTTTGGAGCAGTAGAGATTTTTGTCGCGTATTTTCTTTTCTTCAGACATTTGTGCTGTGAGTAATTGTCTGTCATTCAGTTACTTCCAGAACTGCTTTATGTACAGGAGATATAAAATAGATACCCTAGTTGCCTATGCTCTAACAGCTATCCGTTGCCCATCGTCTATGACGCTACTCAAAAGTAAAGTTACAAACTCAAAATCACCAATGAGTAGCCAGAATGTCACAGCACTTGTATTTCAATGGCAGTCCCAACACGACTATTACAAATGTGTTATTAACTGGTTTGTGGTTGGTTGCGTCGTTTACGAACCACCATTGCAATACTAGTGTTGGGACATTCTGGCTACTCATCGGTGATTTTAAGTTTGTAACTTTACTTTTGAGGAGCGTCATAGACGATCGGCCTTCATGTGTCAACACAACAAAACACAAGGTTTCTTTGTAAAAGAATATATTGTGTAGAACCGTAATTCACCGGCGTCTTGTCAGTGCTACGATCTCTAAATCGGCGCTATAAATACTTGAGGCGACACTGCACTGGAGCCTGTTTGGTACTCTACTTACAGTGATATAGAAGTCAGTTAAACAGAAACGGTTAGTGGAGACTATATTTTTAAATGGTTTTATTTTTATGTTTTATTCAAGTTTTTGTTGAGACTAACAGAGAGTTTGAATGGCTATTTTCTGAGATTATGGCTTATCAATAATATACTACTACTACGCTCACCGCGGTTGGTCCGTAGATGGGTGACCATCTTTACATACCAAGACCCCTCCGTGCCTCGGAAAACACGTTAAGCCGTTGGTCCCGACTGTTATTCGTGGATCTTTGACAGTCGTTACGGGTCGTCAGAAACCCGGAAGTTTGACAACCAGTCTTACCAAGGGGTATCGTATTACCCAGTAACTGGGTTATGGAGGTCAGATAGGCAGTCGCTCCATGTAAAATACTGATATTCAGCTGCACCCGGTCAGACTGCAGATGATGAATAATATACTAATATAGTTGCCGGCATTTAACTCTAGCTCTCGGCGGAGTGGTGGGGGTTTGTGTGCGCATCGTATTGTCTCAGGAATAAGGTCCAAAATCGCTTAAAGTAATTAAGGATCAGAGCTCAAGATAAATGCCGGCAATTATACTATTATATACCATCATCTTTAATATATAAAAATCACGTAAAAGTCACACTATGTTCGTACACGCTTATCTCCGAAACTACCCAACCGATTTCTTTGAAATCGTTTGAATGTGTATATTTTGGACCCGATGGATGACGCTAGTATGCTTATATGCATGACTTTGAGAACACAGTTATACTTGCGCTGTAGTGGCGAGATAACCTCATTCAGTAGTCAGACCATTCGAGTGCGAAATCCCGATAAAACACAATAATTGGCCGTAAATTATTATAAACATGAGTTTGTCTGATGAAAGTTGTTTTTTAATTAAATATTCGTTGTGAATGTCAATTGATATCATATATTTAGTTCTTAACACTGAGTTAGATAAGAAAATAAATATAAAATGTGCTACGATGTCGTGTCGAGTCATTGACTCCCCAAGATAGGGTTGAGCTACACGTTTTGTAATTCATGCCTACCCACTGTCGGGACGGGTTCACTCAAATCTGTATGGCTCTTTCCTAAAAGGCCACTCTGGGGAAATATCTTCAATCAAGATGACCTTGAACTTTGAATAAAGTTAGTCTCAGTTGGTTTTGAGAAGAAAAAATAAGAGTCAGTGTTACACAGTTATCATCAAATAACTAAATGGGGTAAGATAGTAAGTTTTAACAAAATAAGAAGTTTATAAAAAAACTTTCGCTAAAATCTGAATCGGTGGATTTTAGTGAAACTTTTTTATAAACTTATGCACACTGCACAAAATAAAAAGATGATAAATCTAAAAACGAGTATTATAAACACATAAATCAATCACACGAACACAGTAGGTAGATTGTTCTTTCGTCAAAAGTGGTAATTATTGACCCCAATATTATACCATCCAATATTATATTATCCATCCCATGGTTGCCTGGAAGAGATCGCAGAAAGCGATAAGGCCGCCCATTGTATATTTTGTTGTGTTTGATTTATTTTTTGTTATGTATTTTTGTGGTGTACAATAAAGTATATATAAATAAATAAATTATACGAATATTAAAAAAAAAACCGCCCTGGAATCTTTGCCGCATCCCATCGTGTTTAAATCCTTGGTGTCCATTAACTGATTGCCGTGTACTCGAACATTCTGTCGTTTCAGAGGCTTTCACTATGGCATGGTGTCATGAATATCTTCAAAGGAAATCTTGGAGAGATACGGTCTACATTTAAATGACAAATATAATGTATAAAGGTATGCGGACTTATTTTTGGGGGTAGGGAAATATTTTGGTTTTGGTATTTTATTTGTATTTCTGGCAAATCAATTGTATTCCGAGTGAAAGTGAAATGAAACTTAATATATTTTGTTAATTTTACATTGTGTATGTCAATATAAACATGGGTAGAGCCCCAAGAAAACATCTAACTGCATAGAGGAAGACCCACGGTGAAAATGGCGGGCTAGGTTGATGGAAACTGGCGATATTGGTGCCACAAGATCGAGCAAAGTGGATAAAAGAAAAAGAGGCCTAAGTCCTACAGCCAAAAAATCCACTATCTCTTCAAATCACTAGCCAAAAAGCAGTCAAATTAAAGTCGAAGCTAGGTAGCCATTTTGTCAATGTGTACCTACATCCCGTACGATCACCTGAAAACAACGCAAATCTTTTGTGTTATAAAAATCTTACCACAGAGTACTCCGTTCGCCAATTAGGTTTTCAAACACAGGTATATACCTAATTCGGTTCTCAAAGGAGCCCAAACTTAAATAATACCTTGTTGTCCTATTTGTTCCGTTTCTATTTCCACGGTAAATAAGAAGTCTCCAGAGGTCTCCATGTCTGTATGTGACAGGTACCATTGTGCTATAATAATAGATTCATTATATAGAATTCAGTTTATCTTGGAAATTTTATTCTATTTTATATTTTAGGTAAAAATTGTTGGGGTGTACGTTGTTCAGGATTTGGAGTTGAAAGTTTTTGTGTACGGAAATGGTATTTTCGTCTCAGGTAATAATCGGTTTCAAGAACTATTTAGGAATTCTTGATTATGTAGAGATTATTTTCGGTCGTTTCCTTCATAGAATTAATGGGATATTGAAGTTACTTGCCTAGCAATCTTGTCGAAGTGTAGAAGCTACTTTTTCAGTAAAAGAAAGTTATAGCAGGAAATGTAATTGATGTTACTAGAACTGTAGGTACCTAACCAAGATAGATACTATATTCAGTTCTTTTTAAATAGACCGCTCTCACTGATACGTACATAAATAAATTGAACGTTAAAATATTGTCACCTTATATAACTTGTGTGGCTAGTTAGTTGAAAGGTAGTTTCAAGTGGTTGATGTGAAATTCTATCCCTAAATTTTGTACCACATCATCATCATCTGCTTAGCCTTTTCCCAACTACATTTTTTTTTTTGGGTGGGAAATCATCAAATATCTTCTCCCACTCTGGGCGGAGCGGGAGGGTGTGTCAGACTCTTACTGACTAAATCCACCCGTATTCCTTCCGTTGCCTGTGTTGCCAGGGGCCTCGGTAATCCTTTAGTACCTTCCCGCGACCCCGGCAGGTATCGGCCCTAGTGGATCCCTACACTTGTGCTGACGACATCTCTTTGAGGCGTGCGTGGAATACAACGCGCCGTCGACCCGGGCCTGGTCCTTACCGGACGGTGAGCTACCCATTGCTCACCGTCCGCAAGCCCGCGCCTACGGTGGCCGGAAATCCGCCCGGGATTCCTGACGCCCTTCCCAACTACGTTGGACGTTCGGGTCAGCTTCCAGTCTATCCGGATGCAGCTGAATACCAGTATTTTACATGGAGCGACTGCCTATCTGACCTCCACAACCCAGTTACTGGGTAACACGATACCCCTTGGTAACACTGGTTGTCAGACTTTCGGGCTTCTGACGACCCGTAACGACTATCAAAGATCCACGAATGACATCCGGAACCAACGGCTTAACGTGCTTTCCGTGGCACGGAGGGGTCTTGGTATGTAAATATGGTCACCCATCTATGGACCAACCGCGACAAGCGTAGCTTAACCTGATCGATTGACCCGTGCGGCTGTAATCACTTAGCCACAAGTCCTTATTTACCTTACCTATGACTTATGGAATTATGGACTATTTATTCAAAGTCAAATTATTTATTTCAAATAGACACATAAAAGGCACTTTTGAACGTCAAAATTTACAAAAAAAATACAATTGATTCTAGTTGTCCCTTCCAAAAGGCAGTTTCATATGGAGAAGAATGGGCAAGAAATTCCACCGTTACTCTTTTAAAATGTTTTAATATTTTCTATACATTAACTATATAATTATATGTGAAGACGATGCACCTAGACGAAAATTACTATATCAAAATAGGTAAAAAAAGAATTAAAAATGAAGCAATGACAGATAAATTCATTATGTGATAGGTACATGATGCTCACATATTTACAAACATTGTAAAAGTATACGTTTTCCTAAATAGAATAAATAAAGTAATAGGTCAGTGTGTGAGTTTTTTATGTCAAATTTGACACCTATGGGTTGGGATACGTTTTAGTAATTTACTTTAAATTTTTCGTAGTGATATTTACGAAGATATCATGCAAAACACCTTTATTGTATCCAACGAAATTATGACGAGAAAACTATCTTTACGTATAAATACAAAAGTGTCTTGCGTATTTCATTTACGTAAGTTGCTATTACCGACCTACTGGCGTAAATAATGAATTTCGTGCAGTTCTTGGTAAACGCTAGCACTTTGTTGTTGTTGAATTATTTTGAGTAAGCTCAAACCGTAATGCGAACTAACAAGGTTTTTAAAGTAAATAATTGATTAATAAATATCTGTAAAATTGCAATACGAATCAAATTTGAACACGTCTGGTTCCGGTTACGATAAAAATAATGGTTTATAACGATACTGTTACAGTGTCTATTTAAAATAACCACAATAAGCCCGTAATAACAAAGTACGTATCATTTTCAAGGTATGTAATAACGTTGGTAAAGTCCGTATTTTAATATTACGTATCAACATTTTTAACAAATTTACTGCAATAATGGCGTTTAATTATATATTAATTAAACAATATACCTATCATATTTCTGTACTATTTATTTTCTTAAATTGAAAGGCTTTTCACACACATAGTTTAATATTGACATTGAAATTACTTTCGTTTGATGTATCGATAATAGAAATAGATTAGTTAAAAATATATTCAACAAAAACAGAAAAAAACATTTCTCCTGTAAAATTTGAGTTTTACGATTATCGACCTATTGCTTAGGGGCGTCGTTATGTAAATCATAATAAGTATTTATAACTCTCGGAAACTACTCCCCCTCCCCTCTCTGCTCTCCCCTCTCTACTACTCTCTCTAATGATCCTGAAACTTCCGCCATGTAAGCTCGTAGTTTTGGCTCGGAATATTTTTGTTGGCATATCTTGTTACTGATATTATTATACATCATTATTTATTTTATTAATATATTTAACAGTATATGTACACACATATAAACAGACAAGAAGAAAGGAACAGAAAAATACGTATAAAGGTACGTATTATTTCTTCAACCAGTGCGTCCGTTATGACATACGGTGCCGAAACGTGGACATTGACAGTCGGGCTGGTTCACAAATTCAAGGTCGCTCAGCGCGCCATGGAGCGGGCTATGCTCGGAGTTTCTTCGAAGGATAAGATCAGAAATTAAGTTATCCAGAAGAGTACCGGAGTTACCGACATAGCTTGCAGAGTCAGCAAGCTGAAGTGGCAGTGGGCTGGCCATGAGTGTCGAAGGACCGATGGCCGGTGGAGCAGACGAGTCCTGGAGTGGAGACCGCGTATCGCCAAGCGTAGTGTGGGACGCCCCCCAGCTAAATGTACCGACGACCTTAAAAAGGTGGCTGGGACAGACTGGATGCGGAAGGCGGAGGACTGGGTGTTGTGGCGCAGCCTGGGAGAGGCCTATGTCCAGCAGTGGACTGTTATAGGCTGAGTTGATTGATTAATTGATGTCTAATGAAATATCTTCCAGCATACCTGCGATAGGCAAGTAGTTAAAGAGATGTAGACAACGTGTGTAAGAGTAGAACAGAAAACAAAATACTTAATATCAAAAAAAAATATTCACTAATTTAAATATACACATGCAATATGATAATATACTTACATACATACATACTCGTACTTCTGCAGGAACCCAGGCAGGCGCTTTACTTTGTGTTGATTATTTCTTCACATCGTGAGGAAACCGGCATCTCCTAGAGTCAAAAAATTCGAAGACATGTGACATCTACCAACCCGCACTGGGCCCGCGTGGTAGATTACGGCCCATTTCCTCTCACAGAGAGGAGGGCTGTGTCCCAGCAGTGGGAACATTATAGGCTGATTATGTTATGTATTGCTGTGTCTAAGTAAATATATGGTTCGCCTTTCCTTATTTGGTTTTGCCTATTCCTTGAAACTAAAATATAGCTGTGCGAAATATGGGTGTATCATAAAACTCTGATTACCACAATGGGGAATACATGTGTGATGTTTATATTTAACTCTTGTGTCTAAAACAGTGACCATATCCACTGTTACACAATAGGTAAATGGAGCAGCAATTAATCTTCACGAACGTTGTTTACATTTGTAGTCCCATAGCATACATAAGAGACATAAGTACATAAGATTCACCAGAATATTCTGAGTACCTTCATCCTCGTCTCGAGTTGAGGTCGATGAGAAAGTAGTTTAGCTCTTAGCACCTTCTGACTTTTAGAGGTGAGAGAACGGGTGGAGGTGTGATATGAGGTTTTTTTTTTATTCACAACACTGATGTACTATCGGCCAATCTTCCGCATGCTCACCTCTAAGGCGATAATCGTATAGCACGGCTCACGACTCGATCGCCCGATGCAAGCGTTTTGGCCAATGGGATGCATGAAGCGTATTTTAGCCGTGTTTGTATTAATGTAATTATGTATAGTGTGTGTGACAGTCACACTAGGCGCGTGCTATGCTCACTTGTTTGTAAGACATTTTTTTAATGGGCACGGCCAGCGAGAGCGCTTTATGAATTGTTATTGTTGACAAGAAGTAATTTCGTACTAATATCTTCCGTTTGGTTTAGAAAATGTATTATTGGTATTGCTATACGCGTACCCTAAAAAAACTTTATTTAGCATTTTTGTTTACCACTTTGCCAAATTACAGCTTTCTAGTAAGAGTCTGTGAGCTAAGCCGGGGACAGACAGACAGACAGACGGTCATGGCGAAACTATAAGAGTTCCTTGTTGACTACGGAACCCTAAAACGAAGCAAGTTACGTAGTTTTGTTAGAAATTGTCATTTGCTATCTCTTTCTTTTATTGCTGTTTTGATTAAAATAGCAAAATTACTTACAGTAGTATTTGAACCATTACTTGGCGCAGTTTATACAATGTTATCAGATTTTTTTATTATTGCTGTCGCAACTTTTGCAACTGCAATAAAAATAAGTTCATTATCTAAGCACCATTGTTATTCAGTGGGAACGTCAGAACATCTGGTTAAACAATAGATCGGCTTTATAGAACGGCCATAAAATACGGTCGCAAAAAATTACGAAATATTTCTTCAACACACTTGCTTGTAAAGTGACTCAGAAATTCAGCTTATTATATAGAAGTATTTTTACTTTATATTTCTTTTTTCAATATACGCAGTTTTTGTCCAAAAACAATGAATATTTTTGAGAAAAAAAAATTCGTTACATCAGATAAATCAATCATCAAAATTATCATCATTTCATAAAATTATATATTTTTCACTACATATTAACCTTAATTTGCTTATTCAAAACATTATTTTGTTTATTATATTTTTTATATAGGCTGTTTAGCGGTTTTTCCAGCGCCTTTATTTACACCTGCGGCGCGCGGGATAAACAAAACAAGCGCGGTATTTTCCAGAAATACTTGTTAACGTTTTCATTGTGTGGTTAATTATTATCAAAAATGTTGACTTCAATTAGGAAAGAAGAGCGAAGAGCAACGCGTAGATTTAACCCCCCGGAAATACTAATCTAGGCACGAAACGCTAGTGACAGCCTGTTGCCTGCAAAATCTAGAGAGAAATACCTAGCGGCGTACGAAACTAATAACAATACCAGTCTCTTTTTTTCCTCTCAAGTTGAAAACCGTCGTATGAAACGCGCACACACTCGACTCCCTTATCGCGCTCGCTCGCCCTCGGCTCGCGCGAATAATACCGGCTCGTGCAGTGAGTAACCAACATACCACACATATTTATATTTTTTGTTACACGCCCTATACTCACACAAATTCATATTGTCTCTAATTGGACGAAACCAGGAAGGGGTGTGGTTTGTCACTAGCTGCGCTTGCCGCAGAAATATTTTCTAAAGTGAGCATGCTTAAGTTTTGCCAATAGTACAATCGCAAATCCAATAAAACAGCTCTACAACACAATATGTCTGATTCATATCTACTAGATGTGAATCTAGCATGCATATTTTAAGTAACACTTACAATTTACACTTACTAAAAAAAGTTATTAATCTTACAAATTGAAAAGTTTTCCACAGATAATGCAAAATTCGGGAAAGATAATATTTAATAATAAAAAAAAAATACAATTACGTCTCTTAGTTTAGTCTTTACTGGGGCTTCGGAACCAGCAAACACATCTATTTCTCCATGAATGGGGATAGCAAGAGAAAGCATGCGGCAAATGGGTGAAGAATTACCTTTTAGTTCGACTATGACGTCAGGACGAAAGTTCTTCGGAAAATTATGCGGCTCCACTACGTGGGATACAAATTTTCATAACATAACATAACATAACATCACGTTTGTATTCCCCGAAGCGTTAGGCAGAGGTGTACCTTTAGTACACCCACATTTTGCCAGTTACGTATATTTAAGTCCCATGTAATAGGGGGCGAGCCTATTGCCTTCAACTGAGCACAAATCCATACTCCGGGGACTACTACTGAGAAATTCCAGATGGAAATTCCAATAACTCTTGCCCGACCCAGGAATTGAACCCAAAATCTCATGCTCAGCAGTAGCGCTTGCGATCAACGAGGCAGTTCAATTTCTTCATTAACATTTTTCAAAATTGTTCAAATTTTTTCAGGCAAATTTTCACTATTACTAAAAGCTTGGAAGAATCTATTAAACCATTTATCAATTTAAACAAAAACTGGTGTTATAGATGACACAGCAGCAGGCTGCTGATGAGCAGCAGGGTGTTAAATTCCTCATTCTGGAATTTGAGGCACCGTTTTGTTCGTATATTTAAATTAGACTGAGGATTTAGGGGTGCTAGTTCAATATAGAATTGTTCTAGAATTATTTGATACTACATATTTGCTTGTACTATGTATAGTAATAGAAATATCATGGTGGTTTCGCCGGAAAGGATACTCCGCATCGCAACCACTTTAAATAAAAGTTTACGTCGATACTAGAGTTATAGACTTTTTTTTAATAGGACTAGAATTTTATAGACATTTCATAGAATTGTTCATGTAACTTATACTTGTTACAGCAAAGGTGGTTCCGCCAGGAAGCATGACGTCTAGCAGCGGTTGCCGAGTCGTCTCCATGCACTGTGAATATACATATACATACATAACCTCTCGCTTTTTTCTCAAAGGGGTAGGCATAAACCACAGAACGCTACCTACAACGCTCCTTATATACTCATCTCATCTTCGTTTACGTTCATTCATATGGCCAACCAGAATAGTTGTGGTTGAATATTGGTTTGCTCAAAGCAACTAGTATTTGATATGAGAGATCATAGAACAAGATACTGGTAATTTTGACAGAATATCTGAAATGGGTTCCAACTAGCCACAATACCGAAATAGATGATTGTAAGTTAATCAAAATTGCTCACGTGATTCCTAGAACTTCTCAGTACAAAGGTCTCATTATAAAACGAGGTTTATTTTCAGACCCACGTTGAAACCATGGAGCCGTTTCTGAAATTTGAACTTTGATCCAACTAAGGTAAAGTTGTGACGAATTAGTACTAGATTTAGTTGTCAGTTTTCTATATAAACGACTATGTTTCGATCACAGTTACGTTCTGTATACAAAACCTGGCTCGATGATTTAAACCATGTTAAAAGAAAAAAGGCTTCACATACTGAGCAGTGGTGTCCCAGTGGTAACGGCCGCGACTATCAAGTTGTAGATCGTAGGTTCGAGCC
Source organism: Atethmia centrago (assembly GCA_905333075.3). NCBI lineage: Eukaryota > Metazoa > Arthropoda > Insecta > Lepidoptera > Noctuidae > Atethmia > Atethmia centrago. The sequence goes on along the minus strand of HG995380.1, from coordinate 26,886,820 downwards.
CGGACAGGCGCTTTACTTTGTGTAAATAATTTCATCACCACTGCTCTCAGAAATTCGGTGAAGGAAAACATCATGTCCTAGAACTAAAAATTCGAATACATGTGAAATCTACCAACCCACAGTGGGCTCGCGTGGTGGATTACGGCCCACTCCTTCTCGTAGAGAGGAGGCCTGTATCTCAGCAGTGAGAACATTATAGGCTGATTATGTAAAATAAAAAAAAGGTGTATTTTTCTAAGTCAATTTTTTTCTGCTTATCCGACACTTTTTTTTGGGTGGGAAATTATCAAATAACTTCTCCTGCTCCGGCCGGACTGGGAGGGCGTGTCAGACTCTTACTGACTAAAACCCACCCTTGTTCCTTCCGTTGCCTGTAAGTTGCCAGAGGCCACGGTATCCCTTTCGGACTTTCCTTGCGACCCCGGCAGGCATCGGCCCTAGTGGACCCCTACACTTGTGCTGACATCTCTTTGAAGCGCGCGTGGAACACAATGCGCCGTCGACATTAGCAAAATCACCAACTAAAGATTAACCCATATGTCATTATAAACAAGATACTAGAGTAGAACACTAGTAGGATATAAGTAATTCCAGGAATTTACGTTTATAACCCAACATCTAAGCACAAAATGCAAATAGCTCCACGTAACACGTTCTACTATCACCACCCCACTGCGTATTCCCACCTTTATTAAACAGTTTAAGAGCTGCACTAAACACTCGAGCAATAAACATATCTCAAGCAATCGAAAACTAGAGGTGCGCGTACGTTCAGCGCCAATTAAATTCCTTGTCACCACTCTAATTTGTAAGCGGGAGGCGGCGGATAAAATGGAGTGTATTGAGTTCTGTTGCTAAGAGTTATTTGATGGGTGATATCACTTTAGTTTGGGAGGTTGTAGGTGGTGGCGTTTTGTATATCGTTCCGTTTGTAGAGCAAATTGACAAGGTGGGTTTTTCGAGATGTTAAGAGTCCATTATACATCAGCGCCACTCTTTATCTCGCTCGTACACTATTGCTCGGGTATTGCGCGGCAGGAAGTAGGCTCCAAGGGTGCCGATAGCTTAGGTAATCTCTTTTTAAGGTGATAATAATGGTAATAGAAAAAAATACATAGTATCTGCTTTATATTCAGTTCAGTTATTATGCAAAGTTTAATGATCAAATTTGAAGTATTTTTTGAATACTAGTGGTTTATTGGTTGGTTTGGAGTTAAAATCGATTTTTTTTCTGTCGAGAATATTTTTATGGAATCGTGTTTTCATCAACCATCAACAACTTAATAATGAATCCTCAACTTTATATTATTTTGCATTATTTTCGATATAGCGGAGGATCGTGCTCAGCAACTTGAGGTATTGTAGACTCTTAAGGGACGAATTTTTCATAAGTCGAGACAATCGGAACCATGAACTATACGAATCTATTTTTACAATGATACCAGTACTATTTTTACAATGGCTCATAAAAACACAAATCACGGCAGGAACAAAAACAGAAAAAAACCTCTCTCCTTTCCTCTTATCATATTAACTAGAAACGAAGTCTGTTCATTAATTGCAATGGAAGTTCTTAGCTGGAAAATATTCGCCAAATAAAATTTCACGAATTAGTTTACAGCGAGTCATAGGTATGTCCCACCTAAGGTTAAAAAAAGAGTATGAACGATAATGCTCTAAGTAGAACAGGTAGTAATGGCAGTATGTCCCTTTCCGTATCCCGCTACCTACTACATTCCATGTGAAGTAAGTATAGTCCTTAGCTGCTCAGCATTCAAATGAGTAGGTATTCAAGAGTACATGCACGTACAGTCATCATCAATTAACACCGTCTCCTGTCCAATTCCTCATCAGTCGTGGCGTCGAGGGTACGTTCAACTTGTATGTATAATAGAGCTATCTGTTTCTTACAGCTATTTGTATCCTATTACATGAGGGTGAGTGGTGTAAGGGTTGAGCCAGAGCGATAATTAAATCTAATTCTTCAAGAACCTTTTGTTCTAAGGATATTGAGTTAGGGTTCTTGTTAAAATACTTACTCACTATTTTACAGTTGGGTTCTATTACTTATTCCCCTTAGTACCTTTGCTAGATAACATGCTAGTTTACGCCCACGTACTGTCACGCTGTCACGCTTGAAACTTTCTTGCATATGCATCTCATCATGACAGTCTGTTATAGCATACATGACAAAAGACAGAGAGAGAGACAAAGACAAAAGATTAACATTTTCTTGTCTCTTTATGATCTCTTTTCACTTAAAATTCCGAAATAAAAGAACGCACTAGACGCGGTCAGTCGATATCGTCACGCATGCATCTCGGGTTTGATACTTTGTTATATTGTCACGTGTCATTCCCGTAATTATATTTTCTAATTACAACATACTCTATACTCCCATCTTGGACCACAATTCAACATTAGGCAGTGTTTCAAGTACCCGCCGTCACGCTCGCAACGTGTTTGCGTCACGCCGTGACACGTCGTCACGGCGCGCAACGATACAAGCTTGCCCATTATTTTGTTAGGGACTTATGTTTTGCAGTTTCACACATGTGTTGGATAGGGTTGGCAGGGAACTATGGTGGATATTTCAATGTAATTAAATGAATAAACATTTTCTTGTCTCTTTATGATCTCTTTTCACTTAAAATTCCGAAATAAAAGAACGCACTAAACGCGGTCTGTCGCATGCATCTCGGGTGTGATACTTTGTTATATTGTCACGTGTCATTCCCGTAATTATATTTTCTAATTACAACATACTCTATACTCCCACCTTGGACCACAATTCAACATTAGGCAGTGTTTCAAGTACCCGCCGTCACGCTCGCAACGTGTTTGCGTCACGCCGTGACACGTCGTCGCGGCGCGCAACGATACAAGCTTGCCCATTATTTTGTTAGGGACTTATGTTTTGCAGTTTTACACATGTGTTGGATAGGGTTGGCAGAGAACTATGGTGGATATTTAATGTAATTAAATGAATATCTACAATAAGAACAGTTTGGCATTGTTTGATGCCCAAAGATGGTCGTTTTTAATGAAAGAAAGTTTGTTTATTTGGCACTTGTCACCAGTTCACACAATAAACAAAAACAAAATGGAGTGTGGCTGTGTCATGGACAAGGCTGTGTGTTGTACGTGAATACGTCTTGTAACGGGTAATATTTGTACTATTCGAACGTTCTTGAGAAGCCCTTTCCAACCGAATACGATCTCTGTATTTGGATTTGGCTTTTCGACGCGTATAGGCCGACATTATCTATATTTTTTGATACATTTTATTTTATTTTATACCTTATTATATTCACAGTCAAAATTGTACAGTACTGTACAGTATAAAACAGTATTGTACAATAGTAGTAGTTTCAATCGTCAGATCTCGTCAAAATATAACGATTATCGTTAGATTTTGACGAGATCTGACGATTGAAACCTAAACGAACTTCGTAGCTTTTCCGAGTCAAAAGTTATACTAAATGGAAATCTCGATACGCAGCAAAATTACCTCAAAATTGCGGCGCTTCCCCCTCGGCCGCGCGCGATGTGTCGCTGTCCTTACTTAGCGTAATAAATTCTTTAATCCTTTGGCTGTCCAGTGGTGTAATTGAATTTTGGATGGAGTTGATAGATATGTAGCTTTAACACCAATCTGTATCCCCCGATTTTGTTATCATTTATTTTTTTGAATTGCGTCTCCACGGAAGCAATTTTAAAGACGTGTTCACGTCAAAACAATCCTCGCAGCCGACCCCCATTGCCTTAATCTGTGTTCAGTCAAAGAAAAAACCACTCTATTCACGATGTCATTGTTTTTCTATACATACAGTTGTTTCTACAAAGTGCGAAAGACAGTCTTGTTGAGGTCTAAATGGTATTGGAAAAAGAAACATACAAATCTCACCTTCAATAACTTTGTTCAACCCACCAAAACATAAATGTTATATTTATTTTTAGAAAACGTTTCAAAAAACTTCAATTTCTCAGAGCAGTCCAAAACGGATCCAAAAGGGTTCGTTCATGAATTTGACGTATGCACAGCACATCCCTAGTTCCATGTAACTCGGGAACGAACTCGGAGATAAAACGGATCATGTTCCGAGTTATGACCCGGGTTCACGACTTTCTTTAATAAATATAAATGTGATGTATTCAATTTAAATGCTTTTATGTTACTTTGGAGGAGGACTGATGTAAATACGATTTTGAATACAAAGATATTGTGAGTCAGGAGCGTGTTAGATATTGCGATTTTGTCGTGTATCGCTAAGGTCGAACGTTTGTTTTAACAATCAATCCAAATTTTATGTGAGTAGTATGTAAGGGGATTTTTAATTACTCATTGATTTGATTTTGAAATTTCTATATTTTAACTAAACAAAACAGATAAATAAAATTCAGATCTTATTCTAAAAGCATTAAACATAAGATTGGGTGTTTTGTGCAGACTATGGCGCCTTTAAAAAAAAATTACGTATACACAATTATGTTCTTATGAATGAGAGGTATCATATTTCCTACATTAGATAAATATTGTACTGAACAGCGCGATGATTAGAGAAAAACAGTGTTATAAAACAAACTATAATAATATAATATAGCAAATAAAACAAAACAACAATAAAACAAAAGGTATTTACAAAGCAGAGGTGAGTGGAAACGCCGGGAGGGGACGCCCTAGGAGGACATATAGTGACCTAATTGGTGATGTTCTTCAGAAAGGTCAGGTGCGTAGTACTCGCAACCGGCGTGCGTGTATGACCAGATGTATGAACGTAGGCGAAGCAAAAGAAGTATTTAAGAACCGTAGCAAGTGGCGTTCTATAGTTTCTGCCTAAGGCGTGAGTTTATGTGTGTGTATCTGTATGTATAGTATAATATCTTTCTTAAATATATCGTTGGTCTCGTGGTCGCACGCGCTACTGCTGAGCATGAGGTCCTGGGTTCGATTCCTGGATCAGGCAAGGTGTTATTGGGTTTTTCCATCTGGAATTTCTCAGTAGCAGTCCGGAGTCTCGATTTGAGCCCGGTTGATTTCAATAGGCTCGCCCCTTATTACATGGAACTTAAATATAACTAGCTATAGTACACCCAGATTTCGCCAGTTATATGTATTTAAGTTATGTACTATAGGTACATCTCTGCTTAACCCTTCGGGAATTCAGGCGTGGTTTCTTATGTAAGTTATAATATAATATATTTACTCATTAATTGATTGATGATTGTTCTTTATAGCCGCACGCGAGCAGGGTTTCATTACGTTATTTTTCTCATGTGAGGAGAAATACGCAAAACTTTCACACACGCAAGTATAGTTGTAGGTATTAAATATATTATATATTCAAAAGTATTGATGTTTTTGTACACAAACCCAGAAAGTAAAGCACTTCGAGGTATTTACCGTCATTTTACTAAACCTCGTAAATCCATTTTGGGTAAATTCGGACTTATCCGAAAATGAGCAAAACCAATAAGCATCCCTCATCCAATACTGGAAAGCTTGAGCTCTTCTTTTCGGATAACTTCGTTTTCCTCCGATGGGTGCATAATTGAAACTTCTCGGTAGTTTTACTTTTATTTTAGTAGGAAAATCTGATATCTGTTTTTTTGGAATGCATTTACTAAGAAATGTAGGAACTAGCCAACTCTGAGAACTGGGTTTTAGGCTGAGTTAATTGCATCCCGAAACGAAGGTAACATTACCATACCAATAGCTAGCTAAGAAACGAAAAAATATATAAGGCAGCTGATGCATTTTTCTTCTTTTTCCGACTAGCAAAGAGATTCCAAGCAGCAACAAGATTTTTTTTGTAAAAACACAAACTTTGACTCATTTTGCAACTTATTACATTCATGCGACAAGATTTTGCATTTCCCAAAAAAAATTTAAATGATGTTATTTAGGGGAATTATTCATAAACTTTGAAGTTCAGACTGTGATTCATAATTTTACATACAAAATACTTTACCTGTTTTTATGAGGTCGGTGTGAGATGAAAAATAAACATAAAGCTAGCTAAGCTAGCCCTCAGGCTATTCACATTTTTGTTATACTTAAGTGAGAAAAGGCGAAATTCAGAGTTCGTTTGGGAAACTACTATCTATGATAGTAAGTCAAAAATATTCCAGGATATGTGTCGGTTAAATTAATGACAGTCATGAGATTTTATTTTGTCGCGTAGTGACGAGTTCAAAGATAAAGTGTGATTACGTTCAGAAGTGAAGTTATCTAGGTCACACTGCAGCAATAGGCAGATATTACTGCGTACCTACAGATAAATCATAAGCAACCAAGCAGATTAAAGATAGATTACTCTCAGTGACGCCATGTAGCGTAATATATCATAATTATATAACAGCTAAGTTTGACACGTTACACTTTTACTGACACCGACTTTTGATTCATCATCTGCCTAGCCTTTTCCCAACAATGTTGGGGTCAGCTTCCAGTCTTACCAGATACAGCGAAATACCAGTATTTTACATGGAGCGACTGCCTATCTGACCTCCACAACCCAGTTACTGGGTAACACCTGATACCCCTTGGTCAAAGATCTACATATGACAGCCGGGACCAACGGCTTAACGTGCTTTCCGAGGCACGGAGGGGTCTTGGTATGTAAAGATCACCCATCCACGGACCAACCGCGGCAAGCGTAGCTTAACCTGATCGATTGACCCGCGCGGCTGTTATTACTTAGCCACAAGCCCCTCACACGTCACCCACACCACCATTCATCACAGTGACACCAACTTTTGATTACCAACCGCCAAACAGTTTGAAACATTATATATTTTATCTAAATACTGGGTAAATTACAAAATACTAATGAAAATTAAAGGTGGTTAAGTCTAGTCGTTTTATCACTACGGGATTTGCTATACCATAATGCACAATTCAATATATACTTCGAAAATAGTTTTCTTTTAGTGGACACGAAGGCGACTTGACGTGCAGGCGTACCATACCACTCCGAGCGACTTTTGCCCACTAGGACAAATATTTGGATTACGATTTTGTTCGCTATGTCCCGTCTGTTGTTAAGTAAATAATTTAATGTATTTGTAAACAACCGTATTGGCAAGACGCATTTTTTTTGGGTGGGAAAATATCAAATTACTTCTCCCGCTCTGCGCGGAGCGGGAGGGCTTTTTTTTTTTTTTTTTTAGGGTGGGAAATCATCAAATAACTTCTCCCGCTCTGGGCGGAGCGGGAGGGTGTGTCAGACTCTTACTGACTAAAACCCACCCGTATTCCTTCCTGTTGCCTGTGTTGCGGGGGCCTCGGTGACCCATAAGTACCTTCCCGCGACCCCGGCAGGTTTCCCGCGACCCCGGCAGGCATCGGCTCTAGTGGACCTACACTTGTTCTGACATCTTTTTCACACAGGTAACGGAAGGAACACCCTTCCGTTGCCTGTGTGTTGCCAGAGCCCACGGTATCCCTTTCGGACTTTCCCGCGACCCCAGTAGGCATCGGCTCTAGCGGACCCCTTCAGTTGTGCTGACATCTTTTTGAGGCGCGCGTAGAACACAACGCGCCGATAGCTACCCATTGCTCACCATCCGCAAGCCCGCGCCAGGGACTTGACGTCAAAAATGTATTGGATTGACCAAAGCTACCGAAACTTAAAGCTTTTGAAAGTCGTTTTAGAAATATGGAAAGCGATAGCCACTTCTACGAGTAAAAGCTCACAGGAGCAAAGTAACAATACATTCAAGATCAGAGAGCAAACTGTCAAATGATCCGTTGTCATCATCCTACTAATATTATAAATGCGAAAGTTTGTAAGAATGGATGGATGGATGGATGTTTGTTACTCTTTCACGCAAAAAGTACTGAACGGATTTGGATGAAATTTGGCACACAGATAGTTTATTACCAGGAATAACACATAGGATACTTTTTATCCCAATATACCCACGGAATCAAAACTTATGCGGGTAAAACCGCGGGGCGCATCTAGTAGATAATAAATCTATTGTTGTCGTACGCCGCCCTGTGCTGTTCGCAAAAACAAACTATTGAAGTCAAAATTGGGGATGAAATAAATCACGTGTTAGTTATTAATATTTGAACATAAAAACAAGACGTCAACACAAGACACACGTCATAATAAAGTTGAAATTACTTTTTGATACCTACGATATTATATGAATGTGTAAGACAGTGTGCACACTGGAGCCAAAATAATTTTGTTTTAGCTAGGCAGATTGATTGAATTCGGCATTTAAATAACCCTTTTTCGAGAACCCCGGATGAGCTCCTTCCCAAATATGTCTACTCATAGACCCAGTTTTGTTTTTAACTTGATGGAGTAGTTACCTAATTCCATGTTTATCTATCCACGACCGCTTCTTGAGAACAGGCATTAGGATGTTAGCAATTATTTTATTTTAGATTCTTTATTGTACAAGTGAAGCCGATGAGAGAAACCTCCAATTACTTACAACGCATTTATAATATTTATGAAGGTGTTTATTTATTTAAACTTTTTACACACAAAAAAAGGTACAAAGGCGGACTTAATGCCTTAGGCATTCTCTACCATGATGGCAGGTGCTCGTGTTTGATAGGAACAATGAGAATTCCATAATTATATCATAATGAATTGTAAATAAAATAGTTACACACGTACATAAATAGGATATAAACTTATAATACACATACATACACGGTTACTATAACATATAACTTGACTTACTATAACAATACTTTATACTTTGTTTTTTTTGTTGACAAAATTTGTTTTTTCGTTACTAAACATCTTACAAGAGGTTAATTAATTAGACGAAAAGTTACGTGTCAAACGATTTGGTACCTGTATTTTGTTCTGCTATAGAGGTAATCTCCCCAGTTTAGCCTTGTGATAAGACAGATTTTTAGCAGATTTTTGACAACTTGAGACTGTTTTATTGCGAGTGTGCACGACATAATTGTTTTTATTGACCGATAGTCAGTCTTTATAAATATATAGTCAAACGAAGCAAAAGGAGTATGTAAGGAGCGCAGCAAGTGGTATTTTATAGTTTCTGCCTACCCCCATGCGAAAAAGGTGTAGTTTATGTATGTATGTAGTCAATCTGTAAACAATTTTTACACGTCTGTGCACAGCCTTAAAATAATATGTTATGAGTTTGTGACTTGATTCCAAACTTATGTGTTAGTGTAATTCAACTTTTCGTGTTGTTTTTATGTTGCCAACGTAATGTTGAATATGTTTTCATATTTGTTCGACTGGACTTTTTATTAACTTATTGTATGAATTTTCTGTGGAGGCCATTTTTAAACAGTTTCAAAGGCATGCTAGCTAGGGTAATAAAGTAATGGATTTTTTATTAATGTTGTTTCGTCAAATTGGATTGTTCATGACTTTCAGGAGAGCCAGACAGGTAATTTTTATGAGGTTAGCGATGTATTGATGTGTTTGATGTGTGTGGTATTGGTATTATTATTACATAACATCACGGCTTGTTTCCCTGAAGGGTTGGGCAGAGGTGTACCTGTGGTACACCCACATTTCGCCAGTTATGTTTTTAAGTTCCATGTAATAGGGGGCGAGCCATCAACCGGGCACAAATCTAGACTCCGGTCTACCGGTATTAATATTATTTATAACAATTGCATTTGGTAGATACTTAATCTTAATTTTTGTGTGAATGTATTTGCATTATTGTGTACAAACTGTTTAAATTACCCTTAATTATACAGGGTGGATTTTTAAGACGGGGCAGTAAGGGCAGCTACCTTAACCGTTGTAGCTACAGGGAAACGGTCTTAGGAGACCATCCTTAACTTTTTGAGGGATTTAGATCTGCACTCACACATAATGAAAAAAATGTACAGTCAGCAAGAAAATGGGCAGTTTTCACAAAAACTTTTTTTGGTGCCAATCGATCCTGTTTCTTACAGGGATCAAAAAATATATTAGACCAACAGAGGTTTCAGTACTAGAAATGTCAGAAATTGCAAAAAACTGTTCTCATACATTTTCTAGGAAATGAGACCCCAACTTACTTTTTTACGATGGATAAACTGGTCGAAAATAGAATTAGTAGAAGACCGTTGTAGCTGCAACGGTTAAGGTAGCTGCCCTTACTGCCCCGTCTTAAAAATCCACCCTCTATAAGTACTCGTAATGCACCTAAGCCAAATTGGCATTCCGCAACACCCAAACCTTTCATTCAACTGCCCTGTTTTTATATCAAGAGGCGTTTTCCACCGTAAATAAAAAAACCTGAACTTTTTATTTTTTAACATTTATTTAAAATACAAGCCACAAAATAAACCCTCAAGCCTTTACGAGTACACACGCACACCCTTATTTGAAAAACTTGAACAGATGTCAGAAGCACAATTTGAGTTCAGAGGTAAAAGTTAGCGAGTAAATCTTGCCGGAACCGTTCAAGCTTGCCGCTTGGCCGGCAATGCTTGTGGTTGGCCCCTCTTAAACACAACTGAACTTATTGTTTCTTGGTAACAAGTTAACAAACTTCCATATTTATTGTGGGGGCTTAGTACGGTGAGTGGTGTGTCGTGAAGTCTTTGTGGTTGAGCTATGGTGGGCTCTGTAATGTTGAACTGAATCTTTTGATAAGTTTCACGAAAAAAATGGGCAAGATTAAAACATGCATGAAGATATTGCTTATTTTATTTGAATACGAGTACTAGCTGCGTCCCGCAGTTTCACTCGCATAAGTCTCGATCCCGTAAGAATATCGAGATAAAAATTATCCTATGTCCTAAATCAGGTCATAGCATGTGCCAAATTTCATCCAAATCCGTTCAGCCGTTTTAGCATGATGCCGTGACCAAGGGAAATAGGGATTCAAAATCAAAATCAAAATCAATAGTCATTTATTCAAACTAGGCTGAAAATCAGCACTTTTCGAACGTCAAAGTTACATAAGACAGTCCCCCAAAAATGCCCGCCCTTCACCACTTCCTAGTGCTTTAGCTGGGAAGAAGAAGTGGTGGAACAAACTCCCCAGCAGCACGTCTGTCTGTTTAGTTATATAAACTTGATTCTATTTATAATCTTCATTCATTCTTATATAATATATATATATAGGATATAGATATAGATGCTTGATTCATTTTTATAATCTAGATCTAGGATATAGATGTCTTCTAGGATTTCGGTTTTGGTTTTAATTAGTCAGAAATAATTAAAAGATGTGGAGATTTCACTCAAATATAACTTACAAGTCTTTTTTGGTTGTTATATCATAAAATAACTTCTCCCTCTCTGGGCGGAGCAGGCGGGTGTATCAGACTCTTACTGACTAAAACCCACCCGTATTCCTTCCGTTGCCTGTGTTGCCAGGGGCCACGGTAACCCTTTAGTACCTTACCGCGACCCCGGCAGGCATAAACCCTAGTGGACCCTACACTTGTGCTGACGACATCTCTTTGAGGCGCATGTGGAATACAACGCGCCGTCGACTCGGGCCTGGTCCTTACCGGACGGTGAGCTACCCACTGCTCACCATCCGCAAGCCCGCGCCTACTATGGCCGCAAATCCGCCCGGGATTCCTGACGCCCAGGGCGTCTCTTGCGGCGGCTAGGAGCGAGAGGGCGCGAAATTTGCCTCTCCCTCAACCGTCTCGCCTCCTCCTTCGCGAGCATTACTGCTTCGCAGAAGGGGGTGTCGGCTGCCCATGCCCTCTCGCTCCGTACCATGGCCTGAACCAGGGCTGGACGCGAGAGATCTCTGCCGCCGATCGCCTCTACGAGGACACGGCGGTGCTCTGCCTAAGCCGGGCAGACTTCCACCGTTTGCTCCACTGTGTCCTCTTGGCGATCCACACAGTGGTGACACCCGGGCGTTTCCTCCCGCCTTATCCGATACAGGAACCTCCCGAAGCTGCCGTGTCCAGTGAGGACCTGCGTCAGGAGGACTCTGTGGCGCTTCTCTAGCCACTCCTCGGAGAGGGGACTTACCGCGGCAATTGTGGCGTGCCCAGCACTGGGTTGCGATAACTGTACTCTCCATGCCACCATGAGATCCCGCCGGAGCTCCGTCCGCTATGCTGCGATTTCTCGCGGTAGCGGAGTAAGGCCCCGGCGTTTCGCCTGCTCGCGCCACTCCCATACGTGCGCGAGGACTTTTGCCTCCAGATCCCATGGCGAAACTTACAAGTCTTGCGCTGACATTAACAAAAAAATATAATATGACGTCAATGAGGGCCTTGTATAAATTATTTAAGAGGTCATTTTCAAATATTTCTTTCTTAGAATGTTACAACTAATATAAAATGTATACCAGGCGGACATAAAGGGAAGGATTTAAACAACTATTTCCGCGTAGCCGCAACCAATATGCTACGACCGTAGCTCGCAGAGCTATGACGTCAGAGCTACGCCGTAGCCGCTACGCAAGAAACTTTATAATATGAAGATGAAGATAATCAATTCTTTACCCAAAACAACATATTTTTTACCAATTTCTTTGAAAGATCGCAATCTTAATTTCAGTATTTTTGATAAAAAATATGGAAATAAAAACATTTCTCATCCGCCTTCAGCAGACGAATTTAATCAAAAGAAAATATTGAAGGGATAAAGTTTCTATTAGCTCGAGGGCGGGCCCTTGATTGGGTAAGAACCTTAGGAGGCTACTTTTGTTTTTTTTTAAGTCCATATCGTTAAGCTCACAAACGGTAGGTGTATGGAGTTTGTGTGGAGGTGAATTTGAAATGTCGGAGATTCAGCAATGTGCGTGGTAGTTAATGAAAGAAAAATAGGTTCATTTGTCACAGGAATCAATCAATCAACTCAGCCTATAACAGTCTATTGTTGGACATAGGACTCTTTCAGGATGCGCCACAACACCCTGTCCTCCACCTTCCGCGCCAAGTTTGTCACAGCCATCTTTTTAAGGTCGTCGGTCCTGCTTAGTGTGGGACGCCCCCCAGGTCCTTCACCTGGGGGGCGTCCCACACTAAGCTTGCCGATACGCGGTCTCCACTCCAGGACTCGTCTGCTTCACCGGCCATCGGTCCTACGACAAATATGGCCAGCCCACTGCCACTTCAGCTAGCTTACTCTGCAGGCTATGTCGGTAACTCCAGTTCTCTTACGGATAACTTCATTTTTGATCTTATCCTTCAAAGAAACTCCGAGCATAGCCCGCTCCATAGCACGCTGAGCGGCCTTGAATTTGTGGACCAGCCTGACTGTCAGTGTCAGTTTCGGCACCGTATGTCATAATGGGCAGGACGCACTGGTTGAAGACCTTAGTCTTCAAACTCTGCGAGATTGGCGACGAGAAGCCTTGAGGAAGTTTTCCAAACGCTGCCCAACCCAATCGGATCCTCCTGTCGGCTTCTTTCTCAAAGTTGTGTCTACCGAGCTGGATAATTTGTTCTAAGTAGGCGTACTCCTTCATAACTTCGAGAAGCGACCCTTCGATGTGAACACAGGAATACGTGCACATAAAAAGATAAGTAAGATAATTGGAATAAAAACACAAAACCGATTTATAATCATCATCATCTGCCTGCCTTTTCCCAACTACGTTGGGGTTGGCTTCCAGTCTTACCAGATACAGCTGAATACCAGTATTTTACATGGAGCGACTGCCTATCTGACCTCCACAACCCAGTTACTGGGTAACACGATTCCCCTTCGTAAGACTGGTTGTCAGACTTTTGGGCGTCTGACGACCCGTAACGGCTTTCAAAGATCCAAGAATGGCAGCCGGGACCAACTGCTTAACGTGCTTTCCGAGACGGAGGGGTCTTGGTATGTAAAGATGGTCACCCATCCACGGACCAACTTATTATATAGCCACAAGCCCCACAAAACCGATCTATAATCACACAACAGAAATAGTCGGCAGCTACACGTGATTGTGACAAGAAGGTTCCCACCCAGCATGATGCTGTGCTGTGGGTCCCCCACAGCTCAGAGCTGATTTGCAGTGTTCACCCGAAACAAACATACAGAAACCAAGACTTGTACAGATTAAACAAATAGATAACAATGTAAAATAAAATAATCAGCAAATAGAATTAAAAAAAAAAACCGGCCAAGTCCATGTCGGCCCACGCACAATGAAGAGTTCTGTAGTTGGGATTAATTTATACCAAGAACAAACTTAACATTGTCGTTGAAAGACATGTTCCCTCATACATTCCAACTGCAAATGTAAGTTTGTACACACAATTTGCAAGGAAATGATTTACCATGTTATTTTAAGACCATAGACTTCTTAAAGGTTTTCCTATAATCTATAAGTAAAGAACTGTATTTTTTCAAGCTTTTAGGCTCAGCAGTTTCCGAGGTAAGGAATGGTAATGGTAAATTTTCATCTATTTTCTTAAATAACTGTCGGTGCAGTAGATTCGGAGCAAATTAGCTGTGACAGACAGACAGACAGACACACGAATGATCCTATAGGGGATTAGTTTTTTTCATTTTAAGGTAGGGAACCCTAAAAAGTAACTGTTACAACCAATCATATTAACGCTTTCAACAACACTGTACGAGATGCAACGAAATTTTATTGTTACGACGCCTCTGAGCTTTTAGTGTTCCTGAACCTGTTAATACCTACTCGTACCATAAAATAACATAAAAACTGATAAAAGGATAAATTACTTCAATATTGGTCTTATAGCGCTGTCTTAGCCACCATTGAGCCACTAGTAGTACTTTAATTTATATAAATCCCACATAATTGTGTGAGATTGACATTATAATATTTAATTATTATTATTTATTATTATATTATAATTATTATAGGCATTCTTACAATAATTATAATATAATTATTGTAACTATTATAGGAATGCCTGGGTACTTTCGAACTCAGCCTTGCTACTGAATTCAATGCGATGCAAAATCGCGAGTTGTACTCAAACTCAAACTCAAACTCAAAGCATTTATTTCAAATAAATCAATTACAGGCACTTTTGAATTGTCAAGGGGTCGGTCGGTCACTAAGAAAGATAAAGCTAGTTGCCCATTCCAAAGCGTAGTAGGTACCTATGGAGAAGAACGGGCAAGAAACTCCACGGACACTCATTTAAATCAACGTATTATGGTTACAAAATATTGTTTACATCATTCATTTTGAAATTATACATGTGAGAACGATGCAAACGTAAAAGCATCCGTAATAAAAAGATTAACAAAAAAAAAAATCAATTCAAAAATGAAAATAAGCCGTGGCAGCTAAGAGATGACCAGTCTCTACTGACGGCGCCGGTTCACGAACGTATACTGCAGTCTTCTTAGGCATTTTTCATATTTTTATGGCCAGACGATCATGTATTTTATAAAAATCTCACCGTTAAATCCTGGTTGAAATGAGCTTAAAGTGAGTTCTCATTACACCAGCAGTGCTATTCTGTAAAATTCCACGGTGGAAACTGTGAAGTGAGCGCGACAACATTGACAGGTCAAGTTGTCACGGTGAGATTTTTATAGAATAGCAGCTAGTAGAATAGCTCTTTATTATGTACACCATGAAAATTACAGACACAAATGTTGAAATTTTGCAAGGGGTGACACAATGAGCGGTCTTATCGCTAAAGCCTCTTAGCTCTTGGTCACCTCTTAGCTTCCTCGGCTTATTTGTAATTATTTTATTTTAAAATTGTTTTTTTTTTTGTTTAATTTGCTACTATGGACGCGTTTTTTTTACATCGTCCTCACATTTAGTTATAAATTCAACATTATTTATACTAATCTTTATATATCAATATAATTTAAAAGAGTGTCCATGGAGTTTCTTGCCCGTTCTTCTCCATAGGTACCTACTACGCTTTGGAATGGGCAACTACCTTCATATTTCTAACTGACTGACTCCTTCACAATTCAAAAGTGCCTGTAAATGGTTTAATTGAAATAAATTCT
This sequence comes from Atethmia centrago, assembly GCA_905333075.3. Classification (NCBI taxonomy): domain Eukaryota; kingdom Metazoa; phylum Arthropoda; class Insecta; order Lepidoptera; family Noctuidae; genus Atethmia; species Atethmia centrago. Next base: position 26,870,951 of record HG995380.1, on the reverse strand, counting down.
TTGAGTTTGAGTTTGAGTTTGAAAGCGATCTTCAGACATTCTTTGGATGAATTAAAGGGAGAAGGAGAGACAATACTGCAGGCAGTCAGCGGTGTACATTTACATATACAATAAATACTTACATATATAAAGCATATACTAATCTATATAAATATATATACATATACAATAATAAACATGAAACAAGAGCAATGAAAAGTAATTATGATGTTTAAGTAGAGAGAAAGTGTATTTTTACCTGAATTTTAGAAGTGGACAAGGATTGAGCACGCCTTATCGGCACGAGCAGATCAGCTGATGCTAGGGAATAACACTATTGACAGCTCACTTCGAGATCACTTCACTTAAGTGTTCACGGTGAGATTGTATACAGAATAGATGGTCTGGCCTCACAAAGAGATAAAACAAGCCTTAAATATGTGGCTTGGTCACTTTTTCTAATACCTAAGCCTTTTGGATATCATTCAGATTCGCATGTCTTTGCTAGCAAGTAAGCAAAGAGTTAATAGATTTGCATGAAGAACTTTTCGTTACAGATAGAACTAGTTTAACGTGGCTCATTTTCGATAACTCGGTTGATATATAGTATGCAGGGATTCCCAGCAGGTGGAGTTGTGACTAATGAAAGTCATAAGTCGATAACGTGGTCGGTAAAAAGCGTGCGGAGACTCAACCAATGAAAATGAGCTTTTAAAGCAACTGCCAAACTTGCGGTGCAGTTTCTCCACTATACCGCAGTCGTTCCCTATCAACAAATGAAAACGGTTCCCCGAATACGGGCCCTATGGCATGCTTTACAGAAATCTCCAGCACCCCACATTCAGGCCCTATCCACCAATGAAAACCGGATAGGTCCACTCAATCTGTGTGGTTCTTTCATCCAAAGACCATTTCAGACACCAATCGACATGGTCTTCACATGATTTGACCAAGATTATGTCTGGACTTTAAAAGAGACTGTGACCTCTGAGTTTGTTTCGGCCTTTCTTCTCAGAGTAGTCAGATAGGAAACGCCGACCTCATCTAGTTTAAAAAAATATGTTTTATGTGTAAAAGTGTTTGTAAAAACCTACTTACAGAAATAACATCATTTATCATTTAACTTATTATACTATACTACAAAATATTCACGATATTTTTTTAATGTAAGAACTGAATGACCTCTAAGTTTTAGTAAGACTAATGCTTTTAATTCCTCAGTTTCTAGTTTATTTACTTGTAAAGGATGTTGGCTTAGTTTTGATATTTAAAGATCCACTTTGAAAACTAGTTTGAGAATGATAAAGTTTGAATAAGGACTAGCTGGACTACCATATAAATAAATTAAAGCCAACTGATTTAACTAGGGTAAGTACGTAAAACTTTCGTTAAGTCTTCTTAAGGCTCGTGTAAACAAACAACTTAACTGTGCGGTAGGTCATATGCACTGTTCTGCGATGTCTGTACTATACATAAGTTCTTCTTGGAAAGAGTGTGCACCACACGGAAAAAAAAGGATGTCTTAAATTAAGACAATATCCTTTTGGTCAAGACAAATATTGATTCATATATGGGGAAAACAATCTTTTCTCGAATGAAGTGAAATTTTGTGTTAGTTTTATTGTCTTCTTCGAAGACATTATACTTACATGAAGAATGATTAAGTTTAATTTTAAGAATATTATTTCTAAAACTAGATAAAAACTAGATATTTTCTTTAATTAAGATTATTATAGTCTTGAATCAAAAATATTTGCTTAAGTCAAGAATAAAAACCAAGTATTTATTATTTTTAATTTGAGTAAACAGGTTTTCTTGGACTGGGTACATTTACTTACGTTAAGAAACTATTTACTTGAATTGAAACAATTTTTCTGAAAATATTGATATTCTTCGCTGAAGAGATCCTTTTTTTCCGTGCTTTTTTAACTGTATCATCGCTCAAGCTCCATTTACACGGTGCAAGTTTCTGGAACGTTAAATTTTATTGCTATTCAAGAATTGCATGCTGTGTGAAAGTTTTTATGTACGCATGCAATTTCCATAACATGACATGCATTCAGTAAGTGAATGCAAGTTTTGCCGTTCAATAAAATTGCATGTGACTTACACCAAGGCAATTTTATTGCATGCAAGTTTTGCCTCGTCCTAATATCGAGTTGTCCGTCCTTGTACTATTGATTCAAGTATTGCCCATATAAGCGCTCGCAATTTTTTCATAAAAAAAATATTGAACGTCTTCAAAAGATTTTTTTAAAACTTATTTCATTTGTTCGTACTTATAGAGTTGAACGCGATTTTATTGCACGTGCAATTTTATTGTACGCGCTGTTTACACCTATACCACTTTTGAACGGCAACTAACTTGCCCGTATCGTGCTACAATACTGTACGTGTTGTTTAGACGATGCCAGTTAGTTTCCCTTCAATTTTATGTTATGCCACAGGCAATAAACTTGCACCGTGGTGCTTTATAGCAGATGAGGTAATGGTCACACGAGCGTATCGTTATCTCAGCTGGAATATTTCTACTGCTGAACATAGGCTTCCCCCAAGCACTGCCATAATAAAAACTATAATGCGAGCCTTTGAAACAATCTGTTTAAACTTATTTAAGGCAATGAATATCAAGTCATGCATCATTCGAATTCCATACAAAGCTCAACCGAATTTGCATGAAAGTTTGCTTGTAATATTATGCACGCGTTTCATTATCAAAGGGAAATAAATTAAAAGTCACGAACTTCAAAGCAATAATTATGAGATGTTTCTCGCATTCTGTGTTCAAGTCCGTCATATCATTAAGAGTTGTTGAAACCACCCGAGTAAGAAACATTTCATACAGCGCGTGTAACGAGTGACTCGTTACATCGACTCGAGGTCGCAGCTCTATAACTTTCGAAGGATGCTTAAAGCGACCTATTCACGGTCCGATCGCTTTCATATAGAATAATTTATTATGGTAATGCGTTTTTGCCGAATTACAAACTTTGGCGGAGCCGTATCTTTTAACTTTCCTTTTGAATTGCATTTACATTTATACATAAATACTCTCAAGTATGCCAGTTAATATGTTTACTTTGTACTTGTACCTGCGTAACTTGATAGAAAATTAAGGTATTTCTTTTCTGTTTATAAATATAAACTATATAATCATGTCTTTTCAGTCTGTCTTATTTTTATCCGACTGTCCCAGAAGGAGGATAATGTTTTTCGAGAGTATGTGTGTGTGTGTGTATGTATGTATATTTCTTTGGCACGCTCTGTAGCCTAAACGGCTTGATGGATTTTAACATAAGAGGTGTCGTTAGAATCGTCTTCAATGTGGGAGTGACATAGGCTATATAATGTTTATTAATGCATTAGCAAATACTCGTACAAAAGGGAAGAAAAGGTTTTTTTTTTTAATAAATTACAACAATATTGATATCAAATAAAAGCTAGTAATGATTAAATTTCATATAATAAAACTAAAATGCTTGAAAAAACAAAAACCCGACTGCAAAAACACATAACTGAAAAGAGAAAAACTAGCATTACAATCTATAGAATTTTGGTATCGCAGGCCCACCAACCAATAATCTGAAATGTGGTGTTTGCGACAAAGAAGCGACATCAAAATTCAGATTTTTTCAAAATTCTGTTTTTTAATAATTCGTTTTCATCAAAAATAACAAAAATAATATCATCTGCATACCTAAAGGTAGATGATATTATTTTGGTGGTTTCGTTTGTATTTTATAACTTTGTTGGGTATTTTATAGTTGGGCATAAAGTTTTATACTTTTCCCTATCATTTTCCAATAGAAGCTATTGGAAAATGATAGAGAAAAGTATAAAGCTGGCAGAAACAGATTTTCGTATACAAAAATGTAACCATTAAAAAAATATTTGGGATATTATGTTGTGTTCGAGTAACGCAGGATCTGCCAAATAATCTCTTAAACCTACAATCCTATTACTATAACAACGACCATCCATTTAATATAAGAACATTAATAAAAATTAAAAATCTTAAAAACAACGCAATGACACAATAAAACGTAATTAACATCGTTGAAACTTTTGCCCGACTTTTTGTCGCGGCTGGCCGTGAAGAGCCTTAACCACAAAAAGGGTAGGTACAGAAGGTCGGCTCCAATGAGTGAAAACACGCGGGATACCAGCTCTGCGGTATTTATTATTTTTAAGAGGCTGACAATAGCTAAAGCGCCGTCACTGTCGGACTGCATGGAAAAGAAAGAGAAGCGCGATGACACAACGCTGGTAATTTATTGCAAAATATGAAGCAATTATCTATTTACAAAAAGTCTATTGATTTGATAAAAAAAAAAATACTATTATGCTAATATGTTGCTTGTAGAATAATCTGACAAAAAATCAGAATGATTGCATGTATACGAGTATTAGAATGGTTTTTAATCGTCAAAAGAAATTTTTAGAGGTACGAGTATCTTCGTGAATTTGCTCTATCGTATCAAATTAGTTGTATTATGTTTTCAACACGACAGGTAAAGAAAGAAAAATTCCATTTATTGCCATTTCAATAAAAAACAGCATAAAATAATAAAAACGTCGAGAGGTGTCGTAGGACACCCGGTGGTAATGAAGTTCCTTTCGTATATAAGAAAAGAAAAAGTGTCATGATGGTCAAAATGTTATACTATTTTCGTTCTAGCTCACATTCGCCAAGTGTGCAGAGTGTGCGCTAATGAACTTTGAACCAATAACAAAAAGAAAACAATGCAGGTATTCGTTTGAGATCGCGGCGCTCCGTACGTACTATGTGCGCGTGCGCGGCGTATTCGCTCGTTTCATAGAGCCGGCCTTCTGCACCTGTCTATTCTGTGGCGTTACTGAGATGTGTAATTAAAATGGCGTCGCCCTAGAAACACGACCACAATTACTTTGGAGGCGAGCAAAAGTTTTAATGCATTTATTTCTCTGTTTCTTGATGTCTGTTTGTCTGTATGATTGTATTAAGTCAGCCATTTTCTGTGTACGTAATTTTATTACTTTGCCCATTATTCTATTTAATATTATGACTGTAATAATTAGTTCAAATTTTATGAAGAAAGGTCTTTGTTTGTGGTTTAATGTGGGCTGTATTTTATTTTAATATGGTTGTAGAGTTTACAGCGAAATGGAGTAATTGCGAGTTATATATATATATATTTGTGCATATATCGAAAACATTCAAATAACTGCCTGTTATTTCAAACTCCAAATTCTCAAACTAAAAGCATTTATTTGTTAACCAGATGCAGCTGAATACCAGTATTTTAACTTGTTTGTCAGAGAGTCACATTTTCTAATTATGTCGATAACAATGCACTTTCTAATATGCATATCAAGACTAATACAATGTAATCATGATTATCTCACAACAACTTATACATCACTACTATACTTGTCATTCGGAAAAAATGTTGTCACTTATGAGGAGGGTGCGGGGGAGTCACAACAGCATCCTGAACACTATAGCTGAAGAGGTACGTGCACCTGTGTTGAGGCATTTCGTTCGTCTGGTGATCTTTTATGGAGGTATCTCCCTTTTGGTTATCTTGACGGGGCGGGGTGTCTCAGTACAGGGCCATTTGTGTATAGAATTAGATTTATATGATTGATGAGTGTTGTCCTTGTAATTGTATTAAAGGCGCTGACAAGAGACAAATGACCAAAGTAGGCTTGCCTTAAGAAAAAAAATTGCCTTATCTATATAGTTTGTGGTAGCGGAAAAAATATATGTTAATTTTGAACATATTTCTCAGAACTTGGTTGTTAACAAAACGCGTTTTGAAAAAAAAATTCGATACAAATTAACGGTAAACTAACCTTTTCATTTGAGTTCCAATCCAAAATATCTGTATTAAATATAAACGTTCGTTACGTATTTAATTAATAACACGAACGTCATATTTTAATGCAGAGCTTGGTTGTTTTTAATTTTCGTTTACTGAACTCAATTTTGAGTAAATAGATAATTGCTCCATATTTTACAAGAAATTACAAGCGTTGTGTTATCGCGCTTCTCTTTCTTTTCAATGCAGTCTGACAGTGACCGCGGTTTGGCTGTTGTCAGCGTCTCAAGTACTTTCTTTTAACTTAAGTAAGTTTTTTTTTATATTAACCTTGGGATCTAGTTGTCCTAAAATAAATAAAATTGGATTTGAATTATACAGGGTAGCAGGGACATTGACGTGAAAATTGTAACCATGAATTCAGCACATGATTGTAGACCCCATAATCCTTTTCTCTTGTCTTGCCCGGACTCGGGTAAAAGATGTGAAATCAAGACGCTGATTAAGTACCCCATAAATACTATCATAGTCAGATATAAACCCAGGGTAAAAGATGTGATATCAAGACGCTGATTAATTGGTCAAGGACAGCTAATGAGACACAATTGGTTTTCTATTGTTTGACTCCGAATAGGTGTCGCGCGGGGCTTAACAGGTTAAGTACCCCATAAATACTATCAAAGTCAGATATAAACCCAGGGTAAAAGATGTGATATCAAGACGCTGATTAAGTGCCCCATAAATACTATCATAGTCAGATATAAACCCAATTTTATCACCACTAAAGTAAAGACAATCCATTAGTATACCAATTCATTTGATTCCCAATCGTTCGTAGTTTTGTGTTTCTTGTATGTATTGGATTATCATTATTTTTAACTAGATTCCTAGAATGGGCCTCGAAGCTTTATATAATCATTTATTGAGTACTGACCAGGTTTTTGGAACGAAGTTATTTAACACGGCTTGCGGTGGGAGTAAACTGGCAGAAATCGTCACGCGAAATAGCGTTCATACTTGAGACTGTCTTCATCTAATTCACACTTTTATTCAAGTTGTTTAAATTGTTATTGAGTACTTACCAGGTTTTTTGGTTTAGTCGAGTAAAAAGTTCTTTGTTCTAGTACATGAAAAAAAAAAAAAAAAACATTTATTTCCAACAGCGCAATAACAACCTTATGAATGACAATTTATACATATATAGAAAAGAGAGGAAAAAAATAATTCAAAAATAAGATCTCATTTCGTGCGCGCCATGTATGGTTGTTAGAGAGTGATTCACACTGACCTCCGTACTAGTAAAAACTGTATCACGGTAGGTCAGTCTTCCTCGTTCTCCAATAATCACACACTTAAGCACTTTATAGTGAACATAATATTTAGAGACATTTAGCAGGTGTTCGGTATTTTAATTAATACATTGCTATCATCTACCAATCGTAGGGTGGGTAAAACTAAAAAAAAAATTTAAGTATATGCAAAATATATAGACAAAAAATTGTTTAAAGAAAGTTGTTGTGTTGATGTTTGTATGATGTTGTGTGTTGATGTAATTGGTATATGTGACTGAATGTGTGTGGATACGAGTTATGTGTTTGTATTTATGATAGGCTTACTAATAGCTTTTCTGTGTTAACGTAATTAATCTGAAGTAGAAATTAATTTAACATCCTTTTGCAATTATAATTTGACGAGTCACGTAACCTCAGACTCCTAGACAACTGATTATACAAATGAGGTCCGATGTGATCAAAAAATTTACTAGCGAATACCGTTTTGGTTCTAGGAACACAATACACCAAATCCTTTCTACGCCTGGTTGTTGTAAGAGGTAACTTAGAGTGTTGCTGTAGGATCGAAGTTTTTATAAACAATTGTCTAATCGTAAGTAATGACAATTCTTTATGTAGTGTATGTGTGGGGTACATAAATCTCCTGAAATTAATTACTTTAAGTACAGCTCGTTGCGCTCTCTCTAGGGATATAAGTGTTGTTTTAGATGTGCCTCCCCAAGCAGTGATACAATAAGTTATTATTGATTGGCAAAGAGAAAAATAAATAGTTCGTAGTAGTTTCGGTTGGCAAACATTCCGCAGATTTTTAAATAAATGGATCATTCTCCTAACTCGGGTAGTCATGGAAGCTATTTGTTCCTTCCATGACAGATTTTGGTCAACAATAAGACCCAGATACTTGATGGAAGATACTTGTGAGAGATTGTAGCAGGAGCAAGACATAGGATTTATGCATGAATGAATTTTGATGGATGATGAATTAATAGGTGGTTGAGTACTATTACGAATACTGAAGGTAATGTACTTAGTTTTTTGGGCATTTAAGGTAAGAAGGCTGCAGTCAAGCCAAGAAGCAACTAGACCAAAACCTTCATCTGCCAATTTAAAAGTCTGGCTCCATGTGCTGCCTTTAAACAAAAGAACCGTATCATCGGCAAATGTAATTATTTTACCACGTGTGAGATGAAGGTCACACAGATCATTTATGTAAATGAGGAATAAAGTCGGTCCCAAAATGCTACCTTGAGGTACCCCAAATAGGACATTTTCTGGCTGACTTGTGTAGTCCCTCATTCTCACACATTGCGTCCTATTTGACATGTAATCGGTAATCAGATCCAGCGCAACACCACGAATACCGATGCTCTCCAACTTTCTTAGGAGTATGGGGACCGAAACTGTGTCAAACGCTTTTGCCAGGTCCAGAAACACTCCTATGGTCTTGTCACCCTTATCCAAACCATCGACAATATATGATAGAAGCTGGTGAACAGCATGAGAAGTTGATTTATTACTTCTGAATCCGAACTGGTTTACAGACAAAAGCCCGTTGGATTCTAAGTAGTTTTTTAAACGCTTGTTTATAATACGCTCTATAATTTTAGACAGGGTTGGCAACAAGGAGATTGGCCTATAATTTGAGACACAGCTTCCGTCCCCAGACTTATGTATGGGAATGATGACAGATTGTTTGAGGACGGTAGGAAAGATGCCCTTAGTCAGGCACAAATTACAAATCAGAGTTATTGGTAATGCAAAGATTTCGACGCCTCGTTTAAATAAGGTTGAAGGAATCTCATCCCAGCCACTGGAGTTCGATGATTTTAAACTAATTATTGTGCTTTTAACTTCAGTTTCGTCCGCCGGCAGCAAGACAAAATATTTAAGAGACGAAACGTTCGGGTTATATGTTCTAGCTAAATCAACTTCGTTTCTTTGAGTTCTTACTTGGATATTATGAGCAAGTTGACTTCCTACATTAGCAAAATACTTATTTATATAATTAATAGAATCTTGTGGGTTAGTTTTAGTTTTTAAAAGGTCATCAAAGTTTTTTGTGTGACCTTCGTATTGACAGATTTCCTTAATTATTGACCATTGTTTTTTTAGATTATTCTTGTGAATGTTTATTTGTGATCTTAGATATTTATTTTTTAGGTTTTTTAGTACATTAGTACAAGTGTTGCGATATCTTTTGTAGGTTATGTTAAGTATCTCATTCTGAGGGTCTTTTCTAAGTTTTTGGTGCAAAAGATCTCTATTCCTCATACAACGACAGAGTCCAGGCGTTATCCAAGGCTTAATGTTCCGTTTTCTGCGACTAAGTTTACAGATGTACGTATGTTTATTGATGCTATCTTTTACTGTGCATAGAAACTTATTGGTGACTTCATTACGGTCATCAGAATGTAATACAACAGTCCAGTCAATTTGTTTTAGATCATTCATGATCGCAATATAGTTTACTTTTTTATATATTGTCTTTTTTTTTTCAGGGGCTACAGATTTTTTAGGAAGTGACATCATAACACTGCAATGATCCGTGATAGTCGAGTCGCATACTAGGGTTAAAGTATCACAATTTGTTTTGACAAAGCAATGGTCCAAACAATTATTTTCTCGTGTCGGAAAAATATGTGATGCAAGAAGACCATGTGAAGCAAGGAGGTTCATATATTTTGATGTTTTACTGTCTGTATCGTCCCTAATATTAATATTTAAGTCACCCATTAGTACGATGTTTTTATATCTTTTATATGTATGTAATACATTATCTACCGTGCTAACGAAATTATCAATATTTTTAAACGCGGGTGGTCTGTATAAAGATATAATTGCTAGATCGTTATTAATAGTAGTGACCAAACAATTGACTTCACAACCCACACCCGTAGGTTCCGACACAGTAACTTTTAAACTACGAGGGCGGGTCAATAAGTCCGTGACTTTTTGAATTTCTGACCTCTTTACTGAAACAGCAACACTGCTCCTGTCAACAGGCATCTGTCAGTTGACTCCTGTCAAAATTTAAACTTGCTGCGTCAGGTAGTTTGTGTTTGACAGCTATTTTTATCAGACTACTCACTAATTTGAGGAGAAAATGGAAAAAAGTGAATTTCGTGTGCTTATTAAGCATTATTTCTTGCGAAAAAAAACCATTACCGAGACCAAGGCTAAGCTTGATAAATACTATGGGGACTCTGCACCATCGATTTCAATGGTAAAAAAGTGGTTTACTGAATTTCGTTGTGGCCGTACAAGCACTGAAGATGCCGAACGTCCTGGACGCCCAGTTGAGGTCTCTACACCCGAAACAATCGAAAAAATTCACGATATGGTGTTGGCCGACCGAAGATTGAAAGTGCGAGAGATTGTGGAAGCCGTAGGGATCTCGCATGGCTCAGTGGTTTCAATTTTGAATGATCACTTGGGCATGAGAAAGCTTTCCGCAAGATGGGTGCCGCGTTTGCTCACAGTCGACCACAAACGCAATCGTGTAACAACTTCACAGGAAGGTTTGGCGTTGTTTAATCGCAATATGGAGGAGTTTTTGCGCCGTTTTGTAACCGTGGACGAAACATGGATCCATCACAACACACCAGAGACCAAACAACAGTCAAAACAGTGGGTTTCTAAGGGTGAATCGGCGCCGAAGAAGGCCAAGGTGGGTTTGTCAGCCAATAAAGTTATGGCGACTGTTTTTTGGGATGCACGCGGGATAATCCACATTGACTACCTTCAAAAGGGAAGAACAATCAATGGGGAATATTATGCCAATTTATTGGACCGATTCAATGACGATTTGAAAAAAAACCGACCTCATTTGGCCAAGAAAAAAGTTCTTTTCCACCAAGACAATGCAAGGGTGCACACATGTGCAGTTGCCATGGCAAAAATCCATGAATTGGGCTATGAATTGCTCCCTCATCCGCCCTATTCTCCAGATTTGGCCCGAGCGACTACTCCTTGTTCCCAAACCTGAAGAAATGGCTTGGTGGAAAAAGATTTGACTCCAATGATGAAGTCATCTCGCAAACAAAGGCCTATTTTGAGGACCTCGACAAATCATTTTTTTTGGAAGGGATAAAAAAATTGGAGAGGTGTTGGACAAAGTGTATAGAGCTCAAGGGAGACTACGTTGAAAAATAAAATTATTTTTTTATCAAAAAATCTGTGTTTTATTCCAAAAGTCACGGACTTATTGACCCGCCCTCGTATCTTTAACAAAAATAACAATACCATCGTTTTGGTTGATATGATTAGTAGTCGCAAAAACTTATACATATACGAGTATTATTATATTTGCTATCGAAATCAGTTTACTTGCTTAAGCTACGGGTTCCTAGAAGAGCGGTGGATATTACATAACGTTTGAAATTTACCGGCGAATGACGTCACAGAAACGTTATATACGAAAGTAAGTTGGTGTGTTTTCCAAGAGAGTATTTTTGACACCGTCAAGTCAAACCCACATATTTAAATCAATGGACTTGCCCTCACCGTACTAAATCACGCGAAAGTGTCCATACTGAGAAGAGTGACCTTCCACCTTATTAAATAGCGATTCCATGACAATCAAGTCAAGTCACTGTGTCATTGTGTGTCAGAGGAGTCAAAAAAGAAATAGAAACGCGACTATCTTTTGACGCGGTAGGTTAAAAAATCTTTGTCGCTGTCATAATATTCATGACAGTCGTCAATGCGGCCGTTAGTAGCTGTCTAGTGTGCTTTAGGTGTAAACGTAGTGCCTACCTTGTATTTGTAAAAATCTAGCACCTAAGGCTCCTACATTATAATATACTAGCAGTGCCCCGCGGTTACACCCGCGTAAGTCTCGAACCCGTAGGAATATCTCTATAAAAAGTATTTTATGTCCTAACCCAGGCCATGTTCTACCCATGTGCCAAATTTCATTTAAATCTGTTGAGCCGTTTTAGCGTGAAAGCGTAACAAACAAACAACTCACTTTCGCATTTATAATATTCTGATACAAGTTTTTTTTAAATATTGTACAATTTTTTTCTGAACTGAATACCTACATACTTACAAAATAAACAAGTCAGATAATAGCCTATAAAAATAGTTCTCCTAATTATTTGCACCCATTTTCACCCATTATTGCTAAGTATATCTTCTCTAAAAATAACAAAACAGAGACCTACCTAAATAGCATAACTATATCAATTTTAACCTGTATTTCAACCCACATGTACCTAAAAATAAGCTTCTCCCAAAATTACATAACAAAACCATTAAAAAATTAAGTACAGTCATGTCAAAAAATATGTGTATCATCCTGGTCCGCCACCGCATCTCATAATTGGACGAATAAATATAACCCGGCGTCGTATGATCGCAAATTCTGATTTTACATGGAAACGATATTAAAATTTGATGCGCTGGCGTCACGCTTGATGCAATTATGCACCGATATTGCCGGGGTTCGAATCCATTAACTATAATTTCCGCCGTGTCCGGGCGCGGTCGTGTACACTCGACGACGTTATCGTAATAATTTTGGTGAATTATTTAAGTGGAAGTTGTTTTAGTGTGTCTTTAATTAAGTTGGAAATATGTGTTTAAGTCAAAGCATTAGATCTAGGCCTTTTTGACACCTAAAGTAAGAACTTTTACGTTATACTTATTCATTTTAATTTTTACAGAATATTCGTTTCACTTCATTAGAATTGACAAAAAATCACGAAACTATAATTTGGTTTGTAAATATGTGAGCATCTATCCACCTACCAAATAATTAATTTATCTGTCATTACTTCATTTTAATTCTTTTTTTAACACCATACTGCAATCGCCAACCCGCCTGCCAAGCGTGGCGATTATGGCAAACCCTCCCTATTGGGGGAGGCCTATGTCCAGCAGTGGACGTCTTTCGGCTGGAATCATGATGATGATGAATTCTTTTTTTACCCATTTTGGTATAGTAATTTTATTCTAGGTGCATCTTCTTCACATATAATTATATAATGTACCTATAAAAAATTTTGTAAAATATTTAAAAGGGTAACAGTGGAGTTTCTTGCCCATTCTTCTCCATACGAAACTACCTTTTGGAAGGGGCAACTAGAATTAATTCAATTTTTTTGTAAATTTTGACGTTCAAAAGTGCCTTTTATGTGGCTATTTGAAATAAATAATTTGACTTTGACTCTGATTTAAATAATATATATATTTCAGTGTTGTGCAGCAGTGCTATAAAACCAAGGTCACTGTAACATCTGCAATGAAAACCGTCATTTATGACTGATAACTGACAGTTTAAATACAGAATCGAGTTCAAAATTAGGTAAAAAATTGCCAGCTTATCGGCCGCTGTCGACAACTGTACCACGGGTCATTTCAAGCTACCGAGGGTAAATTCGGGTGGTTTTATTAGCCCTAATTGCAGACGCAACCGTTGCTGAGTGATCGATTGGTTTATACTGGATATTAGATAACGGGCCCACTCTTAGGATTTCGGAAATAAACCAAGCGGTAGGGACTATAATGGTTGGGGGTATGAATGACGTGGTCAATGGTGACCATAGTTTGGGAGACGAGGGGCAGCCTAATCAGTTGGAGTGATAAGCAAGAACCTTTGATGTACTCACTGAAACATGTAAAGTGTGTCGAATTTAATGGCTATTGACATCCAACTTTGATAACTATTTACCACCCTTTTTTTTGGTGGGAAATTATCAATTAACTTCTCCCGCTCTGGGCGGAGCGGGAGGGTGTGTCAGACTCTTACTAACTAAAACCCACCCGTATTCATTCCGTTGCCTGTGTTGCCAGGGGCCTCGGTAGCCCTTTTGGACTTTCACGCGACCCCGTTAGGCATCGGCCCTAGTGGACCCCTACAGTTGTGCTGACATCTCTTTGAGGGGTGCGTGGAACACCACCCTACCCTAAGGTTGAATGTTACGTGCACGTCATAAAACGTCAAGGTCTAAGTATTTTTGCTTGACCAATGTGATGATTAGATAGTTTTGAATTTCAACCTTATTGGAGTTTCAGTTTAATAGGAGTTATTGTTAAAAGTGAAAAGATACGATGTCGAATACTTAGTTCATCATCATCATCTGCCTAGCCTTTTCTCAACTTCAACTATTAATGCTAATCTTGTTACAAGAAATCATAACTTCGATTTTTTTTTGTTTTCTGTTTACCAAGAAATCGACATCGTAGGTCAGATAAACACGGGCTTGCGCACGTCGTGCAATGGGTAGCTCGCCGTCTGATAAGAACCAGGCCTGGGTAGACGGCGCGTTGTGTTCCACGTGCGCCTCAAAGTGATGTCAGCACAAGTGTAGGTCCAATAGGGGCGATGCCCGCTGGGGTCGCGGGAACGCTCGTAAAGGTTACTGAGGCAACGCAGGCAACGGAAGAAACATGGGTTTTAGTCAGCAAGAGTCTAACACACCCTCCGGGAGATTATTGGATAATTTTCCAACCAAAAAAAAAAGGTCAGATAGACAGTCGCTCCTACAAAATACTGGTATTTAATATTAACAAAAAAATAGTGAAAATGGTATGTATATAAATAATAGAGTGATGAACACTCTATTTTTTATAATTATATTGTTGAACATTACATGTATTATGTAAACTTGTTTATTACTCGTACAACGACAGCTGGACAACACGATCTATAAGTCATATCCGTTTGTTATTAATAGTTGTTATGAATTAACCTGAAGTTTTTTTTTTTTTGTTACAGGTAATGATCACATCGTTATCTGACCAACGACAAGGTAACCAACCCCTCAGAATAGGATATGCCGTAAAGTCAACATTATACCTGGGTTTTATTTATTTCCAACCTTATTAAATGGCTAATAACTTAAAGGGCGACAAACTATTTGCTATTAAAAAAATAACTTGTTCGCGACTAAATATTACTAGGCATGTATTTAATAGGATTAAAAAATAATTAAAGGCGGTAGCAAATATAGTAGGTTGGCAGCTACAGCGAAGGATTATTGAATCATTTGGGTTAGGTTAGGTTATATCAGTGACCATTAACACGCGAAGGCGAGCGAGCGAAGCGAGCGTGTCGCAGCAGCGAACGCCGAGCGCCAGATCCCTCTATTGTTGGTGGCTCTCAGTTACCAAAACAAAAACTCGATGCCAGTTTAAATTAAAACAAAACTAACAGCTGATTGTTAAACTGCTACTTTATACTTAAAATGCTTGCTACCCATTTTAATTATTTTTAAAACTCTAAATCAGATTAGTTTATCGCCGCGTTAAATACATGCCTTATTAAATTTCCGACAAGTGGTTATGAAGGTGCAGTGAAAAAATTGGCAAACGTCCAAATACCTGCCCAATATCTCGCTGTTCTGATTAATTTGTCAATATTACTGAATTCATCATCTGCCTAGCCTTTTATCAACAGTTGGGGTCGGTCTCCAGTCTAACCGGTTGCAGTTGAATACCAGTATTTTACATGGAGGGACTGCCTATCTGACCTCCACAATCCAGTTACTGGGTAATACGATACCCCTTGATAAGACTGGTTTCCAGACTTTCAGGCTTCTAACTACCCGTAACGACTGTCAAAGATCCATGAATGACAGCCGGGACCAACGGCTTAACGTGCTTTAAGAGGCATGCAGGAGTCTTGGTGTTTAAAGATGGTCACCCATCCACGGACCAACCAAGGCAAACGTAGCTTAACTGGTTCGATCGAACCGTGCGCTGTTTATTTATTTTTATATATACTGTATTGTACACCACAAAAATACATAACAAAAAATAAATCAAACACTACAAAATATAAAATGCGGCCGAACTCTCTCCGAACCGAACTCTTGCCGAGTTCCACAACTCCCTTGCGGAGTTGAGAGACGTCGTCGTCGGGTTTGGTTCCATCCCCGTGTTTGTCCTCGGGGACTTCAATGCCAAGAATTTGGCTTGGGGTTCCCGGTTAACGGACACACGGGGCAGGATGGTGGAGGACTGGGCTCTGGAGACAGGCCTGGTCGTCCTAAACCGGGGTTCTGTCCCCACGTGTGTGCGGATGCGGGGTGAATCAGTGGTGGACATCTCGTTCGCCAGCCCCGCTCTGTCGCCGCGTGTAGTTGACTGGCGTGTCATAGAGGGGGTGGAGACCTATTCCGATCACCGGTATATCCGGTTCGACGTCTCCGCCCAGACCTCGGACGCGCCGGTCCGACGGGCCCCGAGTGGTCCGCGGTGGGCGCTGAAGCAGCTGGACCGGGAGCTCCTCCTGGAAGCCTCGATCGTGCAGGCCTGGGTGTCACCACCGGACAGGCCTGCCGACATCAACGACGAGGCGGAGTGGTTCCGGGAGGCCATGTCCGACATATGTGACGTGGCAATGCCCCGGGTCCAGCCTGGACGTGCCTCGCGCCAGGTGTACTGGTGGTCGCAGGAGCTGACGGCTCTGCGCACTGCGTGCGTGGCTGCGCGACGCCGGTACACCAGGCACCGCAGGCTCCGTATCAAACCTCCGGATACGGAAGCCATTCAGGCGGAGCTGTACGAGGGGTACAGAGCGGCGAAGACCGCCCTCCAAGCGGAGATCCTGCGGGCCAGGGGGTTGGCCCGCGAGGAGTCGCTGGGGACTCTGGACAGGGACCCGTGGGGACGCCCGTACAAAGTGGTGCGGGATAAACTCCGCCCATGGGCTCCCCCGCTGACGCAGAGTCTCCGGCCCCAGCTTGTGGAGGACGTGGTGAGCGCTCTGTTCCCTTCCCGAGGGGAACACACCTCCCCGCCTATGGCTCCGCCTACTGCGGTGCCCGATGCGGACCACACCGCCGACGACGACGACGATGCTCCGGAGGTGACTGAGGTAGAAATGAGAGCGGCGGTACGCAGGCTTAATGCCAAAAATACCGCCCCAGGACCCGACGGCTTACCTGGGAAGGCCTGGGTCCTGGCCTTGGAGGCTCTCGGGCCTCGACTTAGGGGGCTCCTAAGCGCATGCATGGAGAGGGGCCAGTTCCCGCTTCGCTGGAAGACGGGGAAACTGGTCCTCATAAAGAAGGCAGGGCGCCCTGCGGACTCTCCGTCCGCTTATCGGCCCATCGTGCTGCTCGACGAGGTGGGCAAGCTCTTTGAAAGAGTCATTGCAGACCGCCTCGTCGGCCAGCTGGTGCGGGTGGGGCCGGATTTGGCGGAGAGCCAGTTTGGTTTCCGCAGAGGGCGCTCTACGGTGGACGCCATCATGCGTGTGCGAGCCCTGACGACGGGGAATGCTGTTGCCCAGGGTGGGGTCGTCTTGGCGGTGTCCCTAGACATCGCCAATGCCTTCAATACCCTGCCCTGGAGTTGCATCAGGGAGGCACTCCGGTATCACCGGATGCCGACCTACCTCTGTCGTGTGGTCGAGGCCTATTTGACGGACAGGGCCGTCATCTACCCCGGTCACCAGGGAGTGTGGAACCGGCAAGAGATGTCGTGCGGTGTCCCACAGGGATCGGTCCTGGGGCCGCATCTGTGGGACATCGGATACGACTGGGTGCTGCGCGCCGACCTCCCTAGCGGCGTCAGCGTAGTGTGCTACGCTGACGACACGTTGGTCCTGGCGCAGGGGAGGTCGCACCAGGCGGCGGCCGAATTAGCGGCACGCGGGGTTGCGACAATCGTCGAAAGGATCCGGCAATTGGGACTCGAGGTGGCCCTGCACAAGTCCGAGGCCATGAGTTTTCATGGTCCTCGGAACGCGCCACCGTTGGGGTCCCAAATAACGGTAGGAGGGGTTTCTATCGGCGTCGAGTCGACGATGAAGTACCTGGGACTCGTCCTCGACAGCCGGTGGAACTTCGTGGAGCATTTCCGACGTTTGGCTCCCAAACTGGAGCGGGCGGGCGCTGCATTGAAGCGGCTCCTGCCCAATCTAGGGGGTCCAAACGCCTCCTGCCGGAGGCTCTACGCGGGGGTCGTGCGGTCCATGGCCCTCTACGGGGCTCCTGTATGGGCGCGCTCTCTGGCGCTGCGGCCAGCCCGCCGGTTGAGCGCGGCCCAAAGGGTCATGGCCATCCGGATGGTTCGGGGATACCGCACGGTCTCCTGTGAGGCAGCGAGCCTCCTTGCCGGATTGCCGCCATGGGATCTGGAGGCAAAAGCCCTCGCGCACGTATGGGAGTGGCGCGAGGAGGCGAAACGCCGGGGCGTAAGTCCGCTGCCGCGAGAAATCGCGGCACAGCGGACGGAGCTCCGGTGGGATCTCATGGCGTCATGGAAAGTACGGTTGTCGCAACCCAGTGCTGGGCACGCCACGATTGCGGCGATAAGTCCCCTCTTTGAGGAGTGGCTGGAGAGGCGCCACGGCGTCCTCACCTTCCGCCTGACGCAGGTCCTCACCGGACACGGCAGCTTCGGGAGGTTCCTGTGTCGGATAAGGCGGGAGGAAACGTCCGGGTGTCACCACTGTGTGGATCGCCCGGAGGACACGGTGGAGCATACGGTGGAGGTCTGCCCGGCTTGGGCAGAGCACCGCCGTGTCCTCTTGGAGGCGATCGGCGGCAGAGACCTCTCGCGTCCGGCCCTGGTTCAGGCCATGGTACGGAGCGAGAGGGCATGGGCAGCCGTCACCTCCTTCTGCGAAGCAGTAATGCTCGCGAAGGAGGAGGCGGGACGGTTGAGGGAAAGGCAAGTTTCGCGCCCTCTCGCCCCTAGCCGCCGCAGGAGACGCCCAGGGCGTCGGGAATCCCGGGCGGATTTCCGGCCACCGTAGGCGCGGGCTTGCGGACGGTGAGCAATGGGTAGCTCACCGTCCGGTAAGGACCAGGCCCGGGTCGACGGCGCGTTGTATTCCACGCGCGCCTCAAAGAGATGTCGTCAGCACATAGTAGGGGTCCACTAGGGCCGATGCCTGCTGGGGTCGCGGGAAGGTACTTATGGGTCACCGAGGCCCCCGCAACACAGGCAACAGGAAGGAATACGGGTGGGTTTTAGTCAGTAAGAGTCTGACACACCCTCCCGCTCCACCCAGAGCGGGAGAAGTTATTTGATGATTTCCCACCCAAAAAAAAAAAAAAAAATACATGCCTTATTAAATTTCCGACAAGTGGTTATGAAGGTGCAGTGAAAAAATTGGCAAACGTCCAAATACCTGCCCAATATCTCGCTGTTCTGATTAATTTGTCAATATTACTGAATTCATCATCTGCCTAGCCTTTTATCAACAGTTGGGGTCGGTCTCCAGTCTAACCGGTTGCAGTTGAATACCAGTATTTTACATGGAGGGACTGCCTATCTGACCTCCACAATCCAGTTACTGGGTAATACGATACCCCTTGATAAGACTGGTTTCCAGACTTTCAGGCTTCTAACTACCCGTAACGACTGTCAAAGATCCATGAATGACAGCCGGGACCAACGGCTTAACGTGCTTTAAGAGGCATGCAGGAGTCTTGGTGTTTAAAGATGGTCACCCATCCACGGACCAACCAAGGCAAACGTAGCTTAACTGGTTCGATCGAACCGTGCGCTGTTTATTTATTTTTATATATACTGTATTGTACACCACAAAAATACATAACAAAAAATAAATCAAACACTACAAAATATAAAATGCGGCCTTATCGCTTTCTGCGATCTCTTTCAGGCAACCATGGAATGGACAGTGATCTGCCTGGACATAAACGTGTAAGAATCAGTGCATTATTTGTTGCTGTTATTATTTAGCCACAATATTACTGAATTAAATTATGAAATATCACTCTGTAGTGCATCAGCATATTGAATATGAATTGCAATAATATCACTGAATTAAGTGTTGTAACAGTTTTAGCATCTAAAAATAAATATTCAGCATTACGAAATAAATGTTTGCAAGTCATATTCAATAATTTACTGCACTATAATCAATATCTTAGTAATATTTCATTTAATATTATAATTTACAAATTAACTAAAACAGCTAAATATTTGACAGCTATTTGCAATATTGTAACTTTCTGATTGCACTCTCTTATAGCCACCTAAGATTGACTTGCAGATAATACATAGAACCATCTGCCAACTCTTCAGGGCAACATAAAGCAACAAACAAACTAACATACGAACCCAATCATCTGAATCGTCACACGCTCGATAAACTCGTTTTCTATCAAAACTAATCAGTCTTTTCTCAACAGTTCCCTAAACAGCCATTCCCCGTCTGAAGAAACAAAACTTTCAGTTTTATAACCCTGCCCCATATGTTGCGAATTGTTCGAGTGTACAAGTCCAAATCGAATTTAACTTTCAAACTATTTATTCCAAAACACCCGCTGACAATTTTACACACATCTCGCTAGTATTTTACCGAAGGAGTGGGCAGAGGTGTATTAGTACTCTCATACATATTTTGCGAGTTATGAAGTTCCAGTTAATAGGGGATGAGTAAATTGCCTTGCCGTCAACCAGGCACAAAACAGACTGCTTTAACTGTGTGTGTGTGTGTGTTAAATTTAATTTGATGTATAATGTGTTTTACTTGAATTAAATGAATTTTATTTATTTATCGTTGAAAAAGTCCTTCTGGAAAACCGACCGTGTAATAACAACCCGGCCTGGAGATCGAACACAGGAACCCAAACTCAAGCAGTCGCATTTGAGAACACTCACAGAGCACGGAGACACCACCAACACTTTCCATACGAACCAAGCGTCTCAAAGTTTAATCGCACTAAGACACTGATATCGTACATGAAAGGGCCGCTTTCGAAGCCCTGACGGCTTCGAAAGCGGCCCTTGAAGGAAGTTGTGGGTTCAACATATTTTATTTGTAGGTAAGCCGTATCTGGATGCTGCCGGGGCGGCGCGGCTATTTCATGCACTGTACGAATATTACATCAACGAGGCAGTATTTCAAACTTTTTATTCAAATATAATTTATATTCAAAAACAACCCGTTGACAATTTTGATTGGAAAATACACAAAATACTACAAACTGTAGCTTATCAATAGAGTCGATTCTTTTCGAGTTTTATTAAAGCTATAGAATAATCCGCTGAAATAGTTTCCGAGTTTTAGAGCGTGAAATTCATTTCAAGCTTTGGGATGTGCTGATAAAAAGTTTTAAATTGATGGACTAGATTTTTTTTAAGCCCTTTTAAATGCAAATTGTCTTTGTCATTCAGACGTGAACTTTCTATACTGATTGATTGAGTGATTGAATGAATGTAAAGTAGATAATATAACACCTGTATTTACTGAAGGGGTAGGCTGAGATGTACAGCCTCTACCATTGAGTAATACATATATTATGTAGAGAGCAGTGGTGGCGGCTGCCATTTACGTCGGTCGTAGGTTCGAACCCTGACAGGCGCTCTACTTTGTATACATTATTTCATAACCACTGCTCTCAAAACGGTGAAGAAAAACATCGTGAGGAAACCGGCATATCCTAGAACTAAAAATTCGAAGACATGTGACATCTATTAACCCGCACTGGGGCCGCGTGGTATATTACGGCCCACTCCCTCTCACCGAGGGGAGGCCTGTGTCCCAGCAGTGGATATTATAGGCTGCTTATGTGTGTACCTAATATGTGTTGTGGCTAAGGAATAACAGCCGCACGAGTTGATCCATCAGGTTAAGCTACGCTTGTCGGGATTGGTCCGTGGATGGGTGACAATTTTTTTATCATCATTCATACTCCGCCATGTCTGGAAAGCACGTTAAGCCGTTGGTTCCGGCTGTCATTCGTGAATCTTTGTCAGTCGATAGGAGTCGTCAGAAGCTCAAAAGTTTGACAACCAGTCTTACCAAGAGGTATCGTATTACCCAGCTACTTGGTTGTGGAGGTCAGATAGGCAGTGGCTCCATGTGAAATAATGGTATTCAGCAGCAACTGGTTAGATAGCGAAAAAGCTTGGCAGATTCATCGTATGCATCTTTTTGAGGCTGACTTTACCTAAATATAGAATACGCACTTGTAGCCAGTCATGTTTAAGTCCCAAGGGCAAGTTTATTGCTATTTGTTTATTACCTCAAATTGCTGAGTATGATCCTCCGTTTTATCGAAAATACTGGAGCATTAATTTTGAAATAAATATATGGTAAAGTTGAGGATTAAGGCTCGTGCAGACTAGCGCGATATCGCGGGCGCGACAAGCAGCAATATGCCTGTCGCGCCCACGATATCGTCCCAGTCTGCACGAGCCTTTAATGTCAACTACTATGTCTGATGAAAACACGATTCCATAAAATTTTCTTGACAGAAAAAAATTACAAAGTTACCTCCAAATCGAACAATAAACCGCTAGTATTCAAAAAATACTTCAAGATCATAAAACATGAAAAAATTGCATAATAACTGAACTAAATATAAAGCAGATATTATGTTTTTTTTTTATTACCTTTATTTTCACTGTGAAAAGAAATTACCTAAACCATCGGTGCCTTGGAGCCTGCTCCCTGCCGCCTTGTCTCGCTTGCTCGCGTGACTGTGAGCTGTAGAATGCGAGTGAGATACGAATCTCTATTCTGGGCTGATACTGGGAAAAATGTCAGATTTTTCGATACCTCGGGGACTACTCTCTAAGTCCGTCAACGAAGATATGGGCCCGTCCGAAAGTAGTTGATCCGTCAAAACAAATTCAATTTTTCGAACGGGCACAGACACATTGCGAGTAGGGACAACAGTCAAACCGGTCCGTCATTTATTCTCAGTTAGGGCTCCGAAGTAATCTTATGACCGTAGGTGATTCGGAGTAGGAAACGCCCGTAACTACGGCTGAATTTACGGACTTAGTGCTTAGGGAGTAGTCCCCCTGCACCGTAAAGGAACTAATAATAATAATAAAAATTCATCAGCCAATGGCTTAATTGCTAAGAGCCTCGACGAACACCTAAGGAGGCTCTATAATTGTATGTGTAAATAGTGAAATAAAAGATACTTAATAATAATTCTTAATTCGCAGACCTTGAAGTCCATAGTGTTAGTAGTAACATGAAATATACTTATTTAACTATTATTTGTAATACATACAAACAAACAATGAACAAAAACATGTTCTTTGCCGGAGAGAAACGCATCGTTTCCGATTATTGGCGTAAAAACCATCTACCCTCGCATTGGCAAACATACCCGAAGCGCTACAAAACCGCGGCAGCCCTACAAGAATTCTGAAGGCATTATATTGTACACGCAGAGCGCTGTATGCCTTCTGCGTATACTTGACCCAGAGGCTGCAGGTGTAGAAAGTCTGACAATAGGCTCGAAAAAGCGTCATTTTAACCTCACAAGTACACCATGCAAACCTGCGGGCCAGCATATTACTTCGAACAGACAGCGCCCTACGCTCCCGCTATATTTCTAAATCATCACATAGGTGACCACTCGGTGACCCAGTGGCCCAGGTACACGTTAAATTTTGAGACTCGCTTCAAGGGCTAATGGATGCTACTGGAAATGCCAATACTCGTATCTAAATTTTGGGCTGACACGGTTGAGTCAGATTGCTCGTGCTAAAACTGCTAGACGTTGAATTGTTAAGTAATATATCAAATCAAATCAAATCAAATCAAATAATTTATTTGCATAATACATGTTAAGAAGGTGTTACAGGTATTAAAAGGTACATTGTATTATAACCTAATGAGGTGTGCAAATTAATATGTTAGGTACTAATCGCAACATTAAATATACACAATAAATTTTAAATTGTATTACATAAAAAATAGAAATGTCAAAAAATTAAAAATAATATAAGTCCGTAGCGTAAAGTAGATGCAACATACCCGTGATACGCCATTAATAATGTTGCTCGATTGGACACTTTTCTTAGGTTATAGAGAGCATAAGAATACTGGCTAAGTTTTTTGCATGTATTTTCAACGTGTGTTTTCCAGCTCATATTTTTATTTATCCAAATACCTAAGAATTTTGTGTGTTCTACTTCACTGATGGTTTCGTGACCGTAATGAATATCCGGTTTTTTATTGTTTGTTTGTTGTTCAAATGAAATGTAATTTGTTTTGTCAAGATTTATTTTTAAATGGTTTCCATTTAGCCAAGTTATTATATCATTTAAGTTGTCGTTTATTTCTTTTTCGAATGTCACGTCATCTTTACTTTTGATAAGGATTGTGCTGTCGTCAGCGAATAAAATCATTGGATTATTAATAGTTTTAGGCATGTCATTAATATATATAATGAATAGTAATGGAGCAAGAACACTGCCCTGCGGCACACCAAATATGCATTTTCTATGTCTAGAGACATAAGTCTTTTCAGTTCTTGTATAGGGGCAAATTTTATTTATGTATGTAATTTGTTGTCTATTAGTAAGATAAGATTTGAAAAGTTCAAGGATATTGCCTCTAATTCCATATTTTTCCAGCTTGTTTATCAGTATTTTATGGTTAACATAGTCAAATGCCTTTGACATGTCCATAAATAATGCAACTACAGGAGTTCTATTGTCAACGTTAGTAAGAACGTGTTCAACTAGTTTGTAGATAGCAGAGTCAATGTTTTTATTTTTCCTGAAACCATATTGTTCGCTAATTTATCGCTAATATAGTTTGGATAACTTATTTATTTCAAAAATATTGATTTGTACATAAAAAGAAAACAAATATATCTAATTAATTAATAAAAATAACTAAAACTATACACAAACTAAAATAGGGCGTCGTAAAATTCATCCACATCGCTGTCGACTGGTAATGTACCCAAGAGACTGGCGGCATTGCCACGTTGTATGGCAATGCTTAACCTCTGGCCAAGGTAAAAGCCAGCACTTGGGTCACGGGAAGGTAAAGTAACGAAGTTAACCAGCCGTTTGGAGATTTCATTTCCTTAAAAAGGCCACGGCCCGAGGGTTTCAACCCCAAACGGCACAGTTTGAATAACTGTGTGAATAGCTCTTGGCTTAATTCATGTGTATGAGTTATAAAATTTCCGTAATGACAGAGAGCCACAGGGACACATTTTCACTTTTTTCATAATTTTGTCCCGCTCCTGGGTAATTCCTCTGTATAGTGGGTAGATATAAAAACATAAATCAGTGGTACACTAAGGCCGTTTTTCCACCGCCACGCCAACGGGACGTCAACGAGAATAAGACGACGCCGACGGTGCCAAAATAGCGATAAATACATTTATTAGGGCCGCGTGTTCACCGCACGTCCATCCGTTATGTTACGTTCGGTTCGAATAATCTCATTTTTCGTTGACGGTGGCGGTGGATAAACAGTGTAACAATTATGCCGGAAAATACTCTATGAACGTCATTATTGTATTTGTTCTGCGCAGGAATCGAACCACTGACGAAACGATGTACAGCGGCTTGTGCCGTCAGTAGCCGGTGTCATTTATTGGCGATACAAAATAAAATTTGTGCATTATTTATACGTAGATATTGTATTCAAGCTGAATATCAATATTCAATACATTTTGATTTAATTTTGACGATCGTGTTCAGTTATCCGTCAATTCAGCACTGTCTTATACAGATAATATGGCTACACGGTCAGAAGGAGCCATTGTGATGCAAGTAGGGACCATGGCTCTGACGTCACACGTGTATTAGCAACTGGGTCCGATCGGTGAAATGTAACATGATGTGTAACATAAATTAATCGTCCAAATCTATAATGCATCATGAAATGTTACACAACAATGAATTTGTCAACGAATTTGCTTTGACAAGTTATATTAGTTATATTTCTTTTCATGTTTTACCTAATATATACTATACGTTAAATAAATGCGGGAATAGATCTTCAGAGTAATCAAATTCATTTGCTAAAACTAGAATAGCTAAAATTATAACTGGCGAAATGTGGGTGTACTAAGGCATACTTCTGCCTAACCTTTCGAGGTAAACAAGCGTGATGTTATGTGGAAAACTAGACTAAAGAAATCAAGTCGTTTTGCAGCAGTCAAATGTCTTTGCAGTGTTAAACAAGTTTGACAATCAGTTAACCCTTTATAAGGCACCCTTTATAGGGTCCTAGATATAATATTTATCATTTTTTATTTCCATACCCTTAGCAGTTTCCTAGATAACAATTTATTTACTAAAAATATTTATTTTTATTTTTTTTTAATAAAAATCATTTTGTCCATTATTTGGCCAGAGCCATACTAGGACTTATGGAATTCGTTTTTTTTACGTGTTGTGTTTGCTAATAAACTGTCAAATCACAGAGTGAAAAAGTTGAATTTGGCTGACGTTTCATTCAGCCGGCCCTTTGTAAGACCCACTCCAAAATATGGACAGGGCCTTACAAAGGGTTAAAGAAAAGTTAGTGTCGGTATCATCCAGTCTCTCCTTCCACAAATAAAACAGCCACTCGCAATTCCCAGATCACAAATTAAACCTTTATGAAAACAATAAAAAAGAATTGGCGTCACCTCCCCTGCCATTGGCTGTTTTAACAACACAACATAAATTTAAAAGGTTCAAATACAAGGGAGCCTAACAGTATAAATCGTGGGTTCACCTCCGGTACTTGGCAGGCGAATGAGCCACACTGAGATGTATCTTGTTGAAATTTAATTGAATTTCATTCATGCGTGATGCTAGGGTTTAATATTCAGGATGTTCACACGTTATGGTTTTGTTAGCTGAATAGTTTTTAGGCAGGGTTAAATACGATTAACCTTTGATAGGCTTCAATTGATTTTTGAAGCATTTAAGGCGCTGACAAGACCCAATTGACCGAAATTGGCTTCTCTTAAGAAAAAAAATTGCCAGATCTGTATAGTTTGTGATAGCGGAAAAATATTATGTTAATTTTGAACATATTTCTCAGAACTTGGTTGTTACGAAAACAGGTTTCAAAAAAAAAATCTCGACACAAACTAACGTTAAACTAACGTCTTACCTTGAGTTCCAATCCAAAATATCTGCATTAAATATCAACATACGCTACGCATTTCATTAATAACAAGAACGTCTTATTTGAATGCAGAACTTGGTTGTTTTTTATTTTCCATTACTCAACTCAATTTTGAGTAAATAGATAATTTCTTCATATTTTGCAATAAATTACAAGCGTTGTGTCATCGCGCTTCTCTTTCTTTTCTATGCAATTTGACAGTGACCGCGGTTTAGGTGTTGTCAGCGTCTTAAAGGAACTGAATTAAGTTTTAAAGTAGGTACAATCTTTAAGCCCGATTACCTTTTTCCACTCGTGCCATGGATTAACGTAAATTTTGGTTCCCGAACCATAGAATCAGTATGACTAAATTCAGGCGAAGTTCTCAGTTTAGTTTAAGGCATCTTCATCGTCTAAGGGGTCTTTACGTGCAGAATTATCTGTGCACATTTGTGTAGCATAATCAGCCTATAATGTTCCCACTGGGACACAGGCCTCCTCTTTGTGAGAGGGAGTGGGCCGTAAACCACCACGCGGGCCCAGTGCGGGTTGGTAAATGTCACATGTCTGAATTTTTGGTTATAGGACATGCCAGTTTCCTCACGATGTTTTCCTTCACCGTTTTGAGAGCAGTGACGATGAAATAGTTTACACAGTAAAGCGCCAGCCTGGGTTCGAACCTACGTACTCGTAAGTCACGGCCGTTCCTACTTGGCCACCGCTACTCTTGTGTACTCGACGCTTTTGTAAAGTGTTAAGTGTCGTGACGGTTAAAATCTTACACTTTTATCGGTTCTCTCATTCGCCAAGTGTGCAGAGGTATAACTGCGACAAGGAAGTTCGTTCTAAAAGACAGACAAGCACGTTAAATCAAGAAGCTTTTAATTTTTAAACGCACATTAAACCAAAAAGCGGTTATTTTTTTTCCTACTGCGGAAATTGTAGGTGTATAGTTCCCAGAATAAATAAAATCGAATGGCTTGCACCTAAAGTTACAACATCATCATCGTTTCAGCCAAAAGCCGTCCACTGCTGGACATAGGCCTCCCCCAAGCACCACCACTTCGACCGGTTCTGTGCTTCCTGCATCCAGCGGATTCCTACGGTCTCCACTAGTCATTGGTCCACCTTGTAGGAGGCCTTCCAACGCTACGTCTTCCGGTACGTGATAGCCACTCTAGAACCTTCGCAGGAGAACCAAAGTAACCGACATAGCCCTAAGAATTGCCAAACTTGGCAGTGGGCAGGGCACATTGCTCGCAGAACAGATGGTCGATGGGGCCGAAAGTTAAAGAGACATAGACCACTAATATCTTTAAAAACATTTCGTTTTCGAAGTAAATATAATAATGAACTAGCTAAAAGTTTGCCACGTAAGCCAATCCCAACAACACAAAGTAACAAACTTTAAAACTTCGTATCCTTGGATCTTCATTATCGCTCGTAGTTTACGCAGTTACTACGCTTCCTCATTCTCAAACTCTGCTTACCCTCTAGGGAGATATATTAGCGCACCAACACTTTCATCCTTATGCTGCGTTTACATTTGGGTAAGTGGAGCTGCGTTTACACGACACGTTGTGCTCGGTGTGAGACCGCTCACGAATTTTTAATGTCACGTAAATCCGTCCGCTGCTGCGGTTTAGGGATAAAGCTTGACGTTTCAAAACACTCTCTATAAAGCTTTGATTTCCTAGGAAAACGGTTCCCTCGTATTAAAATCGGGCGTCATTAAAATCTGTAATTTTTACCAGTATTTGACATTAAGGTGTCAAAAAACGCTCTGTATTTGGACAGCCGTTATTATGTGACCCTTCACCTCGTTCATAGGTAAAATAGCTTTACCGGGGTCGCCAAAATAAAAAGTCATTTATTCAATCCCACCCTTCACCACTTCCTAATGTTTTAGCTGGGAAGAAGAAGTGGCGCAACAAACGCCCCAGCCACACAGCTGTCTGTTCAGTTAGAAGAAAAACTGGATTCTATACAATAGTATGCAAAATAATTTACACTACGCGCAACACAAACCATTAAATTGTTAGCCATATGTCAAAAAACAAAAAAAAAAACACCGTAAACTAACTAACTACCTAAACTATACTCAAGCAGAAATAAAAACGTAAAGAGAACTTAATACCTAAAAGGCTTGCCGTAAAAGGCCAGGGGTTAGGTTCCTTAAAAGGATGGCAGTAGCAGCTTCCTCTCTGCTTACGTTAAAAAAATGGCGATCACCAATTCTGCTCAAAAGGAAAATAACGTTGTGGCATAATCTCCCCTTTTTTTTTTTTTTTGAGGGTGGGAAATCATCAAATAACTTCTCCCACTCTGGGCGGAGCGGGAGGGTGTATCAGACTCTTACTGACTAAAACCCACCCGTATTTCTTCCTGTTGCCTGTGTTGCGGGGGCTTCGGTGACCCATAAGTACCATCCCGCGACCCCGGATAATCTCTCCCTTGTCTATTAATAGTTGCCAGATCAAATTTAAATGTCCAGTGGACATTTAGTGACTGAAAAAAAAAAAAAATTTAATCTATATCTTCACCTTTCAGAGTTTTTGAAATAAGTAATTACCTATATATAGTGCAAAACCTTCTCCTCGGTAGGTTTACGTTAAGCTTAAATACCAAGTGCGTGTCGAACCACGCGCAATGAAAGGTTCCGTAGTTAGGATAAATTTATCCCAAGAATAAACTTAACATTTTAGTTGAAAAACATGTTCCCCCATACATTCCAACTGCAAATATAAGTTTTTACGCACAATATTGGTGCCGATTCCCTTGTACATAAACAAAACTAAATTTAAGTTCAGTGCATCTTTTTCTTTCTATTTCATTAAGAAAAGGACAAATTTTAGTTTAGTCCTGTCAAATTAATCAGCACTTGACGTAAATTGACGTAATTTTAGTAGGCAAGATTTTAATCACGTCTAAACTTGTATGGAGTAGTGACAAGCGCTGATTAATTTGACAGGACTGAACAAAAATTTATCTTCTGTCCTTTTCTTAATGAAATAGAAAGAAAAAGATGCACTGAACTTAAATTTAGTTTAGTTTGTGAACAAGGGAATCGGAACTATTGTGTGATTTACCATGCTATTTTAACACTATATACTTCTTATAAGTTTCCTGTAATCTATAAAAATAGAACTATACTTTAGGCTCAGTAGTTTCGGAGATAAGGGGGAATGGTCAATGTTCATCGTTCTTTAATAACTTTAAATTGTATTTTCTCCACTCACCCGTCACTATTAGACTACTTACTGCAGCAATGTGAACGCGCTCAAACGTGGACCCCTAAAATTTAATTAAGAACTAGTGCTCCATGCATTTAATTATCTCGGAATTAAAGATTATTTTTATGGACATATATGTTAATAGTACCCAAGCTTCAACACTTTTTAGGGTTCCCTAGTAAACAAGGAACCCTTATAGTTTCACCATGTCTGTCTGTCTGTCTTTTTTTAGGATATCTCCCTTGCACGTAATGTTGGAATGATATTTTTTTTCCTCGTCTATCCCATCGTTGTATAATTCGTTCAAAAATAATGTGGGTCTGTAAAAAACACTTTTCGATTCAACGACCCGTTTGCGTAATATTAAGCATTAAAGTGCTAATTTTTCTTAGAGTCAAGTGTCCCCCCCCCCCCCCTACCAGCTAAATGATTGCTTATGGATATGTACAAAAATTCATCCCTTTAGTACAAGTAAGTAGGTACAGTAATAATAGACCAACTTCAATTTACAGTTGGAGAATTGTCCGTTGCATATATCGAAGTATGAGAGAACATATTTTTCAAGTAAAACGTTAAGTTTGTTTTTTCGATAAATTCATCCCAACTTCCCAACTACGCAACCCTTCATTGTGCGTGGTCTGACACGTACTTGGCCGGTTTTTTGTGTTTTAACCCTGGCACTGCCCGGGCATACGCTGTTGTAAATTTTACGTAATAAGCTATCATAAACTAGAATAATATTATATTCTAGATATTCCGGGGTTCGATTCCCAGGTCGGGCAAAGTGTTACTGGGTTTTTCCACTAGGAATTTATTAGTAGCTGTCCGGTCTGAATTTGTGCCCGGTTGATGGCAATAGGTTCGCCCCCTATTACATGGGACTTAGACATAACTGGCAAAACGTGGGTGTACTATAGGTACACCTCTGTCTAACCCTACACCACGCCGCGCCTTCACCACGCCAGCCAGTCTATCCTGTAAAAATCTCACTGTGAAAGGTGAAGGTGAAAATCTCAGGTAAAGTGAACTGTCATTCCATTGATGCTAGAGATTGACACTAAGAGCCTGTCCAGATGAGAGGAACTGCGCGCGAGTCCACTCGCGCGCTTCAATTTATATTGCGTCTAGATACCGTAGTTTTACGCGCGTTTCTACGCTAAGAGGG
Source organism: Atethmia centrago (assembly GCA_905333075.3). Lineage (NCBI taxonomy): Eukaryota > Metazoa > Arthropoda > Insecta > Lepidoptera > Noctuidae > Atethmia > Atethmia centrago. Next base: position 26,839,683 of record HG995380.1, on the reverse strand, counting down.
ATTCTCTGCCAGTTACAAAATTGGAGTCGGATACAGATACTTTTATACTTTTTACAACTTCGTCAATAAAAAGTTCTGTGTCGAAGTTATCACGCTCCATTTCGAACCAAAAAATACATCGACTCGCCACGGACTCGCGCGTAGTACTGGACGCAGCAATGGCGCCCGAGTATCTCAACTCGCGCGGCGCTCGCGCGTAAAACGAGCGAGTCGAGAGTCCCGCTCATTGCACGCGTTTTACGCGCGAGGAAACGCGCGGCAGCATTTGGTCGGGATATATGTAGCTCCAGTATCTCGGAAACGCGCGAGTGTCTACGCGAGAGTGGACAGAGAGTGGCAGTAGTTGTGATGAAGGAGCTGAGTGACTCTCCATTTACACAAAATAATGATAGCGCTTGTTTAACTTATGAATCGGGCCATTGACTGTATCAGCTCATCCTTCAGCACACCTTGTTCGCGGGCTTGCGGACGGTGAGCAATGAGTAGCTCACCGTCCGGTAAGGACCAGGCCTGGTCGACGGCGCGTTGTATTCCACCTCAAAGATGTCGTCAGCACAAGTTTAGGGGTCCACTAGGGTCGATGCCTGCCGGGGTCGCGGGAAGGTACTATAGGGTTACCGAGGCTCCTGGCAACACAGGCAACGGAAGGAATACGGATGGGTTTTAGTCAGTAAGAGTCTGACACAACCTCCCTCGGGAGAAGTTATTTGATGATTTCCCACCCAAAAAAAGCACACCTTGTTAAAGACTTTCATGAATGTAAAACGTCACAATAATTTTCAGCAAACATCTGCGACGTTTAGCAGACAAGACTCAATCTATGTCTTACAAAAATGTTACATACCTACATTAACTAAATCTCAACACATTTAGTCAAAACTGAACTCCAATAATCCGTACACATTCCCAACAGCACTCGTAACTCTTCTAAAACCTGTAAAAATGAAATCCCAATTCCAAATATGAAGTATGAAATATTTGAAATGAAAATTTATGTTGAACATCGAAACATGGTAGCGTTATCAACTAAAAGGTTAATACCGCTCGGATATGAGGGTTGGCAAAAAAATCAATTACGATCATCCCTTGGGCCCGCATTAATCTCCCGTCGATTTCTGTGCTGACGTTCCAGAGGAAACAGAGTAATGAGATATGGTTTAAAATATTTTATCATTCCCCTGTCTTATGGAAAAAGGATGGCTGAAAGGGTTATGTTAAATCATATGGGTATTGTAACGGTTCATTTACACTGTGATTTGGATACAAGGGTTAAGCTAAATATAGCATATTTTACCCCATATTTAGTGAAGCATTTACTTTGTGTATGATTTCATTTGTTTGTTGGTTGCGTCATTTGTGAATACGATACTGATGGTTTAAGGCGCAGATATATCATTTTAGTGACTTTTAAATCCGTTATTTCACGTTTATATAATGCAAGTAAGTCATGCAACAAAATGTATGTTAAACTTGATCGCATACACATCAATTCTATATGTGAATATTTAAGTATTGTAGTAAAATACTTAAGCATAAAAAAACGATATTACTTTCAAACTACTTATGATATTTTTATGTTATTTTTGTATGAAACATTACTTTATTATCTATTTATTTATTTATTTAACAGTTTTTGTACACACATATAAACAGACAAGAAGAAAGGAACAGAAAAATACGTACACAGGTGATGCTTATTTCTATGGAAATCTCTTCCAGCATACCTGCGATAGGATAGTAGATAAAGAGATATAGACACCGTGTGTAAGAGTAGAAGAGAAAACAAAATACATAAAAACAAAAAAAAAAACTATTCGCTAATTTAAATATACAACAAGATAATTTACAGTTACATAAATACACACTTCTTAACTTCTTCTATATTTTTATTTGTATTTTTTTTCAAATTCTCGTTACTAAAAATAAATGTTCCCTGTGAAACCGAACAGCGGCTTGGCGGCGTGAGCGCGACGCACTTTTGTATGGCCAAGGTCAACGGCGATTACCCGTCCCTTATACAGAACTATTAGATAATTGTACATATTGCAGTAAATTAAATGAATACACATTCTAAATGTACTGAAGATCTTTCACCAGAACCCTGAAAACATAATCTCAATCTAAAAAAATCGGCCAAGTGTGTGCCGAACTACGCACAATGAAGGGTCCCGTAGTTGGGAAGTTGGGATGAATTTATCGAAAAAACAAACTTAACTTTGTACTTGAAAAATATGTTCCTACGTCATTTTCCATGTAATAGTCTACTCATGTGCCAAATTTCATCCAAATCTGGTTAGCAGTTTTTGCGTGAGAGCGTAACAAACAAACTCACTTTCACATTTACAATATTAGTTTGGAAGTTAGGATATCTATTATATTAGATCGAGACGTTACGATACAAAAAACCCGGCCAAGTGCGTGTCAGACCACACACAATGAAGGGTTCCGTAGTTGGGAAGTTGGGATGAATTTATCCCAAAAACAAACTTAACATTGTAGTTGAAAAACATGTTCTCCCATACATCGATATATGCCACGGTCAATTCTCTAACCGCAAATTTAAGTTGGTCGACTATTACTCGTTAACTTGTAAAGCCTACTTAGCCGTGATAGTTTTCCTTTTAATTTCATTATATGTACTACCGCCATGAATTTTTTCACATCTCCATAAACAACTATTTAGCTGGCAGGGGGGGGGGGGGGGGGGCACTTGACTCTAACAAAAATTAGCACTTTAATGCTTAATATTACGCAAGCGGACCACACCATGGGGAAGACGAGAAAATATCATCCCCACATTACGTGCAAGGGAGGTACCCTAAGAATTTTTTTTTCAAGAATTTATTTTAGCACTTTATCGGCGTGATTAATATGTATACCTAAGCCAAATTAGTAGTACTAAGCATCTCTGAGCTACAGCGGGGACAGCCAAACAGACAGACAGATGGCGAAACTATAAGGGTTCCTTGTTTACTACGAAACCCTAAAAATAAAGCAATCAAAAACACTTAAACCAATCCATATTTTATTCACGAAAGCACTAAACCAACACACCATGAATCCATATTAGCCTAAAGTGATCGAAATACGAAAAATATAAAAAGCAAAGTGCCTACACCGAAACGCCTACTTATGGAGTCACGTACAGTCGAGCAAAACACATAATTCACCGTGTATTTGAATAATACTTAATAATAACATAAGCAACATGTATCAGGGCTGACGTTAAAGAAGCGTTCTACTTGGAGGAAAAATTACCTCTTACGGGGTTAGTGATGTGACATCGGTTTTGGATATTTTAGGTTATAATTTTGGATATTACGCAGACATTTTTGAAAGTGGCTTTTAAAAATGCCGGTTGTATTTTTTTTTAACTGAAAAACCCTTTAATTTATTTGCGCTTTTATTCTTATTACAGATATTCTTCTGTTTGCTTATAAGGTCACATTACGAATAAGAAGCAACACTGAATAAAGTAAAGAATAAATTATTCCGAAATTCAACTTAATGGAAGCTGAAACAACCAATTTATTGTTCTTCCATCCCAAAATATTCCATTGAAATTTAAAGTGACCGATACGAAATTGAAAATATATATATCCCACCGCATTCCCGAATATAATGCTTAAAGAAACATCCAGTTAATATGCAAATGAAATCGTTAATCAAACTCAATTTCGTGCGGATTTATTTGTGTTTTTTTTCGGATACGAGAATCGGACATCACTAGACCGTATCCCTTTTACCTTTTATTAACACAACTCGCGTAAAATCAAACTGGAGGGTGATTCGTTGGAGCAAAATTATTAATGTTAGGGTGTAAATTTCTCCCTCCCTGTATGAAAATATATGGTTTGATTCGGGCACAACATCCGTTATTTCGGTACCTGTATTTGTCGTGACCTAACTTTGTCATTGTCACAAAATATGAAAATAAAGTTCAGAAAATCCACTCCTAGTAACATACGGTTTTAAAATCGAGTATACGGCATGAATAAAGCAAAATAACCACTTGTAAAACCACTAGTTCTCCCAGCGCATTGCTGCGTAATAGCAGAGGCTATATTGAACTGGTGTTATTCTTGCCTAAATTCACCTTTGTCTGCTTGCAAAACATTCAGAAAATGTCATTAAAATCATGCTTACCTAAAAAAACACGTAACAGTGCTAATCACAAAGCGGAAGGAGGTAACTCAACCATCTGTGAGTTCTATGATTCGGTTACTACGTAAAGAGAAAAAAAACGGTTGGGATTACTTGGCCAGTTTAAAACGGAATATTATTTAATGAGCTCAAATCAAATATTTAATCGGCAAAGTTAGAACAGAGGGCAAAACTAAAGTGATGTTGTGATAACGATTATAAAAATGTTAGAAAAACTATTGGATCGACATAAAGTGATTGCCACTTGTTTATGCCCTCAGGATGCAATTCAACCATCTGTGAGTCTCATGATTCAGATACTAAAAGTATACAAAATTAACAGTCTATTCTTGAGCTCAACGTTCGTCAAGAGCATATTGTTTATAATTAATTGCCAATAATAAAGAATGAACCTTCTGTCGTCACCTTTTAAGGTGACAAGTAGCAAGAGCGGGGCGAAGCATGTCGCTAGCGATAAAAGAAATAGCGAATGTAAATGAATACCGCGTATGTTTTCCTCGGAAGGGTGGAGTCAAGTTGTCATGAAAGAAAACTGTCACTCAAGTTACAACTTTAACTTATACCATCTCTTTTTTCATAAAAACTTGACACCTACAGGGGTTGTTCATACATTTTATTTGTCACCGTAGTTTTTTCGTTGAACGTAGCACTTTTTAGGGAACTGCTTTTATATCAGCAAGTCGGTAGATATTTGACGGACTATCTAAAGTGAACATATAGTCTAGGAACAAGTATTTATGTAAAGCACCTTAAGGTCAATGTTTGCTTGCACCTATTATTCCGACTACGTCATGTTCAATGTTTTTAATGAATTTTTCAGTTCGATGATTTGACCTGCTCCCGCTATGTGGGAAAGGAATTGGTTTGAAAAGGCTAATTATTTTCCAGGTGACTAACAACTTGTAGGAACGCTGACACATTCATATTGTATTCATTTCGTACGTGCAGCGATCGGCGAACGACGCGATTACCATCCGCATACGTACTACTATTGTAATACGTTTTGTGATTATAAGAAATATCCAAATTCTTCAGAACCTTTAATTTCTCTCCGTACACACACATCTAGAACATTATACACGCTAACACTCAAAAACTTGAAAGGGCGACTAACTATTTGCTACTAAAAAAATATCTTGGCAAGGATTAAATATTACTATATTACTATATTTTATTACTTTAAAATATATATCAACAAAAGTTATGTAATTTTTTTAATTAATTCACACAATCAATATAGTAACTACCCATTTTATATACTAATAATATAAAATAATTTCTTTGTGGTTGGTATGATACCATCTACAGTTATTGAACAATTTGGGTTAGGTTAGGTTAAAACAGTGACCATTAGCGCGCGAAGGCGAGCGAGCGAAGCGAGCGTGCCGCGGTAGAGATGCCGAGCATCAGATCCCACATATTGTTGGTGACTCAATGCCAATTTAAATTAAAACAAAGCTAACAGCTAATTATTAAGCTGCTACTGTATACTTAGAATTATCTTTCGCTGTAGAGGCCAGACTTTTGCTTAAAAAATAATTAAGGCCGGTAGCTTTAATTATTTTTAATCCCATATTCAGATTAATTAGTCGCCGCGTTAAATACATGCCGTTTGAAAATGGCTAAACATTATGGCTGAACTGTCGCTCAGAGGGGTAATCAAGACCTCTTATAGCAGTATTATTTCAATATTACTTCAGCGAGAGAAAGAGATGGAGCTATAAGTCCTGTATAGCTCCATCACTTTCCCACTGTAAAGTATATTATTATTTGTATTATAATAATACTGCTATACGAGGTGAGGGTTACCTCCCAGGAACACTTTCGACATCATATTTGTAACTGGAAACTGGACTGGAATGGAATTGATATGCTAATAGAACCTACGCGGACAAATTCTACCTAAATGAGGTCCACTATTAGTCACTCACGAGAGGCTCATATAAATAAACTCACACTCTTTTTTTACTAACACTTTCATTCTGCACAACTGTACTATTTGTCATTAAAACGAAGATTTACTCTGAGTGACATTTTACCATTTAACCTTTTGCCCAACCCAGAAATAACGATAATATCCATAGATTTAGATAACATCATAACCGTTATTTCTAAGTGTTGCCAATGTTAAATAATACATTCAGTTGCCATAATGAAAATACGTTTAAAAGTTTGTTACAATATTAATAATTTGTACTTTGACAGTGTTGCCAAAGTAGATTAAAATCAAAATGGGCACATAAAACATCTTAAGCTAGATGCACGGTTCCAATTGGTCGTTTCCTATATAGAAGAGCCGGCAAGAAACTCCACGGTTACTCTTTTATAAATAATTTACAATCTTTTCAAATTACAGTGTTAATAAGTATGGGAAGACAGTGTAAGCCTGTCAAGAAGTACCAGGCACTTAACAAAAAATAAATGGACTTCAAATCTAGTCTAGTAAGCCCACAACATTCTCACATTCACAAAATATAAAAGAATCTATGTAAAATATTATTAAAATAATAAAAACCTATTTAAACCAAATGACGCGTTTGCCATTACAACTGAAACAAGTCTTAATTAGTATCCTGTCCACAAAAGCCACTAACAAATAGTTTGATACCAAAATTGTACGTATATAATGTCAAATAATGAAAATATTGTGTCAAAGAAGTATGTATAAAAAAATAGAACATTAAAATCGTAATTTTGGAGCAGTTAATCGACATTTACATAGTTATGCCATTTATGAGGTACCAGGGAAGCCACATGTGCAGAAGGAATTATTGCCAAACTTCCTTGTCTTCAACGTAGTCTTTAATCTAATAATATTCGTTTTTTATAAGGATCCGTGTGATGTGAGTTTTGAACTTGCCATCGGATATTATAATTCGGTATGAAAATAATGTATTTTTATAAATTTTATCGAAGACATCACGACACTCACTTTCATATATGATTAATATGATTACATAATAGTATGAAATATTCTTACTCTATTCCAAAAATATTTTAACATATGACAAGACAGTTTTATCAAGAAAATACGTATCATAAATCTTAATGTATAAACTTATGGAGTAGGTAGATACCATTTTTGTAATTGAATAATACCATTTATGTACATTATACATTGAAATTGTTTTATTGAAATAATTGATTTACATAAGTAAATATTTACAAAATATTTTGGCCTTAAACTAGAGCTTGATATATAATTTTTATATTCTACCTAACCTAGGATTATACATGTATCTGAGAGTAATCTACACGAACTCCCAAATAATGTCAAGTTTGTATTCTGAGAGTTAGTGGTTCTTAGCATGCAGGACACAACCTTGTAGTCTAAGAATTAATTTCCATCACTTGAATTGTAAACGAGTTTCAATACATTAAGAATGAAATTTATGTGCTCTGACTATACATGTATGTCCCATACTATGTTTAAACGTCACACTACGCACATACAACATTATGTACGTACTATAATTATCAAGACGAACCATCAGGCGGGACTCTCAACAAGGCTATTAATTAGTACCGCCTACGCCTCTAAAGCCCAGTCCACACGAGCGAGCACAAACAGTGATTACTACCCTCTATCTAGTAATCAATTCTAGATTATAACATCCTTAGGTTAAAGGTGTCTTGTATGTTGAGTCATTTAATTCCATTTATGAGTTATATAACTCACCAGGGCAGGACACTTGGCTAGACGTGTTGATTGTTGAGTCATTTAATTTCATTTATGAGTTAAATAACTCACCAGGGCAGGACACTTGGCTAGACGTGTTGATTGTTAAGTCATTTAATTCCATTTATGAGTAACATTACTCACCAGGGCAGGACACTTGGCTAGACGTGTTGATTGTTGAGTCATTTAATTCCATTTATGAGTTATATAACTCACCAGGGCAGGACACTTGGCTGGATGTGTTGTTTGTTGAGTCATTTAATTCCATTTATGAGTTAAATAACTTACCAGGGCAGGACATTTGGCTAGACGTGTTGATTGTTGAGTCATTTAATTTCATTTATGAGTTAAATAACTCACCAAGGCAGGACACTTGGCTAGACGTGTTGATTGTTGAGTCATTTAATTCCATTTATGAGTTAACTAACTCACCAGGGCAGGACACTTGACTAGACGTGTTGATTATTGAGTCATTTAATTCCATTTATGAGTTAAATAACTCACCAGGGCAGGACACTTGACTAGACGTGTTGATTGTTGAGTCATTTAATTCCATTTATGAGTTATATAACTCATCAGGGCAAGACACTTAGCTTGACGTGGAGATGGCAGGTGGAGCAGAGCCCTAACGGAATGGTTGCCGAGAGACGGTAGTAGGAGCGTTGGCAGACTGACGGCCAGGTGGGTGGACGACCTACAGAAGATCGCGGGGAAGACTTGGGAAGGAGGCTTGTACTCAGCGGTGGATGGTAACAGAACTGCCAGTGATGATGATATTTTAGCAAAATACCACTTAGTGGTTGCAAGTAAGCTGACGGCTCGTCTGATAAATAGTTTTCACAGCTCCATGTGGGCATGCAATAACAGAGGCAACGCAGATGCGTCGTCGATCCAGAGATATAGCTGCAATCTTATGTTTGGTTGTAATAACACTGGAAAACCTTCGAACCGAAACACTGTAATTCAATTGGTGGCCATACATGGTATTTTAAATAATTAGTAGGCTTTTGGATCATTATTTCAATGTATGTATTTCTTTAATACAGCATTTAAACGAAAGTCTGACAACCAGTCTTACCAAGGGGTATCGCATGACCCATGCAGTTACTGGGTTGTGGAGGTCAGATAGGCAGTCGCTCCATGTAGAATACTGGTATTCAGCTGCATCTGGTAAGACTGGAAGCCGAACCCGAAATAGTTAGGAAAAAGCTAGGCAGATTGATTGAATTCGGAATTTAAATAACCATGTTTCGAGAATCCCGGATGAGCTTCTTCGCAAAGATGTGTTAAGTTGATGGAATAATAACCTAATTCCATGTTTATCTATCCACGGTTACTTTTTACCCGACTGTCTCAGGAGGGTAATGTTTTTCGAGAGTATGTCTATTTCTTTGGCACGCTCTGTAGCCTAAACGGATTGATGGATTTTAACATATGAGGTGTCCTTAGATTCGTGTTAATTGTGGAAGTGACATAGGCTATATAATATTTATAAATGGCATCTGCAAATACAAAAAAAAGGAGGGGAAAGATTTTTTTTTTAATTAATTGCAACAATATTGGTATCAAATAAAAGCTAATAATGAGTAATTTTCAAATATATTAATAAAACTAAAAAGCTTGAAATAAAATAAATTATTTAAAAAACAAAAAACCCGACTGCAAAAACACATAACTGAAAAGGGAAAAACAAGCATTACCTATAATCTATATAATTTTGGTCTTGCAGGCGGGGACAGTCGAATAACCTGAAATATGGTGTAACTTTTGATTGTCCCCGCCTGCGATACCAAAATTAAGCTAATAATGCTAATAATGCTTGTTTTTCCCTTTTCAGTTATGTGTTTTTGAGAACAGGTATTAGGATTGTGGCACTTTTTTTTTTTTATTGTGCAAGTGAAGCCGCTGAAAGAAACCTCCAATTACTTACAACGCACTTATAATTTATCAAGGTATTTATTTATTTATTTAATAATTAAACTTTTTACACACAAAAAAGGTACAAAGGCTGACTTAATGCCTTAGGCATTCTCTACCAGTCAACCAAGGTTGGTGAAGAGATTTGTTCGCAGGTGCTCTGAGAGGAACAATGAGGATTCTTTATTAAAATGATATCATAATGAAATATTAATAAAATAGGTAGACAAGTACATAAATAAGTTATAAACTTATAATGCACATACATACATATTTACTATAGCATATAACTATATACATAAATATACAAATTCAAGAAAGAGAGATGTTGAGATGCCTCTACTCTATTTATTTAGAAAAACCCTCTGCAATTTCCGCTTAAATGCATATTGACGGGTGGCCGTCCTGATATCTAGAGGAAGCGCATTCCAAAGAAGAATGGACTGAATATGAAAGGAAGAATGAACAAAGTCAGAAGTATGAGAAGGACAGAGGAGGAGAAGATTGTAAGAAGAACGTAGTTTCTTAGTGTGTGAAGAACATACATATATATTGGAAGTGAGACACAAGATAAGAAGGAGGAGTGGGAGAGTTGAGAAGGGAGAAAAGCGTGGACAAAGCACGCAAACTTCTTTTTTTGCGAATGGACATCCATTTAAGCTCAGACTTACGGCTCGACACATGGTCATATTTCCTAACGTTGAATATGTACCGGATATAATTGTTGAGCAGTGAGGGACTTGTGGCTAAGTAATAACAGCCGCACGGGTCGATCGATCAGGTTAAGCTACGCTTGCCACGGTTGGTCTGTAGATGAGTGACCGTCTTTACATACCAAGACCCCTCCGTGCCTCGGAAAGCACGTTAAGACGTTGGTCCCGGCTGTTATTAGTAAATCTTTACAGTCGTTACGGGTCGTCAGAAGCCCGAAAGTCTGACAACCAGTTTTTTCAAAGGTGTTACCCAGTAACTGGGTTGTGGAGGTCAGATAGGCAGTCGCTTCATGTCAAATACTGGTATTCAGCTGCATCCAATTAGACTAGAAGCCGACTCCAACATATTTAGTTGGGAAAAGGCAGGCAGATGATGATGACAATTGTTGAGCAGTCTGTCGAGCTTATTCAGCAAAACCGCGTTCAAGCCAAGGTAGAATACGTGGACGGTGAGCAATGGGTAGCTCACCGTCCGGTAAGGACCAGGCCCGGGTCGACGGCGCGTTGTATTCCACGCGCGCCTCAAAGAGATGTCGTCAGCACAAATGTAGGGGTCCACTAGGGCCGATGCCTGCCGGGGTCGCGGGAAGGTACTAAAGGGTCACCGAGTCCCCTGGCAACACAAGCAACAGGAAGGAATACGGGTGGGTTGTAGTCAGTAAGAGTCTGACACACCCTCCCGCTCCGCCCAGAGCGGGAGAAGTTATTTGATGATTTCCCATCCAAAAAAAAAAAGGTAGCATACGTCACCATAGTCGATGGCAGAGAAGAGCAAAGTCTGTGTTTAAAATTTCATAAACAATGAAAGGATACACAGTCTTTGCGCTGAACAATTGTGATACAGTCCGATTCGAATTAATTTCATCACATAAGATAACATAACATCACGCCTTGTTTCCCCGAAGGTTTGGGCAGAGATGTACCTGTAGTACACACACATTTCGCCAGTTATGTTTAAATCCCATGTAATACGGGGCGAGCCTATAGCCACCAATTGGGCACAAATCCACACTCCGGGTTCCTACTGAGAAAATCCACATAGAAAACCTGATAACACTTTGCCCGACCCGGGAATCGAACCCAGGACCTCATGCTCAGCAGTAGCGCTTGCGATCACTAGACCATCTAGGCAGTCTAATCTGATCAGCTTTCATCAATTAATGGACCAATAGTTACCTAACGCAACTCCAGTATAGCCCCAGCTTTAAACCCAAGTACATACATACATACATACATACATACAGTTATGTAGGTATGTGTAACACGTAATAAATCTTCTGTAACACACTGTAGGTAATGAAGGAACTTCATCAGATGCAAGGCGGGAGCTTTGTACATGTAATAACAATTATTGGGTTTTGCAGGTTGTGTTTCACGTGTTTGTGGAGCGCTGATGTGGTTTGAGCATTATTAGGTGCTTGACGTGAATATTAACAATATGCTAAACACCGTTATTTATTTGTGGGGTCAAATTTTGGAGGCCATTCATCAAAAAACCGGCCGAGTGCGTCGGACTACGCGCATAAAGGGTCCCGTAGTTGGGATGAATTTATCCCAAGAACAAACTAGACATTGTAGTTTGGAAAAAAAACATGTTGGACCATACATTCTAACTGCAAATGTAAGTTTGTACGCACAATTTTGAGTTATTTATCATGTTCTTTTAAGACCATAGATTTCTTATAGGTTTTCCTGTAATCTATAAGTCAAGAACAACTTTCTGTATTTTTTTTCCAAATTTGAATGTCAGCCTTTTCGGAGACAAGAGGCCCTATTTTCATAAATAGCTTTAAAACTATTTATTTTAAAATTATAAAAAAATATGATGATAGGAATTGTTGTGAGACCCTCACAATAATTCCTTTCATTTGCTAAATCACACGGTACGGTTTAAAGTGGCCCTCATATTTAAAATTCATTTATTTACGTTACACGTCCGTGTTTGGATCACAGAATTTCATATGTGACCCAAATTTAAACCGGTCCAGTAGATTCAGAGCAAATCGACTGTGACAGATGGACAGATAGACAGACAGACACACGAGTGATCCTATAAGGGTTCCGTTTTTCTCTTCTGAGGTACGGAACCCTAAAAAGTTTGCATTCGGAAAAATATGTGAAAATTATTACATATACCCACTTCCTTTAAAGATGTTATTTACAACGTGGGTTGAACGTTCTTCGTATTCCTGTTATTTTATTCTATAAGCTTAGCTGATGCAAGCTGGCTTGGCAGCTGTGAGTAGTGGAGACACCCTAGAAGGATATAATATAAAGTGACCTTATTAGTGATGTTCTTCAGAAAGATCAGACTGGTAACTAGCATGCGTGTATGACCAGATGTATGAACGTAAACGAAGCGCAAGGAGTATGTAAGGAACGATCTTTATATACTCCTTGTGCTTCGTTACCACCTGCCACGAGGCAGGTGGCGTTCTGTAGTTTCTGTCTACCCCCAGGAGAAGAAAGCGGTGAGTTTATGTATGTCTATCGCAAGCTTAGCTGTGTGGCTTCAATTCAATAGTGCAAACCATGGGCATTTGCCTTGCCATACTCCTAGGAGCTTACACATACACACACTCACACTATCTTCAGCTAAAATCTTCCTAACAGTCAAACACGTCACACAATTTATCAACTACCACACACATTAATCAATTGTCTGTCGCTTCACGCGTTCCTAATTCCGCGTGTCTCGTGTACCATCCGTCGCGAGTTATTAATTCCTCGCAGGTGTAAACGGATCGTTACTTTTAGAAACTGCGTAAGTAATGCGACAGGTGCTGGAACGATTCTTCGGGTATCTTTATATTGTAATCTCAGTCTTGGAAAGACGTTGGAGTTAAAGGGATTTAAGAATTTTGCGAGCAAGCATGCTGATGAATGACTGAATTTGATCATTCGCTTTTTTCTGTTAGAGAAAAACAAACTGAACCAAAATACACAATAGACTTATGTTAAAATTTATATTTATTTTTAAAAACATGCAAAATCATTCCCTGTTTAATTTATCTTTTCAATATATGTCCACCGCTGACCACGATCCCGTTTACTTAACTTATAAAAGTTGCTTAAAGTTAATTAACGATTAGCATCTGCATAACCATACATTTTTTACCTTTATATTTGTCTTAAAAAGCAATATTTGTAAGTAAGACTGTTTATAGGTTATTTATACGCCTTACCAGTTCGATAAGTAAATGTTTAAAAAAAAAACATGATTTACCTCCACCAACAGGCCCAGAATCACCATTATTTCAAACCATAACACAGCCCCAATTTTGACCATAACTCCAAAAAAAATGTAACAACGACTTACCCTTGAAGTTTCCCCGTAAATTACCTCCGGAAAAGGCCAAAACAAGCCGAGAAGAAACGACTGAAGTTGTTAACTCTTTCCATGGATTTATTGGACGCCATCTTAGATTTAGAGTTGATTCGGGACGTATTTTAACGGGCCATAGAAGAGATAAGAGATATGGAGTTTAAGGCATGGAAACGGATGGTATTTTTGGAAGGAGTTTTAAATACGTCATACGTTTTAATTTACTTTGGAACCTTATGGTGCCTTTGGAACCTTATGGTGCCTTTAGAACCTTATGGTGCCTTTGCTTGGCAAAGGTCTTTTCTATGGTTCCCCATGTTTCTGAGTTATATTTTCTGGTATTTTTTCTATGAAATCGTCGTTGGTATCACGGCATTTCAGTGAAGATGTCTTTTAAATTACACTAGCGTTTTTAAGAGAGCTTTCATTTTTTTTTTGTAGTCTTTGTTAGTATGTGACGTAATGGCTCGATCGCCTCTAATTTGAACATCAGTAATACTCGTAATACTAGAATATTAATTTTGTATAAAATCAAGCGCTTTTCGCCATCAAGCGAATAGGTTTGGCGAGTAAATCTGTACAGAAAAAAAATGTAATAATAAATAAAAAAATAAAAAATATCTCTTATATCAACTTCATCTTGAGATGTTTACTTATGCTCAAAACAAAAAAACATATTTGTGTTTGTTTAAGAGGCCGAAAACAGATAAAGCGCGGTCACTGTCGGACTGCATAATAACGAAAGAGAAGCGCGATGACACAACGCTGGTAATTTATTGCAAAATATGAAGCTATTTACAAAAAATCTATTGATTAGATAAAAAAATTAAAACATTATTATGCTAATATGTTGCTTGTAGAATAGTATGACAAAAAATCAGAATGATTGCATGTATATTAGTATGATTTGTAATCGTTAAAATATTTTTTTACGATACGATAGAAAAAAACACGAAGATACCTCATCTTCGTGTTTTTTTCTATCGTATCAAATTAGTTGTATTATGGTTTCAACACACTATCTACCTAGCATATATCCTGAAGAATATCATATTTTTTTTTAAATTTTGTTTACTGCAGTGGATCATATACTTTTAGGCATTTATAAAACTTACAAAATTTGCGTTTAGGTCCTGTAGTCCCCTTAAGAAAAATTACTTTCGTTGTAATTTACCTTTCACACAAGTAACTTTTCTAATACCAACATTAAATAGACTTTCTGGTACACTTAGCTCATTCACACTTTCACAAAAGGGCACACGTGTTTATTTAAATTAAGTAAGTAAACATCACTTAAACAACATTAGCAAAGTTAAGTTAAGTAACATAATTTTCCAGCTCATCTAATAGGTAAGTTGTTGCCTGTCTGAATAACTTAAACACTTAGATGATAGCGCGATATAGCGATGAAATATTGTTTACAGGTTTGTTAAAACGAAGGTTGTCGCTGAAAACCAGCCTTCTGACTTTCTTTCGGACAAGAGTCGCAGTACCTACCTACTTGTTTTTAAAAAAAAAGAAGAATTTTAGGCATATTTTTTATAGGTAAACATGTTTTCTTTCGAACTTTCTCTTTTAATATTTTATCTACGACAATGGTGCCGATTCCCTTGTTCACAAACTAAACTAAATTTAAGTTCAGTGCATCTTTTTCTTTGCATTTCATTAAGAAGAGGACAGAAGATAAATTTTAGTTTAATCCTGTCAAATTAATCAGCGCCTGTCACTACGACAGTGAGACACCTTGGTTGGTATAGTAGCTAGTCAGCTAGTCATCTAATATCATGGTGTCTGGCTGTCGCTCAAAAATCATTGATCAAATCCGTTAGCAGTCGCCCAATGTAACAGATTTGATATCCTCACGGGAAAACGCACAACCACATCACAGCTACGTAATACCTGCCTGAAATATTTGCCAACTATTAAACTTCAAGCATTACTCTCTTTCGATAACGAGTATTTCATTTCATCGCTAAATAAAAGGGAATCAACTGTCCAGCAGGCTTAAAATGACGCTTTCTATTTCTTCGAAGACAAGACACGGCTCTTTCTATACAAAGTGACATTTCGTTTCTCCTTTTTTGACATCCCACCGTAGAAATCCTTCTATATAAAAAAGGACCTAGACAAAGATCGATGAAACAAAAGACAAGATGACAGATTGTAAAAGGATTTCTACAGTGATATGTCAAAAATAGAGAAACGAAATGTCACTTTGTATAGAAAGAGCCGTGTCTATTCTTCGAAGAAATACAAAGCGTCATGCTAAGCCTGCAGGTGTATCAGGAGACAAAGGCGGGAAGAAATATTGGTTTTGAATTTGGATTGTAATTCATGTAAAAAATTAAAATCACTTTTTCACCCGTGTGAATCAGTGAACATTAATTTCTGGAGCTTAGAATCTGATATTCTGATTAATCAAATTAATGCACCAACAAACAGCACATGACATACCTTCAGTACGGTATTACACACAAACTTGTCGTTCCATTTTGTTATTAGTGAGCAGGTGTCAGGCCTAGCTTTAATTAGTATCATCCTCTAATCGAAGCGAAATTGTCAAGACACGAACATGTCCTCCGTGATAAATAACGGTAGGGGCCATGTGTGGGGTGTGTTTGTGTTGGAGTGGGGTGTATATGTGTATGTTGGCGTTAAAAGGTGGGTACTGTTGTAATTTATAATTGTCGCTTTAGAAATGGTTGGAGTGTGGGTTTCGTGGTTTAATGGGTGGAGTATTTTCTTTGATGGTAGTTGCAAATTAAAAAAAGTATAAACATGCAGTTGCGGATATAAAAATATTGATAGTAGGTACTTGACTAGAATTATTAGAAGAAAACACGGTATGTTGACTTTTTATAGGAAATATCAAATGCTGTCTGGAGCGGTGAAGCTCGGAAAAATTGATTTTGCGTAAGGCTGAGCACGGCTGCAGATACTAGATAAGTTATCATTTCAACCCCTAGACCGTTCTAGGGTTATTTAACCATAACTTAAGCCACAGCCTGAAAACACAACAGAACACTACAATTATACTACTACAACAGAACACTACAATTATACAAAAAAAAAACTAGTATATGAGAATGATGTAGCACAGGAACGTTAAATACATATTTTATATAATCCCCACATACATTCTCTGTTCAACTTATATTTTTTTCACACTTGGCACGGTCGGCACAATGCCGTTGTAATGTATGTGTGCTTTATTTATTTATTGTCAGATCACTGGGGTACGAGTTTGCAGTTTTTACAGGATTTTGGGTTAAAAGATGATCGGGGATATTACAAATGTGTAGATAGAAAATAATATTATGCTATTTGAGATAAGACCAATTACGGTCTGTAAACACATAACTGCATCCGAATGAAGAATGATCATTTTATTTTGGACAGATTCAACTATATTTTGGGGTAGGTACTCGTAATTTTTCACGATTTGTATGTGTGAAAACGATCTTAATTATATAAAAATTTAGATAAGAACAAAAAATAAAAATTAATTAGAAATCAGGCTCAAGTTTCATCCATGTGTAAGTGATTGAACTGTGAGATGATTATTGCAAAAAATGCTTTAAGTAAAAATAAATAAAGTACTCCCGGACATTATTACCTCATACATATGATTGAAGATTGAATGAAAGCGGTTGATACAAGCTACCGTCCAGATAAATCCCGACGAAAGAAAAATGAATAAAGTTAGGTGATTTGACACAACTAGGGCAGTATCTGACAGTGGGCTGTAGTTGAGCGAGTTAGTTGATTGATTAGGCCTTTTTATTCCTTTCTGGGACAAGCTAGAGCCTTACGAAGCTCTTAGAAACGCGTGCAAATTATGCGATACGAGCATAATGTAGGTAATTAATTAATTTTTAAGTGCCTATTAATCACACTTGCCGTTTTCATAAATTTCCGAGTTAAGTTTTATGTGACCTCTTTTTTATGTATGTTATATGTTTATTAATAACAAGAAAATGTAGAGCATGTTAATAAAAAGTTGAAGTTTTTTAAACACGTAGTAGTGATATATTCTTGTTAAAAATTATTCAAAACTCCTTTTTGCAATAATGCTCATGTAACGGTTCGAACAGTGTATCATTTCAAACACGTTCTACTTCTTTTGACATCAGATCACCTTTGTGCGCGCACTCCACTTGAGTAACGACGCATAGGTACGACATTTTGATCTGTGCACTGGATAAACTCGATGTTGTAGATATTTATCTATACAGACATAATGTAGAGGCGTTTAGTAAGACGAAATGTTTATGCCTCTGAAGACCAGCGGAAGAGAGATATCGACAGCAGGTGAGATCACCTCAAGAGTAAGCCTCCTTCCAACATACAATACCATTACCACAACGGTATTCTAAATTAAAATTCAAATAATTTATTTTCTCTTCACAAACAATGACATGATAAATATTTAAAACAACCCTTAAAACTACGTGACAAAGTTTGTGAGAGACTGGTGTCTGCACTAGCAAAACCTGTCTATCAGATCACCCAGATCACCAAGGTCCCACGACAGATCACCAGACGGAGTGTAAACATAATTAGTTATACAGTAAAAGTGAAGGAGCTGAGCATACGAATATAAATCATATATAAAAATAACATAGCGTACCGGAAGACGTAGCGCTGGAAGGCCTCCCACAAGGTGGACCGATGACCTTGTGAAGGCGGCAGGAATCCGCTGGATGCGGGAAGCATAAAACCGGTCGAAGTAGCGGTGCTTCGTGCAGGTGCGGCTGAAATGATGATCATAAAAATAAATCATATTCTGACATGATTACACTGTGCCCGTACCTGCACAGCCAAAATAGGAAATCAGCATGGAATGTATTGTTAGTATTAGGCCACTAAGAACCTAATAACTTTAAAGTCCTGTTTCAAATAAGTAAAATTAACTAGAAAAATAACTTAACAGCATCAAAGACTCCATCAAATAAAAAATATATTATCAAAGTAATCTAAAAGTACCTAATTGAATAATCAATCTACCTAGCCTTTTCGTTGGGGACGGCTTATAGTCTAGCCGGATGTGTATTTTACAGGGAGCGACGGCCAATTTTACCTCGAGAACCCAGTAACTGGTAAGACTGGTTGTCAGACTTTCGGGCTTCTGACTACCCGTAATGACTGTCAAAGATCCACGAATGACAGCCGGGACCAACGGCTTAACGTGCTTCCTGAGGCACGGAGGGGTCTTGATATGTAAAGATGGTCACCCAAAAGTGACAGTACCTTATTGAAAATTTCATTGAAATACCCGTAGATGAAATAACCGGAACTTATCCGGAGATGATAATAAACTATATAAAGAAAAAGAAAAAGAAAGAAAGAAAAATTGTTTATTCTGCACAAACTAAACGCACATTACAAAAATTTACGTAAAATAAACACATATACAAAGTAGCTAAAAGCCTCGTAATCAATCTATTTAAGTTTGACAATCCTGTCGATTACGTAATATTTACTCTGTGTTGCGACACTGGCAGATGACAACCAATGACATAACATACAATCATAACAAAAACAGAATGACGATTACAGAGAGAGGAAATAACTACTATTATAACAAATAAACAATTATAGCTAGAACAATTAAACAGCGCGTCGCATCTGTGCAAGAAAAGGTCGTTGCTCAGCGAAATGCTGTGACTTCGGACAAGCCTATCGTCAACAGCGCTGATTATCAGCAATTACCTACTTGTCGAATGACGTAATGACGTCCCCTGTGTGAAGTAATAAATCAGGTAAGTGAAAATTTTCCACAGAAATATTTGTGATTCAAGCTGAATAAAGTATGTATATATATATAATAAATATTTATCTGTAACAATGCGTAACTTTAAAAAATAAAAAGATACATCATAAACTAAGACTATAATACAATGAAAAATAATAAGAATAAGTACTAAGTAAGTAATTTAATTACTCAAGGCGTTGTGTTAAGTGTGGTGCGTATTTATGCTATTTTATAATTATAGTAACAATATATTATTATTTCGTTACACTAACAATATTCCATGGCGATATTATTTATTTTACGTGCACACTGAATTTTATTCGTGTTTTTAATTCCTGGTGAAGTTTTAAAGTTAATTATACCTGTCCTCCATTTAATATTAGTGACGTCTGAGTAACAATCATGCTAATTATAAAGTTGAAAACAGAGAAAACTCTAATTCAAAAGTCAAAAGTACGGCACGAGGCAAAACTTGTAGGAACATGATATAAAAAGAAACACGAGGAAGATAATGACTGGTTTGTTATTGTAAATTATAAAGTTGAAAACAGAGAAAACTCTAATTCAAAAGTCAAAAGTACGGCACGAGGCAAAACTTGTAGGAACATGATATAAAAAGAAACACGAGGAAGATAATGACTGGTTTGTTATTGTAAATTATAAAGTTGAAAACAGAGAAAACTCTAATTCAAAAGTCAAAAGTACGGCACGAGGCAAAACTTGTAGGAACATGATATAAAAAGAAACACGAGGAAGATAATGACTGGTTTGTTATTGTAAATTATAAAGTTGAAAACAGAGAAAACTCTAATTCAAAAGTCAAAAGTACGGCACGAGGCAAAACTTGTAGGAACAGGATATAAAAATAAACACGAGGAAGATAATGACTGGTTTGTTATTGTAAATTAATGGAATCGGTTGACCTTTTAGTTTAGTTTAATAAATTGTGAAGTTAAGGTTATTCATAACCCACTAACTTATGATTACTGTGAGCACAATAATTATTATTTATTATATTATTTACTATCATTCGTTGTCTAAAACTACAATTATCTGTTTTGGAAACAGTCAGCCAATTATTATAACAGCTAAAATAAAGTTTCTGCAGAACTGATCAGAGACTAAATCAAACTCACAGAATGTCGTAAATAAATTATCATCTTGTTTGTGTGATGCGTGTCTTGAGAAGCATGTGTGGTGTGACTATAAATAATAGGCTGCAAAAGACGTGATAAGGCAACGGTGCGGTTTAAAGGAAGATGTAGTGACACAAATTGAAATGAGTATGCTTAGATGGATTGGTCATGTTGAGAAGATTAAAGAAAGGTAACTAACAAATTATATTTACAAGGCAGATGTGAGTGAAATGCGGGGAATGGACGCCCCAGAAAGACATCTAATGACCTCATTGGTGATGTTCTTCAAAAAGGTCAGGTGCGTAGTACTCGCAATCGGCGTGCGTGTATAACCATCTGGTCATACAGGCACGCCGGTTGCACTCCTTTTGCTTCGTTTACACGAACACTTCTATAGTTTCCGCCATGGGAAGAAGGCGTCAGTTTAAGTATGTATGTGTATGTATGTATGTATGTATGTATGTGTATGTATAAAAATAATGTATAAAATGGTTTCAGTCTTATTTACTTGACAGGAAGCAGATAACAAGAGTATCAAAGTCGAACCATATGGCAAATAGTATGGATAATTTCGAATCCGAACCAAGAGTTAATCATTGCGGTGCCCCTCAAGGAAGCATTCTGGGGCCGTTATTGTTCCTTCTCTATATAAACGACTTACCAAAATCAATAAAACATCAGTGTGGTCAGTTTGCTGATGACACCACCATTATTATGAAATATAAAGATCAACAAGACTATGACAATGAAATTAATCAAACATTGAAAAATATTATAAAATGGTTAGTTAATAACAAACTAAAATTAAATATTGTTAAATGGTCGTACTCCACTTCAAAACATGTAAAAATAAACCTGTCCATCTTCATATCGCGTACAATAATATTAGCGTAAATCAAGTACATAACACAAGGTTTCTAGGGGTAACACTTGATGAGCACTTAACATGGAAGAATCATATCGAGATACTCTGCAAAAAAATCAACCAATTTGTATTTGCGCTAAGGTCGAAGATGTAACGTCGAGAGAAACCTCCATAATGGTGTATCATGCCTTTGTCTGTTCAGTTATTCGCTACGGCATAGTTGGGTGGGGAAACTCTTCAGAAATAGATCGAATTTTCATTGCTCAAAAAAAGAGTATCCGCGCAATTTTTAATATGGAATGGTCTGATTCGTGTAGGCTTACATTTAAGTCACATAACCTTTTGACTGTACCTTGCATATATTTCTTTGATGTTGCCAAGTTTCGGAGATCCAATCTTGCATTATTTGAACGAAGGGATAATATAAATAAAAGGAAAGCTGCGCATTTAGATTTCAAGACACCTGTTCCTAAGTTGTAACTCTTCCGAAAGAGTTGTATCTACACTATCCCCTAATTTAACCCAACTACCCTTCCAAAAGTTTTGTTCGGCCCTGTGGAAGTGGCTGTTGCAGGAGTTTTTTTACTCAATTCGCGAGTTTTTTGTAAAATGTAATTTTTTTCCTCTTGATCTGGCATCAAAATACAGACATAAGTAATTATTTAAGTTAAGTTTTAATATGTTAAATATATAGTTTTATTTAATGACATGGTAAAAATGGAAGTGTGTTGTATGTATAATATAATAATTGAAATAATATTTACATTTTAAAATGAATATAATGTAAATAATATAAATTGAAAATTAATGTACTTCTTTGATTTGATGTAATGTTAAATTGATTTTGCATACCGTTAATACATGTAGCACTATGCAATGATATGAACACCTGTATTCTATATTCTATGTAATGTAGTCGATTCACACTTAATCAAAGCTCTTTATGGATGGCACTTAGAACATAACTGGCGAGATATAGGTAACAACTTATGTTGGCGTCGTACTGAAGTTTACTTCTGCCTACCCATTCGGGATAAAACAGCTGTTGCCCGCGCATACCGTCTGCGTATATGCTGTATTTCATTATTTTTAATACCAATATTATTATTTTTAATACAATAATTACGAGCAGTGGTGGCCCAGTGGTAACGGCTGCGACTTACGAGTTACAACTCGTAAGTCGCAGCCGTTAGAATGTGCAAGTGAAGTGAATGTGAAAGTGCCTGTCCGGGTTCGAACCTACGACCTACAGGTCGTAGGTTCGAACCCGGACAGGCACTTTACTTTGTATAGTTATTTCATCACCATTGCTCTCAAAACAGTGAAGGAAAACATCGTGAGGAAACCGGCATGTTCTAGAACCAAAAGTTCGAAGACATGTGACATCTACCAACGCGCACTGGGCCCGCGTGGTGGAGGGAGTGGGCCGTACCCACTCCCTCTCACAGAGAGGAGGCCTGTGTTCCAGCAGTGGGAAAATTATAGGCTAATTATAATATTAAATAATAATTAAAAAATTATAGGCTAATTATAATTATCAAAGAACAATATGGCTTTCAGAAAAACAAGTCCACTACTTTGGCAATATTCTCCCTGGTAAAGGCTGTAGTTACTAATATCAATAATAAAAATCTGACCACGGGGCTATTTTTTTGATGTCTTAAAAGCCTTCGATTTAGTTTCTCACAATCTGTTGCTCAAAAATCTTGAACTTGTAAGTATCAGGGGTCCTACACTTCAGTGGATAAAATCATATCTCAGTAACCGACAACAACGAGTCCTTATTGGAAAAATTGATGAAAATCAAATCAATAATGTAATACAAATATCCTGGATGAAAAGCCTTCCTTTTCCAGGTCCTAAGCTTACTTTCTGCCAAATTTATTGATGATCGGTTCAGTTGTTTAGACGTGAAATCGTGAAATATAGGCAGACAGAGTTACATTTGCATTTAGGTATAATACTCGTATTAGTATGTATTGGAAACAAATCAATCCGATCCAAACACTGCACTTACCACTCAATTCCCTGTAATAACTGTCCACTATTTATTAAACGCGTACATCATGCATCATTATGTTCTGACAGGCTGACACTACCCCATGATTGATAGCCAGTCAACCAGTATGACAAGACCTGTCAACTTTCCATTGTCAGCTAACAATAGCAAAGGTACAATGAGGCAAGTTAGGTTGGTTTGTATTTTTTTATTATTATTAATATTATATGTCGGAAAATCCTGAGGTGTAAATAAAGTTTCCTCATGTGGGTAAACCTGGTATATTATAGTATATTGTGGGATAGTATATTGTTGGGGATTGATTTAGTGGATTTATAGACACATGAGGAACAGGGTGTAAAATTCACTCATCCTCCATTGAAAAAGGAAGATCCTCCGACCAGACGGGTGTCGTATCTGGTGGACAACTGCCCGATGGTTGATGTCGGGATGTTGTATATATGCTAGTTGCGTGGTTAACTCTGCATGCGCGATGCAGGATTTTGCGTGACGTCAGTATGCTACGTAGTTCGCATGTGGCGATGTAGATGCCGCCACAGATTTTGATTTGTACAACGTTGATAGCCTTTACAGTGTCATTTAATGGGGGACCTGGAGTTCTAAAATACAGGCCTAGGCTTAGTTTAGACTTATGTCAAAAATCTGTCAAGATTAATTTTTAGAGATAAAATAAACATGATTTATTAATTAGCCAAGCCTTGTATACTGGGCAAACAGTAGATATGAATAAGTCTGTGTTTAAAGTGACTTACCTACTTTGGACACAGTTATAATTTGAAAATAAAGAATGATACTTTATTAAGGTCAAATTCGATCAGTCTCATTAATGAAAGCTTTACATTCAAACTGAATCACATTTTTGTCTATTGAAAGACTGTGGAGTCTAGAGAGCAGTGGTGGCCCAGTAGTAAATGCCGAGACTTACGAGTTGTATGTAGGTCATGGGTTCGATCCCAAATAGGCACTTTTGAACCAAAAATTCAAAGACAAGTGACATCCGCCAACCCGCACTGGGCCCGCGTGGTGATTTTCGGCCCACTCCCACTCACAGAGAGGACGCTTATGTCCCAGTAGTGGGAACATTATAGGCTGATTATGATAATTATATGATATAATGGAGTCTAGAAGGCATAGACAAAGTGTCATTCTAACAAACATCAAAAATGTATAGGACTGACATAACTAAGCTCATATCGTCGCCTTAGAATAAAAACCTCGGGAATGTTATTTGGTCATTTTTTATTTTATTACATTTTTGAAAAGCAAAACCTTGCAACGCACGCCTATTTTCCCACAAAAACAGTTTAGTCACCTGTAGCGCCATCTATGGCGAGTTCAAAATTCTCGCAAAAGAACAGACGAGGTTTTCAATTTACCAACACTTACAATTTTATAATTATTCCAGTAAAGTTGCCTTTTTCGCATATACGAGGTTTTCACTCTAAGGCGACGATATGTCAATCCTGTTGAAAATCGTTGTAGAAAAAGAAAAACTTTGAAAGCGACTGCTTCTTATCTAGTCCCGCTTGCCTATACTAAACTAAAACAGACTCAAAAAACTATAGAACGCCACCTGCTACGCTCCTTATATACTCCTTTTGCTTCGTTTACGTTCATACATCTGATCATACACGCACGCTGGTTGCGAGTACTACGCACCTGACCTTTCTAAAGAACGTCATCAATTAGGTCACTATATTATTATGTCCCAGCGTTCCCACTCACATCTGCCTTGTTAGCCGCCTTTCATTCATCCTCCAAACCATCTAGCAGAGTTATATTATGTTTCTAGCATTTTCAAATAGACTCAAAGTCCACCACCACCACCTAAAAATCAGTATTAATATATTCTATCATTGATGGGGGTAATCATTAGATCTATGGATACCCCGGTTCAATAACCCCGTCTGACATTCAAAGCTCGGTCTATCTCCCGTCCGAAGATAGCGGGCAAAACGTAAAATGTATAGATATAATCATTATTTATTGCTTGCAGATACTTGTTACTCTGTTCCTTACATATTTAGGGTATATTTAGTGCCTTTCGCTGTAGTAGAAAAAGATTGGAAGTTAGGGCCCAAAATTTAATATATGCTACATGTGTAAGTCTAACTTTTTATTGGGTGTTCGAAAGAAAGTGAGGAAATGTTTCTTTGCTTTATATAAAAGATATATTTTTTGTGAAAAACTTTTTAATAAAACCGACAGACGACAGTTGGTATTTCTTCATGGTCCAGTTGGTTTATTAAACAACACTTGTAGTGGAAATGTGTATTTTTTAATTTTTTTTTGATAAATATGTCGGACTGTCCCTGAAATAGGGCCCTGTTGTTTAACAGGGCCCTATCTAAATAACTATTGAGTTTGTTGAGACTTGGAAGTAAATACTTCAAGTCTCAATAAGTCTCTAATACTCAATTAACTACATGCCACACTCTCAAAGGGGCTCTTAAAAATAACGTTTCTTGTGTGGTCTTCATTAAAAAAACCTGCCAAGTGCGTGTCGGACCAAGTACAATGAAGGGTTCCGTAGATGGGAAGTTGGGATGAATTATCTCAAAAACAAACTTTACTTGTAGTTGTAAAACATGTTCTCCTATACATCAGACACCATTGACCATTTCAGACACCTATGTACATGGTCTTCACATGATCTGACCGAGATTATGTCTGGACTTTATAAGCGACTGTGACCTCTAGAGTTTGTTTCGGCCTTTCTTCTCAGAGTAGTCAGATAGGAAACGCCGACCTCATCTAATTTAAAAAAAATATATTTGAGGTGTAAAAGTGTTTGTACATACCTACTTACAGAAATAAAATCAGTTATCATCGATATAAGTCACGGTCAATTCTCCAATTGCAAATGTAAGTTGGTCAAATATTACTCGTTAACTTGTAAAGCCTACTTAGCTGTGATAGTTTTCTATTTAATTTCGTTATGTGTACTACTGCCATGATTTTTTTCACATTTGCAAAAAACAACCATTTAGGTTTAGCTGGCAGGTACACTTGACTCTTACAAAAATTAGCAATTAATATTATGCAAACGGGTCCCTGAATCGAAAAATGGTGTTTACAGACCCGCAAAATCTCTGAACGGCCTATCCAACTATACCCCACACCTTGGGATAGAAGAGAAAAAAAAATGGTTATAAAACTAGTTTTTCAAGATTTTATTTTAACACTTTGTCGGCGTAATTAATATGTATACCCATGCCAAATTACAGTTTTCTAGTACTACTCTAGTAGTACTAGAAAACTGTAATTTGGCATGGCCGTCTGTCTGTCTGTATGTCTGTCTAGTGTAGACACTAGTGTACACACTAGTGTACTGTGTGGACACTAGTGTAGACACTAGTGTAGTGACACTAGTGTAGACAGACAGACGGGTATGGCTAAAAACTATAAGGGTTCCTTGTTGAGTAAGGAACCCTAAAGAAGATCCTCACTGTACTCGTATTTATGTATATTCCACGGCACGGAGCACGAGAGCAGTGGTGGCGCGGTTGTATCGGCCCCGACTTACGAGTTGTAGACTTTGAGAGTGTAGGTCGTGAGTACGAACCTAGGCAAGCATTTTACTTTGTGTACTAATTTTCATCACCACTGATCTCAAAACTATGAAGCGAAACATCGTAAAGAAACCGGCATGTCCTAGAACCAAAAACCCGAAGACATGTGAGACATGCGTAATAGGCTGATTATGTGACGGCACGGGTTATTTATTAATTGATTTAAAACTTTATGCACAAGTAAAAAAAAGTACCGTACAAAGGCGGACTTAATGCCTGAGACATTTTCTACCAGTCAAACTTAGGGTGACGTTTGGCTCCCAAACTGGAGTGGGCCGGGGCTGCCTTTAAGCGGCTCCTACCCAATCTAGGGGGTGCAAACGCCTCCTGCCGAAGGCTCTACGCGAGGGTTGTGCGGTGTGTGGGCGCGATCCCTGGTGCTGCGGCCAGCCCACCGGTTGAGCGCGGCCCAAAGGGTCATGGCCATCCGGCTGGTCCGCGGATACCGCACGGTCTCCGGTGAGACGGCGAGCCTCCTTGCCGGATTGCCGCCATAGGATCTGGAGGCGAAAGTCCCCGCGCACGTATGGGAGTGGCGCGAGGAGGCGAAACGCCGGGGCGTAACTCCGCTGTCGCGAGAAATCGTGGCACAGCGGACAGAGTTCCAGCGGGATCTCATGGCGAATTGGGGAGTGCAATTGTCGCAACCCAGTGCTGGGCACGCCACAATTGCGGCGATCAGTCCCCTCTTTGAGGAGCGGCTGAGAGGCATCCTCACCTTTCGCCTGATGCAGGTCCTCACGGGACATGGCAGCTTCGGGAGGTTTCTGTGTCGGATAAGGCGGGAGGAAACGCTCGGGTGTCACCAGTATGTGGATCGCCCGGAGGACACGGTGGAGCATACGGTGGAGGTCTGCCCACCTTGAGCAGAGCACCGCCGTGTCCTTGTGGAGGCGATCGGCGGCAGAGATCTCTCGCGTCCGGCCCTGCTTCAGGCCATGGTACGGAGCCTGAGGGCATGGGCAGCTGTCACCTCCTTCTGCAAAGCTGTAATGCTCGCCAAGGAGAAGGCAGGACGGTTGAGGGAAAGGCAAATTTCGCGCCCTCTCGCCCCTAGCTGCCGCAGGAGACGTCCTGGGCGTCGGGACTCTCGGGTGGATTTCCGGCCACCGTAGGCGTGGGCTTGCGGACGGTGAGCAATGGGTAGCTCACCGTCCGGTAAGGACGAATTCTGTGGCGAATCAAATTTTGATCAACATACAACCTAAATTTTCTTAAATTGTCTTACTTTTTTTGCGATGCAGGTCATTGGCAGACCGCCAAATCGCAAAAAATCGTAAGAAAATTTGAATTTCGCGGGCTACATTAGCGCTAACCCCTTAAGAATTGTCATTTGTTAGTGCATCGGAAGTCCCCATTAGTACTGGTCAAGTTATAAGGTGCATAATTTAATGGTATTAAAACGTCATATTTTTGTTGCAGGTAAGCATTGAGGTGTTGCTTGGAATTGGTAAGCTGATCGTTAGATAATAGATCAGCGCATTTGTTTACATAACCAAGTGACGTCATGACCACATAGCAACATGGCGTCCATTGCATCCAGCGTTTTCGTCAAACTACGCGCGAAATTTGAAAATGTAAAATTTAAATGCATATTTATGGTACTTATCGATTGAATAAAAACATTGTGATTTTTTTGGGGCATATTAGCACTATAGAATTTAATTAAGACACTTTTCAAAAATGGGTGTAAGACCCTATTAAATCTATTTTCATTCGGAAATACCGACGCCTGTCTCAAATCTTGACAATGTTTTTACCCGACTATCGCAGAAAGAAGGTATAATCTGTGGCAGCCTAGTATAGCTTTTTAAAATATAAATAAGGAGGAATTTTATGTAGTGTCAAAGTCATCTAAACCTAACCAAACTTAAAATGAACAGCCATATTTTACCAAGAACCCCTATACAAGATAAAACAGAATTATCTCAAAAAAATGCTGATTATCATCGACGAGAACTTATTACAAAAATGTTAGAAAAAAGATAAAAGTGAACGCTTCCGTTTGACAGCGCCTCAATTTGTGAAAGGGATCAAAGTTATTATTTATTGGGGCTTGAACCGATAAGGGCTTGGATTAAGGAGATTTCCTGTGCCGTAATTTAGAAAAAATGTTGGTTAGTTATGGTGGGTGAAATTGGCGGGATACCGTTATTTAAATAGCAGGTTGTTATGGTAACCACAGGCTGTCACCATCGGGCTTGCGGACGATGAGCAATGGGTAGTTCACCGTCCGGTAAGGAACAGGCCCGCGTCGACGACGCGTTGTATTCCACGCGCGCCTTAAAGAGATGTCGTCAGCACAAGTGCAGGGGTCCACTAGGGCCGATGCCTGCCGGGGTCGCGGGAAGGTACAAAAGGGTTACCGAGGCCCTTGGCAACACAGGCAACGGAAGGAATACGGGTGGGTTTTAGTCAGTAAGAGTCTGACACAACCTCCCGCTCCGCCCAGAGCGGGAGAAGTTATTTGATGATTTCCCACCCAAAAAAAAAGGCTGATACCATAAGGTCCATCGTCCACGTCGCTACTCAAAAGTAATGTGTTACTCTAATTACCAGTGAGTATGGCTACTCACTGGTATACTGACTGTCATTGTAATAATGTATTACTGTGACGTTCTGGCTACTCATTGGTGATTTAAGTTTGTATCTGGTTACCTTTGAGTAGCGTCATGGATAACGAGCCTAAGCCTTGTTATTTCATTATCTATAGTATAAGAAGGAGTTCATGCCGTAGTGAATAGATAAGCTTGATAGTCAGCACGGTAGCACTTTGTCTACCCTGGGTGCGTCAGACGGACTTTCTTGAATTTTGTCTCTCATTGGAGCTCATATACATCTCTATAAGAATGTGAATGTTATCGACAGATGTTTGTGAAGGTTTCAAACCAAGCATTTTCCCATGAGAATATTTGAATAGGAATGTGGAAATGGAAATATCGAGAAAAGCTTTTAAAAGTCTACATTTTCCTACAATATATGAGTAATCGTGGTGATGAATGTTCATTCCTTCTTTGGCCTTACTTTCTATTTACGGAACAATTAAAGATACATATATGTTTATCATCTATAATTTTATCATAAGCTGCTGGTCATATTAAGATGCTGACAATACCTAAACCGCGGTCACTGTACAGACTGAATAGAAAAGAAAGAGAAGCGTGATGACACAACGCTTGAAATTTATTGCAAAATATAAAGCAATTATATCTATTTACTCAAAATTGAGTTGATTATTTGAAAATAAAAAAAACAACCAAGTTCTGAATTCAAATAAATAGGCAGGTGGCTATCAATTAAATAGGTACGTAACGTACGTTGGTATTTAATACAGATATTTCGGTACAACTCAAGGTAAAAAGTTAGTTTACCGTTAATTTGTATCGAGTTTTTTTTTTTTTCAAAACGTGTTTTGGTAACAACCAAGTTCTGCGGAGTATGTTCAAAATTAACATAAATTATTTACGGTACTACAAACTATACAGATTTGGCGTTTTTTTTCTTAAAAGAAGCCTACTTTGGTCATTTGCCTCTTGTCAGTGCCTTAATACTACTGATACATTTGACTTTCATATTCATTCCAGTCAAACCGGATGCAGCTGAATACCAATATTTTACATGAAACGAATGCCTATCTGACCTCCACAACAGAGTTACTGGATAACTCGATACCTCTTGGTAAGACTGCTTGTCAGATTTTCGACAGGGCTTCTGACTACCCGTAACGACTGTCACAGATCTACAAACAGCCGGGACCAACGGCTTAACGTGCTTTCTGAGGCTCGGAGGGGTCTTGGTATGTAAAGATGGTCCCCATCCACGGACCACCTACGGCAAGCGTAGCTTAACCTGATAGATCGACCCGTGCGGCTGTTATTACTTTGCCACGAGCCCCTATTTGACTTTAATATTAATAACACGATAAAATCAGCAGGGTGTATCGCGCCGGGGGCTTGACTGTCGATAGTTATTTTAACACCTTTTAGCGATAACACCCTTTTAGGATTCCTAATAACCTTTGTTGGGCGAACGTAAATAGCTTCAACATTCTCAACTGGCAATAAATTGTCATAGATTTAGTTAATTATTTATCAACTATTCCATTATTGTTTTCTACCACCTACTGACTTTTAACTGCCCCATTGGTGTAGTGATCGCAAGCGCTACTGCTGAGCATGAGGTCCTGGGTTCGATTCCCAGGTCGGGCAAAATGTTAAAAATTCTTAAATGCTTAAATGTCTTGGTACCTTCAGAGTTCGACTGCGGCAGTTTCTTATCGCCTCGCAGAAAAAACTGGGTATGACTGTTTCGAACACGTCCATTATATAACTGGCTGTCGTGTTCTTCACGAGTATTTAGCGTGACTCGTATTCATAAACCTGTGGACAGGGGAGTACTTAGTAATTGAATGGTTTGTGGATATTATGTTCGATTTGTAATTCACATCTTATTTACCTATATCTATTTATTGTAAACAATTTTTTTTAGTCAAGCCAAATCGTTTATTTTATTTACACTTACGCCACTATATTTATAATAAGATTATTCATTTATGTAAGTTTCTAAATAATCAAATCAAGTAATCAAAACAGAATACATTCAACAACAATCAACATATTAATGAACAAGAAAGTTTCCCAATACAAAACTTTACTATAGAATACATCATTTAAGTTGCGGGTATACTTACACAATTTCACTCCACGCATAACACTTTGTCACAACACCAATTTATTTCGTCTGCTCGACATCCGTATGTCACTGCAGGGATCCAGTAGAATTTCAGCGTGAGGTATATTTGCCTGACACATGCTGAGCTGGACTCCCATTTGGTGCAACCTTGAGATGCACACCGCACCTTGTATTCGAAAATTAATTCGAAGTATGCCATAGTGTCACTCTATTTCTTTAAGTATGTTTTTATTTTTTTTGTATATTGGCACCTTGTTTTTATATATATCGGGACAGGGGGCCGATTGAGTTGGATTCTTAACCGTGGAACATTTTACTGGGCGTAGGTGTGTGCAGCGGACGAGAAGAAAAAATCTGAAGTTGATTATTGATTTTTAGGTTATATTTGAACTTCACAAAATTTATAAAACGAAACGTTGGAAAGTTTCTAGGCACTTGCTGTCAAGGAACATATTTACTCTAGCTTGCTGGCCGTACGATGCCCGATGCTCAAGAGCTTCTCCACGCCGCTGTAGCGCTCTCGTCGACTCGCACGAACGTCAGGCTAGAATGTCGATGCACGCCAATTTCGCACTTGCGTTTCGTTGTCAATTGACATCCCGTACTCGTCATGAGTACCTTCCGATATACGTATATGACGGAGAAGGTACGTCTCGCTCGTTATCATCAGCCTTATTATACATATCCAGCGCATGGATCAATCTGTACGCATATCCATCAAGTAGATCGGTCGTGTGTATCACCCACTGCCTACACACTACGGTCTCTCCAGACCACGACCTCCGCCAGAGACAAACGCGAACCGCGCACCCACGGACTACTTGAGTTTCCTCAAGAGACACCGATTTCTACCGGGCTACGACTACGTATTGACTACTGGAACGGTCGACTTTCCTACGGCCGATAGAGAACCCTACTCGCGTGTTTCCCATAACTTAAGCTTGCTCATCACCATTGTGATAACTATCTACTTCGACTGGTACATGACCTACTGGCATCTTTCTTAACCTATCGTAAACGTATTTGTAAGTACGGTTAGATTTTAAAGCTTTTAACGTATAGCGATCACCATCAAAAACATCGGCTACCCTAAATGGACATTTGAACTTCCGATCTAACTTAGTCTGATTTCGCTCATCGTTTTCTAATAACACGAAATCGCCAACCAAAAATTTTGTTACAGCTGCCTTTGTCCTATATCTACGGCAGTTAACATCGCTTTTAAGACACTTATTACACGCTCTACTTGCCCATTCGCACGAGATGAACCGGTCGCTATGAGGTGCATATTTACGTTTTTCCTATTACACAAATCACAAAACTCCTTACTCTCAAAACATCTGCCTTGGTCGGCTATTAGTAAAACGGCGTAATAGGCATACCGATAGTAAAAATAAAATGTGAAAATCGATTTAAAATTTCCAATAGCTCAGTATTTTCTGCACCTGCAATATTCGTATCAATAGTTTTAAAATCATCTTGTTGTCGATGACCGTTTATAACCGAATTTACTACAAGAGTTTTATGTAACGATATCTCTGTCGCACACATGTTAATGGAAAAGCCTACGCTCAATATTTGACCTCATCGTAAGATTACTTTGAAGGTTGGGAAGCACATGTAACAAAATCTCAAACTGGTGTTCGCTATTCGTTACGCTACATAAGATTTGTTCTGTGCTGAATACACGTGTTTGATCAATACCAGTCAACGCAACAACGTTGTTAATTCGTTTGCCACTTAATTTGGCTGCACAAGTTTCCTTTACTAACGAGCATTCTGCACCAGAATTGTAAAAAAACAACACACCGTTATGTTCTAGCGTGCCTGAGGGTGGTTGAACGACGCAAACATCCACTCGCCGTTCACTGCTTACAACACGTGGTGCTCCACGTGCTCGACTGGCTGCTAATATTCGTGCATCGGGCCGCAATATGTCCTGTTTTCCCACACTTGAAGCACACGAAGGGCTTCGTAGGCGGCTGCGGGGCTGCTTGGCTCGATACTGTAGACGTCATAGCTGTACCTCTGCTGTCAATCGGCTTGCTTCTGTGCTCCTGTGACCGACGACATCAGGCAATTCGCATAGGCAACAAGGGTCTCCTTGCAGTGAATTTTCAGCAAAACAAATCAGCTGTCGCGCACCATTATCGCGCATCCGTATCTACCTTGTCTGGGTCGAACTCAGGCAGACCCACACGATTGTCGGTTTTAGGCGCTTGCAGGGCTTCAATTAGCGTTTGCATTTTGTTGTTCAAACATGGCACGCCAACGGTCACTTTCAGCGTTTTCATTTTGCGCCTGAACCAACACGTAATCCCGCTTCTGATGACGGAGAAGGTATGTCTCGCTCCTTATCATCAGCCATATTTTAACTACTGTGGGCGTACAATGGGAAGTGTTGGTTATTGCACAATAGAAAAACCGTTTGCAGTTTAAATCAAATTATAATTTACGATCAAACAATCACACTAGCTATTCACACACTGTAGGTACACGACACAACTATACGGAACGCGTGACAGTTTCTAAACGTATTCACTTCTTGACCACCTCCGACAAACTGCACTTATCCCCGGTCAAGCGTTATATTGTAGACTCTATCTTTAGTTCAAAAGCGATTAGTCAAACGAGTGACTAACGTATTTCCGACATATATATATTCCTGTAATTTGTTATCTATTAATTATGATATTGTATGTTGTGCTCTGAATAATTTTTTTATCTATCTATCTATATTATTGGATTTTTTCATTCGGAATTATCGGTAGCGGCCCGGAGTCTGGATTTGTGCCCGGTTGATGGCAATAGGCTCGCCCCCTATTACATGGGACTTACACATAACTTGCGAAATGTGGGTGTACTATAGGTACACCTCTGCCTAACCCTTCGGAGATTACAGGCGTGTTATGTTTGTTTTCTACTATGAATATCTTGAGGTATTTTATCATATCAACCGGAACAAAACAGTAATAACTTAATTATTTTTCAAGCAAATTGCTGTGCTCCTGTTAAATTATATGCGCGCCGGTGATACATCCATTTGAGGCTCTTTTAACGAAGACAACGTTATAAACTACAGAATGCCACAATGGGGTCTACTCTCTAAGGGCTTTCGCACACCAGGCGAGGCGCAGCGCAGCACGGTTGTCGCTGCC
Organism: Atethmia centrago; assembly: GCA_905333075.3. Taxonomy (NCBI): domain Eukaryota; kingdom Metazoa; phylum Arthropoda; class Insecta; order Lepidoptera; family Noctuidae; genus Atethmia; species Atethmia centrago. The sequence continues at coordinate 26,804,687 of HG995380.1, read as the reverse complement.
AAACAAATATCAACGTTGCGTACCTAAAAATAAAGTTGGGAATAAATAACCCGAGAGGCGTGCCTCTTTCCGCTCCGACGCGGTCTCGAGCTAATGTAAATTTATTTATTTTCAACTTTATTTCAACTAGGGCAGGGTCGATATTTGTTTGGCAGTGACAAATGCGCTGCGCTGCACCTCGCCAGATGTGCGCCGGCCCTAAGTCCGTCAACGAAAATACGGACCCGTCCGAAAATAGTTGATTCGTCAAAACAAGTATCAAATTATTTTGTTCGGACGGTCAAATACACATTGGGAGTAGGGACAGCTGTCAAATCGTGTTGTCATTCATTTATAGTTCGGGGCCCAAACTCATCTTATGTCCGTAAGTGATACGGAGTAGGAAACGCCCGTAATTTCAGCCGAAACAACGGACTTAGGGTGTAGCCCTCAGCTACGATCCTGGTATAATCGTTTTACATACTTTATTTACGACCATCCACCTGCAGGCTTAGCATGACGCTTTCTATTTCTTCGAAGAATAGACATAGCTTTTTCTATACAAAGTGACATTTAGTTTCTCCATTTTTGACATCGTACCGAAGAAATACTTCTGCAATCGGTCAGTTTGTCTTTCGTTTCTACCGGTCTTTGTCTAGGTCCTTTTATATGTAGACTATTTCAGAAGGAAGTTTCTATCCCAAACTGTCAAAATCACACTGACAACTGACAGTTGTCTAAGGTAGTGAAGACAACTTGCGTTTTTCTACCCGACGGCCACAAGGTATATATACGTACGGTTATCTACAAAATCATGATTTTACAGGAGAGCGTTTTGAACGCAAAACTGTGATAACTAATAGAAGAACATGGCTTCTTCTACTATTTTACATAATTTAGTTACGAGTAATAGGACATTACCAAGGAAATGTTGAAGGCCAATGTTACTATAATATGTTTTTGTACCAAAATACGCTACTTCGACACTTTTTTGTTTTGGATGGGAAATCATCAAATAACTTCTCCCGCTCTGGGCGGAGCGGGAGGGTGTGTCAGATTCTTACTGACCAAAACCCACCCGTATTTCTTCCATTGCCTGTGTTGTGGGGACCTCGGTGACTCATTAGACACTGAGACACTGAAACAAATTGTTGTAGTTGTCTTTTTATACGTGACTTAATATCAGTAAAAATTGAGAAACATACTAAAAAAATCCTATGACAAAACAAAGGATTCTGAGTCGAATTATGTAAAAGAGTGAATTTCGTAAAAAGTGGAGTTGACTCTGTCTACTTTGTTGTCGTCGTACTATCTACACAGAGAGAGCAGTGGTGGCCCAGTGGTAACGGCCGCGACTTACGAGTTATACGTCGTAGGTTCGAACCCGGACAGGCGCTTTACTTTGTGTAAATTATTTCAACACCACTGCTCTCAAAAACGGTGAAGGAAATCATCGTGAGGAAACCGACATGTCCTAGAACCAAAAATCCGAAGACATGTGACATCTACCAACCCGCACTGGGCCCGCGTGGTGGATTACGGCCCACTTCCTCTCGCAGAGAGGAGGCCTGTTTCCCAGCAGCGGGACCATTATAGGCTGATTATGTACTTTCTACACGGAACGTCATTTTTGTCTATTCTTCCGTAGACAAAACGGTGCTCTTGTTAAGCCTGCTGGTCATATAGGTACGTATGCCGGTTGCGAGTACTACGCACCAGCGCGGCGTAGTACTTGTTGTGTAGTAATGGCCTTTATTTTTCTCCATTCACCATGTACTTATATAATGTACTACCTAGAAAGGAAAGTGCAAATAAAAAAAAACAATAACAATTAAAACCCTGGGGTTTTTCATTCCACTCATATAAACCAATCAACGCAATCACCCGTAGACTAATCAATTGCCAACCCTAAAACAGCCATCATTAATTTCTGCCAAAAAGAACATGTCAGCGCATCGAACCCGCAACATTACGATGCGGAATAACGACACACCAACTGAGTTAATGGTGTTTTTATCATCACGACAATCAATAAAGGGACCTCTTGTCCAATAAAAATGATTAATACCGAATGTGTCCACTCTCCTTTGATAGATACTGGACCTGAAATTTTGGGATGAAATGTGAAAATATGGGCCGCTAGGGAGGGTTAAAAGTTTGGTATAAAGGGTACAGGTAGATTGGGGGTTAGGGGTTATTAGCCGGTAACATCGTTTGATATTAATATGGATTTTTATAAGTAGATATACTGTTTTTTTTAATATGAATGTGGATGGCTATAAGTGTAGGGGAAGACCAAAGAAACGATGGATGGACTGTGTGAAAGATGATATGGCTGGGGGGTGACAACCGAGATGACAACTAATAGAAAAGTATGGAAGAAAAAGATATATTGCGCCGACCACATATAAATTGGGCTAAGTGCAGGACAATGATGATAATGATAATATAGCTATGCGTAGGTTTTTCGAGTTCATGGTAACTATGACGACAAGGTTCCGAAGGAAGGAAGGAGGAACGGGAACCTTGACTTAATACATATGCTGATTATACAGTGTGAGTCTTTATAATGTGCACATATCGAAATGAGGGAATCTATGCTTAATGTTAACGACGGAAAAATATTTAAAAATACCTAAATATTTTCTTATATTGTTTTTGGATTTTTTTTTAAATTTTGTTCGTTATTGTGACCCCAGTGTAAACAAAACGGTGTAATTTTTAAACTAAATGATCTATCGATGAAACAAACTTCATAATGATTGGAAGTAATTAGGCGTCCACATAAAATGAAAATTGTGGAAAAAACTACCCTCAATTGAAAATAAACATGTTTTTTAACAAAAATCTGTTTTTTTTTTTCCATAATTTTTAACAAAAAATCGTAAAATTTCTCAATAAGACGCCGTACGTACGTACCATTTTAATTACTTTAAGTTATTCTTTGTCGTATTAGCTACCCAATAGTAAAATAGTATTAAACATACTACTACATATAATAGCATGTTTATAACTCAATCATAACATTTTCTACAAAGTGTTAAAAGATTTTTAATTTTTTTTTAGTTGTTTTTTTTAAAGATTTTTTTTATATAATTAAGCATATATTCCCTCATTTTGATATGTGCACATTATAAGGACTCACACTTTATATTACGATAAGGTTTGGCAACTCTGTTATTGGATACTGCAGCAGATGTTGTAAAATGAGACATTTTGTCACCTAGGGAAAAAATAGAGTTACTTGTTAATTTCACGATACGAATATTTTGTAGAGAGATAATATCAACCAACAAAATAAAAAGTATTAAATAAAATGTAGCTGTCACTTCTATGCGTGTCTCTCACACTTAATAAAGTTAAAAAAATATTAATATCGAATTTATGTTTTACACCTGACAAGCTCTTTAGAGATAACATTAACTTTATGGAGGCAATTCACTGTATTTCATAAAAATAAATTTTGGAAACTTAATCCTATTAAAGGATCAGGTTAAAATAAAATATGAAAATCACATTTTATGTCATTCATTTCGAAAGCTACGGAGCCATATGCAAGTGTAAATAAAAATAAAATAATTGGATACCACTTTTATACAGCGTGTCCTCTTTATGACGAAAATTAACATCAATCATTGGGTTGATATTCGTTACAGTTTCGGCTTATCTCAAATATATTTCAGGTTAGATATAACACATTTATTTCTCGACGAATTAAATAAATATGTGAGATTTTTACTTGTCAATTTGTATTTTGGGTCAGGTTTTTTGAGTATACAAGGTATCGTTTTGCATCCTCGTCAAATTTCAGGAGGCTGCTATGAAAGACATATATGTATAATCAAATAAAATTACGATACCTGCTCAATAATTAATACATACTCGTACTTGTTTTTTTAGTTATTTAAGTTTGACAGTATTTTAGAATACACCACTTTCACAGAACAGAATCACCCTGTTGCGTATGCGGTAGTGTCTGTGTAAAAGGGCAGTTACAGTGCGGTACCACACAGGTTGCGTTTTAACATGCGTGTCCCACACATGCCGATTTCCGTAAAATTCCTATTTTGTAAAGTATACTTTAAACCTCACTCCGGTGACCGCCCAGAACTCGAAAGCGAACTCTTTTGTTTTTAAATTAATTCACCCTACTTCACACCGTTCCAATTACGAAGTGATCTTTAAACATCACTTCAAAATTGGAACGATGTCGAAGCCTGCATCAGCGGTAATATCATCAATATCTGCCTAGCCTTTTACCAACTATGTTGGGGTCGGCTTCCAGTTCACGATAAAGATGGATTCTACTATTAGCAGTAATAAAAAATCTAAAAATATTTCACATAAACCTACATGGGTACTTATAAATCTTCAGAAGCTAGGTGCACGGTTCCAATTGGTCGTTTCCTACGGAGAAGAGCCGGCAAGAAACTCCACGGTTACTCTTTTAAAAATAATTGGTTTTTACAATGTTTTCAAATCACAATGTTAATAGGTATGGGAGGACAGTGTAGGCCTGTCAAGAAGTACCAGGTACTTAACAAAAAATAAAAATGGTCTACAAATCTAGTCTATTAAGCCTACAACGTTATCACATTCACAAAATACAAAAGAACCTGTGTAGAATATTAATAAAATAATAAAAATAAAACCTATTTAACCTGTTAAGTCCCGCGCGACTCCGATTCGGTGGCAAACAATAGAAAATCAATTGTGTCTCGTTGCTCAAGCTATCAAGTTGTCCTTGACCAATTAAACCAAATGATTTGTTTGCCATTACAACAAGTCTGAATTAATGTCCTGTCCACAAAAGCCACTAATAAATAGTTTGATATCAAAATTGTAGGTATATAATGTCAAATAATGAAAATAATATGTCAAAAAAGTATGTATAAAAAAATAAACATCGTAATTTGGGAGCAGTTAATAGACATTTACATAGTAATGCCGTTTATGAGGTACCAGGTAAGCCACATGTGCAGGAGGGAATTATTGCCAAACTTCCTTGTCTTCAACGTAGTCTTTAATCTTATAATATGCGTTTTTGATAAGGACTCGTTTGATGTGGGTTAAGTTCTGTAACCGATTTTGGCAACTTTTTATAAAAGCGGATACTGTTAATAACAAAAAATGATTTGCTTGTTTTTGTTAATTTAAATTGATATCAATAGAAACATAGGATAAGGAGGGTTCGTGGCTAAGGAGGGGCTTGTGGCTAAATAATAACGGTCGCACGGTTCCATCGACGGTTTAGCTACGCTTACCGCGGTCGGTTCGTGGATCGGTGATCATCCATTACATCCGTACCTCGGAAAACACGTTAAGCTGTTGATGTTGGCTGTCATTCTTAGATCTTTGACAGTCGTTACGGGTAGTCAGAAGCCCGAAAGTCTGACAACTAGTCTTACCAAAGGGTATCGTGTTACTAGGAACTGGGTTGGGGAGGTCAGAGAGACATTCGTTCCATGTATTGATATTTAGCTACATCTGGTAAGATTGGAAGCCGACCTCAATATTCTTGAGAAAAGGCTAGGCACATATTGAACAATAGAAACAAATTACTTTGGTGCATATCCTGATTTTATAGATAATCGTAACTCAATTAAAAAATAATGCCCGGTATACGGCTTCATTATTTCGTGTGGTAAGAGCCGAGTTAGAATACCTCGTATGTCACGTTCACGTCCGACGTGCCCTAATTACATGTCGGGGCATTGCGCCAGTCACTCAAAGACAAAGTCTCATATGCTTGTAATTTCAACAGCATCCTTGCCCTTTAAACTGGGGCGTAGTTACGTTGCTTGGTTGCAGAAATACGTAGGTATCATGCCAGCATGATACCACCAGATACTGAGATATTGAGTATTGAGTATTGAGTCATGACATAATCAGCCTATAATTGTTCTCACTGCTGAGGCACAGGCCTCCTCTCTGCGAGAGGGAGCGGGCCGTAATCCACCACGCGGGCCCAGTGCGGGTTGGTAGATGTCACATGTCTTCGAATTTTTAGTTCTAGGACATGCCGGTTTCCTCACGATGTTTTTATTCACCGTTTTTTGAGAGCAGTGGCGATGAAATTATTTACACAAAGTAAAGCGCCTGTCCGGGCTCGAACTTACGACCTACAACTTGTAAGTCGCGGCCGTTACCACTGGGCCACCACTGCTCTCAGTGTCAGCTCTCGTATTGAGTACCAGTACTCAATACTCAATACTCAATATCTTTATTGGTAATAAGATATTGAGTATTTTGGGTATATTGGTTAGGTTTATTGGTATTGGTAATAAGTGCTACGACGGCAGAACTTTCTATTTAATTTATCTTAATTTATTTAGGGTTGCGTTAAACTACTATCTCTTGTTAGTTAGTTAGTTAGTTAGTTAGAGATGATGCAGTCAACGATGGTTTACGCATGCAACTTCCGCTAAAGATAATAATATTATTTTTAAAAAGAAAGAAAGAAATATATTACACAATATTTTAGACACGCACAAGAAATAGAAAAAGTATAACAAGGAGTATTTAAAACTAACAAAAAATAACATAATATTTTTTTGATTAGAAAATAAAACCAGCCAAGTGCGTGTCGGACCACGCACAATTAAGGGTTCCGTAGTTGGGAAGTTGGGATGAATTTATTCCAAAAACAAACTTAACATTGTTGTTGAAAAACATGTTCCCCATACATCGATATATGCCACGGTCAATTCTCCAACTGCGAATTTAAGTTGGTCGACTATTACTCGTTAACTTGTAAAGCCCACTTAGCTGTGATAATTTTCCTTTTAATTCCATTATACTCGTATGTACTACTCCAGAAACAACCATTTAGCTGGCAGGGGGCAAGACACTTGACTCTAAGACAAATTAGCAATTTAATGCTTAATATTACGCAAGCCGATCCTTGAATCGAAAAGTAGTGTGCACAGACCCGCAATATTTTTGAACGGCCTGTCCAACGATACCCCACACCATGGAGTAGACGAGAAAAAAAATATCATCCCCACATTACGTGCAAGGGTCCCTTGCATGTAATGTGGGGATGATATTTTTTTCCGAGATTTTAATTCAGTATTTTGTTTGCCAGCTTTCTAGTACTAAGCGTCTCTGAGCTACAGCGGGGACAGACAGACAGAAAGACGGACATGGCGAAACTATAAGGGTTTCTTGTTTACCACGGAACCCTAAAAAACGACTAGTGCGACGCCAAAAAGGGTCCTACCTTAGCATAATGCTGCGATATTTAAAAAATATATACTGCAGCGCTCATAATCTGATAAGGCCCGACATGTTTTAACTGACACCCACCATTTTTAAGGATTCAAAAATTATATCAAAGATATAAAATTTATGAATCAAAGATATTTGTTTTATTTTATTATCAAAGATTTTAAAAAGAGCGTTCCTAATGCTAAAACACTTATGAAAAATCTACATGAATAAACATTTTTTTTCTTAAAATAATTTTCACTTTCTTATAATAATACTCTTCACAGTCTGATGATAATACTTAGTTTCTACAAAGTGCTAAATGTAATATATTTATAAAACCAACTCCTTATCTTAGCGCTAACTCTGCGCGCCGTCTGACTGAAACGGGGTCAGTAGAACACCCGCCTCACACTATTTATAATACTAAGTTTAAGTTAAATGTTGCTGTACATAACTTTGAAGTATGCTTAAGTACCTTGTTGAGTTTTACTTGTAAGAGAAAACATTATGTTGAGCCAAGAAATTTTAATAATGCCTAGTAAATTACAGACATTTGTCATGGAAGAAAAGAAAGTTTTTGGGTTTTGGTGTAAGTCTGGGCGGAATTCAGTTTCTAACATATTTTTTCTCTTACTAAATATAAGACTGCAACTGCTTCAATTATGTAGTTCTATGAAACGTTAAGGTGCTAACAAGAGGCAAATAAATTACCAAAGTAGGGTGTTCTTAAGAAAAAAAAATTGCATCTGTATAGTATGTGGTAGCGGAAAAACATATGTTAATTTTGAACATATTTCTTAGAACTTGGTTGTTACCAAAACACGTTTTGAAAAAAAAAATCTGGATACAAATTCACGGTAAACTAACCTTTTACCTTGAGTTCTAATCCAATATATCTGTGTTAAATATCAACGTACTTAATTATTACGTAATTAATAACAAGAACGTCTTATTTGAATGCAGAACTTGGTTGTTTTTTATTTTCGATTACTCAACTCAATTTTTAATAGATAGACCATCGCACATTTCTTTCTTTTCTATGCAGTCTGACAGTGACCGCGGTTTAGCTGTTGTCAGCGTCTTCAGCAAGTGTTTTTAGTTGCACCCGTTCACCAAGTATATTTTAGTACAAGAATATTTTTATGGCACAAATCGGGGTTGTTCAAGTTTGCGCGGGTGATAAAGATTCTGTATTTGTACACGCTCTTAATAATATAGAGGAACTTATTGCTATTAGCCTGACAGAATTTAAATCCAGACTATTGGCTGCTACTGAGAAATATCTAATAGAAAAATTCAATATCACTTTCTCCTACCTAGAAACTGGGGGTAATAATGCACAAATATTCCATGAATCAATTTTAAAGAGGAGAAAATTCCTTTTATCTTCATAAACGAAGACAAACATTATTAAAGAAAACAAATTATGATCATGCTTTTAGTCAAATTGCCTGAAGAAAACTTAGGTATCTTATCTTTACTTACAATAACTACTAAAAACCAACACATAACATTTTATCATGCCTTATTTTCCCGTAGGGTTAGGCAGAGATGTAGTCATAGTACACCCACATTTCACCATCTATGTTTAAGTCCCATGTGGGGCGAACCTATTGCCACCATCGGGCACAAATTCCAGACCCCGGGCAGCTACATAGATATTTCAGATCGAAAAGCGAAATAACACTTTGCCCGACCTGGGATTCAAACCCAGGGCCTCATATTCAGCAGTAGCGCTTAGCGTCACTAGAACAACGAGGCAGTATTTTTTTTTTTTGGATGTGTAATCATCAAATAACTTTTCCCGCTCTGGGCGGAGCGGGAGGGTGTGTCAGACTCTTACTGACTAAAACCCACCCATTTTCCTTCCGTTGCCTTGTGTTGCCATGGGCATCGGTAACCCTTTAGTACCTTCCCACGACAACGAGGCGGTATAAACCAATATTATTAGTAAAATAAACAGGTTAAAAATAAATATGGGTTTTCAGGTTATCAGGTAACAAAAACCGAAAGTCGTATAGAAACCACATCAAAGAACACATCGAATAAACGTTAACGTAAAATAAAACTTATTAAATATCCTATAATATTATGAAACCAATTTAAAATACTGTGTACTACAAATCTTTGAACGTTCAATAGAATTGAAATGCACCCGATGAAATCGCTCATATAATTCGAAAAATTCCCATTTTACCGCTTATCCACGGCGTACATCTGTATATCTGTATATCCTATAGATAGATATACGTTCTTATTCTGAATATTGAGAAATTCTATACCTAAACGTGACGACGTAGACGGGTTTGAAACCTAAACGTTTTCATATTACGTGAGGCGAAATGCCGATCGGATCGAGTTTTTGGATGTAGTGTTACTGCGATTCTGTTGACCAATCTGCTTATTGTTGTGGCTTAGTTTTGGGACGCTTTGTATCAGATTTCAGGAGGATTTTTAAAACTGATTCCGTCAATCTAAAGAGACTACATCGATGGTAGTATTTTTAGGTACGGTAAATGTACGAATTAGAATAAAGGCACTTTTGAACGTCAAAATTTATAAAAGATAGAATTGATTCTAGTCCCCCCTTCCAAAAGGTAGTTTAATATGGAGAAAAATGGGCAAGAAACTCCACCGTTACTCTTTTATAAATGTTTTACAATTTTTTTATAGGTACATTGATTATATAATTATATGTGAAGATGATACATCTAGAATATAATTAATTTACCACAATAGGAAAAAGAAGTAAAAATGAAGCAATGACAGATAAACTAATTATGTGATAGATACATGGTGTTCACATATTTACTTACAAACTTTGTGAAAGTACTTATAAGACTACCTAAAAAAAAAAATGTAATAGGGCAGTGTGTCTTTCGCACTTGTGACACACTGCCCTATTCCTCCATGTAATAACAGAATGTAAAATGTCAGTTTTTATGTCGGTCATAAAAACTAACATTTTACATTCTGTGATTACATTAGGAGCGAAGTTTTGTCGACAGTCCCGTTGACCAATTTGGAATGTAGGTTTTCCAAGACTGTAAAAGCAGGTACTCGACAAATGAAACAATTAATCTACAGTCACCAGTGCATAAAGTTACCACAAACTGTCAAATATTCACATTCGACTTTGAACTTAACCATCAAAATTTTAAGGTTTAAAATCATTTAGAGAAATTTGACAGTTTGTGGTAACTTGATGTGCTGGTGACTGTACACTCTGCTGGTAGCGAGGACTCCTGTAGTGTTGATTTTATTGTACTTACAAACTTTGTGAAAGTACTTAAACGACTACCTGAAAAAAAAAATGTAATAGGGCAGTGTCACACACTTGTGAGACACTGCCCTATTACTTTAATTTTTTTAAAGGTCATCACAGAATGTAAAATGTCAGTTTTTATGACCGAAGGAGAGAAGTTTTGTCGACAGTCCCATTGACCACTTTAAAATGTGGGTTTTCCAAGATTGTTAAAGCAGGTACTCGACAAATAAAACAATTAGTGTACAGTCGCCAGCACACTCTGCTGATAGTGAGGACACCTGTAGTGTTGATTTTATTTTTCAGCATGTTTTGCGAAATCATATTTTAAAAGAAACATACATTGCCTAAATATCAAACAAGCGCTGTAAGTCTTGGTCTATTTTCGGGTGGTAGGTATGAGTTAGTTGGATCTTGTGGTAGTAAAATTTGATACGATCTGGATCAGAAGTTTTGATTGGTTGTAATTTCATTCAAAAGTTGAACTTTCGTCAAATACAAACGATTGGAACAAAAATAATACAGGTATCAAAGTATTGGGAATGTATTGTGTAGAAAGGACGATTTTAACTTGCTTCTATCTAGAATCGTATAATGGGATTCCGTTAAATAATAAAAACATGGCAAATTAAAACAACAAGTTTTCCATAGCCAAAACAAACCTTAAAATTCCTTTTGTATCAAAGAAAAATGTTAATGAAAGAGGATCGTGAAAAATATGATGAAAAAAACAAAAACTGAAACGCAAAAGGTTCTTAGATTTTTTAGCATACCTTAACTAGCTTCTGCAATTACTTACCTACGGAACCATTTTCCAAGCTAGGCTCAACAAAGAGTACATGAATAATAAATAATTTAACAATTCAGTTAACGTTCTCAAATAATTATATACTGAAAACGGCTCCATCGCTTTAGAATACTGAGCAGTCTTACGAACAATGTTGGCTACGATATAGACAGTGCTACGCCGTAGACAGTGTTACGCCGTAGACACTTCTACAATAGCGCCGTAGCACCTTGTTGGCGTAGAATATTGTCGTGGAGGCTGTATTATTTGAAGTGGCGATAAAGTTATATCATTTAGGTGTCGAGTAATTTTATTCTAATATTTTACTTGGTGATATTTACTTGGTGACGTCAGTGCTTGAGGTATAGAGCAAAAGAAGGGTTGGGAATGCAATTTGTAGCTATTTGAGGTAATGGTGCCGATTCCCTTGTTCACAAACTAACCTAAATTTAAGTTCAGTGCATCTTTTTCTTTCTATTTCATTAAGAAAAGGACAGAAGATAAATTTTAGTTTAGTCCTGTCAAATTAATCAGCGCCTGTCACTACTCCATACAAGTTTAGACGTGATTAAAAACTTGCCTACTAAAATTACGTCAATTTACGTCAAGCGCTGATTAATTTGACAGGACTAAACTAAAATTTATCTTCTGTCCTTTTCTTAATGAAATAGAAAGAAAAAGATGCACTGAACTTAAATTTAGTTTAGTTTGTGAACAAGGGAATCGGCACCATTATATACTTATTTAATTTCATTATACAATTTAAACTGCTAAAATAATTCAAAGAAATAAGAGGTCATTCGATTTCTGTTGATCAAGAATTCATTTTAAGCCATACGACGTCGCAGTAATGCATACGGTGGAGGTCTGCCTGCCTTGAGCAGAGCACCGCCGTGTCCTTGTGGAGGCGATCGGCGACAGAGATCTCTCGCGTCCGGCCCTGGTTCAGGCCATGGTACGGAGCGAGAGGGCATGGGCAGCTGTCACCTCCTTCTGCGATGCTGTAATGCTCGCCAAGGAGAAGGCAGGACGGTTGAGGGAAAGGTAAATTTCGCGCCCTCTCGCCCCTAGCCGCCGCAGGAGACGCCCTGGGCGTCGGGAATCCCGGGTGGATTTCCGGCCACCGTAGGCGCGGGCTTGCGGACGGTGAGCAATGGGCAGCTCACCGTCCGGTAAGGACCAGGCCCGGTTCGACGGCGCGTTGTTTTCCACGTATGCTTCAAAGAGATGTCGTCAGCACAAATGTAGGGGTCCGCTAGGGCCGATGGCTGCCGGGGTCGCGGGAAGGTACTAAAGGGTCACCGAGGCCCCAGGCAACACAGGCAACGGAAGGAATACGGGTGGGTTTTAGTCAGTAAGAGTCTGACACACCCTCCCGCTCCGCCCAGAGCGGGAGAAGTTATTTGATGATTTCCCACCCAACAAAAAAAATACTGCCTTGTTGTTCTAGTGATGCCAAGCGCTACTGCTGAACATGAAGAGAAAAAAAAAGGCCATACGACGTCAAAGATCACAAGTCCTCTACCTACCTCTTTGAGAATTACAGGTGGAGATATCATGTTACGTTTATTTTTAGTAAAGCTTTCTATTTCTTAAAAGGTCAATCAACATCCCTCGTTTGGTAGTCACTAAAATCTAGTCTCCATAACGCTACGTCAAATTCAAGTTTGAATAGAAATTTGTCGATTCATGGACGAACGAATACTGATTTGAGAATGTTGAGCAGATATCCTGGAATGTGACTTTATTTGGTATTTGGATGGAAAGGCGACTGTATATGCGTGTTAAATGATATATACTAGTATTTAAATGGCAGAAATCTCTTATATGATTCCGTAATTTTATGTTATCACCGCATAAGTATTTCAATTCAAATTATCAAAGAATTCCTAACTAATTTGGACGGTTTCTTTTAATTTTATAAAATGTTCTGTTCAGTTGTTCCTGTTAAATGACCCGCGATAGCCACAACTATAATGGTTTAAAACTTGACGGTGTGTTTAATGGATTAAAATCACCACGACAACTCCCAAAACAGTGTCCTTAAAGTTGATTCCAGTTTTTTTTTTGACGTGGGTTTGCATATTAGCGATCCCACAATAATAATTGAACATTAATAACCACTCACATTCAAAACCCAAAAACAAAAAAGTTCCTGCAAATAATATCCCCGTGACACACACATAAATAAATTCCCGTACAATATACGGGCCAAAACCTGTCGTTAATTCGATATCCGATGACAAAGCTTTTTGTGCCGCCCACCACTGAAAGTTCACGTAAATTGAATTGCAATATGTAATTATAGTACGTAATAAAGTTACAAGGGCGCCGTAAATCAATATTAGATTTGGGATTTTTAGGAAAAATGTGAAGGCGGTTTTTGTTGTAGTTAGATTTGAGTGCAAGGTGTGGTCATATTTAAGGTTATGGTACAGACCATCAAATTAAGCATCTTTCCCCATGGGATCACTATCGTAATCGCGAAACAAATATCAACTGTCCCATACAAAACTCAATATTTATTCGACCCGAATGTATGAGACAGGTGATGTTTTTTTCGCAATTACGATGTTGGTCCCATTTAGAAAGTTGTTCACTTTGATGGTCTGTACTACACCCTTAAACATGACCACACATTTCTGGAACATGCTGTATAGTTGTATGAACGCTAGTATTTGTCTACTGTTGCATATTTCAATCATTTGAAAAATTATTTGAGCAATGCATAACAACCAGGGAAGTATCTTAGAGACGAATTAGGTCAATCCCAGTTATGAAAAACCGACGAGATTTTAAATAGTTCTGTAAATAATTTAATGTCTTTGTGAAAACCAATCAAAATTTAGTTCATGTACAACTTTGTGCCCTTTGGCTTTGAGACTCTCGGTCCGTCGGGTCCCAGTGTGCACAAGTTATTTGCGAAAATTGCGAAACGTCTAGTTGATGTGACTTGTGACCGAAAAGCTGGCGGTTTTCTCGCGGAACGCATCGGTATTGCAATTCAGAGAGGAAATACAGCCAGCATCCTCGGTAAAATGCCTCGAGGGCCTTTTTTAGGTTTAACTTAGTTTTAATTTAGCTAATATTAATAATCTTGTAATTTGGTTATGTAAATAAAGAGCTTTTTTTGTTCATGTCACGCAATCTCATGTCAGCGACAATCAATGTCAAAAATTCAATTAAACTTTAAACATTTGTGGATGCACCTAAGAATACGTGAAGTTGCCTGTTTTACGTTTATATAAGTATTTATAGGTTAGTTAGGAACGGACCCTTGTTACGTGTAAAAAAAAAAAGTGGTAACACTAAGCTACAATCTGGGGCGCTACCCAAAGTGCCCCGTATGTAGCGTTCCCCTCTTGCTTGTCAACCGTCGCGGAACGTTGACACGAGGACTAGATTTTAAGTTATCAGTTTATTTTGTCCCTGTTAGTTTAATTAGTCATATTATGTACTAGATAGTGTACCTTATTTCCCAAATTCCAATACGCGTAAGAGGAAATCGGTAGAATACCTTCCACCTATGTCCCAAAAGTATGTCCCCAAACATTTTTTGACAGATTGACACTGAGATTAGATTGCGAACGGTCTAAAAAATACGGGAATTTTCCCTCAGGAGTGGTTGCCAAAAACAAAATTAACTATAACAAAAACTTTTGTACCCAATTTTAGTGTCTCAAGTCCAAGAAAAAGACGAAGTCAAAACAATCTCAAGCAAAATTGAAGTCCATTAAAGTCTCTTTATTCCGAGAAAGACTTCTTTTGATAACCAAAATGGCATTATCAGCTTTACCAATGGTAATGCAGATGGTGATTGCCTCGTTGGTCTAGTGGTCGCAAGCATGAGGGTTCGATTCCCAGGTCTGGCAAAGTGTTATTGTGTTTTTCCATCATGAGTGTCTTAATAGCAGCCTGGAGTTTAGATTTGTGCCCGGCTATTACGAGTACATGGCACTGAAACATAACTGGCAAAACGTGGGTGTTACTATAGGTACACCACTGCCTAATCCGTCGTGGAATACAGTTGGTTGGTTATGTTATGTGTAATACAGATGGGGAGTCATCGCCACGTTCAAACCCACGGAGTTTTCGGATTCGTGTGCGTATTGTATAATTATTACTCGCTTAAAAAACGGTGAAGGAAAACATCGTGAGGAAACCGGCATTCCTGAGAGATATTTGGCTAATAATTTAATGTTTTGTGTTGCACGTAGTGTAAATTGTTTTGCATACTATTGTATAGAATCCATTTTTTTTTCTCTAACTGAACTCACAGCTGTGCTGCTGGGGAGTTTGTTGGCCACTTCTTCTTCCCAGCTAAAGCACTAGGAAGTGGTGAAAGGTGGGCGTTTTGGGGGACTGTCTTATGTAATTTTGACGTTCGAAAAGTGCTGATTCTCAGTCTAGTTTAACTATAAATGACTTTTGAATTGATTTTGATTTTGTTTTCTTGACGGTGTGAGGCCAATTGGAGGTCTAAGGGCGGCATAAATACTGACACCTGGTTTGTCGTTAACCACACGAGAAAGAAAGAGATTGTTTTAAAAATACCACTCGGTAACTCATACAAGTATAGGAACACTACAACATCCCCCACTGGAATAGAAAGGACCTTTCATTAGCCATGTTACAATAGTGAAACTAGTTAATAATGAAGTACAATAATACTAGTAATAATTTACGTTATCAGCACACTACGGCCGGTCACGACTGTGGAAGTTAGCTTCAATAATAATTCAAGTGATTTATGCCATGGACATTGTTTCATTAAGTTGGTAACAATATTGCGAGATATCGTTGTGTTGGTCAAGTGTTTGATTCGTTTTTGTACTAGCTAAATAACCATTCTATTGTACGAGTATTTACAAAACTATTGATGAACATACATTCAATAGTAGTCTGTAGGACTACATTGGTCTAGTGGTCGCAAGCGCTACTGCTGAGCATGGGATCCTGGGTACGATTCCCGGGTCTTGGTACTATGCACTATAAAGCTGCCATTTACTTGATACGTCTTTCATTGACTTGAATGTGCCCTTGCGGCTGGGAGTATGTCGTGCTCACTCTAATGTCTTGCAGATGGTGGCGCATGTGTTGGATCATTTAGCTCCCTTCAAAATGGTTGAGCTGAATGGTGCTGATCCACGCGTCATATTCGTGAACGGGCGCGGTCAGTAGAGACTGAAAGAACAAAAAAAAATCAATTCAAAAATTTAAATTAAAATAAGCCGTGGCAACTAAGAGATGACCTCTTAGCTGCCACGGCTTATTTTAATTTTAATTTTAGAATTGATTTTTTTTTGTTGTAATATTTTTATTACGGACGCTTTTACGTTTTGCATCGTTCTCACATGTATAATTTCAAAATGAATGATGTAAACAATATTTTGTAACCATAATACGTTGATTTAAAAGAGTGTCCATGGAGTTTCTTGCCCGTTCTTCTCCATAGGTACCTACTACGCTTTGGAATGGGCAACTAGCTTCATCTTTCTGACTGACTGACCGAACCCTTGACAACTCAAAAGTGCCTGTAATTGGTTTATTTGAAATAAATGCTTTGAGTTTGAGTTTCCACCAGGAATTTCTCAGTAGCAGCCTGGACTTTGGCAATTGCCCCGTTGATGGCAATAGGCTCGCCCCCTATTCCGTAGGACTTAACCGTAACTGTCAAAATGTGAGTGTACTATAGGTATATCTCTGCCTAACCTACCATGGGATTACAGGTGTGATATTATGTATGTAGTAGTAGGTACAAAACCATTTGTAAAGTAAACATACAATGACATGAATATTTACTTTGTAAAGTATTGTATTATTTTAATTATTGTGAATGTTAATCATAGTAGCTAATTAATTACACCACACACATTACTATATGCTTGGCATAATTCCTTGAGAGCAGTGGTGGCCTAGTGGAAACGGCCGCGACTTACGAGTAGAGCGTAAGTACATTACTTTGTGTAAATTATTTCATCACCACTGCTCTCAAAACGATGAAGGAAAACATCGTGAGGAAACCGGCGTGTCCTAGAACCAAAAATTCGAAGACATGTACCAACCCGCACTGGTCCCGCATGGTGGATTGCGGCCCACTCCCTCTCAAAGACAGGAGGCCTCAGGACAGGAGACCTCAGTGTCCCAGCAGTGGGGACATTAAAGGCTGATTATGTGAATGTGACTATGTGGGTCAGTGTTTTTATTATTCTCTCAGTTGGTTTTAATCTTGGTCTGTCAGGTTGAGTAATTTATGCGGCCTACCCAAATGTCGTTTCTTTGGTATTGTTCGTCGAATCGTTGAGCTCCTTAATTTCTGAGTTGAGCTGCACGATTACTGACAAATTCGTTCACTGACTGGATAGGTCCACTCAATCTGTGTGGTTCTTTCCTCAAAGTTCTTTCACCAATCTACATGGTATTCACATGATCTGACCAAGATAATGTCTGGACTTTAAATGAGAATGGTAATATCGACTATCATTGCGCGGCGCGCTATATACTCGGTCTATCACCACTATATCAGGCTTATTGGCGACAATAATCCTGTCAGTAATGATAGACCGATCCCAGTACAATATGACATGGTAATTTTCGAGAACTGGGTCGGGCACATACTTGTAATACGGTACCTAGGAGTTCACAAGTTTATATTTCAAAGCACGTTGCTGGTGAATAATCCTAGGTACATGGTTATGCCTGTGCAAGTATTCGCCGTTAGCCAAACGCGAACAACCAGAGATAATATGTCTGATGGACTCACCCGGACGGTGGCCTGCCCGACACACGTCAAACGTCCCGTCCTTCATATGTTACACACGTTGTCGTTATATGTTGTTTTATGTTAGTCACAGAGTTTGTCATCTACACCATTTTACGCGATTTGCAATAACTATACCTACACAATCACCCAATTACATCTTATGTTTTACAATCATATCAGTTTTACATAATGCGCCATCAATGTTTGTTAGAAAATTAAAATTATGTAGCAATTATGTAACACTTGCATGTCAAAACGTCAAACAAATAGTTTTCTGTCAGCTGCGCGCACAGATTAATTTAGGCCGACGGCGCGTACGTCGTTCTCGTCGGTACGGAATGTTGCCATTTTAAATATTTGTATTTATGTTATTCTTTCTTTTATATATTTGTATTTTATGTTATTCATATTACAATCTCACTGTGTGCTGCACCGGTCGACGTCTTAACGTCAACGCCGGCTATAGCTGAAAACCAGCGCTGGGGCTGTCTCGCATAGAGTCGCAGCATTATGCTGAGCGTTGGCCGTTTTGCGTGGACGTGCCCCCAAATTCCAATATTCTCCCCCAAATTGTTTCTTTTTCGTATTTGTGTTCCTTCTTGTCATGTTTACCGCAAATAAACGTATTTTCTTTCTTTTTCTTTTCTTTCTTTAATTCTTGCCGCCAAGCAGCGTTGTTCCGGTTTGAATAGTGCATATAGTGACAGGTACTTTATGAGACACTAGATTCTACCCTCGAATTCGTCTGCGTGGAAGTCAACCGTACCATAAAACAAATTGTATGGCAATTCATAAAACTTGTTCTCGTTTTGATCTCGGGAAGTACTAATCTGTGTAAAAAAACGTCTCACTGATGGAGATCAGTGAGAGCTTTTTTTTACACAGATTAGTATTTCCCGAGATCACCTCTTACAAACAAACAAAACAATTTTCCTCTTAATAATATTTATGGGACATTTCAGCTTTGTTTCTGGCATGGCAACACAGTTGTTCGAATTAAGGTAAATTGAAGCAACTTTTTGGTCCTTCTTGTCATTTAACCCTAAATTGAGAGAGAATAATTTAAGCTTTACATATAATTGAATTTCTAAACCTACCCTTCTGACGTATGCTATAATAATGTAATTATTATGGCTTATGAGTATATTAGAAAATAAATAAATCAAACGTAATAAATTGATTATCCCACGAATTCTACTTACAAATAATTCATATGAATCGACGATAATTTCAGACCGGCTTGAAATCGATTAAGGTTTATAATTGAACCATGAAACGTTCAGGTATTCATTCGAAAGTCAATTGTATTATAGTTGATTGATTCGGTAATTATACTCATAATGAGATGGTTTTCAAACTTTAAGCTGGGAAATAACGACCCATAAAAGTCGAAAAGCGTTTAATAAATAATGTTCTTCATTATGAGTTTTATGAACAGTAATATTTCATTGGGATTGTGATGTATTTCGTTCAAATATGAGTATTTAAATGTATAACATTTCATTTGAGTCGGTTATTTATTAAGCACTAGCTTTTGCGAGCGGCTTTGTCCACGTCAAGGTCCGTATTATCGCACAGGAACGTATCGCAAGATAAAAATTATCGTATGTGTTAATCCAGGCTATAAACTATTTCAGTATTAATATTCATCCAAATCTGCTCAGCAGTTTTTGCGTGATTGAGTAACGAACATCTAAACATACAAACTTCCACATTTATCCTATCCTAACTAAAATTTAAAATATCCTACTAATATTATGCGAAAGTTTGTAAGGATGGATGGATGTTTTTGGATTTGGATGAAATGTGGCACACAGATAGTCTATAACTAGGAATAACACATAAAATACTTTTTATCCCGATATACCCGCGGGGTCCAAACTTATGCGGGTGAAACCGCGGGGCGCATCTAGTTATTAATGCAAACGTGAGTTTGGTTGTTTATTTGTTTGTTTGTTACGCTTTCACGCTAAAACGGCTGAACGAATTTGGATAAAACTTTTTATCCCAATATTCCTATGGGATAGAGAGTTATGCCAGTGAAACTGCGGGGCGCAGCTAGTAATTTTATATCATATTATGAAGTAGGGTTTTCGTACGACTTTGATATTTAACCCCTACAATTACTTTTCAAGGATGAATTCTTTTGTCCATTTATGAAGGACGTCTTTTATTCCGAGGTTTATCAGCTTAGCCGAACTATAAAACCGATACGAGGGCGTCCATCGCGGTATAAAATGGTTATTCAGGGCAACCAATGTAGGTCACAGGACTGAACTAAGGGCGTTGCAGAGGAAGGGGCTCAGAAGCTGAATCTTATTTGCGTATTTGATAACCAGTAAGTACTGGCAAGATTCAGGAAGTGGACTCTGACAGAAAATGGCGTGTATATTCAAAATCAAAATCAAAAGTCATTTATTCAAACTAGGCTGAGAATCAGCACTTTTCGAACGTCAATTATGTAGTAAAACGTAACGCTTTTTGCTGTTATTCATGATTTTTATGGTTATCCATCACACGCCCAAACTGCGGCCAAGAAACTGGGCATCCTAAATAAGGTGAAGCGATACTTTACGCCTGGACAGCTTTTGACCCTTTATAAAGCGCAGGTCCGATCCTGCATGGAGTATTGTAGCCACCTTTGGGATGGCTCGGCTAAATACCAACTTGCCGCGCTTGACTCGGTGGAACGCAGAGCTAAGAGGCTCATTGGCGACGTAAATCTGGTGGATGCCAAGCTTCACAGTTTGGCCCATCGTCGCAAGGTTGCCTGCTTGTCGGTCTTCTATAGATTGTACTTCGGAGAGTGTGCTCAGGAACTCCACGACCTCATTCCACCGGCCCCCTTCTATTATCGGTCATCTAGGCGCACTTCAGGTTACCATCCCTTCCTGGTGGCTATCCCACCAACTCGCACTAAGCGTTTCCAAACTTCTTTTATAATGCGCACTGCAAAGGAATGGAACTCTCTGCCTGCGTCTGTGTTTCCCTGCGTCTGTGTTTCCGAACGCATATAACCCTAATCTCTTCAAAGTGAGAGTGAACAGGCTTCTTCTGGGTAAGCTCGCTCCATCGTCGACTTTGTTTCTGTCGCCTCTGACATAGACTAAGGCCAAGAGCAAACCCATCACAAATAAAAAAAAACAAAAAAAAAAACGTTATAGTGATTTTGAAAGAAGGCTTTTTATTTTTTTTAATATTCGTTTTAATTTATTTTCAGTACTTTTTTTTGGGTGGGATGTTATCAAATAACTTCTCCCGCTCTGGGCGGAGCAGGAGAGTGTGTCAGGCTCTTACTGACTAAAACCCACCCGTGTTCCTTCCGCTGCCTGTGTAGGGGCCTCGGTATCCCTTACTTTTTGTCACGACCCCGGCAGGCATCAGCCCTAGTGGTCCCCTACACTTGTGCTGACGACATCTCTTTGAGGCGCGCGTGGAATACAACGCGCCATTGACCCGGGCCTGGTCCTTATCGGACGGCAAGTTAAACATTGCTCACCGTTCGCAAGCCCGCGCCTACGGTGGCCGGAAATCCGCATGGGATTCCCGACGCCCAGGGAGTCTCCTGTCGCGGCTAAAGACGAGAGGACGTGAAATTTGCCTTTCCCTCATCCGTCCCGCCTCCTCATTCGCGAGCATTATTGCTTCGCAGAAGGAGGTAACGGCTGCCCATGCCCTCTTGCTCCGTACCATGGCCTGGACCAGTGCCGGACGCGGGAGATCTCCGCCGCCGATTGCCTCCACGAGGACACGGCGGTGCTCTGCCCAAGCCGGGCAGACCTCTACCGTATGCTCTACCGTGTCCTCCGGGCGATCCACACGGTGGTGACTCCCGGGCGTTTCCTCCCGCCTTATACACACACACACACACACAGACGACACTGGAACCTCCCGAAGCTGCCGTGTCTGGTGACGACCTGCGTTAAGCGAGCGAACCCAGATTTTCAGTACCTTATAAAAACAAAAATCTGATTTTGATTCATAAGCTCATCTTTAGTAAATACAAAATCCCTTATCCCGCATTCATTAAACAACACACAAGGATAAGTAGATACCGCGCTCATTTATTCATTCCCCTACCACGAAATATAATGGGTTCATTGTAATAAATTACAATTGTAAATCAATTCATTGAATTCATTCAATGTCTGATATTACTTCTCGCAGGGGCTTGCACTCAACTCGATACCATAGGATATTGGCTTACAAATGGGTTTACGCTGCGTGTGTAATTTCACACTATTAACCAAGCTCTCTTATTAATCCAATCAATTAATTGATTGATCAATCGTTCCATTGAATGCGCAGAGAACTTGGCTTTTGCAGTGATTAAATTGTGTTTGAAGTTGGTAGAGTAATCTAGCTGGGTGTGTATTTTAGGATTCTGGATAATAACTTTAGCTTCGCGGGAAGATTTAACTGGTTATGTAGAACTTATCTAGAGTCAGTGAAAATAGATAGGAGCTTTGAGATTTAAGGTTACCGTGGTTGAATATCGCTAAAAATCGCATTGTCAACCTCAAAGTCCAAAAACGTAGTTTTATTAGCATTTTTAACATTCACAATTGATCACTGATCTTTTGAAAAGTTATATACCACAGCTTCTAAACGATTTAGGGCCTTAGTCTTGAAACTAGACATCGATATTTACTTATACGAGTGCCAGTTTCAATCAATGACGGTCGATTACAATTCAAGTATAAAATAACGAATTGCTACCATTTCTAGCCTACATAAAACCTTTTTAAGCACTCACTTTGCATACCTCGACACCTCGACACCTCCATCCTGGTCCATCTTAGCACTTTGTACCAAACTCAGCATATATAGATTTTTGTCGTTAAAAAAGCTAAAGGCTGCCTTTTCACCGGAGATGTGCTAAGCTGCGTAGCGAGGGATGTGTATGATATTAATCAATAGGATCGTTTGATTGACATTTTTTATCTTAGCGTAGCTCGGGTGGAGAAGGGATCGATAGAGTTATCTCTGCCGATCTCCTCTCCACAAGAAAACTTTAACAAGTGTGTGAAAAACTTATGTTCTTCACATACTAGTTGAAGTGTTTTTGGAAAACGTATGCTTTTACAATGTTTGTAAATATGTGAGCACCCATGTATCTATCACATAATTCATGTGTCTGCCATTACTTCATTTTTCATTCTTTTACCTATTGTGGTATAGTAATTTTATTATAGGTGCATCGTCTTCACATATAATTATTGTATAATTAATGTTACTATACAAAATATTGTAGAAAAAATTAAAGGAGTAACTGGAGTTTCTTGGCCATTCTTCTCCATACGAAACTACCTTTTGGAAGGGGCGTCAAAATTTACAAAATAATAGAATTGATCCTAGTCGATCAATTTTTTTTTTTTGTAATTGCCTTTTATATGTCTATTTGAACTACATAATTTGACTTTGACTTTGACTTAAAGCAAGGCAAACGATTTAAGGATGAAAGTTCGGTTGCAAGGGATACGAGACTGGAGTAACATCTAAGCTTTGATGGAAATAGACGCATAGACTGATATAAACATAATGTTACTTAGCACTTGCTTTGGCTAAGCAATATCCCTGTCAGTGTCCCAAAACTATCAAACTACAAGAGAAAGACAGAGACGGTAACATAACACACACACAACAGATGTCAACTAATGTTTATTTATCTCGGCCATAGTTTCGTAGCTAAGTTTAAGCCTCACTCGCTCACTTAGCTACCCCGCACATCCCTGATCAAAAGGCACTCTTAGAGCCGTCATCGGTCAAGACCCGAATAATTTGCTCCAATTTATATGGTGACATCATCATAACGGCCATCTTTGCCGCTATTTTCTTGGACGTTGATAAATAATTTCATTTCTTTCTGAAATCGATCGATCGAGGGGGAGCGCTGATGCGATAGATTTGGTATTGATGGGTCGTTTTGATTACTGTACTTAGTTATACGTTGGTTATTAGTGTAATATGACGATTTCCTCCAGGAATAAAGAAACTATTATTATGTTATTATTAAAAGCCCTATATGACCCACCAGTAGCGAAGCTTTTATTAAAGGAAAGCCGAAGAAATAGTTGTAAAACTCTAGATAACATTAAAATTAATTAACTCAAAAATAAACTCTTTACTTTTCTAAATTTACCGACAACTACACATGGTAGCACTTCATTGTTTAGTAAATAAATGGCATTTTTGTAATGTTTTTAATCTTATATGATGTTTTAGGCTGGTATTAAACAACAACAACAATAACAACAACATTTAACATTTATATATCTTTTTTTTCATTTTTTCAACATTTATATGTGTGATTTTTATGGTGTATATTACATATTTGTAATGTGATACGCACAGGTGTAAGAAGACTGATTGTTCCAAAGGGAAGCCGATAGGAATCGGGTTGTATAGAGGCTTCGCTCTTGTGACTCAATGCAGTGCTAAGGCTTCGCTACTTTCTTTCCGTTTCTCTGTTTGTACACCACAACAACCAGTTCTAGTCGAAGGAGTCCAGCTCATCCCGCCATTTCTGTCGAATAATGAAACTACGTTTTAATTATGCCAATTTGAGCAATAGAAACATGAGCTGTAATGGAAGTTGTTGAATGATTAGATTAACTACCCTACTGGTTTGCTAGCAACTACTAGGTTCCAAGCGTGACCGTTGAACGTACGTTATCTATGCCCTGTTTCAGGCAAAGTGTTCTGAACAAATTCCCAGTATAATTTTGGAATAGGATTGAAACGTAGGACTTAATAAACAGTTGAATATTGGAAGTTGTGAAGGAGTACGTCTTATCCAGGTTGAGTCCGATGTTGACAGTTCTTGCTGTAGGTCACCGTCCACCTTTCTACACAATTCTATGACTTAAGAGCTATTTTCTCTCACGTGCTCCCCATAGTAAGAACGGGCCTGCTTAACTTGTTATGTGCCCAAGGAGACAAGCATTAAGCTCGCTGTATGTTAATTCAGGAAACTCGCTTCCTACATCTATTGCTTGGAACTGCGCCCTACTTCGATTTATATTGTTGCTAATCACATAGTTACTTAATTCATCAAGGACGGCTAATGAGACGCAATTGATTTTCTATTGTTTGACTCCGAATTGGTGTCGCGCGGGTTTTAAGAAAAAAATTGAAATCTACTTATTTTCTACACTTTGCCATTGTAATTGAGGCTAAGATTTAAATAGGTTAATTAAGAAAAATAGACATTTTTTTTAGTATATATCTGATTCGTGTAACGGTTAGGCCCAGAAACGGGTTTCTCCTTTCGTAACTTTAAATGTTTTAAAAGATAAATGTTTGTAATCATAATTTTAATTAGGTACTTATTTAAATACTAAGGGGTATCGTGTTACCCAGTAACTGGATTGTGGAGGTCAGATAGGCAGTCGCTCCATGTAAAATACTGGTATTCAGCTGCATCCGGTTAGACTGGAAGCTGACCCCAACGTAGTTTTGGAAAAGGCTGGGCAGATGATGTTGACTTACTTAAATACTAAAGAGCTATATTACTATTGTTTTATAATAAACTTAAGAAATACAATTTCATATAATAGAAATCCCCCCTTTTAACCCCTTTTCAAGGTGAATTTCCAAAAAACCCCTTCTTAGAGCCTATATTATTAAAGAAACCCTTGTGCAAAATTTCTGATGTCAGTCATTCAATATTCGCCTGCGATATCGTTCGCGTGAATTTCATACTTTCGCCAAAAATTTTACAACCCCCTCCACCCCATTTAAATGGCGGTAATAATGATTAAAATCTTTAATATTTATGACTTAGTAGCTGCGCCCCGTGGTTTCATCCGCATAAGTCTCGATCTCGTGGAAATATCGGTACAAAAAGTCCTATGTTCTAATCCAGGTCATGGTTTACCAATGTGCTAAATTTCATTAAATCCAGCGGGAAAGTGTAACAAATAAACGAGCAAATTCATTGATAAAGATTGATATTTTGTTGTTTAAATTATCATCCAAATGTAAGTATGTCGAAAAAATCGTTTTTATAACATAAACGTAATATAAAAGATAAAATATAATACATATAAATATGGTGTCACGGACTTTTTCGTAGAATTATTTAAGGCGGACCAGGTTGCCATACATTGTTTTCAAATATATACAACTGTTTAGGCAGCGCATGCAAATATATATATATTCTGTTTTAAGTGGTATTTCTTTCCGACTTGCTAGACAACAATTGTGATAGCTCGGCTAATATCCATTATATAAATATAATTTATAGCACTCAGGAATAATGTAACTTTATACCCGGTATTTTTTTTAGAATTGGATCATCCCGAGATTATCCCCTACATACAAACTTACAAACAAATTTTATCTCGTTATAATATTATTATAGATTTATTTCTAATGCGTATTATATTATAAAACTAAAACTCTTTCTCCATATAAACTTTAACTGTGCCGAATTTCATACTCCTCCGTCCGCGAAGTTTTTGTAAAAAGGGGTACAAAGGGGTGCTTCACGTATATATAGATGACTTTCTAGATCCAGCAATACATATACGAGGAGAGGCCAAAAAGTTCGCGGAATGAAAAGGAAGGGAGGTGATATTAAAAAATAAATTATTTTTCCTATTCAATATATGTATTCTTCATTAACCTTATAAAAATAAATACTTTTACCAGACCTTTCAAATAATTTGTTTTATACCTTCGAAAAATAAAATATTTTTAAGGCCCTCAAAATAGCCGACTTCACTTCTTCGTTATCGGTGAATTTCTTTCCACGAAGCTCTTTTTTTCGGGACAAATAATAATCATAAGGGGCCAAATCTGGACTGCAGGGTGGTTCAGAGTTTCAAAGCCGCACTTGTGTAAGGCAGCCATTGCAGCATGACTCTTGTGAACGGGTTTGTTGTCGTGCAAAAGGATCACACGTCGACACCACTTTCCCCTTGTTTTTCTTTAATTGCATTTTTTTTATTTCTTTAGTAGCGTAACGTAGTATTGTCCTGTGATATTGACTCCTCTATCTTTATAATTGATCAACAAAATCCCCTCTGAATCCCAAAAAAACTGTAACCATAATCTTTCCAGCCGATTGTGACACCTTGAACTTCTTAGGCGGTGGTGCGCCTTTTTTGTGCCACTGCATGAACACAGGTTCATAGTGTTGAACCCAAGTTTCATACCCAGTCACAATTCGGTTCATAATCTCATGCCTGTTCTCACTACGCAGATCCAAAACCTCGCGAGAACAGTCGACGCGCTGCTGTTTTTTAAGCGGTGTGAACATTCTCAGTACCCTTCTTGCACTGACTTTAGACATGCCAAGATGGTCATGGCGAATGCTCAAAATAGTCGTAGTCGATACTCCAGTCATCTTTGCGACCTGTTGTTTCTTCAAACGAGCGTCTTCGAGAATAAGTTTACCAACTTTTTCAACAATGTCTGAAAATGTAGCCACAATCGGCCGACCAGAACGCTGATCGTCTTCAATCGATTCTCTGCCTTGCTTGAAAAGACTATGCCACTTGTGAATCACTGATTTTCCTGGGCAAGAGTTCCTATAAACAAATCAAATCTCTTCCATAATTATCTGAGGCGTTTTTCCTTGCTTAGTAAGGAACTTTATCACCGCACGAAACTCAATTTTCTCTATAGTCACTGTTCTCTTCCCGATTTACTTGTTTATCCAGCGAAATCTCAAAGGATAATGAACCGATCGGGGTGAAACTTAGTATTATAGTTGTATTGAGTCACCAAGTAGTGACAGGTAAAAAAGGCCTCCCCTCTCCACTCTAACCCCTACATTCTTCGAACTTTTTGACCCGCCGTCGTAGGTAATATTTAACTGGAATCAGGTACTTGTAGCAACTTATGTAAACCCAAGATGGTCTAGTGGTTCCAAGCGCTACTGTTGAGCATAAGTTCCTGGGTTCGATTCCCAGGTCGGGCAAAGTGTTATTGGGTTTTTCTATCTGGTATTTCTCAGTAGCAGCCCGGAGTCTGGATATGTGCCCGGTTGATAGCAATAGGCTCGCCCCTTATTACATGGGACTTAAACATAATTGACGAAATGCGGGTGTAGAGATAAACTACGATAACATGGCGCGCCCCTCCAAATTACTGTTTCAATGTGTGTAGTCACATCCTTACGAAAGAGTTTGTTTGTAGTTGTAAGTATTCGTCTTCAGTAGTAGGCCGGCAGTGGTCTGAGACAGTCAAGTTATTGTTTCTACGTCGCTCAGTGACACGAAAGTACTGATTGCAAAATAATTAGTCATGGAAAATTCAAGAAAAATAGTTATGCGGCGTCAGGTAATTTTGTTTGTTTGTTTGTGAAATAAGTTTACGTAATGTTTTGATTGACTTTTATGGCTATTAATGTAAAATCTTTTCTATATATTTTAGGCAAGAGAAGTGATAGCTACAGAATACCAACAAATGAAGTATGAGGCTGAAAAAGGAGTGGAGCGCTTGACAGACGCTAGATGGAGAACTTCAAGAGCTGTGGGAGTTAGTGAAAAGACAATAACAAGAATTCTCAAAGAAAAAGCAAAATGTGATGCAACTGTGCACAAAAATGAGTTCACCGCGTAAAAACCAAAATCCTCGCAAACGTTTAAAGCGTGACATCGATGAATTTGACAAGGGGGTAATAAGGCGTACTGTCAGTAACTATCACAGAGAGTATACACAATATCCAACATTAAAAGTTCTGAAAAGGGTGCTTACTGAAAAGATAAATTTTGACGGATGTTTGGAGACATTACGGCGTATACTTCTTGATTTAGGATATGAATGGAAAACTACTGAAGAAAATCGTCAAGCGCTTGTTGAAAAACATGACGTACAGTTCCTCCGCTATAAATATTTAAAACAATTGAAGAAATATAGAGAAGATCCCTTCTTCTCTATATTTCTATTATGGAAGAGGAATATTATTTATACTGATGAAAGCTACATTCATACCACTCATGTACAAAATAAGTCATGGGGAACTAAACAGGGAACTGTAGCAAAGAAAAAAATTTCTAAAGGGTTACGCATCATAATTGTCCACGCTGGTGGGAGAAATGGTTTTGTCCCCAATGCTTCTTTAATTTACAAGGCCAGTTCGAAGACAGGCGACTACCACGACAACATGAACCATGATAATTACAAGAAGTGGTTCATATCACAACTACTACCTAACATACCAGAAATTATTCAAACTAGGCTGAGAATCAGCACTTTTCGAACGTCAATTATGTAGTAAAACGTAACGCTTTTTGCTGTTATTCATGATTTTTATGGTTATCCATCACACGCCCAAACTGCGGCCAAGAAACTGGGCATCCTAAATAAGGTGAAGCGATACTTTACGCCTGGACAGCTTTTGACCCTTTATAAAGCGCAGGTCCGATCCTGCATGGAGTATTGTAGCCACCTTTGGGATGGCTCGGCTAAATACCAACTTGCCGCGCTTGACTCGGTGGAACGCAGAGCTAAGAGGCTCATTGGCGACGTAAATCTGGTGGATGCCAAGCTTCACAGTTTGGCCCATCGTCGCAAGGTTGCCTGCTTGTCGGTCTTCTATAGATTGTACTTCGGAGAGTGTGCTCAGGAACTCCACGACCTCATTCCACCGGCCCCCTTCTATTATCGGTCATCTAGGCGCACTTCAGGTTACCATCCCTTCCTGGTGGCTATCCCACCAACTCGCACTAAGCGTTTCCAAACTTCTTTTATAATGCGCACTGCAAAGGAATGGAACTCTCTGCCTGCGTCTGTGTTTCCCTGCGTCTGTGTTTCCGAACGCATATAACCCTAATCTCTTCAAAGTGAGAGTGAACAGGCTTCTTCTGGGTAAGCTCGCTCCATCGTCGACTTTGTTTCTGTCGCCTCTGACATAGACTAAGGCCAAGAGCAAACCCATCACAAATAAAAAAAAAAAAAAAAAAAAACGTTATAGTGATTTTGAAAGAAGGCTTTTTATTTTTTTTAATATTCGTTTTAATTTATTTTCAGTACTTTTTTTTGGGTGGGATATTATCAAATAACTTCTCCCGCTCTGGGCGGAGCAGGAGAGTGTGTCAGGCTCTTACTGACTAAAACCCACCCGTGTTCCTTCCGCTGCCTGTGTAGGGGCCTCGGTATCCCTTACTTTTTGTCACGACCCCGGCAGGCATCAGCCCTAGTGGTCCCCTACACTTGTGCTGACGACATCTCTTTGAGGCGCGCGTGGAATACAACGCGCCATTGACCCGGGCCTGGTCCTTATCGGACGGCAAGTTAAACATTGCTCACCGTTCGCAAGCCCGCGCCTACGGTGGCCGGAAATCCGCATGGGATTCCCGACGCCCAGGGAGTCTCCTGTCGCGGCTAAAGACGAGAGGACGTGAAATTTGCCTTTCCCTCATCCGTCCCGCCTCCTCATTCGCGAGCATTATTGCTTCGCAGAAGGAGGTAACGGCTGCCCATGCCCTCTTGCTCCGTACCATGGCCTGGACCAGTGCCGGACGCGGGAGATCTCCGCCGCCGATTGCCTCCACGAGGACACGGCGGTGCTCTGCCCAAGCCGGGCAGACCTCTACCGTATGCTCTACCGTGTCCTCCGGGCGATCCACACGGTGGTGACTCCCGGGCGTTTCCTCCCGCCTTATACACACACACACACACACACAGACGACACTGGAACCTCCCGAAGCTGCCGTGTCTGGTGACGACCTGCGTTAAGCGAGCGAACCCAGATTTTCAGTACCTTATAAAAACAAAAATCTGATTTTGATTCATAAGCTCATCTTTAGTAAATACAAAATCCCTTATCCCGCATTCATTAAACAACACACAAGGATAAGTAGATACCGCGCTCATTTATTCATTCCCCTACCACGAAATATAATGGGTTCATTGTAATAAATTACAATTGTAAATCAATTCATTGAATTCATTCAATGTCTGATATTACTTCTCGCAGGGGCTTGCACTCAACTCGATACCATAGGATATTGGCTTACAAATGGGTTTACGCTGCGTGTGTAATTTCACACTATTAACCAAGCTCTCTTATTAATCCAATCAATTAATTGATTGATCAATCGTTCCATTGAATGCGCAGAGAACTTGGCTTTTGCAGTGATTAAATTGTGTTTGAAGTTGGTAGAGTAATCTAGCTGGGTGTGTATTTTAGGATTCTGGATAATAACTTTAGCTTCGCGAGAAGATTTAACTGGTTATGTAGAACTTATCTAGAGTCAGTGAAAATAGATAGGAGCTTTGAGATTTAAGGTTACCGTGGTTGAATATCGCTAAAAATCGCATTGTCAACCTCAAAGTCCAAAAACGTAGTTTTATTAGCATTTTTAACATTCACAATTGATCACTGATCTTTTGAAAAGTTATATACCACAGCTTCTAAACGATTTAGGGCCTTAGTCTTGAAACTAGACATCGATATTTACTTATACGAGTGCCAGTTTCAATCAATGACGGTCGATTACAATTCAAGTATAAAATAACGAATTGCTACCATTTCTAGCCTACATAAAACCTTTTTAAGCACTCACTTTGCATACCTCGACACCTCGACACCTCCATCCTGGTCCATCTTAGCACTTTGTACCAAACTCAGCATATATAGATTTTTGTCGTTAAAAAAGCTAAAGGCTGCCTTTTCACCGGAGATGTGCTAAGCTGCGTAGCGAGGGATGTGTATGATATTAATCAATAGGATCGTTTGATTGACATTTTTTATCTTAGCGTAGCTCGGGTGGAGAAGGGATCGATAGAGTTATCTCTGCCGATCTCCTCTCCACAAGAAAACTTTAACAAGTGTGTGAAAAACTTATGTTCTTCACATACTAGTTGAAGTGTTTTTGGAAAACGTATGCTTTTACAATGTTTGTAAATATGTGAGCACCCATGTATCTATCACATAATTCATGTGTCTGCCATTACTTCATTTTTCATTCTTTTACCTATTGTGGTATAGTAATTTTATTATAGGTGCATCGTCTTCACATATAATTATTGTATAATTAATGTTACTATACAAAATATTGTAGAAAAAATTAAAGGAGTAACTGGAGTTTCTTGGCCATTCTTCTCCATACGAAACTACCTTTTGGAAGGGGCGTCAAAATTTACAAAATAATAGAATTGATCCTAGTCGATCAATTTTTTTTTTTTGTAATTGCCTTTTATATGTCTATTTGAACTACATAATTTGACTTTGACTTTGACTTAAAGCAAGGCAAACGATTTAAGGATGAAAGTTCGGTTGCAAGGGATACGAGACTGGAGTAACATCTAAGCTTTGATGGAAATAGACGCATAGACTGATATAAACATAATGTTACTTAGCACTTGCTTTGGCTAAGCAATATCCCTGTCAGTGTCCCAAAACTATCAAACTACAAGAGAAAGACAGAGACGGTAACATAACACACACACAACAGATGTCAACTAATGTTTATTTATCTCGGCCATAGTTTCGTAGCTAAGTTTAAGCCTCACTCGCTCACTTAGCTACCCCGCACATCCCTGATCAAAAGGCACTCTTAGAGCCGTCATCGGTCAAGACCCGAATAATTTGCTCCAATTTATATGGTGACATCATCATAACGGCCATCTTTGCCGCTATTTTCTTGGACGTTGATAAATAATTTCATTTCTTTCTGAAATCGATCGATCGAGGGGGAGCGCTGATGCGATAGATTTGGTATTGATGGGTCGTTTTGATTACTGTACTTAGTTATACGTTGGTTATTAGTGTAATATGACGATTTCCTCCAGGAATAAAGAAACTATTATTATGTTATTATTAAAAGCCCTATATGACCCACCAGTAGCGAAGCTTTTATTAAAGGAAAGCCGAAGAAATAGTTGTAAAACTCTAGATAACATTAAAATTAATTAACTCAAAAATAAACTCTTTACTTTTCTAAATTTACCGACAACTACACATGGTAGCACTTCATTGTTTAGTAAATAAATGGCATTTTTGTAATGTTTTTAATCTTATATGATGTTTTAGGCTGGTATTAAACAACAACAACAATAACAACAACATTTAACATTTATATATCTTTTTTTTCATTTTTTCAACATTTATATGTGTGATTTTTATGGTGTATATTACATATTTGTAATGTGATACGCACAGGTGTAAGAAGACTGATTGTTCCAAAGGGAAGCCGATAGGAATCGGGTTGTATAGAGGCTTCGCTCTTGTGACTCAATGCAGTGCTAAGGCTTCGCTACTTTCTTTCCGTTTCTCTGTTTGAACACCACAACAACCAGTTCTAGTCGAAGGAGTCCAGCTCATCCCGCCATTTCTGTCGAATAATGAAACTACGTTTTAATTATGCCAATTTGAGCAATAGAAACATGAGCTGTAATGGAAGTTGTTGAATGATTAGATTAACTACCCTACTGGTTTGCTAGCAACTACTAGGTCCCAAGCGTGACCGTTGAACGTACGTTATCTATGCCCTGTTTCAGGCAAAGTGTTCTGAACAAATTCCCAGTATAATTTTGGAATAGGATTGAAACGTAGGACTTAATAAACAGTTGAATATTGGAAGTTGTGAAGGAGTACGTCTACAAGTTATCCAAGGACAAGTTATCCAGCTCGGTAGACACAACTTTGAGAAAGAAACCGACAGGAGGATCCGATTGGGTTGGGCAGCGTATGGAAAACTTCGTGAAGTCTTCTCGTCGCCAATCCCGCAGTGTTTGAAGACTAAGGTCTTCAACCAGTGCGACTGCCCGTTATTACATACGTGGACACTGACAGTCGGGCTGGTCCACAAATTCAAAGTCACTCAGCGCGCCATGGAGCGGGCTATGCTCGGAGTTTCTTTGAAGGATAAGATCAGAAATGAAGTTATCAGAAAGAGAACCGGAGTTACCGACATAGCCTGCAGAGTCAGCAAGCCGAAGTGGCAGTGGGCTGGCCATGTGTGTCGAAGGACCGATGGCCGCTGGAGCAGACGAGTCCTGGAGTGGAAACCGCGTATCGGCAAGCGTAGTGTGGGACGCCCCCCAGCTAGATGGACCGACGACCTTAAAAAGGTGGCTGGGACAGACTGGATGCGGAAGGCGGAGGACAGGGTGTTGTGCAGCCTGGGAGAGGCCTATGTCCAGCAGTGGACTGTTATAGGCTGAGTTGATTGATTGAATAAACAGTAATATCTGACTACACTGTAGCTCGCTATCACTTACTTTTTGTCTTATAAAAGCGAACGTACGGCAACGAGGAAAACTATACCTCCAAATCGATTGTTGAACAAATATAGAACAATCTACGAAGAAAAACATATCACACATTAAATATTCAGTAAGAGGAAAAATTACATTATCCAATGGTTTCGAGTGGAAATAATGGAATATCGAACACCAAATAAATTAGGCTCAATCTATAAAGAAAAACATGCTTCCCACATTACTTAAGTTCCAACAGAAATCAAACACACTTCATCAAAGTACGGAGAAGGTAAATAATATTATATTAATGTACTTGTATATGTAATATCGAATGTCAAGCAATCACTACAATTGACAGCCAATTTACCCAGATTTTCTCTCGGTAAACCTGTCTATATAGCCCTTTATTGCTCATATACTTAAGTATTTACTTAGTGATATTTAGATTTCATTCATAAGCAAATGAAAATTGCTCTGATTGAAAATGCTCTCTAATGTCCACAAAAATTAAGCTTCGTTTTTAATTTAATCTAAAATTTAATCTAGATTGAAAGCATTTTCATACTTTAAAAACCTCAACATTACTTATAAAAGCACTTTTCAATGAAAAATGGCGATGAATAATCTCTCAACCAAGCTTGAGCACTGAAAGCCTCTATTCGAAATCCACTAATACCATCGAGATTCACATATTCCGAGGTTCCGATTAAACATTGATATCCCGTAATCGATTATCGGTATACGGTGACTCGATTATACAACGTTTAACATCGAGCGTTCGAGTGACAATGTAATTGACATTAGGCTCTCGACAGCTATTACAAAGTTACTATTGTAGATGGCACAATTGAAATTGAACTTTATTGTAGTAAAGATAGGTTCCAATAGGTGTGTAAAAGCAATAACTGTTTGGACTTGGGAAGTTCTAAACGATTATAGATATGGTTAAGTTCACTGATAGGGAACAGTTAGATACAGATGTTGAACATACCCTGAAGTTTGTGCTTGTGATTTGTATTACGTTCTTAGTATCTTTGGAAGTTAGAAGATGGTCTCTGTAGTAATTGGTCGTAATTTTACTGAGCCATTCCAAGGAGTTATGGAACTATTGAAAAATGATTAGGGTCGTCGGGTGGAATGAAACTGGCATCAGTGCTTAGGTCTCTTGGGGCAATGCTTTAACCTATCTCCCTTTGTCTCCTAGTTGCCAGAGATTGCTTACTAATTAGATCAAGCATTGTACAATTTGCTAAGTAGCATGATAAGCGTAAGACCGCGTTAACACGAAATTTATAGTAGGCAGCCGACTGTGAGCGTCAAGTTCAAAATGTAGGAAAAATAACGTCAGCCATCAGATGGTGGGCACGCCACAATTGCGGCGATAAGTCCCCTCTTTGAGGAGTGGCTACAGAGGCGCCACGGCAACCTCTTTTTCCGCCTGACGCAGGTCCTCACCGGATTCGGCAGCTTCGCGAGGTTTTTGTGTCGGAAAAGGCGGGAGGAAACGCCCGGGTGTCACCACTGTGTGGATCGCCCGGAGGACATGGTGGAGCATACGGTGGAGGTCTGCCCGGCTTGGGCAGAGTACCACCGTGTCCTCGTGGAGGCAATTGGCGGCAGAGACTTCTCGCGTCCGGCCCTGGTTCAGGCCATGGTAAGGAACGAGAGGGTATGCGTAGCCGTCACCTCCTTCTGCGAAGCAGTAATGCTCGCGAAGGAAGAGGTGGGACAGTTGAGGAATAGGCAAATTTCGCGCCCTCTCGTCCTTAGCCACCGCAGGAGACGCCCTGGGTGTCGGGAATCCCGGGTGGATTTTGTGAATTTTGAATGTGGATTTTGTGGGCTTTCGGACGGTGAGCAATGGGTAGCTCGCCGTCCGATAAGGACCAGGCCCGGTTCGTGGCGCGTTGTGTTCCACGCGCGCCTCAAAGAGATGTCAGCACAAGTGTAGAGGTCCACTAGGGCCGATGTCTGCCGGGGTCGCGTGGAAGTTTAGAAGGATTACGGAGGCCGCTAGCAACACAGGCAACGTAAGGAATACGGGTGGGTTGTAGTCAGTAAGAGTCTGAAACATCTTCCTTGCTCCACCCAGAGCGGGAGAATTTATTTGATAATTTCCCAACCAAAAAAAAAAAAGCCGTCGGATAAATATTCTTTGTTTTTCATACATCCACACAATCGGCGGCGGACTATATATGTTTGGTGTGAACGTGCTTTAGTAACAATGAAATCGTCCAAAAATGTATAAACAAAGCAAGGAATGAAACCATTTAATTTTAATCATGCTGTATTTAGCGTTGTGTAAATTGAAAGAGTTTTGATGCTCGAAAAGCATTGAATAATGTTGGAATCACCAATTAAAAATCAATAAATAGATTACTCAATCATCATCAAAAAGCACCAAAAACTGCAAAGTTTAAGTGGGACTGGGGTGGCCTCGTTTGCCACATACCCCAATGAGCTGTGGGCCAGAAAAATAACCCCTTTTTTGGTAACGGGGTGGAAATCGTCATGGATTTCCACCACCCTGGGGTAGACGGAGGGGTCTGTCAGACTTCTACTGAACAAAAACCACCCCGTGTTCCCTCGCACACTTGCGGCGGAGGCTACGAGGGCACATAAGCACTCTTCAACGGAGCCCCCGACTGGTGCCACCCATCTCTGCTGACTCCATCTGGTCAAGCGGTGTTTGACCCCCCCGCGACGTCTAAGATGGACGCGCGTGGAACATTACGCGCCAACACATCGGGTCTTATATGATAGGGGGTGGAAAACGTCACCGATCTTTTTTTTTTTTTTTGGGTGGGAAATCATCAAATAACTTCTCCCGCTCTGGGCGGAGCGGGAGGGTGTGTCAGACTCTTACTGACTGAAACCCACCCGTATTCCTTCTTGTTGCCTGTGTTGCGGGGGCCTCGGTGACCCATAAGTACCTTCCCGCGACCCCGGCAGGCATCGGCCCTAGTGGACCCCTACTATGTGCTGACGACATCTCTTTGAGGCGCGCGTGGAATACAACGCGCCGTCGACCCGGGCCTGGTCCTTACCGGACGGTGAGCTACCCATTGCTCACCGTCCGCAAGCCCGCACCTACGGTGGCCGGAAATCCGCCCGGGATTCCCGACGCCCTGGGCGTCTCCTGCGGCGGCTAGGGGCGAGAGGGCGCGAAACTTGCCTTTCCCTCAACCGTCCCGCCTCCTCCTTTGCGAGCATTACTGCTTCGCAGAAGGAGGTGACGGCTGCCCATGCCCTCTCGCTCCGTACCATGGCCTGAACCAGGGCCGGACGCGAGAGGTCTCTGCCGCCGATCGCCTCCACGAGGACACGGCGGTGCTCTGCCCAAGCCGGGCAGACCTCCACCGTATGCTCCACCGTGTCCTCCAGGCGATCCACACAGTGGTGACACCCGGACGTTTCTTCCCGCCTTATCCGACACAGGAACCTCCCGAAGCTGCCGTGTCCGGTGAGGACCTGCGTCACGCGGAAGGTGAGGACGCCGTGGCGCCTCTCCAGCCACTCCTCAAAGAGGGGACTTATCGCCGCAATCGTGGCGTGCCCAGCACTGGGTTGCAACAACCGTACTTTCCATGACGCCATGAGATCCCGCCGGAGCTCTGTCCGCTGTGCCGCGATTTCTCGCGGCAGCGGGCTTACGCCCCGGCGTTTCGCCTCCTCGCGCCACTCCCATACGTGCGCGAGGACTTTTGCCTCCAGATCCCATGGCGGCATTCCGGCAAGGAGGCTCGCTGCCTCACAGGAGACCGTGCGGTATCCTCGGACCATCCGGATGGCCATGACCCTTTGGGCCGCGCTCAACCGGCGGGCTGGCCGCAGCGCCAGAGAGCGCGCCCATACAGGAGCCCCGTAGAGGGCCATGGACCGCACGACCCCCGCGTAGAGCCTCCGGCAGGAGGCGTTTGGACCCCCAACGTCACCGATCTGCTGAACCTGGATCCATTTAAGGTGGCCGCAAGAGGGCATTATATGCCCTCTGCCGACGCTCGGGAGAGCACTCGAAATCTCCCTCTCCTTTTCTGCTGCCTCCTTCTGCGACATGACATTTTCGCAGAAGGAGATCTCCGCCTCCCACGACGCTGCGCCACGCAAATAGAACGAATCACAGCCGGCAGCAACAGGTCGCTACAGTGTGGAGCCCTTTTTTTGTTCTATGGTGGAATATCCTCATGGCTGTCCTCCGCCCTGGCGTGGGCGGAGGGGTCTGTCAAACTCTTACTGACTGAAAACCACCGTGTTGTTCCCCTCCCACACCTGCACCGGGGATCATGGGATCTAATGCGACTGTCATCCCCGGCTGGTGCCAGCCTGCCATTGCTGGCCACCTCAGGCTCGCGGGGGGAATGAGGTGTCAACGTGGTGAGGTGTAAATGTACTATGTGGAGCCCTTTTTTTTCTGGTTGGGAAATCATCAAATAACTTCTCCCGCTCTGGGTGGAGCGGGAGGGTGTGTCAGACTATTACTGACTAAAACCCACCCGTATTCCTTCCTGTTGCCTGTGTTTCGGTGACCCATTAGTACCTTCCCGCGACCCCGGCAGGCATCGGCCCTAGTGGACCCCTACATTGTGCTGACGACATCTCTTTGAGGCACGCGTGGAATACGACGCGCCGTCGACCCGGGCCTGGTCCTTACCGGACGGTGAGCTATCTATTGCTCACCGTCCGCAAGCCCGCGCCTACGGTGGCCGGAAATCCGCCCGGGATTCCCGACGCCCAGGGCGTCTCCTGCGGCTAGGGGCGAGAGGGCGCGAAACTTGCCTTTCCCTCAACCGTCCCGCCATGTGGAGCCCTGAGACAAGTCGTTGCGGCAGACCCCATAGACGATGGCGGGATGAGCTGGACAAAACAAAGGACAAGTGTTCCACATTAGCACGGGGAGAGGCCTGTGCCCAGCAGTGGCATGATAAAGGCTTCTGGTAACATCGTCTAAGGTTTTAAAGCCACGTGTGGGCCTGATCGAGTGTTTCTAATGTGACCAGTTTTCAGCTTTTTCTCTGAACCATCTGAGCTTGTGCAGGCTACGAATTTTCCGACCATCCAGTTTACTCTCAAGATCCTAATTATTCAATTCTTACAAAGAAATAAAATAAATTCTAAGAATGAAAACTTCGGGGCGAACTAGCCAGCGTATCCCAAACATATTGTAATTAGGGGGAGGGGGGCATCGCAGTACAGACGTCAACAAAATGCATTGGCGTTGAACCCAAGTGAACCTTTTTTTATTAAAACTTTGCATAAACTTTTTTAATTTGCTTTGTATATGAAATGTTTGTAACATACGAACAAAAGTTTCTGAAAGACAAATGGGACGATGTCGATGCCAATTAGATTTTGTGACACTGAAGATTGAATTTTTTTGTGTATTTTTAGTTTATTTGTGGGATGAATTGTTGGTTTATGTTTAATTGAAATATTTTACATTACGTACTTTCAATAATAAAACTAAAAGTAGTAACATAAAAGAACTTCATATTTTTTTGTGTAACTTTTCTTTTAACTACTAATGATGATTTCAAAGATTTAATGCGCAAAGTCCATAAATTGATAACAGTTATTTCAACTAGGTACTATCGGCAAAACTTAAGCATGCTCAGTTTAGAAAATATTTCTGCGGCAAGCGCAGCTAGTGACAGACCAAACCCCTTCCTGGTTTCGTCCAATTAGAGACAATGAGCATTTGTGTGAGAGTAGTATATTATTGGGCATTCTATACCACTATCGGCAAGTTGCTCGGCGAGTGCGCCTCGCTGCCGATAGTGGTATAGAATGCCCAATAATTGATAATCTACTCACCTCTCCACTCGACCGAGACAGTACATTGTACTGGCGAGTGCGCCTCGCTGCCGATAGTGGTATAGAATGCCCAATAATTGATAATCTACTCACCTCTCCACTCGACCGAGACAGTACATTGTACTGGCGAGTGCGCCTCGCTGCCGATAGTGGTATAGAATGCCCAATAATTGATAATCTACTCACCTCTCCACTCGACCGAGACAGTACATTGTACTGAGAACTTGATTTGGAACGATTAACTCGACCAAATCGATACTCGACTCGCCACTCAACTCGACCGATACACTCGAACGAGACAGTTAATTGTGTCGCGTACTGGATGAGCTTTACTCCATACGTCTGACCAGTATGCGGCGTTTTGGAGAACGATGAACTATCAACTCGACTCTCCGTTTACTTACTGCACTCGAGTTTGTATTCGCTGTTAACAGAATGTCGAGCGAGAGTGATGGTGGCTGATGATTGTAACAAACCAAAGCTTGTGACTAAAGCGTTAACGGGTTGTTACTGTAAATAATAAACAACTGTAACTTAGTTACTTGGTTTAATTATCATAAAATGTTGGTTTGTCTGGAAACAAAATATCAGTCGCACGCACGAGCTCTTGTAGTTTTCGCCACTGAGGAGAGTCCGCGTCGGTCTGGAACTTGATTCGGACGAGCGCTTTCTTCCACAGCTCGGCGGAGTCGGTGAGGCGAGCGTCGTCAGCCTTGTACACCTTGCAGTCGATGTAGTACTCTCCGTCAGTGGTCGTTGCTCGGCGCTCACAGCCGCTGGCTACGCGGTTCACAAAGAATGAAGTTAGGTGATCCGATGAATGTTCTTTGTAGGGGATGTCGCGGTTTTTACTGATGTCGAATATGTCCATGCCAGTGTTGGTTTTTTTACTGAAATAATAACGAAAACTGTTATTAGTTAATGTTTAGAACGAGAGATGCACAATCGCATAATATTTTATGAACGACAGCACGGATATTTCTGTAGAAAATATTACAAGTGACTAATCAGCGAATGGAATACTTATGCAAATTGCACTATTATAATTCAATTAGTGGAAACGTACTCCTTTACTGTTTTAATTTAATCAGAACTAGGAGATAATAAATTCAAAATATTATTCACCTGCTACGAGCTACGGTTGTTGTTTGTGACTGCATCTTGCGTTTCCCATTGCTGTCTGCAGACGGTTTGCGACAGGCCTTCACTTTGTGTCCAGTGATCGATGCTTGCGAGTAATCACACTCAGAGTCTGACCTGAAATAAAAATAGAGGAAATGTAGTCACACAATTATTATTAATTAATCCAATGGAGTAATGTCCATTGCGCTGGGCATACTATAGGACACAAGTGTTCGGGCAAACACTAGTTCTCTAATATTTAAATGGGATAGCACTGAGACTGAGCTCGTCATACTATGTACAGATCAGGTGATCTGTGAAGTAACGCGCTCACAAACAAATATATGTAGTTATAAATGACAGGCTAATCACAAGTGTGATCCATGAAAACGAACAGACTATTTTATCAGACTTACATTTTTTCCGATCAGAAGTTCCACTCGGTTTGATGACTTGGCTGGTGATGACAGCAGCGGATGGCTATCGACAATGCCGTCACTGATATTGTAGGCGACACGGAGTGTTTGTAGACCGATTATACAAGAGCACTTCGTTGCACTTGCAGACTGCGAATACTTTGTACCGAACAGAAAAACTTGTGGCTTATAAGTTAAAATCGAATTATAAGTTAGGAATGTTAAATCCACTACAATCAATCCGGTATTGCTTTGTTAAAGTAACTTTTTTCTATAGTCGTATTATACGCGTTGGTAAAATGAAGACGAAGGAAAATTTTATACTGTATCGAATGTCGATGCGGCGAAATAAGCTAGGGCTGACCAAACGATAGCGTGATCGGAATCGCCACAAACCAGATGGATTTTATAATTTTAAAGAAGTAAATAAATGTTTCCAAGGTAATTATTTCATCATCTACATTTAGGTTTCGTGTAGAAAAAATGAACTTACTGCCGTCTACCGCGTACTTCTCTAGATTTCCTAAAATAAATAGATAATATCGACGCTTGAAAGGCAAAATTTACTAAGCGACATAGGGCAAATTTGATTTAACATTATTAAAGTCAATTTTTCAGAAAAAAAAAAAAAAATCATATAAATTTTTGTAATCATCCTACAGGCGTAAATCTGACTGTTTTGGCAATCTTATTATCTAATCATCTGAATCAGAATTTATATGATTTTTTTTCAAAAAAAAAATTGACTTTAATAATGTAAAGTCAAATTTGCCCTATGTCGCTTAGTACATTTCGCCTTTCAAGCGTCGATATAATTCCTGTAACTACGGTAACGGTCATGAGGAAACCATGAACGTTATATGATATCGTCATCGTCATGTCGTCTATCGACATAGGTACTATGATATATTTTAATCGATTTAGTGCATTGTGTGAAATTTGTATATTTGAATGCCTACCAAGTTGTTACCAACCCTACCAAAATAGCTGATTATTGTGATCGCGAAATAAATAATTATATTTAGCACACGTGTAACAATTAGGCAATAACAACTTTTATGATGAAATATTTTTTCTGCTTTGTAGACAAAAAAAACAAAAACCCTAAAATATTATTTATTACCTCAAAGTCTCTCGGAGCGAGCACCTTTCTAAACTGTTACAGTACAATCAAGTTAATTATTATAAATAAATATTTAATTGATCACACACCAGAAACAACAACAATTTCATCTCCTGGAGCAACTGTGTTCGTTATATCGCGGTGCTGAAATATACATACATATTTGGATCACGCAAATACATAATCTTATGTATGAATCATTTCATACTGTGCAGGTAATTATCAAATATAACACAACAATAATACGATAACTATTTAGAACATTATAATAATTATGACAATTTTTCATTCTAGAATTTACAGCTATTTACCTAATTCTTCATCGGTACCAATAAACCATTTTTTTTAGTTTCAGATACATTCTGCCTAAACATAATATTAATTACTGACTTGCCTGTGAAGAATTATTAAATTACCTGAAGTATACCTACATATTTGGACCACGCAGATACACGTACTCTTATGTATACATAGTTTCATATTTTGCAGGTAATTATGAAATATATTTTTCTTCCCAGAATATACCATTATCTTACCTAATCAGATTATGTACCTAATGCATCCATTTTTTTATTATTTCAGATACATCCTGCCTAAACATAATTACCGACTTGCCTGTGAAGAATTACACAAGGATCTTGAAATCAGCGTAAAATTGTCCTGACCAAGTTGTACTAATTATATAAAATATTTTGGCTGGTATACCTAAGACGGTGAATATTAGTTGTAAGTATTATCTAATCCAAATTTATTGAAATAATAATTTTAAGTGTTCTTGGATTTCAAACAATAGCATAATGCCTCACTGCTCTGATTGTAAAGTATTTGTAGACAATCGTCGATGGTCTGGTCATTTACGTAGCAATGTACATAAAAACAATAGTTCTACCCCTATGTATGATAATGTTGCAATTATTAATTCTTCTTTTAAAGAACGAATCAAAAGTTACAAAATCATAGCGACAGGTGAACAAATACATAGTTTTCCTGAGGTGTTTCTCAAAAGTATTAGTACACAAGTCAAACATTTAATAGACAATTCAATAGAGAAACACACCTCTGTCAAAATAAATTTTGAACTGTTTGCTTCGTTTCTTATGTATAAAAATGATCAACAAGAAATAAAATCATTTCGTACAAACAACATTATTACACATTTTAATTACGATTTTGATTCTATTTATAAACTAACTATTGATTTACTGCTAAAAAAAATTGAAGAATTTGAGGAAAGGGATAGTGGTTGGACTTTTTTATGCAATTCACATTTAGAATTAAATATTAATAAATATCAACCACTCAGCGGATCTAAATTTTTAACTTTGCCGAAATTCATAAAAAGTAAAAGAGCTTGTTTGA
Organism: Atethmia centrago; assembly: GCA_905333075.3. Lineage (NCBI taxonomy): Eukaryota > Metazoa > Arthropoda > Insecta > Lepidoptera > Noctuidae > Atethmia > Atethmia centrago. The sequence continues at coordinate 26,760,689 of HG995380.1, read as the reverse complement.
ATATTCGGAACAATGATGAGTATTGCTTTTTGTGGTGTGTTGTGGCGGCATTGTACCCCACAAATAGACATCCCGATAGGATTTCGTCTTATCCCCGCTTTCAGGATGTTTTGAATGTTAATAATTTGACATTTCCAATCACATTTTCGGACATAGCTATCTTTGAGAAAAATAATCCTTCTGTTAATATATATGTGTATGGTTTAAAAAATGAGAAGACAATTATTGGACCGCTTTATACAACGTTGAATAATAAGTCTAATAAAAGTATCCATCTACTGTTTATAGAAAACAATAATAATTCTCATTACTGTCTTATCAAAGATTTATCTCGTTTAGTTAGAAATCAGATGACCAAACATCATGGTAAACTATATTTCTGTGAAACTTGTTTATTGTTTTTTCCAACGCTTAGTCAAATTGAATCACACTTGTGTGGGGGGATCGTCACAGTTTTACCAGAACAAGGTTCATTTTTAAAATTTAAAAATTATGATAGGAAACAAAACATTCCATTCGTCATATACGCTGATTTCGAAACGTTACTTGAACCCATTTCCGGCGATGATTTCAACACCGCTAATACGTCATACTCTAAACGCCACGTGCCGGCTGCATTCGCTTACAATGTCGTGTCATCAAATAAAAATGATAGCGTTGAAGGCTATAGAAGTTATCGCGGCAATGATTGTGTTTCAAAATTTATAAATTTTCTTACTGAGGATGTAAAACAAATACATCAGATTATATCCAAAAGCGAGCCTATGATATTCACTGATGACAATTCTCTAGAGTTCAAACGTGCCGTTAAGTGTCATATTTGCGAAAATTTACTCTTGACCGATAAAGTAAGAGATCATTGTCATATTACAGGCCTGTATCGAGGTGCAGCACATCGACACTGTAATTTGCAACATAAAGTACCAAAATTTATACCAATATTTTTTCACAATTTATCCGGGTACGATTGTCATTTATTTATAAAAAAGTTAGGCGAAATTCCTGGCCCAATTAAAATAATCCCTAAGACTAAAGAAAAATACGTCGCATTTACCAAATTTATTCCTATTGCTGATAACGAGTTTATTTGTATAAGATTTTTAGATTCATTCAACTTTTTAGGGACAAGTTTAGACAAGCTCGCTAAAACATTGCAGGTGGAAGATTTTGTTAATCTTCGATTTCATTTTTCTAAAGACAGACAGTTTAATTTATTGACAAGAAAAGGTATATATCCTTATGATTACATGACCAATTGGAAATGTTACGATCAAAAATCATTGCCGTCTAAGGGTAATTTTTATAATTATTTGACTAACGAAGACATTACAGATGAGGATTATAATCACGCACAGGCTGTTTGGGCTGAATTCAATATTAATAACCTCGGCGAGTATACGGATCTATACTTAAAAACGGATGTGCTTTTGTTAACAGACATATTTCAAAATTTTCGGAAAACCTGTAAACAATATTACAATCTTGACCCAGCGTTTTACATTACTGCACCTAGTTTATCTTTCGATGCAATGTTGCTAAAAACGGGCGTTCAGTTAGAACTCGTGTCGGACTTAGCTATCATCAGAATGATACAAAGCGGTATACGCGGCGGTTTGTGCATGTGTTCCCATCGGCATGCTAGAGCCAATCACAAATACATGCCTGAATATAATCCATCACAACCTGAGAGTTTCATAGTATATTTAGATTGTAATAATCTTTACGGTTTTAGCATGTGTCAGTATTTACCATACTCTAGTTTCAGATTTTTAAGTGATAACGAATTAGCAAATTTTAATGTTACCACTATAGAGGATAACGCAAACTGGGGCTTCATATTAGAAGTCGATCTATTGTATCCCGAGCATTTACATAATGACCATAATGACTTACCATTTTGTCCCGAAAAATGTGTACCCCCGGGAGGTAAAACAAAGAAATTAATAGCTAATTTGTATAATAAGTACAACTACGTGATTCACTACGTTCATTTAAAAAAATGTTTAGAACATGGTTTAATATTACGTAAAATTCATAGAGCAATTACTTTTAGACAGAGTACATATTTAAAACAGTACATAGAGTTAAATACTCAATTAAGACAGAAAGCAAAAAGTTCCTTCGAACAAGACTTTTTTAAGTTATTAAATAACAGTGTTTTTGGAAAAACATTAGAAAATACTGAAAATAGAGTAACCGTACATTTAGTTAATCAATGGTGCGATCAGTCCAATCGAACTAAGAAATTTATATCCGCTGAGAAACTTATAGCCAACCCCTATTTCCACAGTGCATCTATTTTATCAGAAAATTTAGTTGCAATACAAATGAAACCTGATCAAATTATTTTAGATAAACCTATATACATAGGTTTCACTGTATTAGAACTTTCAAAAGCACACATGTATTACTTTCATTACAATATTGTAAAGCCTTTTTATAAAGATCGAGTGCAACTATGTTACACAGATACCGATTCCTTTGTCTATAAAATATACACCAACGATTTTTACCATGATTTGAAATATAATTTTTTACAATATTTTGACAGCAGTAACTATGAAATCACAAATGATTTACATATACCGCTAAAAAATAAAAAGGTTCCCGGTCTCTTTAAAGATGAAATGGGAGGAAAATATATTACTGATTTTGTTGGTTTGAGATCGAAACTTTACTCTATAAGAACCCCTAATAGTATCATTAAAAAAGCAAAAGGAGTAAAATCATGCGTGGTCAGGGATTTAAACTTATCAGACTATGAAACCATTTTATTTAATGGTGGAGTAATCCGGAGAAAAAATAATATGTTTAAATCAATAAAGCACGAAATATTTACTCGGACTGTCAACAAAGTTGCTTTATCTAGAAATGATGACAAACGATCGATATCTGTGGATCAAATATCAACCCGAGCCTGGGGTCATGCATTTATTTTTAAGAATGAATTACTTTGATCATAATTTTAAGTTAAGTGTTACCTACTCATAGTTTAGTTTTAGGAAATAATAAATGTTAATGTTATACAAAAATGAAATAAAATGTGAATTATTATAATTATTGACTTGTTTCATTTATGAAATCCTGTTTATTTCAAAATATCATTACACTTTTTGCAGTTATCAGCAGCAGTTATTATTATATTACCACACACTGATTGCAGTTATCTCACTATGCACCTAAAATACCATGCATCATAAGGTTGATTTTCGAATAACTTACGTTTTACGATTAAGTAACATGCTTACAAGGTGTTATTTGTCAATGTATAAGTGTTACCTACGTTGCAGTTCATTGGCCTTAGCTTAGAGACACAAACGCTTAGTTGACAATATTAGTATGACATGTAATTATTTAGTTATTTTGTCATCATTTATGAAATATTATTCGACGCGAACACCTGTTTAATACTTTTTAACTTCCATCAAAAGTCATCATGTCGGTGAGTAAAATATTTTTAATTCGTTTTTTTATGATTGTTTCATAACTAGAGATTGTGTTCGCAGCTGTGTTGTGTTGCATTTTTCCAGAGCCTATTGTCACTAATCTAAACTAAATCTAGACTTTCTCGATTGAAAACCCAATTAAAACGCTATACTAGCGGAATAGTGGTATAAATTGTGTTTATATTTTGTTCCAGAATTCTGACACCGAGATTGTATTCAGCCAGTATGCTCAGGATCCTTACGAGGGATTCTCCGAGATGTTTCGCAGTGAACCCGGGCAAAGCAAACAAGTCACGAAAGATAAAAAACCAAAACAACGGTGCAGGGAAAAATCGATAAAGCAAAAACCTACAAAATCCTTCGTTATGAGTCGACTACAGCGAAAAGGGATTAAGCTAATAAAAATTTCAGTGGTAGATCTGTGTAACAACAATCCTCAAACCATAGACAGTGATAGTGACAGTGAAAACGTTATTATAAACGCTCAATATATTGTTCAAGATCCCATCGACAGTGTTATGGACGAAACTGAGTCTTTAGTTAAGAAAATATCAAAATCTTTAATAGGTACTGACTTTTATTAACCGTTTTTGTAAAGTAGTTAATATTTGTATTTTCATTATGATGTTTTTATTTAATTTTGTATTAGGTTGTGTTATTTGTGGAGTAGCGTTGGGGGTGTTTAACAAAATAAAAGCAAATTTACATTATTTTGATTTTTATTTAAAAACCTTAACACCAATAATCTAAATACATTACACATATGAGCACATACATTTATACCCATTCTAAATATTTCCTTAAACAAAGCACATTTTTAAGAGCACAATGCTTTAGATGTTTATTACAATTAAAATTAGATCTTCCTTCACAGTATTTTTTATGCAAAACAGAGAAACTAAGACATTGTTCTGTACCAAGGTCTGGTACTTTACAATTCACACACAGTTCCTTTATCCAATTCACCTTCTCCAAACCATTTACAATAATTTCCTTATTTTCTAGATATGGAACGATTATACGCCGAAATTCTCTATAGTCAATATATCCCTCATTCCAATAAATACCTCTATTTCTTTCCAACCATTTAACTTGTCTCTTTTCGTCACTTGTTAAGTATTTAAACAAGTATGGCGGTTTTATTAAAAATGTTTGCGTATAATCACGACTTGCAAAAGCTAATTCTTTTATTATAAAATTATTGTTCAGGTCTTTAAACCCTTGAACATCTAATATGATAGTATTCGGATTCATGATATTTTTCTCACAGTATTACTCAATGGCTTGTACTCAATTATGCAGTCGTTCAATATAAGACAGTATGCAGAAGTTTGATCTGGTATATCGGAATCACTCTCAATTTCCACTCTTACATCCACAATAGGACCTGTCTTTACATTATCAGCTTGTCTAGAGCAATCTATGACAAATAGCGGCGCCAAATCTTTGAATTGTTTCTCACTTAATAAGGGTTCCGAGCGACGTCCGTAATAAGACTGTTGAAATCTGATGTATTGCTCGTATAATAAAGCGATTCTGTTATTCGCGAAGCTGACATTTAGGTTTTCATACGGGAAGTAAGTTGAGTTTAGGTATACTCTAACGTCACGAACATGACAGTGATCGAACTGGGACATATCAGAACTTGAATTGTTTTTTCTATTTGTTTGTAGACCCATAATTATGTATCTTGGTTTCTCTATTTGTGAGGAAGTTTTGATAGACCAGGTATGTTTTGTAGTTTTAGGTAAAGCTGGATATTCGTACAGATCCCAATTTCTGAATATCATCTGGAGTGGTCGATCTTTTTCTAACAGTTTTAGCAAACTTATTTTTTCTTTGTCGGACACTTTTACATGCGGTACACGCCAGATGATTTTATTTATCTGAACGTCATCTACAAATTCCCCGGTGTTAAGTTTCACAGCATTCAGATTAGTGTTACTTCGTAGCAATATCAGTTCGTGCCTACTATTTATCACGACTTTCTTGAAATCTTCTGCAAAACCGATGATGTTACAGAGTGGTATAGAAGCAGAAAAACTACCCCCATTAATATTTTTTATTCCATCGATATTCCAGCCCCATGCATTGGCTATCTTTGATTCACTTTCACTCATTGATATTAACGATTTCATGGTGGTAGTTATGCCAGCGTTTTTTATTCTATCAATTTCCACTCCATTCAGCTCATATCTTATATCTTGGAATAAGTAGAGTAGAGCATTATTCGTAAAATTAACACTAGTGGCTTTCTCTTTCATATCCTTTTTACTTACGACAACAGTTCCTTCCAAATACAAGGTACTAGCTGAGGGAAGTATATACAAGTCCTGTTGGTTAATAGGTATGCGGATTTCATCGTTTCTATTGAAACTAGTTACGTAGGGCTTATAAGAATGAAATTCGATTCCTTCAACAGTGTTGTCATAAGTCGGAGCAGATAAAACGTCTAAGATATTCATTTTAGCAAACCGATCGCTTTGAGAAATGCCTTGTTTTCAATAGATAATTTAATTTTCTTCTTAGGGCGAGCTCTTATTTGGTTGGAAGCTTGAGTGGAACTGATATTTTTGATTTGTTGATGCATATATTTATTGTAGTCAATCATTTTTTTCTTCTGAGATGCAAATACAGCTGCACTTCTTCACCGCGCAAATTGATTAAGCGGTTATTTATATCTAACAGCCTGATATGTATACAGCTAATGTTGTTTTGGTTAATTGGAAAGTATATCGCGTTTTTCGGGATTTCTATAATCCTATATCCGGGAGGCACGTTGAGTGCAAATTCGTGGATAATGTGACTGGGTTCTCCGTTTGTGTACGAGCCGCTTACAATATCACATTCGATCCTGATCACTGTTGTAGGTAAAATGTTGACTGGAAAGTGCGATACATGCCATTTATTTGCTTTTAAGATCTGCTTATTAAACCCTAACAAATTCCTAAACGTACCTTCTTTATTAAAATTTATATCTTTTGTACAATATACAGCAGCTTTTAAAGTATTGTTATTGCACTGTAATTTGATTGATGCATCTTTCATTTCAGATTTTAAATAATCATTAATATCTTGCAATTCATAGGTGCCGTCAGGTATTTCAATAACTTCGTTAGAACCATAATAGAACTTATTATTCGTTTTGTCAATGTTTGGAATAGAATTAAATGTTGCGAAATGCAATAAGGCACACTCATACTGTTCATATAGTTGCAACGTGTTAGGATAGTAAGTAGATAAAGTTGACGAGTTTCCAGTTATCGATAATGTGAGTGACATCTTGCAAATGATTCAAATAAAAGAAAAGCATAAGTTTTATACGTTTTATTTCCAAAAATTCCATAGATATTCTAAACATAAGTGTCCACAATTTACAGTGTTGAATTTCTGATATCTTGTATAATTATAAAAAACATTACAATTCTTAAAATATCGCATTAATTCCATTGGAGGTTTTAAATCTCCGAAGCTATCAAAATATTCACAATAATTGCATACTTTTACATAAGCTACCCAATGCGTGCCTTCGTTCTTAGAGTCGTCCAAGTTAACGACACCACATTCAACCCGTTTTGGAGTCCTTGGTAACTGATCCTTCATGTATACTCCTCGAAAGTGAGGGATGTTGCGTGCAAACCTTTGGATGTCTATATTAGTGAGAGGACGATTAGGTAGCTTATTTTTCAGTTTTTTGAAGACTTAATGAATAAACCATTACCATTTTTATGTGACTTAATGTACAAGCCCTGGCCTAACTTTAAAGACTCCATAGCCTTATTATGTCGTTGTGTTTCTCGCAAATTTTGCTGACCTGCTTTGTAATCGTTAACAGTTTTTGCAATACCAGCCGCACCACCAGCTAAAGTTCCTAAAGCTGATAAACCCGCAAAAATTGGGATTAAAGGTAGAATACCTCCAGTCTTTGGTAAGGGTATCACTCGCGGCACTCGAATTTTCTGAATGCATGGAATTATTTTTTTTGCTGCTGAGTAAGCAGCGTTAATTAAAGTTTTACTGTCCTTTGGATTCAGTTTCTTTATTTTTGCTTTTATTTTTGACACGAAACTTTTAAACGTTTTAATGCCAGAACCAGATTTCAGTTTGGCTTTCATAACTTTGCTCACTAACCATGAACTAAGTTTTTCACCTTTCCCAGCATCGCTCGATTTAAGTCTTTGTTTAGCCATATTTAGTAGTTGCAAATCAGCTTTGTGACGATTGGGTAAGTCTGTATGGTTTGCATATGCAATGTCGTGATGCATACAAGCTTCGTCTAGCTTATTTACACCTCGGTCACCTCGTAATAAACGTTTCTGCAATTTAGTTCCGGGACCGCAATAATTGTAGCCGGGTAAATGAAGTTCGAACGGTAGATTATTAATTAAGGTATTAACAAGTTCACTTCCTTGCATTGTCTAATGTGTAATGAGAGAAATGATGCAAAAGTAATCGTTATATAATTATTTTAATCCACTATTGCAGTTTTCTCGATCCAACTATTTTCTTCGTTGTTTAGACCCAACCATTTCACAAACATTTTTGATCCTTTTCTTTTTAAAACCCTTTCTATCAAATAAATACCAGGATAGTAAGATTTCTGAAGTTCTTGCTCGTAAAAGGTTCCCATTATGGCTTGCTTTCGCTGATCTTGTATATGATATGTTACTGGTATGGTATGATTAATTTTTTTTATAGTAAATATTTCAGTTGACCAATTAGGTGTATAACTTTTTTCAAAATGGTGTTTGTATTTACTGATACGAACAAAGTCACCTACTTTGAACTTAGGTTTTCTACGGACGGTTACATGATTTAAGGCTTTTTTAATATTTTCTTTTATAACAGACTCGCAAGATTTATTGACTTCAATTGGTTTAAATTTAATTGTACGATGTTTTGTATTGTTATACATCTTTAACGTAACCTCTAACGGTATACCTAACCACATATAGTTTCCGTTCAGACTAAAATATTTATATAATTTATTTTTAAGAGTTTTAATCAGTCGCTCTACGATCGAAGCTTTTTTGGTAGAAAACGTTGAGTAATGGTTAACATTGTAAGTTTTCATAAGCGTTTGAAATGAGTTGTTATAAAATTCTGTTCCCATATCAGTTTGTAAATTAACCGGTTTGCGATTGCTGTTAATCAGTATTCGTTTAAATGCATGAGTAACATCAAGTTTATTTTTTGATTTTAATGGCTCTGCCCAAGCGTACTTTGAGAAGCAGTCAATCACCACTAAAATATAATTATGACCTTTATTATATTTTCTTAGATTTTGCATGTCCATCAGATCAGCTTGCCACAAGTCATCGATCCCCTTTAGAATGACAGGACGTCTAACGAAATTTCTTCGTGCTGCTTTGTGTATTTCATTAACAATTTGCTGTTTTGCCATTACGGAGTTTTTTGTAGTAATTTATCTACCTCTGCTTTGGTATAAAACTTATCTTCCAAATGAGTTGAAATCTCAGGTATCTTTGCTTTTAAAGTAGCCTGAACTGTGCCCTTTGTGTCTTTTATGATTTGAGAGCGCAATGAACCAATCATGTTATTAAATTCTTTTAACATATTAGCATTCAATCGATTTACATAATCCTTGTTCACGGTCAGGTTATTTAATTCTTTTAACATGTTAGCATTCAATCGATCTACATAATCCTTGTTTACAGCATCGTCTGCTTCTACTGGAGATCGAACTCCTCTTAGTCTTGATGTTTTTAAATCAAAATCTCCGTTTTCTAATTTTAACAATGCGTTCTCATTAAACTCAAATAACTCTGATAAACGCATTCTTTTGTGAATGTAGTGTCCGAATTTGTCTACGTTCATATTTAAGGTGTATTGTATCGAGAGGCTGATAATAAAATAAACATATTTTAAAATATTTATTTATTTATAACTTTACTTTCACGCAATTCTTCAATGATAGATATAATTTCATTATCTAATCCTGTGTTACCAGCATCTCGAGATGCAATTAGTAATTTTAACCTATCTACCAGTTCATTTGGATCGTCCCAATAAACAAAATCAACGTTTTTCCTCCACATTTTTGTAAAGGGTAGTCCTTTTCCTTTCGATTGGTGGTCCTGAATTGTACTTCGTAGTTGGAATAGAGGCTTAATAATTTGCAAATATTTTTGTCCTTTATTACTTTTGATTGGTTTACCAGGCTCATAGTCTCGTCGATGTGCGTTCGTGTCAAGTAGCATCGACTTATAATGTTTCATATCACTCTCTGTAACCAAGCTTAAATCGGCGTTCTTTTTCAACAGCAACTGTTTTAAACCAGACGTATTTCGGTATCTGCGTCCAGCTACGATGATATACTCATCACTGATCGTTATACGAGCAGAACCTAACATCAATTTTCCGCCCTCTACTCTGACACCAAACGGAATATCGGTCAGAGCTTCTGAGGACACTGACCAGGATGACGAATCAATACCTTGGTTGTTTTCAACTAATGATTTGTACGAAGAGTCACTTTCGATATCAGATTCATATTCGTCTTCATTGTCGTTATTATCATTGGTTCCTTTACTAATTGTTGGTTCTTTTTGCAAAGTTTTATCGATAAACGGAACTTCGGTGTCTTCATTTTCTATATTATGCATAAGAGAAGCTTGCTTACTGACATTAGCAATTTGGTTGAGTGGTTCTGTTACCGGCTTGAAAACTGATTCCAGTACTTGCTGATTATTAAGCTCAACATCTCTCATCTTTCGCACCTTCTTCTTAACAGCATCTGCAGCCTCAACAATTTGTCTTTTCAGTGATTTTTCCATAATAACAAAAAGTTCGTGATTGATTAAGCGTTGTCTGAAGAATAATAATATCGCGAGGGTAACAGTCTTAAATATAAGTTTTTTTAATCAAAGACAACAAAAGTGTCAAATTTATTTCTATAACATCCTTTATTTTTGGAGCAATCCTTATTAATCACTACATAATTGAAAGGTTCACTCCATATTTTCGAACACATTTCACGAAATTCAATCCATGTCATATCAGTGTTGACATGTTCTTCATAAATATGTCGTAAATTAATTTCATCTTGTTTAAAAAGTATGATTAAGTTCGCATTATCTCTTACTAACTGCTTGGGGATTTTACTATATGTTTGGTTCAGATAAAAACAATCTATGCATTTGTGTCTTCCCATTGCAAAATAATCACGCATGTTATTTTGATTTTCACAAGCAACATCATCAAAAATAATCACGGAGTTGGGTTTTGCGTCCTGAACGCTTAGTACTTCCTCATTTCCCTGATATTTCTGGAGGGAAATACCGGGAACCCGCTGCAAAACTCTTTCTAAGAAAATGTACTTGGGTTGGTGCAGAGTTTTTGAATAAACATAAACATTTTCAAATCTTAATCCATTTTCGTGTATAAGAAGACCAATTAATAAATTGGTTTTTCCACAATTGGATGGACCACAAATGATACATCGTACTGAGTTAGGTAATAATTCTCCATGGCGAAAACTAGTCTTACAAATATCATCACAGACTGTATCAACATGCAGCGATTGCGGTTGTTTTACAAATTTCATGATTACTGTTGGAAATGAACCGATTAAAAATGAGTGAATGTATATAGTACGTTAACATTTATAAACTTACCACAACCTCTTTTGCGTTACTGGTTCATTGATCGAGTGGATTGTTCATTATTAAGCATTCTGTACCACCCTTCAGAGCGATAGCAAACTCGCATGATCATTGGTTGTATACAGTTATACACTAGAGAGTAAGTAAACGGAGAGTTGATGGATGATCATCGTTGCTCATCAAGTACGCAGCAAAATGTACTGTCTCGGTCGAGTGGAGAGGCGAGTCGATTATCAATTATTGGGCATTCTATACCACTATCGGCAGCGAGGCGCACTCGCCGAGCAACTTGCCGATAGTGGTATAGAATGCCCAATAATATACTACTTGTGAGTATAGGGCGTGTAACAAAAATAACAACAGACATAATAGTACACCACACTCGAGACAGTATTATTCGCGCCAGCTGTAGGCGAGCGCGATAAGGAAGCCGAGTGTGTGTAATCATCAATGCACACGCGTTTCATACCTCTATTAGTATTTCCGGCGGGGTCAAATCTACGTATTCCTCTTCGCTCTTCTTCCCTACTTGAAGTCAACATTTTGGATAATAATTAACCACACAACGAAAACGTTAACAAGTATTTATGGAAAATGGTGAGCTGATTTTGTTTTTTCCGTGCGCCACGCTAACGATGCGTGCGCAGGTATAAATAAAGGTACTGATAAAACCGCTAAACAGCTGTATAAAATATAATAAACACAAAATAATGTGTTGAATACGCAAATGAAGGTTAATATATAGTGAAAAATATATAATTTGATGAAATGATGATAATTTTGATGATTGAATTTATCATATGTGACCTAAAATAGTATATTTATTCACAAAAATATTTTGCGACTGTATTTTATGGGCCTCCTATTAACCCGTTATATTGTTGAACCGGATTTTCTGACGTTCCTACTACATAAGAATGGTACTTATATAATAAACTTATTTTTATTGCAGTTGCAAAACTTGCGAAAAAAAAAACTAAAAAAACTCTTATAACATTGTATAAACTGCGCCAAGTTTTGGTTCAAATACTACTGTAATTTTGATATTTCAATCCAACCAGACAATAAAAGAAAAAATACCAAATGTTGTCAATTTCTAACAAAACTACGTAACTTGCTTCTTTTTAGGGTTCCGTAATCAACAAGGAAACTTTATATTGGCGGCATATCCGTCTGTCTGTCTGTCTATCCCCGGCTTAGCTCAGAGACTCTTACTACTAAAAAGCTGATTTTGGCATGGGTATACATATTAATCACGCCAACAAAATGGTATACAAATTATTTTTTGGGGTACCTCCCTTGCACGTAAAGTGGGGATAATATTTATATTTCTCATCTATTCCATAGTGTGAGGTATCGTCGGATAAGTCTTTCAAAAATATTGAAAACCATTTTCTGATTCAGGGGTCATAGGATATCGTAAAAGAAAGAAATTGAAATATATAATAATAGAAATTGGGGAGGCAGTGAAAGTGTTAATAAAAAACTAAATTATTAGACCCGACAGAGCATAGCCAAGTGTCGGAGAGAGGTAAATATTAAAGTGGATAGAATATACATAATTCGTTGTTTGGCATTTCTTAATCCAAATTATTATATTTTTGTGAAAAGTTCATACTAATTTAATATAGCAATACCAATAATACATTTTCTAAACTAAACGGAAGATATGAGTACGAAGTACTTAGTTCTTGTCAACATTCTTGATTCATAAAGAGCTCTAGCCGTGCCCATTTAAAAATGATCTCACAAACATGGCCCAAGCACGCGTCTAGTGTGAGTGTCGCACTTTTATACATAATTATATTAATATGAACACAACTAAAATACGCTTCGTGCATCCCATTGGTCAAAACGTTAGCAACCGGCGATCAAGTCGTGAGTCGTGCTATACGATTGCCTTTGAGGAGAGCATGCGGCAGTTTGGCCGATAGTTCATTACCATTTAAACGAAAAACATTCCTAGATTTCAACTCACAAAACACGTACACTTCACACTCACACACATACATCATACATACACCCTACTCACTTATCTTATTTACCACAAAATACGTATGCCACTGCTACTGTTCTTTATGAAAGTATAATATAAGATTTTTATTAGCCGCTAAAGTACATATTTTGCTTTTATTAATTTTTATTCTTAATTATGTAAATTTAAAATTTGGCACATATTTTTCTTTTGTAAAATTACTTTGAATAGTTTTCTTAGGATAAATAGATTTAAAATTGTTGGTACGCCACGTAACTTTACGCTTCAGAAGAGCAAAGTGTCTTAACAAAGGCAATTTTTGTCTAAAAGGTCACTTCAACCACTAGTACATAACTTGTGAAAGAAAATAAATTATTTGTATTGTATTTGTATTTATAATCCCATAGTCCATAATATAAGTACATTATACCTGAAAACATCGACTTTTTTATAAAGTATTCTAAACATGAAATTATTCACAAAGCATAATTATTATGAAGCACTTCTGTATACACTTGTACCAAGTCATGAAAATACTTACTAAGAGGGGGTGTACCGAAGTTTTCATTTAAAAAAATGTGTTTTATAGAAAAAAAACATGATTTACTTTTAAATCGCATGATATGTGCCTACAGGTTATCGGTGGGCGTTCTCATCATCCATCAAACGAAAGTGATTGCTACTTTCAAAGTCCATATAAAAGCTGTTTTTACTGAAGCCGATACATGCTTTTAATATTAAAGTAGGTTAATGTAAATAGAAAGTATTTTTAGGAGGATTTTGCTGAATTATTATAGATATTAAAGTCTACTTGAAAGAAAAGTTGACTTTGAAGTGAAGTATTTATCTACTATTCTTTCAGTTATGTCAAAACTTTAAAAAAAAATAGACACTGGTGACATTAAACTTTATTTTGCTTTTTGCTGAACCAGCACTGTGGCTCTGGCTCACACAGTCAAAAAAAATCAAAATATTTTATTTCACATAAACTTACATGGGCACTTATGAAACGTCAGAAGCTAGGTGCACGGTTCCAATTGGTCGTTGCCTATGAAGAAGAGCCGGCAAGAAACTCCACTGTTACTCTTTTAAAATAATTGGCTATTAAAATGTTTTCAAATCACAGTGTTAATGGGTATAGGAGGACAGTGTAGGCCTTTCAAGAAGTACCAGGTACCTAACAAAAAATAAATGGTCTACAAATCTAGTCTATTAAGCCTACAACGTTCTCACATGCACAAAAGAGTTATACTTTTGCGAGGGCCGTCTTGCGTGGATGTGACGCATATTTTCCCCCAACTTGTTCTTTTTATGTTTTTTTCTTTGCGTCATGTCTCACCGCAAATAAACGTATTTTCTTTTAAACAATTGTGTTAGTTTCAAACAGAATGTTTATTATTTGCGGATGCCACTGCCAATCCACCAATTAATTCCGAGATAATAACAAAACGCGATACCGCGACACATTAACAGAAAAAAAAAATACTTGAACCAAATATTTAATCCCTCTCCACAACAAAGGAAAATTAATCCAACACAGGGCGAATGGAAAAATCCAGCAACAAAAAAGTAGAACAAATAACGAATAGACAAAACATTCGAAATAAATCGTTGAAATCGGATCTCGAGTTTTGTTTGTCAGCAAAAAAACTCGGGTGAAACCGATACATCGATTTTAGAAGTCCGTCAAAAGCTAAACTCTAAAATTCCCCGTCACGCGTCCATCGAACCGATACGAACACTGATTGTATCGATATATTTTAGGTATCGATTCGTCTGATCACGTACAGGAACGGTGGGTCCCGATTTTTCCCAAACAAACTTCGTTTGTTTAATACGCTGTGTTCCGTGACGATCTTCTACGATAAAAAGTGGTCGTTTTGGTCGGTTCCGCGACAAATAAGAGATGGGAAACGGATCGTGGTTTCGGTTAGTTTTTTTCTGTTCGGTTTTATGTCGGGATATTTCGTTTGCGTGTCGATAGTTACGAGCTTTCGTTCGTGGTGTTCGAGAATAATGTCAAATCATAAAATGCATTTGATGTTTTCGTTTGCATTCGATGTTTTCTATTGTGATAGTAACGAGATTCGGAGAAAATGCAGCTTTATTGTTTGTCTTACGTTTTTCAAAAGTCTCCTACAATGGATTCTGATGATCACAGGAAAAAAATCTATGTTTACCAGACAGATTTGTGAAATAATTTAATGGCTCTTAACTTAAGGATAGTACATGACTGTCCGAATCCTCTTCAAAGAAACTTTCTCAAAGTCAATGACAAATCGTATATTTCATTTCACCTTTAAAGGGCACTTTTGGATGACACTAATGACATGAAAAGACTGGACAAATGCGAGTTGAACTCGCGTGGTGAGCGTTCCGTACAATGAATATGTTATCTACCATGTTTTTATCCCAAGAACAAAATTAACATTGTAGTTGAAAATGTGTGTCCATGTTCTCCCATAAATTCGAACTGCGAATGTAAGTTTGGATGCACAATGTTACAGGTTTTCCTGTAAGCTATAAGTCAAGAACTATTTGTTGTATTTTTTCAAAATATTAGACTCAGCCCTTTCGGAGATAAGGGGAGGATGGTTATCTTTCATCTATTTTTGTAAATAACTTTAAAACTATTTATTTTAAAATTATAAAAAAAAACAATTTGAGATCCTCACATTAATTCCTTTTATTTGATATAATACACGGTAAAGTGTGCAAAACGTTTTTTTAATTTGCTCTTTTTCCCCCGGAGGGTTTCTGAATCTCATAATCAAAACCCATTTGTTTACGTTACACGTCTGTTTGGGTAACAGAAAATCATATGCATACCGAATTTAAACGTAATCGATCTAGTAGATTCGGAGCAAAATTCAGCTGTGCCTGTGCTAAATAAATGTATTTTCTTTATTTTCTTTCATTCTTTATGTGACAGATGGACAAACAGACACACGAGTGATTCTATAAGGGTTCCGTAATTCCTTTTGAGGTACAAAACCTTAAAAAGCAGAATTGATTATATTTGTCCCTCACAAAAGGCAGTATCGTATGGAAAGGAGTGGGCAAGAAACTTCATAGTATTATACAGCATATTTATCACAAAATTTCAATACCTACTCGACACAAATGTATGGGGTGACTGATATTTTTTTCGCGATTACAATATTAGTCCCATGGAGAAAGTAGTTCCAGTTGTTAATCTGTAACGCACCCTTAAATATAATCACAAATCTGATACACGCTGTATAACATACCTATAAAAAACTAGGTACGTAACTCTAGGCACAGACATGCCGATTACCTTTAAAAAAAAATTACAAAGAGACGAGTTTCTTTGTTAATTAGGCAAAGCTTTGGATCGAAGATTAAACACATTCTAATGAATATAAACAAAACAAATAAATTAAAATAAAAGACTTTTCCATTGGCTGCATATTAAAAATTAAATTAAATTTTGATGGTACTTACATAGAAATAACAAATATTTGTTTATTATTTTAATATTGATGTACAAATATTGTTAAAATAAATTAATCATTGCTTTCAAATTTAAAATAATTGTTCTAGAAACATTTAAATTGTATTTTCTTTTAAAATAACATCGCGCCTGTAATCCGCCAAGGGTTAGGCAGAGGTGTACCTGTAGTACACCCACTTTTCGCCAGTTATGTTTAAGTCCCATGTAATAGGGGGCGAGCCTATTGCCATCAACCGGGCACAAATCCAGACTCCGGGCTGCTACTGAGAAATTTCAGATGAAAAACCCAATAACACTTTGCCCGACTCGGGAATCGAACCTATGACCTTGTGTTCAGTAGTTACGCAGTATTTTCTTTTATATTCTTAAATTATTATGTGTATAAGATAACGTCTCATATATGTGGCTGTGTTTACAATACTTTTTTTTGTGGGTGGGAAATTAACAAATAACTTCTCCCGCTCTGGACGAAGTGGGAGAGTGTTTCAGACTCTTACTAAAACCCACCCGTGTTCCTTCCGTTGCCTGTGTTGGCAGGGCCCTCGGTAACCCTTTCAGACTTTTCCGCGACGCCGGCGTGGATCGGCCCTAGTGGACCCCTACACTTGTGCTGACGACATATCTTTGAGGCGCGCGTGGAATACAACGCGCCGTCGACCCGGGTCTGGTCCTTATCGGATGGCGAGCTACCCATTGCTCACCGTCCGCAAGCCCGTGCTTACGGTGGCCGGAAATCCGCCTGAAATTCCCGACGCCCAGAGCGTCTCTTGCGGCGGATAGGAGCGAGAGTGCGCGAAATTTGCCTTTCCCTCAAGCGTCCCGCCTCCTCCTTCGTGAGCATTTCTGCTTTGCAGAAGGAGGTGACGGCTGCCCATGCCCTCTCGCTCCATACCATGGCCTGGACCAGGGCCGGATGCGAGAAATCTTCGCCACCGATCGCCTACACGAGAACACGGCGGTATCCTGCCCAAGCCGGGCAGGCCTCCCCGTGTCCTACGGGCGATCCACACATTGGTGACACCCGGGCGTTTCCTCTCGCCTTATCTGACACAAGATCCTCCCGAAGGTATTTACACTACTTGGTAGCTCTTATAGTAGAAAGAGCGAAAAAAAAACTTTGTATTTTGGCTTAATTTACTTACTTTTAAAAATAAACCTTCGCAGATTCACACGATACCGTTGATACCATTCGTATTTAAAAATGAGATTAATACCCGGGATCTTCGATCAATATGATTGATCGAAGCTAGGGATACACAAGGCTAGTTTTTCAGGACAGCAAGCCAGGATAGAATACAGAGGTTCTAGCTTGCTAGCTTAGTTTTGAAAAACTAGCCACGTGTATCCCGGGCATTGAGGAATAGACCATTAGCCTGATGAATCCATACCATAGCTCACCAGCCAGCCTATTATGTCCCCAATGCTGGGATACAGGCCTCCTCTCTATGAGAGGGAGTGGGCCTTATCTCCAAATCCATGTATTCGAATTTTTGCTTCTAGGACATGCCGTTTTCCTCACGATGTTTTCTTTCAGCGTTTTGAGAGCAACGGTAATGTGATAATTTACACAAAGTAAAGCGCCTGTCAGGGTTCAAACCTCGCCCTGGGCGTCGGGAATCCCGGGTGGGTTTCCGGCCACCGTAGGCGCGGGCTTGCGGACGGTGAGCAATGGGTAGCTCACCGTCCGGTAAGGACCAGGCCCGGGTCGACGGCGCGTTGTATTCCACGCGCGCCTCAAAGAGTTGTCGTTAGCACAAGTGTAGGGGTCCACTAGGGCCGATGCCTGCCGGGGTCGCGGAAAGGTACAAAATGGTTACCGAGGCCCCAGGCAACACAGGCAACGGAAGGAATACGGGTGGGTTTTAGTCAGTAAGAGTCTGACACCAGAAGTTATTTGATGATTTCCCACCCAATATAAAAGGGTTCGTACCTACGACCTTACAACACGTAAGTCGCGGTCGTTACCTCTGGGTCACCACTGTTCCACACTGAACCACCGATGAATCCGTACTGTAGTTAATTTACTTTCTTTTTTTTTTCGTTACACCGTTCGACTTAAACGACTGGCGAAATGTGGGTGTACCTACTACAGTTACACTTGTACCTAACCTTTCTGGGAAGACAGGCTTGACCGGCTTGACCGGCGTGATGTCATGTTATGTTTGGAGAATAAACCACGGACCAGATAAATCCATACTGACAGGTAGATACCGGCTGGTAGCTAAAGTTTAGCAAACAGCTATCGTCTTTAAATTGTGCCATTCATAATCAAGTCCTCTGATTTCCCTGAAGTACAGCTTGAAGTTTGATTGAGCCGGTAAACGCTTGATCTGGTTAATGTGATTGCTTTCAGAAAGATATCCGGATAGTTCTACCTCTGAAGCAGTTTTGAATTAGGTTATTTTAACAGTGACATTGTTAAATAAGGTACTGGTGATGAAACAAGAAAAAAACCGACCAAGTGCGTGTCGGCTCAGGCACGATGAACGGTTCCCTAGTTGGGATGAATTTATCATTGTGATACCAATCATTGTCATGTGTCCAATATGTGCCCATTGTGATACCAATCATTGTCATGTGTCCAATATGTGCCCATTGTGTCACCCCTTGTAAAATTTCAACATTTATATCTGTAATTTTTATGGTGTACATAATAATGAGTATTCTATTTTAATGATGGTCTGGCAGTTTGAGTACTTTATGCGGCCTACCCTAATGTCTTTTCTTTGGTATTGTTCGTTGAATCGTTTAGCTCCTTAAGTTCTGAGTTGAACTGCACAACTACTGACAAATGCGTGCACTGTCTGGACAGGTCCATTCAATCTGTGTGGTTCTTTCATCAAAAGACCATTTCAGACACCAATCGACATGGTCTTCACACGATCTGACCAAGATTATGTCTGAACTTTAAAATAGACTGCAACCTCTGAATTTGTTTCGGCCTTTCTTCTCAGAGTAGCCAGATAGGAAACGCCGACCTCATCTAGTTTTCTAAAAAACATGTTCTCGTACATCGATATACGTCATGGTCAATTCTCCAACTGCAAATGCATGTTGGTCGACTATTACTCGTTAACTCGTAAAGCCTACTTAGCTGTGATAGTTTTTCTTTTAATTTTGTTAAATATACTACTGCCATGATTTTTTTCATATATCCAAAAACAATAATTTAGCTGACATGGGGGACCACACATGATTCTTACAAAAAATAGCACTTTAAAACTTTTAGCTTTGGTATTAAGCAAACGGATCCATGAATCGAGAAATGGTTTTCACAGACCCACAATCTTTTTGAACGGCCTTTCCAACGATACCACACCATGGAATAGACGAGAAAAAAATATCATCCCCACTTTACGTGCGGGATACCCTTGCACGTAAAGTGGGGATAATATTTCTATGCAAAATTTTATTTTATCGCTTTGTCGGCGTGATTAATATGTATACCCATGCCAAATTACAACTTATTTCTACTTAGAGCCTCTGAGCTACGCCGGGGACAGACGGACAGACAGACAGATGGACATGGCGAAACTATAGGGTTCCTTGTTGACTACGGAACCCTAAAAACAGGTTTTACACCAATGAGTCAGAAGTTTATGGCTCATTAACAAAAATGGGCACTTGTGAGTGCGGCCGTAAATTATATTTTTCCCAACGACATTTATGAGTACTTGCAAACATTCTCCCTAACCTAAAACCTAAGAGAGAACCATCAAATAAATTAACCGTGAGTCCCTATAAATCACGTAAAATATTTGCTAAAATATTTCAAGCGTGAAAAATGACAAAAAATAACTTCTGGATGATAAAAATTCTTACCAAAAAAACTTTATGCGAATAAAAAATAGGATCACAAAAGGAATCTATATTTGACGTGAAAAAAGAGATCCCTAAATGAGGTCCCACGAGTTTTGGGACCATCGATTTAGTTAAATGGAGTGAAAAATATCAACTGACCAGTTCTGGTATAAGTCGACAATTTGAGTTACATCCCTGCTTAGTTTACTAAAATTTGGGTTATACTGGTTACGTTGAGTAACGCTCTTTTTTGTCGCTAGTCATTAGTGGTTTAGGCAAAGTGAGGAAAATTTTAACATTATTTTATTATTTGTGTTTATTTTTTTTTGGTCGTGACTAGGTCAGAAGAAGGTGCTAGAAATCTCATATCTGGTAAGAGTGATTTTAGCAATTTATCACCAGAATAAATCCGTTACCGAAGCAAAATTTTCACAATCAATGGTAGCGGTCATTGGATAACCTATGTTTGGCAGTGTAGATTTAAATGGTCCGAAACGATTGTAAATACTGACTGAAATGATGATTTATTTACTTATCTTCTCACCACAATATCCTTATAAAATAATAACAAAAAACAATACAGTATTCAATGATGGGATTCAATAAAAATATTGTGGGAGACTGGTGCCTAAATCAAGCCGAAGGCTGTATTTCAGGCAACCCGGTCTCCGCCCCAAGTACTAGATTATTAGTACTTATGTTTGATGACACTGATGATATTTTTTGGGCTAACATGAACCCTAAGGTTTACAGTGGACAGGATATTAATTCAGATTTGTTACAGTTATAATGTTATAATGGTTTTTATTTTTATTATTTTAATAATATTTTATACCTTTATATTGTTTTATATTTTATTTATTATTTATTATTACGACTCACATTTATTTTTACAGGTGGGAACCCAATACAACAATGTGTATGTAGTCACAATTTAATTAATTTAAGATAGACTGATATTACTACTGACTTTTATTATTTTTATAGACTTTGTGAACGTGAGAACATTGTAGGCTTAATACCTAGACTGTAGATTTGTAGATCACTTATTTTTTGTTAAGTATCTATTTCTTGTTGACAGACCCTCACTGTCCTCCCATACCTATAATTAGCACTGTAATTCGAAAACATTGTCAAAGCCCATTATTTTTAAAAGAGTAACCGTGAAGTTTCTTGCCAGCTCTTCTCCATAGGAAACGACCAATTGGAACCGTGCACCTAGCTTCTGACGTTTCATGAGTGCCCGTGTAGGTTTATGTGAAATAAAATATTTTTATTTTGTTTATCTTATTTAGTTTTATCATCTCAATAAAACTGTGTTTTTTGTATGGTACAGTAAGCAAAAGACATAAGTAACCAAGCATCTAAAATCATATACTTTAAAATAATGTCGTGTGTGTGCTCAGTAGTTAAATCTTTGACATTGGTGCCGATTCC
Organism: Atethmia centrago; assembly: GCA_905333075.3. Classification (NCBI taxonomy): domain Eukaryota; kingdom Metazoa; phylum Arthropoda; class Insecta; order Lepidoptera; family Noctuidae; genus Atethmia; species Atethmia centrago. The sequence continues at coordinate 26,738,930 of HG995380.1, read as the reverse complement.
CTTGTTCACAAACTAAACTAAATTTAAGTTCAGTGCATCTTTTTCTTTCTATTTCATTAAGAAAAGGACAGAAGATAAATTTTAGTTTAATCCTGTCAAATTAATCAGCGCCTGTCACTACTCCATACAAGTTTAGACGTGATTGAAAACTTGCCTACTAAAATTACGTCAATTTACGTCAAGCGCTGATTATTTTGACAGGACTAACTAAAATTTATCTTCTGTCCTTTTCTTAATGAAATAGAAAGAAAAAGATGCACTGAACTTAAATTTAGTTTAGTTTGTAAACTAGGGAGTCGGCACCATTGTTCTTCTGAGTGTGTCGATAAACTTGTTCTGCCTGAATAATCATGAATTTTTCGTAGGTAGTATTCACAAAATTTAAAAGATTTTAATTTCTTGGTTAGTTATTTTTTCTCCTTTGTCGAGTCTAGCCTATTCCCAGCTATGTTGGCTTCGGCTTACAGTCTAAACGGATGCAGTTGAATACCAGTATTTTACCCGGAGCGACTGCCTATCTGACCTCCACAACCAAGTAACTGGGTAATACGATTCCCCTTGGTAACACCCCCGCCCTTGTCCCTTGTTTTTTTGTCGACTGTACATCAACAAAGGATCTAAAATCTACGTACGTAAGATGTGAAATACCTACATAAAATCCAGGTCCTAATCGCGGTCCGTTTTTATAGCGGCTTGGCGATTGCTCGCAATAGTTTCTGTTTTGTTACATGCCATATATACCACGTATGTATCCATGTGTCTGGTAACACTCTCAAAATATCATACGTCGTAAATGAAAACATGAGCCGTATTCATAGTTGATCAGTTCGAATTATGACACAAACGCAGGTTGATTAGCTTGGCGAGTTGATTTCGGATTTCAATTGAATACCAAGCAATGACATTATTCCTGTCATTATGGTATGGAAATATGGTTATTTGTTGGCATTACAATGTTTTGTTAGTTGTGTATGTAAAGTTGTGTTTTGGCTATAATATTATCAACATAATTTCCATAACATGAAAATATGTAAAACTCTTAAAGGGAAATAAATCTAAAGTAGATAGTTACGGAAAATTAACGTTACGGAGAAATAAGTATCGCAATTAGTATCGTTTCATGGTGTGGGGTATCATTGGATAGGCCGTTCTAAAATATTGCGGGTCTGTGAACACCACTTTTTTATTCTAGTATCCGTTTGCGTAATATTAAACATTAAAGTGCTATTTTTTGTTAGTCCCCCCCTGCCTGCTAAATGGTTGTTTATAGAGATGTAAAAACCTTCATGGCAGTAGTAGATATAATTAAATTAAAAGGAAAACTGTCACAGCCAAGTGGGCTTTACAAGTTAACAAGTAACAGTCGACCAACTTAAATTTGCAGTTGGAGAATTGTCCGTGGCATACGTGTACATGTTTTTCAACTACAATGTTAAGTTTGATTTTGGGATAAATTCAATTTACGTTTTTTTTTTTTAAATCATAGTCATAACATTTTGTTGGTATATGCGCAGAATTCAGATTTTTACTTTAATCATTATAACATTAGCTTTTATTTTAATCTTTCATAGCATTTCTTGCTCTTGGTTCCTGCTAGAACAATGGATTCTGTCGATACATTTAATGAGTTTTCCGCTCTCACTGTCTTCTGATTAAAGTACTGTTAGGGTTTCTATTGCCATTTTTAATATCCTAATACTCAATTTACTGCCAATTTATCTGTTAATGTTTGGTTTATATTGATAGACACTTCTAAGTCTTTAGTCAATGGTTCATTAACTTTAGCAAACATTTATGAATACGACCATGAAACCACATAATGTATAGCACAACAACATAAAATACAGGCTACACCAGCTGCATAATCTATTCGCAGACGTTGATAACTTCGAGAAAGCCTTCTGCAGTGGTATATTAATAGGCTGATTCAGCTTACTTTACACGCGTCCTTGCATTCAAAGGCACGTATGGCGTCGCACGAGGCATACATTAAACATAATATTCCTGCGCGCTCCGATGATATTTTTTTTTTTCTGAATAACTGTTACGTTGGTTGGTTGGTTGAGAAAAACGTGATACATTTTCATTGTTAGTCTTGGGTGGTAGTGGAGTAGAATGTGATATTTAGGTAGTTACATATTATAATAGGTAAAAGCTAGTTGGGCAGGAGTTTATATTTCATGATGCTTAATCGTTCAAGGACAGCTAATGAGACACAATTGATTTTCCATTGTTTGGCACCACATGGGGTACGCTTAATCAGTTAAGTACCTTGTCCTTCAAAATCATATATGAATGATACATTATTTTATTTCTGTAAGTAGGTTTGTTTAAACACTAACACGTCAATAAAAAATAAAAAATATCTTATATAACTTCTAGAAAAAAAAAACACTTTAAGTTTTACATAACATAACATTACTCATGTAATCCCAGAAGGGTTAGGCAGAAGTGTTCCTATAGTACAACCACATTTCGCCAGTTATGTTTAAGTCCCATGCAATAGGGGGCAAGCCTATTGCCATGAACTGAGCACAAATTCAGACACCGGGCTGCTACTGAGAAATTCCTTACGGAAAAACTCAAAAACACTTTGCCAGATCTGGTAATCGAACCCAGGACCTCGTGTTCAGCAGTAGCGTTTGCGATTACTAGATCAACGAGGCAGGCAAGTCTTACAATGTCATAAAATACCGTTTACGTGCAATCATTTTCCACTAACCGTTTTACAATAAGAGCTGCCACAGATAAGACATTGGCCATTAGATTCGTCTCTCATTTGAATTCGCCAATAGTCACGGCGCGCCCGAACTGAAGTTGTAACATTATAGTAAACTAATTCCTTCCGCCAGAAAGAAAATGAGTTCCGTGTAGGGTTGCCAGTAAATGAAAACAGTTTCGTTTTTAGTGTGCTCATTCAATGTTTTTAGGGTTCTGTGCGTCCGAATGAAAAAATGGAACCCTTATAGGATTACTTGTGCATCTGTCTGTCTGATCATCTGTCACAGCCATTTTGCTCCGAAACTAATCAAAATCAAAATATTTTATTTCACATAAACCTACATGGGTTGTGCCCATGCATGAAACGTGAGAAGCTAGGTGCACGGTTTCAATTGGTCGTTTCCTATGGAGAACAGCCGGCAAGAAGCTCCACGGTTACTCTTTTAAAAATAATTGGCTTTTACAATGTTTTCAAATTGCAGTGTTAACACGCTGACAACACCTAAACCGCGGTCACTGTCAGATTGCAAAGAAAAGAAAGAGAAGCGCGACGACAAAACGCTTGTAATTTATTGCAAAATATGAAGTAATTATCTATTTACTCAGAATTGAGTTGAGTAATCGAAAATAAAAAACAACCAAGTTCTGCATTCTTGTTATTAATTAGATACGTAATGTATGTTGATATTTAATACAGATATTTTGGATTAGAACTCAAGGTAAGAGGTTAGTTTAACGTTAGTTTGTATCGAGATTTTTTTTTCAAAACGTGTTTTGGTGACAACCAAGTTCTGAGAAATATGTTCAAAATTAACATATATTTTTTCCGCTACCGCAAACTGTACAGATTTGGCAATTTTCTTTCTTAAGAGAAGCCTATTTTGGTCAATTGGGTCTTGTCAGCGCCTTAACAGGAGGGAGGATAGTGTAGGCCGTCAACAAGTACCAAGACATAGAATTAAAGGTCCGATTAAGTTGTTGGTACACATACATATATCTATGACCCAAATATGGACGTGTAACGTAAATAAATGAATTTTGAAAATGGCGTCACTTTTGAAGGGCAAATAAAAAAACAAATCAAGTTTAGCAAATTGTACCGTGTGACTTATAAAATGAAAGGGCTTACTGTGAGGGTCTCATTTAAAAAAAAATAATGTTATAGCTTAATATATGAAAATTTACCGTTCACTAACATTATCTCCAAAACTACAGAGCTTAAAATTTCGATAAAAACACAGAAAATAGTTCTCTTCTTATAGATTACAGGAAACTTTCTTAAAATAACATCGTATGATGAATATTGTGCGTTCTAACTTACATTTGCAGTCGGAATGTATGAGAGAACATGTTTTTATTTTAAACTACAATGTTAAGTTTGTTCTTGGGACAATTTCATCCCAACTACGGAGGTAGTTGGGATGAAATTGTCCCAAGAACAAACTTCATTGTGCATGGTCCGACATCCACTTGGCCTGTTTTTTATGTTTTTATGTACGTTCATGAGTAATATGGACGCGTTTTAAAAGAGGTCGTAGACAATTTTGACGTGGTTCTGATCAAGCGCGTTGCCTGTCCCTCCCTTTCCTGCCTGCTTTTTTTGTTTTGTTTACCCTAGGCTGTCAAAAATGGTGAGAATATTATTTAAAATGGAGAGAGATCAGCTTTAATAATGCCGTCCTGTAATTTGTTTAACCCTTTTCCTAAAAAGAAACGATCATTTATCACGCCTGCGTAAGGCATATGTTATTAATGTTATGAAATTAAAAAGTCTTATTGACACATGCAACGTTTTGAACTATGAAGCGACGGGTCTGTGGCCGCCACTACATTCAGACACGACACCCGTGTGGTCGGAGGATCCCCTTTTTTCTATGGAGGATGAGTGAACTTTACACCCTGTTCCTCATACATCTAAAGGTCTTAAAACTTAAAGGAGATGGGCAATCTTGGGCCCAGCAGTTAACTAGTTGAAATGTTTATTAAAAAAACCGTTATATTTTTCTAAAGGAAATCACAAAATACAGTACCATGTTTCTATCTAGGAAGCGAGAAAAGTTAAATTAAGTTATGAAACTAAATAATCGATTAAATAAATGCCTGAATTCTTAGTAATCGGTATCAATAATCGGTAACATCTCAGAATATGTATGAAAATCAAGTGACAGCTTATCAATCTTTTCATGGAATCGATTCATAGCGAATCGAGTTCCTTTAATTTTTCTTCAGTTGGCAACACTGGTCACTGACTGACAGATGACAGACAGAAATAACCGGCAAGCGTTTGTTTTCTTTCATTCTGAGTGTGTATTTTCCATGTTTTATAATTCCACGACCTCGGGTTTGCATATTATAAAGGACTATTCGACGGATCTTGCTACTTTGAATTACCTGGCTCTCTATTTTGGCCAACTGATTACGCCTATCGATCGAATATTGACGACATGAATCGCTGTGTGAATTGTACCATTGCGACTGGTCGCAGTAACTATTGGCAGAAGAGTCTTGGACGTTGAGGCCATTTTATCAGTTATTCTTCAGTGGCGTGCATCTCAACCTGTAAGTATCTATAAAAATCGAGCTATTAACCTATCAAGCGAACAAAACTACTGTTTACGGTCTCCGGTGACATGTATGTCCGCTGTCTCTTTGTTGGATAGCATATATTAAAACAATACTTACTATAATACCTAATTAAAATTAGCCATACGAATCTATGGAATGTGCCATTTGACCATTTCACTCATAAAAAAGGTGTAGGTAACCATAAAGTCCCGATGGGACCGATTGGGTCCCAGACTTTGGTGCTTTGAGGTGTTGACAGTCATTGGGACCATTTCGGTCTTGGCCGGGACGTAGCGATTTCGTTGAACATGCATTAGGATTAGGTACATGTAATGAAGCTTGTTTATGGTTGAACATGATTTAAATAGTTAACTTATTTCAGGTAACCAGTGAGTACTATGTATGCCCAGCATGTTGGAATGTGGCCCAAGATGTGGTTCTTGGGAGACGTCCGATTAAAGCACCAACCCAAGTTGGCCATTCCAGTGTGTGTGTCCGCTGCCGCAACCACCTTCTTCGCAATGAGTCTGCTCGTGATTCATTCCATGTTAGGCTGTTATTGTAATTGAATTGTAGGACTGTAGGCTGCTGTGCCCATGTAATGTGCATAATATGTTGGGTAAGATAACAAGAACAAAACTTAGATGACATTCTTATAATTATTGAAGATGAATAATTAATATTTTATATATATATTGGTGTTTTAATCTACTTCTTCTTTTCACTGTTTTAAAAGGTACCTACTGCTTCTAAGTTCAGGATATTGGACTTGTCTTCTACTGTAGCGACTGTCCAGGGCGTGCCAAGCGTGTCAGATCTTTGACACGTCACACTTGGAGACTCTCTTCTTGAACTCTATGCATAAAACCATTACACAAGCGAAACCGTTCAAAAATATTTCGCAAATAACACCAAAAAACTACAATGTTATTAATGTAACCTCACTTTTATAATACTTCATATAACTTGATTCTTGGATAGCCAAATTTCACCAAACGTTCAGTGAGGCCTTGTTATTATATCCTCTTACTAATAAGGCTAGTTTGGTTGAGTTAACACCTGGGCCCAGAAACCTATGGAGGCTTTCCCTTCTCCTTTGAAGCGGTCACAATGAAAACTCAAAGTCATTTATTCAAATTAGGCTGAGAATCAGAACCCCCGAGAGACCCCTCCGTGCCTCGGAAAGCACGTTAAGCCGTTAGTCCCGGCTGTCATTTGTAGATCTTTGACAGTCGTTACGGGTCGAAGCTCGAAAGTCTGACAACCAGTCTTACCAAGGGGTATCATATTACCCAGTAACTGGGTTGTGGAGGTCAGATAGGCAGTCGCTCCATATAAAATTGGAGCTTCTGACGACCCGTAACGACTGTCAAAAATCCACGAATGACAGCCGGGACCAACGGCTTAACGTGCTTTCCGAGGCAGAGGGGTCTTGGTATGTAAAGATGGTCACCCATCCACGGACCAACCGCAGCAAGCGTAGCTTAACCTGAGCGATCGACCCGTGCGGCTTTTTTACTTAGCCACAAGCCCCTTGAACTTGATTCTATACAACAATATTTTTATTTAGTTTCTCAATATTGAGTTTGGTAGCCCTACGAGCAAACGAGTAGAGAAGAAATATTTCTCGCTCAATTCTACAGGGCGACCAATAAATTATCGAAGTTGTATTTACTGACGCCTGCTGGAAACACGTTACTTTTGCAAAACTTTTTGTTTTTCAATTGACACTAATGGAATAGTTTTTAGTGGTGGCCCAGTGGTAACAACCGTGACTTACGAGTTGTAGGTCGTAGGTTCAAATCCTGACAGGCGCTTTACTTTGTGTCAATTATTTCATCACCACTGCTCTCAAAACGGTGAAGGAAAACATCGTGAGGAAACCGGCATGTTCTAGAACCAAAAATTCGAAGACATGTGGCATCTACCAAATGGGCCCGCGTGGTAGATTACGGCCCACTCCCTCTCATAGAGAGGAGGCCTGTATCCCAGCAGTGGGAACATTAAAGGTAGATTATGATGACTTTAAGAATGTTTTGGTTGTCCTACGTAAGTATACAAAGTGTTTCAGAAATGTATGGTCATATTCAAGCGTGTGGTACAGACCACTAAACCGAACTACTTTTTCCACGAAACCAACATCTTAGTTGTAAATAAATAATCAGCTATCTCATACATTTGGGTCGAGTAAGTATTGAAGTTTTGTATGAGAGTTTATAATTTTTTCGTGATTACGATGTCGGTCCAATGGAGAAAGTTGTTTAATTTGTTGGTCTGTACCACACGCTTAAATATGACAATACCTTTCTTATACATACTGTAGGTACCTACAGTCAGGTTTTTAGGGTTCGTAGTAAACAAGGAACCCTTATTTTTTCGCCGTATTTTTTATTATTTCGCCGCTGTCTGTCTGTCCCCATTGTAGCTCAAAGACGCTTAATAATAGAAAGCTGTAATTTGGCATAGATAAACATACATATTAATCAAGCCGACAAAGTGCTAAAATAAAAACTTGAAAAAAAATTGTTTAGGATAATTAAATTAATTTTTAGAGTCAAGTCCCCCCTGCCAGCTAAATGGTTGTTTATGGAGATGTGAAAAAAATCATGGCGGTAGTACATAATTATAATAAAATTGAAAGGAAATCTATCACAGCTAAGTGGGCCATACAAGTTAACGAGTAATAGTCGATCAACTTAAATTTACAGTTGGAGAACTGACCGTGGCATATATCGATGTACTCGTATAGGAGAACATGTTTATCAACTACAATGTTAAGTTTGTTTTTGGGATAAATTCATCCCAACTTCCCAACTACGGCAGCCTTCATTGTGCGTGGTCCGACACGCACTTGGCCGGTATTTATTTACTAAACGTGTACCTTGTATTTCGATATAGGAAGAGTGACTTTTTATATTTTTGCATGGACACGTTAACAAACACAATTCGAAATGCACAAACATCCATATCGGGAACAGTTATAAATATAAAAATAGTTTTTTATATGGAACCGTCACACAGTTCCTGAAATAACCGTGTCTACAAAATGCTAGGCAATTTGCCGACAGCAAAAACTGGCAGGTTATGGTGGTACTGGTTATTTTCATGAATGAAAAAAGAACATAGAGAAATTAACTGAAATTGTTTATTCCGTAAAAAGGATATCGGAATCACTTTTACACGTCATATTTAAAAAAAAAATAAGGAGTTAACATTTCCTATCTGACTACCCCTGAGAAGAAATGGCGAAACAAACTCAAGGGTCAAAATCTCTTTTAAAGTCCAGACATAATCTTGGTCAAATCAGATCACGTGAGGACCATGTAGATCCATACTAAAGATCTTGAAAGACTGGCGTGATCCGTTCCTCCTTTAAAAGCTGATCAGACGCTTCACTTGATTGAATGGTTCACTCGAGTGTAAGTTCATCTTTGTTTCGTACCACGTTCACATGAAGTCAACAAAATTACATAGAAATGAACATTCACATTATTTTTTGAAAATTCAGTTAGCGAGTAAAAGATGCCGAATACCGAAATCCAACGTCGTTGGATCGATTCACTAATGAATTCATTTATCACTTTTGATTCATTTTGAGTGTAGACGTTTCACTTGCCTGCCGGGGTCGCGAGAAGGTACTAATGGGTCACCGAGGCCCCTGGCAACACAGGCAACAGAAAGGAATACGGGTGGGTTTTAGTCAGTAAGAGTCTGACACACCCGAGCTCCGCCCAGAGCGGGAGAAGTTATTTGACGATTTCCCATCCAAAAAAAAATAAAAGTCGTTTTACTTCGAGTAAAAGATGGCGGATACAAAATAAATGAACAAAACCGGGAAGCTGGTATCAGCTGTACCAAAACACAGGCTAAAAGTATGTCAAACAAACTTACTTTTACTCACACACATATAACTTCCAATTACAACGCTCGGTAACCCTATCACAAGCGGGTGAAGAAATATTTCACGAACAGTTTCGCTGAACGGACGATAAATTATCGAAGTTGTATTAACTGAGTCAGCCTGGAAGGGGCAGCTAGGAGCATACGCCATTTTAGCTCACTGTCGCTCCGTCCCAACTGTAATATGAAGCTTTTGAGAGAAAAATGGACTGAAATTTTGAGATTATTGATTGAGGAAAAACGTGGGATAAGTGCTGTTGCGCTTGAGTGCACACGTAGCGTTTTTGGAAATAATGATTTGATGAAATAAAGTGTTTGGGCTGAGTGTTGTTTTTAGTTTGAAACGGCGACCCGCCCCTGCTTCTTGTAGTTTTACATACAAAAATACATAAACTTACGTCTTCTTCCCATGGGGGTAGGCAGAAACTATACTTAACTAACTATACGCCACCTGCTTCGCTCCTTACATACTCGCACTCCTTTTGCTTCGTTTACGTTCATATATCTGGTCATACACGCACGCCGGTTGCTAGCACTACGCACCTGACCTTTTTGAAGAACATCACCAATGAGGTCACTGTAATTATGTCTTTCTTAGGCGTCCCCTCCCGGCATTTCCACTCACATCTGCCTAGTAAATACCTTTTGTTAGTCGCCTTTTATTCATCCTCTCAACATGACCAAACCATCTAAGCATACTCTTTTCAATTTTTGTCACTGCATCTTCCTTTAAACCGCACCATTTACTACTTGACAAAACATCGAGATTTCTTTATTATATGGAAATTTAATATGTTTTATACACATAAGCCTTTCGGAATAAATTATATAAATGATGTTGGAAAAGGCATTAAAATCCGTTGCGGGGTTTAGAAGAACAATACGGACAACACAGACAGACACGAAAAGAGACTTTGTTTTATACTTTATAAATGTGTAGATATGTCTGGATTTGTGCCCAGTTGATGGCAATAGGCTCGCCCCCTATTACATGGGACCTAAACCTGAATATATTATATGTTGTAAATGGACTACAGACCACAGACTACCTGCAGTATTGTTTCTCCTTTCCCCCCTAATCCATCCAAAGGTTGTCTTTAAAAGATCGCTTTTAGCGATAAGACCGCCCACTGTGTCACCCTATGTAAAATTTCTACCTTTATATCTGTAATTTTAATAGTGTATAAAGAGTATTCTGTTCTATTCTAAACATAACTACAAGTAGCAAAATGTGAGTATACTACAGGTACACCTTTGCCCAACCCTTTGCTATCATATCATATAGATGAGAAGAAATGAAGTGAAATAGATGACGGCAAGATTTTTGCTTTCACGTAGGCAATGTAATGAATTCTACCAAAGGACAATGACATAAAACATTCTCAAAGGAATTCCAGCAAGGTAATTACGCAACAACTATTAGTAGCAATGGGTTTCAATTTGACAGTTTAACATTCATTGCGTTAGTTACGTTGTTGAGTAGACACATTTTTTGAACATATGGAGCAATGGATTAGTAATTTACTTCAAAATCATTAAAATTGTGATTGATAGAGTGTTACGCAATTAGGGTGAATTAGGAGGCGGATTTTCGGCCACCGTTGGGGCGAGCTTGCGGACGGTGAGCAATGGGTAGGTCGCCGTCCGGTAAGGACCAGGCCTTTTTTTTTTCGGTGGGAAATCATCGTATAACTTCTCCCACTCTGGGTGGAGCGGGAGGGTGTGTCAGACTCAGACAGGGGCCTCGGTCATCCTTTGGTACCTTCCCGCGACCCCGGCAGGCATCGGCCCTAGTGGACCCCTACGCTTGTGCTGACGACATCTCTTTGAGGTGCACGTGGAATACAACGTGCCGTCGACCCGGGCCTGGTCCGTACCGGACGGTGAGCTACCCATTGCTCACCGTCTGCAAGCCCACGCCTACGGTGGCCGGAAATCCGCCCGGTATTCCCGACGCCCAGGGCGTCCGCTGCGGTGGCTAGGGCGAGAGGGCGCGAAATTAGCTTTTCCCTTAACCGTCCCGAAGGACCAGGCCTGGGTCGACGGCGCGTTGTGTTCCACGCGTGCCTCAAAGAGATGTCAGCCCAAGTTTACGGGACCACTAGGCCCGATGCCTGCCGGGGTCACGGGGAAGTCCGAAAGGGATACCAAGGCTCCTGGCAACACAGGCAACGGAAGGAAGACGGGTGGGTTTTAGTCAGCAAGAGTCTGACACACCCTCCCGCTCCACCCAGAGCGGGAGAAGTTATTTGATAATTTCCCACCCAAAAAAAAAAAGGGTGTTGGTTTGAGTTGGAGTTAAAGTTTTTAACTTTCTCAAATTAATAGTTTGATCGATGTCTATTTCTAAGCTACCTTTCTTACTTTCTATCTGCCTATTTAGCCCGTAATGTCCCACTGCTGGGAAAAGGTCTCATTCTCCCTCTTCCAAACACGAGTATCTTATTTTATTAAAATTAATTCTTTCATCATCATCATCATCATTATTTTGCGGCGAAAGACGTCCACTGCTGGACATAGGCCTCCCCCAAGCACCACTACTTTGACCAGTTTTGTGCTTCCCGCAGCCAGCGGATTCCTGCGGCTTTCACAAGGTCATCGGTCCACCTTGTAGGAGGCCTTCCAACGCTACGTCTTCCGGTACGCGGTCGCCACTCCAGAACCTTTCGGCCCCATCAGCAATCTGTTCTGCGAGCAATGTGCCCTGCCCACTGCCAGTCAATTTGGCAATTCTTCGGGCTATGTTGGTAACCTTGGTTCGCCTGCGGATCTCTTGATTTCTGATTCGATCACGTAGGGAAACTCCAAGCATAGCCCTTTCCATTGCCCTTTGAGTGACTTTTAGCCTTTTAATAAGGCACATTGTGAGCGACCACGTTTCAGTGCCATAGGTCATCACTGGCAACACGCACTGGTCAACGACTTTCGTCTTGAGATGCTGGGGTATGTGGACCGAGAAGATTTTGCGTAAATTAATTCTTAAATGGCTAAGTAATGTATAATATTATGCAATCAGACAGACGGACTATTTCACATTTAGGATTTTAGTACCTAAAGCTACAATACCTCATTTGAGTTCACAGCTCAGGAACAGGTCTTAAAACAATGTTTCCTAAAACAACCTCAATCATAAATATACAATGTCTCTTTAACAGCCTGTAAACTGTGTACCAACTTAAGTGCCGAATAAGTACTGAATAATAATACATGGGATGTCTGTATTGCTAATGTAACCCTAACTCTTCGGACAATTAATGTTCTCGGTTTCACTAACGTATTTAAATCTGGTTTTCTCATTGTTTCGCTAACTCGAATGCAGATCTGTTTCGTGAGCTCATAAGTAATAGAGTCATGTTTGACTCATAGCACTTTGTGAGAAAGTGCCGTCTGCCGTAAACATGAGATTCAATATTACATCCATGAGTATGCAATGGAAATAGGTAGAGGTTACCTCAAGAAATTCCTTGAAGCAAGTTAACGTGATCAGCCTATAATGTTCCCACTGCTGGGGCGGAAAATGTCGAAAGTCTTCGATTTTTTGGTTCTATTACATGCCGGTTTCCTCACGATGTTTTCCTTCACCGTTTTGAGAGCAGTAGTGATTAAATTGCTCCCAAAACGCTCTCAAAACGGTGAAGGTAAACATCGTGAGGAAACCGGTATGCTGGTCAATTACATATCACGAAAATAAAAAAAATGCTGTAAAAATGCTTTCTTTGATTCAATGTAGATAAACTGTCAATAAAAAAACGTTTTTACAGTTCCGAGACAGGCTTGCAAATGTTTTGCCCTTTTAAAAAGCAATGATTTATTTACGTGCAAGAAATATTTTGACATCACAAACCGGAGAATTTTAACAACACACTATGAATATGAACAGGTTCTTTAGACCCTGTTTATACGGTCCATATTTCCCGCATTTAGACGTATTATGCAAACTGACTTACCGTTCTTTACGCCTTCTTGGAACGAGCATGTTATCACACAGCTTGGAACGAGCCTCGTAGCAATAGCGTATTAAATAAACTACCCTTCAGGGGAATCTTCTTCCCAGCTTTTGTACTGAGGAGGATCAGATTTCGCAGTCTTTGACTTTTATGTTTGCTACCCCTTATATCTGTTTTAATTTATGGGTGAAGGAAATATCGTGAGAAAATCTGAACATAAGTTTAAAATTACCAACGTGAAGCACTCAATAATGGTCATCGATGTTACTTTTCCCAGTCGGAGTTAAAATAAGCAGTAGATTTGTATTTTAATATTTTGGGAAAGCATGTGTTTGATTTGTTGGCATTTGTAATAGGTAACAGGAATACGAATTACATTTAACTTTATCCTAAAAAAGCTACATTAATAATGGAATTTCCACAAATATAGGAATATTGGCTACCTATCAATGTATCGGCGGAAATTCGGTTAATAATATGTAGTATATTATTAACGGAATTTCACATTATTAACAGAAATTCCGCAAATACATTGATACTACACTACTTACAGTCCAGGTTTAAATAAAAAACACTTATTTTATTTCTGTCCAAATATATTTTTGATATAGTTTTGTCGTCACAACTTCATTCCATTGGATTACGAGAATTTGTATGACAAAATGACAAATCGATCACTGCAGAATTTGACTGCGGGTGTGGCACTGAATTAAACATACTATTTCTTAACCGTAATACTTTAAAAAGCAGTAGTTTTGTAGTGTTTGCTTTATTTTTTGTTATGTATTTATGTGGTGTACTATATAATATATAAAATAAATAAATAAATAATAGTTAAAATTCTGATGAATCAGCAGTAGATTCCGTATGATTTAGGAATATATTATTATTATTATTATTATAGGACCCGTAGGATACAATACACAAACAAAAGTTTTGTTTTGTTATTTTTAGTTTGTAATTAATTTTGCCTTGACTAAAGTTAACGTTTACCATCAGTTTGTAAATATTTAAGTTGTAATCTGTGCAAAATGCAGTGGGTAATATATTTTTTTTAACTTATTTCCGTCTATTTTTAATATGATGTTTGTTTTCCGTAATTTAATAAATAAAAAAATAAACCATTTTTAAATCAGGTATCAATTTCCTGGTACTCAAAAGTAAGCACTATGAATATGATCCAGCTCGTTAGCGCTGTGGTACACCGCTCTTTTCATACATTTTCAACACGCGCGGCCTAACTGGTTTCCGATTGGCTAGGAAAAACTAAACTAGGCTATAATGAGACTAGGGTTGACACATTAAAATATGAAGGTAATTAGAAATATGAAACAGCTTTCTTGTGCTACGACTTCCAAAATCAAGTTTTGGTTTTTCACTGCAAAGGAAAATTACTAAAGTGTCAATTAACACGTTCAGTGCTCCGGCGCTGTTTTTCATAGAGGATGGTATTATCTGGCTCAGTTAACCACAGATGGGTGTGGTTTTAAAGCCTTCTGGTCAATCTGAACAGACGAACTTCTGTCATATCAACATGAGGCTAGTTAGAATTTTTTGTTTGCTAAAGTGGTAAAGAGTCATAGGCTGATCTGAAGGTAGATCTGATCATGTATTGTAGCCTTTATTCGCTGTAAATCTGTGGCGATGCCTTTTCTCTAAAAACGGCAAAAAAATCATGTCTGTTGTATGGGAGCCCCCTTAAATATTTATTTTATTCTGTTTATTAGTATTATAGTGGGAACAGAAATACATCATCTGTGAAAATTTCAATTGTCTAACTATCGTGATTCATGAGATACAGCTTGGTGACAGATGGACAGATATACAGCCAGACGGATAGCGGAGTCTTAGTAATAGGGTCCCGTTTTACCCTTTGGATACGGAACCCTAAAAACTATACTTGGATTAAGTAACAAAATTAAAAACCTATAGTGGTTTAACAAACATGTAAACCAATAACATTGAGCCTTCCTAGAATACTGAAAGTGTTAATATAATTTATGACATAATTGTAAGTAGAATAAAAATACAAAATATGTATTACCTGGTAATACATAAATTGTATTACCGTACCTGGAAATTAATAGGTATACAAGGTGTCGTTTTGCATCCTCGTCAAATTTCAGGAGGCTGCTATGAGATACATATATAATCAAATAAAATTACGATGCCTGCTCAATAATTAATACATACTTGTTTTTTAAGTTATTTAAGTTTGACAGTATTTTAGAATACAGCCCTTTAACAGAACAGAATCACCCCGTTTCGTATGCGGTAGTGTGTGTGTAAAAGGGCAGTTACAGTGCAGTATCACACGGGCCGCGTTTTAACATTCAGAGTGTCACACACACGCCGATTTCCGAAAATAAAAAATAAAAAAACCTACTTTTTTATTAGCGATTCGTGTCGAGAAACATTAGCATAGTTACCACCTTGAATTTGACGAGGATTTAAAACGACACTTTGTATATTAATATCCAGGTAATACAATTATTACATACAGGTACATGGATATTAAAATTCATATAGTTAACATTTAACGGTAAAAGTATTTCCTACAGATACTCGTATTTCTATCTGCCTAGCCTTAGTCGTCTTCCAGTGTAACCGGACGCAGCTGGTTAACACTATTTTACATGGATCGACTGCCTATCTGTTCTCCGAAAATCAGTAACTGGGTAATACGATACCCCTTGGTGAGACTGGTTGTCAGATTTTCGTGATTCTGACAACCTTTAACGACTGTCAAAGATCCACGAATGTCAGCCGGGATCAACGGTTTAACGTGTTTTCCGAGGCAAGGAGGCAGGCTCAGTATGTAAATATGGTCACCCATCCACGGATCAACCCCGGAAAGCTTAGCTTAACCTGATGGATCGACCCGTCGGCTGTTATTACTTAGCCAGTATTACCTTTCTACAGCTAATTTACACAATTAATTTTAACAGTGAGCCTCAAATCAGACAGTCAGATGTGATTTTCTAGAGTAGACAGATAATTTTGTGTATTGTCAGACTGTATCAGACTCATGAAAAAAATTGAGTGAAAAGAATCAAGTGTTAATACTGACTTTGTTTTATTGTATTACATTCATGTCATTTTAATTCGTTAAGGGGACTACAGGAGCTAAACGCAAGTTTTGCCTTAAGGTATATGATCTATATATGACTGCAGTAAACAAAATTAGAAATATATGGTATTTTACAGGATATATGCTAAGTAGATAGTGTGTTGAAAACATATTCCGACTAATTTGATACGATAGAAAAAAATAGCGAATCGATACCTCTAAAAAAATATTTTAACGATTAAAAACCATACTATAATATAATATACATGCAATCATTTTAGTTTTTGTCAGATTATTCTACAAGCAACATATTAGCATAATAGTGTTTTGATTTATTTATCCAATCAATTTTTTTTTTTGTAAATAGATAATTGCTTCACATTTTGCAATAAATTACCAGCGTTGTGTCATCGCGCTTCTCTTTCTTTTCTATGCAGTCCGACAGTGACCTTCTTTAGCTGTTGTCAACCTCTTAATAATAGCGTGTCAATCGCTTATTTTTATGTATTTTTAATTTATTATGTATTCAGAGCATGTTTACTCATTAATGTGTAAGCCATGGTTGCCTGTATTTGAGTGTGTAGTACAGGATAAAACATGTTTTTATTTTGTAGAAGATTATTGTAATGTATCTCTCGTTAACATGTGAAATGTCGCGTGATACACCATTGGTGCATAAGAACTTAGGTATCCGGAGTCTGGCGTTCAAGTCAAGTAGAAAATAAGCAAACATTCAAAGAATTTATATAATAATGGAACAAACCTTTTAAGCGCATACAGTCAGTCTCACTGATCTGCTGCTTAGTTTTTATTGATCTGGGCGGTTTAGAAAATCTCTGTATCAAAAACAAAACAAAAACGCCGATGTGTTTATATATCAATAGTGCTTCTAATCAAATCAAAAGTCATTTATTCAAACTAGGCTGAAAATCAGCACTTTTCGAACGTCAAAATTACATAAAACAGTCCCGCTAAAACGCCCGCCCTTCACCACTTCCTAGTGCTTTAGCTGGGAAGAAGAAGTGGCGCAACGAACTCCCCAGCAGCACACCTGTCTGTTTAGTTATATAAACTTGATTCTATACAAATCGCATGCAAAGTAATTAACACTACGAAACACAAAACATTAAATTAAATTACTTGCCATATGTTAGCTAGCACACGCCAATATACCAACAAAACAATGAAAATTGTACTCAAGCAGAAATAAAAATTAAAACATAAAAACGTAGACAGAACTTAATACCTAAATAAAAGCCTCCAGGCATAAAGGGTGTGCTCGTACAGACATAAGGCTATAGTTGCAACTCGAAGTGAGAAATGATAAACTAGCACTGAAGTGCAATCATCACATTTCCGAATAAAACCGAATGCTAATTTCCATGTTCATCAATTATTAGATTTATCGCGTATAATAATTTGAATTCAGAACTAAATAATTCTGAATTTTCTATCGTTGCAAAGGGCAACTGATAGAAATCTGACGAAACACGAAGTTTGCTGAGAGACATTAAGAAAATAGAAGCACTGTATATACATTATATTCAATTTTGCCGCTCGGCTGTGCCGAATAATGGCCGACCCGAACATGTGTTAGCACCCTTAAGATTTTCATGTTCACTCGTTTATTAATTACATGGTACAAGGGGACCCTTGCCTTTTATAATTCGTTTGACAACCCTCAAACAGACCTACTTTCCAAATACCTATTTAATTTATTGTAATAGTCCAAATAGAAATGATATTGCACAAAATTCACATTGAAATGAAACAAAATGACACCATTTTGGTTGAATTCATTTGCGGTAGTTTAATTCAATGAATCGAAATTGGTTTTGAGATGTGAATTTAATGAACAAAATGAAACGGTGTTTCTGTATTGAATTATTTAGTTTGTTGTGAATATTCTATGAGCTAACTAAGGTTATAGAAGTAACCTTGGCGAGGGAGGCTAGGATTTGCGTAGTGTAAGCGGCTAGATCTAGGTCTAACTTCGCGAATACTAACTGGCTAGCCTAGCCATTTCTGGTTTTTGGGGTTCTGTAGTCGGCAAGAAACCCTAATAGTTTCACCATGTATGTCTGTCTAGAAAGAAAGAAGAAAGAAAGAAAAATATTTTATTTGGGACACGCACAAGAAATGAAAAAAGTTAAAAATATTTTTTTTTACTTTTTGTATTTAAGTACACACATATAAATAGACAAGAAGAAAGGAACAGAAAAATACGTACAAAGGTGATGCTTATTTCTAAAGAAATCCCTTCCAGCATACCTGCGGTAGGACAGTAGGTAACAAGATTTACGTATTTTTTCGAATAAACAAAAAACAACAAAGAAAATCACTAAAAAGGACTTGTGCTGTCTGTTTGTCTATCCGTCTGTTCGTGTAGAAAGCTGTTCTTTTGTAATTTGGATGGGTCACGCTGACAAAGTGATAAAAGAAAAACATGAAAAAAAAATATTGCAAAGGGTTCCATTGCATATCTTTTTCTCGTCTATCCCATAGTGTGGGGTATCTTTGCATAGGCCGTTCATCCGTTGGGTCTGTGAATACCATTTTGCGATTCAGGGATCCGTTTGCGTAATATTTAGCTTTAAAGTGCTAATTGTTTTTAGAGTCAAGTGCCGAAGCCTAAGTCAAGTGCCAGCTAAATGGTTGACAGTTTTGGGATATGTGAAAAATTTCATGGCAGTAGTAAATATAACGAAATTAAAAGGAAAAAACTATCACAGCTAAGTAGGCTTTACAAGTTAACGAGTAATAGTCGACCAACTTACGTTTGCAGTAGGAATGTATGGGAGAACATGTTTATCACCACCTACAATGTTAAGTTTGTTTTTGGGATTTCATTCCAACTACGGAACTCTCCATTCCCTCCACGCACTTGGCCGGTTTTTATTTATGTAGATTCAATGATCTAGAAATGATAATGGACAGTAATTCTTTTCATTAGTGTTCTTTTAATAGGTCTCCTATCACAGCCTATAATCTAAGGTTAGAAATTACTAATGATCCTGTAAGCATCGTCAATTTTATTCTATCAAGGAAATAACCCCACTCCATGGAGAGGGCTATGCTTGGAGTTTCCCTACGTGATCGAATCAGAAATGAAGAGATCCACAGGCGAACCAAGGTTACCGACATAGCCCGAAGAATTGCCAAACTTAAGTGGCAGTGGGCAGGGCACATTGCTCGCAGAACAGGTGGCCGATGGAGCCGAAAGGTTCTGGAATGGCGACCGCGTACCGGAAGACGTTGCGTTGGAAGTCCTCCTACAAGGTGGATCGATGACCTTGTGAAGGCCGCAGGAATACGCTAGATGCGGGAAGCATAAAACCGGTCGAAGTGGCGGTGCTTGGGGGAGGCCTATGTCCAGCAGTGGACGTCTTTCGGCTGAAATGATGATGATGAATGAAATAACCATAATTTTATGTTTTCGTACAGCCTTTGTAATCAAAATGCACAAAGTAACTTTAAATTATAAAAAATGATTATAATTATAATTATAATGTTAATTATAAATTTAATAAATTATAATTATAAAAATTAAGCCAAAAAATTAAAAAAAAAAATATTGAATCTTAAAAAATAATTTTAATTTAATATCATTTTAATTTAATCCTAAAAAATATTCTAGATATCTCTACTAAACAACCATCTTACTAACAGCCTATTCAAAATACTACCATATCCTTGTGTAAATGAATATTTAAACAGCTGTTTACGTAAGACCGATGTGTGTAACAAACACTTCTATTTCCATTGTCGAGCGAGCACAACGACGGGACATTTTTCACTTGTACCAGTTCCTAGTTTGAGAGCAGCAGCGGTGCTTCTTGCAGTGTGGGCTGAGGTATAAGCGGACGCGGGTTGACTTAAGGACCTCCCTTCCTTAGTTCTATTATGCGGGTCATTGAACCTTAATTCGTTGTTACTCCAAGGAACTAAGTTACAATTTATGTATGGTGAAGCTAAACAATGCTGGTGTCTACTTGGTATGATAGGACATGATCTACAGTGAAAAATAATACGAAATGAAATGAGATGATTCTAGTCATGTTAGGCGACATTCAAATAATAATAATAATTTATTACCATCAAGTACCAAGACAATGCTTGTGCAGTCCTTAATTTTCCCTATCATCGATTATGGTGATGTGTGCTACTATAACCTGAATGCAGACCTCCTCGACAAGCTAGACCGTCTTCTCAATAACTGCATTCGATTCGTTTTCAATCTGCGTAAATATGATCATGTCTCTGCGCATCGATCGCTTCTAAAGTGGTTGCCCATACGCCAGCGCAGAGAGCAAAGGGCGCTGACCACCTTGTTTTCATTTCTTGATTCTCCCTCTTCCCCTAGTTATCTCGCCACCCACTTTCAGTACATTTGCGCGAACCATAATAAAAATCTACGTTCATCACACAATCGTCTTCTTCAATGTCCCACTCACCGCACTGACTTTATTCACTCTTCCTTCTTCGTTCAGTCTATCTCTCTGTGGAATTCGCTCCCCCAGGAAATCAGGATGGCAACCAACCGATTATCCTTTAAAGTTAAAGTTCGCGAGCACATTCGTAAGAAGCTGGCAGTATCATCACAACGGTAATGTTTTCCCATTGTTTGTCTTATCTATTTAGTATATTCGTGTATTTATTTGGCCTTATACTTATGTATAATTAGGTATATGTATTATATTTAATGTTTTTTAATAGGTATATGTATGTATATAGGTACTTATATTTTAATAAATATTTATTGCACAGTTTTCTTTATTGCACCTACCACTGTCTATCTCTGCATCACCCAAAGGTTGACTGGTAGAAAATGCCTATGGCATTAAGTCC
Organism: Atethmia centrago; assembly: GCA_905333075.3. NCBI lineage: Eukaryota > Metazoa > Arthropoda > Insecta > Lepidoptera > Noctuidae > Atethmia > Atethmia centrago. The sequence goes on along the minus strand of HG995380.1, from coordinate 26,717,879 downwards.
GCCTCTGTACATTTGTGTGCGTAAAGTATTAAATAAATAAATAAATAATAATCAGAATATGAAACAGACAGCTGTGCTGCTGGGGAATTTGTTGAGCCACTTCTTCTTCCCAGGTAAAGGGACTAGGAAGTGGTAAAGGGCGGGCGTTTTGGGAGACCGTCTTATGTAATTGTTACGTTCGAAAAGTGAATCAGCACTTTTCGAACGTCACAGTTCAGCCTAGTTTGAATAAATGACTTTTGATTGGACTTGATTTGAAGCTTCATCTTGATCTTCTCCCAATTTATTCAGGGTGGTCACAGCATGTCTTATTTTTTCAAACAGATTTATCAGACATCATCTCTTAGAATAAAAATCAAACTTTTTAACTTTATGGCATGGTAATAAAATGTTTAGTTATAACTTTATATCCAATGTGTTTAACACTCTTGTTCATCGCAATAGATAATTAGATAGATTAGATTAGCAAACAAGCAGGTGGCAAACGCCGCCTGTGGACATCTGCAATACCAGGGGTGCCAAAGGCGCGTAACCTACCCTTTATGAAGAGGATTCTTTTAAATTTTCAAGTTCATCGTCCTCATATTTAATTATAAATTCAACATCATTTATACTAAACTTTATCTAACAATATAATTTAAAAGAGTATCCATGGATTTTCTTGCCCGTTCTTCTCCATAGGTACGCTTTGGTATGGGCAACTAGGTTCATATTTCTAACTGACCGACTCCTTGACAGTTCAAAAGTACCTGTAAATGGTTTAATTGAAATAAATGCTTTGAGTTTGAGATTTTTAAAAATTAAAACTTCTTTATGCGCGTTGAGCGATTTTTGGGAGGGGAAAAACTTATGGGTTCGCGTTACCATCATGCCCGAGCTGACATGCTGTAGTAGCAGTAAGTGAAGTTAAATTGACCGCGTAAAAAGTTTAATTTGTGTACACTATACATTTTTAAATTGTGTTTTAGATAATCATTAATTTATTGAAGTGAAAATTTCATTAGCGCGTTGAGTTTTAACTTCTGTCGGCAGTCCCAATGACTACCTATATTTTTTCTTAAAGCTGTCCGTACCTCCATAAAATCTTAGACAGCGCGACTTCCTTTAATCTCGCTCCCGCTCTCACCTTGCACCACAACTGAGGTAACAAATAACACGTCTGCGTGTCGCTGCGACGTTTCCAATTTAGTTGCTTTGTGTGTGTGTCCCGTCAAGTCACATGTGCAACTGACGCTCCCGTATGTTTTTATTCTTGCATATTTAGGACTGTCCTTTGGGTACGTACTTATTTGCTCCTTGAGTGTTAGGAAATGTTCCTTTCTTAGGTGGTCTTTTGTGACAATGTGCAGTTCTAGAAATGCACAGTCGTTTGGTTTTCAAATTCTATTCTTTGCTCTACTTGTTAATTTTGCAGCGCAGACTGTACGTGATTATACATATCTTATGCCCTGGTTAAAAGATTGAACAGTCAGAAAGCTCATTCCAAATTCAAATTAGGAAGATGTGTGATTTTCATTTGTTTTTCGTACCGTCAAGATGAGTGAATCTAATGAAAAAATTCGATACATTTTAAAATTTTACTACAAAAAGGTAAAAAGCCAACGCAACCCGCGAAAAAAAATTGCGATGTTTATGGACCTAGTGCAGTGTCTGTTTTTATGTTAAAATAATTGATTACTGACAGTGCACTGAAATGAGAAAAAACAGTAAAGAGCTAAACAGGTATTTCAATTGGATGAACATTAAAGTTTACTGAAACAAACAGTTTCTTTTAAGTATTGCCGTTTTCAGAGCTTAAGAGATGCACAGTAAAATCTACTGTTATAATTCAACTGTTTTTTTTTTCAGTTAGTTTTACTTCTTTGGCTCTATTTTTACTGACCGAAGCGGTGAATATTACCGAAAAATCGATTGGGAAGTTTTCAATTAAAAAATGTGGTTATTTGTTATCTTCTTTATTGAATACGTTTTTCGTAAAATGCATTATTTCCAATTCTCCAGTGACAGCAAAGCAGAAAATCCTTCCAATAGTTTTAAAGAAAAACATGGCGCTGCTTTTTGTTATAAAACACAGAGATATAACACAGCGCATCTCACGTATGCTTATTTTTCACCACGTACTTGCCCTGAGCACTAAGCGGGATGAATACTTGAAGTATCTGCACTGCTTAACGTTATACGTTAGCTTCTTGTAACTTATGCACTCCTGGTACTTTTATTTAATTTTCTGTAGAAGAAGGATGAGTTTATGTGGTGGGAGTTTGAGGTTTGTGGGTTTTGTACTGGTGCTTCAGTTTTAAGGGAACGTAGCATGAAAGAAAATAAATTTATTTAGCACATACTAAAAGGTAAACCACAAAAACTGCAAAAATGTTATTCCATTGTAAAATAAATACGCCTCATGGCTGCTTCAAATAGGCCCAGTTCAGGAAAAATGACAGACAAGACTACTAGTATAATATTAAATGTACTTTACTTATCAACAGATTTTTTTAAATCATTATTCTACAGTAAAGTTTGTTAAGTGCTGCAGTCGAGTTCGAGTCGGGTCATATTTATTGTAATGGTGATCGTTTAGTTTAATCAATTTGTATTAGTGTAACATAAATATATCCTAAATAATAAAAATAAAAATAGCGTAAAAAGCAAAAATACAATAAATATGACCAATTTATTACACAAAGTGGCAGCTAGCACATGTCAGATTACTCCAGTGAATAAAAATTCGACTTTAGAATACTAAAGATGTAAGTGTTGTTCATATATTTAACATTTTAAGAAGTAGAAGATACACGCTGACGTTTGCTGATAATAACAGTTAGATATTGGCGCAATCACCACATTTAGCTCACAACTGTTGATAATCATCAACGGTCTAGCCTTTTCCCAATTATGTAGGGACCAACCATGTAACTGACTAATATCGTTAGTTACATAGTTGGTAATGATATCCAAAATAAATCAATAGACAAGTAACTAAATAATAATGACCGCACCACCGCCGTATATCTGCGTTGTCATCGTGGTGGGCTTTGCGCGCTCCGAACTCTAGGTCTGTGCTGGTAGAGTTTACTTTGCTGAAACAGGTCTAGGGTAAGGAGCCAAACCAAGAGACATACAGAAACCCGCAGCGAAGCATGTGGCGAGCTGTTGGGCCGTAGCGAGAAGTATTGTGCCTCATCTCTGGCTTGCCTTTATTGGCCGGCTGGAGTGAACACTGACGAGGAACAGAGCTCCCACCTCATTCTTGCCTTTATTGGCCGGCTTGAGTGGAGATTCGCAAGAGCAAACGTGCTCGGTGGAAGAAAGTATTCCAGTAAGTACTCGTAGGGATCTTGACCATCTTCTGGGCTCTGGGATTGTTCTGAAAGCCGTGGAATACCTCTCCACTCCTCAAGCACCTCAGGAAGAGTTGCCCCCTTGTCGCTACGTTACTATGTGCTAGCGGCCATTTTCGGGGGCCCATTATTGTGTGTTTAAGTCACCCCTGCCATTTTATCGGTGTATATTATATAAAACATTGGTCAGGTAGGAGCCATAGCCTTTCCATAGTCTTAGGAAACCGATCCACTATAGCCTCCCAAACCCATAGCCCAATGTTTTGTTCCCATGTTCTGCAATAGTTCTGCATCAACCGGGGGTTGACCTTGGGTGCACTTGCACGGAGAAAACAGGGATAATCGTCGGTTAGTGCCTTATTCCATTACAATCGTCCAAGAAGCCTCTGCGAGTTGGCTTCGGCCCCTCGTACGCCATCCAAAGAACCGGGACCCCATGGTCCCGAGATATGTAAAGATAGTAATAATAATGAGACGAGACCACACTTATTAGATCTAGTATCGAGAGCAAACGAGACAGAAATATATTTTCTCTATCTCTTTATGTGGGTATGTAATTTTTTTTGTGGCCCAAGTTGCTTGCCAGCAACTGAGTCTCAACAAAGCGTCTGTCACGGTACGACTACATGTCATAATACCAGTTTACAAGTGACTGTCAAAGAATATCTCATATAACATACGCTGACAGTTAATCAAAGTAGATCATTTACACCATACATTTTTTTGTATGCTTGGCATAACTCCCTGAGAGCAGTGGTGGCCCAGTAGAAACAGCCGCGACTTACGAGTTGTAGAGCGTAAGTACATTACTTTGGGGCTTGTGGCTAAGTAATATCAGCCGCACGGGTCGATCGATCAGGTTAAGCTACGCTTGCCGCGATTGGCCCGTGGATGGGTGACCATCTTTACATACCAAGACTCATCCGTGCCTCGGAAAGCACGTTAAGGCGCTGACAAGACCCAATTGATCAAAATAGGCTTTGCTTAAGAAAAAAAATTGCCAAATCTGTATAGTTTGTGGTAGCGGAAAAAATATATGTTAATTTTGAACATATTTCCCAGAACCTGGTTGTTACCAAAACACGTTTTGAAAACAAAATCTCGATACAAACTAACGTTAAACTAACCTCTTACTTTGAGTTCTAATCCAAAATATCTGTATCAAATATCAACATACGTTACGTATTTCATTAATAACAAGAACGTCTTATTTGAATGCAGAACTTGGTTGTTTTTTGTTTTCGATTACTCAACTCAAATTTGAGTAAATAGATAATTACTTCATATTTTTCAATAAATTACAAGCGTTGTGTCGTCGCGCTTCTCTTTCTTTTCTATGGAATTTGATAGTGACCGCGGTTTAGGTGTTGTCAGCGTCTTAAGCTGTTGGTCCCGGCTGTCATTCGTGGATCTTTGACAGTCGTTACGGGTCGTAAGAAGCCCGAAAGTCTGACAACCAGTCTTACCAAGGGGTATCGTGTTGCCCAGTAACTGGGTTGTGGAGGTCAGATAGGCAGTCGTTCCATGTAAAATACTGGTATTCAGCTGCATCTTATTAGACAGGAAGCCGACCCTAACGTAGTTGGGAAAAGGCAGGCAGATGATTACATTACTTTGTGTAAATTATTTCATCACCTTTGCTCTCAAAACGGTGAAGGAAAAAATCGTGAGGAAACCGGCATATCCTAGAACCAAAATTTCGAAGATATGTGACATCTATCAACCCGCACTGGGCCCGCGTGGTGGATTACGGCCCACTCCCTCTCACAGAGAGGAGGCCTGTGTCCCAGCAGTGGGAACATTATAGGCTGATTATGCTATAATTCCCCTGTCGACTTTGTCATTGTAGATGTTACACACATAACACATAATCAGCCAGCCCAGTGCGGATTGGCAGATGTCACATGTCTTCGAATTTTTGGTTCTAGGACATGCCGATTTCCTCACGATGTTTTCCTTCACCTTTTGAGAGCAGTGGTGATGAAATAATTTACACAAAGTAAAGCGCCTGTCTGGGTTCGAACCTACGACCTACAACTCGTAAGTCGCGGCCGTTTCTACTGGGCCACCACTGCTCTCAGGGAGTTGGGATATTACACACAGATACATAAATGCTGAAAATCTTTGCATAAAATGACGCGGTTAGCTTTGTTTAAATAAACAGGTCGTGTGCTAATTAGCCTGACGGTTTCTTTATTCATGATTATGTCAGGTCTCATGTAAATTAAAATTGCTGTCTGTCCTCCGCATTGCAGGTAACCAGTTTTATGCATCATAATGTCAGTTTTGTGTAGATTCCGCAATAAGAGGTGCTTTACTCAACTTTTATGGGACGCAAGGGATGAGACTTTTAGGCTAGGTTCAGACGGTCAAGGCAACGCTCGTTTTAAGGACAGGAAGCGACGCAATTATTTTAAAAATAATTTAAATGTTAAAATATATACACTTTTTTTTTGGGTGGGATATTATCAAATATTATCAAATAACTTCTCCCGCTCTGGCCGGAGCGGGAGGGTGTGTCAGACTCTTACTGACTAAAACCCACCCGTATTCCTTCCGTTGCCTGTGTTGCCAGGGGCCTCGGTAAACCTTTTGGACTTTCACGCGACGCCTGCAGGCATCGGCCCTAGTGGACCCCTACCCAAAATGTATTCACTTAAAATATATACTTCTTCCCATGGGGGTAGGCAGAAACTATAGAAAACCACCTGCTCCGCTCCTTACCTATTCATTTTGCTTCGCCTACGTTCATACACCTGGTCATACACTCACGCCGGTTCCAAGTACTACGCACCTGACCTTTCTGAAGAACATCACCAATTAGGTCACTACATTTCGTCCTAGGGCAGCGGGGCTAGGGTCCTCCCAGCGTTTGTTAAAATAAATGCCGTTATTTGGCCATAACGCCAAATAGACTAACACTGCTTTTTGTAAAGTATGAAGGTTTAATATGGGCCACTCCAGCCATAAAGCTCGATTCTTGCAATCTAAACACATGACAAATAATACGACAAACAAAACATAGAAATCGATAAACTTTGTTATTTTACGATGTGTCGTTTTATAGGAATAGTTAAAACATTTCAATAATCAGATTCAATTAATAAACGATCGACAATCTCTAGCATCCATTTTACGATGTCAACAGTCGCAAGCAGAAAATGGACTTCGTTTGATCGTCAAACTCAAACATGGCGTCAGTTTCATAACATTACGCTCGGGTCACACAGCTGCCACTCTCAAATAGTCACAAGCAATAATCTTACTGACTGACAAGTCCCTCACGTAAATATGACAAGCTTTCAAAAAGCACTAAAATGGTCGATACGTCACACATGCGTCACAATGTCCAGTCGGAGAGTTTACGGCGTACTGCAAGTTTATCGCGTAGTGATCGTAGTTCTCGTACTACGAGAGTTGTAAAACACACTTTGTATTCGTATTCTTCGTTGCGCATTCAATTTGAAGCGGAATTGCGTTTTGCACGTGGGAAGGTTATAGTGAACGGAGTTTAATTTATGTCCTCTCTGATCGGGAGGGATGGAGTGGGTGTTGTTGGTCGTTGGTTTGTTTTTGTGAATGTGTCAAGTGTGTTGTGTTATGTGGTATGTTATGTTAGGGGTAATAATTTGTGGTGTTTTTTTTTTGTTTATTGCTGTCGGCAAGTGGTTTAAATATTTATATATATAGTATATTATATATATAGTATATATTTATAGTATAGTGCGGTAGTTTGTATGCACCATGTATGTGAAATGCTAGGTTTCAGGCTAAAAAGCTGATCTAAAATATGCATTGAAAGTCTTGAAATTATATTTCCTTTTTAACACGTTCGCTGACAGTGAGCACTTACCGTGACACCTCATTACGGCCGTAGAATTTTCCATACTAAATGATGAACGTTTCATAACGTAGTGTCATGTTGGCCATATGTTTGCCTGCCGAAATTTGATGGACGTGAACGTTTCTCGATGTTGTGTTATATTAGGCATGTATTTGCTTGCCCAAATACGACACTACGTTGATAGACGTGCTCGTCACTCGACGTAGTGTCGTATCGCACTATTTTAATTTCCCGCCTAACGACGTACTGTCAGCGAACGTGTTAATCGAAAAATATTGAAGCACAAAGAAATACTAAAGGAAGAAAAAAACGTGGGCTTTCCAATCTACTAACGGTAAACTCGGAAAATAATTCCGAATGAATAGGTACCGTCAAAAAACAATTTCAAACGCAGCCATATACGATAACATTGTCAACCGTGTGAACGGCAAGCCAATTTCCGGTACCGGTACCTAAACTCGGTATTTTCCGGTATCGTTATTTGGTACCGATGCAAATTAAGGTCGAGTGGACCGCAGACCCGTTTATTGTGATTAGTTAATGTATCCAGTTCTGTGGTTTTCCAAAATACATCATTGTAGGTCTCTTACGCTGTAAAATTGACTATTGTTCAATTTGATTGAATTTGTTAGTGAAATTTCCTAACCCAATTTGGGCATCAGATTTTGGGAATAAATTGAGGTTCGCGACGAGGCGCGGTATTGTTCGTAACATGTATTCGGAAAAGCGGAAACGACTTTTTTTTGTGATAAAAAATAGTTACATTGTTTTATAGAATTTTTTATTTATCTGTTAGAGCTGTGGTCGAAATACAAAGTGATATTTAAAACTATGTAACGATATTTCGATGCGAGTGTTGTGTTCGTAGCTTAGGCCAATTTGTAGCTGAAAACTAACACCGATCAAATATCTTTTGTGCTTTGCAATACCATGCAAATGCACTTTTGCATTCATTTATATGAGACAATATGGCGCTGCCTCAGTGGTTGCAAGCGCTACTGCTTAGCATGAGGTCCTGGTTTCGATTCCCGGGTCGGGCAAAGTGTTATTGGGTTTTTCTATCTGGAATTTCTCAGTAGCAGCCCGGAGTCTGGATTTGTGCCCGGTTGATGGCAATAGGCTCGCCCCTATTACAGGGGACTTAAACATAACTGGCGAAATGTGGGAGTACTACAGGTACACCTCTGCTCAACCCTTCGGGGAAACAAGGGGTGATGTTATATGTGTGAGTTTATATGGCGCACTATTTCATGCTTTCTTTTGCAACTGAGAATCAATCAATCTGCCTAGCCTTTTCTCAACTACATATGTTGGAGTCGAATTCTAGTCTAACAGGATGCTCCTGAATAACAGTATTTTACATGGAGCGACTGCCTATCTGACCTCCACAACCCAGTAACTGGGTAATACGATACCCCTTGGTAAGACTGGTTGTCAGACTTCCGGGCTTCTGATGACCCGTAACAACTGTCAACTGTGTGATCCACGAATGCCAGCCGAGACCAACCCCTTAAGATGCTGACAACACCTAAACCGCGATCACTGTTAGATTGCATAGAAAAGAAAGAGAAGCGCGATGACACAACGCCTGTAATTTATTGCAAAATATGAAGCAATTATCTATTTACTCAAAATTGAGTTGGGTAATCGAAAATAAAAAACAACCAAGTTCTGCATTAAAATAAGACGTTCTTGTTATAAATTCAATGCGTAACGTATGTTGATATTTAGTACATATATTTTGGATGAGAACTCGAGAAAGAGGTTAGTTTAGTTTAGTTATCCAGATTTTTTTTCAAAACGTGTTTTGGTAACAACCATGTTCTGGGAAATATGTTAAAAATTAACATATATTTTATCCGCTACCACAAACTATACAGTTTTGGCAATTTGTTTTCTTAAGAGAAGCCTATTTGGGTCAATTGGGTCTTGTCAGCGCCTTAACGTGCTTTCCGAGGCACGTGAATTTGAGAATATAGTCTGTTTTTGGCCGAATCAAGTCACACCACACCCAGTGACTTAGAAATAAAGAAGAGACCTTCAAACATGTATCATCCATAAACTATCAAATACCCGAAACTGAATACTTCAACACCACATACAATTTGCAATCAAAACGCCAATCTTGGTTAAATTTACATGTATCAATACTAATCATACTCGTAGATATTCCTGAATAATTCAAGAAGCAAATGAATTTCTCAAAGGTCTGTATATTATTTATTTGACCTAAATATCCCTTGCACGCCTAGCTTAGGCAAAGTATTGACAGACGGATTAAGAGACGGGCTAGATTGGGCCTTAAGCGATTTGACTGATATTCTATTGAATAGATTGAATGTTTGATGCCAATTTGGGCTGTAATTGAATTCTTGGACTTAATGCCCAAGTATAATCAAACGCAATATTGTGTTTCAATTAATAATGATTGGAACGATAAATAATTCTAATCAAGAGATAAAGAATATAGACTGGTTTTGCGATTGCTAAGTATGGATCTTACTCGTATTTAGGTTTCTCAACAGATTAAGGAGTTAGTGGAGAAACTCCCGTGGTTTGGAGGCCTTGAGAGCTGTGTAGATTAAGCACAATTTAGATCAGGGCCACATTCTAATAATAGGGAATATTTTTCAGTATTACGGGTAGACATACACATATAAACTCACGCTTTCTTCCCATGTAGGCAGAAAATACAGAACGCCACCTGCTACGATCCTCACATACTCCTTTTGCTACTATCGTGGCTAGTGGAACAGTTTTAACTACTGCAGGTGCCTATAAACAGCCTGTATAGCTCAATACAAACACAAAAATTGGTTGTCTGTAAAGTCGGTTTACAGACGATAATTTTACGTGATAATGAGAGAGATGTGTCACAAGTTGAACGTTTAGGCCGATCGTACCTCTCTATCGCTACTTCCGCGCTCTCGCTTGCACGCTCGGTTCAGGCGGCACGTGACAATGAATCATGCTTTTCCGTGCGTGCAGCCGGCGTTCATCGATTTCACGTCAAAAAAACAAGTGTAAAAAAAAATCCAACAGGTACCTACCGCTTAACAAAATCCAAAAGTTCTCGATGTTTTTAGTTTGGTACACGAAGTCGGATCGCAGCTCGTTGTAATTAAATTTGTCGCTGTACACGTAGTCACACTGTCTGATTCAATATTTTTAATCTAATTGTTCGAAAGTTGCGGGACGTGTATCAAGTACGAGTATTATTGGGTTTGGGATTTAGAGGTGTGCTCGATGTTCTTTTGTTGGAAGTGATTAATGAACTCTGTAACTATTGGTAGGAAAAGAAAAACATTTTTTACTAGTACATAACATACATAATCAGCCTATAATGTTCCCACTGCTGGGACACAGGCCTCCTCTCTGTGAGAGGGAGTGGGCCATAATCCACCACGCGGGCCCAGTGCGGGTTAGTAGATGTCACATATCTTCGAAATTTTGGTTCTAGGATATGACGGTTTCCTCACGATGTTTTCCTTCACAAAGTAAAGCGCCTGTCCGGGTTCGAAGCTACGCCCTACAACTCGTAAGTCGCGGAATAACAGGATAATTTACTAACAAGTTCAAACAAAATGATCGTAGCGTTGATTTTAGCTACAGAAATCGTAGCACTAGCTACGGCGTAGTAGCAAAGTCGTAGGCCTGACTTTGATTTGAGATTTTGAGTTAGTTGTAAAGTACTTGTTGTCTTAGTTTTAAGGAATTAAGTAATATCAATAAAAAATAAAGTTGAGTTTTACGTGTGATCATTAAATGAAAGCTGTAGCTAAATAACTAAATAAGCTACACATGTTAGTACCACAGTAACTATATCTCCCTTCCACACAATAGTCTCGTAACAAGTAAACACTTAATGCTCGTAGCGATCCGAAACTCAAAGTAATGAATCTCGCCTTACCAGCAATGAACCAATATTCTTGACTAACGAACCGAAAACGTACAATTTCTGAACATTTCCAACCGTTTTGCAGATGGTGACGATTTTCAACTGATTACATGGCAATTTCACCCTTATTGCTTAGGGGTTAGCGCACTTCTGTTATTAATTTTTGGTATAGAAGAATAGGTTTTTCTGTTTCGTCCGATTTCTTGGTGAGAAATGAATCGTATTTTTGTTCGGGTATGTAGGGTTGGGTCGGTGTGTAAGCGTAGAGGTTAAATGTCAAGAACGTGATTTATGTTCGTAATTATTTTTTGTACCTAATAGTCCTGATAAATCTTCAATTACGACTAGGTCGCCTATAAATAGAGCTATTACTATTTTTCCAGGGCATTAGAATTTGGGCCTGCAGGGATGCTTCTCTCTCAGATTGCACAATTTGATAGAATTGGTGAGAACTATCCCGATATGAGAGCAGTGGTGGCCCAGTGGTAACAGCCGCGACTTACGAGTTGTAGATCGTAGGTTCGAAGCCAGACAGGCTTTACTTTGTGTAAATTATTTCATCACCACTGCTCTCAAAACGGTGAAAGAAAACATCGTGAGGAAACCGGCATGTCCTAGAATCAAAAAAATCAAAGACATGTGACTTCTACCAACCCGCACTGGGACCGCGTGGTGGATTACGGCCCACTCTCTCTCACAGAGAGGAGGCCTGTGTCCCAGCAGTGGGAACATTATAGGCTGATTATGTTATTCCGATATCTTGATAGTCCTAATTTAAAAGCATGTATATATATGTAGCTAGCATTATGTATGTAGCTAGTCAATAGATAACTTCAAGGCAAACGGAATTCATAGTCGATAGCATAGACACTTCCTGAAACTCTAGAGGACCAGCTATAGACACTGCTAATTTATCTATTAGCGGCAGTTACCGAATTGGATTAGATAAGCCACCAGCTTGTTTACTGGGCTTCATATTACCTACGACAGAGAAGAAGAAACATCGGCAAGAAACATAGGCGTTTTATTTTTTTATTTTTTTTGATAATTAAATAAAAACCCATACAAAAAACTACGCAACTCTACGATACGAAGAAAAGTCTTTTACTAAAACTACCTACCATGCCCGATTACTTTTAGCCACTTATACCAATACAAGTTAGGGGAACTATTCCCAGGAATGACACAGCGGAAGTGTGGCAGCCCTTGGCCTACTCTCTCAGAGCCATGGCGACCCAAATCTGTCAGATAACTTACAACTTGCAGAAATAAGCCTAACTTATCTAGTTACCGACTATTTTTCTGCGGATATTGTACTTATTTGGTAGTTCGTGTTATTGGTTATGATCTGGTTTATTTTGGTAAGGTTCTGTTTTTGGAACAGTTTGAGGTGAAAATGTGCACTACGCAGTTCATTATCTAAAAGATAGTTAATTAATAATAATAATAATAATCTTTATTGGAACAAAAACACATTTTACAAATTGATTGCGTACGTAAATAGCCACATTAGTTACGAAACTGTGTCGCAGCTATTAACGCCCACCTCCAAGAGGGAGACACAGCGTTCCAGTACAGAGAAAACAATTAAAATAGTAAAATTTATAAGTAATAAACAATTAAAGTAGTAAATAATAAAAAATTAAATAGGTACCTAAGTGTTAGTTAAGTTGTGCATGCGGGAGTGTTGTATGTGAGTGTAGTGCGTGTCTGTGGGGTGTAAGTGTAGAGTGTGTTTGTGGAACCTCCCCACGAGCACACTCCTCGCTACGTGTATATGGTGTGCATGTCTGAGGAAGAAAGATATTTAGGGTTTAACTAGATTCTCCAACTCTTCGTATGTGAGATTATGAAGCCATTGATCAATTTTCCTTTTGCAATCCCGGAGAGTACATGGATAAATTGTGATAATTGTTGTAATTGCGTAGTGCGTTTTGTTTTTGCTTAAGATACGCCAAAACTAAACTAAATTAATTCTCTAGTCAAATGGTGTACGTGCTATGCTTCTTTATGTTGTCCACCTTTACCTTGGCTGCCAAATCTTTAAACTGTGCACTTTATGTAGGCATCCCATACTTGCTGATATTCTTATGATACGAGTACCTTCTCGAAATCCGTATTGATTATGCCAATACAGTGTCTGCATTTTGTAACTGTTATTAAAGACACACATTGTTATTTATAAGTCGGTAACAATAAAATGCATAAATGCATATTAAATACCACAATAAATCACAAAATCCCATTTAGAACCGCTACGACAGATTAAATCCTACTTGTCAACGAAACAATATTGTTATAACTATGCATTTATTTAATGTTAACCCAAAACCAATTCCGCTGACATTCGGACATAGCCCAACACATTTATTTATGTTTTAACACGCGTAATTGCATTATGGACAAGCCATTTAGCAGCTAAACGAATTATTGCTCTCGGTTTGTGAAAATAGATTTTTATAATAATGTTTCCATGTAAATGACTTATATATAATTATTTTGAATGCATACAAATGTTACGTTACAGAACTTATTTATAAGATTAGATAGTTATATGTATGATACTAGTGCGGAAAGTTGGTTTTTACAAACGAGGAGACAAATTTAAGTTTGTAAATACCAATTTCCGCACGCGTGTATTACAACGTTTTTCAACAGATTTGCGAGAAAACAGTACAATAGGTAATAAAACAAACTTTTTCATTCGGCTTTTTTTTAATAGCGAAATAGAAATGATACAGATAGGTACTCTTGGAAATAAATAGTAAAATTTTGACATATATTGATTTTGGCGGCAAGAGACCGCTTTCTGCAATTTGCGCCTCATTCAAGATATCAGGTGGAGTAGGTTGCATATTAATATCGGATTCCTCGCTTGAATTCATATTATTATTTTGTTCATTAATATCAGTTGGAAAGTCGCAACAATCTTTGACGTTTTTAATATGAAAATGCCACGGTGCCAAAAAAAAATATGGTGCCACGTGCGCGTGGTGAAAATTAGAACTACATCTTTCGTCTCAATTTCTGTTTAGTGTTAATGTGAGACAAACGTATTGGGCAAAAGCGCTTCCTCCCTGGAAGCGCTTCTGCCCAATACGTTTGTCTTCGTTTGGTTCAATCATTCATCTTATTTATTCTCGTCATGTGAAACTCCTTGGTGGAATTCTTATATTTTTTATGGAAATAAAAAAATCCGTAAAGGTAACACACAGCGCTATACAACTGAGTATGTGGTAAAACAGGTACTTAGGTGAGAGTTGGTGAGTTTTTTCCGCACATTACTTTGTATGGTGCGTATTTTTAACTTTCGAACAATGTATACAGGCTTCATAAATGAATTTTTTGAGCACATGTGTTGAAAATATAATTTTGAGTGATTTAGGTTGCCTGTCAGTCAGTCGTTTCTATTTAACTCCATTTCGTACAATAGGCTCGCTTTCTATTACATGACTTCTGCCCATACTTGCGTGAAGACAGGCGTGATATTTTTTATTTATTAACAGTACTTATTCGTTTAAAACCTTTGTGAAAACGATAATTCTAAAAAATAAAATAAAATTTTGTGAAAATAAGTGTTCTCTACAGATACACGTAGTTCCCATAAGTTTTCTAGTAAACACAAAAATCTGCTTTTCAATTTAAATATTGAATAAATACATCAGGGGCGAAGGCGAAAACTCTTTCTTTGGAGAAACGCGAAATATATTGGAATAGTGCATGCATTTGTCACATGAGACACGGGCCATAGAACGTGCGTAAAACGAAAAGAGGTGTGAACCGTTACTTGGGAGGGAGTTTTTTCAAATCGACATAAGAAGTAAGGCTTATTATTTATTTTGGAATAAATAAATAAATAAATAATATATTTATTTGCGTAAAACATGGTATACAATGGTGTTAAATATAAAATTTATATGGCACAAACATGTTCAGCTAGCATAAAACATAGCATGCAAAATTATAAAGTTAGATGAAGGAGGCATCAACCATCAACATTTTTCATCTAATCGCGTTAAATCGTTAGGTCTGATGTTTTTATTGTTGGCACCGACAACGATACTATTATAGATACTACTTGCCTTTGACCATCTTTTTGGTAGTCAGAAGCTCAAATGTATGACACGGGTCGATTGAAGGTTAAGCTACGCTTGGTGCGGTCGGTTTGTGGATGGGTGACCATCCATATTTGACAGTCGTTATGGGTAGTTAGAAGCTTGAATGTCTGACAACCAGTTTTTGTGTTACCCGTACCTGATTGGGTTGTGGAGGTCAGATATGCAGTCGCTCCATGTGAAATACTGAAACCCGAATCCAACATAGTTGGGAAAACGCTAGGCAGATGATGTTGAACTGATAAAAAAGAAAAACGTATGACGTATTCTTTTAGAGTTTTATGCATCAAACGTGAACCTTCTTTTTTAAAAGACAAGGACCTAAAAAAATAAAGAATACTTATTCTTTTTCTCTTCTGTTCTATCATCACTTGTGGCAGATTATGTCGTAACAGTAGAAAATAAGAAGTATTCCGTTAAAGGTTATTTACAGGAAAAATTGAACGTTATTTACATATTTTCCGTAACAACCATCACTAACTTTCTTAATAATCTTAGACATATAATCGGGCCTTGTCTGCCTAATCCTGCCTAAATATGCCATTACTGGGCCCCGTTCCGAATATCGTTAGATACGAATAGCAAGTATGTATATATACTTGCTATTAGTATCAATGTGCTGTCTATTATCTACTGTATCTATGCATCTATTGTATATGTATTAGTATTATACCTTATGCGTTTCAACGCATAAATAAGGTCTGATATGTAATTTCACAAGTTTAGAGGAGAGTCAAAGAAAGTTCTTGATAAAATCGAGTCAAAACGATTGTTTGTTTTCGATTATGCTAACAAAAATAGTGTAATGTTTTTAAGCGAAAATAATATAATGTTTTTAACTTTTTAGCCTAATCAAAAATAAACAATAGTAAAGTTTTAACACAATTTTATCAAGAACTTTCTTTGACTCTCCTCTAAACTTGTAAAATTCCATATCTGAGACCTTATGCGTCTCAGGTCGAGATATACACAGGGTGAAATTGAAAACATGCGACAAATCTAAATGGGCGATTGTACTCATCATTATGAACAACTTTTACTAAGGGACCACAACTGAAATCGCGGAAAAAAAAATCAGCTGTTCCCTACATTTATGTCCGCATAATTCGACAAAATGTAGGAAACAGCTGATTTTATTTTCGCGAATGCAGCTGTGGTCCCTTAGTAAAAGTTGTTCATAATGATGAGTACAATCTCCCATTTCAGTTTGTCTCATGTTTTCAATTTCAATCTGTATAATAAACAGCATTTATCAGAAATGTGTGGTCATAATTAAGGATGTAGTGGAGACTATCAAACTGAATAACTTTCTTCATGGGACCAACACTATAATCGTGAAAAAATTATCAGCTGTCCCATACATTTGGGTCGAGTAGGTATTAAAGTTTTGTACTAATATTTTTTTCGTGTTTACGATGTTGGTCCCATGGAGAAATTTGTTCACTTTGATGATCTGTACCACACCCTTAAATATGACCACACATTTCTGATTTACGCTGTATGTATATGTATTACCTAACATTGGTTGTAGTGCAAACATAAATCAGATTAAATCATAACTGTGTAGGCACGTAGCCATGTTATTTAGAGAGGGATATGTACTCAGTTGATTTATATTTAGGCTTAGTAACACGTAAAGTTAAATTTCCACTATGTATGTATAATGTGTTCGTTATTAATGTTAAAACGTTATTAACTACGTTGATTTGAAATTAGACTTTTTAAAGCGATGGGTATTTGGTAAACACTTAAATCTGTACTTACCTATCCCATTTTAGATTAAGGTGCTGACAATACCAAATTGACCAAAATTGGCTTCTCTTAAGAAAAAAATGCTGAATCTGTGTAGTTTGTGGTAGCGGAAAAAATATATGTTAATTTTGAACATATTTCGAAGAACTTGGTAGTTACCAAAACATGTTTTGAAAAAAAATCTCGCTACAAACTAACGTTAAACTAACCTCTTACCTTGAGTTTTAATCCAAAATATCTGCATTAAATATCAACACACGTTACGTATTTAATTAATAACAAGAATGTCTTATTTGAATGCAGAACTTGGTTGTTTTTTATTTTCGATTACTCAACTCAATTTTGAGTAAATAGATATTTGCTTCATATTTTGCAATACATTACAAGCGTTGTGTCATCGCGCTTCTCTTTCTTTTCTATGCAATCTGACAGTGACCGCGGTTTAGTTGTTGTCAGCGTATTAAATGCCTCTTCTCAGCTAAAATAGGAACTGCATGTTTTTAAATGAGTAGGTACTGGTTTTGTCGCCATGCTTTCCTGGACCTGAACCTGACCTGTAAATATGTGAAGGTTCGTTATCGAACCTTTGTGGGTTTCAAACCTGTCAAGTACTTATACAGGTGGATTTAGTCTCATTTCCTGTAAAATGTATGGGAATAGTTTTTTGCCACTTCTGACATTTCTAGTACTCAACCCTCTGTTGGTCTAATATAATTTTTTGATCACTGTAAGAAACAGGATCGATTGGCACCAAAAAAAGTGTTTGTGAATACTGCCCATTTACTTGCTGACTGTACAACATTAAAAAAATCTGTGAATGCAGATCTAAATCTCTCGAAAAGTAAAGGACGGTCTCCTCTAGCTACAACGGTTAAGCTAGCTGCCCTTGCTGCCACGTCTTAAAAATCCACTCTGTACATTTGACAGGTTTGAAACACACAGAGCGCGTACCGGAAGACGTATTGTTGGAAGGCCTCCTACAAGGTGGACCGATGACCTTGTGAAGGCCGCAGGAATCCACTGGATTCAAGAAGCACAGAACCAGTCGAAATGGTGGTGCTTGGGGGAGGCCATGTCTAGCAGTGGACGTCTTTCGGCTGATATGATGATGATGATGACCGTCAAACTTTGCTGATGTACTACTGCCGTGTTCAGTATGTAACTAAGTTGATTCAGTCGCTGTTTTTATGTCCCAACGCTAGATTTCGATTCGTTCAACCAAGCGTTTGGAACAAGTTTTTAATACATATAAAACCATATTTCAGTCGGAAATGTAATATTAAGGCGCTGACAAGACCCAATTGACCAAAATAGGCTTCTCTTAAGAAAGAAAATTGCCTAATCTGTATAGTTTGTGGTAGCGGAAAAAAATATATGTTAATTTTGAACATATTTCCCAGAACTTGGTTGTCACCAAAACACGTTTTGAAAAAAAAATCTCGATACAAACTAACGTTAAACTAACCTCTTACCTTGAGTTCTAATCCAAAATATCTGTATTAAATATCAACATAAATTACGTATTTAATTAATAACAAGTACGTCTTATTCTAATGCAGAACTTGGTTGTTTTTTATTTTCGATTACTAAACTCAATTCTGAGTAAATAGATAATTACTTCATATTTTGCAATAAATTACAAGCGTTTTGTCGTCGCGCTTCTCTTTCTTTTCTATGCAATCTGACAGTGACCGCGGTTTAGGTGTTGTCAGCGTCTTAACATTTTTTGACATCCACTGAACATTGATGCGAATTGCACAATAATGGGGTGATGTTTAAATAATGCTGTTATGTTTTGTTTCTTCAATAGGAGCATGTTTTTTTTTTATCTTTTATCTCTTTTCATCCACTGTTTTGTATTCTCGTGGGATCTTTAGTTACCTAAATAATCTTGGATTATTTTTATTAAACAGATATATGATTTTAGTGAATTTTTAATCTGTTATTACGCCTTCATATAATGCAAATATTATGAAAAAAAAAATTGTTAAACTAGAACAAATACACATCAATTAGGTACGTATGTGAATATTTAATCAGTAGGTATTGTAGTAAAATACTTTATGAAATAAATTCAGGAAAAATGTCTACTCAAAGCGTAAAAAACGATATTACTTTCAAACTACGTAAGATATTTTCTTATTTTTATTTTTTTTATTTTTATTTTATTATTTATTATTTTGTCTGTGATTTTTTTCAAATATTCATATTTTCGTTACTAAAAATAAATACTTTACTAGCTCTCATTTTCTAACAGTTTGATGATTTTGACATACATAACTCTAAAATAAACTTGGTGCTGTCCAAATGAATCATTATAATAGTCAGGTGCATATAGCAATATCCTCATTCAACGTTTTTCTGTAGTGGCTAGGTATGACAATAAAAGTTTCCATGTTCAGTAATAAACGTGTACATACTGATATCAAGACAACTAATAAAAAAAAAAATATTTAAAAAACAAAATACCCGACTGCTAAAACACATAACAGAAAAGAGAAAAACAAGCTTTATAATCTATAGAATTTTGGTATCGCAGGCGGGGACAAACATAAGTTACCTATTTCAGGCTATTGGTTTGTCCCCGCCTGCGATACCAAAATTCTATAGATTATAAAGCTTGTTTTTCTCTTTTCTGTTATGTGTTTTAGCAGTCGGGTATTTTGTTTTTTAAATAATTTGTTTTATTTCAAGCTTTTTAGTTTTATTCATATATATATTTGAAAATTAATCATTACTATCTTTTATTTGATACCAATATTGTTGCAAATAATTTAAAAAAAAACTTCCCCTTCTTTTTTTTGTATTTGCAGATGCAATTTATAAATATTATATAGCCTATGTCACTCCCACAGTTAAGACGAATCTAAGGACACCTCATACGTTAAAATCCATCAAGCCTTTTAGGCTACAGAGCGTGCCAAAGAAATAGACATACATACATACATACATACATACATACGTACATACGTACATACATACATACATACATACATACATACATACATACATACATACATACACACATACATACATACATACATACATGCATGCATACATGCATACATACATACATACATACTCTCGAAAAATATTACCCTCCTGAGGCAGTCGGGTAATAACCAGTCACGACATAAACTATCGTAAAAAAATATCATCCCCTATAAAAGCCGGACACAGCCAATTTTTCACTGTGCAAATATTCACGTACCCAGCAATTAACCTTTAAAGGCTCTAAACTAGCCTATCTGCCGGTAGCCGTTGAGTTATGGCCTAACGACGGCCATAATTTAGTAGCCCATAAAGACCGACCTTTGGGTATGATTCATTAACGTAGTTCAGTAGTTATGACACCCCATTAAAAGGGGGAAGTGGGAATGTAAAACAAATACAATGGTTTTCGAGGTTATATTTTGTTATAATGGGGGAGTTTGGATTGTCTGTGAATAGGTCTTTGTGTGTCCGTTTTGGTAAACAAGTGTTAACAGGATTGTTTGATTTTTTCTTGTTTGCGATTAATTATGATAACTACGAAAACTATGACATGTTGGACAATTTATTTATTAACATTTAAATGACATTACTGTTTAATTTCGATGTTCATATAATAAGTAATTAAATAACTTGAAGTAAATTCAATAATTGTGGTATAAGTTTAATAAAAATTTTGCATGCCATGAGGCGCATTGTTTATGGATTGAAAGATATTGTAACACCTAATTGTATTAATTACCTACTTTCTATGCAAATAAATAAATAAATCTATCTATCTATCCAACACATTTTAAGACGCTGACAACACCTAAACCGCGGTCACTGTCAGACTGCATAGAAAAGAAAGAGAAGCGCGATGACAAAACGCTTGTAATTAATTGCAAAATATGAAGTAATTATCTATTTACTCAAAATTGAGTTGAGTAATCGAAAATAAAATACAACCAAGTTCTGCATTCAAATAAGACGTTCTTGTTATTTAATTAAATACGTAACGTATGTTGATATTTAATGCAGATATTTTGGATTAGAACTCAAGGTAAGAGGTTAGTTTAACGTTAGTTTGTATCGAGATTATTTTTCAAAACGTGTTTTAGTAACAACCAAGTTCTGGGAAATATGTTCAAAAGTAACATATATTTTTTCCGCTACCACAAACTATACAGATTTGGCAATTTTTTTTCTTAAGAGAAGCCTATTTTGGTCGTTTGCCTCTTGTCAGCGCCTTAACTAGTAACTAGGAATGATAAGTAAACAGTTGAGGATCATAGGCAAGCTTGGTGGTGGTGTCAGCATTCTCAAAACGTTTGCTGAAGCAAATAGCAGACGCTAACCTTTTTGTTGATTTTGGTTTTTCAGCATCTTTCACTTTTCTACCGAACGATTAAAAACTAGATTAAAGGAGCAAATGAACGTTCATCTCTATATAATTTTGACGCTTCTTTTTTTTTGGGTGTGAAATCATCAAATAACTTCTCCCGCTCTGGGCGGAGCAGGAGGGTGTGTCAGACTCTTACTGACTAAAACCCAACCGTATTCCTTCCGTTGCCTGTGTTGCGGGGGCCTCGGTAACCCTTTAGTACCTTCCCGCGACCCCGGCAGGCATCGGCCCTAGTGGACCCCTACACTTGTGCTGACGACATCTCTTTGAGACGCGCATGAAATACAACGACCCGGGCCTGGTCCTTCCCGGACGGTGAGCTACCCATTGCTCACCGTCCGCAAGCCCGCGCCTACGGTGGCCGGAAATCCGCCACGCCCAGGGCGTCTCCTGCGGATATAATTTTGACGCTGGCGTGTGAACATGGAATGAATCAAAAGTTAACATTGAACCATTCACTCTAGTGAAGCGTCTGATATCATCTTAAGCGTGGTGATTTTGTTTTGTTTTTTTTTTTTTCATAGCTTTTATGCCCGTTGTACACACACGTTTTTCTTGCAATGAAAAACTACGGGCTCTTTCGCCGTGCGGCCATCAGTGTTATATGGATCACAATGGAAGCTTGTTGACAGACACGTTTTTTCTACGGCGCGGTTCGTACGCCGTATGTAAGCACGGTCGTCAGTGTTATATGGATCACTAAGGAAGCGTGTAAAAAGGGCCGTAGGCTGAAACAATGAAAACAGGGTCACTTCAATATCCCACTCAATATTATTACACTACTACAATTATCTACCCATTACTGCCATCGTTCATTGAACCCAACATTATTTTACCTACAAGAACATTTGCATTGGACCGTTTCTAGATATTAGAGTAGATTAAAGTTGGATGTTACTGCAGTACTTCGGCAAAACTTTAGCATGCAATGGCCCAGAAATTGTAATTTAATTTGCTACGATATAAAAACCGTTTAGATACGACGGTTACCGTGTAAAGTTTCGCATTATCGTTTTAATAGTTTTTGGCCTATAAATCAGTTTCTTTTGGGTGGGTAATTGGAAATTTATTTGGGTGATAATCATTTTAGGGTTCCGTAGTCAACAATGAACCCTTACCCTACGGCTACACTGTCGCGATAACGCGAAATTTACTTCGTGCGCTCTCTGTTGTACAGCGAGACGTCGACCGGTGTGCGAGAGCGAGCGCGCGAAGTAAAGTTCGCGTTATCGCTACAGTGTAGCCATAGGGTTATAGTTTCACCATATCCATCTGTATGTCCGCGACTTAGCTTTTAGACTCTGATGCTTTTTTTTTTTTTTTTGAGGGTGGGAAATCATCAAATAACTTCTCCCGCTCTGGGCGGAGCGGGAGGGTGTGTCAGACTCTTACTGACTAAAACCCACCCGTATTCCTTCCTGTTGCCTGTGTTGCGGGGGCCTCGAAGACCCATAAGTACCTTCCCGCGACCCCGACATAAGAAGATAAGCGGCATAAGATTTATATTTGGCTTGCGCAAGTATGATCATATTTCTGAATATCGTACAAAACTCAAGTGGCTTCCCATACGTCTTCGCCGGAATGCTCATATCTTATTTCAGCTATACAGTATTCTGTTCAATCCTACAACCCCCTCTTATCTTAAAGAACGTTTCAAGTTCCTTCATGACACACATAATAGATACCTGAGGTCATCGGAAAACTTAAAACTAGAGATGCCGATGCATTCCACCAGCTTTTATGACAAATCTTTTACAGTTCAAGCAGTACGGTTATGGAATGCCTTACCCGTGTCGATAAGGCGTGCACAAACTTTGTCCACTTTTAAAATTCAGGTAAAAAAACACTTTCTCTCTCCCTAAATATCATTATTACTTATAGTTATATAGTTCTTGATTTTGTTTCATGTTTATGGCATATATATATATATATATATGTATGTATGTATGTATGTATGTATGTATGATATATGTTATGTATAGTATATGCTTTATGTATTTATTGTATATGTAACTGGTACACCACTGACTACCTGCAGTATTGTCTCTCCTCCCCCTTTAATCCATCCAAAGGTTGTCTGTAAAAGATCGCTTTTAGCGATAAGACCGCCCATTGTGTCACCCCTTGTAAAATTTCAACGTTTGTATCTGTAATTTTTATGGTGTACATAATAAAGAGTATTCTATCTATCTATCTATCTACGGCTACACTGTCGCGATAATGACCTACACTTCGCGCGCTCTCTCTCCCGCACCGCTCGATGTCTTGCTGTACAGGAGAGAGGGCGCGAGGTGAAGTTCGCGTTATCGCGGTAATGTAGCCTCAGCATTAGTACTAGAAAGCTGTTATTTGGCATGGGTATACATATTACCCTACGGGGACACTGTCGCGATAACGCGAACTTTACTTCGTGCGCTCTCTATTGTACAGCGAGACGTCGACCGGTGTGCGAGAGGGAGCGTGCGAAGTGGAGTTCGCGTTATCGCGACCAATGTAGCCTTAGAGTTAATGACCCTGCCGGGGTCGCGGGAATGTACCAAAGGGTTACCGAGGCCCCTGGCGACACAGGCAACGAAAGGAATACGGGTGGGTTTTAGTCAGTAAGAGTTTGACACACCCTCCCGCTCCGCCCAGAGCGGGAGAAGTTATTTGATGATTTCCCACCCACAAAAAAGGGGTTAATGACGCCAACAAAACGGTATTTATAGGCTACCTCCTTTGCACGTAAAATGGGAATGATATTCTCGTCTATTCCATGGTGAGTGATATCGCTGGATAGACCGTTCAAAAATATTGCGGGTTTGTGAAAAACATTTTTCGGTTCAGGAATCCGGTGGCGTAATATTAAGCTTTAAAGTTCTAATTTCTGTCAGATTCAAGTAAATTCAGCTAAATGATTGTTTATGGGTATATGAAAAAATACATGGCAGTAGTATATATAACGAAGTTGAAAGGAAAACTATCACATCTACGCAGGCTTTACAAGTTAACAAGTAATAGTCGACCGACTCACATTTGCAGTTGGAGAATTGACCGAGACGTATATCGATGTATAAGAGAACATGTTTTTCAACTACAATGTTAAGTTTGTTTTTTGGATAATTTCATCCCAACTACGGAACCCTCTATGTGTGGGGTCCGACACGCACTTGGCCGGTTTTATTTGTTGGTTTTTGTGAAAGTTGGTGGTGAAATGGTTCAAGGTACAAACAATTACTGGTAATGAAAGTGTGCGATGGAAAAACTCGAATGCCAACATTAATTAGGTACTGAGGTATTTTTTATTGTGTTATGTTTTCTGTTTTTGATGTTTAGACTAGGTACCGAAGTAATGCTCTCAAACTAACATGACTTTATTTAAACATCTATTTGCAATAAGAACAAAAAAAATTCGCCCTATTATTTTTTTACCACAGTGGACCGAACTTTGTCTAATAACAACGATTAAAAAGGTGAACTGGCCTATAACGGACCGCACCGTATTAAACCTTATGTCTACATTGTATTTTTATTTCATTTCTGCATCCACATGGGAATTTGAAAAAGGAATAGAATCGAGGAAAGTGAACAGTTTGAAATATTCACACAATTGCTATAGGCCGAACAAATCTTTTTTCCTATGAATTCCTGGTAATTATTTACTTCACTTCTTATCTCAATTCATATCTTGTAAGAAATTAAGGTTCAAGACATGTGTTTAGGGTACTGAAAATTTTATACTACCAAAACTTAAATATCTCTAAGATTTCTATAGCAGTCACTCTGAACGTGCCATTGGACATCCATCCATGCCATGGAATTATCTTGGACGTACGATCTAATCGCACACAAAGTTACTACCAGCGAAAAGACTGGCCAAAAGGTACACTTTCATAAAAATGAGATTTGAGTATAAAATATCGTAACTACGCAAAATAAATTAGCAGCAGCCAATAGCGGAGCACCTACAATTCGAGGTTCAAATTTCGAAATTGGAATTCTAGCACGAACCGCATTTCATTTGACGCGGCGAACGCTGCACGTACGTAGGGTTACCACTTGTTAAAAGTAACGGTCACCCGTTTACAGAGGTAGATTCCAGATACGAAATCTGTAATCATCGCGGATACTCGATCATTGGTCAATCAATACAGGAATCCATCTGATGGTAGCAGCATATGTAACGATATTATCATAGGACTGAGGGCTTTCACTTTGTGTGGACGTAAATATATGGATGTGATTTCGGCCATCTTAACTGGAAAAATAATTATGATCCACAGACAACAATTGTGATGATACGAGGAACAGTAGTTCCGAGCCAAAATGTGAAAGAATTAAGCAAGTTTACGTCAGGTTAATAAGTTGAAATATAATTATTTTATTTCTGTTTAACGAGTTTTCGTTTTAGAGTTTTGGTAATGATTATTTTAGGAAATAATTGTGTTATGTTGTTTGCACTGTTAGTAATAAGTCAAAATAACACAAATAATAGATATTAACTCATAAAACGCTAGCGTGTCATACATTTGTCACTTTCTTGTTTTTTTCCAAAGATTCACTCACACACTCATTCACATATTTAATATCTGAATACTCATAAAAAATAGGCAGTCATGGGGACTGCTGACAGAAGTGGAAAGTTAAAACTTTAGAGTAACATTCAATGTGTATAAATACATATATGTGTCTAAATGTACACAAGCCGCTGCGCGACGCCAGTCTGGCGTAACACGTCACATTAGTTTTTGTCCCTACCAAAAATCGCTCAACACAGTTAAAGAAGATTTCACATAAAAATTACAACAGATTTTTACAACCAACCATTTCAAAGTAATCTTCCCATATTTACAAACCAAACAAAACTTATCTGGTAACCCTGATACATTCGAAAATTGAAATCCGAATTTTCGGCCATGACGCCGACAAGGCTCATTGTGTTAGCTCTTGCTGCGTGTCAAGTTGGCAAATAAATTTGGTATTGTGTATTCACCATTAATTAGAAGGGGGGAAAGGCAGGGACGGTAGAGGATGGGCAAGGCTGGTGGCGATGTTTTGACGTCTCTTTGATAGTTTGTTTGACGTTTGAAAATTGAGTGTTTGTGGATTAAAGGCTCGTGCAGACTACCTATGTCGCGGCCGCGATATCACCTGAGTCTGCACGAGCCTTTAATCCTCAAACACTTAATTTTCTAGAATAAGCTTAGAAGACCCGCCTGCACGATGACTTGCTAAATTCAAATCAGTAAGCCCTTGTTGGGTTACTGATTTGAATTTAGCAAGTCTACATTGTGTTCAACACAATAAAACAACAACAAAATGTGATACAAAAAACAACAACCGTAGACATGAATCGTGTCTACATTTGTTGTTAATTTTTATCACGTATACTTGCTTTTCCAATTCACTTTGGCATTTAGACATTGGCAGAATAGCCAACATCGGCTCTGCTATATTTTTGTTTAATGGTTTAGAATAAAGTTGATGTTGAACAAACCTAATTAAAACATAATTTTTGAGGAGCATAATCAGCCTATACTCTTGGCACAGGCCTCCTCGCTGCGAGAGGAAGTGGGCCATTGTCCACCACGTGGGGCCAGCGCGATTTGTTAGTGGTTCCACCAATTTTTGAGTAATTTAAGTTAATTCTAATTATACTATGTTTTTAAGCGTACAAAGTTACTGTCCCGGCAATACTCTCTTAATTATCAATCAATAAATGAACAGATTATAGGTTATTCGTTGTTCTTCACAATTATGCATTACATAAAATATACTTCTTGTCCAAATAATAACCTGGGGTACTACTCTTTAAGTCCGTCAACTTTTTAGAACGGGCACAAACACATTGCGAGAAGGGACAACTGTCAAATCGTGTTGTTATTCATTCTCAGTTTGGACTCCGAAGTAATCTTATGTTCGTAGGTGATACGGAGTAGGAAACGACCGTAACTACGGCCGAAACTACGGATTTAGTGCTTAGGGAATAGGCCCCCAGATACGGACCACAACAGTATTGAGCTGATACACTAATAACCACATAAACGACCACAAATCCTGTTTAGCATCGTATTTATGGCAACACCCTTCATAATAATTAATGCTGGCAATCTATTTAAGCCTATTTTCGATAGCAGATGTTCCCGATGATTTCTATGTATTACTGGTTTCAGTGATAAAAGTAATTTATTATGCAGGGTCAAATTATATTAGGCAGCCAAATTTCGCAGACGTGTATAATTATTTGCAAGTGGTGACAGTTTATTCATAGAGTAAGTAGTATAATGGAGTGTTAAGGGGGGTAACCATCACCTCTTAAAGCAGTATTATTTCAATATTACTTCAGCGTGAGAAAGAGATGGAGCTATAGGTCCTGTATAGCTCCATCACTTTCCAACTGTGAAGTAATATTATAATAATACTGCTATAAGAGGTGATGGTTACCCCCCAGTGGTACGTGAACTTTAATTTATTCTACTGTAATGACTTATTTTTTTTAAATATGACGAAGAAGGTACGTCTCTCTCATTATCATCAGCAATATTTTAACTACTGTGGCGTACTATGGGAAGTGTTGGTTATTGCACAATAGAAAAACCGTTTGCAGTTTAAATAAAATTATAATTTACGATCAAATAATTAAGGCGTGAGTTTATGTATATGTATGTATATTGTATCAAATAATCACACTAGCTTTTCATACACTGTAGGTACACGAGACAGCTATACGGAACGCGTGACAGTTTCTAAACGTATTCACTCCATGACCGCCTCCGACAAACTGCACTTAACTCGGGTCGAGCGTTATGTTGTAGACTCTGTCGAGCGCCGCTTGGTGGCGCTGGCGCCCCGATTCAGCAAACGAGTGACTAACGTATTTCCGACAAATATATCTATTAATATTTAGTAATATTGATTAATTAGAGAATAAAATGGACGCACTGCACTTTAAGGATTGGCGATTTTTTTTTTGTAGAATATAAAGGTCACAAAACCAACAACCCAAAAGTTAAGGTCGAACTCCCCAAAAGTAAAGATAAAACCAAAAAATGCTTAAAACTTGGAATATTAGTAATTTAACTTTGTTACTTCGTTTTAATTTCATTAATTATATTATTTGCTTCTTAATTAAATTAATTACAATAGCAGCTATTTGAAAATAAATTAAAAACTAACTGTATTTATACTAAAATACGCTGTCACTTTGTCTGAACGTAAAACAGAAAAACCTAGGAGTGAAATTCGTACATTATCTGTGGTAAAATATTAATTTTATTACGTAAATAAGTGGAAGTTTTTGAAACTTTTCTTAATTTTTTCTTGAAAACTAGGCGTTGGTAGCTGTGAAATTTTGCAAAAGCATTCTACATGAAGACGCAAAAAAAGTCCTTCTCAGTCGCGGTCCTAAAGTACAGTTATAGAGGCAATAATATTGTTAACTACGGCGGTACATATGGTCGAGACGGACGTTGTGTATTTTTTAAATTTCAGTGCTTTTGGGTTGTGCTATTGAAACAAGTTTATCAGACAACGGAAAACAGCTAACTCTGTTCTTATAATTTGACGTACACTGTCGTATAGGTCAGTGAATTTAGATATCTCTTTAGAGCACATCCTACTAAGTTTTTATACCTGTATAATCACCATCTTTACATAGCATCAGTCAATTACAGAAGTAGTGCAACGATTATCGATTCGAGATATCCACTGATGCAAGATAATCCTATTAGCTTTTCATTCCTTCTTACTCCAAGTTTTTCTATAACAAAAATAGATTGGATAGCAATGCTAATTGAAAACGTGGCTAATTAGCAATTACATGGTTGACAAATTCGGTATTGGGTGTCAAAAGTTCAGATGAATGAGTTGGTGTGAGTGATTTATGAATCAAAGTTTAAGGATCTTGATTCGGTTTCCACCATCATTTAAAGGTTTATTGGTTTCCAAATCAAGGTAAGTCACTAAAAACACTATTGAAATACTCGATTTTTATCGTTATTTTCAGCAAGAAAATGGGCCATTTTCAAAAAAAACTTTTTTTGACGCCCATCGATCCCGTCAGGATCAAACAACTCTTTAGAACCAACTGATGTTTTGCGTACTAAAAAAGTTATAAATCGCAGAAAACTTTCCCCATACATTTCGTAAAACCTGTCTGCAAAAACATATAACTGAAAAGAGAAAAACAAGCATTATAACCTATTGAATTTTGGTATTGCAGGCAGGAAAAACAAAAGTTACACCATATTTCAGATTATTAGTTTGTCCCGCCTGCAATACCAACATTCTATAGATTATAATGCTTTTCAGTTATGCGTTTTTGCAGTCGGGTTTTTTTTTAATGATTTGCTTTATTTCGAGCTTTTTAATTTTATTAATATATATATTTGAAATTGATTCATTACTAGCTTTTATTTGACACCAATATTGTTAAAATTTATTAAAAAAAAAAACTTTCCCTCTCTTTTTTGTATTTGCGTATGTAATATATGAATATTATATGCCTATGTCCTCCTAGAATTAAGGCGAATCTAACGACACCTCATGTGTTAAAATCCGGAGCTGTACGAGGGGTACAGAGCGGTGAAGACCGCCCTCCAAGCAGAGATCCTGCAGGCCAGGGGACTGGCCCGCGAGGAGTCGCTAGGGACTCTGGACAGGGGACCCGTGGGGAAGCCTGTACAAAGTGGTGCGGGATATACTCCGCCCATGGGCTCCCCCGCTGACGCAGAGTCTCCGGCCCCAGCTTGTGGAGGACGTGGTGAGCGCTCTGTTCCCTTCGCGAGGGGAACACACCTCCCCGCCCATGGCTCCGCCTACTGCGGTGCCCGATGCGGACCACGCCGCCGACGACGACGACGACGATGCTCCGGAGGTGACCGAGGTAGAAATGAGAGCGGCGTTACGCAGGCTTAATGTCAAAAATACCGCCCCAAGACCCGACGGCTTACCTGGGAAGGCCTGGGTCCTGGCCTTGGAGGCTCTCGGGCCTCGACTTAGGGGGCTCCTAAGCGCATGCATGGAGAGGGGCCAGTTCCCGCTTCGTTGGAAGACGGGGAAACTGGTCCTCATAAACTGGGATACGACTGGGTGCTGCGCGCCGACCTCCCTAGCGGCGTCAGCGTAGTGTACTACGCTGACGACACGTTGGTCCTGGTGCAAGGAAGGTCGCACCAGGCGGCGGCTGAATTAGCGGCACGCGGACTTGCGACAATCGTCAAAAGGATCCGGCGATTGGGACTCGAGGGGGCCCTGCACAAGTCCGAGGCCATGTGTTTTCATGGTCCTCGGAACGTGCCACCGTTGGGGTCCCAAATAACGGTAGGAGGGGTTTCCATCGGCGTTGAGTCGAAGATGAAGTACCTGGGACTCGTCCTCGACAGCCGGTGGAACTTCGTGGAGCATTTCCGACGTTTGGCTCTCAAACTGGAGCGGGCAGGCGCTGCATTGAAGCGGCTCCTGCCCAATCTAGGGGGTCCAAACGCCTCCTGCCGGAGGCTCTACTTGGGGGTCGTGCGATCCATGGCCCTCTACGGGGCTCCTGTATGGGCGCGCTCTCTGGCGCTGCGGCCAGTCCGCCGATTGAGCGTGGCCCAAAGGGTCATGGCCATCCGGATGGTCCGGGGATACCACACGGTCTCCTGTGAGGCAGCGAGCCTCCTTGCCGGATTGCCGCCATGGGATCTGGAGGCAAAAGTGGTCGCGCATGTATGAGAGTGGCGCGAGGAGGCGAAACGCCGGGGCGTAACTCGACTGCCGCGAGAAATCGCGGCACAGCGGACAGAGCTCCAGCGGGATCTCATGGCGACATGGAGAGTACGGTTGTTGCAACCCAGTGCTGGGCACGCCACGATTGCGGCGATCAGTCCCCTCTTTGAGGAGTGGCTAGAGAGGCGCCACGGCGTCCTCACCTTCCGCCTGAAGCAGGTCCTCACCGGACACGGCAGCTTCGGGAGGTTCCTGTGTCAGATACGGTGGTAGGAAACGCCCGGGTGTCACCACTGTGTGGATCGCCCGGAGGACACGGTGGAGCATACGGTGGAGGTCTGCCCGGCTTGGGCAGAGCACCGCCGTGTCCTCGTGGAGGCGATCGGCGGCAGAGATCTCTCGCGTCCGGCCCTGGTTCAGGCCATGGTACGGAGCGAGAGGGCATGGGCGGCTGTCACCTCCTTCTGCGAAGCAGTAATGCTCGCGGATGAGGAGGCGGGACCGTTGAGGGAAAGGCATGTTTCGCGCCCTCTCGCCCCTAGCCGCCGCAGGAGACGCCCTGGGCGTCGGGAATCCCGGGCGGATTTCCGGCCAACGTAGGCGCGGGCTTGCTGACGGTGAGCAATGGGTAGCTCACCGTCCGGTAAGGACCAGGCCCGGGTCGACGGCGCGTTGTATTCCACGCGCGCCTCAAAGAGATGTCGTCAGCACAAATGTAGGGGTCCACTAGGGCCGATGCCTGCCGGGGTCGCGGGAAGGTACTTATGGGTTACCGAGGCCCCCGCAACACAGGCAACGGAAGAAATACGGGTGGGTTTTAGTCAGTAAGAGTCTGACACACCCGAGAAGTTATTTGATGATTTCCCATCCACAAAAACAAAAAAATGTGTTAAAATCCCTCAAGCCGTTTAGGCTGCAGAGAGTGTCAAAGAAATAGACATAAATACATACCTACATACATACTCTCGAAAAACATTACCCTCCTTCTGGGACAGGTTGGTAAAAAATGAGACTACCAACTTACGTTTTATTGACCCTGCACGGGATGCTTTTTATTAGAAATCCATTCTGAATGTTATGTGAGTACTATTTATTATAAAGCTGCCATTTACTGGATACGTCTTTCATTGACTTGAATGTGCCCTGGGGGCTGGGAGTATGTCGTGCTCACTCTAATGTCTCGCTGATGGTGGCGCGTGGGTTGGATCATTTAGCTCCCTTCAAAATGGTTGAGCTGAATGGTGCTGATCCACGCGTCATGTTCGTGAACGGGCGCCGTCACTAGAGACTGGTCATCTCTTAGCTGCCACGGCTTATTTTAACTTTAATTTTTGAATTGCTTTTGTTTTGTTGTAATCTTTTTATTACGGACGCTTTTACGTTTTGCATCGTTCTCACATGTATAATTTCAAAATGAATGATGTAAACAATATTTTTTAACCATAATACGTTGATTTAAAAGAGTGTCCTTGGAGTTTCTTGCCCGTTCTTCTCCATAGGTACCTACTACGCTTTGGAATGGGCAACTAGCTTCATCTTTCTGACTGACTGACCGAACCCTTGACAATTCAAAAGTGCCTGTAATTGGTTTATTTGAAATAAATGCTTTGAGTTTGAGTTTGAGTGCTTACTTTCGCTATAATAGGAATTCCTCCTTCCGCGAAGACCAATCAGAATAAAGTATGAGGTCTAAGATGGCTGCCATTTCCATGAATATGTAGTTAAAATCCGGCAAGTCCACAGTGATTTTGTCAAACTCCGGTACCATTCGCTAGTATAACACTTTAACCTGTTTTTCTAGCTTACTTATATTATATATTATTTTTATTCTAATAAAAATTATCTCCTACACGAGTGATATTTTATTATAAAATCTCATAGCTTAATAATCTTTAGCCAAAAACATATTTCTTTAATTTCCCAATTTTCACTTCGAGTAGAAATACCGGGTTTTGATATTTAACTACACAATTCAAAACGTGGCTAATTTGCAATTACATGGCTGACAAATTCGTATTTGGTGTCAAAAGTACAGATGAATGAGTTGGTGTTAGTGATTTATGAATCATCGTTTGTTAAAGTTAATTATCAGGTAAGTGTTAATTATAATTACGCCCACCTTCAAAATGAACATGCCCACGTAATTTATGTTGAAGAGTATTTTACGAAGTACTTACCAATTGTTTGGTTTGCTAATAAAAGCAAGGTATTTTTATCTAGGTTAACTGGTTTTTATTACAATCCTGCAAATATGTAGTGTATTCTTTAGATATAAGTTATTAAATCTAGAAAGAAAGATAGATAATTATTTAATATTTTTTCTACAAAAAAAAAACACTACTTACTTTGTAATAAAAGAAAAAAAAACTTTTAAAGTCTGTTTTTTTAATCTCGGAGACTAAATTGACATATTCAAATGTCAAACTCCAAATTGAAAAAAAGAACAACAATCATTTGAGATGTCAAATTAGTTTCTGGGATTAAAAAACAGACCTTACGCTAGAAAAAAAAATCGTTATTTTGTGACTTTCTCTTGCTCGTAGTTACCTTAGTTCAACAATTATTTACAGTTTTCCAATGCATTTTATATAATGACAATCTTATTTTTTCTAGAACTACTTTTAAGACCACGCCTTGTCGTTGACTCGTCGACCAATGTTTATAAAAATATCGTCTTGAATAAATAATGAATGTAAGGTGAAAAAATCATTAATTGAATAATAACACTTATCAATTTATAGGGCTGTCCGTTTCTTTTTAAACATTTGGATTGGAACATTTTTTTGTAATGTCTGGTATTTTGTTAAATATGGTGGGACCCAAACCAAAAACACTTTTCTTAAAAACTCAGTAACGCTGTATTGTAACCACCATTTCGTAATCGTTAACTATAATTATATTGACTTCTAACAAGAACTTTTCTAGTTTCTGACACTTTTAAAAAGTCATTCTTATTTTTTCTTACAAAAAATGGCCATTTCCTAAATATACAATGTTTTATTTGAAAAAGTGAGTCCTACACTGTTTTCTTCTAGGCTGCCTTTGATATCAATATAGTTAAACTGAGTCACTACTACCGAAGAACGTGTAGATTCAATGCAAAATTTGTGTTGTAAAAGCCATATTGGTCATGTCACATCACTCCGTGATGTGGACTTTTAAATGAATACGCCGGGGACGCGTGGGTTTGACGTGACACGTGTGAACGTAGGTACAATTTATACGCACGTGTATTCTGCCTGTTTATACACATGCCCTACATTTGTGCTACCTATTATATGTTTTCTTTTCTCCAATTTTCTTTTCTGATTAATTTCTTTGCGGGTTCCAAGGTAGTCGGACAGTTCTTGTGACAGAACATTTTGTTATTTTACCGTATTTCCTCGTTGAGCTATTGTTTATTTTGGCTTATGGCTATACCTTTTGAGAACGTGTTTGTGGGTTGGCCCCAAAAAAATGCTAATTTTAGTTTTGTATTGTCCTTGTTCGGGTTCGATTTTGCCGCCAGGCTTTGCTAAATCATGCCGACACAAACATGTGTGTAGCATTCCTTATTGTTATAAGCCAGTGTTAAAATAAAAAGACGATTCTTATCAGGTTTGAAAATCGAACATGTTTTTTTTTTGTTTTTATCTTCTCGCATAACCTAAGAGGTTTAATCTGCTAGCCTTTTCCCAACTGTGTGGGGATCAGCATCCAGTTTAACCGAATGTAGCTGAATACCAGTATTTTACATGGAGCGACTGCCTATCTGACCTCCACAACCCAGTACCTAGGTAATAAGATAACCTTTGCTAAAATTTCTTGTCAGACTTTCGGGCTTCAGACGACCCCTAACGACTGTCAAAGATCCACGAATGACAGCCGGGACGAACAGTTTAAAGTGCTTTCCGAGTCTCGGTATGTAAAGATCGTCACCCATCCACGGACCAAACCTGGCAAGCGTAGCTTAACCTGATGGATCAACCAGTGGGGCTGTTATTACTAAGCCACGAACTCCTCGTTAACCTTAGAGGTTGTCGCCTGCTTAGCCGGACTTTCCTATGGGTGCTTCCAGCTAGGGCATACATTTATGAATGCTGAAGCTAGGCACCGACATTTTCTGCCGGGGTCACTGAAAAGTACGAAAGGGATAACGTGGCCTCTGGCAACACACAGGAAACGAAAGGAACACGGGTGCGTTTTAGTCAGTAAGAGTCTGACACACCCTCCCGCTCCGCCCAGAACGGGAGAAGTTATTTGATAATTTCCCACCCAAAAAACAAAAACCAAAAGCACTGACATTTTGTAGGCAAACAGGCAATCAGTAAGGCTATTGAACGATGTACAGCCTCATTTACATGTCGCAAGGTTCTTGCCCGTGGCATACAATAAAGTTAAAACTACAAATCACTTGGTATGCCTTTTTTTCCCTTTTGTTTTTTTTTTTGGGTGGGAAATCATAAAATAACTTCTCCCGCTCTGGGCGGAGCGGGAGTGTGTGTCAGACTCTTACTGACTAAAACCCACCCGTATTCCGTCCGTTGCCTGTGTTGCCAGGGGCCTCGGTAACCCTTTAGTACCTTCCCGCGAGTTACAGGCAATTAAATTGCGTCGAGTAGATCAGGCTGAAGAGGTTGGTAATTCAAGTAATAGTACGTAAATCAAATATGTAATGTTTTAACTGATTAGCATTGATATCTATCACGTGTGATAACTTACTTATCTATTTTCGACGTAAGCTGAAGCATCTAACTTACAAAAAACCGGCCAAGTGAGTGTCGGAGCACGCACAATGAAGGCCGTTCCGTAGTTGGGAAGTTGGGATAAATTTATCCCCAAAAACAAACTCAACATTGTAGTTGAAAAACATGTTCTCCCATACATCGATATATGCCAGGGTCAATTCTTCAACTGCAAATTAAAGTTGGTCGACTCTAACTCATTAACTTGTAAAGCCTACTTAGCCGTGATAGTTTTGCTTTTAATTTCTTTATATGTACTACTGCCATGGATTTTTTCACATCTCCATATACAATCATTTAGCTGGCAGGGAGGGGAGGACACTTGACTTAACAAAAATTAGCACTTTAATGCTTAATATTACGCAAGTAGATCCTTGAATCGAAAAGTGGTGTTCACAGACCTGCAATATTTTTAAACGGCCTATCCTACGATACCCCACACCATGGGGTAGACTAGGAAAAAAAATATCATTTCCAAGTTACCTGCAAGGAAGGCACAATAAAAAAATTTTTTTTCAAGATTTTGTTTTAGCACTTTGTCGGCGGGATGAATATGTATACCTATGCTAAATTACAGCTTTCTAGTACTTAGCGTCTCTGAGCTACCTACAGTGGGAAAAGACAGACAGATAGACAGACAGACGGAACCCTAAAAAGTACGCTGTTGAATTTTCAACGCTCTACTCAGCGCCGACAATTGAAAATTCAACAGCGCGTTTGCATTTAGGTGTAGGTTTCAGTGATCCAGACTAATGATAAAGAGACAGCAATCTACCTAATCGCTTTCCTATCTATGACTATTGATTTTCATAACTTTGTTGCGCAAAGTAAGTGCAGGCAGAATAATGCCCATTGAACTTTGAACCTTGAAACGTTTAGGTACGGTTCAGTATCTTTTGCACTTATCCTTCTGCTGTTTTTGAGAATCTTGTTTTAATTTATACATATACAATTATACATATTATACATTAAAGTCGCTTTTCGTGTCAGTCTGTGTGATCGCGTTGTTATTATTTTAATGCAGTTTTTATCATCATTTAGAGAATTTATTCGGGAATTCATATTAAATTTACTTAAATATATTAAAAAAATCTCGATGTTCTCTGTCAAGTCTTAATAATCGTTTCTCTTTTGTTCCAGATGTTGTTCAACCAATTAAAATCGACTTGTAAATTCTTAAGAAAAAGTTGTTAGTTTAATTTTTGTATGATGTTCACCGTGGTTGGTGATGTGATGTGAAGTGATGGTCTGATGTGATAGTGCCATCATGCTGCCGGCGCTGTGTCAGTTGCTGGTCACAGCGGCTGCTCTCGGCGCCACTCTTCTGGCGATGGCGGCTAAAAATGGTGAGTTTTTTTTTTATATTTTGACAAAGGAGATTTTTACTTAATGTATAATTGTAAGTTTTTATGAAGTAGCTGTTTTTTTTTTCAAATAAAAATAAATATTTGTACAGTAGACATTTAATTGTGATTTCAATTTTTTTTTAAAGTAATGTGATTGTATTTAATTTCTGAAAAAAAATAAAGTATTGTGTTTAAACGAAAAAATATAAAATACATACATTGTACAAAGTTTGTTCAGAATGTCGTAAGCTCTCTAAAACTCTTGCAGCTAACTAAGCTCTCGGTAAATTAATTGACGCATTGGGAATACATAGATTAGGGATGTCCCACTACACATGAACCGCTATTTAAACTTTTGGTCACGGAAACTAATGTTTTAAGCTCCGGCCAAACCTGCGCGACCAAAGCGACTGCGAAGTGGGCGTCAGTCGCGCGGCTGACGCTGCTCTTGTTTATTTATGGCGTTTTGCACACCTACGTGACCGTAACGCGAGAACACTGCGTCGGCAAGCGGGCGCACACGGGACGGACGTTTTTTGTGGTCAGACGTGTGTACCGATATATCTCATAATATTTTAACCTGTGGTTTTAACTATACGATGACAGAAGATACTACAAAGATGTTTATAGAAAGAGAACATCCTATCTTGTTTTTTTTTTTTTTAATTTTGCGCTGTAGCCGCGCATGTGTATACGTTTAGATTCGCGTTGTTGACTTTCCTACTTCGCGTCCCGCGTACTTGACGCGCAGGTTTAGCCGAAGCTTAACAGTTGTCTCACAACACATAAATGAAAGAAGAACCATGAACTGTCAAGGCATCAGTGGCACGGAGAATTAGCAAGTGCGAGTGGGACTCGCGCACGAAGGGTTCCGTCCATACCGTATTAAGATCATGCAAAAATCGCCGAAAAAAATACGTTTCTTTTATAGGGATTACCTTTAACTATTAATTTTATTTTATTTTTATTATTTGTTGATATAGTGGCAATAGAAATATGCAATCTGTGAAAATTTTAACTTTCTTCCTATTACGGTGCTTGAGATACAGCCCGCTGACAGACAGACGGATGGACAGCGGAGGCTTAGTAATAGGGTTGGCACCGTTCGGGTACGGAACCCTAAAAACCAATGGCAACAATTTATTCTGAGCAAGAGACCTAGCAGTTTCACATTCTAGACACCCATTTAGCACGTAAGATATTGCTGTTGACATTCGATTCTGACACAACTATTCATGGACGTCTTTCTGCAGGAGAATATAAAAACACTCGAAATATTTTATTTTTCTTGATAAAAAGATTACACCATAAAATATAAATTATATTTTTCAAATTTGTTTGACCCGAAATTCAGCAACTAATACCGTTCGCACGCAGCCATTACCCTGTCACCTCCTTCGTGGAGCATTTCCGACGTTTGGCTCCCAAACTGGAGCGGGCAGGCGCTGCATTGAAGCGGCTCCTGCCCAACCTAGGGGGTCGAAACGCCTTCTGCCGGAGGCTCTACGCGGGGGTCGTGCGGTCCATGGCCCTCTACGGGGCTCTTGTATGGGCGTGTTCTCTGGCGCTGCGGCCAGCCCGCCGGTTGAGCGCGGCCCAAAGGGTCATGGCCATCCGGATGGTCCGGGGATACCGCACGGTCTTCTGTGAGGCAGCGAGCCTCCTTGCCGGATTGCCGCCATGGGATCTGGAGGCAAAAGTCCTCGCGCACGTATGGGAGTGGCGCGATGAGGCGAAACGCCGGGGCGTAACTCCACTGCCGCGAGAAATCGCGGCACAGCGGACGGAGCTCCGGCGGGACCTCATGGAGAGTACGGTTGTCGCCACCCAGTGCTGGGCACGCCACGATTGCGGCAATAAGTCCCCTCTTTGAGGAGTGGCTAGAGAGGCGCCACGGCGTCCTCACCTTCCACCTGACGCAGGTCCTCACCGGACACGGTAGCTTCGGGAGGTTCCTGTGTCGGATAAGGAGGGAGGAAACGCTCGGGTGCCACCACTGTGTGGATCGCCCGGAGGACACGGTGGAGCATACTGTGGAGGTCTACCCGGCACGGGCAGAGCACCGCCGTGTCCTCGTGGAGGCGATCGGTGGCAGAGATCTCTCGCGTCCAGCCCTGGTTCAGGCCATGGTACGGAGCGAGAGAGCATGGGCAGCCGTCACCTCCTTCTGCGAAGCAGTAATGCTCGCGAAAGAGGAGGCGGGACGGTTAAGGAAAAGGCAGGTTTCGCGCCTTCTCGCCCCTAGCCGCCGCAGGAGACACCCTGGGCTTCGGGAATCCTGGGCGGATTTTCGGCCACCGTAGGCGCGGGCTTGCGGACGGTGAGCAATGGGTAGCTCACCGTCCGGTAAGGACCAGACCCGGGTCGACGGCGCGTTGTATTCCACGCGCGCCTCAAAGAGATGTCGTCAGCTCAATGTAGGGGTCCACTAGGGCCGATGCCTGCCGGGGTCGCGGTAAGGTACTAATGGGTCACCGAGGCCCTCGCAATAATACATACACACACCCTCCCGCTCCAGCCAGAGCGGGAGAAGTTATTCGATGATTTCCCATCCAAAAAAAAAAAAGCCCTGTCACCTCCACACGTGAGGACCCTCACTTGTGGAGGTGACAGGGCATGCGGTG
The DNA here is from genome assembly GCA_905333075.3 of Atethmia centrago. Taxonomy (NCBI): domain Eukaryota; kingdom Metazoa; phylum Arthropoda; class Insecta; order Lepidoptera; family Noctuidae; genus Atethmia; species Atethmia centrago. The sequence continues at coordinate 26,678,176 of HG995380.1, read as the reverse complement.
CAAGATGGAAGGTGAGTCTATGTATGTGGAAAGACGCCGCATACGCACCGGAGATCTGAGCCGTCCATGAAACCCCGCTTGTGGAAATTGTCATTGCTGCGGGCAGCTTGGGTACGAAGTCTATTTAAGGTTTTCCAAGTCGGCCACTGCAACTTGTGTTCATATAGGAGGCTCTTTGTGAGTCCAACAAAGGAATCAGGAGGTTTATTAAGCAGCTCTTGCCAAAGATCGCATTTTGCTTTGGAGAGATTGCCATCAGCTGGACTCACGCACCCAAGAAAACTTTTGCGACTTTTAAGCCTCTGGGTGGCGTGGATCATCCTGTAACTCCTTCCATTTAAAAGGGAATAATAAAATAATGGGTAAAGGTTTATATACTTTATACAATATTTTCACAATCGCGTAAAGGTTTATATACTTTATACAATATTTTCACAATCGCGCAAAGGCGATGTCTATCGCCTTTGCGCGATTGTCTAATCTTTTGAAACACGACGTGGTTTGAGCAAATCGATTAGGGATGTTCCACGACACATGAAAGAAAGATGAAAGATGAAATGAGGAGAAATGACGCGTGAAGTGTGCCGCTGTGAACCGTCAACTTCAACAAAGAGCGACCTAACATTACCATAGGTACTGGAAAGGGAGCGCAGGGCGTTATCGGTCCGAGGTAATATACTGGCACGCAGATTCTCCCGATGTAGTGTATATAGATGTCAAAATCATCCGTTTTACGGTTCCGTAGTAAACAAGGAACCCTTATAGTTTCGCCATGTCCGTCTGTCTGTCTGTCCCCACTGTAGCTCAGAGACGCTTAGTACTACATACATAATCAGCCTATAATGTTCCCACCGCTGGGACACGGGCCTCCTCTCTGTGAGCAGGGAGTGGGCCGTAATCCACCACGCGGGCGCAGTGCTAGTTGGTAGATGTCACATGTCCTCGAATTTTTGGTTCAAGGACATGCCGGTTTCCTCACCGTTTTGAGAGCAGTGGTGATTAAATAATTTACACATAGTAAAGCAACTGTCTGGGTTCGAACCTTCGATCTAAAAATCGTAAGTCGCGGCCGTTACCACTGGGCCGCCACTGCTCTTTGCTTAGTACTAGAAAGCTGTAATTTGGCATAGGTATATATACCTATATTAATGATGACGACAAAGTGCTAAAATAAAATCATGAACTCCCAATTACGGAACCCTTCATTGTGCGTGGTCCGACACGCTATCTCTTGGCCAGTTTTTAAGGCATCCATATTGCCAAAAGTTCTACACGGGAAACCTGTGGGTCGCTTATGCCAAAAGAGCGATGGACACTCTGCGCGTCCCGTATATATTTAGGATGCTGTTCGCAACAGCATCCTAAATACCTTGTTTTTGTAGTGCTTCAAAAATGTTAGTGCAGAATCGAACCGATGGCTTTCATGAGGTGATTCGCAAAAAAAATGCATCTCTACTAAGCAGAGTACGAGAAACTAGCAACAGCATCCTCAAAATAATAGGGGAGGATGCTATCTCTCCAATTAAAAAAAAAAAAGATGGTGAGCACGGTGGTAAATTAATATGTCATAATGAATCACCAATATCGTGTCACTTTACTAAGAATAGTTGTAAGCCATTATTGTAATTACTAACACATTGGATCTTAGTTATCTGAATTAAAGAATTATTATATATTATACTCATTAGCATACGTACCTAGGTGTATTTAAGACATTAAGGCGCAGATATATGATGTCAGTGACTTTTAAATCTGTTATTACGCCTTCATATAATGCAAGTAAGTTATTCAAAAAAATATGTTATACTAGAACGCATACACATCAATTCTATATGTGAATATTTAAGTATTGTAGTAAAATATTTTATGAAATAAATTCAGGATGTAATATCTACCCAAAGCATAAAAACGATACTACTTTCAAACTGCTCAAGATATTTTTATGATTTTTTTTTTGTAAGAACAGACTGATTTATTATCTATAATTCTATTAGTAGTTTTATTTAAATGTTCATATTTTAGTTACTTTAAATAAATATTCCATTTAAAACCGAATGGCGGCGCGGCGCACAGTGGGCTAAAACGGGCCGGTAAAGGACTTAGCATTTAAAAAAAAAAGTTTTTTTTTCTGAAATTTTAAATATAGTGTTGGATTTATCTATCGATTATAAGTAATTATTTCTATGAGGGTTGTTCGGAGTTATAAATATCCAAAGTAATTTTTGTATGAAGCAAAAGAAAAAAATGTGAAAATCTCGAAATTCTCAAATTTTCTCAAAGAATTGACTCTACGTATGCATAGTACGTATATTTGTCCTATTTTAGCGCCTATTCTCGGGTTGCGATTTTCTGCGATTTGGTCGCAATTTCAAATTTTGTTCTATATTCCACACCACCATAGAGGTTAAGAACTAGGCGCGTTTTTTTTTATGTAGTGGTCTCCCCTTTAGGCCTAATCCACTAAGGACTAATAAAATAAATAAATAAATAAGTAAAAATCACAATCACTACTGGCCACTGCACTGTTTTAATTTAATCACTGTCAAGGGTATCCACATTAACGAATGCAAAATTTTCGTATTCGTCATCATCAAATGTTTCCGCTTGTTCAATTACTAATAAACTTTGTGCTTCTACTGACAAAGTTTTATGTTTTCTGCGAAGTTTGTGACGTTTCGCTGAGATGAGTAATCAGAGCTGGTCAATAAATTATTTAAAATGTCTTCATTTGTAGTTTTTCTACTGCATTTCCTGGAATGGTGTTGGCGGTACCTACGAAAGTCTTTATTTCTAGCTTCAGCAGCTTCTTCAGATAGCTGTCCAATTAGTATTAGACCAAAACTTTCAATAATAGCTGCACCATGTATAAGAACTTTATGAACACTTGAAGGCATACAATACCATATAATTCCAAATACAGTTGCATGGTCACTTGAGCATATTCGTGAAATTTCGCTGTGTCAATGTGGTAACCTGATGAAATTGCCTCTAAAATGATTGCAAATCGCCTTATTAATTCTTCACTAACACCAGTTATCTCAGCAGTCATGTTTGGATTTGCAAAAAATCTTCTAGCAGTATTTCCGTCATTCGTGGAGCCGCTAGCCATACCCTTCTTTAACAACATCAATCAGAAGTCCCATTCTATTTTTAAAAGCGTCTTGTATGTCTTTCTTTCTTCTTTCCATGATGCACTTGTTGTCTCCCTTTACTGTCCATGTCTGTATCGTTAATCTGTAGGCTATATGCAGAATGCATTCCATCATTCGTATCCAGGTATGGAATGATGACAATCCGTATTTACAGAGATCTGGATCAGTCGGTTTTGATGCAATTAAGGGCAAATTATTCATCTCTGTTGGAGTGGCTTTACAAATGTCGCATCTCTGAGATGAAGTATCACATAAAATTGATGTTGAATTTCCGTCTATCATAGTCATTAATAAAGAGTGTGAAATTTTTATTTCTCCAACTTCTGTTTTCACTAAATTTACAATCTTTTCCTCAATAGCACTTTTTTCCCGCAATATCGTTATTTTATTTTCTTTCACAAATTCGAAAAAGATTGGACGACACCAGTAAGATGAATTTGGTGAATCGTTTTGCCAGATAACTTGTTCGTCGCACACTTATTTTATTGGCACTAAACTACCCATAAATATGCTTGAATCGTCAAGTTGACTTTCTTGTTCATCGTCTGTTTGCATTTTTTGTTTGTAATTGGCTTGATTAGAAGCACCGTCAAATCCCCACTTACTGATTAGTGTAAATTCTTTACAACCACTATCTATGACGAGTGACGTCATTATTCTTGTTGTCGTTATATCCAATAGAGCTTGTAACTTTATTTTAGCTGAGGTTTCTGTCACTGTAATAGCATCTTTTGGTGGATAGCATTTCTGTTTCGCATGTTGCACTTGATAATAAGATGGAAATATATTACTGTCTTTTTCGTTAACACTTTTTCTTAAAGTATTGTATTGCCACTTGTTCAGCTTAAGTGATAAAAATAACCCTAAAGCCTCATCCGGAGAAAACACAAGTTTTGTTTCTTTAACAGATATGCACTTTTTAACTTTTTTTACATCTTGGGGATTCTTTAGTAAATGTTCTAGTATTTTAGCAACCTCCTCATTCCCATCCGCTTTCAACTGCTCAAAATATACATATTTTATTTCGTCCGAAGATAAATGAAAGCTTTCTGCACGTCTTTTTTTCTGTTTAGGCGCTAATTCACAAAAAGGTTTTCTTGGGCTTTGTTCGGTGGAGACACCGACAGAAACTTTTGATGGTGATACATACTGAGTTGATGTACTCGGTGCTGGTTGATCTTCATTACTGCCTATTAAACACTTAATAAAGTCTGGCCATATTATGTTTTCTTGTAACCATTCACTATTTTTAGTTCTGAATATATTTTCTTTACGATAAGCGTTTTCCCATCTTCTATTTAAATTATAACAAAATTTTGCACAAAACAACTTTAAGGTCTTTTCGTGATCATCACTTAATTCGACTAAAAATTTAGACCTTATCTCACTACACAAACTGTCATTATTTTTAATACTGCCACTGTTTTTTAAAATAACGAAAAGATCAAGGTTTGTCACTAAATTTTCAAACATTTTCACAAATACAAAATAACAAATAAGTAAGTAATGAATGTGTGGGGGTAGTGCGTCTATTATGGTGGGTAATAGAACACTGAAGTACGTTTGAATGCAACCGAACATTCCGTAGATACCCTATCGTTGCACCAATCACGTTACGACACGTCATAACTTGTTGTTGCGCTCGCGCACTCTTATCCCTTGATTCCCGGAAATAAGTCTCAAAACAAATTATGTCATACCTACCTATGGTGGTGGAAAATGTCGAACATTGTTTTTTTTTAAAGAACTAAGTACCTAGGTATTGAGGTTTTCAGGCCGTTTAGTATACATTATATTCAATTTCAATTTAATTGGAATAAATTGCTTAACTAAAATAACATGACTCTTCATACAAATTTGATATGGCTATATCTCCGAAAGTACTCGTTAAATTAAAAAAAGTCAAAGAATAAAAACGTTTTAAATTTATGCCTAGATACCAAAAAAATACATTTGATCTCTTAAGACCCAACCTTGAAATCCCAGCCCACTGTGCGGCGTGAGCGCGAAGCAGATATGTATGACCAAGGTCAACGGCGATTACCCGACCCTTAAAACCATAATTTAATATTATAAATCCGAAAGTGTGGTCTGTATTTGTTTGTTTGTTACGTTTTCACGCTAAAACGGCTGAACAGATTTTAATGAAATTTGGCACATGGGTAGACCATGACTTGGATTATGACATAGTATGCTTTTATCCCGATATTCCCACGGGATTGAGACTTATTCAGGTAAAACCGCGGGGCCCAGCTAGTGTTTTATATAACGAGGTTGATTACGAAGGCAAACATGAATTAAATGAAAAGAAAATAATTATAACACTAATAAAAAATATTTTTAAAATTTTTAAAACTTACCTCTTTCTGTTGGCTAAAGAGAACTTGTAAAACACACAGTGACCTAGATCTCAAACATAACAAATTGCCTCCTCAAGCAACTTTCCTTCCATCCTTGCAGTAAATAAACTATATCCTTTATTGACAACGCCATCATTCAAATCAGTTGCAGAACCCATTCCTCCTACAACCAATCAGATGAGTTCTGTAAGCGTAAACTGTTGCCTGTCAGCGGCAAGTCTCCGACAAAAACCAGAGACGGCCGTCATTCGCAGTACCCACTTAATGGTCCCGACGATAAACAGACATACGGAACCGATGTTTTGTGACTCATTACACATAGATACGCCTAAAATTTAACGACTGTTCAAAAATAGATTTTATGATGAAGACATTACGGTTGAATTTTCAATGGTGGTGTTATTGTGGAAATGTTCTTGCCAGTACCCATAAAATCTCGGTTGCTAGAAAGCTCTTTAATTCAGCTCTTGGATTTGAAAAGTTTACGTCTCGAAGCGTTATGGCGATTGGAGAATGAAAAGGTTTTTTGTTTATAGTTTCTCGTTTGGTGTTGTGGTCATTTGGGAAATTGTTGCCTTTTCAGTGGTGTGAAACGATAAATGGTAGGAAATATAAAGATGGTGAGATATTTCGGGACGCCTTTTTCTAGTTAATCTTCTACAATTAAATAGGTATAGAAGGAGTATTAGGTCTTTGGTTCAATGTGCAGGCCTTTGCTCGATGTTATTGCTATTGGATTTTTCCATCAGACATTTCTGAGTAGCAACCCAGAGTCTGGATTGATGACAATAGGCTCGCCCCTATTACTCGGGACGTTAAGATAACTGGCGAAATTGTGGGTGTGCTGTAGGTACGCCTCTTCCTCCTTCCACCTTCGGCGAAATACAGGCGGGATGATATGTTATGTGTTCTCCCTAAAAGAAGGACGTATAAGAATACGTCCTTCTTTACTCGTACATTCAATAACAGCTTAAGCTGTTGAGTTTTTTAAAACTTTCCACCATATCGTATTTTGGCTTCCATCCAATGTTCACTTTGCGCAAAGGAAGTACTTACTAATGACTATTATATTTGCACTTTATTTCACTTTTTTGCACTCCCAATTGTGCTAAAAGGGTAAAGTTTTTGAGTAGATACCCATTTCACTAGTAATATATTGTTATTTTTACAAAACTGGCATTTCACTTCAATGTTATAAGGCCAATCAGACACAGCAACAATATTTGAACACTAGTTTCAACACATAAGAGGCAAGAGTATTTGGGTATTTGCTCAAACTCTGATCACATTTTTACACTTTGCCATTTGGTGTCGGTTTTTGGAGTGCACACCAAAGCGATCATAGTTCAAACGTGTGCGTAGCCTGCTACACTTGCACAAAGCTCAGTTGCTCGTGAATCGCTGAGCGGAAAAGTCGTCTTGTTCAGTCGCAAGATGGACTGGAGCAAATAAAGTGTCCTGGAATTTATTGAGTTGCTTGAAGTATAACCATGTACCTCATTGGTTTATTTTTTGCACATGTAATAAATTATTACATAGTTCACTTAAATAATACAGGTATACCTAAACTGACCATTTATTTTTTACCTTATTACGTCAGTTAGCAGGTTAACATTGAAAATAAAAACAACTTTTTAATGTTCTTTATTTATAAAAAACTGTAACTTAATACAATTAATGTTCACTATAATTATTTAATTATAATATATAAATAATAATAAATAAAAATAATAAAATTAATTAAAATAAAGAACATTAAAAAGTTGTTTTTATTTTTAAGGTAAAAAATAAATTCAGAATAATTACAATTATTTTTATAATGAAACATTGTGAAAAAGCAAATCAATCACCGGTTCACCAGCTTAATAAAAATAATAAAGCAAAGTTTGAAAAAATTCTTAGTTCACATCTCCATAAACAACCATTTAGTTGGCAGGGGGGGGGGCACACTTGACTCTAAATATTTTTGAACGGCCTATCCAACAATACCCCACACCATAACCCGTACACGAGAAAAAAAATATCATCCCCACCTACGTTATTATTTTTTTTTATTGATTTTTTTTCAGCACTTTGTTGGCGTGATTAATACCCTATGACCTATGCCAAATTACAGCTTTCTAGTACTAAGCGTCTCTGAGCTACAGTGGCGTCAGACAGACAGACAGGCAGATAGACGGACATGGCGAAACTATAAGCGTTCCTTGTTTAATACGGAACCCTAAAAAAATGCTTTCAAACAGCTTACAAATAAATCCACCATATTATGATTACCTATTTATTTCAATATCTAGAAGAAATTTTATATTGAATACATACAAAACGATATTTAATACAAAAAGAGGTGTCAATAGAAATAGGAATTTAGTGTTTGAAATCTAAAATATGAAACGGTTTTATTGTAGAGCTACTTTTAGTTGCGGCTAAAATATTAAAATAAGGTATAACAAATTCCAGTTACAAAGATAAAATACTAAAACAATGGAATAGCGAGCTGTATCAATGTGTGAATGAAAAACTATTTTAGTTTTGTTTCTGTCTAAATGTAGGTATTTTTAATTAAGCTATGACGAAAATAATTTCTAAACTACGTTTTTATTCTTATTCAAATCTCACTGTGTGCTGCACCGGTCGACGTCATCACCGTCATCGTTTTGCGTGGATATAACGTATATTCTCCCCCAAATTGTTTCTTTTTTGTATTTGTGTCATGTTTACCGCAAATAAATGTATTTTCTTTATTTTTTATTTCTTCTTTTTCTTTTGCTTAGCCGAAAAAAAACAAAAGTCACCAAAAGTTTAGCAACCCAAAACTACACAAATTCATCTTTTCACATTTAACATTGTTACTGCCCTTTCGTTTAGCTAGTAGGTATTATTTTCATTCCACAAACACATTATTTATTTCACCTTTCTCTGTTGTAATTTCTACCGACCACAACATATTAAGAATATTCAAGTTTTTCTTCACTCGATCTCTTTACAGTACCCTAAAACGAACACATAACCACAATTATAATATCTTCAACTCGAACAAATTCAAAAATTATTCAACGGCCATCGAACTTAACCGTTTTGATTTAAAAATTCTCTTCCGAATTTAAAAAAAGACCGTTTTAAAAGCTTGTTGGTCTCGCGAGTGTCGTGTCACCGAACAGCGTTTCAAGCGCTGCTTTGCATACAACTATTACCGCTGATTCCTTCGCCTGGTACCCCTTGGGGTTGCCACGATGTTCCACGCTCATCCCTTCTTATCTAGCGATGAAGCGCTATACTTACATTTGCATTCTAAAATTCGCGCTTGTGTATTGGGTGGTGCATTGAGCGTTTATTTGTTTTTATTTTAATTGGATTTGTGGATGGCAATTGTTGTCCTATGAACTACAGACAAGTGGTGGCTGTTGTTATGTGTAAACTTTTCCGATAAAATCGGTCATAAAATATTGAAAATTAAAACGAAAGCAGAGGTAGTTTGTATTTTTTGTCCATAATTTTCTTCATGTATGGAATGAATTTTATCAACGTGGAAATGACTTTCACCATGTATTTTTACTCGACAATTTCCCGAAACATGTTTTTGTATTTTTTTTTTATGGAAGCGCCTGCCTACGAATTACCAAAACTAAAAAGTACAGTCAGCCACAAAAATGCCTTAAACACGAAACCCCATTTCGGGTGTCCGGATAAAAAATGTAATCCTGGCAAAAGTGGGAAATTCACATGACCGCAATGCGACACGGCAGCACGCTCAGTTTGCTACATTAATAACTGTACTGTTATTTGTTTGCGTCCATTTTGCGGGTCAGCAGTACTCCTAAGTATTTTTGCACTGTATGATCCTGCCGCGGAATTAAATTAATTGGCTAATGAAAGGAAAAAAATCCTGGTTGGGATGTTTGTATAGGTACTTAATTTGTTACACAGAGTTTGTATAGAAAGCGATTAAATCAGAATAATAGAATATTCAATTCCAAAAATATATTTTATCTATAGAAGTAACTTTATCAAAGTTTCGACCTTGTGGTCTGATGTTTATGGTAAGACTCATATACACGATCGTGAGACGCACGCTGCGTGTGGCGTGTAGATTACTGTTAATGTTAAATGTAAACGTTCATTATATTTTAAGAACGCAATGCGCTCGTTAGAACAAAGCTTTATATTCTTTACTTACACCTGAATTAGTTTTTTCCTAATCACGAAAATTCACGCCACCAGTTGGCGCCACTTTGACAAGAGGTCTTCCATTTCGACATTGAACATAAAATATATGATGACATTCATCATTCATTCGTTCATCATTTAGTCACGACTATAGAAAAATTTTAGCGCTTTGACACTTTTGACAGGTGCCTGGACCTGACGTCTTAGCCCCTGAGATTCAGGTCCCAACCTAGTTCAGGGATAGGCTCAATACTCTGTGCACCTCATTATAACCACCACAGAAAAAAAACAATTGATTAATAATTTTCATGTACCTACTAAATTGTATATTTTTATTTTTTACTGTTGAGAAATAAACATGTTTTTTTTTTTATACTTTCAGTCAGTACCTTATACATAAAAACCAACATAATATTCGATTGAACGTTATATGTTTTGTAATTAAAAGAATCCACGTCAGTGGTTTGAAAGCTTCCCCGAATAATATCATATTTTAGCGTACATTGTTGAAACTATACTTTATCACGCGATCATTTGATAGGGATTTGAATGCATATTTGTGTACTTTTGAATAAATCCCAAATGTGCTGAATCAGCGTGAATTTGGGCTATTTGATGCTATCGTTTAGTTCGTATTGTTTGTTTATTAGTCTGCATGGTAATAATAAGTATTGACTGAAATTAATTTCTAATATTGTTACTCGTTTGGCTAAATTACAGTCGCGTGAATTAGTAAATTTATGTGGCGGCGCTTGCTGCGATCTATCTTTGGAAGATTACCATTCTTAACACATCGAGGCTCTTCGGTGCCTTAAAGAGCACGTAAAACTGTCATGTCAGATTTTGATAAAAATTACCTGTAATTTATGTTTATTAACCGAAAATATTAAACTGAAAAGTCTGACATAAATAATAATAATCAACCTATAATGTTCCCACTGCTGCGACACAGGCCTCCTCTCTGTGAGAGCGAGTGGGCTGTAATCCACCACGCGGGCCCAGTGCGGTTTGGTAGATGTCACATGTCTTCGAATTTTTGGTTCTAGGACATGCCGGTTTTCTCACAATGTTTTCCTTCACCGTTTTGAGAGCAGTAGTGATGAAATAATTTACACAAAGTAAAGCGCCTGTCTGGGTACGAACCTACGACCTACACTACTCGTAAGTCGCGGCCGTTACCTCTGGGCCACCACTGTTCTCTAAAGTCTGACATAAAAAATATGATTTTACAAAGCCACTTCTTCTTCTTAGCGTATCGATGGCAGAAAGTTAATACAATATGTTTGGCCCAAAATTCAATAAAAAAGCCACTGCCAAACTTAAAAAAAATACAGTATACAAATTCCTTAGCTCCCGAATCAGCCAGCCATTGTCCGTTCCACCACAGTCTACCAACAATATCGTCTGAACTTTCTTACACTTCATAAAAAGCTTATCTAAGGCCCACACCTCATTGGTGGGCGGCAGCGGCGGCAAGAACGGAATTATTTCGCACGCCGCATATCCAAGATGGCCGCCGCGCTGTACTCGTAAGTTTTAAGGAGTTGGTTTTACACTGACGTGACACGTTGGTCGGACGTCGTTCATCAGCATATAAGTGGGGTAATGGACTTAATTTACAAGTCATAAGAAGTTAGTCCGCGTTGCTTGGTAGGTAAATATGTTTTGGCGTGTGACATGACAGGGCGGCGTTTCATTAGTTTGTTGTGTGTTGGTAGATAGAATTTTGCATGAGGAAGGACTTTTTTAATCCTGTAAAGAGAGAACACTGTAGGTTTTACAAAGTTATTTAACTATACCAATTGGTATACTGTGGATTGTAATCAGCTGCATCTTAAAAGAGATGTTTTTATTTATTGTTTTATTTAACAGTTTGTGTATACACATATAAACATACAAGAAGAAAGGAACAGAAAAATACGTACAAAGGTGATGATTATTTCTGAAAAAATGTCTTCCAGCATACCTGATAGGAAAGTAGATAAAGAGATGTAGACAACGTGTGTAAGAGCAGAAGTGAAAACAAAATACATAAAATAAAAAAAAAATATTAATTAATTTAAATATAAACATGTATATGAGAATATACTTATACTCGTAAGAATGTAACATTATTTATTACATAAACTAAAATACACTTAAGAACTTTTTTTATAATCACACAAACCCAGCAACTACCTACTTTACTATCTCAGACGCCCGCAATACAAGTTAACAAAAGTTATCTTTTGGCTCGCCCATAAGAAACTTGAGCATTTCCGTGGGTCCGCGTTAAGTGAAAAAAAGAAGATAAAAAAAAACTCGTCAAAAGTGGGAAAGTTTGGCGAAGTGCTCGCGGAGACAGCCGTAATTATCGTCGCTGACTGTACTATTGTCATGGTGCCGTAATTCACTAAAAAAGTTTAAAAGAAAATTGTTAAATAACTGCGTTAAGTTATTCGTTTTTCGGTTAATTATGAATGAAGATACATTTTTGGAGACTGTTTTTTTTTTGTTGTTGGGCTGTATCAAAACAATATTTTAAGACGCATGCTTTATACATATACATACATAAACTCACCCCTTCTTCTCATGTGGGTAGGCAGCAACTACAGAACGCTACCTGCCACGATCCTTACATATCGACGGTTAAAAAGTAATAACGCAAAAGCGACATTTTGGTCGAAAATGAGTCATGAATGCCATCCTACTTAAAAATAGAGATTACGTAGGATGGCATTCACAACTCATTTTCCACCAAACTGTCGCTTATTACCTTTTAACCGTCGATACACACAAACACATTCCCATACACCTATATGTACATGTTTTTGCTTTTCTTACGTTTATACATCTGGTCATACACCTTTCTGAAAAATCTCACAAATAAGGTCACTATAAATGTCCGGGCGTCCCGATCCAGCGTTTTCACTCACATCTGCATTGTAAATACCTTTTGTTAGTGGCCTTTCATTCATCCTCTCAACGTGACCTAACCATCGAAGCATACTCTTTTCAATTACGCTTATGTTTTGCATTATACGGTGACCAAGTTTACACACGTTGTTGCCCATTTCTGGTAACACTGTTCCTTGTTAATTTCAAAATGTAGTCATTGTTTTGCTTAACTTCAACGACGCAGGGATATTTTAGCAATAGGGTCTTACACCCATTCTTGAAGTGTCTTAATTAAATTCTATAGTGCTAATATGCCCCAAAAAATAAAAAATAAATTATTCAATCGATAAGTGCCATAACATGCATTAAAAATTTACATTTTCAAATTTCGCGCGTAGTTTGACGAAAACGCTGGACGCAGTGGATGCCATGTTGCTCTGTGGTCATGACGTCACTTGGCTATGTAAAGAAATGCGTTGACAGTTGACTCGTTTTAGTTTACACAGCCGTATGACGTAATAACATGGCGGCTACTATTTCATGGTGTTTTTTAGCAGATTAGAAAAACTGAAAACGTTGAATTGAATTTTAAAACTTACTTTGTTATTTTATGAAATAAAACTAACATTTTCCAACTCCTTTTTGCCTAAACTATCTCAATAATATATTTATAGATTTTTTCTCGTATATAGTAAAATACCCATTTGACGGTTTTAGCTCGCAGCTCGCACAAAGGCCTCTCGCTACACAAGGTACTCTATTTTCTGCATCCAGTTCACCCCAGGTACATTTTGCATCTTCAGGTGATTATAGTGTTTTCCCACAGTTCTCGCTCTAGAATTCAGGACTACTTAAAGTTTTCAGTCTTTAGTTGGACTTGGACAAACACAGTAATCAATATTATCCAAATAGCTACCGAGTATCACATTAAAAGCACAAAATCTAATCAATTTTTAATATGAACAAACAATACGCCAGAAAATTCTCAACAGACAGTGTCTTTGAATCGAAGGCCTGAAGGGAATAATGAACATCGGCGGACAAAAGCCTTCGGGATGAAAAGGAGCCTATGTATTGGTATTCAATACAGAGGTAATAATAAAAAATAAATAATAAAGAGAAATTATATGAGAGTATTATTGAAGGACATGGTTCTGGGAAAGAATTAATTAGGGTGGGCTAATATTGAAAAGAAAATGTTTTGGTCATTAATTAATTTATGGAATATTGTAACGTGATTAAAGGCAAAAAGTTGAATGGATTGTTAGATAAAACATTCCAGTAGGATTTCAGCTGGTACTGGTTGAACCACTTACTGAAAATCGTATTCACAGGCTATCAATAGCTGTTGGCAGTCGCAGCGCAGAGACGCTTATTGTCCTTAAGAATAACAAATATTTAATTAGTAGCGACGACTCACATCAGGGGGGTAACCATCACCTCTTATAGCAGTATTATTATAATATTACTTCATAGTGGGAAAGTGATGGAGCTATACAAGACGTATAGCTCCATCTCTTTCTCACACTGAAGTAATATTGAAGTAATACTGCTATAAGAGGTGATGGTTACCCCCCTGTACATCGGAAGATATTATTATGAAAAAATAAAATGATAATTCATTGCCTATTCTACTAGTATACATTTTCGATGGAACGCAACGTCAATAAAAGCTAGTGTATTTTTTTTATATCCAGAGAGTTATTTTGTACCAGAATAGAATACTCTTTATTATGTACATCTTAAAAATTACAGATATAAATGTAGAAATTTTACATAGGGTGACACAATGGGCGGTCTTATCGCTAAAAGCGATCTTTTAAACACAACATTTGGATGGATTAGGGGGGAAAGGAGAGACAATACTGCATGTAGTCTGTGGTATACGATTTACATATATACAATAAATACATTCATACATACATAAAACATATTAAAATTATCCATATCTTATCAGCTCCTTATTTCGCGACACACTCTTATAATTTAAGGTTAGGTATTCTAGTAAAAACATTGACACTAACTTCCACGAAATTAAAACCCCAAAATAAGTGGACTAACGAATAAAATTAACACATTTAACACTTCCCAACTTTATTTCGCCCACTTTTTACGGAGGCTCGCGTGTCCATGTGTTTTACCCTAGAAGGTAGTTACAAAAAGCCTTTCATATTATACCGGGGTTCTGACCCGGGTAATTACCCAAAGAGGCAGGGACCCAGCACGTAACATGCTCAAATCTCATATTATTAAAGTGGAGTTGGGCACGAAAATATTTTTTGTCGACTAAGTTATATTTCAGGAAGGATTTAGTTTAGAAATATGTGGCCAGTGTGAATGGGTGAGGATTTAGAAATGATTTAGGATTTTGTAGATTAGCGGTTTTTGTATACGAGGGCGGGATCAGTTGTCGTGCCGATGTTATGCTATGCTTCTTTAGTTATAAAAGTTTAAACAGTCTTTTAATAATAATAATAATAATAATTATTATTATTATTTATTTTAATAACATACATTACAACCATTGTGAAGCCCTGACTCCAGAGCTAGAATAGAGCTATAATTAAGCAATAGGTTTATATAAATACATACGTATATAGACGCTCGCCTTCTTCCCAGGGGGTAGGCAAAAACTACAGAATGCCACCTGCTACGATTCTTACATACTCCTTTTTAGGGTTCCGTGGTAAACAAGGAACCCTTACAGTTTCGCCATGGCCGTCTGTCTGTCTGTCTGTCCCCGCTCAAAAACGCTTAGTACTAGAAAGCTGTAATTTGGCATAGGTATACATTTTAATCACGCCGACAAAATGCACAAATAATATCTAGAAAAAAAAAATGTAGTGTACCTCCCTAGCACGTAATGTGGAGATGATTTTTTTTTTTCTCATCTACCCCATGGTGTGGGGTATCGTTAGATAAGTCGTCTAAAATATTGCGGGACTGTGAACACTACTTTTCGATTCGAGGATCCACTTGCGTAATATTAAGCATTAAAGTGCAAATTTTTGTTAGAGTCAAGTGTCCCCCCCCCCCTGCCATCTAAATGGTTGTAAATGGAGATGTGAAAAAAATCATGGCAATAGTACATACAATGAAATTAAATGGAAAACTATTACAGCTAAGTGGGCTTTACAAGTTAACGTGGTATAGTCGACCAAATTTGCGGTTGGAGAATTGACCGTGCCATATACCTATCGATGTATGGGAGAACATGTTTTTCAACTATAATGTTAAGTTTGTTTTTGGAATAAATTCACCCCAACTTCCCAACCACGAAACTCTTCATTGTGCGTGGTCTGACACGCACTTGGCCGGTTTTTGCTTCGTTTACGTTCATACATCAGAGGCCTTAGTGTGAGTTTTTTTGACTCACGTTCGAACGCGTTCGATTGCGAGCACGTTAGAATTTAGTATGGGAATTTAGTCATAGTGCCACCTGGTGGTCACTTGTAGAACCTAATTTCCCATACTAAATTCTAACGCGCTCGCAATCGAACGCGTTCGAACGTGAGTCAAAAAAACTCACACTAAGGCCTCTGGTCATACACGCACGCCGGTTGAGAAAACTACGCACCGGACATTTTTGAAGCGCATCACTAATAAAGTCACTATATGTCCTTCTAGGGCGTCCCTCCCGGCGTTTTCATTGACAATACAATAATCATAATATCATAATTAAACAATGCCCCACAAAAGCATTTTTAATATTGGGGCCTTAAGTCCCAGGCAGTGCCAGCCTTTGGCCAGTGGCACTGGACTTTCAGCCAAAATGATGGTGATGTATGCGACCGTATGAAAGACAGAATGTTCGATGTTCACTATACGCTGTTCATCATGTTAAATTTAGGATTAATTTTGAGTTTTTACCCGACTGCCCCTTTTGAACAGTGGTGGCCCAGTGGTAACGGCCGCGACTTGTAGGGCGTAGGTTCGAACCCGTACAGGCGTTTTACTTTGTGTAACTTGTATTTGTACACAAGTACTGTATTTCATCACCACTGCTCTCAAAACGGTGAAGGAAAACATCTTGAGGAAACCGGCATGTCCTAGAACCACAAATTCGAAGATATGTGACATCTACCAACCCGCACTGGGCCCGCGTGGTGGATTACGGCCCACTCCCTCTCACAGAGAGGAGGCCTGTGTCCCAGCAGTGGGAACATTATAGGCTGATTATGTACCCGACTGCCCCAGAAGGAGGGTAATGTTTGTCGAGAGTATGTATGAATGTATGTATGTCTATTTCTTTGGCAAGCTCTGTAGCCTAAACGGCTTGATAGATTTTAACTTGAGGTGTTGTTAGATTCATTTTCTTTGAAGGAATGATATAGGCTATATCATATTTATATATTGCATCTGTAAATACAAAAAAACGAAGGAGAGGTTTTTTCTAAAATAAATTACAACAATATTGATATCAAATAATAGCTAGTAATGAGCCAATTCCATATGTACATACATATATGTATAATAATATATAAAAAAAACTAAAAGGCTTGAAATAAAACGTATTTATAACAAACAAAAAACCCGACTGCTAAAACACACAATTGAATAGAGAATAACAAGCATTATAAATCTGTAGAATTGTGGTACCTATCGCCTTGCAAAGAAAAGTTACACCCCATTTTTTTTTTTTTTTATTGTTTTGTCCCCGCCTGCGATGCCAAAATTCTGTATGTATATCCCAAAACATAATTAATATGCAGGTGAAAATCAAGTATTATTAGGAGCTACACACGTCGGATACGGCATGTTGTGGCTACTTTGTACTTTGTCCATGCGTCCCATAGCAATCCCAAATTAAAGATGGCTGAAATGTTGCGACAAAAAGCAGTAAACAAAAGCACATCATTTCTTGAGCTTTTTATAAACAAAATGCTTCGTAAACAAATAAATCGTATCGTATAAAAACTTCGCAAACACGAGCTAATCTCGTTTACAAAAGATTAAGCAAGTGTGTATTGATATTAATTCGGCAACACGATTGGGATCCGTGTCGGTTATTCACCTTGAGATCTTAGATTGATACGTGCACGTACGTACTTAAGGATGTAAGTACATAAGTGTTAATGTATTAGGATTTTCTTAAAGGAAGTTTGGTACTTACGAGAGTATTATAAGGTTAAGCTTTTTGTAATAGGTTGTTATTTATACGTGATTTTAGAGAGAGTAGTGAGATACCTCAGAAAAAAAACAAACGATTATTATTAAGAGTAGGTACAGGAAGATGTTTAATTACTAAAAAAAAAAACAGAAATTACAAACACTGTAAACGAAAAAAAAAAACAAACAGTCTTCCAAAAAAACACTACAACATGAAAAATAACTTCTATATCGGAAGTCGGTGTCTTTGATTTTGTATTTTTTGATTTTTTCCACCGACTTCCAAATGTTATTTTTCACTTTGTAGGGTTTTTTTGGAAGTCAGCTGTTTTTTTTTTGTTTGTAAAAGTTTTTGTTTTTCACTTTTTAGTTGTGGTACGTACTTACACCACCCAAATTCGAATACCACTAATTGTTATTTAAATATCAGTGACAAGAAGTTATTATAACATCATCAACATAGTCGTACACTAAGTGGAAAAAATACGTATTATTGAAGCTAACTTAAAAACTACCCAAGCAAAATTAATATGGGACTACCGCGCAAGCTTCCTCTACCAAATGAAAACAAGATTTACGTTAATCGGTCCAGTAATCACGGATAAAACAATAAACATACATAAAAAATACATACAGATGAACATACAACCTCCTCCTTTTGTGAAGTTGGTTAAAAACAGAAACTGAAAAGTTAAGCCATACTGAGGTACGATGAAGATATTTTTACTGGGAATTTATTTGATTAAAACTATTTTTATAACCTATAAGCCGTTATTTTTGGTTAATTGTTTTTTTTAACCTTAAAACCAACCAACAACTCCAATTATGTACTCTACCAAAGTCACAATCTATATCACAAACCATTATCTACCCAATACCCTCGTCAGTTAACATTTATCAATCCTCCGGTATGACTCCTACGTCATCAATCAGCTGTCGGGCGACGGAAGTGACGTCATAGCTGAAAAAATACGTCACCGGTCGTCGCGTATGTGAGCTCTTTATTGTGTCAATTTGTTAAAGAAAGAGACAGTTTTTTGTGAGCGAAATGGAGGTAATTATGAAGGTTTTTCGCTTTTGTAGGGGCTTCTTAGAAGGTTTTGGTGATAGTATAGGAGGATAATACGAGAGGAGTCTTAAGAAAACTTATAAAACCGGCTAAGCGCGTGTCGCACCACGCACAAGAAAGGGTTCCGTAGTTGGGATGAATTTACCCCAAAAACTAACTTAACACTAGTTGAAAAACATGTTCTCCCATACATCGATATACGTCACGGTCAATTCTCGAACTGCAATTGTAAGTTGCTTGACGATTACTCCTAAACTTGTAAAGCCTACTTAGCTCTGATAGTTTGTATTTTAACTTCGTTATATAAGTCAGGGGAGTCGGTATTGAGCCGCTGGAGGATACACACGTTCTAGTCTAGGCTAGTATTCTATTGCCGTGATTTTTTTCACTTAACCAAAAACAACCGTTTTGCTGGCACTTAACTGACAAAAATTTTCACTTTAAAGCTTAATATTTCGTAAACGGATCCCTAAATCAAAAAATGGTTTTTACACACTCGCAATATTTTTAAACGACCTTTCCAACGATACCCCAAAATGCAAAATACAAGAAAAAAAAATCGTTCCCATATTAAGCGTGGTAGCGGTACCCTAAAAAAATAATATTTCAAGATTTTATTTTTCAACTTTATCGGCGTGATAAATATATATAGCCATGCCAAATTACAGCTTTCTAGTACTAAGACTCTCTGAGCTAAGCCGCGGACAGACAGACAAACAGATGGGCATGGCAAAACTATAAGAGTTCCTTATTGACTACGGCACCCTAAAAATAACGATTACTTTATAATAAATGCGTAGGTATGTCTTGAAATTACTAGCTTACAATAATAACAATATGATGTGGAGTCAGGGAAATTAATTGAAAAACAAATTGACTATATGTAATCAAGTCACAACTGTCATTCTTTGTATGAAATGGCTATATTACGGCAAATTGATGTAGGGTGTCCATTTGCTTATCAATTAATATCTCTGACTACGAATACGTAGGGTGAGCGAGGTAATGTGTGATAAAAATGAAATGCGCTGTACGTGGCATGTAAACATATAATTTTTAAATAAAAATAAATAATAATTTGGTCATACATAATCAGCCTATAATGTTCCCACTGCTGGGACACAGGCCTCCTCTCTGTGAGATGGAGGGAGTGGGCCGTAATCCACCACGCGGGCCCAGTGCGGGTTGGTAGATGTCACATGTCTTCGAATTTTTTGGTTCTAAGACATGCCGGTTTCCTCACGATGTTTTCCTTCACCGTTTTGAGAGCAGTGGTGATGAAATAATTTACACAAAGTAAAGCGCGCCTGTCCGGGTTCGAACCTACGACCTACAACTCGTAAGTCGCGACCGTTACCACTGGGCCACCACTGCACAATTTGGTCATTAAAAATAAAATATCATATTATACGGGTATGACGGTGCTAAGTTAGGTGATAAGAAATTACCTATGTAGTTGGATGATTGCTATCAAATCCCCTTAGGGGCGTTCAAGACGCCAATATAACCTGAGATTATACAGATCGTAAGTAATTGACAAAAAAAATAATTTTACGATGAAGATCACAATAAAAATATGACTGTTAGCCGAAATAGAAGATGAATAAAGAAATTTAAATTTAAAAGGTTATCTGGAATCCGGCCGCAGCAGCCGCAGCTCCAGCTCCAGCAGCTTGACTTTGACAGGCTGAGATGGGACACGCCGCGAGGTCGCGGGTCACGTAATGGTGCTCAGCCTGGGCAGTGGAGATGAGGACCGCTGCGTAGTACCGAGTCACCCAATGATATTCGGCCTGGGCGTGAAAAGATGGGAACCGCCAAAACCGAATCCTAGGTAATTTCCCTAGATCAAAGATAGTGGTTAAAATATGGAACTACCAGCCGGGACTTTACTAGAAATATAAAAAGGGTGAATTACATACCACTTCGTCGTGGGACTTAATTCATGGGACTCTTAGTGAGTCTGTGGGATGGCACACAGGGCTAAACGGCTAAAAAATCGTGAGAAAAATCACATGAGTGAAAAAGCAAATATTAAAATATTCGAAATTAAGAAAAATAGGGAATATGTAAAAAAAAATATAGACATCGAGACATATGGCGATGCCTTTTAACTTTAAATTTGTGTGAAAAAGAAAATATTGGTAAAAAATCTATCAAGAGCACGACCTGGTATCTGATACAACAAGCTAAAATTTTCTGACGTTCAGCGATTGCGTCAAAAATTCAAGAGTTTCCATACTAATATTCAAATGATAGACACATCTGCCAGTAGGAATCTACAAATCAGGTTGATTGTGTGGTTAAAAAAATATTGTAGAATTATTCATTCTACAGTAGGTAACAAGTTTTCAGACTTACTTATAAGTGATCGATAGATGTGGTTTAGATATACAAGACATCATGACAGTTTTTGGTGAGTGTGGGCAAGGGGTGAATAATAGCCTGAAACCACATGGAATTAGTTTCCATAGGTCTCCTTGTAACAGATTTCCCGCACGTAAACCAACGTAACTTACGTTTGGTATGGTTTGTATGGTAGGTCAATACTGTAGGGCTAGGTTCACAGACAGTAGGGTCTTAGGTAACTACTAGGTGCCAGGCTTAATTGTCTGGAACATAGTCACACTGTACGCATTTGGAATAACGGCCGTACTAAGCTGTAAGTCCCGGTGCGTACAGTGTACTATACATGCAAACGCAGACTGCATAAATGTAAGGCAATAAATCATTGTTTTCGTTTCGTTACAAGATTTTATTTGTTGTAGACCGAATAAAACATACCTTTCCACAAATAGATACCGACAACCAATACCAGAATTTTGGAGTATCTAACAAGAATATTTTATACATTCTCATTCCTTTCATTCACAGAAAACATGTAAATTCTCTTAGTGAATATGTAAGAAAAACTAGACCTTTTTGAAGATGGATCATAAACCAGTTCGTATTCAGAGAGAGCGTCCTCACTAGAAAATATTCCGGCTTTTGACTTCCAAGTGCTTCAGAGATGGTTGGGTAGCTCCCACTTATATTACAACTAAAATGTTGAATATTATTATGATAGGACGAATTGGTTAAGAGTACTTAAGACCTTCCAATAATTGTGCTGAATGGCAGCAGAGAATTTTTAAAGATAGAAATGGAAATATAATAAGTACTTCAAGCAAAAAATAATTTTATTGTCTCCGCGACACAGGGAATACAAGTTTTTAGGTATGTTATTTTTACTGACTTCATAGTAGGTACAGTGTTTCTATTTTCTTAATGTCTCTCGGCAAACTTCGTGTTTCAGTCATCGGATTTCTATCAGTTGCCCTTTGCGACTGATAAAAAATTCAGAAGTACTTAGTTCTGAATTCAAATTATTATACACGACGAATCTAATAATTGCTGGACGTATAAATTAGCATTCGTCTGTATTTGATGTGATGATTGCCGAGAGACATTAAGAAAATAGAAGCACTGTACTTATGATAAGTAGTCAAAATAGATTTCTTCTTTTTCCTTTTTAAATGGGCGCAAAAAGGCCATGATTTTAAATTTGTTTTTTATTTTCTTTGATTTTGTCTTAGACTAAAGCCACACTTAAAATACTATTCTACACAAAAAACAAAGCTTTCAAACCAGCAAATTCAAAAGTATCAGAACTATTACTCCACTTTAGTTTTCATTCATATTTGAACCGTCTAAGTTCAAAAACTTAGTACAATGTTGCCACTTAGATCATGGGTAGTTAAAACTTGTACTAGAGTATAATGATATTCTGTCTTGTAGTTCAGAAGTTCAGCTTGTTAGTGGATATCAATATGTGGGTACTTTAATTGACATTTGTGTTCCGTGGAAGCCTCGTGGGAAAACTTGAACTTGAGAAAATCATCCTTAAATGTTCCCGCTACTGAGAATCTCTTTGTGAAAATTAATGGGTCGTAATTAGCAACGCGAGTTCTGTGTGGATTGGTAAATGTCACGTATTTAGAGTTTTTAGTTTTTCGACATGCCAGTTCTTCAGGTTCCTTACCGTTCACCTGCAAACTTTTTTTTTTTTTTGGATGGGAAATCATCAAATAACTTCTCCCGCTCTGGGCGGAGCGGGGGTGTGTCCGACTCTTACTGACTAAAACCCACCCTTATTCCTTCCTGTTGCCTGTGTTGCCAGGGGCCTTACCCTTTAGTACCTTCCCGCGACCCCGGCAGGCATCGGCCCTAGTGGACCCCTACATATGTGCTGACGACATCTCTTTGAGGCGCCCGTGGAATACGACGCGCCGTCGACCCGGGCCTGGTCCTTACCGGACGGTGAGCTACCCATTGCTCACCGTCCGCAAGCCTGCGCCTACGGTGGCTGGAAATCCACCCGGGATTCCCGACGCCCAGAGCGTCTCCTGCGGCGGCTAGGGGCGAGAGGGCGCGAAACTTGCCTTTCCCTCAACTGTCCCGCCTCCTCCTTCGCGAGCATTACTGCTTCGCAGAAGGAGGTGACGGCTGCCCATGCCCTCTCGCTCCATACCATGGCCTGAACCAGGGCCGGACGCGAGAGATCTCTGCCACCGATCGCCTCCACGAGGACACGGCGGTGCTCTGTCCAAGCCGGGCAGACCTCCACCGTATGCTCCACCGTGTCCTCCGGGCGATCCACACAGTGGTGACACCCGGGCGTTTCCTCCCGCCTTATCCGACACAGGAACCTCCCGAAGCTACCGTGTCCGGTGAGGACCTGCATCAGGCGGAAAGTGAGGACGCCGTGGCGTCCCTCTAGCCACTCCTCAAAGAGGGGTCTTATCGCCGCAATCGTGGCGTGCCCAGCACTGGGTTGTGACAACCGTACTCTCCATGTCGCCATGAGATCCCGCCGGAGCTCCGTCCGCTGAACCGCGATTTGTCGCGGCCGCGGAGTTATCGCGCACGTATGGGAGTGGCGGAGCGCCACTCCCATACGTGCGCGAGGCCTTTTGCCTCCAGATCCCATGGCAGCAATCTGGCAAGGAGGCTCGCTACCTCACAGGAGACCGTGCGGTATCCCCGGACCATCCGGATGGCCATGACCCTTTGAGCCGCGCTCAACCGGCGGGCTGGCCGCAGCGCCAGAGAGCGCGCCCATACAGGAGCCCCGTAGAGGGCCATGGACCGCACGACCCCCGCGTAGAGCCTCCGGCAGGAGGCGTTTGGACCCCTAGATTGGGCAGGAGCCGCTTCAATGCAGCGCCCGCCCGCTCCAGTTTGGGAGCCAAACGTCTGAAATGCTCCACGAAGTTCCACCGGCTGTCGAGGACGGGTCCCAGGTACTTCATCATCGACTCGACGCCGATGGAAACCCCTCCTACCGTTATTTGGGACCCCAATGGTGGCGCGCTCCGAGGACCATGAAAACACATGGCCTCGGACTTGTGCAGGGCCACCTCGAGCCCCAATTGCCGGATCCTTTCGACGATTGTCGCAACTCCGCGTGCCGCTACTTCGGCCGCTGCCTGGTGCGACCTCCCCTGCGCCAGGACCAACGTGTCGTCAGCGTAGCACACTACGCTGACGCTGCTAGGGAGGTCGGCGCGCAGCACCCAGTCGTATCCGATGCCCTACAGATGCGGCCCCAGGACCGATCCCTGTGGGACACCGCACCTAATGATGCATATTTTTAAAATAATTGAGCCTCTTTTACACTCTCTGGCCATTTCCCGCAGTTGGTCGCAGTAGCTTAGCTAGGCTACCTGACCAAACGGGATAGGTTAGATTAGAACTGTGATCAAACAGTAGCAAGTAGCAGTTAGTATTTTTAAAACCCAGAATAGGAATTAGTCGATGTTCGCAAAAAGAGGCGCAATCATTATATTAGAACCTACCTATTTCAATTCGCACAGAATTTGTTGCCAATACTCTCAAACCAATTTCTCCAATTAATTTCACATGTCGCACTGAATATGTTCATTTGAGATAATCATATAAATCCTAAGATTGTGGCGAATAAATCTGCCAGTAGCCAGACGAGTTTGCCAGTGGCCGCCATATTGGATACTATATATAATTCTGTTGATCACATTAGAGGGCAATTCGTTCTTGGAGGAGTATATAATGTAGGTGACCTTAAAAATGTCTGAGTAAATGCTTTGATTTGATCTGTTTGAGGTCTATTGGGAGTCGAAAAAGGTTTCTTAGGCCCAACCTCTAAAACATGTGGATTATGCATCTCAATTGTAATCTGACTGATTTGATATTTATCTTTGCTCTTAAGTTTTAAATTTTGATTTATGACTAGACATCAGTAGGTACTTATTTTAAAGTTGGTTTGGTCCTTTTATAAAGATTATTTAACTACTAGCTTTTGCCCGCGGTTTTGCCTGCGTGGATGTCGGAAAATATCCCAAGGGAGTGTAATACCGGGATTATAAGTCGTGGATGTCGGAAAACATCCCAAGGGAGCGTACTATCGAGATTAAAAGTACCCTATATGATAATTTAGGTTATAAACTATCTGTGTGCCAAATTGAATCCAAATGCTTTCAGCCGTTTATGCGCCAATCCGTAACATACATCTAAACAAATAAACAAACATTCTTCGTTACTATTTTATTACCTATAATAACATACATACATACGAGTACATACAGTGGCGTGCCTAGGGTTTCAAAATAACGCAAGCCGATTAAATAAATATACAATTTTAACCGATTTCAAAAAGAAAGTTCAGTTTTCGACTGAGTATGTAGGTACCTACGTATCTACGTATGTATCATCGCAATTTTCTCATAAACTACTGGTTAGGTACAATAAATTCTCTATCGAGCATTTTAGTAAGGCATGCCGGCCGGGCTTTTGGGCTTATATGAAGGTACCGCCACTGCATACATAATTGTGTATGTATTTATATTTTAAATAACACTTTAATTTGTAATATTCTAGCGTATGTTAGTATATTCCCACATTATTTTTTTGTGAATCGTTTTGAATATGTATATATTCTATTTTCTCTTCTACTCTTACACACGGTGTCTACATCTCTTTGTCTACTTTCCTATCGCAGGGATGCTGGAAGAGATTTCTTTAGAAATAAGCATCACCTTTGTGCGTATTTTTCTATTCTTTTCTTCTTGTCTGTTTCTTTAGGTGTGTTAAATAAAAAAATAATTATGTATAGATATCGGTATTTTAGAAAAGTAGTAGCTGTTTTATTTTTTTTTGTTTAAAGTTTATACAAAACAGATACTAAAAACCAAGTTATTTTGTTCAAATTTTACATAAAATATTTTTTCTTTTAATATGCAGACACCATACTTTTCGAAGACCCGCCACGTTGCAAAAAGAAAAGTCCTGCAATATTAACACGAATCAAACACGGAAACAGAACTCTGCTTATACCAATAAACATTTATGACAATATAACATTAAAATTAATGATGAAACATAACATTGTGTCACATGTAAATATCTCGCAAAAATATTTGCGACGTGGCTTCATTGCTTACATACTGAAACTTTTGCGAAAAACGCATCCGTGTTGAAACTTCTGTTTCGTCAACATTATGTCATTCTAGTCTGTTACCAGATACTGGGTCCGTTGTTGAGGTCAGATAGGCAGTCGCTCCATGTGAAATACTGGTATTCAGCTGCATCTCGGTAAGCTAGGCAGATTTTGAACAATAGAAACAAATTACTTTTCTGCAAACCCAGATTGTAGATAATCGTAACTTTATTTCGAAAATGATGCCTGGTATAAGGCTTCATTAGTCCGTTTAGCAGAGCTGCAATATCGCGTACGTCACGTCATGACAATGACGTAATTCTAGCTTGATCAGGGATACTATGATAAGACCTCTATAGTAGTACAAACATCAAAATATTAAAGCCTCCATTATGGTCACGACATTGGCAGATTTTGTATCAAAATTGTAACAGCGCCAGGTGAGTATTTTTGGAACTAAACAAGTCAGTAAATATTTTCGAAAGTTTGTTACTAATGATTCCTCATTAGTAACAAACTTCTCGTATATTTAAATATAGTTTATGCTTGGTAGGTGTATAAAAAGATGACGAACAAAAGCAGAAAAATAACGAATAAAGTATCCCCAAATTAATAGAAAGAAAGAAAAGAAAGAAAAAAGAAGAATAGGTTTTCTACTTTTCTTGTTCTCATGACACATTTTCTTGGTAACTTTTCTGTATTTTTTCATTTCGTACGAAGGCTGTTCTCCAATTTCGTCCTACTTTCCTGCTTCGATAATTCAAGGCCCTTTGTTCAGGACTACTTCGAGGCAAAGAGCAACAAATTAATTTGCAACATAAAGGGATTGACAATAAAATGAGACTGTATCGTAAAAAGCGCTGTATAAGAAACTTATGCGTATTTACTCAAAAACTTTTCTAGTACAACGTGTCGGCTGAACTCTACCAAAGGCTTTTGTAGAGACGACCGAATTTGGCCGACTGTTACACCGTATCGAGACTTCGAGAGCGCGTAACAACTAGCTTCTCTCAGTATGAAGGTACGAATTTCACTTGTGTTTAGGTATTTAAAAAAAAACATTGTTAGACTTATCAAAAGAACGTTTACAAATACATATGTCGCTACAAAGGTTATTCTGTTTTTGGAGACAACACAAACTTATAAAATATTGCGAATAATAATTATGTATGAAACAATAAAAACACTGCTTGGTGGCTGACAAATTAAAATAAGCATTTTTGTTAGTAATTATAATTAAGACTAACCGTTGATTGCTATTCAAAAAGTTAGACTACAAAATAACTAAACTCAATTTACCTTCTAAATAAAAACAAGCTAATTTAAATCCTATTATACGATATTTTACTCAGACTGAATTGCGAACTAACAACATTTTTATCCGAATTTAGATGTAAGATTGAAACAACAATGGGTCTTTGATATCACGTTGCAGGAAGACTTTGATTCTTAATTAAACACAGCTTCTATCACGCTTCAAAAAAATTCATTTTAACTTTTTAAACCTTCCTCAATAACTGAACATTCATCATCATCTGCCTGCTTTTTCCCAACTATGTTGAGGTCGGCTTCCAGTCTTACCGCATACAGCTGAATACCAGTATTTCCCATGGAGCGACTGCCTATCTGACCTCCACAACCCAGTTACTGGGTAACACGATACCCCTTGGTAAGACTGGTTGCCAGACTTTCGAGCTTCTGACGACTCGTAACGACTGTCAAAGATCTACAAATAACAGTCGGGACCAACGGCTTAACGTGCTTTCCGAGGCATTCCGGGATCTTGGCATATAAAGATGGTAACCCATCCACGGACCAACCGCGGCAAGCGTAGCTTAACCTGATCGATCAACCCGTGCGGCTGTTATTATTATCAGTAATTGAACATTAACTTAACCAAATCACTTCACCAACAACTTACGTTCCGGTGTGACACTCGTCCCGAACTTGGGCGCGCACTTTATAAAGGCAGTCGACATGTTTATGAGTAAAGTTTCCAGCTGAAGACTACTATCTGTTACTGAGAGACTTGACACTTCTACTGAGAATGGACCGACTTGGAATATTGTCGTATTCCAACCGTGATAGATTATGGGAAGGTGTATTGAGAGAGCCTAGTCTGCATTTATGTAGGATGTAATGTTCCTGAGGAGGAGAGCAGTGTAGGTCATAGGTTCAAAACCAGGCAGGCGCTTTACTTTGTGTAAATTATTTCACCACCACTGCTCTCAAAACGGTGAGGGAAAATATCGTGAGGAAACCGGCATGTCCTAGAACCAAAAATTCGAAGACATGTGACATCTACCAACCCGCACTGGGCCCGCTTTGTGCATTACGGCCCAATCCCTCTCACAGAGAGGAGGCCTGTGTCGCAGCAGTGGGAACATTATAGGCTGATTATGTGGTGTTCTTAGAAGCGGCGGCGGCGCTGAAGTCTATCTGTACCGCCAAAAATAATATAAACGATTCCTTGAGTAGAGTTTTACCCACTGCCGTATTACAAGTAGGTATAAAGAAATTATGAAGTTTAAATATCAAATAGCAATCAATTGGTTGTGGTTGTGGAGCAGGACTAGCAACGAGCCAAGCATTTTTATCAGCGATGTAACCCCCAACTTATTATATGCCTGACTGCATAGTGTGCGTTTTATACAAGATTTGAATTTCATCTGATTCAGTTGAAGTATGTGGGGAGGAATTTTATTGTAACATTTTAAACAGTACCCCATGAAAGATGAGTCTTCTTTAGCCAGTCTGAAACCTGGTTGAGCTAATAGGTCCCTATTTCTAGTACTATAATCTTTTTGCCCTTTGTGTATGTTTAACTGTGCCTAACTTTTGCAACTGCAAACATTGGCATGATTTATTATTCTGGTACGTTTAATACGCATAGTGTGGTTATTGAACTCACTATAATTAGAAGAATTTTTAGCCTCATTCTAGTTCGCAATAATCATACCAATCAGTGCCAGATTTGCAGTCTTGGACACCCTTGGCCCCAAGCCATATAGTAAATACCAGCCGCCCCTTTCTCAGCACCCATCATATAGACTACATAATGAACTTTACTTTATTGCCAACTTTTATCGAAATCGATTCAGAAATATAGTTAACTATAATATATGCTAGTTGCCGTGCTATATAAAATATTTAATTGTATACTGTAATTGACATAGTGATTATTTTGTTATTTTGTATTTTATATTATTGTTAATGTTAATATTATTTTTTTTTGTGTTATTAATGTAGGAAGACAAAAATTTGATATAATATTTTTTTTTTTAATCTTTGATTATGTCTATTTAAAAAATTGCACGACTAGAAAGTCGAATATAGTGAAACCATATAAAAATTTACCATATAAAATGTACCTATATTCTGGCAAATAAAGAATTCATTCATTCATTCATTCATTCATATTTTCCGAGGTTTCAGGGATAATTGCACATTTAAAATGGTTTTAGGTTTTATTTATGTAACTACAGGTTTATTCTCATACGAGATATGACATAATAAGTGTTTTACAATGTGTTATAAAACTCGTCGGCACTTAAGCGCAGCAAAATCATTAATTAAATCTTCGCATTCCGATTTCCTTAAAAAATCCTTTGCTCCGTCATTGTTGCGCGGCAGCGTGATAGCGTTCACGAAACTCCCGAGCACCAGCGTGAGTTTTTAAAGGCTCGCGCGTATAACAATATTCTGCCTAAATCAGTTATATGTTTAAATAACTTATACGTACAGTTTATATGTACGAAATAATTACTGTACATTGTATTTTATTATACATTACATTATACATATCTATATTTTGTACATAAAATCTATGGTTATTGTTATACGATGCGGTGCAGTACGGCCCGCCATAATATGCTGTTTAGGTACTTTCGAGTTATTTCTTGATATCATCAGTGATTTTTTTGTCACGATTGGCCGCCCCTAATATCTGGCCTACTGGGCCTTAGGGCAAATCCACCACTGATACCAATACATGGTTAACTCGTACTGTACTTAATCAACAATAGTTTGCATTTTTATAAATCCTTCAGTGTTTAGACTGTCATTATTACTATATTGTGGAAATTTTAAATTATGAGATAAAACAAAAGAGTATGCTTAGATGGTTTGGTCACGTTGAGAGGATGAATGAAAACCGACTAACAAAACGTTTTTACAAGGTAGATGTGAGTGGAAACGCCGGAAAGGTTGACCTAGGAGGTCATAGTGAACTTATTGGTGATGTTCTACAGAAAGGTCAGGTCCGTAGTACTCGTATGGACTTAAAAGAGGCAAAAAGAGTATGCAAGGATCGTAGCAGATGGTGTTCTGTAGTTTTTGCTTACCCCCATGGGAAGATGGCGTGAGTGTGTGTGTGTGTTTTTTTTTTTAGTTAGATATATATTGTCATATAAAAAGTGGGAGCAGCAGTGTTGGCTCAGTAGGAGCAGTGGTAGCCCAGTGGCAACAGTCGTAGCTTACCGAGTTGTAGGTCGTAGATTCGAATCCTGACAGGCGCTTTACTTAGTGTAGATTATTTCATCACCACTGCTCACAAAACGGTGAAGGAAAACATCGTGAGAAACCGGCATGTCCTAGAACTAAAAATTCCAAGTCATGTGACATCTACCAACCCGCGCTGGGCCCGCGTGGTGGATTAAGGCCCACTCTCTCTCACAGAGAGGAAGCCTGTTTTCAGCAGTGGGAACGTTATAGGCTGATTATGGTACAGAAAAAGCGTCAGTTACCAAAATCAGAAAATAAAATAATCTCACACTTTTCTCACATTCGCAACACAACTAGTAGGAACCAGACGGTATGCAAGGTGTGTACGACCATTTCTAGCCCCAACGACTGGCCATAACGCTTCATGGCATGGCCCCTTTTACGATGTATTGTCCTTTATGGAATACGGACGACCCAGAATGGTACTTCTAAGTGTCGTACCGCGTCCAAGGATTGCAGCAGTACTGTACGTAGTCGTAACTTACACGCATGGTGGTTTAACCTCTTTGGGTCATAAAACCTGTATTATTGAGATGGAACCACTAAACCCAACTTCTGGAAACCCTTAAACTCAAGATTCAATCCGAAAACTTAAAAATTATGGAATCATAATTAAGACATTGATGATGCGATTCAATTTTAGGAACTTGTTTTGATATAAGCAACAATATAGGCTGCTCTCAAAACGGTGAAGGTAATCATCGTGTGGGAACCGGCATGTCCTAGAATCATAAATTCGAAGACATGTGACATCTATCAACCAGCATTGGGCCCGCGTGGTGAATTACGGCCCACTCCCTCTCACAGAGAGGAGGCCTGTGTCTAATTATGATGAACAATGTAGGAGAAATGCAATAAAAGTTTTTACTGCACTGTATTTAATGATGCCATAAAATCAATTTACTTCCAAAAAGATCCACTCATAACCAGAGATCAGATATTCGGATGCATATTTACCTAAAGTCAAATTTTAGCTGTGAAAGTATGGAAGCGGCTTCTTAACATGTTTTTATTTGTAAAAAACAAAAAAACACGGGATGCCAGGAACACCGGGAATGCATAGCTAGTCGGGTGTATAATAAAACACGACTTCAAAATATGTATATGTAGGGTGTAAGAGGAGGGGTGGTGTGTGTTAGCTAAAACAAAAAAAAAAAACACCCGAACGCATGGCAAGCACAGCGACGAATGCAATTATTGTAATTAAATAAACTAAGCGAACTATTTGTCATGGTGGCACTTGCGCATAAGCAGGTATAATTTGCCGTCCCACTCACAAACTCGCAAAATGCCTATCGTCGTTTTCTATTAATATAATGGTGCTAACATAAATACTGTTTTTTTCGCTAAGTATGTGGAGAGGAAAGGAATTTAACAGAATTTCACTAAGCACAATAATTTTTAACTATTTGTTTCAATAGGTAGCTACATCAATTATTCTAAATATATGTAGTTCGTTATCTTATATTAACGTTATTTGCTATTGCAGTTTGGTATTTACCAACCTACTTTACAATATTAGGTAGGTAGATATGCATCCGCTTACATAGTCAGAAAAAACACAAAATTTGTCGATTCCGGAATCGCGGGTTTTTTTTTACTATAGTGCATTCCATATAAGCCAACATTTGAAAGTAAATTATATGTAGTACTGATTATAATACTAATCTGATTCAATAATCAGAAACCTTGTTGATTCCGGAACCGCGGGATTTTTCGATACAAAAGCGCATTCCACATTCGCCAACATCTCAACTTTAGGTGAATATGCATCTGAATATCCGATCTCTACTCATAACTGACTGAATACATATTACACATATTCTAGAAATATTTCCATTTTGCAGTCATGCTGTTCAACCACACCAATTTAACTTGCACAATCTACCTCAGAACAAATGGAGCAAAAAATAAGTCAAATCATTTGTAAATAAATAAACATAACAAATCTTCCTGGAAAA
This sequence comes from Atethmia centrago, assembly GCA_905333075.3. Lineage (NCBI taxonomy): Eukaryota > Metazoa > Arthropoda > Insecta > Lepidoptera > Noctuidae > Atethmia > Atethmia centrago. The sequence continues at coordinate 26,645,528 of HG995380.1, read as the reverse complement.
GGATATGGCGGAATGACCTCGATACCTTTTTACAAGAATGGCCGCCGGAAGCACTGAATAGGGAGCGAAGAGACCGGGGAGAGAATTGGCCAACTGTGACCCTTTGACCTTGGGGGGTAAGATAAAAAGTTCTTTTGAAGGAAATTGGACTGTGTAGTTGGTGAAACTTCACATAATACAGGCTTAATTCTATAGTAATGTTAACTTGATTGTATAAATGTAGGTATATTTCTCGAAGGTATGGACGTAGTAAGTTCATAAAGGTCGAGTTTGTATAGAGAGTTCTAAACTTCAGACTGCTTCTGAGACATTTTTATAGAAAAGCCTAACAAAACTTGTCCATTCTAGAAGTTTGGAAACAGAACTTACTTCACATGCCAAGTTTCTCGGAAATTAGTCGGAGGAGTAATTTTAGCGGAAACAAAACAATTATTTAACAATAATGGGTTAGACGTGGACATCAATCATCATAAATACAATCGACCCAATCCATTGACAACTAAACAACTAAAACTAAGCTGAAAGTTCCGAAATTCTCTTGCATTATAACAACAAGTCCTGAAAGTGTCAACACTCCGGCTACGACAAAGCCATCCTATTAACTACGTTGATAAAGACCAAAATTCTCTTATTGGCTGTAGGTACCTGTCGGAAGGAAAGAGGGTCCCTCTTAAAGGTAGTATTAGGAGTACTCGTAATATGAGATAATAGACAGGTGCAAAAGGTCCACAGGTAAATGAAGTATGGGAATGGAGCGAAGACAGAAATTCTTGGTTCAGTTACGTGTTGGGGCATACTCCCTAGGCACTAAATCCGTAGTTTCGGCAGAAGTTACGGGCGATTCCTACTCCGTATCAAACTGAGAATAAATGAAAACATGCTTTGACAGTTGTCCCTAGACACATTTTAGAGACATTTTTATTTTGTTTTTCGTGATTTGTGGTTTGCCGCATTTTTTAAGAAAGGTTCGTTTCTCAGTTTCATATCTGTCAAAAAAACCTCTAATTTACCTGCATTTTGACAAGTTTTTCCATCAATTGTCGCTGAGTTGTCATTGAAAATTGAATTTGAACGATAATTAACCATCAGATATACAGCCAGGACTATTTATTAGTTTTTAGCACTTTCTTTACACGTGTCAGTATGTGCCAAAATATATCATACTGAAGTTAAAAGATTTTCCAGGCAGCAAGTTGGTAGCTTGATAGAAAGCTGTCCAAGGTGCACTGAACGAACACCTACTCGTAGTACCGTAAGGAGATTAATGTATTTTATTCGAAGTCTATCTCTCTTTTGAATTACAACTGATAACTGTATGGACTTTGTTTCACAACTACTTTGGTCGAGATCTATAAACATTACTTAGCACTTACTTTGGGTAAGCGTTATTTTTGCTACTGTCGCACAAATGTCAAACTACAAGTGCAAGATAAAAAAAGAAAAAATAGTTGGGACAACATTTTTTTTCATGATTGAGACGCTAAGTGGAGTTTCTAGATCTTGGCTTTTATGCAGTGTTTTTACTTGGCTATTGACTCGTCTTGCTTAATCATAAAGACGTCCACTGCTGGACATAGGCCTCCCCCAAGCACCGCCACTTCAACCGGTTCTGTGCTTCCCGCATCCAGCTGATTCCTGCGGCCTTCACAAGGTCCTCGGTCCACCTTGTAGGAAGCCTTCCGCTACGTCTCCAGGTACGCGGTCGCCACTCCAGGACCTTTCTTGCCTAATACAGAGTGGATATTCTGAACCCTTTATTTGCAATAATATGAAAGCGTAATAATATTGAGGTCGCTCGCAAGCTCACTGTTATTCGATGTGTCAAAGGCACACAAAGTATGAAGCTCTTTATTTTTCTGATCTCCTATTTCCTTATAATGGTAGAATCGCAAAATAATTGGGGGTTGAGAGAAATGGAAAGCGTTGGCACACTTGCGGATCGAGTTTTTCTAGTAAAAGAAAAGGATTTTAGACGTTTTGCTCTGCTCTAGACAAAAACAGGGTTAAGGGTTCTTATGTGTTAGGTACTGACGCGATTACGGTTGAAAGTGTTTTTCGCTTCAGAAAGTTTATTTCAGATGCGTAGATCGACCTAACGCCAGAGTCAATTTTCAATGAGCTATTCAAGACTGCCAACGGCGGTTATAAAAAATAAATGTCTTAGTTTTTTCATAGATTTTACGTTTTTTTTTAGCCAGTTCTGGACAGGCCTCCCCTTTTTCCATTCAAACCTCTAATTTTGCAATCCATGGTCATTTTGGCCCCGCAAACATGATCAGGATCGTAGGTACATAAATAGTAGGTAGGTATATAAATTATCATCACAATACTAATAAAATACTATTTTATAGAAGCCCAGAAATAATACTTTCCCCGACATTATTAAACAACAACACACTACTCCACAAACTTCAATTACTTCCAGAATTTCGTCACAATAAAATATTTATAGGCAGCGGCTAAGGCCGGTCACACACGATAGGCTACACATCGCAACGACGCGCGACTTAAGCCGGGATTAAGGCGGTTGCCCACGATCGATGAGGAGGGACGCTGCTAAAATTAACGCGAACCTTGCGGTAGCCTTGTTAAGCAAGGGTGGCTGAGTGAAAATAACTGCAGGCTGAAAAACTGAATGGCCGCATACATAAACTTCCGTCTTCCCATGGGGGTAGGCAGAAACTATAGAACGCCACCTGCTACGCTCCTTACATACTCCTTTTGCTTCGTTTACGTTCAAACATACACGCACGCTGGTTGCGAGTACTACGCACCTGACCTGAAACTGAATGGATTTGACAGAAATTGTTAATAATCCATGGGATTAATTAATTATTACGTTGAAAATGAAAACTGTTTTTACATTAAAAAGAGAATGAATAACAAAATGATTTTCTGAAAAGATTAATTTTGGTTCAAAATTGTTCATTTATTATTTCCACGATTGCACAAACAATCACTACTAACATTCCTTTATATGTCGTTTAGTAACTTTTATTGCATAACTTTCTCGTGAATACAATTATAAGTGCAAAGCATTTGCGTTGCTTCTTCCACTTTAAAACTTGAAAGTGCACCATCTTTGAAAAGTTCTGAGTAAGTTACACATTCTATTTGTCTGTGATTGCTCTTTAGTTTTTCATCTCGACCAACTATCTCTGACATCCCATTGTGTTTTAATTCTTTGCACTTACATCTTTATTTTTTGATTATACACATAATATAATAACAACACGCCTATAATATAATAAGGTTATGTGTATATGTTATAATATAATATATACACATAATATAATAAGGTTAGGCAGAGGTGTACCTATAGTACGACATTTCGCTAGTTATGTTTAAGTCCCATGTAATAGGGGGTGAGCTCATTGCCATCAACTGGGCACTAATCCAGACTTCAGGCTGCTACTCAGAAATACCTGATGGAAAAACCAAAAAACACTTTAGGACCTTATGCTAAGCAGTGGCGATTACGACCACTATTCCAACGAGCTAGAAAAGGTTTTTACTGCACCTAAAATAAAGATAAAATAAAACATTAATAGAAAATTATGCAAACAATCAGTTTTTAGATATGCGTTAGTTTGCTAAAATATTTACCCAGAAAATGTTAATTGAAACCAAATCGGGCGTAAAAACTGTTTTAGAAACAATTAATGTTTTCAATCGTCTATTTAATATTTTTTTCAATAGAGTACATACAAGAGAGAGAGTATAAACTGATCTCGCGTTACATAGGATTTCCGTACAGTGCGAGGTCAGCGTAAACTGGAAAAGTATAGCTTGATGTATAGCCATGTGTAGAAAACAATCAAAAATACTAATATATTTTGTAATCAATTCATTCAAATGAATCATATTTTTAGTTCAATTTTTTAGGCCTTTTTTTTCGGGGAAATGCGATAAAAGGGATACATTGGTGTAAAATCCGTATAAGTGGAAAAACAAATAATATTTTTTTAAACTAGAAAGCAGTTTTATTGATCACTGATTTAAGCAACATAATTTTTAGAATCAGAATCCAAATTTATTTGCTATGAACGCAGGTACAGGTATACAGATACAAAAAAAATCAGGTTATTGGTTTACCCCCACTAAAATTCTATAGATTATAATGCTTGTTTTTCTCTTTTCAGTTATGTATTTTTGCAGTGGGTTTTTTTTGTTTTTTAAATGATTTGTTTTTTTTTTGCAGCTTTTTAGTCTTATATATGGAATTGACTCATTACCAGCCGTTATTTGATATCAATATTGTTGTAATTTATTTTAAAAAACCTTCCCCTCCCTTTTTTTATTTACAGATGCAATATATAAATATTATATAGCCTATGTCACTCCTACAATTCAGACGAATCTAACGACACCTCTTATGTTTAAATTCATCAAGCCGTTTAGGCTACAGAGCGTGCCAAAGAAATAGACATACATACATATGTACATACTCTCGAAAAACATTACCCTCCTTCTGGGGCAGTCGGGTAAAAATAAGATATAAATTAATTAGATTGGCTACAGTCTACCTTCATCTGCCTAGCCTTTTCCCAACTATGTTGGGCTCGGCTTCCAATCATACCGGATACAGCTGAATACCAGTATTTTACATGGAGCGACTGCCTATCTGACCTCCACAACCCACTGGTATTTCTGGGTAACACGATACCACGTTACTGGTTGACTTTCGAGCTTCTGACGACCCGTAGCGACTGTCAAAGATCTACAAATGACAGCCGGGACCAACGGCTTATCGGGCTTTCCTAGGCACGGAGGGGTCTTGGTATGTAAAGATGGTCACCCATCCACGGACCAACCGCGGCAAGCGTAGCTTAACCTGATCGATCGACCCGTGCGGCTGTTATTACTTAGCCACAAGCCCCTCTACCCAGGCTACAGTCTACCTTACGGCGTGCAAATTATAACATAAATTTAAATATTAATACAAAAAAAAAGAAACATAAATTAAACTGAAGTAAATTGATAATATTAAAGTCAGTATAGTCTTACATGGTAAAATTTGCAATTAATTAATATTTCATTTTCATGCAGCATCTCAGTCTGTAGGAAGCCTAATCAGGCACTGGTCTTCACGATATGTTTTCCTGTGGTATCCATAACTCAAGAGCGTTGGGGACCTTACGATGTACGATTATAGCAGGGAGCTTCCGAAATGCGGAGACAAAAACACAATCATTATTCATGTGCCCCCCACTTTCCTTCTCATGCACGTATTTTTATATCTTTAGTAGATATTAGATTGCCGAGAGGTCCGCTAGAAAATTAAACGTTCTTTGATTGTCTTTTCTTGTTATTTGTGTAATGGCTAATGTAATTATTGGTATGTCACTTTGCTTTTTGTTATGGGAGCAGAACAAAATAGCTTATGAGACCGAGTGATGGTGTTTTGGTATAAGGGTTGATTTTCAATTGTTGTCCACGACGCTACTCAAAACTATCAACTCAACCTATAACAGTCCACTGAAGGACATAGGCCTCTCCCAGGCTGCGCCACAACACCCTGTCTTCCGCCTTCCGCTTCCAGTCTGTCCCAGCCACCTTTTTAAGGTCGTCGGTCCATCTACCTGGGGGACGTCCCACACTACGCTTGCCGATACGCAATCTCCACTCCAGGACTCGTCTGCTCCACCGGCCATCAGTCCTTCGACAAATATGGCCAACCCACTGCCACTTCAGATTGCTTACTCTGCAGGCTAATTCCGGTTTTCCGGTAAATCCGGTTCTATTCCGGATAACTTCATTTCTGATCTTATCCTTCAAAAAAACTCCGAGCATAGCCCGCCGCGACTCAAAACTAACCAGTTATAAAGTCAAATTACCAATGAATAGCCAGATTGTCACAGCACTAGTGTTTTAATGATAGCCCATACAAGACGCGACCTGTTAACGTGTTATTAACTAGTTTGTGATTGGTTGTGTTGTGTCGCCATTAAAACACTAGTTCTGTCTACTCACTGCCTGGCTTATTAGAGGTTTACAACGATACTTGAGTAGCATCGTGGAGGATGGGCCTGAAAAACATCACGATTTCATAAATATGCTTAAGGATTTCGTTTTTCAGGTTACATAATAGACAGATAGGGACATCTCTGCCTCACCCCTCGAGCAATACAGACTTAATGTTATATTATTGTATAATAAAGAGAAATGTATTTAAAGATTCAATTATTATTTCAGAACACGACACATGAAAACTGACACTTGCCACAAACTCAAAGCATTTATTTCAATTAAACCATTTACAGGCACTTTTGAATTGTCAAGGAGTCCGTCAGTTAAAAATATGAAGCTAGTTGCCCATTACAAAGCGTAGTAGGTACCTATGGAGAAGAATGGGCAAAAAACTCCGTGGACACACTTTTAAATTATATTGTTACATAAAGATTAGAAATTAGATGCGCCCCGCGGTTTCACCCGCATAAGTTTTGACCCCGTAGGTATATCGGGATAAAAAGATATTCTATGTGTTATTCCTAGTTATAAACTATCTGTGTGCCAAATTTCATCCAAATCCGTTCAGTACTTTTTGCGTGAAAGAGTAACAAATATCCATCCATCCATACTTACAAACTTAACTTAAAAAAAAAACACAATCGACTCAACTGACGAAGCTAAACTTTAGCTTAATTTCACTCAAGTCTATAGAGACACCATAATCTCATAATATGGTATCAACAACATCTGTAAAATCAATTTCGAGAAAATACGATATATGACATAATTTCGCATACAAACAATCTTTAAGTCGTCAAGTAGATACCCAATTAGCAGAGTAATAGGATATACTTAATTAGTGAGAAGGAACCCACATGAAGCCTCTTGAGCGACATTGAGGTCTCAAATGATATTTGATTTGTAAATGTATCACTCGCGATTTCTTCAGTCGCTGAGTATGTAGCATTCCTAATGGTTTGAAGTATGATGATATAATGATTATGGCGTGGTTTTCTTGGAGCGATTTTGTTTGTAATTATTTTATGAGTATACCTATTTATAACATAATAACAATACTTCAAACTTTATTATTCAGGTATGACTGAAATACTCTAACTCAAACTAAAGGGATTTATTTAAATTTTTATTTTATTTTATTTATATTTAATACTAGCTGCGCCCCGCGGTTTAACCCGCATAAGTCTTGATCCCGTGGGAATATCGGGAAGCCTAAATCCTATTTCCTAATCCAGGTCATGGTCTACCCATGTGCCAAGTTTCATCCAAATCCATTCAGCCGTTTTAACGCGAAAGCGTAACAAACAAACTCAATGTTGCATTTATAATATTTTATATTTAATAATGTACCATACATCAATCAGCCTAGAATGTTCCCAATGCTGGGACACAGGCCAACTCTCTGTGAGTGGGTCGTAATCCACCACGCGGGCCGAGTGCGGGTTGGTTTAGGTCACATGACTTCGAATTTTTGGTTCTAGGACATGACAGTTTCCTCACGATGTTTTCCTTTACCGTTTTTGAGAGCAGTGGTGATGAAATAATTTACACGATGTAAAGCGCCTGTCTGGGTCCGAACCTACGACCTACAACTCGTAAGTCGCGCATATTTAATTAATATTGAATATTTTATACAAGTAACAATGAACTCAAATGTGTTTAACAATATTTCTTAACAACCATGTCAGTACACTTAACCTTACACTGCCCCATTGTTATGAGAGTCCCTTTTTTTTTTGTTCCGGGTTGGAAAATCCTCATGGATGTCCTCAACCCTGGGGCGGGCGGAGGGGTCTGTCACACTCTTACTGACTAAAAACCACCCTGGTGTTCCCCTCCTACACTTGCACCGGGGATCATGGAATCTTATGCGACTTCCGCGGTCCCCGGCTGGTGCCGGCCCGCCTTTGCGGGCCATCTCAGCGCTGCGGGGGAATGAGGTGTAAGATTCACGCGACGTCCAAAAGGGGCGCTCATAGAACACCACGAGCCGCCACATCGGGTCCTGTTGTGTGGGGGGCGACGGATATCCCAAAAGCTGAGAATCTTAAAGTTGACAGAGACGAGGTTTCTTGATGCCTAGCGGTTACCTGAGGTCCAAAATGCTGTATCTACAATTTGATGAATCAAAAACCAATATTAAAAGAACATCTCCTTGTCAAAAAACTTGCTTGCTTGCTTTGTTGGGGCTTGTGGCTAAGTAATAACAGCCGCACGGGTCGATCGATCAGGTTAAGCTACGCTTGCCGCAGTTGGTCCGTGGATGGGTGACCATCTTTACATATCAAGACTCCTCCGTGCCTCGGAAAGCACGTTAAGCCTTTGGTCCCGGCTGTCGTTTGTAGATCTTTAAAGGTTGTCATTAAAAGATCGCTTCTAGCGATAAGACCGCCCATTGTGTCACCCTATGTAAAATTTCTACATTTATAGCTGTAATTTTTATGGTGTACATAATAAAGAGTATTCTATCTATCTATCTATCTTTGACAGTCGTTACGGGTCGTCAGAAGTTCGATAGTCAGACAACTAGTCTTACCAAGGGGTATCGTGTTACCCAGTAACTGGGTTGTGGAGGTCAGATAGGCAGTCGCTCCATGTAAAATACTGGTATTCAGCTGTATCCGGTAAGACTGGAAGCCGACCCCAACATAGTTAGGAAAAGGCTCGGCAGATGATGACCTCCTAGTCAAAAACTTAACTATGTTTCTAACCCCGGCAATTTTACAAAAAATTGAAATTTGACCACTTATCAGATTCTAACAAAGTCGACAATGAATAGTTACATGAATAAAATCATTCCATCTTTAACATCACATTAATACACCCACAGACGAGTCCCTCATGACTCGAACAAAACTTATTCTTTTCATAAAAACTAACTGACACTTTTGTAGTTGAAACTCGAAATTTACGACAGAAGTTCTCTTTAGTATCTGTCAAAGTGACTTCGAGCATTGAACAAAATAGATCAGGAAAGTTTGTGGAACTTGTAGCAAGTTTTTTGTTGGAGTGATGCATTACAGTGTAGTTTGATGTGTCGTGTAAGTGGGCCTTAATCGTGATGGACACGGTAAACGGAGGGGGAATGGGTTTCCATTGTTGACAGCTATAAGTTGATTTGGAGAACGAAGGAAAGTGGGCGATAAAGTTGCAATACGTGTGCAAATCAGTGATTGGACTATTATAAAGGCAAGGTAACAGGTTTATGTTAATGTCAACGGTTTTGACACGGTTTTTAGGGTTCTGTCGTCAACAAGGAACCCTTATAGTTCCACCATGTCTGTCTGTCTATCTGTCCACGGCTTAGCTCAGAGACTCTTAGGTCCATATTACAGAGACTCTCTCAAAACTCACTCTCGCTTAAAACTCGTTTAGATCCATTTGATTGGTTAAAACTAGTTTTAAGTAACGCTTGATTTTTGAGTAGTTTTCTGTAACAGCGCTTAGTACTAGGGAGCTGTAATTTGGCATGGGAAAATATATTATTCACGCCGGCAAAGTGAAATCATAATTTTTTTTTGGGTGTTGATCCTACACGTAAAGTGTGGATGTGTTTTTTTGTTTGTCTATTCCATTGTGTGGTAGGTGGAAAGGTCGTTCAGAAATATTGCGAGTGTGTTAAAACCCTTTTTTGTATCAGGCATTCGTTTGCGAAATATTAAGCTTTAAAGTGATAATTTTTGCTGGAGTCAAATGTAGGGGACATTTGACTCCAGCAAAAATGCCCCTGCCAGCTAAATGTTTGTTTTTGGATATGTGCAAAATTCACGGAAATAGCATAAAAATATATCGTAGTTAAATGGAGAACTATCACAGCTAAGTAGGCTTTACAAGTTAACGAGTAATAGTCGACCAACTTACATTTGCAGTGAGAATGTATGGGTGGGCATGTTTTTTTTTCAATTACGATGTTAAGTTTGTTCTTGGGATCAATTCATTCCAGCTACGGAACCCTTCATTGTGCGTGTTCGTCCAACACGCACTTGGCTGGTTTTTTTATTTAGGTTGGAGTTTAGTTTGAATGTTTTTGTTGATATATTGGGTTGTTGATATAATGGCGTGTGTGTGTGAAATATTTTTTGTTTCCTTGTTTTATAATATTAATTACTTTGTATACTAATGATTAGAATAGATACTAATTACAGTGTATTTCTAAAGTGCCTTTTGACGTTCATAAAAGTACCATTTATGTGCTATTTCAGAACAATATTTGACATCGACTTTATAGGCTCACGTTCTTCTAACTAAACAAACAGATGTTTTGCTGGAAAGTTAGTTGCGGCACTTTTTCTTCGCAGCTAAAACAATAGGACTTCCTAGTGTTTTGTGGTCTGTCACTTTTACTATTATTATTAAGAATTTGTCAGTCAAAAGTGACAGTCTGAAGAATAATTTTGTTGTTGAAAACGTGCTGATTCTTAGCCTAACTTGAATGAATAACTTTTGATTATACGTACGCATTTATTTTAGATTAGCTTGACTTATTTTGAACATTAACGGAGCACTTATCCTACCTATCTGAATACATTGGGTTTCAGGTACCTAATGAAGTATTAAATAAGTCTTCCTCATTTATTAATTCAGCTCTTTTTAAGCTGTATTCTTTCCTAAAAACACTTTTTCGCGCAAAAAGAACTCTTTCAAAAACTTTGTAGTGACGTAATTAAAATTGCTAAAAACGAACGTCGAACAAAACATGGCGCTGGCGTGGAAAGAGCGGGAAAAACAATAAAATGGCGTGCGTCGGGATGGGCCCAATTTGGGATTCGACTATCAGGCACAGTTCTAACGGGTTGGGTTAGGGCTCCAGTGGGTGGTGGAAGCGGAATACTGGCTATTGTATTTTTTTCTGAAAACAAATTATTTTTGTGGAGGAGTTTCATCCTTACCTATTTATTTCGTGGATAGTTTCGTGGTAGTGGAAGGTGACTAAATAATAGCTTTAAGAGTATATATAGACAACAACGTCATCTTGTCTGCTAATAACAGTCTGCAGTCATCGTCTGCAATGTCATTGCAGTCATTAAACTGTTGGCCCAGCGCGGTGTGCTAGTATGTTTTTATACAACCGATTATTAAAATCAACATATTTTAACTGTTCTGATAATTTCCATGATAGTTTTTTTAAATACCCATTGCACAATTGACATATTTCAGGCCAGCAATTCTCTGTCTGCCTTTTTTTGGGTTAGGAATTTATTAAATAACTTCCCCCGCTCTGGACGGAGCGGGAGGATGTGTCAGACTCTTACGGACTAAAGCCCATCCGTGTTCTTTCCGTTGCCTGTGTTGCTAGGGGCCTCGGTATCCCTTTCGGACTTTCCCGCGACTTAAGCTAGTTTTTCAGGCCTGTTTAAGTTCATTAAAAATATAAATTTCTGCAACACGCTGCCACTGAGGCCCCACCCAAAGCCGGCTTGATTAAATTCGCTCTTTATGTGCGTCGGAGCACTTGAAATTAAGCATCCCATGTATCATAACGGGAAGGTATCTTTTTTATCATTTCGACACGACATGACAGAGCCTAATTTGTTGTACTTAATGGTATTATAATTCAGATTAATTTCCATAATGGATGCCTTTTAAGACGTTTCTTTTTGTTTTTAAGGACGCCATTTTGTTTGAGATTAAGTTTAGTGGCTATCTTAAATTAGTTAGCATTCTCTTTGTTCACTTTCTATTGATCCGTCTTTACTTTATATTGTAAACCATTTTTTTTCTCTTAAATCTGTCTTTGTTGTTATATCTCATGAATTAGAAAATTACATATAAAAGCTTACAATTCAAGTTTTTAGACACTCGGTCGGATGGGAGAACGGAATGCTTGATGTGTTTAATATCCCTTAGAGTTAGAATCAAATATTCTGATATTTGATTCATAAATATGAAGATATTCGATTCTACCGATTTGGGATTGCAATAATGTTTGCATCATAAATATGGTCTTGTAAAAACGTTCAATATTTGGAGACAGCTCTGTTTATAGGAGTTCTTTGGCACCGTTTTAACCGTCCAAGCAATTTAATACTTTTATTTGAAACTAGCTGTTAGTCTGGCGTTAAGCAGCAACTGATTATTAAAACTACAATTTTATATACATCTTATAACACGTACAGCTCAGACGTGCTCAGAGAATATTTTAAAGAATCTGTAATTTACCGTCACCCTCGCCTTGCCAACCGGAACACAGCGATCGTGTTTGGCTATAGCAATGGGTATGGTAATAACTTCCCTGAACAATATACAAACATTAATCAGAGATTATTAAAATATGCATGCATAATCAGCCTTGAATGTTCCCACTGCTGGGACACGGGCCTCCTCTCTGCGAGAGGGACTGGGCCGTAATCCACCACGCGGGCCCAGTGCGGGTTGGTAGATGTCACATGTCTTCGAATTTTTGGTTCTAGGACATGGCCGGTATCCTCACGATATTTTCCTTCACCGTTTTGCAGTGGTGATGAAATATTATATAGACCATTTTTAAATGTTTTATGGTTACTTCGTTTCTTAGACTTATTAGTGCGTAGCAGGCCGAGCTGATTGCTTTCTCTAGGTGTGTTAGCACTGATTACCAATTTAACTGGATATCAATATGAACTCCCAGAAAATTAACCACTGGGACTACGTTCACTGTTTTTTTTTTACTGGCATTGACTATAAGACTGTTAATAAACCAGCTGTAGAAGATACCTAAAGTTTGATTAACTATCCAACCCTTAGCGGTAGTAAATTGTTAACTTGAAGAAGTAAAGTTGAACAGTATGGACACAAAAAGCTCTTGCTTGTAAGAAGAAGGAATTAGATTCCTTCATTGAGAAAAACATGGTATTCCCAGAATAAAAACCTATTTATTTATTCACGCAACAAAGTAGGTAAACAAAAAACTAATTAAAGATACAATTACAAAAGAGAATTAAATATTTCACTTGGAAAGACTAATCCAATGTTATTAAGGTTTCTTGTTATTTGAGCAAAACGCCAATTCAAGTTACCGGTATTTCTTTAGAATGTGGGCAAGATGCCAGGACATACATTTTTGTAGGGACCCAGGCTGTGCAACAAAAAATGGTCAAGTGTGACTTTGTTAGAATATTGTCTGCTTTCTTTTGATAATGTTTTCTTGGAGTTTTTTGCTATCTTGTGTAAAAGTTTAAACTAAGATTAATGATGTGTTAAAATACTTTGCTTCGGATATCATCGTCATTAAATCTATTGTTTATTTGGGGTTCTGGATGGTAGTAATTGATTATTTAATAATTGTTGATTACAGTTTTTTGTTGAATATTGAAATGAGAACAGAATTTCTCTGCTGACAATATCGTGACGTTTGATAGGATATATATATTTTTTTTGGGATGGGAAATTATCAAATAACTTCTCCCGCTGTGGGCGGAGCAGGAGGGTGTGTCAGACTCTTACTGACTAAAACCCACTCGTGATCCTTTCGTTGCCTGTGTTGCCAGGGGCCTCAGTAACCCTTTTGTATCTTCCCCTGACCCCGGCAGGCATCGGCCCTAATGGACTTTGAGGCGTGCGTGGAACACAACGCGCCGTCGTCCTGGGCCTGGCCCTTACCGGTCGGCGAGCTACCCATTGCTCACCGTCCGCAAGCCCGCGCCTACGGTGGCCGGAAATCCGTCCGGAAATACCGACGCCCAGGGCGTCTCCTGCGGCGGCTAGGGGCGAGAGGGCGCAAAATTTGCCTTTCGCTCACCCGTCCCGCCTCCTCCTTTGCGAGCATTACTGCTTCGCAGAAGGAGGTGACGGCTGCCCGTGCCCTCTTGCTCCGTACCATGGCCTTAACCAGGGCCGGACGCGAGAGATCTCAGCCGCTGATCGCCTCCACGAGGACACGGCGATGCTCTGCCCAAGCCGGGCAGATCTCCACCGTGTCCTCCGGGCGATCCACACAGTGATGACACCCGGGCGTTTCTTCCCGCATTATTCGAAACAGGAACCTCACGAAGCTGCCGTGTCCGGTGAGTACCTGCGTCAGGCGGAAGGTGAGGACGCCGTAGCGCCTGTCTAGCAGTGGCTAGAGAGGAGTGCCTCACAGAGGGGACTTATCGCCGCAATTGTGGCGTGCCCAACGTTTATAGGATAATTGTGTTTTGTTTTACCAATTTGTACTGTATTCATTTGATGGCTGATTCACGAAACATCAACCAGTACGAACGAAATCAGCTGCTGTGGTGTAGCTGATTTTTTTAAGTCCGCTTAACTCGACAAAATGTAGAATGAACATAGGGAATTAATTTATTCACTCATCATCTGTCTGTCCTAACGTTGACTGACAGAAATCACACTCTGTGATAAAGATCATGTAGAGTGAAAATACCAACTAATTAATCACAAACGTTACACTATTAGTACCAAGACTACCAGACCATGACGTAAGCTAACATAGAGAATTCCCTCAATAGCACCACGTATGTATACATAGCTCAACACATATACATATGTGAGTATAGGTACTACGGGTCTATCAGCATAGTTAATAATGGAACGGTGACCGTAATTCAATGATGTTAGTTGACCAATTGCAACGTTGTACTTTGGTAATATAGGGTAAACACCAGTGTAGTTACTGATAAAATGGAAATAGCTTAATGGTGGGATTGTATTTCTAATGTTTATTCCGAAACAATTAAAATGAAATTTGATTTTGTGCTGAACTCAGAAACAAAAGTTTTGCAACACCTGATTTTGTGGAAACATTAGCTGATCTTGATGCTTAAAAAGAAACGTGGCGGCATATAAATCGCCACAGTCTTGTGAACTACTCAGCACACTGATGTCACGCAAGAGCCTGCATCGCGCAAGCAGAGTTTACCGCACAACTAAGATACATACAACGTCCCGACATCAACCATCGGGCAGTTGCCCACCAGACAGGACACCCGTCTGGTCAGAGGATCCTCCCTTTCTATAAAGGATGAGTGAACTTTACATCCTGTTCCACATGCCTCTATAACGACATTTTCCAGTATTGAAAATTAAATTGGAATAGCACAACGTTAGAAAAAGCGAGTAGAAGAAATACGCAAGTAATAAAGTAATACCAGCTACATATACTATATAGTTATATCACTGCACGACAAAGCCCACTTTTTGTACAGATAAGGTACTGACATGAGCATTGATGCCCAAGCTTGCTCAAGACGGGTTGGCGATATCAGACTTATTTTGATTATAAGTCCAGTTTCCTCACGATGTTCTCCTTCACCGATGTCAATGACGTCCAAGATATATTTTATTCAAATTCAAAATCTTTATTTCGAGCGAAGACTCATATAGGGTTAATAACATTGCTCTTAAAACTAAGTGTTAGTAAACAACACGATACGACGGCACATGTAACTGACAGCAGCGAATAACATATGGACAGTCCACTCTGTCAGCAATCATTTTCAGAACCCTGTTAGGGCTGGCCATGACTCGAGCCACCATGGATGCTGCGCGCTTGCGCATTATTGTGTAAAAGCAATCTACACGCGCCGCTGCAAACATTCCTGATGCACTTCAACGCCATGGCAACCCCATCAGTTTTCTGAACGCATTATTAAATTGGACACGAAGGGCTCCATTCGACGTCCGCGAATATATATCACACAAGCTGCATGTAGAGAAGGTGGTACAGAATGCTCTGAATAGTGTCACCTTTACGTCTGCAGTACAACGTGCAAACCTGCGTACTATCATATTCACACGCACAGAGAGAGCCCTCCGTTCCCTTTCAATAGGTTCCTCTAAGGTCAGTGGTGACCACGTGACCTAGATATTTAAATTGTTCCACTCGCTCAAGAGGAATACCGTTTAGCCGTATGGGAGGCACATCGAGATGGTATTTGGTCCCCGTCTCAAAAACAATGTACTGACTTTTCTGAACATTATACAATAACCCATGCTCACTTGCATAACGCTCACATGTGGTCAACAGTGTCCTAATACCGCCGACTGACGCGCTCAGCAGCACCATGTCGTCCGCCTAACTTAAAGTACATAAGAAATGTAAAAGTCACATCAAAACATCAGAACTCTAAGTACACGATAATAACAAAATATCATCTCTTTACGTTAAAACACATAATTTTGACAACAACGATCCCGAAAATCACTCTGAATGATCCCCATCACAATCTCCCGAATGTTTATGTAAGATCCTTAAGTATTTAAAACCTCTATGAACACGCTTATCATTTGACAAGCACTCTCCTTTATATTGATCGCTTGCTTCCAAAGGAACTCTGAAAATCTTCCCTTTATGTTTTACAACGGCACATTTGCTTCCGAAAATTTTTCGACGTCAACTTTTCGCAAGGACAAAAGGTCGAATTTTGAATGCGTTTGGATTTTGGGGTTTGTCAAGGTAACTTGGTAAAGATGTATCATGTTTTTTCGTCGCAAGCAGGTTGCAGGGAACGAGTCACGCTCTTATATACGCACTTAATCTGTAACAGCGCTCCCGACCCGTAAATATTGCTTCTCGAGCCGGAGAGAATTGTTAATACGGTGCTGTGAACTTAAATGTTATGAAATAAGCTGTTTTCAACGTTTTCGATGTTTTCAACGTTTTACGAATAATGCTTGAAGGTACTCGTATATGAGACCGGATTCATACTGAGAAGCTTTATACTGCAGTTGCAACGCAAACTGCTGAATGATTCATATGAAGCGGGTCTAGTTCGCTTTGTGGATGTGAATTCAATAGAAGCTCTGTAGCCTTTTAAGTATACAAGTTTATTTTTGATCATATTTATTTTGATGCCGATTTTTGAGAATATTGTGATAATTATATATAGGATTAGTTCTTTTGGAAATAAGTGTGAATGTTGTTAGATTTCCATAAGGTTTTTAATGGTTTGTAAATGATGGATAATTATTAGGAGATTCACTGTAATCGTTGCTTATTACATGTCATTGTATTTATTTTTGCTACGTCTATTCCATTTTTAGGGTTCCGTACCTCAAAAGGAAAAAACGGCACCTTTATAGGATCACTTTTGTGTCTGTCTGTCTGTCTGTCGGTCACAGCCAATTTGCTCCGAATCTACTGGATAGATAAAGTTGAAATTTGGTACACATATGAATTTCTGTGACCCAAACATACTTCTGTTTTGTGACCCCCATCTATTTACCTTACACGCCAGGTAAATAAATGAATTTTGAATATGTGGGTCACAAACAATAGTTTTGCAAATTGTTTTGTGTGATAGTTGTGAGTATCTCAATTTTTTTTTTTATGATTCTAAAATAAGTTTAGATTATTAAAGAAAATAGATGAAACTTGACCTTATCTCAGAAACTACTGAGCCTACAATTTTGAAAAAAATACAGAACATAATTCTTTATTTATAAATTACAGGAAAACCTATAAGTCTGGCGTTAAAATAACATGGTACATCTCTCAATATTGTGCGAACAAACTTACATTTGCAGTTGGTACGTATGGGAGAACGTGTTTTTCAACTACAATGTTACGTTTTTTCTTGGGATAAATTATCTTGGGACAAAAAACATGGTAGATTACATATCCATTGTACGGAACACTTACCACGCGAGTCCAATTCGTACTTTTCCGGTTATTTTATTGAAATCATAATAAATACTTTCTAGCTCAAGGCTTTTTTTTTTTTGGGTGGGAAATCATCAAATAACTTCTTCCGCTCTGGGCGGAGCGGGAGGGTGTGTCAGACTCTTACTGACTAAAACCCACCCGTATTCCTTCCTGTTGCCTGTGTTGCGGGGACCTCGGTGACCCATAAGTACATTCCTGCGACCCCGGCAGGCATCGGCCCTAGTGGACCCCTACTTTGTGCTGACGACATCTCTTTGAGGCGCGCGTGGAATACGACGCTACGTCGACCCGGGCCTGGTCCTTACCGGACGGTGAGCTACCCATTGCTCACCGTCCGCAAGCCCGCGCCTACGGTGGCTGGAAATCCGCCCGGGATTCCCGACGCCCTGGGCGTCTCCTGCGGCGGCTAGGGGCGAGAGGGCGCGAAACTTGCCTTTCCCTCAACCGTCTCGCCTCCTCCTTCGCAAGCATTACTGCTTCGCAGAAGGAGGTGCCGGCTGCCCATGCCCTCTCGCTCCGTACCATGGCCTGAACCAGGGCCGGACGCGAGAGGTCTCTGCCGCCGATCGCCTCCACGAGGACACGGCGGTGCTCTGCCCAAGCCGGGCAGACCTCCACCGTATGCTCCACCGTGTCCTGCGGGCGATCCACACAGTGGTGACACCCGGACGTTTCCTCCCGCCTTATCCGACACAGGAACCTCCCGAAGCTGCCGTGTCCGGTGAGGACCTGCGTCAGGCGGAAGGTGAGGACGCCGTGGCGCCTCTCCAGCCACTCCTCAAAGAGGGGTCTTATCGCCGCAATCGTGGCGTGCCCAGCACTGGGTTGCGACAACCGTACTTTCCATGACGCCATGAGATCCCGCCGGAGCTCCATCCGCTGTGCCACGATTTCTCGCGGCAACGGACTTACGCCCCGGCGTTTCGCCTCCTCGCACCACTCCCATACGTGCGCGAGGACTTTTGCCTCCAGATCCCATGGCGGCAATCCGGCAAGGAGGCTCGCTGCCTCACAGGAGACCGTGCGGTAACCCCGGACCATCCGGATGGCCATGACCCTTTGGGCCGCGCTCAACCGGCGGGCTGGCCGCAGCGCCAGAGAGCGCGCCCATACATGAGCCCCGTAGAGGGCCATGGACCGCACGACCCCCGCGTAGAGCCTCCGGCAGGAGGCGTTTGGACCCCCTAGATTGGGCAGGAGACACTTCAATGCAGCGCCCGCCCGCTCCAGTTTGGGAGCCAAACGTCGGAAATGTTCCACGAAGTTCCACCGGCTGTCGAGGACGAGTCCCAGGTACTTCATCGTCGACTCGACGCCGATAGAAACCCCTCCTACCGTTATTTGGGACCCCAACGGTGGCGCGTTCCGAGGACCATGAAAACACATGGCCTCGGACTTGTGCAGGGCCACCTCGAGTCCCAATTGCCGGATCCTTTCGACGATTGTCACAACCCCGCGTGCCGCTAATTCGGCCGCCGCCTGGTGCGACCTCCCCTGCGCTAGGACAAACGTGTCGTCAGCGTAGCACACTACGCTGACGCCGCTAGGGAGGTCGGCGCGCAGCACCCAGTCATATCCGATGTCCCGCAGATGCGGCCCCAGGACCGATCCCTGTGGGATACCGCACGACATCTCTTGCCAGTTCCACACTCCCTGGTGACCGGGGTAGATGAAAGCCCTGTCCGTCAAATAGGCCTCGACCACGCGACAGAGGTAGGTCGGCATCCGGTGATACCGGAGTGCCTCCCTGATGCAACTCCAGGGCAGGGTATTGAAGGCATTGGCGATGTCTAGAGACACCGCCAAGACGACCCCACCCTGGGCAACAGCATTCCCCGTCATCAGGGCTCGCACACGCATGATGGCGTCCACCGTAGAGCGAACTCTGCGGAAACCAAACTGGCTCTCCGCCAAATCCGGCCCCACCTGCACCAGCTGGCCGACGAGGCGGTCTGCAATGACTCTTTCAAAGAGCTTGCCCACCTCGTCGAGCAGCACGATGGGCCGATAAGCGGACGGAGAGTCCGCAGGGCGCCCTTAGCTCAAGGCTTAAGGCAATAGTAGTAAAACATAAGAGTTGACGCGCAACCGTCATCGTAAACGGTCGAGTATTACGCGTCTTCTATACGTTTGGTTCCGTGTGGGGGGTCATTGACCTTGAGGCTACGCAATGGCCTCTAAAGTGTTAAAATGTCAAAACTGTAACATTGTGATCAGCGAAGTGCTGGCATTTGTGCAAAATAAAATTGAAGTGATGGATGAAGAAAGTCTAGTGCAAATCTGTGTGACAGCTTTTTCTGAGGAGGAAGTCGAAAATGCCAAAAGTCTGTTGTTTGATTCAGTTCAGACTTCAAAGCGTAACATAACGCGCAAAAATAAAGGCAAGACCAACAGAAATTTGGAGGATATGATAGGCCTTCTCAAACAGACAGATCCAGAGTTAATCCCAATTTTTGTGGCGCGCGATCTACAGAAATTACCGCCAATATCTTTTGACCATATAGATGTCACAAGATTACTTAAAGATCTCCTAATTTTGCGAAGTGACATATCGTATATTAAGGAAAAATATGTTACTGTCGATCAATTCAGTGTACTAAAATGTGACTTGGAGAATCTGAAAAGAGCTTCATTGGTTAACGTGCATAATTTGAACGTTAATAACAAAAGAGGTGCTTGTGTTTACGATACCTATGATAGCGGGCCAATGGGCTAAGTGACACACTGCGAACAGCTGATAATGCGTGACGCGCAGGATCAGCTATCCCTTTCACCCGAGCGCGCTAACGATATGTGCGTCTCGCTTGCAAAACCGGATTCGCCGATACAAGTGAACGAGCCTGTCATCGGTACGGTGCGTGCGGCTTCACAGCTGAGTCATGCGCCGTCTCAAAGTTCGGTATCTACTCATGCGCAAATGAAGGTAGACAGCGAAACAATGCCTCGCGATTATATCGAAAAAGCAAAACAAAGGACCTTAGCGGATATTGTACAGCAGCCTGGTATTTGGAAAGGAAATAAACAAGACGAAGAATGGATAGAAGTTAGGAAAAAACGTTACAAAAATCGTTTTATTGGGCAGAAAGGTACAGCAAAGAATGATGTTGAATTGAAATTTAAAGCGGCAGATATTAAAGTCCCACTCTTCATTAATAACGTAGACAAAGGTGCATCAGTGAGCGATATATCGAGTTATATTTTAAGTAAGACTCAGGTGTCCGTACAGTTGGAAAAGGTGGTTATGAAACAGGAAAGAGAGTACAATGCCTATAAAGTTTACGTTCCGAGACATAAGTTACCAGTCTTCATGAATGACAACCTATGGCCTGAGGGCGTCAATTTCAGGAAGTTTATTTATTTCAGAGGTAAACCTGCTGAAAAATTACGAGTAACTACACCTAGTCATAATGGAACAAAGTCTAATTAATTTCGTAAGTTTCAACTGTAAATCTATTCATAGATCTATTGACAGTGTAAGATCACTTTGCCATTTGTCTGATATCATTGCACTTCAGGAAACGTGGCTCCTACCGCACGACATAGCTTACTTAGGAACTATCCACAAAGAGTTCGCTTTTGTGGGCAAATCAGCTGTGAATACGTCGAACGAGTTACTTCGCGGGCGGCCTTATGGTGGTGTGGCGCTAATCTGGAGACGGAGTTTGTTTACATCGGTGTCCGTCATTGAGTGTAAAAGTGTGCGTCTGGTGGCGGCTAAGTTTGTAGTGGCGGAACGCGTGTTCATAGTTGTTTCCGTTTACATGCCTACCGACTCAATGGACAACCTTATTGAGTTTACGGAGTGTTTAAGCGAAGTAAGTGCAATTATTGAGAACGAGAACGTTGAAAGTGTATTTGTGTTGGGAGATTTTAATTCACACCCAGGTGAGCGTTTTGGTGTTGAGTTACTTAGTTTCTGTAATGAACAAAACTGGTTATGTGCAGATATAGAAAGACTTGGACTGAATTCTGATACATATACATATGTTAGTGACGCTCATAATAATTGTCGTAGATGGCTTGACCATTGTGTAGTCACTAAGGCCGCGTGTCAAACTATTGTAAATGTTAAGATTATGTATGATGTTTTTTGGTCAGACCACTTACCCGTACAGCTGACATGCAACATAAAAGTGTTGCAGCCAAAAATTGTTGGCAATAAGGCATCATGTAACGAGATTAAGTGGGGGATTAGAGAAGCTAGCCAGATAAATAGGTACCATAAGTTGTGTCATGAGAAGTTGAGAGAAGTGGACTTTCCGGTTGTTTTTCATGAATGTTGTGATAAAATGTGCCACAACCGGGAGCACAGACTGCATATAGATAAGTTGTATAAAACTGTTATTGATTTTTTAAGTGAGTCAGCAGCGGCGACTTGTTTGTGTCGGACTGAATTGAGGCGAAGGTATATCACGGGTTGGAACAAACATGTGAAAGAGGCCCATGCGGAGGCTCGACTGAGGTTTGAGCTTTGGATGCAATATGGTAAACCCGGTGTGGGACCCATTTATAGCCAAATGCGTGACTCTCGAAAAGCTTTCAAGGCAAAGCTTAAGTGGTGTCAAAATAACCAGCAGCAAATTAAGATGGACATTATCGCTTCTCACCACTCGGCGAGGAATTTTGGAAGCTTTTGGAGAGAAACGAAAAGGTTGAATCCTGAGTCGAGTCTCCCTTCGAGTGTTGGGGGCAAAAGTGACTTGGTCGATATTGCTAACTTATTCCGACAGCGTTTCAAAATTGATCCACCTCTGGGTCCAGCAGACCAAACAACGAATATAAGCTATAATGACCTAAGTGTACGTTTCACTGCCCGTGACGTGTCTTCCGTCATCAAAAACATGTCCAGGGGTAAGTCACCTGGTCACGATAGTTTAAGTATTGAACATCTGCAGAACGCAGGTGTTCATCTCCCAAGGGTTCTTGCCTTACTATTCAACCTATGTGTCAGCCATTCTTATCTGCCGGCTGATCTAGTGAAAACAGTGGTGGTGCCCGTTCCTAAGAATAAGACCGGTGATATGTCTGATGTTAATAATTACAGACCGATATCCTTGGCAACGGTTACAGCGAAAATTTTTGATTGTTTACTTGACCGTTGTCTAGGTAAACAATTAAAAATTAACGACAGACAGTTTGGTTTTAGGGATGGGTTATCAACTGAGACTGCAATCATGACCCTTAAGAGTACAGTGCAATATTACACTGGGAGGAGGACACCTGTGTATGCATGCTTCCTGGATTTATCCAGTGCTTTCGACCTCGTCTCATATGACATCCTGTGGGAAAAGTTGTCTAATGAAGCTAACCTGCCGCCAGAAATAATTAATGTCCTAAAGTTCTGGTACGATAACCAACACAACGCTGTGAGATGGGCAGGCTCATACTCAGATGTGTACAGGTTAGAGTGCGGGGTGAGGCAGGGGGGTCTGACCTCCCCCAAGTTGTTTAACATCTATGTGAATAAGCTGATCGAGGAACTCAGCAGCACTGGCATCGGATGCACGATCGATGGTGTGTCTTTCAACAATATCAGTTATGCTGACGATATGGTGCTGCTGTGTCCGTCGATCAGTGCTCTTAGGAAGCTGTTAAATATATGTGAGTGCTATGCTGGAGCCCATGGACTAAGGTATAATGCCAAGAAAAGCGAGCTGTTAGTTTTTATGGCACAAAACAAGACCTATGAAGTTGTACCACCAGTCTCGCTCTGTGGTGCCACTCTAAACAGAGTAAAACAGTTCAAGTACCTTGGTCACTGGATTACAGAGGATGGCACTGATAACTGTGATATTGAGAGGGAGCGGAGGGCGTTGACCGTAAGATGCAACATGCTGGCCCGCAGATTTGCAAAGTGCGACAGCAATGTCAAGATTACTCTGTTTAGGGCTTATTGCCAGACCTTTTATACTTGCAGTCTGTGGACCAGATACACGCAAAAAACCTTTAATGCCCTGCGTGTGCAGTACAATAATGCTTTTCGGATACTGCTGTCGCTGCCTCGTTTCTGTAGCGCGTCAGGAATGTTCACAGTAGCGCGTACAGACGACTTCTTTGCGATCATTCGTAAAAGATCCGCTTCACTACTGCGTCGAATGCGGGGCAGCGACAACAGTCTTCTGAGTGTTATTGCTAGTAAGACTGAGGGCCACCTTATGGGGCACCTGTGCGCAGTGCATGTACTGTTGCCAGGTGTCTCCGTGAGATGGCGTAATTAATTATTATTAGTTAGTGTGTGTTTTAGTCTAATATACTAACATAGGTTAAGGAATACTAACACATCTATGGGTTCTACCTGAAATAAAGATAAATAAATAAATAAGTCTAAAACATTGAAATATTCAGTATTTTTCCAATCCAACTTAAAAACCAATCTTACCTGTTTCTCCAATAACGATTTAATTTTCTTCACATTTTCAGCCCATTAGCCTCATATGGGATAGTTAGTCTCTAAACGACTGCCCGTAAAAAGTAGTTCCTTTCAGCTCAACCTTATAAAAACTAAATGATCACACATTGGATAAACCACAATGTGGTTCGCTATGCTTTATTGATCTGACAAAAAAACTAACGTCCTGAAAACTTGCTCTAACGTCTGTAATAATACATGTGGAAGTAGCAACCGAAAATAAGGATCTTTTTTCCTCTCAGAAATCTAGATTATTCCACAGAATGCTGCACTGTGTTTTATGGCCCAGTAACTTTACGAGTTTTTTTCTATAGAAATTCTCTTGGATGTTTCAAATTGTTTATGTTTCTTTGAATTTTCAGAACTCTAGGCTCCCGGGAATAAGAGAATGAACTTTTGGGAGTGGAATAAAAATAATGTGGAGTGCTTTGTACGCTTATTTCGTGAATTGAATCTGCCGAGTTAATTGGATTTCTTTAGTATTCAGGTGAATGTTTAATATGTTGTGTTCACGAGTTTTCCCTCGGGTTTGAAAGTAGTCGCGATTAAATCGAATATTGCCCCTTGATCGTTTTAACCTCTAGCCGAGACTTGCAATTTTCATGAGATAAACCTATCTCAGTGTCTACTCTAAATCTGACAGTCTGCTCTAAAAATAGATTGCTCTTAAACTATTTATGCTAAAATTACCTTTGAGAGACGAAGCTTCTAGTCGCCAATTATTAGTCTTCCATTTAGAGCCATTTTAGTAATCTGCATGGGATTGGAAAGATAAGGAATTCTGTATTTGAATTGCTTTAGCATAGTAGTTCATTGCGGATTCGCTCCCCGTCTGCAGCTTTTACCGTCCTCATGGGATACCGGGTCTAATTCGTTGAGCATAACTTTATCATCTTCTCTGTTGTCACGTTATAACGGTCTTAAAGGGATTGCCGTCACACTTTATTGTTTATCTTGGCTGTTTTAGAATGATTATGAGTAATTTTATATTAAACTAGATGCCCCCGCGGTTTTAACCGCATAAGTTTTGACTCCGTGGGTATGTCGGGATAAAAAGTATCCTATGTGAAGTATCCTAGTAATGTTTGCGTGAAAGAGTAACAAACATCCATCCATCCATCCATCCATCCTTACAAACTTTCGCATTTATAATATTAGTAGGAAAAAATTTTATTGGAACATCGGTTCAAAAAAAATTGACTTCTTTCATACAATTTCTTAATTCTTGAGAAAGTGACAGAGCTGATAGACTATCCCCAAGTATTAAACTGACTATCACAACGCTAGAAATTCCTTCCAAGACATGCAATAGACAGAAAATTCATTCTCTAAGTCTGTAATTTACGTATTCCTTTTCTTTTCTGTCTACAAAGAAAAATAACCCTGCTAATACGTCTAAAATACAGCGTAAATGCAACACCATCTGTTGTTTAAATTATTTAAAAATAATAGTTATCTGTTTCGAGCTAAAACATAAAGAAGGGAGAAGGCATATCAAATATTCATTTCGTTCGCAAAGCGGGGCCAGGATCACAATTTTTACAAACGTGAACGTGAAGAAAATTAAATTTTATACTTTATTGTTCTTGTTTTAGAGTTGTTTTCTCCAATTTTATTATCTACCTTGTTGGACTTTAAAATGTTTTCTGCTTTAATGTGAGGAGGTGTTGGGATGACATCATATTTCTTGTTTGAACTTGAATCGTTTGTTTTTGTGTTAGTAATGGAAAACGAGTTCTCATTATTGTTTCGGGTGTCGAGAGAATGATTGTGTTACATCCTTAACTCAGAAATGCTTCTAATGTGGTCATTAATTTGACAACCTTCTTTGAGCAAAGTCGACCTTTCCGCGTTACTTGAATTTCATTGGTGGTGAGTTTTAGCCACCAGCAATTTCCTTTGAAAATGCATTATTGTCGAGTTTTGTTTAAAAAATAGTCAGGTGCAAAAAGATTGTATTCAGAATTTTCTGTATATGTACAGACATTATAAATAAATACTATACTAAGCTGGTTTTATTTAAATTACTCGCATTGTTGAGGTAAGCAGTATTAAAGCTTTGGTCCGCAATTATTGCGTTCGGCCACGCTATGATGGCGTCGAGCTTAGCTCAACTTGAGCAACATTTCATTCAGTCATTGCTGTTCGCACTATTAAGACCTCGACCTTCGATCTCGGCCTTTATTCCAGCTTGTCCATCGAGGACTGCAATGCTGACTGCGCTGTGTTGGCCTGAAGCTGCACTACGCTGCGCTTTCAGCCAGCAATTAGTCATTACAGACCACGGCAGTAATGTGGTCTATTGTGGGCTAGTGGAAATATTATTGTCACTACTTTCATTATCTAGCTTTTTTTTTCATTTTTGGGTGGGACTTTCTTACGCTCTGGGCGGAACGGGAGAGCGTGTCAGGCTCTTACTGACTAAAACCCACCCGTTTTCCTTTCTTTGCCTGTGTGGTGTGTTACCAGAGGCCACGGTACCCCTTTTGGACTTTCCCGCGACTCCGGCAGGCATCGGCCCTAGCGGACCCCGTCAGTTGTGCTGACATCTCTTTGAGGCGCGCGTGGAACATAACGCACCGTCGACCCGGGCCTGGTCCTTATCGGACGGCGAGCTACCCTTTGCTTGCCGTCCGCAAGCCCGCGCTTACGGTGGCCCGGAATCGGCCTGGGATTCAAGACCCCCAGGGCGTCTGCGGCGGCTAGGGGCGTGAGGGCGCCAAATTTGCCACTCCCTCACCCGTTCCGCCTCCTCCTTCGCGAGCATTACTGCTTCTTCATTATCTAGCTTGGTGATGTTTTCTTTAAGACCGGTCGAATTAGGAGACAATTTTATCGTTCAGTATTAGAATAGAATAGAATAAAATAGAATAGAATACTCTTTATTATGTACACCATAAAAATTACAGATACAAATGTTGCAATTTTACAAGGGGTGACACAATGGGCGGTCTTATCGCTAAAAGCGATTATTTACAGACAACCTTTGGATGGATTAAAGGGGGGAGGAGAGACAATACTGCAGGTAGTCAGTGGTGGTAGTATTAGCAGTGGATTTACAATGAATAGGTGACTTAAACCAGCGCTGGGGCTTTGTCTCGCTTATGGTCGCAGCATTATGCTGAGCGATAGCCGTTTTACGTAGATGTGACGCATATTTTCCCCCACTTCTTATTTAGTGTTTGTGTTCTTTTTTGCGTTATGTTTATCGCACATAAAACTATTTTCTTTCTTTCTTTTTTCTTCTAACTTGGTAACTTTATACTCAATTTTATTGCACTAAAGTGGACTAGAAATTTATGACGTGTTTGACGTTTGTGTTTGGTTTGAACGCGTATAATTTTGACGTAAACCAAAATATAAAACTTACTTATTGTGTTTGTAATAAATGTTCAAATAATTTACGGCTTTTGAACATTTACGTGCAAACATAAATTGCTGCAACAGAACTTGCAATCCACTTAAGTGGTCCACGCCACTAAAGAGGTGGATGGTGGATGGTGGATATCTACATTAACAGTTAAAGTTGAGTAATGTGGCCATTCTGGGTAACCGGCCTCGGTGGCCGACATGGCCGGCCATTATTTTGACTTACAACTTATGGTGAGGCAGCGTTTTGACCAGTGGCTTACTTTGACAAATGGCTGTAATGGATTTATTGTCTTTGCCAAATTAGAGCATGAACGGAATGTGTTTACATGAAATCTGGTCCGGATAGAGATATTTTATGTTAAATGGGGATACTTAATGGTTTGAGTAATCTTGGGTGGGATTATTGTTCCAAAATTATTTTGATTTGGTTTATTATGTCACTGTTACCGATTTTTTTAATCTGATATCAAAAAAAAAAGTAAAACATTTGCTGCCTTTCAATACAGTAAACTATCATATCAACTTTATAATAGGATAGTTAAAAAGATATATGTACATAATATGCGCGAATGTAAAAAAAATCTTACAAATTGGACAAAGATACAAAATTACGCAGACACTGAGGCACTATTGCAACACAAAATGAAACAAACACATTCACACACACATGGATATACACACGCACACACACAAACACACACACACACACACACACACACACACACACAAACATACTGTTTATATCTAAGGTACTGAATAAATTGAATATTGCTGTGGAAGAGCGGAGTCTCCTAACACAGGCATTACTTGCTAAAAGGAGGCTCCAATCACCAACTAATGTAAAACTTTTTTGGAAATGAAATAAAGATTTTGTATTAGATATTATAACGAGTATTGCCACGACGCAGTTTTGATGAAATAATTGCAGTTTCAGAGGGTTACTACTCATAATTTCGTAAATTATCCACTGGAAAATATATTTCCATCTGTTGACCACTACAATGTCTGTCTGTCTGACGGTCAAACACGAATATGTCATAATCAGCTTGCTTGACAGATGAGTCAAATTGCAGTGTGTTATTATTTGCAGACAAACAAATCGCACGCTGAGAACGAAAGTGACCTATCTCAAAATTTTAGTAAAATGAGTTAAATATACAAAATGACTCAAAAAAGTACACTCTATCAGACTTATATTAAAAAACAGCCCGTTTATGGTCTGAGAGGGATAGAGGTATTTTCGGTCCCTTTGTCTTTGAGCATTTCACTCTCCCTGCGCCGGAATGAAAGGGACGCAATCAGTTCTTGTTCAATCAGTTCAATTTCGACTTGAGTCACTTTCATTCTCAGCGTGCGAAATGCTGCCCAGTTTATTGTGGTAATCTCTTCTCATCTGAGACGCAGAGTTTAGCAAATGTGTACGCTCGGGAATCATATGAGTAACAGAAAAGTACTTTATCATTATATTAATACGTGAAGCGAAAACGTTTTACCCCTTTTTATGAAATTAGGCGGACGGAGGAGTATGAAATTTGGCACAGTTAAAGTTTATATAGAGGAGAAGTGCAGAACGCTGATATTTTTTATGTAATATGCCTTAGAAATAAATTAATTTAATAAAAAAAAAAACATTACACACACTACCATGCGTTAGTACCAGGGCCTCATGACTTGAAGATAGATAGGTGACAGAAGTGACAGCTTGACCGTGGAATAATAGTAAGTGCTATATATATAGTAAGTGGATGGGGTCGAATTTCGACCTGTAGTGGGTGACCACTACATATTTCAAATAAATAAATACACAAAGCTCATTCAATACGTCAGCTAGTACCACATTAGTAACACCGTCGAACTCTACGTCGCTTTTAGAGCGAAACGTACGCGAAAACTTCCAGAATACAAGTGTCGAGAACTTTTGACAATTTTCAAACAAAGTGAAATGTGACAGGTGCTATTTAGACCAAACTTCTTACATAAGTCTGTGTTGACATGGCGTGAATGTTAATACTTTTATATGTGGGGAACTCTCCGATAAATCTTTTGACATTGTCCCGATGGGTTACGTGGCAGTGTCTTTTTATGGGAGTTTAAGGAGTCTATTGGAGTTATGAATCTCTGGCACACTGTCGGAGTATTTTTGGTATTTCTGATTTGGAATTCAAATCTTGGGAGGCGTTTTGCAGTTGTTTTCAGAGTGGAATTTGCTTTTAACTGATTTTTGTTAACAGTCCATTTCAAGATAAGTCAACTTACAAATAAATAAATTATGAATGTGCCTCAATAAGTCATATTGATAATTTATTTACTTGAGTTAAGAATTTTTTCAGTACATAACATAACCCTTACTGCGATATATTCTGAATATATCCCCGAGAAAAGGTGAGTGGCATACACATTACGAAGAACGAGAATGTACTTGTCAGGTTAATATCAATTCTATTAAAGTCACCAAATAAAAGTTTCTCAAGGAGCTTCCAAACTCCCAAAGTTATTCTGAGAATCCATCTTTCACGTGCAATTTGGATGCCTGAAACCAATCCAAACAGAATAAGGAAGAGAAAACAAAACAGATACTGTGGATACTATGACACCCAAACTGTTTCAGTGAATCAAAAAACTATATTTCTGAGAATAATAATAATAATACTTTATTGATACAAGTCCTTACAATATGCTTAATACCTAGCTAAACTTCACAATACCTACTTAATTAAAGGCGCACAAATGTTAAAAACCCTGACTCCTAAATTAGGAATACCTGTGACTTAGGAGACAGTGTTTTACTGCCACTTGGACACTATAAACCCTTATGGAGATTAAGAGCTAGCAAGCTGATATTATACAAAATAATATGTTATTATGTAGTGATTTTAAGAAAAAATTGAAAACAAAATAAAAGTAACACAGAAAAATTACGGAATGAATGATCGAAAACCAAATTACATCTATGTAGATTAGTTCTAAATCCAGGACAAGTTAATCGTGACTTGATGTACCTTGAAACTGTTCCCAGAGAATGAGGGAAAAGTTTGTCTCTCCGACGAATGTTCGATGGAAGCAACTTTGAATTACTTTTCCCCGAGTGAAAGACGTATAATGAACCAGGTCCGTCGAAGATATTTGTTCCAAACTCTGTGAAGAAATTTTCTAGTCAAAAGCAAAAGTTGTTGAACAAAATGATTCCTCCTGATCTTTGGCAAACACTGCTTTAAATTTTGGTTGGTATTGTTTTCGAGAATTTTCTCCAAATTAAAATGGTTGCAGTCACTTTGAAGGCGAAGGTTTCAGTGTATTTGATTCTGCTGTAGTTTGTTGCGATTCCAATTTGTTTTTCGATGTTTTCGTGCACGTTAGAATTGTTCAGGTTTCGCGCAAATGTTTTTGTAGGGGTTCTATTGAAAGCTAGGGAACGTGTTTTGTTTTGAAGTTGGTAGCTTTTGATTTCGTCGAATCGTTTGCTGGCTGTAGGGATGGTATTAGAAGCGAAATGGTGGGCGCCTGAGGGGCCCATTAGAAGAAAAGCTAAGAATGTTGTTTGACTGTAATGAAAGATAATAATGATGTTAGTATTGAATACGATTGGCTTTCTATGTGAATAAAATTGAAACCACATCCATGCTAAACAATCTTCATAAAATAATTTTCTTTTGAAATTAAATTAACATGGGTTTTATTTATTATTTATTTATTTATTTAACAGTTTATGTACACACATATAAACAGACAAGAAGAAAGGAACAGAAAAATACGTACAAAGTGATGCTTATTTCTAAGGAAATCTCTTCCAGCATACCTGCGATAGGACAGTAGACAAAGAGATGTAGACACCGTGTGTAAGAGTAGAAGAGAAAACAAAATACACAAAAACAAAAAAAAAAATATTCACTAATTTAAATATACAATAAGAGAATATACTTACATAAATACATACTTCTAAAATAATGATCACTAAAATACTTATATATAATTAATAGTATAAAATAATAAATACATATTTTTTATTTATTAGAATATTATCATAGCAATAGGCTCTATATCATAGCAATCGCCCTATTACATGTGACTTAAAGATAACTGGCGAAATGTGGGTGTACTACATGTATACCTACCAGTGATGGGCGTAACTAGTTACTTATGTAATCTAATTAATAATTGAATTACATAATAATTTGATTAAAATGTAATCTAATTACATAATATTCAATTACATTGTATTTAGATTACTTTGGATGTGCTATGAAATTAATTACAATGTATTTAATTACAAAATAATTTGATTACAAGGTAACCTAATTACATAGTATTCAATTATATTGTAATTATAATAACTTTAAATATGAAATGTCGCATGCTTGCATCGCAATTTTTTGTATAATTATGTGTTTCATTTTCGTATTTGTCAAAAATGTATTAATTTTTTGTAAGACGCAGATATCCTATTACGGCCATTACTAATATAAATGTGTAATTACGTTTTATCAGATTACTTATAATAAGTAATCTGTTATAATGTAATTAGATTAACTTGTAATTAAATTACTTTGTATTTAATTACAGTAAGTACTCATTGCAATTAGTTACTTAAGTAATCTGTTCCAAAGTATTTTAATTACTAATTACAATGTAACTGTATTTTGTAATTATTAATCTAATTACTTTTTGCCCATCACTGATACCTACTATGCCCAATCCTTCGGGGAAACAAGGCGTGATGCTGTGTATGTATGTAATCATAGTAATGCTATCAATTGACTAGAAATCGTCGTAAATCACCTTCTGAAAACAGTAACGAATTTCAATCTTCGACCATTGTGTAGGTATATCGGTAACTAGAAGGTAGGTAGATATGTATAATTTGTCACTCTGATTTAGGTTTGACAGTATCATTATCAAAATGCATTAATTTCTTGTCAACAAATTAATGCATTAATTTCTTCAACAAATTGCAGGTCATTTGAGGGTTAGGAGGCTTTTAAAATAATTGGAAACGAAGGATTAACAACTTGTCCTTGTTAACTCAATATTGTGATCGTTAGATCTAATATTAAATATTGAAACTTTTATATTTATAATTAAGTATGTATTTTTTGAGTTTATCTTGGACGTTACTGACATCGGTGAAACAAAAACATCATGAGGAAAACTTTTTTTGTTTTGTGGGAAATTATCAAATAACGTCTCCCGCTCTGGGCGGAGCGATAGGGTGTGTCAGACTCTTACTGACTAAAACCCACCCGTGTTCCTTCCTTTGCCTGTGTTGCCAGGAGCCTCGGTATCCCTTTCGGACTTTCCCATGACTCCGACAGGCATCGGCCCCAGTGGACCCCTACACTTGTGCTGACATCTCTTTGAGGCACGCGTGGATTACAACGCGCCGTCGATCCGGGCCTGGTCCTTATCGGACGGCGAGCTACCCATTGCTCACCGTCCGCAGGAAGCATAGACTTAAAGTTAAAATAAGTCTGAAATTGCCAACCAATCTTGAGCAAGGGTGGTGATCAATTCTCGTGCCTTCTCTGCTCTGCCCTGCTATGGGATGGGATATTAACAGGCTGGTATTATTAGTATTTTTTTTTCATTATTCAATTTTATTTAACGCAATATTACATCGAGTCTCATTTATTAAATAAATAAATAATAAAAGTTTATTATAGCTCATAACATTACAAAGCATAAAGATTGAGGCAACACCAGTAAGTAATTAACAGTACTTGTGTTGGGCTGTCCCGCAACTTCCCTTATTTAGTAATAGCAATATTGAGACAATAAATATACTGTGCTACAGTTTTAAAGATTCAAAACAAAAGTGCATATTAGTTAACAGCTCTGAACTCTTGTCTCTTGAACTGACATAGGTATAGCTTTGAGTTCATTAATAAATTTTTTTTTTTCCATGAAAGTCCTAATGCATGAACCTTATTTGTTGTTGCTGTATTTTCTTTTTTATTTAATTAGCATTGTGTAGGACAAAACTAAATATTTGCACACCATAAGTAATGGTAGAATGCCATTATAGTTTTAAGATCATACAATGTAAACCTACATTCTCGCAAATAAATGAATTTGAATTTGAATTTGAATCTGTGTGTGTCATTGAAATAGAATGTAAGAGACATTCTATTTCAATGACACACACAGATTCAAATTCAATTTAAAGAAGTTATTTTTTAATCTCGAATTTTCAACCCAAGATCCCCTTCAACTCTGCGATAGACAATAAGACAGAGCTGATTCCAAAAAAAAGTTCTTTTAACGGCTTTTTAAAAAAGTACTATCTTCTCGATCTGCCTTTTAAACGATGACACTTAAAAACTTTCAAATGACATTACTTTGGAACTCCGATAAATGCGTCTAATGAAAATAGGTTCTTTTTGTATGACCCTTTTAGATTTTTTGGATGAAGAAAATTTTCAATCTGATCGAATGACTATGGTGATTGCGTCTGGAAAAGATTACTCTTTTTTTTGTAATTTGATTATTTATTGTAACAGTAACTACTAGTGGTAGTTCTGCCCACGACTCCGTCCGTGAGCATTCGACGGGTCGTCAGAAAGTTTGAGAACCAGTCTTATCAAGGAGTCTCGTACTACCCAGTAACTGGGTTGTGGAACTCAAATAGGCAGTCGCTCCATATAAAATACTGGTATTTAGCATCCGTTTATACAGGAAGCCGACCCCAACATAGTTGGGCAGAGACAGGCAGATAATGGTGACTTTTTTATACTTCAGTCTCACTGTCCAACACACACACAATCAGCGTATAATGTTCCCACTGCTGGGACACAGGCCTCCTCTCTTCGAGAGGGAGTGGGCCGTAATCCACCACGCGGGCCCAGTGCTGGTTGATAGATGTCACAAGTCTTCGAATTTTTGGTTCTAGGACATGCCGGTTTCCTCACGATGTTTTCCTTCACCGTTTTGAGAGCAGTGGTGATGAAATTATTTACAGAAAGCAAAGCGCCTGTCTGGGTTTGAACCCACGACTTACAACTCGTAAGTCGCGGCCGTTTTCACTGGGCCACCACTGCTCCCAACACACCCGTTGTACAAAATAACCAGTAAACTAATTTCGATAGTAACAAGTAAAAGCAATACCCTTAGGACAGACATTCCTAATATCAATATCTGTGTATCGTACCTGCGATTTCGAACTGGATTTACGAGCAAAATAAAGGAGTATGCCACAGAGTAACAAGTAACAGTGGGTCTAGAATTTGGTTGGTTCGTTTATTGTTATGCTGTGTTAGTAGAACCTTTTAAAGTGAATTTACAGAGTGAAAACATGAACTTAGCAATGGGCAGAAGAAGTGACTGAAGGAAAACTCAAAAAACATTTTAAATTTCAATAAAAATTTTTTTTTGCTTCCAAGAAAGTTCTTGATCTTCAAGAGCTGGTCGATTAAACATCAAGAAGAATTTATTGAGTTCCATTATCTAATTTTATTTACTTTAAAAGAAAAATGTAGGAGTACCTACCTACATGAAGTACACTTGAAATAATACCTCAGTGCCGTTTCCAAGAATATCTCATGTCATTCAATGAAAGACAGAAATAGTAAAACGATCCAATAGGACCAAGAATATCTAGAAACATAAAAAAAACGAGCCAACGGGCGATCATTTATCATTTATTTCATGAGTGAGTAAGAATCTTTCTCCGACCCCCATCTTATTGTGTTACTTCCAATTAGGACCAAGAATATCTAATTTATTCAGAGAAACATGAAAAAACGAGCCAATGGGCGATCATTTATTATTTATTTCATGAGTTAGTGAGAATCTATCTCCGAAATTCGCCTCTGACCCCCATCTTATTGTGTTACTTCCAATTAGGACCAAGAATATCTAATTTATTCAGACAAACATGAAAAAACAAGCCAATGGGAGACCATTTAACATTTATTTCATGAGTGAGTGAGAATCTTTCTCCGAAATTCGTCTCTGACCCCCATCTCATTGCGTTACTTCCAATTTAGTGTTTTAGAGTCAAAAGCACAAGCTTGTGTGGGGTAAAACGTGCGACCCTCAAAACCATTCTCAGCCCTCTACTTACCCACTTACACTGTGCCTTTGGCCCTGATCGTGCTTAGCGACTGTTAACCGCTAATCCGTGAAACCTCGACAGTTTACATTAAAGTTAGTTTAAACTTGATGAAGATTACCTTTGGTGCAAAGTTCTTGCCGCACAGTGTCCCTTAGCCGATCTGTAATTATTGTTTATTAAGTTTACACAAAATCGGGTACACTAAGTTAACAATAACGTGGGTGGACTAAGATGTTGACAAATATGGGCAACTAGCTGCGCCCTTTTTTTTTGGGTGGTAAATCATCAAATAACTTCTCCTGCTCTAGGCCGGGCGGGAGGGTGTGTCAGACTCTTACTGACTAAAACCCACCCGTATTCTTTCCGTTGCCTGTGTTGCCAGGGGCCTCGGTACCTTCCCGCGACTTTGTACCTTCCTTCCGGTTTCATCCGCGTAAGTCTCGATCTTGTGCGAATATCGGAATAAAGTATCCTATAAGTATCTTATCTCCTAATGCAGGGCATGGTCTACCAATGTGCCAAATTTCATCCAAATTTGTCCAGCTGTTTTAACGTGAAAGCGTAACAAACAAACAAACTCAGTTTCGCATTTATGTCTATACATAATAATAAAATCGTAGCTAAGTCAAAATTGTACATTGAATATAAAAAAAGTAATTGCTTCGAGGTCTGGAATCTATTCTAATGCCGAAAACATAGGTTTTTGAATGTATGTGTGTTTGTCTGCTTATGTTTGTCTGAATGTATGATCCAACATCACGCAAATTGTACCGGATAGATTTTGTTAAAATTTTGTACTGATATTCCCTGTAAGTCTGCTCAGTGGGTAGGCTACTTAAGATCACGCCATTTGCTATGCTGTACGAGCAATATTGCGTTATGTTTGTATTACTCTATAGTTTACAGCAAATTGTAAAAAGACGAGCTAAATGGTTAAAACATTTGGCTCGTCTTTTTATGGTTACAACCTTCTAGTCGCAATTCACCAGTTAAGTTCCAATAGTTTTTGTCGCAGTATTTTTGTTGTACCTTTTTTGTTTTGTTATTTCGTTTCGACATGGGTGTCGTTTACTTTTTTTTCAAGGTTGCTGATAACGAAAATGGGGTCAATATCAAAATTCAAGATGACGCCACCGAAAATCTGCAACTTTTTCGACATGGGTGTCGTTTTCATGATTTTCGAGGGTGCTGACAATAATGCCATTTTAAATATTTATTATGACCCCACTGGTCATAATAAATATTTAAAATGGCACCATGAACCATGAAAATGACACCCATTACTAAAAATAGGGTATTTTACTATATACGAGAAAAAATCTATAAGTAGATTATTAAGTTTAGGCAAAAAGGAGTCGAAAATTGTTACTTTTAGTTCATAAAATAACAAAATAAATTTTAAAATACAATTCAAAGTTTTAAGTTTTTATAATCTGTTAAAAAACACCATGAAATAGTAGCCGCCATGTTATTACGTCATACCGCTGTGTAAACTAAAACGTGTCAACTGTCGACTGATAGTTTGATAATAGATCAGTGCATTTGTTTACATAGCCAAGTGACGTCATGACCACAGAGCAACATGGCGTCCACTGCGTTCAGCGTTTTCGTCAAACTACGCGCGAAATTTGAAAATGTAAAATTTAAATGCATTTTTATGGCACTTATCGATTGAATAAAAATTTTGTGATTTTTTTGGGGCATATTGGCACTATAGAATTTAATTAAGACACTTTTCAAAAATCGGTGTAAGACCCTATTTGGAAATTTTCGGTGGCGCCATCTTGATTTTGATTCATCTCCATTATCGTTGTCACCGCCCTCGAATACCATGAATGTCCTTATTTTACTCTAAAAATAACATATCATCACACCTGTATTACCCGAAGTGTTACGCAGAGCTGTACATATATTAGTACACCCACATTTTGTCAGTTCACCGTACACGGAAAAAAAGGATGCCTTAAATTAAGACAATATCCTTTTGGATGAATATTAATTCATTCAGGGGAAAACAATTTATTCTTGAATGAAGTAAAATTTTGTCTTAGTTTTATTTTCTTCTTCAAAGAAATTATACTTAAATGAAGAATTATTAAGTTTAATTTTAAGAATATTATTTCTCTCTTAGAATATTTTCTTCAATTAAGATTATTATAGTCTTGAATCAAAAATATTTGCTTAAGTCAAGAATAAAAACCAAGTATTTATTATTCTTAATTTGTGCAAACAGGTTTTCTTGGACTGAGTACATTTACTTAAGTTAAGAACATATTTACTTGGATTGAAACAATTTTTCTGAGAATATTGATATTCTTCGCTGAAGAGATCCTTTTTTCCGTGTACGCCGTTCTTTTTTTCTCATAATACCGTATTCGGGTTTCCATCATATAATCCTATGAAATATTCGAGCTAGGGTCACAGCTGACCTATGAAATTGCTCCTGATGACTGCGGTGTCGACATCAGGACTAACTGCTTCTCACACGAACAACTTTACGCCGCTGCTTTTGCATTCCTGAGTCTCTGAATATTTTGGAAGTTTTCCCCGAAAGGTTAGGCAGAGGTATAGTACTCGTACACCCACGTTATGTCCTATATAATAGGGGCGAGCCTATTCCCATTAACCGGTCAAATCCAGACTTCGGACTGTTACTGAGAAATTAAAGATTGAAAACCCAATAACACTTTGTCTGACCCGCTATTTTTAAGCATGAGGTCCTCGGATCGCCGAGGACCTCATGCTTAAAAGTAGCGCTTGCGACTTTTTATAAAAAATGTGGCTATTATTTTAGTACATTGTGGTGTCTTACGACTTGATGAGGGTCTTGTGGCCAAGTAATAACAGCCACACGGGTCGATTGATCAGGTTAAGCTACGCTTGCCACGGTTGGTCCGTGGATGGGTGACCATCTTTACATACTGAGACTCCTCCATGCCTCGGAAAGCATGTTAAGCCGTTGGTTCCGGCTGTCATTTGTAGATCTTTGTCAGTCGTTACGGGTCGTCAGAAGCTCGAAAGTCTGACAACCAGTCTTACCAAGGGGTATCGTGTTACCCAGTAACTGGGTTGTGGAGGTCAGATAGGCAGTCGCTCCGTATCCGGTAAGACTGGAAACCGGACCCAACATAGTTGGGAAAAAGGCTAGGCAGATGATGATGATGTGGTGTCTTACGACTTCCACGCGATTGAAGTCGCGTGCAAAAGCTAGTTGCAGCAATGAAGATTAGGCAACGATTCTGTAGACAACGGATTAAACTGATTTAATATTCTCGTCTTATATTAACCCTGGGTCACTAACCATTCGTAAAAGTTACGACACGTACCTTGCGCATTTCGTGTTTTGGTAAGATCCCGACCTCCGTCACCCCACCCGTTTCTAATACCTTCCTGAATCGCCTCATTAGTGACTTTCAGTCACTCATTGCGGATGCACGCTTATTAGATCAGGATATATCCTATGAACTTCGTCAAATTTCAGACTAAAGTTGAAACGAAATTGGACGCAAATCATTGCGGAGGTCTTCAAAATTGTAAACTAGATCAATAAAGGTTTTAGCCGAAACGTTCTCAAAACTCGCAAAACTTGCAGCTGCAAAAAAGTCTTAAGACTACGCACTTCTACAAGGGCTGCAAAGAAGCGATTTGCAGGGGGCATATTGTTTGTATGTGCAATCATTTTTCAATGTAGGTTATTTCTAAAATAGATATGTTATTGGATAAAGAGAAAACTAAGACTGCTAATTAAGGTCGTTTTGTGTCATAAATGAAGTAGATTAAATAAACATTGATCTTATAATCCGTCGTAAAATTTACGAATGGTTACTGATAATGTTACTCGAAATTAAGGTTAGTGAGCTGGGGTTAAGAAATACACTCAGAACGATACGGGAAATTTCACTCGTCGAATTATATTTACCCTTATAACTTCAGTATGTCAGTCTACAAAGGCCATGTTTTGTGTCTTATAAGGCCTAATATTTTAATATTACATTTTTAATCTTATACAGTGAATTTAATTTAACTTGCAGACAAGAGACATTTTCCTTTTTTAGATCTTTCTAAAAAAAACTTACAAACATTTCATTGTACTTTTGCACAAAAAAAAACGTCTAGAACTATTCAAATAGAAATCTTTTATTACCTAGGATAACATTTTCAACAATAGCTCCAAGAAATATTTTAAGAAAACATGTATATTAAAGGTAATATTGCCTTACAAAGACCTCAAACCTGAGTGACTTTTGTAATCTGATTAATAGGGCAAGCGTCACTTCTGTTGACATTTATAGGTATTCATATTTAATCTGTAGTGTTTCTCTTTGTGTACTGAAAGCCTTGAGTGGGCGTTGAATTATTTTCTCTTGATTAATTTTGAGCATAAATAACCTTAATTTGCTAGTGCGGTTGTTAAACGTTAGATTCTGAATTTAATTTCTTTGTGTGCCGATTGTTGTAATCCTATTATTTTGTTCTATGTTTGTTCATCGTAGTGGACATTCTGTGCAGCAGGTCTATTAAGACCAGACAAAGCTGGGCAACAGCATAACAGACATAAAATGACAATTGATCGCAAACCATGTTATTACAAAACGAGTTCTATCTTTGATACACAAGCTTAAGGCGCTGACAAGACCCAATTGACCAAAATAGGCTTCTCTTAAGAAAAAAAAAAATGCCAAATCTGTATACTTTGTGGTAGCGGAAAAAATATATGTTAATTTTGAACATATTTCCCAGAACTTGGTTGTCACCAAAATACGTTTTGAATAAAAACCTCGATACAAACTAACGTTAAACTAACCTCTTACCTTGGGTTCTAATCCAAAATATCTGCATTAAATATCAACATACGTTACGTATTTAATTAATAACAAGAACGTCTTATTTGAATGCAGAACTTGGTTGTTTTTTATTTTCGATTACTCAACTCAATTTTGAGTAAATAGAGAATTGCTTCATATTTTGCAATAAATTACAAGCGTTGTGTCATCGCGCTTCTCTTTCTTTTCTATGCAATCTGACAGTGACCGCGGTTTAGGTGTTGTCATCGTCTTAAACCTTCGAGCCAGTTTTTGTATTTCGAACTTTATTTTGGCCGTAGTAAAGTTCTTTATACGAAATTGATCACTTAGGCCCGGTTTAGGAATCTGTTTTTGTATTAAGAACTTTGTCTTTGTTGAAATAAAATTCTAAATTCAAAAATGGCTCGATGGTTTAAACCTGGTTCTAAAGACAAACCTTGGTTTGTAATAAGGCCCTTTGGGTTTCATTTTGACAGTTCATCCACGTCCATTGCATTGTTTATATTGTTGTTTTAATTTTTCAACGGATGAAGCAATGGATTAGCTCCTTCAAAACTCTCGGATTGTGATTCAAACCTTGTTTCGCAATTAGGGTTCAGGGGCCAACCATCACCTCCTGCAGTAGTATTTAGCAGTATTATTATAATACTAGATGCGCCTCGCGGTTTCACCCGCATAATTTTGGACCCCGTAGGTATATCGGGATAAAAAGTATCTGTGTTATGCCTGGTAATAAACTATCTGTGTGCCAAATTTCATCTAAATCCGTTTAGTACTTTTGCGTGAAAGAGTAACAAACACCCATCCATCCATACTTTTACAAACTTTCGCATTTATAATACGATTATTAGTAGGATTACTTCACAGTAAGAAAGTGATGGAGCTGTACAGGACTTATAGCCCCATCTCTTTCTCACGCTGAAGTAATATTCTCTAGTCTAACCTTAATGCAGACAGTACTCGTATAATTATTATATTGTTGCACAATTTTACGTTATGATCCCATTTAAGATTTACAAATTTAAGATTTATAACTAATATTATAAATGGGAAAGTGCGTTTGTTTGTTTATTTCTTTGTTACGCTTTCACGCTAAAACGGCTGAGCGGATTTGGATGAAAAAAAATTGGCACAGGGGTAGGATTATGGCATAGTATACTTTTTTTTCTTTTATCCTATGGTATACTTTTTAATATTTCCACGGAATAGAGTTATGCGGACGAAATCGCGGGGCCCAACTAGTAAAAAACAAAATAAATACACAATACTTAATTCTAAATTATTCTAATTTTAATACTTTATATCCCAATAATCTCACGGGTTCGAGACTTATGCGGGCAAAACCGTGGGGCGCAGGTAATAATATCATAAATGGGAAAATAATTCATCTGTTTGTCTGTCTGTTACCTTTTCACACGGGTAAACATATTTGGAATACATTTGGCCCACAGATAAACTATGACCGAGGTTAGGGCATATGATACTTTTAATCCTGGTATTCCGTTCCCGTCAGATAATTTCTGACCTCTACGCAGACGAAACTGCAGGCAAAAGGTATTAAGTCATCATCTGCCTAGCCTTTTCCCAACTATGTTGGGGTCGGCTTCCAGTCTTACCGGATACAGCTGAATACCAGTATTTTACATGGAGCGACTGCCTATCTGACCTCCACAACCCAGTTACTGGGTAACACGATACCCCTTGGTAAGTCTGGTTGTCAGACTTTCGAGCTTCTGACGACCCGTAACGACTGTCAAAGATCTACAAATGACAGCCGGGACCAACGGCTTAACGTGCTTTCCGAGGCACGGAGGGGTCTTGGTATGTAAAGATGGTCACCCATCCACGGACCAACCGCGGCAAGCGTAGCTTAACCTGATCGATCGACCCGTGCGGCTGTTATTACTTAGCCACAAGCCCCTCATTCAAAAGGTATTAAGTGATAAATCAAAAATAATTACAGCGCATATACGAGTACACCTCATTATTGTCTTTCATAAAAAAAAACATCAAAATCAAAAGTCATTTATTCAAACTAGGCTGAGAATCAACACAAAATACATACATAAGGCAGTCCCCCAAAACGCCCACCCTTCACCACTTCCTAGTGCTTTAACTGGGAATAAGATGTGGCCAACAAACTCCCCAGCAGCACAGCTGTCTGATCAATTAGAAAAACTTGATTCTATACAATAGTATGCAAATAATTTACACTACGCGCAACACAAAACATTAAATTAAATTATTTGTCATATGCCAGCTAGCACAAGCCACTATACCTACAAAAAAACATCGAATACTATACTTACTCAAGCAGAAATAAAAAATAAAAACGTAAACAGAAGTTAAGACGCTGACAACACCTAAACCGTGGTCACTGTCAAATTCCATAGAAAAGAAAGAGAAGCGCGACACAACAACGCTTGTAATTTATTGCAAAATATGAAGTAATTATTTATTTACTCGAAATTAAGTTGAGTAATCGAAAATAAAAAACAACCAAGTTCTGCATTCAAATAAGACGTTCTTGTTATTAATTAAATACGTAACGTATGTTGATATTTGATACAGATATTTTGGATTAGAACTCAAAGTAAGAGGTTAGTTTAACGTTAGTTTGTATCGAGATTTTGTTTTTAAAACGTGTTTTAGTAACAACCAGGTTCTGGGAAATATGTTCAAAATTAACATATATTTTTTCCGCTACCACAAACTATACAGATTTGGCAATATTGTTTCTTAAGCAAAGCCTATTTTGATCAATTGGGTCTTGTCAGCGCCTTAATACCTAAATAAAAGCCTGCATAAAACCATAAAACAAAGATTCCTCAATCAGATCCCCATATTTTCCCATAAAAATAACACAGCTTAACCTGTTTGTGTGCTTTGTAATGAAGGTACACGGATCGCTAGAGATGTCCTCAATGAATGCATTGTGTACCTTCTTCCATTGTTTTCTCGGTGCGTGAGGGTTATCCCCTCTGGTGCCGAAGCGGTTGTAAGCACGGCTTGCCTTGATCCTTCATGGGATAACATGTAGGTACAGGGATTTTAACGGAGTGATAATATTGTTTATATAATCGGCTTATATTGTTCCCACTGGTGGAACAGGCCTCCTCTCTGTGGGAGGGAGTGGGTCGTAATCCACCACGCGGGCCCAGTGCGGGTTGGTAGATGTCACATGTCTTCGAATTTTTGGTTCTAGGAAATGCCGGTTTCCTCACGATGTTTTCCTTCACTGTTTTGAGAGCAGTGGTGATGAAATAATTTACAAAAAGTAAAGCGCCTGCCTGGCTTCGAACCTACGACCTACAACTTGTAAGTCGCGGCCGTTACCACTGTGCCACCACTGCTCTATATTGTTGTTTGGTTTTAGGTAATTGCTTGTTTTATTTTTGTTTTGGTATCAATGTGTATAATATAATTTAATCACGGTATTTACGTCGTCTTTACACGACACTAGCCTATTGATTATCTCGTAATTTATTTTTCCCCGTTTGGTTTCAACTTTTTAAATTTTAGTCGTCCTATCAATCCTGTGTCCTTTTCAGTTTTTTTGTACGATGTCCTTTATTAAACTCTTATTCAAATATAACGTCTGGATTTAGCATCTTCGTCATCAATCTAATCAACAGAAGGTCACTTCAAAACCCAACCAAAAGTAAACTAAATAAATAAGACAATATTAAAAAAAGAAACTCCATTAATTTTTCTCCCCAATAAAATAAGGTACACAATAAAATTGTAAAATTTAACCGAGATAACGAGACAGAGTATTGTGTTAAACGTCTCCGGTGGGCCGTTCGTCTTGCCCAGTAGCAGCTGGAAACAACACGCGAAGGCGCTATTAAACAGACACCGTTTTTAAAATCTCAGACAATAATGTGGAATTTAAGAGTTGTTCTTTGAAACAATTTTGTTCTGGGGTTGAAATTAATTTAATAACTGAACTTAGATATTGTGGTTGCTAAGATGATTCTTTAAGGTTTTCATGTGTGTGTGAATTGAGTAATAATACTAATAAATAAACGACGTGACAGTATTTATTTTAAGGCGCTGACAAGACCCAATTGACCAAAATAGACTTAGCTTAAGAAAAAAAATTGCCAAATCTGTATAGTTTGTGGTAGCGGAAAAAATATATATTAATTTTGAACATATTTCCCAGAACTTGGTTGTTACCAAAACACGTTTTGAAAACAAAATCTCGATACAAACTAACGTTAAACTAACCTCTTACCTTGAGTTCTAATCCAAAATATCTGTATCAAATATCAACATACGTTACATATTTAAATAATAACAAGAACGTCTTATTTGAATGCAGAACTTGGTTGTTTTTTATTTTCGATTACTCAACTCAATTTTGAGTAAATAGATAATTACTTCATATTTTGCAATAAATTACAAGCTTTGTGTCATCGCGCTTCTCTTTCTTTTCTATGGAATTTGACAGTGACCGTGGTTTAGGTGTTGTCAGCGTCTTAACATAGGATCAAATCAATTGTGGTGCTTACTGTAAACGTAAGTTATTACTGTAATCCTAACTATCCTAATCCTAACTAGTATTTTACATGCGAAAGCAAGTTTTTTTATTTGTATGTTACCTTTCACGCCTAAACCACTGAACCAAGTATCCTGAAATTTTGCATATACGTTGTCAGATGTACAGATTCGGATATAGGGTACCTGTCATTCCCAAAAAAAAAAAACACTGTTCCCGATGAAAACAACAATAACAGTTCTTATGATATAGACGGTTCCGTGTGGTGTCGGACGTAA
Organism: Atethmia centrago; assembly: GCA_905333075.3. Lineage (NCBI taxonomy): Eukaryota > Metazoa > Arthropoda > Insecta > Lepidoptera > Noctuidae > Atethmia > Atethmia centrago. The sequence goes on along the minus strand of HG995380.1, from coordinate 26,600,562 downwards.
AGAATAGCACCATCCCATTTCTTCCCATGGGTGTCGTAAAAGGCGACTAAGAGACTTACTAGAGAACGGGCAGCAGCGTTCTCTATGCATTTTAACACCATACTGCGATCGCCAACCCGCCTGCCAAGCGTGGCGATTATGGCAAACCCCCCCAATATTGGGGGAGGCCTATGTCCAGCAGTGGACGTCTTTCGGCTGGAATGATGATGATGATGATGATGATATACAGGGTGAAATTGAAAACATGCGACAAATCTAAATGGGCGATTGTACTCATCATTATGAACAACTTTTACTAAGGGACCACAACTGAAATCGCGGAAAAAAAAAATCAGCTGTTCCCTACATTTATGTCCGCATAATTCGACAAAATGTAGGAAACAGCTGATTTTATTTTCGCGAATGCAGCTGTGGTCCCTTAGTAAAAGTTGTTCATAATGATGAGTACAATCTCCCATTTCAGTTTGTCTCATGTTTTCAATTTCAATCTGTAGATGGCGCCGCGTGTCGTTCGAATCATAATTGAATTATATTATTATAGAAACTTTAGTAGTGTGTTCAGAGTTTTTTTATTTTTATTTAAGTATCTAATACATTTTGTGAGTCTAGAATTTCGATAGACCGGTCTTTTAACCCGAATTGATTGTCGAATTCTAAGTTAACGCGAGCGAAGCTGAGGGCAAAAGCTTATAAATACGAAAGTGTTTGTTTCGATTTCACGCTAAAACGGCTTAACGTATTTGGATGAAATTTGGCACATGGGTATGCCAAAATTTGGGTTACGACATAATATACTTTGTATCCCGATATTCCCTCGAGATCGAGACATATGCGGTGCGCAGCTAGTAAAGAAATAAAAGAAAATGTTATTTAAACTATTATACCTACCTAATATTTTTGTGTGGACCGATGACCTTGTGAAGGCCGAAGGAATCCGCTGGATGCGGGAAGCACAAAACCGGTCGAAGTGGCGGTGCTTGAGGGAGGTCTATGTCCAGCAGTGGACTTCTTTCGGCTGAAATGAATATTTTTGTACAAGAAGTTTCTGCTGTCACTTTGTATGCTAGCCTTAGTACATTAAATGTTACAGTCACCACATTGCAGTACCATAAATGCCACACTATGCAAGGGGGGATCTGTTATCGCAGTAGATATGTTTATTATTTATGGCGCATATAAGTTTACTATGCTGCTGCTTATCCAGAGAGCAGTGTATAGCAGTAGTGGCCTAGTGCTAACCGAGTTGTGCATAGGTCGTAGGATCGAACCCAGACCGGCGCTTTACTTTGTGTAAATTATTTCATCACCACTGCTCTCAAAAACGGTGAAGGAAAACATCGTGAGGAAACTGGCATGTCCTAGGACCAAAAATTCGAAGACATGACATCTACCAACCCGCACTGGGCCCGCGTGGTGGATTACGGCTCACTCCCTCTCACAGAGAGAAGGCCTGTGTCCCAGGAGTGTGAACATTATAGGCTGATTATGCTGCTTATTCTCTTGGGTTTATTGGTTTTTCTGCAGATGCTATTGTAAAACTTTTCATTGTTTATTGTAGAATCCATACTGCATTAAAAAACAAAATGGCTTCAAATAACCAAACGAATTCTACTTAAAAAATATATCTAAATAAATCTACTTTTTAAACTGACATCAAAGAGTTTTAATAACAAACAAAAACATTTATAAGTTCGCTGTACAAAGGCGCAAAATAGCGACGCAAAAATCTGGATACTGTTTTTTAAGCACGTTTCACCGTACTAGCGACTTTCTATTTTTTTCAGTGTATTTTTACAGTTGGACTTTTCTGTTTTTTATTTCTTCCACCTGCAGACAACACTAGTCTTTTAGTCTCACAAAGGGGATCTGTGTTTCTTCTCTTACTACTGAATTCTAATTTGTAAAAGCTATGCAGGTAATTGCATTTAGGGATCGAGATTTTGCGAGATTCCTGCTTAATTGTTGAGATTGTGTAATGTATTGTTTGTTTAATGTTAACGCTGGTTTAATTTACTGTGAGTGGAATAAAGAGCGAGTTTTTTACGAAACCTTTTCATAGACTTACGTAGAGGTTTTCGTATGTACTTTCCTTTAATGTTAATACCTATTATGTATTAAAGTTTAGTGCCTGTTTTATGTACGCGGTCTAGTGATTTAAGAACTCTGTTTTTTTAAGGCTAACAATACGGCCAGGCTAGAGGGATGTTGGTTGTTATAATTTAGGTATCATGGTAGGACACGTTAAGTTTGTTGATAAACGTGATAGTTCCGTTAATTTAATATTTTCAAATATTAAATTAACGGAACTAGCATGATCATTTCAGCCGAAAGACGTCCACTGCTGGAGATACTCGTAGGCCTCCAAATAAAAACCGTGGGTACTAGGGGCCGTATTTTCTTACTGCTTGTGATGGGTTGCCGTAATCGCTACGCTTTGCAGGCGGGTTGGCGATGGCAGTATGGTGTTAAAATGCATAGAGAACGCTGCTGCCAATTTTCTAGGAAGTCCCCTTTTTTTCGCCTTTTACGACACCCATGGGAAGAAACAGGAAGGTACTATTCTTTACGTGCGGCACCATACGGAACTATATTATACTGTGTTCATATTTTGATATATCTCATGTATAAAAAAACGTCCTAACGGCTTTTTCACATACAGCGTTATTTTTTAATAAAATAACCAACATTTTATTTGTGTTTTGCCATAGCTCTAAAACACATTTAAAATAAACCCATTTAACATACCCATCTCGTTACACAATTCCACTCTTATTTTCAGGCTTTACCGACAGAATCTATTAAAAACATAGTACGAGCCATGACTGTGCGTGTTTAATATTAAATATACGCAGTGCACAGCGCTGTTCCTGATACATCGTAAAAATTCCCGAAACGTCGGTCATTCGGTTTTACGGTCGGCATGAGGCTGGGTTCAGATGGAACGCGGCAGGCGACTGTCGGCAACTTGCTCTGAGTTATAGAGCCTTTTTTTTGCTGGTTTCACTGTAGTACGTGCGCTTCGGAAGGTTTCGGCTGTTTTATTATTTAGAAGACTAGACTTTTTCGGTAGTTTTTGACTAGTTTATCGTGGACCGTTTTGTACAACAGGTAAGCTGATCGTAGCAAAACAGTACATTCTTAACACGAAGTGGGTGCTGTCTGATTTTTATTTCTTAAGATTAAAATGAGGCTGATTGTTTACTGGTATTCTTAGTCTTTCTTTATGAGTCACTGCCTCATGGTTTTGGATTATATTGTATTAACAAATTGTTGCCAAAATAGCTTGGCTATCATCCTTTTACTAGCAAAAAGAAAATAATGGCATTTTTATAAGCTGATAAATTAAAGTTCAAAAGCAATAAGCATAAAATTTTGTAGAAAAAAAACAGATAGAACACTACCTTAAAATTGAAAATAAATGGAACCAAAACGTTTGCTCGCAACATCTGAATCCACCATTACAAGTCGTAGAGATGTGCTGAATTTTTGACTGACTCGCGTGTTTTTTTGTTCATTTTACGGTCGTGTAGTGTTTTATGGCTCACCACTACTCCGGGTTACAGTGTAGGGATGTTTCTTTTAAAGTTTTAATTGAGTTAAGAGTTCTGACGGCTCGACGCGTGAAGAGTGTTTCGAAGTGTAATGGGTGTTTCAGTTTCAATAGCCTTGTTCCCATGTGTGTTATGTATCGCCTTTTTATCAGGCTCTTCAGGGTATTGGGAGGTGACTCAATATAGGCGAAGTTTCTTTTTCTGCGTTTTTTTTTTCGTGCCTGCAAATTTGGACGTGTGATTTTTGGATATGAATAAAAGGTTTTTGGAGAATTTTGTTGGAAAAGTCAAAGTTTCAATTTCATTTTAACAATGGTCCGATTCTCTTGTCGCAAATGTCTCTAAACTAGACTAAAAATCACCAAAAATTAGTTTATTCCTGTCAATAATTGACGATTTCCTATTCTGAAATTGTCTAAAGTGACACAACTTGAACTATATTTTAGTTTGACGGCACTAAGATGGCACTGAATTATTAATTTAGTGAAAACGACAATTTTTCTATTCTGAATTTGACGTTGTTCACCTAAAATTTTGATTATAAAAGTAAATCAGACTATTTTTAATCGCGATTAAAAAGGTTTGGAATAAAATTAGTTGTCACGAACTAAAATTCTCACCAACACCTTGACTTCAAGTGCAAAAACGGAACTGTATCCTTTTTTTTTCTGTTTCTTATATCTCAAAAACGGTGTGTCCTATCGCAAAAATAGTGAAAATTTTGTCCCCTTTTGAAACTAGCAAACCCCTAAAACCCAAGATATAGGTAATCGTAATAAAATAATAATAATAAAAATGTCAAAATAATTAATTTTTCATATTTTCTATACAAAAAGTGAAAAATTCCATATAAAACACATTGAGGCTGCCCTCCTTGCGCGTCTCCGGCTCTAAAAAATATTCTCGGGGTGAGGCAAACAAGTACCACGCAGAGTCGCGATTGTCAAACTCAATTTTAGTTGTGTCAAAATAGTTTTTAAATTTAGAGAAAATTATTTGCAGAATAACTACAAAAATCTCATAGCCAAAAGTAAGAAATTTTAGTGATAGTTTAGTTAGTTTAGTTTGGTGTACAAGAGAATCGGCACCAATGCCTGTAGTTTATGTTTTATAGCTGAGTAAAGCTCTGCTTTATGAGCTTTCCTCCATTTAATATAGTGTTGCTACTTAAATTGGCTGCTATCGATTGAATCGATACTATTAAAAGCTGGTTCAGTTCATTCGCGTTATATTAAAAGAGCCTTCAAATAAATACACTTGATTACATCTGAATCGCCAATAAGAGTCAGTCATGCTTGCCTGTTGCAGTCATCCTTGATGATCAGCTAATTTTCAGACCATCTATACGAGAATAATCCCTACGATTATTCTCGTATAGACCTGAGAAGAAGGTACTGGTATTGAACCAATAAAAACCAAAAGTAAGCTAACTGTACCTGATTAAAACACACATAAATCATTAAACTTCAAGTCACTAAATCTTCCTACAATCTGCTATATACTCGCATACGTCCAAAGTTGACTACTAAAGAAAACTGTTCACGTGAACACAGACTAAGTTCTCCGCTGAATCGGACGAATTGCGAAGTCCCGATCTCTGGTGATTTTCAATAGAGAAGTAATTCAAACTTTGAAAGCGACATACGGAATTTATTACGACATGTTTGAGTTATTTTGCTTGTTGATGTTACATTAAAAAGGGATATCTTTCCGAGTTTAGACTTGTTCGGATTAAGACTGTTATTTGTATTTTGGAACCTGCTTTTGATGGTAGGTTCAGAAAAATATAACTTCTGTGCAAGAACAAAGTCATTGTGAAAGAAGTCGTTTGAAACTCGTCCGAGCGAGTAACTACCCGTTACTATATGTTTTTTTTATTTATCTATAATTTTATATAATATAACTTCTCCCACTCTGGGTGGAGCGAGAGGGTGTGTCAGACTCACACTGACTAAAACGCACCCGAGTTCCCTCCGTTGCTTGTGTTGCCAGGGGCCTCGGTATGCCTTTCGGACTTTCCCGCAACCCCGGCAGGCATCAGCTCTGGTGACATCTCTTTGAGGCACGCGTGGAACACAACGCGCCGTCGACTCGGGCCTGGTCCTTATCGGACGGCGAGCTACTCGTTGCTCACCATCCGCAAGCCCGTACCTACGGTGGACACTATACCTGTCCCGCCAAACAGCATTGCTGTGTTTATGTTGGAAGTCTATAGGTACCCTTAAAATCACATGACAGGCACAAAGGAGATGTCCTCGTGGAGGCGATTGGCTGCGGAGATCTTTTGCATCCGGCCCAGGTTCAGGCCATGGTATGGAGCGAGAGGGCATGGGCAGCCGTCACCCTCTTCTGCGAAGCAGTAAAGAAGGAGGAGGCGGGACTGTTGAAGGAAAGGCAAATTTCGCGCCCTCTCGCCCCTAGCTGCCGCAGGAGACGCTCTGGGCGTCGGGAATCCCGGGCGGATTTCCGGCCACCGTAGGCGCGGGCTTGCGGACGGTGAGCCATGGGTAGCTCGCCGTCCGGTAAGGACCAGGCCCGGGTTGACGGCGCGTTGTATTCCACGCGCGCCTCAAAGAGATGTCTTCAGCAAGTGTCCACTAGGGCCGATGCCTGCCAGGGTCGTGGGACAGTCCGGAAGGGATACTGAGGCCCCTGGCAACACAGACAACGGAAGGAACACGGGTGGGTTTTAGTCAGTAAGAGACTGACACACCCTCCCGCTCCGCCTAGAGCGGGAGAAGTTACTTGATAATTTTCAACCCAAAAAAAATAAAAAGGCACAAGGGAGATTCCAAAATCGGCTTCAGCAAAGTTGATAATAATAAAAATATTTTGCAAACGCCTTGAAGCGTCAAGTTCGAACAAATAATAGACTATAAGCTGAATGTTGCCGATTTCGAATTGTCCAAAACATTTTCCGAAAACAGTACCCACCATAACATTTAAAACATGGCATTGAAATCGTCAACAAGCGTTGAGCAAGCATGGTGATCCTTCAATAAAGGAGACGATACAAAGCCTTGAAAGAATCACAGACTGTTCTTAAGACTGCAGAGCTTATAACATTCCCAGTGGTGGTATCACTTTTCTTTTAATTTTTGGTTCTAGAACATTCCTCACGACGTTTTTTGTCCCCGTTTTTAAAGATTGCTCTTACCAAAAAAACTCTACACAACAATAATTCTTATAATATTTTGCCCCCACAATTCCTTTCCCATGATATATAGACCATACTAAGTAGTCCTCAGAGTGCGGATGAGTTTGGCTCGGATCCAGGGCCGGATGAGTTGCTCCCAGTAACCAAACGTGAACGACATATTAAACGGTTTTTAGAGTCCATAAAATGTTATTGGTACTCGATAGTGGCGATATTTTGATAGTAAACAGGTAAAACGAGGTGGGGATTTAAATTTTATGTTGTGAGATTAGTGTGGCGGATGGTGATATAGGTTTTTGCAGATTTGGGATGCACTTAAAGTGATGCCTAAGTTAAGGTGGAGCACTCTAAACCCGGGTGGTGACCGGTAGTAACTTTGCGGGCTGTAGGTCGTAGGATAAAACCCGGACAGGCGCTTTACTTTGTGTAAATTATTTCATCACCACTGCTCTCAAAAACATCGTGAGGAAACCGGCATACCCTAGAAACAAAACATTCAAAGAAATGTGTGTACCAACCCGCACTGTGCCTGCGTGGTGGATTATATCCCACTCCTTTTCACAGAGAGGAGGCCTGTGTCCCAGCAGTGGGAACATTATAGGCTAATTATGTTTTACTCTCACGCCGCAATTTTTAATAGAGTTTACTGAGATAATATTACCTACATGTGTAATATTGAATGACTAGATCTAAATAATGTAGGTGGGAAAACAACCATATTATCATTAAAGAAATAGTTTTATCTTGGACAAAGGTATTTGACGAGTGGTATATACCACCCTAACACATTAGGTACTAGCTTTCCTGATGAGTTAGTTCCTCTCCAAATAACTTGACATGCCTTTTTTTTGAAAGGGAAATTATCAAATTATATTCAAAACGGAGCGGGAGTGCGTGTCAGACTCTTACTGACTACAACCCACCCGTGTTCTTTCCATTGCCAGTGTGTTGCCAGAGACTTTCCCGTGACCCATGCTTCGCCATCGGGTTCAACGGTTGGAGAAGTCATAACTTAGCTTACAGACTGACCTTATCACGGCAAAGGATATTCTCGTATCGATCGTATATGTAAATGGGTTGTGGAGCTCAGATAGGCAGTCGCTCCATGTAAAATACTGGTATTCAGTTGCACTGGTTGGTGGTTAAACTGTTAGTTTATCGCAACATAGTTTGGAAAAGGCTAGGCAGATGAGGATGAGTTCGTGTTGACTTTACAGAGAAAATTTACTGTTCGTTCTGAAGGCAGCCCGAAGTATTTGCTTCCTAAAGACTGTTATGGGTATGGCCAGTCAAAGAAGGGAAGGTGGCCGAAGTCAGCAAGGGATTTACTTGATAAAGTAAGCTAAAAGTCAAACAAAATAACTTCAAAATACAGTAAACAGCTTCTTAAAATCATTGAGGTTATTCAAGTACGTTTGATATTGTTATAAGTAGCCCGGGTGCGTACAACAAATTTATATTAATTTATTTTCTTTGTAAACGAGCATGCTGAAGCCACTTCCCGGAATTGAGAAATTGTTGCTGAACTTGCTACCTTGTTCCGTTACATTTTCCGGGACTTTTCTCGAGTTATTTGGAGATTTTTTTGTAAATTTCGGAATAATATTTGCCTATTAAAGGAAAACATTTGTTGTATAAGATAGTGGATGGAGAGTAGATGGTGTCTAGTTCACACAATGGGCAATGTTGGACGAGGAAGTTAATTTAAACTAAGCGTACGACAACACCCAGGCGTAAATGGCGGGATGACCTAGATGTCATGATGATAAGCGGGATTGGTTCATGTTGGCTCAGAATCGAGTGGAGTAGAAAAGGGAAAGGCGAGGTCTTTGCCCAGCAGTCAACGTATACCAATTATTATTGTAGACAACCGCATCCCAGGCGTTACTAACGTTGCTAAAATTGATTGTCTTTTGAATGTTAGTCAACTCATTTTCAACCTGTGTGGCGTAAACTGCAATATTCAATTGTACCCATCACTGGAACAGTGTCTCGTGGCTAAGTAATAACAGCCGCAAGGGTCGATCCATCAGGTTAAGTTACGCTTGCCGAACGAGACTCCTTCGTGCCTCGGAAAGTACGTTAAGCCATTGGTCCCGGTTGGATCGTGGATTTTTGACACACGTTACGGGCCGTCAGAAGCCCGAAAGTCTGATAACTAATCGTCAAGGGGTATCGTATTACCCAGTTACTGGGTTGTGGAGGTCAGATAGGCAGTCACTCCAAGTAAAATACTGGTATTTAGCTGTATCCGGTAATACTGGAAGCTCACTTCAACATAGTTGGGAAAAGGCTAGACAGATGATGATGATAATGTAACAAAAAACATTCAGTCCCCATTGACTCCGAATAGGAGTTTCACTCCTCCAACCGTCAGTCCCCACTGACACCTATTCGGAGTCTTTGGGGCGCGCGGTTTGCAACTCTATTATAACGGATGAGCACCTTATTGCATTATAATAGAGTTGCAAACCGCGTGGCCCAAAACTCCTATTCGGTGTCAGTGGGGACTGAAGGGTTCGGGAGTGCGACTCCTATTCGGGATCAATGGGGAGTTACCGGTTAAAGCAAATTTATTACCAGCTTATATTGGCCGTGTTCTGATCACAACTGTCCATGTTCTAATTCTTTGAAGGAGTATGAAATTGTATAGCCATTTCACGGCAAATTGACGTTGGGTGTCAATTTGCTTTTTTTTTTTTTTCCTTGGGAAATCATCAAATAACTTCTCCCGATCTTGGCGGAGCGGCATGGTGTGTCAGACTCTTACTGACTAAAACCCACCCGTATTCCTTCCGTTGCCTGTGTAGCCAGGGGCCTCGGTAAAACTTTAGTATCTTCCCGCGACTCCGGCAGGCATCGGCCCTAGTGGACCCCTACAATTGTGCTGACGACATCTCTTTGAGGCGCGCGTGGAATACAACGCGCCGTCAACCCGGGCCTGGTCCTTACCGGACGGTGAGCTACCCATTGCTCACAGTCCGCAAGCCCGCGCCTACGGTGCCCGGAAATTTGCTTAGCAAATAGTTTTCCTGTCTATACCAATAGGTACAGACAGTGTGTGCAAACCACCATAGTAATAGTAATTTGGGATGCACATTATTGAGACGTAACGGTACAAACTCACTTGAAGTTGGATCACAGAGTAAGGTACCAAAAGATTACAGACTCAAAGGTAAACTTTACCGAAAATACTCAAAAACTTAATCCCTACTACCTTTGTTCAAGGAGTTTCAAGTCTCAAGTTTTCCCGCTGTCTAGTCCAACACTTTACCCGGTTAGACCAACACAATGTTGCTACGAAATTATTAATCGAGTTTCATCAAACTTGTGCAAAGTTGTAACTCAATCAAATTATGCGCACATGTATGGCAGAGGGAACATTCTGTATAGACCACTCTAAGATTTGCGTTCATTAGGCGGTGCTCATTTAGTGAGCATGTGACCTATATCAGCCGGTGTGGTATTTGGGATGAGCGTATTCTAAGTTGTGTTTTAAAGTTAAAAGTGGATGGTTTATTTTTAATATGGTTGTATTTAGGTATAATTATATCTCTGGCAGTGATCACACAGATAAAAGAACGATAAAAGTTCTTATAATAATATAACTCCAGTATATGATATGTTCTACAAGGTATCGTTTTGTATCCTCGTCAAATTCAAGGAGGTAACTATGCTAATGATTCTCGACACGAATCAATAATAAAATAAGTAAGTCTTTTTTTTCAAATTTTTGGATATTGGCATGTGTGGGACTCGCATGTTAAAACGCGGCCCGTGTGATACCGCACTGTAACTGCCCTTTTACACACACACTACCGCATACGCAACGGGGTGATTCTGTTCTGTGAAAGTGGTGTATTCTAAAATACTGTCAAACTTAAATAACTAAAAAAGACAAGTATGTATTAGTTATTGATCAGGTATCGTAATTTTATTTGATCATAAATGTCTTTCATAGCAGCCTCCTGAAATTTGACGAGGATGCAAAACGACACCTTGTATGATGCTTATATTATATTACTTATTATTGCGTCTACTCCCCAGTATATTTTTATATTGGACATGTTAATAACAGGTCTTTTTCCAATCATTTTTACAACAAAGTTTGCTGATAAATAATGGATTTATTATCTGTTACCAAATTGATGCAAGTTCCTTTATTCTAGTGGAGAATTATGGAAATTTGAACGTATGGACTTTTCGATATATTGGCTAGATGCCCGTTTTTAAACTGTACTGTCGCGAACTGGGGGGTAACCATCACCTCTTATAGCAGTATTATTATAATATTACTTCACAGTGGGAAAGTGATGGAGCTATACAGGACCTATAGCTCTATCTCTTTCTCGCGCTAAAGTAATATTGAAATAATACTGCTATAAGAGGTGATGGTTACCCCCCTGCACGTTGAGGAGCTATTATTGGCAAATAATGCTGTGTTTAGGTTTTTTGTGGAGGTAAATTGTTACGTACCTATTCATAGTATCAACATAGTGGGTTTAGCGACTCAGCATTATCAGTCTATAATGTTCCCACAACTTGGGCACAGGCTACCTCTCTGTGGGAGGGAACGTAACCCACTACGCGGGTCCAGTGCGGATTATTGGATGTCACATGTCTTCGAATTTCTGGTTCTAAGAAATGGAGCAGGTGCCACGTTGACGTGAGGCAGTGACAAAATTGCAAAAAAAAAAAAAGAAACAGTAGTCGCATAAATGATTTCTAACATCTGACATCTCACCTTGTTATTAAGCAACTAAGCAGCGACAGAAATTAACCACAGAATTAAAAAAAAAAATACCTTAATATTTATTCGAATAATTATTACTAGTGGTCGCTCACTGGTCGAAATTAGACGCTCTCTAACAATCCATGCTATTATAAAGTATTTACAGACCCAGCTGCAAAGTGCATATGCCTAATGTTCCTAGGCGTAGATTTTTTTTTCTAATAATGTATACTGCATTTTCATTACTGCTTATAACAAATTACCCGATGGTTTCAAAACTCTCAGCCTCAGAACATTTAAATGTAAATTATTTAACATTCTTCGTAAATGTTATTATTCCACTGAACATATTATTTTCATTATTCATATTGACATTATTGCCTATAAATCATATTTTATATCCTTGACCTTATTGAATTTTGACTAATACAACTAATCTCTTTTACAAGTACTGTACAATTTATTTAAATTATCTGTAATTAGATTAATAATGTACGCCAGAAACGGCAGAATATTCTGATCGTAATACACACATAACAACTTTGTACAATATTCTGACAAATAAATGAATTCTATTCTATTTTACTAATTCCATGCTAGTAAAAAGTACTTCCTTATTCCATGCTCAAGCTGTCACTTCTTATCTAGATATTTTCGTCCCCTTTCACGAAATTACTCCCACTGATTGCGAGAGGAAAGTAAGATGTTACATTATATATTATATCAAAAACATTCAAAAAATCAGAAACCCGTTCAGACTTCCAAACTTCACCCTTTTAGTGCGACAGAGGTTTTAGTAGGCCGAGCGTTTGTGGGTGCATTGTGGCCATCTGATAGGGGATGGGTGTTGTATGTGTTAAATGCGACTGCATTTATTATTTACCTACTTACTTTCCTGTGATGAAGTACAAAGCTAATTCATACTCTATCAACATACGCTCTGTTGCGAGGGATTCTTAGTCTTATGAATACTCTTAGATATCCGTGGTCTTATGTATATAAGATTTTAGATGAAATAAATATTTCAGAAATGTAAACCGTTCCAGATAATTACCTATACTAATCGATAGAGCCATACATTCTGAGGCGAACGTGATATTTAACAATTTTTTTACAAATTATTACTTATAAAGGGTGCTCCAATTCGAGGTTCCTATATTGGCAATACTGTAATTTTGACAGCTGTTAGTAAGTGTATTTCGAAACAATAACACAAGACTAAGTACAACAAGTAAAATGATATCTGCAAAAGTATAAACTGTAGCGCAGCTAACAATGCCCTTCCTCGGGTACAAAATGGAGTAACGACGCAAGTTTCAACACAAAATATGCTAAAATAGAATCAATGACGGCCATTTGTCTGACATAATTTTTCATAATTAATGAAAACCACTAAATATTCGGTTAAAGAAAAAATAACCAAGATACTGAAAGAAAAGAAAGAAAGAAAAATATTTAATTTGGAACACGCACAAGAAATACAAAAAGTAAAAAAGGAGCATTTAAAACTAACAAAAATTACATATTTGAACAAAAAACAAAGGTAATAAATAAAAACGACTAGTGCGACGCCAAAAGATCTCAGCGTAATGCTGCGAACTTTAAATTTTGTGTATTTTTTTTATAAATGTTGGTATCGAATTGGATTACCCTTTATTACTTCATATTTCCGCTATCGATTTTTCCTGACTGGAGTAAACCGAAGATGTTAACAACTGATTACAATCAGATAGTAGTGTTATTTACCATTAAAAACCAGTAAACTCCTACACATGACACATCCACCTGCAAAAATAGCTACACACACATACACAAAACTTATTTATTAAACACACAACATACGCTAAACAACGTTATGCAAACTAAACGCCGAGACATTCGGTAAATGCGCCGAACGCGAACGCGCCAACTCTAAGCAAATATTATGTTAATAAAATTACATAAGTTTTTATTACACAAACACTGAAAGAAACCGTGTTATATAAAGGGGAGTATTGTATCGTTACAATAAGTAAAGTTTGTAAGTGAAAAGTTGGGTGAAATTGGCAGAATACAGTCGGCAGCACAGATTTGTGTACTAGGAGCCAATTATTTTTGTTTTAAGAGCTAATATTTTATTGACAACGTCTTATAAATCCTTATAATGATAAACGCCGGCTGCACGCACGAAAAAGCATGACTCATTGTCACGTTCCACCTAAGCCGAGCGTGCAAGCGAGAACGCGGAACTAGCGATAGAGAGGCATGATCGGCCTAAGCGTTCGGCTTGTGACGCTTCTCGCTCTCGTTATCACGTAAAACCGACTTTACAGACAACCAATTTTTTTAATCCACTTCTGTAACCTTTTTGTAGGTACCATATAGCTATTACATAAGGTAACTAGAAGTGTCATTGCAAGTAAAAGACTTCGTTTCATATAAAAACGTATCGACGAAATTAGACAGTAAAGACGGACTATTGACTAGGCTGGTCCAGATTTAACCAGTGTTCCTTATACGAAAATCCAAGATTCAATTTTATTGGCTTTGACCATGTTGTGAGTCCACTATCTAATTCCTAAGACGGAGTGGGTTTCTTTTTGTACAAGAAATAAAGTATATTATGGTCAAAGTGGGATAAACAGTATCTCGGAAAAATCGGTCAGTCGGTATGCATTTAAGCGGAAATTGCAGAGTTATTTTCAAAACAAATAGCTTATAGTCATCTCAATTATGTATCTCTTTTCCTTGAATTTGTATGTATATATATATGTATGTATGTATAATGTAGGTATATATTGTAGTAAATATGTATGTATTTGTATTTTATGCTTGTAACCTATTTATGTACGTATTTCTCGTATTTCTGTACTTATTCTATTTATAATCTAATATGTTATCTTTAATATTTTTCGTTATTTTTATTTCCTCTCAGAGCACCTGCCATCTTATCTCTTCACTACCCTTGGTTGACTGGTAGAGAATGCCTAAGGCATTAAGTCCGCCTTTGTACTTAATTGTGTGCGAGAAGTTTAAATAAATAAATAAACAAGAGTGATTTTTGGTAGGTGTAAAATTTATAGTTTTGCATCACCAACATGCTAATGTACTATCGGCAAAACTTAAGCATGCTCACTTAAGAAAATATTTCTGCGGCAAGCGCAGCTAGTGACAGACCACACCTCTTCCTGGTTTCGTCCAATTAGAGGCAATATGCATTTGTGTGAGTATTGGGCGGGTAACAAAAAATAACAACAGACATACTAGTACCTACATTATGATACAAGTGTGTGATGTTGGTTACTAACTACACTTGAACCGGTATTGTTCGCGCGAGCCGAAGACGAGCGCGATAAGGGCGCCGAGTGAGTAATTATCAATACACACGCGTTTCATACGATGGTTTTCAACTTGAGAGGAAAAAACAGACTTGTATTGTTATTATAGTTTCGTAGGCCGCTAGGTATTTCTCTCTAGATTTTGGTGGCAAAAGGCGTGTCACTCGCGTTTCGTGCCTCGATTTAATTTCCGGGGGTGGTCAAATCTACGTGTTGCTCTTCGCTCTTCTTCCCTACTTGAAGTCAACATTTTTGATAATAATTAACCACACAACGAAAACGTTAACGAGTATTTATAGAAAATGGCGTGCTGGTTTCGTTTCTTCCGCGCGCCACGCTAGCGATGCGCGTCCAGGTGTAAATAAAGGCACGGCAAAACCGCTGAACAGCCCATATAAAAATATAATAAAAACAAAATAAAGTTTAGAATACGCAAATTAAGGTAAATTCGTAGTGAAAAATATATCATTTGAAGAAATGATAATAATTTTGATGATTGATTTATCATAAATGTATCCTAAAATAGTTTATTTATTCTCAAAAATATTCATTGTTTTTAGATATAAAAACTCTTTGCGGAGATTGAGAAAAATAACTGTAAAGTAAAAATACTAGTGTAATAAACGCTGAATTATGAACCTAAATGCGTTGCTATAAGAGTCACTTTACAAGCAAGTGTGTTGAAGAAATATTTTGTCATTTTTTATGACCGTATTTTATGGCCCTTCTATTAAGCCGTCCTATTGTTTAACCGGTTGTCGACCAATAACAATGGTACTTAGATAATGAACTTATTTTTATTGCAGTTGCAAAAGTTGCGACAGCAATAAACAAAAATCTCTGAAAAACTGCGTCAACTATTGGTTCAAACACTACTGTAATTTTGCTATTTCAATCAAAACAGAGCAATAAAAGAAAAATATACCAAATGTTGTCAATTTCTAACAAAACTACGTAACTTGCTCCTTTTTAGGGTTCCGTAGTCAACAAGGAACCCTTAAAGTTTCGCATTGTCCGTCTGTCTGTCTGTCCCTGGCTTAGCTCACAGACTCTTACTACTAGAATACTGTAATTTGGCATGGGTATACATATTAATCACGCCAACAAAGTAGTAAACTAAAATCTTGAAAAACATTTTTTTAGGGTACGTCCTTTGCACGTAAAGTGGCGATGATAACTTTTTTCTCCTATCCCATAGGTGTATCATTCGATTGGCCGTTCAAGAATATTGCTGATTTTCAAAGCAATTTTTCGATTCAGGGATCGATATGCGTGATAATAAGCTTTAAGTTCCCAAGTTTACATAATCAGCCTATAATGTTCCCACTGCTGGGACACAGGCCTCCTCTCTGTGAGAGGGAGCGGGCCGTAATCCACCACGCGGGCCCAGTGCGGGTTGGTAGATGACACATGTCTTCGAATTTTTGGTTCTAGGACATGCCGGTTTCCTCACGATGTTTTCCTTCACCGTTTTGAGAGCAGTGGTGATGAAATAATTTACACAAAGTAAAGCGCCTGTCTGGGTTCGAACCTACGACCTACAACTCGTAAGTCGCGGCCGTTACCACTGGGCCACCACTGCTCCAAGTTTAAACACATTTAAATGCAGTTATTTACTTTCCAATAGCACTGCACAAGTAACAAGTCGCACGCTGATAAAACACAAAAATGTCAATATAAACATTTTATACCTTTATGCAGTGTCGGTTAACGCACCTAGCGCGTTCGCTGCGATTTGTTTGCCGGCATCGCATAGGACATCGCGAAAATTGGAGAGGCAGTGAAAGTAATGATAAATAACTAAATTTATATACCCGACAGAGCATAGCCATGTGTCGGAGAGAGGTAAATATCAAAGTGTATAGAATAGACATAATTTGTTGTTTGACATTCCTTATTCCAAATTATTATATTTTTTATGGAAATATTTTATTATTGATACTAATTAAATATAGCAATACTACATCATATACAGCATATTACATTTTCTAAACCAAATGGAAGATATGAGTACGAAATTACTTCTTGTCAACAATAATAATTCATAAAGAGCTCTCGCTGGCCGAGACCATTAAAAATGATCTCACAACAAGTGAGCATAACACGCGCCTAGTATGAGTGTCACACTTCTATACATAATTACGTTATAACGAACACGACTAAAATACGTTTCGTTCATCCCATTGGTCAAAACGCTTGCATCGGGCGATCGAGTCGTAAGCCGTGCTGTACGATTATCGCCTTAGAGGTGAGCATGCGGAAGTTTGGCCGATAGTACCGTGTTGCGCTACACTGGCGACGCGCAGTGCTCCGTGTACATGTATACGCATATATAAAAATAATACATTGTATGTGTATGATTATTCCAAACTTGTAAGTTCTTACTTCCGTCGGCAGTCCCCATGACTGCCTTTTTTATTGAAACATAATTAATTAGTGCTACTCGTGGGTCTCATCAATTTAGCACTAATTTTGAAGGCTTCGTAAGCCTCACCAAATAGACGAGGAGCAATTTGTTAATGAAATGTATTGAAGCTCTATTTCTGTCGTCCTACCATTTAGCATTCATCACACACAAAACACTCATTCAGTGAACACTGAGGTGGCAGAACTAACTATAATACTAGCATATAAAAGGTATTCTGCAAAAAAATATCTATTAATTACTATGTCCCGAAAATTCGAGACATTCACAATTTCATTCTGAAATTAAGGCTAGCTGAATTACTGCGCCCATGCTCGGAGCATGCGCGATTTCATGTTCTACGTAGAAGATGAAACTTTCTATTTAGGTTTAGCTCTGGATATTAGTAAAAAAAAAAAAATTAAACCTTAATAAAATTGTCCAAATTGTTTCTTTTTTGTATGTGTTCCTTCTTTGCGTCATGCTTACCGCAAATAAACGTATTTTCTTTCTTTTCTTTCTTAGTGAAAGCAGTATAGATATTCATAAATACTTTAATTTTGTAGAACAGTAAACAGTATTTTAGAGAGAAAAATAGTATAATACTATTTTTAACAGTATTATAGTAGTAATACTAGGTTGGCAACCCTTTTTTTTCTGGGTGGGAAATTATCAAATAACTTCTCCCGCTCTGATTCATTCTGATATTTTTTTTTTGCACGGCTCCTAAAGGTCGTAGCGTGAAGTTAAATAGCCTGTAACCTTCCTCAAGAATTGGGCTATCAAAAGCAAAAATATTTTTTCAAATCTGAGTGGTGGTTCCTGAGATTAGCGTCCAAACAAACAGTTTCTTCATCTTTATTATATTAGTCTAAATAATTGAGAAATCCTAACAAAAACTTTAACGTGTGAACGAGGGGGTGTCGGACTCTTACTGACTAAAACCTACCCGTGTTCCTTCCGTTACCTGTGTTGCCAGGGGCCTCGATAACCTTTTCGAACTTTCCCGCGACCCCGGCAGGCATCGGCCATAGTGGACCCCCTACACTTGTGCTGACGACATCTCTTTGAGGCGCGCGTGGAACACAACGCGCCGTCGACCCAGGCCTGTTCTTTACCGGACAGTGAGCTACCCATTGCTCAACGTTCGCAAGCTAAGCCAAGCTACGGTGATCGGAAATCCGCCAGGGATTCCCGACGCCCAGGGCGTCTCCTGCAGCGGCATTTTTCAATTAGGTACCTTCTTTGCTAGCTTAGCTACACGATGACTGACAAATGCTTGCACTGACTGCACAGGTCTACTCAAATTAGTGTGGTTCTTTCCTCAAAATACCATTTCAGACATGGATCTACATGGTCCTCACATGATCTGACCAAGATTATGTCTGGACCTTAAAAGAGACTTTGACCCTTGAGTTTGTTTCGCCATTTCTTCTCAGGGGTAGTCAGATAGGAAATGTCGACTCCATCTAACTTATTTTTTTTTTTTTAATATGACGTGTAAAAGTGATTCTGATATCCTATTTACAGAATAAACAATTTAATTTCATTTCTTTATTTTCTTACAATTTATTTTTTCAATTAGGTACCTTCTTTAATTTCTTAATATTTATTTTTTTAATTAGGTACCTTCTTTAATTTCTTAATATTTATTTTTTCAATTAGGTACCTTCTTTAATTTCTTACAATTTATTTTTGCTTATGATTGTACCACTTACCTTGAGCGCAAAAGAAGTGTGTTTTCGCTTAAATTTTGTGAATTAATGCGGATTATAAAAATAAAGTAGTGGAGGAAGATGCTGTTAAAAGGGGGGAATATGCTTTTCATAATGCACATCAAATTTTGTGCGAGGACTTTAAACGGAGGATAAGGGAAACGGGTTCTGTAATGATTTCATAAGGAAGTTCGTTGTGGTAATAATATTTTATATTTTTGCATTATATAGTTATATACTTAACATAACTACAGCGTAAACGATGCAAAAGGATCGTATGGATCGTAGCTGGTGACGCTATGTAGTTTCTGCCTACCCCCACGGGAAGAAGGCGTGAGATTATGTAGGTACTCGTATGTAAATATAACACAATACAGTATGATTTTATTCTGATTAAATATAAGTATACAGGGTCAAATGAAATTAGTTAGCGAAACTTCACAGACGTGATGGTATCAATATAAAAATAAGATAAAATGAAAAATAAATAAATAAGGAAAATACGAATAAAATAAAATAAAAATATTTATTGAAAATCAGTATTTTTTTCTGTGTAAGCTTGTGTTTAAATATCGAAATACTTAAACGGTCTCAAAAGAAAAGCGATTATTAAATTATAATTGAATATGTTTAGATATTTTTCGTCTTGTTTCTCTTGTCGCTTGTCTCAAGTCTTCTTCCTTTTTTTGTCTTGTCATCTGTCATTATTCTTCTCAGCCAGTCAGTTCGTCGTCACTATGGAGGTTGGGCAGACCCGACAACATTAATCCATATCTTAACACGATATAACAACAACAAAAACAAATTTTCTCAACTACTTCAAGCAACCGCAAGCAGAAAAAAAAACACCAAATTTTTTTTTCTTTGTTTTGTCATAATAAGATATCGATACCCATCAAGTCTGCGGAGTTTTGTTAGCTAATTAAATTTGACCCCGTATTATGTTTATTTTTTATTTTTTTTTTATTTTTTTTATTTTTATTATGTTAAGTATCCATTTGTATAATCAGAAATACTAAATACGGCATAATATAATAGAAAATACTTATTTATAATAGACAACACATAAACCGCGGTCTCTGTCAGATTGCATACAAAAGAAAGAGAAGCGCGATGACACAACAATTTTAATTTATTGCAAAATATGAAGCAATTATCTATTTACTCAAAATTGAGTTGAGTAATCGAAAATAAAAAAAAAACATCCAAGTTCTGCATTCAAATAAGACGCTCTTGTTATTAATTAAATATTGTATAAAATATCAACGTATGTTGATATTTTATACAGATATTTTGGATTAGAACTCAAGGTAAGAGGTTAGTTTAACGTTAGTTTGTATCGAGATTTTTTTTCAAAACGTGTTTGGTAACAACCAAGTTCTGGAAATTATGTTCAAAATTAACATATATTTTTCCGCTACCACAAACTATACAGATTTAGCAATTTTTTTTCTTAAGATAAGCCTATTTTGGTCATTTGCGTCTTGTCAGCGCCTTGACTCCACATTTTATGAAAACTTCTCACATCATCTCATAATCAGCCTATAATACTGCTGGACACAGGCCTTCTCTCGGTGAGAAGGAGTGGGCCGTAATCGACCACGAGGGCCCAGTGCGGATTGGTAGATGTCACATGTCTTCGAATTTTTTGGTTCTAAGACATGTCGGTTTCCTCACGTTATTTTCCTTCACCGTTTTGAGAGCAGTGGTGATGAAATAATTTACACAAAGTAAAGCGCCTGTCTGGGTTCGAACCTACGATCTACAACTCGTAAGTCGTGGCAGTTACCACAGGGCCCCACTACTCTTTTTATGAAAATTTGCCATTGCCCCATTGCCTAATAGTTGTTTTTTCTTTCTGACTTTGAACATTGAAATTAATATGACGAAAATAAAGAAATACACAATTTAAGCGCTGTAAGAATAAACATACTAGTAGAAAACTTGAAAGATTACCGTCAAAAACCAAGCTTTATTATTAAGGGTCGGGTAATCGCCGTTGACCTTAGCCATTCAAATACGCGTCGCGCTCACGCCGCGGCACCGTCCGGTTTCAAAGGAAATATTTATTTTTAGTAGCGAAAGTATGAATATTTAAAAAAAATCACAGATATAATTATAGTTAATAAAATAGTCTGTTCATACAAAAAAAAAAATTAAAATATCTTAAGTAGTTTGAAAGTAATATCGTTATAAATGATTTGGGTAGACATTACGTCCTGAATTAATTTCATAAAGCATTTTAATACAATACTTAAGTATTCACATACAGAACTGATCTGTATGCGTTCTAGTTGAACATATATTATTTTGCATAACTTAATTCCATTAAAAGGCGTAATAACATATTTAAAAGTCACTAAAATCATATATCTGCGCCTTAATGAGAAAAATACAAGAACCTGGAACAATTTACTGGTATCCCTGTTAATGAAAATAATAAGTAATAGCTGGAGAAGTAGCTCGTAGCAAGCTTGACGTTACTTGCAGTATATATTATATCCAGGTCAGTAACCCTTTCGCTGCAGAGGCAAGCATGGTTGTACGTACAACGCGGAATTAATATTAATCATTTTGCTGACTACGTTTTTTGTAACAGACAAAAGTGTGTTTATCGTGGATTGTACATTTATTAGGCTTAATACTAAACAGGAGATAAAAATATACTTAAAATGTTAAACTGGACTTGACAAAATTACAACATTTTAATATTTCCATTGTATTTCAGATCCTAAGCATTTTATTTTAGGCTGTATCAGTATCTTAAGAGTCTGAAAAAAGTTTCACAGTTTCCATAGGGCATGGAAAGAAACACAAAGGATACCGTTTCCAAAAAAATCACTAAGTATTATGACACATTTGAATATGGATTTTTTTTTGTTAACACTGCGCTTCATACGACAATTATAAGTTTTTCTCTCCTTCTAGTTAATGCAAATTCTACCACATGAACAAGTAAATGAAGAACGTGTTTACAGTGCCACGCAATATTATCAACATTTGCGCACAATTACACGCGCGTATTATTACACCTGCGCATTATTATACCGCGCATAGCTAATTCTGTGCGCAATTAAGGGTAAGAAGGCCGCGTTCGCACTAAGCGACAATGTCGGACTACGTTAGCCGAAATTTCGGGTACATTGTAATTCTAACGTGACTATGAAATTGCATAGTATCGTGTTGCTGATAGTACATAAAATATAGTGTTTCGGTCGGTGATTTCAATAAGTTTGTGTTTTAATATTCGGGTTTTTAGATCATATTTCAATTATACTTCTGTTTCATATTTTTTCGTAGGTACATGTCCTTTATGACATTGTCAAGAATTATTTCGAGAACATCTTATCAATCAATCTGCCTAGCCTTTTCCCAAATTTGTTGGGGTCGGCTTCCAGTCTATATGGATGTAGCTGAATTTTACATGGAGCGACTGCCTATCTGACCTCCACAACCAAATAACTGGGTAGTACGATACCCCTTGATAAGACTGGTGGTCAGAATTTCAGATTTCCGGCGACCCCTAACGACTGTCAAAGATCCACGAATGACAGCCGGGACAAACGGCTTAACGTGCTTTCCGATACACGGAGGAGTCTCCTCGGTATGTAAAGATGATCCACGGACCAACCCCGGCTAGCTACGCTTTAGCTTAACCTGATAGATCGACCCGTGCGGCTGTTATTACTTAGCCATGAGCTCCTCTGGAGAACATCTTATGCCATATTGTAAAGATAAGTGCCAACATGATTGGCAGCGACGATTAGTAATTGTAGACTGGTAAAGAATACCCTACATTTCGCCAGTTATGTCCAAGTTTCATGTAAAGCACGTCTGTTCCCATCAGTCAGGCACAAATCCAGACACTGAGCTGCTACCGAGAAATTCCCTATGGAAAAACAATATTTTTCAAAGCTCGGAAGAAAGCCAGTATTTGCCAACTTGGTCTAAGACGACGACTGCTCAAACATAATCCACATAAAATGTGCTGATTATTTGAGCAAAGTAAACCTGACTATAATACATACATACATACATAAACTCACGCCATCTTCCCATTGGGGTAGGCAGAAACTATAGAACGCCACCTGCTACGCTACTTACATACTCCTTTTGCTTCGTTAACGTTCAGACATCTGGTCATACACGCACGCCGGTTGCGACTATAATACAATAAATACAATACCTTAAATCACCTTCTACTTTACAAGATGCAATAAAATATCTCTAGCTACACAATGTTCTCTGAATAGCTGACAAATGCACCCGACAGCTGTATACGACGTTGTTACATACGTGTATATTGTTTATTAAAATATACATGAATTACATACGACAGCCGGGTCGTATTGGGGTCGTCTAATGAGATGCTCCACGCCTTGCAGTTGGGAGTAGGCAGTGATAGTAGTTCCTTACATTGATTTGTGTTAGATTTAAATTAAATATTAGTTTTTAATTTTTCTATTTAAGTTGAATAAATATTTGTTATTTACGACAATTAGACCGTTTTATGCCTACTTTTTTATTTGCCGCGTTGGTCCAGTGGTTGCAAGCGCTACTGCTGAGCATGAGGGCTCGATTCCCAGGTCGGGCAAAATGTTATTGGGTTTTTCTATCTGGAATTTCTCAGTAGTAGGCAATAGGCTTGTTCTCATGTTGACATGGGACTTAAAATGTGACTGGCGAAATGAAGATGTACTACGGGTACACCTCTGCCCAAGCCTTCAGGGAAACAAGGCGTGATGTTATGTTTATGTATGTATGTATTTATTTGAATAGGGTTTTAACCTAGACAGATTATCCACTAAAATGATAGTTAACATATAAGTAGTTTAGCTATAAGACCGGACGAAGTAATAAAGGAAAATAAGTATGGACCGTAGTTTAAATGTATGTACAATACAGTGATATTCGCCTCACAAAAGGCAATTGAGCAATATAACTTTAAACTATCCGACTGCCATTAAACAAGCCGTAATAAACTCGGTGAATTAACAGCACAGCGATGTTATAGGATTTGAATTAATTCGCGCCAATTAAGTTTTATTTCAATTTGATTTCGACCAATAAGTGCTAAAGCTGCCAGTTCATTGGCGCGCTCGGCGCTTTCAATGTATAATAAACGGTAAAATTTGATTTTATATTTGGAACATTAAATTCTATGCGCAGCCTGCGACTGATGTCTTGAATAATTTCATGCAAATATTGCCAGTATTATACGTTACAATTTAAGTATAATATTTGCGTTTATAAGGCTTGAATTATCAAAATATTTGATTCCAATTTTGAACAATCAAATTCTTTTTACTGTCAAAATAAAGTCTGTGATTTTAAAATCAGAATCAAAATAATAAAACAGCGGCACAAAGCCGTTTGTTAGGCTGCATGCACACAATTCGTCATCCGCATTTGTCATACGCTTGACATGTTTGTGACAAATGAATCTACATCAAAACTTTCCCTTCCTTTGGCTAGGTCCTTGATTAAAAAAATATCAAGCATTCGCGTGAACGAAATGCGGTCCTAACTGTTGTGTCACACTGGGGGATTTTCGTGGGCTTATGGCAGTAATGAGTGACGGGCAAAGCTGCGCTAATTGGAAAGCCTGTCTGCGATTAAAATGACGTCGTGTGATAGGCGACGCGAATTTCAGTCGCAGCTTTAATGGGGTTTCACGGTTATTTTAATGACGCCGCATATTTTTATGTTGTTTTTAAGAGTTTTTAAGAGTGGCGACTAGTTAACGGTTTTGCGTTAATTTCCCAGCTGTATTTGCTGGTTCTGCACGTTTGGTGTCGCGTCTTATTTGCCTACGTTTAGATGTAGTAAAGAGGGATCGTAAAAATATGGGATAGAAATATATTTTTAGGTTTGCATTTGAGGGTTGTAAGAGTATTTGGTTGTAGGCGCCTTTTAGTGTAGAGCGATCTTTGGCATATTTCGTTTAATTACAACACAGTTAAGACGCTAACAAGACCCAATTGACCAAAATAGGTTTCTCTTTAGAAAAAAAGTTGCCAAATCTGTATAGTTTGTGGTAGCGGAAAAAATATATGTTAATGTTAAACATATTTCCCAGAACTTGGTTGTTACCAAAACACGTTTTGAAAAAAAAATCTTGATACAAACTAATGTTAAACTAACCTCTTATCTTGGGTTCTAATCCAAAATATCTGTATTAAATATCAACATACGTTACGTATTTAATTAATAACAAGAACGTCTTATTTTAATGCAGAACTTAGTTGTTTTTTATTTTCGATTACTCAACTCAATTTTGAGTAAATAGATAGTTCCTTCATATTTTGCAATAAATTACAAGTGTTGTGTCATCGCGCTTCTCTTTATTTTCTATGCAATCTGACAATGACCACGGTTTAGGTGTTGTCAGCGTCTTAACAATTTTGTTGTACAAAGTTGAGCGTGGAAAATCCGATTAATTCCACAGCTCAATCACTTTTATTTATCTCACAATGCTGTGTGCCCTGCACTTCACAATGACTTAAATCAACTCAGCCTGCTGCAGACCACTGCTGGACATACGTCATCCCCAAACTTTGTCCTCCATCTTTCATTGTCATCCAGTCTGTCCCAGCCAGAATGAATTGAACAGCATCAATAGGTCGTCCAAAACGATAAGGAAATCAATATTGTAGTTCTAAAGTTAACATTTTTAACAACTCTTTTAATAATGCTATAAATCTATTTAAAAAGTATGCAGCCTTCGTGTTCACATACCTTATCGCATAAGACCATAATTTTTCCACACGAAAAAAAAAACAGCAATTTAACCCCATTAAAAATCACACTACCCGCAAATTACTTTCTTGCAAAATGCAACCTACTTCATAAAATAAGGCAACTATTAGGCATTACTTTTTATTAGTTGCAATATTAAAAGGAACGATTACTTTGTCGCAGTCGCAATAAACTATGATTCACAGTGATAGTTCCACATTTAATTTATGCGATCATAAAATCTTTTGTCGCTCAATAGTGACGTCGTAAAATGTCCAATGTGCATTCTGCCTTATACATAAGTCGCGAGTCGGGACGGACATGGATGCACAAAATAGATCGTTACAGAATGTCAGCTCTATCATAATTATCACCATCATTTCAGTCGAAAGACGTCCACTGCTGTTCATGGGCCTCCCCCGCGCATCGCCACAATGACCGGGTCTGTGCTTCTCGCATCCAGCGGATTTTTGCGGTCTTCGCAAGGTCATCAATCCACCCTGTGGGAGCCCTACCAACGCTACGCTTTCCAGTACGCATCTGCATTACTGAGTTGGCATATACCACGCCACATGCAAACTACGCATTAAAGACCTCATCATAATCAGCTTATAATGTTCCCACTGCTGGGACACAGGCCTCCTCTCGGTGAGAGGGAGTGGGCCGTAATCCACCACGCGGGCCCAGCGGGTTGGTAGATGTCACATGTCTTTCAATTTTTGGTTCTAGGACATGCCGGTTTCCTCACGATGTTTTCCTTCACCGTTTCGAGAGCAGTGGCGATGAAATAATTTACATAAACTAAAGCGCCTGACTGGGTTTGAACTCACGACCTTACAACTTGTAGGTCGGGGCCGTTACCACTGGGCCACCACTGCTCCCATCAAAGACCTGACGCCATACAAATCCTGCATCGCGCAAGCAGAGTTTACCGCGCGGCTGGCATATATACAACATCCCGACATTATTGTCGGGCAGTAACCCACCAGACACAACACCCCCTGGTCGGAGGATCCTCCCTTTTCTATGGAGGATTCGGAACTTTAGCCACCCTTAATCAGTTAAGTTTGGCCGCACATACACGTCACACACACAGACATGGCTCAGTGCAAGCGCACTCGCAACTGGCGTTCATTCACGTATGTGTGCATGTTTTCGCTGATTGTATGAACTCGACCTTCTGTACCAATCATTTAGTGTAGATGGTTCCGTATTTTATGTTTTTTTATTTATTCATGCAAGGGTTATAAAATTTAATTCGGAAATTGAACTGGGGGAATAAGTGATGTAATTTTTTATATGTGGTTCACTACTGATATTATTATGTAGGTCAAAGCAATATAATTCTCAGTGGTGGTCTCTGCTTAGTAAAAGGCAATTCCTTGAGAGAATACGATAAAAAGCTTTGATATTATGACAAGAAAATGAAGCAAGATTTTCTTTTAACGGTTATAATAACATAATATCACGAATTTGCGGTGGTTAGGCCAATATTCCCTGGATAATAATCATAAATTGATTTCTTTGAAGATCGAATTTTGTTGTGTATGTTTTATGATGATGTGATTTTGACATTATATTAGTTCCGTTCTCCAATAATTCGAAAATAGAAAGCAAAAAAATAATTTATAAATGGTTACTGACTCTTAATTACTCCGAAATAGAAAAAATCTTAGAGGTACAAATATAATCTGAAGTGTTTATTGCATTGTTATATTATTATTACATTACATATTATAACAAACAAAATAATATGATAGCAAACCTTACATATACTTCAAACCTACTTACGTTTTTATATACATTAATTATTTATATATCACTATTCTACACTTACCAAAATGTTATTTAGCATAATGCTCCATAAAACTAAATAAATGTATATAAACACGCAAAAACAAATTTTTAACAAAACTACCCGCCCTTTGACACAGTCATACCCACACCCCCTCCCAAGCACACCTTCATTTATACACACACACACACACTTACACCCCCACACATAGACTCACCCACGCACATTACCCCACATCATTCCACGTTTTTCTCAATCATTCCCACTCTTTCTGTCTTTCACTTGTTGACAATACATACAAATGTTATGAAATGGGGGGCCTGGAGATCTATAGTACAGGCCTCGGCTTAGTTTAGACTCCAGATCTCCCACAAATTACTAATTTTTCGACAATTTATCTTGTCAACTTTATACCTTGATGTAATTTGTGGAGATGAAATAAACAGATTTTTATTATTTATTTATTATTATTTATTATTATCAAGTTATCAATGACAGCAATAATGTTAGTCTTGTAAGGGGCGATGACAGTTATTCACAAATAATAATATTATATTTTTCAATTATCATTATTCATTAACAACATCATCCGTCGGGCTCTTGTCACCACCGGGGTGCCAGCTGCTTCAGAACCCAATGGCTTGGCACGTGATGATGGGAAGAGGCCAGACGCAATGACCATAATGCCGTGGAAGTTGGGTAGGCCTTTGGTGTGGGATGCAACCTGTGTCGACACTCTCGCGCCTTCCCATCTTCCTAGCACGGCGGGCTGTGCTGGGGCGGCTGCTGCAGGAGCAGAAAACCTCAAATGGCGCAAATATATATATACAACCTTATTGTGAGCTATATTTTTGAGCCGTTTGGGGTTGAAACACTAGGCCTTGGGGTCCGAGTGCTCATCGAGTATTTCGGGATATCGCCAAACGGTTGGTAGAGTCTTCACGTGACCAGAGGGCTGGCTTTTTTTAGCCCAAAGAATCAGCATTTCCATCTGACATGGCAATGCTACCAGCCTTTTGAGCACTTTTCCAATAGACAGCTATGCGGACGAATTTTTTGATGCCCAATGAGCTCTTCCGCCTTTTTGATATTTTTATTATATACTTGTAGATCTTGTAGGAGTAGGTATTTTTTAAGATTAGTATATTTATTTATATTTACTGAAAGCTTAGATTAACTTAAAATTTTGATAAAGTAATACAGAGAATAGTTCTATACTAATAGAACATAATATTATTAGAAGACAAAAGGACTATTTGATTTCCTTTTGACGTAGGTAATCGCTTTGGCTGAAACTACACGACACCGTTCCAGATTCAGTTCGTATAAATTTTCCAATTTTGACATTTACGAAACCTGAAATGACATTGACCAGACTAGTCGAAATCTGACCAGATTCCAGCCCGACCAGTGGTGTCAAAAAAATGTTGAACCCGTCCACAAAAAAAACAGGGATCCCTAAAACTTAAAATGCCTTGCTTAAATAAAATGAACTGTACTTAAGCGCTATCAAAAGGCTCGAGTGAAGAATTAGATCTCTTAAAGCCCTGTATTCAGCCCCTTAGGAAACATGAATACAAAATTACTTAATACCTACGTTGGTGGCTCTTCCATTTTATACAATATCCTATAATATAAAGTAAACTAGATTTCAAGCTTCATTTTACACACGTTTTGCTGTATTTTTAGATCTTCTTTTGTTTGATAAATATTGAATATATTGTTTTTTTTTTGCAATAACTAGGAAAAAATTTGGAACATTGGATGGATTGTGTGAAAGATTATTTGACTAGGAAGCGACTGGAAACAAATGACGGGTGACAGAGATAGGGTTGCCAACCCTCATCATAATTAGCCTATAATGTTCCCACTGCTGGGACAGTGACCTCCGCTCAGTGAGAGGGAGTGGGTCGTAACCCACCACGCAGGCCTAATGCGGGTTGGTAGATATCAGGTTCTCGAATTTTTGGTTCTAGGACATGCCGGTTTTCTCACGATGTTTTTCTTCACCGTTTCGAGAGCAGTGGTGATTAAATTATGCCAATCCTACTATATAATATTTATTACGCTATATTTAGAGGCCTAAATACTATATTTCTAAAGAAAACATGTAGTAGGGGAAACTGCTATATTTTTATTTCAGTACAAAATTGAGAGATGATGGCAAAAAGAATCAATCTGCCTAGCTGTTCCCCAACTATGTTGGGGTCAGCTTCAAGTGTAACCAAATGCAGCTAACTACCAGTTTTTTACATGAAACGACTGCCTATCTTACCTTCACAACCCAGTTACTGGGTAACACGATACCCCTTGGCTTCTGGCGACCCCTAAGGACTGTCAAAGATCCACGAACGACAGTCGGGACCAACGGCTTAACGTGCTTTCCGAGGCACGGAGGAGTCTTGGTATGTAAAGATGGCCACCCATCCACGGACCAACTCCGGCAAGCGTAGCTTAACCCGATAGATTGATCCATGCGGCTGTTATTACTTAACCATGAGTTCCTTATAAAAAGAGAGATGATGGCTAGTTTTAATCTCATAAAAGCTAAATGAATTGTATTTTGTAACCTATTTAACTTTTTTTTAACCTGTTTTGTAACCTTAATTTAGTGTGAGACATTAAAAAAATACTTATAGTTAATAAAGGTTTATAGTTGCTAAAAATATGCAGAATAAAAATGTTTTTGAAACATATTTACGTTATATAGATGTCTTTTTTTCGCATATACTATATTCATATAAGCAATAGCTTCGAAATACAATTATTTGATGTAAAACAGTTGGCAGCCCTAGATAGAGCCGTAATGGAAAAAAGAAGACCACAAATACATTGGGACAAGTAGGCAGTAAGATGATAACGTTGACCAAGATTGAGATGACATTTCGTTTTTCAACTTAACAGACAAATGTGTTGCTGGGGAGTTCGTTGCGCCACTTCTTCCCATCTTAATCACTCGGAAGTGGTGAAGGGCGGCCATTTTGAGGGACTGTCTTATGTAATTTTTACGTTCAAAAAGTGTTGATTCACAGCCTAATTGAATAAATTACTTTCGATTTTGAGTTTATTTGTGAGGCGCAAAAGATCACAATTTCGCCAATGTTAGTTGTTACCCACTATAATCACCATCATTGTGAAGTTACAGACGCTTTTCCTTGTTATTTAAGACGAGTTTCACGTGACAGCCTTTGAGACGGGACGTCGAGCAAAACTCGGGGTCAGCAATTTTTTAATGATTTGAGTTTACGACCCTTCTCACGTTATCATCGCGTTACTGGCAGACAGACAGGAAGACGTTGCGTTTTATAATAGATATTTATATGTAAAAGAATAAAGGATTTAGTATTTATCTATATTTTTTTCTTATACTATAAATTTTTGGTTTATTAGCACGTACACCCAGCCATTACCGTTTCGTGATGACTTATTGGTTAAGGTTTCGCTCCTCATGCACGAGGTTGTGGGTTCAAATCCGGGCAAGTACCAATGTGACTTTTTAAATTCATAAGTATTTTCTATTGACAGCGCAAAACCTAACTCCAATTATAACCCAGAACATAGCGTTCTGGGAAGAAGAACACCCCCACTACATGATGGTCCAGTATCGAGTGGCAGATGAAAGCACAGAATCTGACTCCAATGACAACCTAGGAAAGAGCGTCCTGGGAAGAGGAACACCCCGCTACATGGTGGCCCAGTATCGAGAGCGAGATGACAGCGCATACCCTAACTCCAATGATAACCCAGGATAGAGCGTCCTGGGAAGAGGAACACCTCCCGCTACATGGTGGCCCAGTATCGAGAGCAAGATAAAAGCGCAGAATCTAACTCCAATGATAACACAGGACAGAGCGTCCTGGGAAGAGGAACAGCCCCCGCTACATGGTGGCCCAGTATCGAGAGCAAGATAAAAGCGCAGAATCTACCTACAATGATAACACAGGACAGAGCGTCCTGGGAAGAGGAACACCCCCCGCTACATGGTGGTCCAATATCGAGTGGCAGATGAAAGCGCAGAATCTAACTCCAATGACAACCCAGGACAGAGCCTCCCGTTACCGCTGTACAAGATGACCCGACCCCAGATAGAACTGAGATTAAGGGGTGGAAGAAGGGAAGAGAAGAGAGATAATACGTCTGAAATCACCAACCCGTTCTGAGCAAGCGTAGTGATCAGTGCTCATGCGAAGAGAAGAGACGTATATGTTAGTCTGAAATCACCAATCTATCTTGAGCAAGCGTGGTGATCAATGCTCTTGCGAACAGAAGAGACATATGTAAGTCTGAAATCACAAACCTATCTTGAGCAAGCGTGGTGATCAATCCTAGTGCGAACAGAATAGATATATATGTAAGTCTGAAATCACCAACCCGTCTTGAGCAAGCGTGGTGATCAATGCTCGTGCAAAGAGAAGAGACGTATATGTAAGTCTGAAATCACCAACCCGGCTTGAGCAAACGTGGTGAACAATGCTCGAATGAAAAGGGGCCTTTGCCGTGAGACAATAATAGACCGGTGTTATCTGGTGGTCTGGCTGGTGTTATTATCGCCATCAACTTACTACACAATTATAATTAGAGTAGTCAGTGAATTAGGAACTTAAAAAGGTATCTTGATACAAGCAGATCATTATCATCTGCCTAGCCTTTTCCCAATTATGTAGGGGTCGGCTTCCAGTCTAAACAGACTCTGCTGAAGACCGAGACCGAGTATTTTACATAGAGCGACTACCTATCTCACCTCCACAACCCAGTTACTGGGTAACACGATACTCCTTGGTAAGACTGATTGTCAGACTTTTAGGCTTCTGATGACCCATAAAAACTGTCAAACAACTACAAATAACAGCCGGACCAATGGTTTAACGTGCTTTCTGAGGCAAGGAGGGGTCTTGGTATGTAATTATGGTCCCCCATCCACGGACCAACCACGGCAAGCATAGCTTAACCTGATCTATCGATCCGTGCGTCTGTTATAGCCACAAGCCCATCCATCCATCATCATCATCATCATCCATCTCTCCATCTTCCTGCCGGAGTCGCGGGAATGTACAAAAGGGTTACCGAGGCCCCTGGCAACACAGGCAACGGAAGGGACACGGGTGGGTTTTAGTCACGTCGAGTCTGACACACCCTCCTACTCCGCCCAGAGCGGGAGAAGTTATTTGATAAGTTCCCACCCAAAAAAAAAGCCCTTCATCTTAATACACGTCTGTATAGGAATAGGAAAAGTGTAACATTAAGATCTACAGACTGACTTGTAATTCTACGTATTCCTTCCCGGACATTGATAATATGATCTCTTTGCAACAATTAAGAACTTCATTATTGCCTCGGCAAAAATCCATGAGACTCGAGAAAAAAAAAAAGTTTTTGCTACCCAGAATTCGTCATTAAATATCATATTTCTCGAACATACCATATCGAATGGCTTCCATTGCTAATTTGAGATTTTACGGAAATGTGATATTTAATTAAATGACGAACACATCGAATTGCCAGTCACCCTGTATTTTCCTGTTTCTGTTGAAAGTACTTGTTCCACATTTGGGCAAAATTCTCAGCTTTCCACTCTTCTCTGTGTGTTGCCTTCTCCGGCCAATCTTCAAAAATAAACGCCTCTAAGTCATCACGCCAGCGTTTCCCCCGATATATATACTTAGGTCATAAATTATTTTATCGGTATCGCCGGCGCAATATACGTGCTCACAGTTGCCTCAGTCCGGTATTAATGCATGATATAGCTAGACGTATTGGGTATGATTGCATGAGCATATGTTACGGCAGGACGTTAGCCTATCAATACGGCCATAATTAGTTTGATTATTCTCGATTAGTTCGTGGGGTAATGCAGCCGTAGTACGATACATACAATTAATCAAACTAGCTTTTGATACATTTTATGTATAGATGTCGGAAAATATCCCATGGGAATGTACTACCGGGATTAAAAGTACCCTATGTGTTAATACAGGTTATAAATTATCCGTGTACCAAATTGCATTCACATACATTCAACCGTTTTTGCGCCATTCCGGAGTATAGAAACGGATAAAAATTCTTCATTATTGTATTATAAATACTTATATAAAAAGACAAGTTTTTGGGTAGTACACAGTAGGTGTTAGAAGTTGTTTCCCCATTTACATAAAAATTAAATTATTCTTTTAAAATGTATACCTACTTAATGTAGGTATACATTTTAATCAAAAGAAAATTTCACTGTTGCATTTTTCATCTTCGTCGGAAAACATTATCGAAATTTTTCCAAATAAAAAAAAATCAGTGTTGCTATTCCCTAAGATCTCCTTTTTGATTTTACTTTTTTTATGTTTGATAGTATCGCGTTTACCTACTCGTATGTGCATCTTTAAGCACTTTTCTCTGTTTTAAATTCCATAATTTTCGTGTCGTGATGTGTATTTTTCACCTAAAACAGACCTAGAAAAACATTGAGGCTTAGCTCGAAGACCGACTTAGACAAAAAACTGAGACATCTAAGAATAAGGAGCAAACTTAGATCATTAACCGACTCCCATTCAAATGAAGAATACAAAAACAAATTCAAACACAAAGCCACCTTTAAAATAGAACACAATAAACTTTTCTAATCCTTCGAAACTCATTCGTCCCAATCCTCGGGCTATAAGAGCCACAAACTCGTTTTGAATAGCAATACTGAAGGAATTGGTTCATTCGTTCCGTTCTGCGTACGTACCGAGAATGTCCCCCGCATTGATTTGTACCAAGAGAGCGAGTGATTGAAAACGTTGCTCAGTACTGGCTGTTTTAGAATTCATGTATTCTGTTTTTGAAATTGTGTTTTTGTTTTTTTCTTCATCTTCTTGTGTATTTTGTCTCCGTTATGACAATTACGGTAGGTACACACTGTTTTTTGAAAGCTTTGTTATCCCGGTACAGTCGCCAGCACATCAAGCTACCACAAACTGTCAAATTTCTCCAAATGATTTTAAACCTTAAAAAGTTCATGGTTAACTTCAATATCGAATGAGAAAATGGCGACTGTACATTGCATTGAACTTTTCTTTTTTTTTAATGTTTGTACATAATTCTTTCTTTGTATTGGACACACCAAGGAAAGGAAGCTTGTCACCCTGATTGTAAGTATGCAAATGATCACTCATTAAAACTCCAGGTTACAACAATCATAACATGATGTGTATTCGTTTTCATATAACTAACTGAAAATCTTTTTATAATAAAAATAAATAGTCTCAGAAAATAACAAAAATATCTGGTTTCACCATTTCCGTGCTCCGCCTGACAAATTCTAAACTCACGTCCAATGGACTGCGAATCGAAGGATCGAATCGCAACGCAAATCGTCTTATGAATCGAAACATCAAATGAATCGAATGTTGATTTCATTTTGATATTTTGCATCTTATTCGTTCCTGCTACGCTTTTGTTGATCGAAAGTAGAACTCAATTCTGATACGAAAGAAAATATTAGAAGAAAGATGGTAGACAGGAATTGTATTTAAATAATAGTATGGAAACATATTTTTATCGGAATTCTATGAGAGTGAAATGCAATGATTAAACATTATGCTTTCGCAGATGGTTTTATTTTCTTTATGCACAAGTAATATTCCTGTGATAAGATTTGTGCTGAGCTTATAACGTTAAATAGAAAGTTTTACATTTAAAATATGATAAAAGGAGTTTGAATATAACTATACGGTTGTATAGTTATATTCAAACTCCTTGCTCCTTGCTGTAATGTTATACTCTAATTATCTTATTAAATGTCTTTTCACTGTTTTTTATAATAGAGCATAAGCTCTATTATAAGCGCTAGACATAAGACTAATGCTCATTTTATTCATTTCGTACCACCGATTTAAAATAAATCACATACAATGTATATTCTGATTCACTTTCAAATATGGAAACGGCACTACAAACGAAATTAAAACATTGGCAATAGGAGTATTTTGAATCTGTCAAATAAATCGAAGTTTAAAAAAAGATTATCGCTTTTGCCGACTATTTCACTTCGACTATTTTTGTTTTTAATTGCTATTTTATTTTCTTTATTTTCATTTTTTTTTTATGTCTATACTAGGAATGTTAGTGTATCATCTTTTCTCTCTGGGACGAAAGTGTATAACAGCAATTGACAGATTGAGCGTGGAATTAGCAAGTACTTTTTAATAGCTTAGTATTCCTCCCTTTCACAGAGAGGCCTGTGTCCCAGCAGTGGGAACATTATAGGCTGATTATGTATGTATGTATGTATGTATGTATATAGACTGTAAGTAGAGGGGGTCGAATGTCAGCCAGTGGGCGTCAGTAATGAATAACTATTCGAATAAATATTTCAGAATTTAGCTTTTTTAATTTTGAGTTCAAATTCTGTAGCTGTTATACAGTTGTCAGATTTTACACATCATTTGCAACTACTGTAAGGTTTGCTCGTCTTTTTTAGACATACTAAGTCATACATTTTGAACCTGTCCAATAAAATCGATCCACATTCTGTATTTGAAAATGAAGTTGTTGTCGTTGGTTTAGTTGTTGCAAGCGCTACTGCTGAGTATGAGGGTTCCATTCCCAGGAATTTCTCATTAGCAGCCCGGAGCCTGAATTAATGCCCGTTTGTTGGAAATAGGCACGCCCCCATATGGGACTTAAACATAAGTGGTGAAATGTGGGTGTACTATGGATAGACCTCTGCTTAACCTTACGGGGATTACAAGCGTGATGCTATGTTATATTATGTGGAAAAAACCGAAAATATTTTGAACACCGGAGTGGTAACATTCAGCTTCTTTTGATTTATTCAAGTAATTTCTAATATTGTACAAATAACATTCCACAAATCCAAATAAAGTGTTCGTCCAATTTATAGAATTCACTTGGCTCTATGAAGTAAAATGAATGGCTGAATATAGAGGCAAAATGCCAGCAAGCTGTCACTATCTCTATCAAGATGTTACACCTGATAAATAAATTATTTCATATTAAATTCAATATCTGGTCATACATTACATAGACATTTATTTAAAAACTACCCTATACCTATTTTCAATATATGCTTAAAAATCCTTGAGCCGACTGAGACACAATTTCTACCCGACGGCAGCAGAAGGAGGGTAATGTTTTTAGTAATAAGACTCGTTTTTTTGAAAGAGGAAATAACAGAAGTTTATTTGTTACATAAACACGTGCATATAAACAAATCTAGAGTAGGTAAACAGAAAAAAAAAAAAAAAAACAGATCTACATTATAATCACGAGCACAAAACACAAATAGTCGGCAGCTGCACGTCATAACTGTGATAAAAAGGCTTTTACTCAGTATGATGCTGTGCTATGGGGGGACTCACAGCACACCGCTGATTTTCGGTGGTCATCCCATATTTAGTTAGTATTCAGTATTTTATTTTAGCTCCAAGGATGGAGCCGCGAGTTTGATTATCATCTTAGAACTTAGTATTGAAAGTTCGTGGGGATCACCCTGATTAGGATAGATTTATTGGATGGAATCAAACAAGGCAGATGGTAGTACATGGCGACGGGGCTTTTTATTGTTGACAGATGTCACAGATAGACCACAGATTACACAGTTCATTTTGACACGGAGTATATACATTTTGATGAATATGCCACAGGCTGACTTATATATACATTAGATGATTACAGAGCAAATATTATGTTCCTTTACATTCGGACTTCGGGGAGGGAAAATATTCAAGTGCGATTTTTTCTGATAATGATTCTATCTCAATACGTCTAGCGCCACACACTTTTCTGTGTCAAAAACAGGAACTAATGAATGTTGCCACTTATTTTTTAACACTTAGGCGTCTGTTATTGTAAAATTAGCTAAGAATGAAAATGGCTCCCACGCTTAAAATATGTTTTGGTTGCGAAAACAGCTATCATATAAAAGATAAAAAATAAATACCCGACCAAAATAATTATACAAGTACATGAATAATTTAAGTACAAGTAAAATTCAAATTCAGAATAGTTCTAAACTGTTCGAAGCGGGATATCACCACCACCCTTTATTTAAATTCAAATTCAGAATCGTTGGAAAGTACAACAACGTCAACAAAGTTATTTTGATGTCAGAATCTGCGCGGCCATTTTGGTAAATTTTGTGACGTAACATCCAAGAGGTTGTCGTGTTACGTTTAAGTCTTGTCATGTTTTAAATGGTTATGCTGAATATATTGTATCAAATAAATATAAAATGAAAATTTATATGTTAATATGTAAACAAACTGTTGTCTGCTACTTGGTTCTATAGTTCTGATACACGTTCTACCTAATTAAGGTGAAAGCTACAGGATAGCCCGTGAATTCAAAATTTCTTTCGTTTTTTGTAATTTGCAGGTCAGTAAGTATGTTGATCAAAATATTTTAACGATTGAAATCATCAATACAACTCTCTAAGTTCAGATTACTAGAGGGCTCATGGCTAAATAATCAATCAAATCAGCCTATTACAGTCCAGTGCTGGACATAGGCCTCTCCCAGGCTGCGCCAGAACACCCTGTCCTCCGCCTTCCGCATCCAGTCTGTCCCAGCCATCTTTTTAAGCTCGTCGGTCCATCTAGCTGGGGGGCGTCCCACACTACGCTTGCCGATACGCGGTCTCCACTCTAAGACTCGTCTGCTCCACCGGCCATCGGTCCTTCGACACACATGGCCAGCCTACTGCCACTTCGGCTTGTTGACTCTGTAGGCTAAATAATAACAGCCCGTAAAAAATAACAACAGGGTTCATCGAAGATTAAGCTACGCTTGCCACAGTCGGTTCGTGGATGGGTGACATATCGTGATCCCTTCGTGCTTCGGAAAGCACGTGAAGCCATCGGTCCCGGCTGTCATTCGTAGATCTTTGACAGTCGTTACGAGTGGTTAGAAGCCCAATTTATAAGTCTGACTTGGTAGTCAGACTTTTAAATTGGGCTTCTGACTACTCGTTATCCCTAGGTAAGACCAGTATCTTACCTAGGGATGTCGTAGTCAGACTTTTAAATTGGGCTTCTGACTACTCGATATCCCTAGATAAGACTAGTGTCTTACCTAAGGATATCGTGTTATCCAGTATTTAACTGGGTTGTGGAGGTCAGATAGGCAGTCACTCAATGTGAAATAATGGTGTTCAGCTGCATCCGGTCAGACTAGAAGCCTACCTAGCCTGGGAAAAAGCTAGGCAGATTTGAAGTTCTGATTAGGTACTCTATTGAATGACTATTTCATGAAATCGTGACAGTTTAGGTCAATTCTTACTTATAGAGTTGTATCGATGAGTTTAATGATTTTAATTCTATAGCATCACATTTTTTACGGTCGCGAATCGTGTTTTGATCAACAGACAACCTGAAACTAACCTGCAAATTGCAAAAAACGTTAGAAAATGTGAATTTCGAGGGCTACCACAGCGTATCTTCCTTCAGTCACAATTTAATTCTGATCTCAGTACCTATAAGTTCTTCATCATCATCTGCCTAGCCTTTTCCCAGCCGAATGCACCTAAATACCAGCATTTTACATGGAGCGACTTCCTATCTGACCTCCACAACCTAGTAACTGGGTATCACGGTATGACTGGTTGTCAAACTTACTGGCTTCTGACGACCCGTAACAATTGTCAAAGATCTACTTATGACAGCCGGGACCAACGGCTTCCAGTGCTTTATAAATAATAAATAAATAAAATCCATTTATTTCAGGCTCTCCCATATTACAATCACAAGTTACGAATCACTCCTCGCGCACGTATGGGAGTGGCGCGAGGAGGCGAAACGCCGGGGCGTAAGTCCGCTGCCGCGAGAAATCGCGGCACAGCGGACGGAGCTCCGGCGGGATCTCATGGCGACATGGAAAGTACGGTTGTCGCAACCCAGTGCTGGGCACGCCACGATTGCGGCGATAAGTCCCCTCTTTGAGGAGTGGCTGGAGAGGCGCCACAGCGTCCTCACCTTCCGCCTGACGCAGGTCCGCACTGGACACGGCAGCTTCGGGAGGTTCCTGTGTCGGATAAGGCGGGAGGAAACGTCCGGGTGTCACCACTGTGTGGATCGCCCGGAGGACACGGTGGAGCATACGGTGGAGGTCTGCCCGGCTTGGGCAGAGCACCGCCGTGTCCTCGTGGAGGCGATCGGCGGCAGAGACCTCTCGCGTCCGGCCCTGGTTCAGGCCATGGTACGGAGCGAGAGGGCATGGGCAGCCGTCACCTCCTTCTGCGAAGCAGTAATGCTCGCGAAGGAGGAGGCAGGACGGTTGAGGGATAGGCACGTTTCGCGCCCTCTCGCGCCTAGCCGCCGCAGGAGACGCCCTGGGCGTCGGGAATCTCGGGCGGATTTCCAGCCACGGTAGGCGCGGGCTTGCGGACGATGAGCAATGGGTAGCTCACCGTCCGGTAAGGACCAGGCCCGGGTCGACGGCACGTCGTATTCCACGCGCGCCTGAAAGTGATGTCGTCAGCACAAAAGTAGGGGTCCACTAGCGCCGATGCCTGCCGGGGTCGCGGGAAGGTACTTATGGGTCACCGAGGCCCCCGCAACACAGGCAACAGGAAGGAATACGGGTGGGTTTTAGTCAGTAAGAGTCTGACACACCCTCCCGCTCCGCCCAGAGCGGGAGAAGTTATTTGATGATTTCCCACACTCAAAAAAAAAAAAAGTTACGAATCACGAGATAAATACAAATCACAATATAAAAGTAAATAGAATGTCATCAAATCATAAAATCAATGCCTGCCAAATGCTTTCCGAGGCGCGGAGGGGTCTTGGTATGTAAAGATGCCACCCATCCACGGACCAACCCTGGCATGCGTAGCTTAACCTGATCGATCGATCCGTGCGGCTGTTATTACTGAGCCACATCTTGATACACGTCTGTATAGGATTAGCAAAAGTGTAACATTCCTAAGATCTACAGGCTGACTTGTGATTATACGTATTCCTTCGGAAGCTTGGAAGTTCTTACCTCAAGAATAATAATAACCAATATACAGACACAATAACGATCAGTCGGCACATCGAAAATGAGTTAATCATAGTCCACACAGAAAGGCTTGCAACTGCACATCGTACAGTGAACAATGAACATCGCAATAAGCGTCTGTGCTCAAAAACTTTCATTTGTCTTAACCTCACGTATCTTTTTCTCATAACGGAGCTGGTAGGTTTAGCAGCACGTTGGTTTTCTTTTAAAATTTTGTTATTTTTGAGATATTGGAATAGGATTGAACACTACTCGTATCTTGGACGAAAAGCGTAGGTTGTTTTTATAGGTCTGTGGTCCATACATGTCGTGCTTTGAAATTATTCTGAGATTATTGAAAAGTAATACTGAATATATTTTAAATAATAGTATTATGAAGCGAACACCAAAGTGTAATAACTGGACTACCTTCATATACAGGATCAAATAGATTATTTATTTACATAATCAAATTACAAGATGTTATTAACATTAACTAAATTAAGTTTAAACCTAGAAAAGGCCCTCGAGGCATTGTACCGAGGATGCTGGCGGCATTTTCTCGCTGAATTGCAATACTGATGTGATGCGCGAGAAAGCCGCCAGCTTTTCGGTCACCAGTTACATCAACTAGACGTTTCGTTTTATAAAACTAAATTAGTTGCATAACTCCGCAGACGTGATGGGTATATCGATATCCAAATAAAATGTCACAAACAAAAAATTGATGATTTTTTTTTGGGAGTTACGGAAGCTGCTGGTGTACTTACTTGAAGTATGGGCTGAGAAAATCAGTGAAACTTTCATTACATCGCCTCAATATTTTTTCGTCCATCTATCGCATGTCGCATTACAGCCGGTCACAGAGTAGGGGTAAAGTGAAAGGCACTCGGCAGAGTAGCCAAGGACAATATGGCGGCGCCCACGGCTCGCATCAGTTTCACTAAAATTTCTCGTGCATCGTGGTTTCATAAAACCACACAATTTGCTTTATCGTGACCCATCACGTCTGTGAAGTTTACACGAAAAAAAAACTCATTGTTTAAACTGATATTTGAAGTAACTGACCCAACACAAGTAGTTTTACTTGAGTTGGGTCAGTTACTTCAAATATCAGTTTAAAGAATATGGTTATACTTTTTGTTTGGGTGTTGTTGTTTTATTGTATTTAGTTATCAATACCCATTACGTCTGGGGATTTTGGATAACTTATTTGATTTGACCCCGTATTGTGGCCTTATACTTATGGAGTGTTCGTCGAAGGACCGATGGCCGGTGGAGCAGACGAGTCCTGGAGTGGAGGCTGCGTATAGGCAAGCGTAGTGTGGTACGCCCCTAGTTATGGACGACCTTAAAAAGCTGGCTCAAACAGACTAGATGTGGAAAGCGGAGGACAGGGTGTTGTGGTACAGCCTGGCAGAGGCCCATGTCCAGCAGTGGACTGTTATAGGCTGAGTTGATAGTTTTGAGTAGCGTCGTGGGCAACTATTGAAAATCAATCCTTATGCCAAAACACGGACTCACAAGCTATTTTGTTCTGCTCCCATAACAAAAAGCAAACTGAAAGACCAATAATTACATTAGCCATTACACAAATAACAAGAAAAGACAATCAAATAACGTTTAATTTTCTAGCGGACCTCTCGGCAATCTAATATCTACTAAAGATATAAAAATACGTGCGTGAGAAGGAAAGTGAGGGGAAACATGAATAATGATTGTGTTTTTGTCTCCGTATTTCGGAAGGGCCCTGCTATAATCGTACATCGTAAGGTCCCCAACGCTCTTGAGTTATGGACAGCCTGGGAGAGGACTATGTCCAGCAGTGGACTGTTATAGGCTTCTCCCGCTCTGGGCGGAGCGGGAGAGTGATCAGACTCTTACTGACTAAAACCCACCCGTGTCTCTTCCGTTGACTGTGATGGACTGTTTTAACCTCGTAAGGCCCAACCCAAATTTAGGTCGATATATATTTTTATGATTAGATATATAATTTAAATGATTTTAAATAGTGTCTCGGGCCGGAGTGTCAAAATTTTTTTGTCATTAAATTAGGTCGTTGGGCCTTACGAGGATAGGCTGAGTTTATTGATTGATTGATAGTCACAAAAACTCTAATAAAAAGCCCATGTTTAACAGTAGCAGCTTAGATACTGAAAAATACGACTACAAACATTTAGATAATAATATAAGTACCAATACATAATTTGAAAAATCTTTTTCACGCAGGCTGAGCCTCAGACACAACAAACTTATAGCATACACACTCAACACTAAACTAACATAACAAAATAATTGAAATCTACACGCTAATCTAAAAGCTTGCTTCAGTAGACTACCACTCAGCAACGACGTGGTTTATTTAATTTTAACCTCAGAGAAGGCGAGACTCCAAAATGCAATTATTGCTCATGTATTTTTCAGAAAAGACGTGGGTGTTATTGAATTTTTGCGTTAGAGAGAGAATTTAACACTGTATTATATTTGCTTTTAAGTCTAACAAGGGCTTCTTTGTGGGGTTCTCTTTGATGATTTTTTTTGTGAGAATGTGGAATTACGTTCGTGTATTATTTTCTTGTGGGAGGTATTATCGATTACTTATCGGAGGCTTTTCTGGAGTTTGTGGAACTTTCTTTGATGAAAACAGTATTGTTTACCTCCTTAAACTACAAGTGCTTCGTAAATATACAATTGGTATTTTTAAATTTACTTTACACATAATTATAATTATGTTAACCAAACATACAATTTAAATGCAATTAGTGAAACTATGTATGTTACAAATTCATGACATACGAGTACAACATTACCCATACAGAAAAGTCTTGTAAAATAAAATATACTGCAGTAGGCTTACTTCCTAAGGAAACATAGCAAATTGTTGAACTCAACAATTCCTCGCCCGCAGTTCAGGCGGAACAATAAATTGCAAGTCGGCTGCACCGCACTGCTGTTTCTTTAACTTTATTCCTTTTGTGATATACTAGATTTAATATTGACTGGAAGTGGCTTGCGGAGCCAAGGACCAGAATTTTGGTTAGATTTGCTGTTTCGATGTCCAATTTGACTAGAGTAAGATTAAGGTAGATTAAGGTACTTTATTTATTTAAGGTATATATTTAATCGAACCTCAGTTAATTACCATTTTGCTTTCCTATAAATATTAATGAACACTCTAAATACAGGGATTCCTAAACAATTTTTGGCACGAGACCCCTTTTTCAAAAGGAACCTCAGACCCTCATAGCCATTTTTTTCATCTTGTACGAACTTGTGCACGCTTATTAACTTGTTGAGTTTTTTAAAAGTACAAAAATTATACTTCCTATTTAAATTATTCGTCATTTTTATAACAAGTCGGTACACGTAACACAACTTATACAGTATCTTGAAAGTTTCAAATAAGAACTTGTGTTTTAATAGGGGTCGATTTTTAGACCTCGCCAACCCCCAAAATCAGTTTTCATTTCCCTGGGAAACCGACTTTGATCCCAAGGGGTCCCTGTCCCCGGGGAGAATCGCTGCTCTAATAATTATAATGAATGCGCCTCTTTTTGTGAACTTCAAATAATTCCTATTTTGGGTCCTAAAAATAGTAAATAGCCAAGTAACTGCGACCAACTTGAATATAGCGCTCGCCGGCCGCTACCACGGCAACGTTCGCTTCGCTCGCTCGGCTCGCGCGCCGTGTTGCCCTCAGTTCTAACCCTACCTAACCTAATTGATCCTCCTATTCGGTGGTACCCCTAGCTTATTTACTGCGACCAAATGTGAGAAAATACCGAAAGTAAAAAGAGGCTCTTTTATTAAAAAAGGTTGTAGCATTACAAGCTTAACAAGTTTTTAGAGGCTTTTTAATTTAAAGAAGCGTAAATCATTAGAAGATCAATAAGTTTAACCGGCATAGAAAGTTAAGTTATTTCGAAATCGTCAAATTCAGTTTGGTTAGTTACTTTGTGTACTGCTATTTCTTTAACTTTATAGCTTTTGTGATATACTAGATCCAATATTGACCGAAAGTGGCTTGCGGAGCCAAGGACTAGAATTATTGGGTAGATTTAGTGCTTCGATGTCTTTGGTTTTGGGAAAGATTTAACAGATTTATTTTAGGTAGGGTTTTTATTTAGTTAAACCAGTATAACCTTGACTATATTAGAGAGTTATTCATTTCAATTACTTTTATTGGAGGAAATGAGAAACTTTTTAGTACCTAAAAACATTAATTACACAATTTCTAAGAAACACGCCTGTGACTTTCATTTCTTTGGCTGCCATACTAGTTCAGCGAAGTCTTTTAAAACTTCAATCTACAAACGACCCTATCAAACCAAACCATTTTTCAGCTTTATTAACGTTGGCTTATAAAATGGCAACAAAACTGTGTCGGATACTAGGACCAAATATATCAGGTTATTCGGTCCTATTCCAGCTCAGCCGAGTAGAAAATTTCGCTTTGGTCTTGTTGGTCCCGTGGACAGGCTGATGT
This sequence comes from Atethmia centrago, assembly GCA_905333075.3. NCBI lineage: Eukaryota > Metazoa > Arthropoda > Insecta > Lepidoptera > Noctuidae > Atethmia > Atethmia centrago. The sequence continues at coordinate 26,555,698 of HG995380.1, read as the reverse complement.
ATTAGGAGAAAGGAAGGCAAGCCAAGTGTTTAGTTCATTTATTGTTTTAGCTAAGATGTATCGCAGTTGGAAGTTGTTGTTATTTGTTAGACACCGATTCGGAATCTCGTTATTAGTCATTAAATCTTTTATTAAACAGAAACTCTGTCAAAAAAGGTTTCTATAAAGTTAAAGATTACTTTGACGACAAAAAGGCTTGGTATTAATTAAGCTACTCCAATGTACCCCCAGGCAACAAACTAATTTTATACTAAATCTATTTTTATACTAAGTGTGACATTGATGATTTTTTTATATATACAATGACATTAATATTTACTTTTTGAAGTATTATATTTTTTTAAATTATTGTGAATGTGAAGACTATGTGGATTATTGTTTTTATTATTTCTCTCAGTTAGTTTTCATCTTGGTCTGGCAATTTGTGTCATTTAAGCGGCCTACCCAAATATCCTTTCTTTGGTATTGTTCGTCGAATCGTTGAGCTCCATAAGTTCTGAGTTGAGCTGCACGGTTACTGACAAATGCGTGCACTGACTGGATTGGTCCACTCTATCTGTGTGGTTCTTTCCTCAAAAGACCATTTCAGACACCAATCTACATGGTCTTCACATGATCTGACCAAGATTATGTCTGGACTTTAAAACAGACTGTGACCTCTGAGTTTGTTTCGGCCTTTCTTCTCAGAGTAGTCAGATAGGAAATCTAAAAAGTCATCTAGAAAGCTCATCTAGTTTTTTTGTTCTCCTAAATATGATTGACGTGTAAAAGTGTTTGTACAAACCTACTTACAGAAATAAAAATCGTTTCATTTCATTTCATTAGTGTTCTCTGAACTTAATTTTAAGGTGAAAGCTACAAGGTAGTCCGCAAAATTCAAATTTACTTAACTTTTTTGCAATTTTCTGGTCAGTTTTAGGTTGTAGGTTGACCAAAATATGATTCTCAGCCTTAAAAAATACGTATTTACAGAATTATAATCATTCAAATTATCAATACAACTGTATTGAATGACTATTTCATGAAATCGTTATATTTTAGGTCAATTCTCACTTAGAGAATTGTGTTTAATGATTTAATTCTATAAATACAACCTCATACTGAACTGCAAATTTCAAAATAAATCGTTGAATTTCGCTGGCTACATCATCGTCATACTAACTTAAGATAAACGGCGACTCCCAGACTTACCTTTCGTGAATTCATGGTTTTACGAGTATAATAAGATTGTAACGGTACTAGCTGATGCCCGCGGATTAGCCCGCGTGGCTTTTTTTTATAAAAGTAACTTGTCAAAGTTACTCCTTGTAACATCACCTATCTGCCAGTGAAAGTCGCGTCATCAATCGCTCAGCTGTTTCGGAGATGAGCCGGAACAAACAGACCGACAGACAGACAGAAATTTGAAAATAGTTTTTTTGTTATAAGAAACGTATTTCTGCATGCTTGTAATACCAAAATAACAGTTATTTACTAATAAATGGCTGTTGTTTAGACATTACAAACACACAAAATTTTATTTATTTGTATGTATATGTCGCAGCCAACTAGCTTAATTAGCCGTTTAGTTAACAGCCTAACCGTTATAAGTAGCGCTCGCCGGCCGCATGCCGCTAACCTCCTATACCTAAAATTTTGATTTCAGACTTGTAATGGCAAACTTCATTTGGTTTAAATGGGTTTTTATTTTTTTATTTTATTAATATTTTACACAGATTTGTGTGTACCTTGTGAATGTGAGAACGTTGTAGGCTTAATAGACTAGATATTTTGTAGACATTGTAAAAGCCAATTATTTTTAAAAGAGTAACCGTGGAGTTTCTTGCCGGCTCTTCTCCATAGGAAATGACCCATTGGAACCGTGCACCTAGCTTCTGACGTTTCATAAGTGCCCATGTAGGTTTATGTGAAATAAAAATATTTTGATTTTGATTTTGATTGACTAGTATGTGAATAGTATACAGTAACCCCTATGTGTGTAGTACACATAGTGGTTTATTAACAGTAACATAACACATAACAGACTAAGCAGAACCAATTAAAACTTCCAAGTGGTCTTCAATGTCACGAAACTTACTTATTAAACAGTTCTCAGCGAAATACACCACTATTTCGCTCAGTCTAAAACGTTTGAAATCAAATTACCGACGGTTAGATTTTATGTTAATTTATGCTCACATTTCTGTAACTCCTATAGCAGTCTGCTTCAAACGGAATTTATCAAATCAAATTATTCGTTGCCAACTATGATAATTATTCAGATTCAATATCTGTCTATATTATTTTACAGCTCTCTGTCCAATTAATTGGAATACATAATTATGTGTTTTGGAATACTATAATGACAATCAATCTGCCTAGCGTTTTCCTAAGTATGTTAAGGTCAACTTCCAGCTTAGCCGGATGCAGCTAAATACCAGTATTTTATATGGAGCGACTGCCTATCTGACCTCGATAACCCAGTTACTGGATAACACGATACCCCTTGGTAAGACTGGTTGTCAGACTTTCGGGCTTCTGGCTACCAGTAACGACTGTCAACGATCTACAAATGACAGCCGGGACCAACGTCTTCATGCTTTTCGAGGCACGGAGGGTTTTCGGTACACTATAACGGATGTAAACCCATCCACAGACCGACCTCGGCAAGTGTTGCTTAACCTTGAAGATCGACCCGTACGGCTGTTGTTATTTAGCTTTGATAGGCTAAAAGCGAGGTTACTAAAGCGGGTAAGGTTTTCATTTCTGAAATACATTCCATAATAAAATCCCAAGACACATTCCACGTAAAACCAAGTACCAATAGGTAACCATTCATATAACATCGACCTTTCTCGCTAAGTAAAAGGAAAATATCGCGAGCAAAAATAGCAATTTCAAACATAACATACCTTTTGTCGATATCCCTTTTAGCCCCTTTTCGAGAAACAAAATGGCGTCACATACCTACACAAATGTAGCGTGACCCTTGTAAATTGGCTAGGAGTATCACTTATAAGACCTTTTCTAATCTCCTGACTCAAAAAATGTCTATAATTTATTCACTTTATCATTCAGTACGCGCGGAGTAAACGTAGATTCGAGTAAATACTTTGTGCGAATATTTTCAATTATATAAAGGTTCGAATCTACGATTTTATAATTGAAAATACGCGTTTCGCACAAAGTATTTACTTAGTTTTAAGACTTTTTCTGTGTTTGTGACAAAAACAAAAACCTACTTTTTGTTGAAGCGTTTCGTCTTATTTTCATAGCTTCGGCCTGGATGATGCTAGACAACTCAAATTCTCAGGATACGATTAAGTTCACAGCCGTAAAAAACACACTAAGTTTCATTTGTCTAGCTTTTATACCTTTATTTACGTTACATTGAACTGTTGCATGACACAAAATTAAAGACCAGCTAATTAATTTCATAGTATAAGTCCATGCCTGGAGGATACGGTGGAGCTCTGCCAAGCTTGGGCAGAGCACCACCGTGTCCTCGTGGAGGCGATCAGCGGCAGAGATATCTCGTCCGGTCCTGGTTCAGGCCATGATACGAAGCGAGACGGCATGGGCAGCCGTCACCTCCTTCTGCGAAGCAGTAATGCTCGCGAAGGAGGAGGCAGGACGGTTGAGGAAAAGGCAAATTTCGCGCCCTCTCGCCCCTAGCTGTCGCAGGAGACACCCTGGACGTCGGGAATCCCGGGCGGATTTCGGATAGCCACCGTAGGCGCAGGCTTGTGGACGATGAGCAATGGGTAGCTTGCCTTCAGATAAGGACCAGGCCCGGGTCGACGGCGCGTTGTATACCACGCGGGCCTCAAAGAGATGTCAGCACAAATGTGGGGGTGGCCACCGTAGGCGCGGGCTTGCGGACGGTGAGCAATGAGTAGCTGACCGTCCGGTAAGGACCAGGCCCGGGTCGACAGCGCGTTGTATTCCACGCGCGCCTCAAAGAGATGTCGTCAGCACAAATGCAGGGGTCCACTAGGGCCAATGCCAGCCGGGGTCGCGGGAAGGTACTAAAGGGTCACCGAGGCCCCTGGCAACACAAGCAACAGGAAGGAATACGGGTGGGTTTTAGCCAGTAAGACACACCGTCCCGCTCCGCCCAGAGCGGGAGAAGTTATTTGATTATTTCCCATCCAAAAAAAAAAAAGGAAATTGTAGGGGTCCACTAAGGCCAATGCCTGCCGTGGTCGCGTGGAAGTTTGAAAGGGTTACCGAGGCCCCTGGCAACTCAAGCGACGAAAGAAATACGGGTAAGTTTCAGTCAATAAGAGTCTGACACACCCTCCCGCTCCGCCCAGAGCGGGAGAAGTTATTTGATGATTTCCCATAAAAAAAGGAAAAGTGTAGGGGTCCACTAAGGCCGATGCCTGCCGTGGTCGCGTGGAAGTTCGAAAGGGTTACCGAGGCCCCTGGCAACACAGGCAACGAAAGGAATACGGGTAAGTTTCAGTGAGTAAGAGTCTGACACAACCTCCCGCTCCGCCCAGAGCGGGAGAAGTTATTTGATAATTTCCCACCCAAAAAAAAAAAGCGTAAGCCCATAGGAGTGTCTGGGCGACGGTCGCGAAACGGCCAAGTCATAAATTTTGACCAAGATGTAAGGTTTGTGGAGTTAGGGGCTTGGCTCTGCATTAGATCTGATAACTTTTAAATAGTGAAAGCGTTATGTAAGTCTTGGCAACCTACTTTACATGAAATGTTTTTAATGGTTCATATTTATGGGTGATACTAACTGGTCATCTGTGAAAAATGCCGATCAGCCCACTACTTGGAGCTGACTGCGGAACAGACCACTAACTTCTGGTCTCAGGTCCCAGAATCCTATAAAAACAAAGAATGCTAGACATACCGGATGTACCGAAATTCAAGGGGCTAGTGGAACACAGCTGGATAAAATGGACAGACGACAAACCACCGGAAACACTTTGAAGTGGAGCAAAGTTATAGAACTCGCAGTTTTAGGATCCAAAGCACCACTGCCACTAAGATTAGGCTCGTCTGTACACTTGTCTTCCCCATGGTTACTGTACATTGCTGAGACATGGACATTACGAGCATTATAACTGGAAAAGGAAAAAGTAGATGGTATTATGGACAGAATTCTGCACAAACGTCTCCATGCTCCAAGAGCTCGGCATCAAATAGCGTCTATCAGCACTAGTACAGCCTCGGATACTGAAGTTCTTTGGTCATGTATCCAGGCAGAATAATGACGAAGAACGTCTATACCTGCGATTGAACACAGTTCTTTGGACCAAGCGAAGAAGAAGAAGAATTGTGACGATTGCAAAAAATTCAACCACAATACTATAGGATAGTTGTGTGAAAGATGATATGGCTAGAAATGGGGTGACTACCGAGGTGATGACTAACAGACGAGTGTGGAAGAAAAATACGAAGATGTTGCACCGACCCCAAGAAATTGGCATTGGAGAATGATGATGTTATAGGATAGTTATAGTTTCAATTAAATATCATTCGAATTTACTTTACGTTAAGACGCTGACAACACCTAAACCGCGGTCACTGTCAGATTGCATAGAAAAGAAAGAGAAGCGCTATGACACAACGCTTGTAATTTATTACAAAATATGTAGCAATTATCTGTTTACTCAAAATTGAGTTGAGTAATCGAAAATAAAAAACAACCAAGTTCTGCATTCAAATAAGGCGTTTTTGTTATTAATTAAATACGTAACGTATGTTGATATTTAATGCAGATTTTTTGGATTAGAACTCAAGGTATGAGGTTAGTTTAACGTTAGTTTGTATCGAGATTTTTTTCAAAACTTGTTATGGTTACAAAGACCAAAGTTCTGGGAAATATGTTCAATATTAACATATATTTTTTCCGCTACCACAAACTAAACAGATTTGGCAATTTTTTTTCTTAAGAGAAGCCTATTTTGGTCAATTGGGTCTTGTCAGCGCCTTAATGCCGCGCGTGCGTGCTAGGGCCTCAGTGTGTTCTCACATTACAAACAATGGTTTTACCTTTGACCTAAATAAACTCGTTCGATTGAAGAATCAGGGAAGATAAATATATTTGCCAACAGGTTGGGTGATTCGTCGGCTCGGGCGGTTCGACCTGACGTCCATACGTCTTCGGCAATGCGATCGAATCTTCGGTAATTAATTAGTTTTTTCGTTCAACAATACCTTTTAGGGGATTGGGCCTTTATTGTGTTGTTGCTCGTTTAACTTTTTGCGTTTCCAACAAATTAGGCGTTTGAGGTGTTTATAGATTTGGGATATTTTTTGAGGAACTGTAGGTTCTTTGTGCCAGATTTTTTTAAGTAAATTAGGAATAACCGTAGTTAGTTTTTCTAAAAAAAGAAAGATAAATTGTTTATTCTGCACAAACAAGACGCATATTACGAAACAAAATACATAAAATATGTGTATTTTATGTATTTCACAAAGTAGCCAAAAGTCTCGTATTCAAGCCATACAAGTTTGATGAAGTTCTTGTCCATTGCTTGATGTCCAGGGCCAGGTACCGTAACGGGAAAGTCCGAAAGGAATACCGAGGCCTCTGGCAACACAGGCAACGGAAGGAACACGCGTGGGTTTTACTCAGTAAGAGTCTGACACACCCTCCCGCTCCGCCCAAAGCAGGAGAGTTATTTGATAATTTCCAACCCAAAAAAATAGAAAAAAGGGCCATGTACCAAGGACAATTTACAATTTTACATTGCGTAATATTTACTCTGTGTTGCGACACTGGCAAATGACAACATACCTACAAACAAACAAAATATAAAAGACTAACTTCTACCTGCGTCTTCGTCCGCAAGTAATTTCAGCCCACGACCCACCGCGACGCATCGCATCGCCCGCTCGCACTAGTAATTATCGCTCGGCTAAGAGTCGTCGCCTGATGTTAAACAGCCTTTTTTTCTCAAGAATTGGGCTATCAAATGCAAAAATATTTTTTCTAATACAACTGGTAGTTCCACAGATAGCGCGTTTAAACAAAAAAACCCTTCAGCTTTACTAAGTAATGTTACGAGTAGTATATATTAATATAGAATAGGGCAAGAATAGTTTATTACACAAAACTATATGTGTCAAAACTGGTCTATTAAAAATCTGTTGGAATAATCAGCATATAACGTTCCCACGTCTCTGTGAAAGGGAGTGGGCCGTAATCCACCACGCGGGCCCAGTGCGGGTTGGTAGATGTCACATGTCTTCGAATTTTCGGTTCTAGGACATGCCGGTTTCCTCACGATGTTTTCCTTCACCGTTTTAAGAGTAGTGGTGATGAAATAATTTATTTCAAAGTAAAGCGCCTGCCTGGGTTCGAACCTACGACCGTAAGTTGGGGCCGTTACCACTGGGCCACCACTGCTGTCTAAAAAATCTTGTTGATTGTTAGTAATTGTAAAATAACTTTAACCTACTTTTTGGTTTGTTTTTTGCAGTCAAAAGTGGTTTTGACCATAATAATTACCTATAGATAAGATAGGTACTTTTAAATATTTGTTTAAACGAGGATAAGATACTTAACGAATTAAAAGTAAAAAAAAATAATGATATTCAATGCTATGCATGATTTTGCACTAAAAACTACCGCTGAAAAACATAACAAGACTAGCCTTAAGATTAGCCTGATTATGACAAGAAACACAAATAAAAGAGGTACTTCATTACCAAAAAGGTTGCAGCAAAGAGATACAAATTGCAGATGTATGGGGTCCAAACACGGAACTATTTTTGTTCTAATAATAAACACAGGAAATTGCCGGAACACACGGAAATATGCTGTTACACGGGATACGGTGCAAACGCAATCACCGATGGAAGCTGAATTAATTATCGTTTGAGAAGGCTTTCGTGGCAAGGGAATATTCTAGTAGGTTAATTGGTAATTTCAGCGTGCATTAAAAGAGCCTCTACGTGAGACAACGTTTCAGTACATACCTACTTCTGACATTCTTTATGTTAGTATGTAAGGTTATCTGTAAAATATCACTTATAATAAATAAGTCACGCATTGTGACACCCTAGGTAACTGTCAAAAGTTATACTGCCACTTATTAAGGGTGGATAGATAGGTAAAATAAATTATACGTATTATATCTTGCCCTTGGACTGCCTCGTGTCCTGCTTCTAGTGGTCGCAAGCGCTACTGCTGAGCATGAGGTCCTGCGTTCGATTCCCGGGTCGAGCAAAGTGTTATTGGGTTTTTCTATCTGGAACATCTCAGTAGCAGCCCGGAGTTTGGATGTGTGCATCTGTCCAGCCATAGGCTCGCTCCCTATTACATGGAGCTTAAACATAACTTGCTAAATGTGGGTGTACTACAGATACACCTCTGCCGTGGGGCAGGCCTTCGGGGAAATAAGGCTATGAATGTATGTATGTATGTGTGTTATGTATGTATGTATTATCTTTCTATTTAGGGCAGGCCCTGAAACGATAAATTGTATTGCACAATATCACGAATGGCGCAAAGTTTTTGACCGTTTAGGGCTAATATCAAAGATTGCGTTATGATTGAACAAAAGTTGGAGCGAGTTTTTTTTTTTTTTAGCACCCTATTTTAATTGCACCTTGTAGGATAAGTATACACAGGTGTTGCTCACGCGAAAATATTGATACTTATTATCTGCTAGCACAGGTATATCTTTTACTTAAAAGGAGGTTTATTGTAAAAGTTGTACAAGTTTCTGCAATAAACCATTTTTATTTTTTTATTTTATAGGCCGTCAATGTTATTGCGCGAAAATAATGGATCGTTTGAGTGCAAGGGCTGATTCAATCATATTGCGTTATATAACTATTGGGCAAACTTATTATACGTGTAGGGGCCGCCTAAGGCAGTCAGTCCCGCTATTTTGCTTTATTGACAATAGGATATCCTTTTTTCAATCACGGCATCAATTCTGGTGAAGTTAGTGCTTACGGAGTAAACATGTAAAGCATCGAATCGATCGATTAAATTTAAAAAAAAAACGCCGTTTTAGAAATTGTGGAAAAATCTTTCGATGATTTTTTTAGTCTTTGTTCGTTTTCCTGGAGAATTTTGATCATAATTAAATAGAACTTAATTACAAGATGATTATTAACATTAACTAAATTAAATTAAAACTAAGTTAAGATTAAAAAAGGCCCTCGGGGCATTGTACCGAGGATGCTGGTGGCATTTCCTCGCTGAATTGCAATGCTGAAGCGTTGCGCGAGAAAGCCCCCAGCTTTTCGGTCACCAGTTACATCAACTAGACGTTTCGCGATTTCCGCAAATAACTTATGCACACTGGGACCCCACGGACCGAGGGTCTCGACGCCAAAGGGTACAAAGTTGTACTCTCTGCCAAGGCCTCCATATTTAATAACTTTCAGATTTTCGGCATTTTCTGCCGCTGCACCCGCTTTAGAAGAAGTCCGTTGGAGGTGGGACGGTGCCAGTGTGTCTACACAGGTAGCGTCCCACACAAGCATCCGTCCCAAACTCCACGGGACCAAAGACACACCATCAGGTCTTTTGCCATCATCTCTGACAATGCCAGTCGGCTCAAGAAGAGCAGGCACATTGATGCTGGCAAGAGACCGGCGGATTTTGTCATTAAGTGTATAATAGAACTTTAATTAAAATAAACATGCACCATAGATTTAGTGAATCCCAAGAAAAACAAAAAACCAAAATTGAAGACTGACAAGTCTTTGATGATAAATTACCTATAGCAAATGTTTTTAATAATCATCACCACAGTATAAGTGACGGTAAGACTGTTAGCCTTTCACCCAAAGTACTATTAGTCTCTTTATTTATTGACAGAACTTACGTAGGAAGATAGCAGGCTACACAAAGGTTATTCACAAAATAATTCATTACAGTAAAATATACATTAGTACGTAACTGGAGTGCCCGGATTGTTTGGGAAGGTCGTTAACTCGAAGGTTTACGGACCTGCTAATTACGCATCAGGATTTAGAACCTAGCATATTTTTATAAATCAGTGGTGGCCCAGTGGTTACGGCCGCGACTTAAGTGTTGTAAGTCGTAGGTTCGAACCCTGATAGACACTTTACTTTGTGTAAATTGTTTCGTCACCCCTGCTGTCAAAACGGTGAAGGAAAACATCGTGAGGAAACCAGCACTTCCTAGAACCAAAAAATCCAAGATATGTGACATCTACCAACCCGCACTGGGCCCGCGTGGTGGATTACGGCCCACTCCCTCTCACCGAGAGGAGGCCTGTGTCCCAGCGGTGGGAACATTTTAGGCTGATTATATTTTTTTACTACGTTTTTTTAAAACACTACTAACTTACGTTGACGGTAAACATCGTGAGAAAACCTGTCTAACTGCATAACTCACTCACAATGACAACCCTCATTTACACAATGCAAGTTTCTGGAACGTTCAAGAGCAATAATCGCATGCCATAAAGCACGTTCAATTTTATTGGCATTCAAGAATCGCATGCGAGTTTTTATATGCGTGTGATTTCCATAAAATGGCATACAATAATTGAATGCAAGTTTTACCGTTCAATAAAATTGCATGCGACTTAATCAAGGCAATTTTATTGCAAGGCGATTATTGCATGCAAGTTTTGCTTCGTCCTAATACAGAGGTGCACTTCTTTGTATAATTGATTTAAGTAATGCCCGTATTTGCGCTGCCAAATATTTAATTAAAATTGTATTGGACGTCTTGTCTATATTTATTTTTTAACTTATTTTATTCGTTCATACTTGTAGAGTTAAATTGGATTTATTTATTCCATGTGCAATTTTATTGTACGTGCAACTTCAATGTACGTGCTGTTATCACCTATACCAATTTTGAACGGCAACTAACTTGCCCGTATCGTGCAACAATATTGTACGTGTTGTTTAGACGGTACCAGTTAGTTGCCCTTTAATTTTATGGTATGCTACAGGCAATAAACTTGCACCGTGGAAATTGAGCTTTACATGTTTAACTCGTTTACACGGTATAGCAATATCCCAAGTTAACTTAACTCAGTGGTCCACAGAATAGCCGCTATTATTATTATCAGAGTACCTACTAACAAAGACCTAACCATTACTCGCTTCGCTAAAACAACCACTACCTAACCTAAATTCGAACAAGACCTACCCAAGTGACCCATTCGACCTACATAGGAACCCATATTAAGATTAGTAAAACAATAAATTTATGGCACTCGAACGGTAAATAAAGGTACACAAGTAATTCGTACCTCACATAAAAATATGCAATAAACAGGGGTAATAAAACCCTTGAGGACATCAAAAAACTTTTCACATTTTACGATATGTGTTATATGGTTTTGAGTCAACGACTGAGGGCAGCTACAGGTGTTTTATTACGGTTCAAAGGAATTCTGTCCACTGTGATGTTGCTTTAGACGCGTCTGGCGTGAAAACCTGTGCTTTTACCCTAATTTACTCTGATGGGTAGGTAGCTCTAAAAGGTGTCAACAGGGCGTTGACCTAGATTTCGGAATTTGCCTAGTATGACGTGAAACCACCTCCTGTTTTTTGCTGTGTTCCTTAAAGTTGGGAGTGTTTTGTGGGCAAGAGTTTTAATACTTTCTTGTTTTACGGGACTTATTATTTTAAGTAGTTTACTGCTTGTCTCATAATTTTGTGTTACGATTTATTATGTAGTTGAAGTTAACAAGAGACACAAGAATTTACGATTTTAGAAGGGTTTATTTAAATCCAGACAAAACTGTTTCTCAACACTTTAAGCACACTCATGATGCTGATGCTGCACACAAACGACACGTTATGTCGTAAATATTCAGCTTTATCTTCAGTGAAACGATCGAAAAATCTTCTGTCGTCAAAAGTATTTTGCCATAATTTCTAAATTCTAGAGCCTTTACTTGTATTATTTTATGTGTTATCACTAAAGCCCCATTTACACGATGCAAGTTTCTGGAACGTTCAAGAGTAATAATCCCATGCCATAAAGCACGTTTAATTTTATTGCCATGCAATAATTGCATGCAAATGTTTACACGCGTGTGCTTGTCATAGATTGGCATACAATAATTGAATGCAAGTTTTGACGTTCAATAAAATTGCATGCGACTTACACGAAGGCAATTTTATTGCAAGGCGACTATTGCATGCAAGTTTTGTCTCGTCCTAATACAGAGTTGCACGTTCTTCTTTTAATTTAAGTACTGCCCGTATAGGCGCTGCCAAATACTTCATTAAAATTTTATTGAATGTCTTATCAGGTTTTTACTACAGTATTAAAGCCTTGATTTCAAGGCAAGCCAATACAGAGTAATCAAAGTTAACTCAAAGCACATTTAGGAACGATTTGCGTTCAATCCAAAAGCGAAGCAGTTGTAACCAGTTTCATCCAGTTCCACCCAGTTCAAACTAGTTCATTCGAAATGCTGTAAGGAGCTACGAAAATTAATCGGTGGGTAATGGCGTACGTAGTTTAGTGTTCTATTATTTCCATGCTACAGGAAATATAATGGAAACTGTAACTGTATAATGTGTTTGAAAATGTGACAATTCAATGAATTATTTTATGTAGTAAACTCTTTTAAAAAAGGTTAAGGGCTTGATTAGCTTAAAAAAACTGATCGTTAACTTGAAAAAGACGAAAGTTGATTATGCGTCAAGGTGAAAAAAAAACTAAGAAAAAAACTGGCTAAGTGTGTATCGGACCACGCACAATGAAGGGTTCCGCAGTTGGGAAGTTGGGATGAATTTATCCCAAAAAAGAACTTAACATTTTAGTTGAAAAACATGCATTTTGTTCTCCCATACATCGATATACGTCACGGTCAATTCTCCAACTGCAAAATTGAGTTGTTCAACTATTACTCGTTAACTTGTAAAGCCCACTTAGCTGTGACAGTTTTCCTCTTAATTTCGTTATATGTACTACTGCCATGAATTCTGTTATATCTCAATAAACAACCATTTAGCTGGCAGGGACACACTTGACTCTAACAAAAATTTGCACTTTAATGCTTAATATTACGCAAACGGATCCTTTAATCGAAAAGTGGTGTTCACAGACCCGCAATATTTTTGAACGGCCTATCCACCACACTTAAGAATAGACGAGAAAAAAAAAGTATCATCCCCACATTACGTGTAAGGGAAATACCGGAAAAAAATATATTTAATATTTTTTATTTTAACACTTTGTCGGTGTGATTAATATGTATACCTAAGCCAAATTACAGCTTTCTAGTACCTACTAAGTGTCTCTGAGCTACAGCGGGGACAGACAGACAGACAGACAGACAGACAGACGGACATGGCGAAACTATAAGGGTTCCTTGTGTATTACGGTACCATTAAAACTCTAAACTAACCTGCAGGGCTAACATGGCACATGCGACAATTACTCACTCTCGCGTGAGTAATTCTATTTCTGTCAATTTTCTTGTTTTCTGACAGCGCTGCCATACAAAATACTCGATTCGTTCTGTCAAATTCGATGTTTTCTCGTCAAACCCTAACATAGCACCTAAGTTATTTCGAATTTTGACAATTCAACACGAGATAATGTTCGATTCTTCTGTCATTTAGTCGTCCTCGATTTTGACGACGAGAAGAGTAGACAAAATTATAATACAATAAAATATGGCATTCGTAAGGACTGGTGACAGCAATGAAAACTTAAAACTTTGGAATAACATATATAAGTATATATATGCGTATACATGTACGTACACAGGCCGCTGCGCGACGCCAGTCTGATGCACACGTTACATTAGCATGTCGGTGACTTGGGTAGCATGTTGGTGACGCAGTCTGCATGTCGGTGACGTGGTTAGGATGTCGGTGACGCGGTGTGCATGTTGGTGACGCAGATTGCATGTCAACAAGTGCTTTCAGAATGTCGGTGACGCGGTTATCCTGGCGTAAGTCGATTGGCATTTCGTAAATGTGCTAGCATTTCGGTGACGCTGCTAGCAGGTCGGGCTCGCTGTTAGCATGTCGGTGACGCTGTTAGCATGTTGGTGACGCTGCCAGCAGGTCGGGCACGCTGATAGCAGGTCGGGCACGCTGTTAGCATGTCGGAGACTCGGTTAGCGTGTTGGTGACGCATTGAGCATGTTGATGACGCAATGAGAATGTCGGTGACTCGGTTAGCGTGTTGGTGACGCAGATTGCGTATTCAAGGGATGCTGTTCGTATGTCGGTGACGCGGCTAGTATGTCGGTGACGTGGTTAGTATGTCGGTGAATTAACATATTGGTGACGCGATTCCACAGGTTTTCCCCTAACAAAAATGGCTCACTCATTTTCATTTCCGTCATTTTGTATTTTAATTTCGGCATGCCATAGAAAAATATTAAATATTAATCAAAAAAGTCGGTAACATAAAAAATTACAACATAAATTAATAGAGGTGGATGTAAAATCACTATAGTACATACTAATTCCATGCGTAAAATTTAATGAATGAGCCGATGTTGCTAAAATAAAAACGATTTGTTTTAATAATTTGCTACATCAGTCTCTCGTCGCGAGATAAAGAACTGTCAAAGAGCCTTTCTCGAGTTTACTCGAGCTTATCGGTCATGTTAGGCATTAGGATGACGTCAGAATCGTAGACAAATTTCGACAAATCGATAAAGAGAGCGTTCTTGCGCTTGTCATGTTAGCCCTGCTGAAAACAAAACGTAAACGTTAGTCAAACACGAATCGCAAACAATGAAAACAAAACTAAAACTTGTTCGTAACGAACAAAAGTCATTCTAAGTTTACTTTGATAATTTAATACTTTGACTTCTAACAAGCGATCTTGGTCACGTTTAACAAATGAGACCGCAGAAAAAGCTGCTACAAACTATTCAAATCGCACATACAACTTTCTGTTTGGTACCCCAAAACTTTTATAAAAGCATTTCAGCTCACATTTTAAGCGAAGCCTTCCATTACCACACCTAAACTTATTTGCGGGCCATAAACTCCTTAAATATGCTGCATAAAACAAGGAAAAATGAACCTTAAATAATAGTACTCAAGTTGACTTTTTATCTGACGTACAATGCGTGCAGAATAGTTTGCGAAAGAATATGCGTGGCCATCGCTTCCAAATAGCGTCGTTTATTAAGGAAAAAGAGACTCTATATTAAGGTGAGAGAGTCGGAATTTGTTTGATTTTTTTGGTGGGGGGTGGGCTAATCTTTCAGTCAGCATCTCTGACGGTCGCTAACTCTTCAAAGTGCTATCTAGGAGGCTTATAGCTAAATGGAACACAACTTTTTCATTCAGGCACGGTTTGGTGTAGAAGAGTGTAAATTGGTGAAAAAGCCTGGATCAGAGCTTTGTTTTGTGAGTTTAGGCACCAAGGTTATGTTTTTGTTGAAGGGCATTTTAGCGTAGTGAAAGCGATTCGGGCGCATTTAGATTGTGTAGTATTTTGTCAATAAATTCATTTAAACTCAGTTCTAATAACAAACAGTGTCGCTAATTTCAACATCCGAAAATCCGCAGCAACAGAGCCTTTAAAAAATCTTTTAAGCAACCCTTAAAAACCAGCACAATGCTGCTATATAAATTTCAAAAACGGAACACACCGTTCCTTCCAAATCAGCTGTTACCGGCAACTGGCGTAGCGTGTCCGTTCGGGTGTTTCCGCCGGGCGACGGTCCGACGACGTCCGGTGGCTACATTTGAAATACGAAATTCGTGAAATGCCGGCTTGGATCTTGGCAATCGCTGCCGATGGCATGTGTTGATCGGAAGTGGCGGGAGGTATGCTCACGTACCAAATTTGAAATTTATGAGTTGGGAATTCTGGTATATGATTGGTCTGTTCATTGCCTGAACATCGTGGAACTGCCACTAACTGCTCCTTGCGCTGCACCAATTCCAGAAAAGAATACAATTTTAGAAATAAAATAATTAACTTTTGAAGCTATCAATGTCTGGTTCAACACTGCCTAGATTTTTAATCTCAGTGTTTAATGTTGCGTATCAAAATCGGAGAGCAAAGTTGACAATTTTTTTCACGGTCATTGAACATTAAGTACAAAATTTATTAATTATACTTTGACGAAGCTAAACATTTTTTATAAAAAAATCAAATACTATTTCTTTATAAGGTGATTCATCAAACGTTGACAGTAAGTGAACGTGAACTAAGCCACCCATCGACTAAGCCACCCATCGGCTCATCCACCCATTCTGACACCATAATTTAGCTTCTAAAATGTTCTATTTGTAATTTTATACGGTGTACACACGGCTACAAATCAAGCTATACATTTCCAGGTTACGCTGACCTTGCATTGTATGGAATACTATACAATTCGAGATCAGCTTATACTAGAAATGTATAGCTTGATGTACACATCAAGCTATACATTTCCAGTGTGTACCATGTGTATATACAACATCATCAACATCAACATCCTTCTAAGCAATTAGGAATAAAAGTAATTAGTTTTAGAATTCAGTATAAGTTGTATTATTACAAGTTTTTATTTAAATTTGTATGTACATTTTATTTTAATTTAGTTTAAAATACACATTCTGAAATAATTTTAAACAATAAATAAAAAATGAGGAATACCTATTTTTGGCTTGTGACACTTGATGTTCTGTATTTAAGGGCTACCCCCATGGAACCTTTACGCCCCAGTAATCTACTTACTGTTTCCAATAATGGACCAGAGATGATACATGATCTTCTATTGACAGACACAGCCACACACAAACGCACACACGGACACTTTCAAGGCCCTAGGAGTCGTTCTTAGTGTTACAATCTCTCTGGTCTTACAACGATATTCTCTGTCCATAGTAAGAGACTTTCCAAACGCATCAAACTGGATTTATATTCGAACTATTGTAGGACATTCAATATGTTGGAGATAATTATATACTATTGAATGATTTTTTAGTTACCGTATGTTTATTAATTGAAAGATAATAATGTAAAAATAATTTATCTATTTCAAAAATGTGGTACAGTCTCTTACAATAAATATAATTTTATATTTAAATAAAATTTATATTTTATTATAATTTTGAACAAATTACAGAATTGAATCTGGCGTCCTAGCTAGGTTACTTGGTAGCTTGTATTAAAGTTCGTTAGCCCAAGTTTTCACAGGAGTACTAAAATTTAGAAAGCAGACTGTTTAGGACTATAAGGTGCAATCATGTGCCAACTTATACTAAGTGTGTGAAGTGTTAGTATATGTGTGGGTGTTTTATGAAAAGAATGATGCATTCATAATTAACCTACAGCCACAAATACTCGGACGGTGAGCAATGGGTAGCTCACCGTCCGGTAAGGACCAGGCCCGGGTCGACGGTGCGTTGTGTTCCACGCGCGCCTCAAAGAGATGTCGTCAGCACAAGTGTAGGGGACCCCTACACTTGTTGTACCCTTCCCGCGACTCTGGCAGGCATCGGCCTGCCGGAGTCGCGCGAAGGTATAAAACGGTTACCGAGGCCCCTGGCACCACAGGCAGCGGAAGGGACACGGGTGGGTTTTAGTCAGTAACAGCCTGACACACCATCTCGCTCCGCCCAGAGCGGGAGAAATTATTTGATAAAAAATCCCACCCAAAAATAAAAAAGCCACAAACACTAAACGATTATAAAACATATAAATTTAAAACATTAGTTAATGCCGGGTACAAATTGTTTAGCCTTCCATCTCAAACTACCATTACAGAAAACAATGTTAGTAACATCTGCAGAACGAATTATTATAATACAATATCAGCTGATAAATGTCTCACTGCACACAGCAGGCTAAATAAGAAGCCCCAAAGTGAAAATGTGGCTCAATAATTCTAGGTTTCCTTTCTCAGCTGTGTTGTTAATGAGTATAACTGAAAGCACCAACAATTATGTAAAGTCACACTGGGACAAACATATACCCACTTGAATTATACCTCGAAAACGTAGGCAGCGGTGATATATATACTATAAAATATATACATATGTCGGAAATACGTTAGTTAGTCACTCGTTTGACTAATCGGGACGCCAGCGCCACCAAGCGGCGCTCAACAGAGTCTACAACATAACGCTCGACCTGAGTTAAGTACAGTTTGTCGGAGGCGGTCAAGGAGTGAACACGTTTAGAAACTGTCGCGCGTTCCTTATAGTTGTGTCGTGTACCTACAGTATGTGAATAGCTAGTGTGATTATTTGATCGTAAATTATAATTTGATTTAAACTGCGAACGGTTTTTCTATTGTGCAATAACCAACACTTCCCATTGTACGCCCACAGTAGTTAAAATATGGCTGACGATAACGAGCGAGACGTACCTTCTCCGACATAAATATATATGTATAGATCACCGCTGCCAGTTGATGTAACTGGTGAACGAAAAGCTGGCGGCTTTCTCGCGCAACGCATCAGCATTGCAATTCAGCGAGGAAATGCCGCCGGCATCCTCGGTACATTGCCCCGAGGGCCCTTTTAAGGCTTAACTTAGTTTTAATTAAATTTAGTTGATGTTAATAATCATCTTGTAATTTGGTTATAAATGATTGTATATAATAATTATATATATACACTCATATTTTGAGAGGTATGTTTTAATTCCATGTAAAAGAGAGCGAGGCAATTGCCATCAACTGGGTTCCAATCAATCCGGCATGCTACGGAAAAAAACCCAATACCAATTTTTAGATAGCTTTAAACCGTTTTTATCAAAAACAAAATATGTAATGCACAACATCAAACATGCATACAAATCAAAAACAAGATTACGAACCATCTTACAAAAATACAAATACGTACGTCAAAGATAACGCAATTTCTGAATCCAATATCAGAAAACTAAAAGCCGACTCACTTACAACACAGTGTGACACCGTGTGAATACGTGATGAAAAACCTGCGTTCATATATACAGTCGTGTCCTTTAATATAGCTTAATGGAAGGGGTGATGGAAAACAAATGCCCCGGCCGGCTCTGGAGTCTGTTGCATGGGGCTAGGCGAACAGCGGTGTAAAGGATTTTTTGATGTCGGGGTGTATGATGAGTTTTGTCGTAGTATCGTGTGGAAATGGAGTGTCATCTTGTTCGGTTTGTAGTTCAATTTTCGTGTAATGCAAGGGATTTTTTGATAAAGGAAAATACTTTTCTGTGACATGGTGTGTCTGTGGTGGATGTAAAAGCTTATAGCACTGTGGGATGACAAATTTGAATCCATGGCAAAATGAGCAGAATCTGACAGAACATTTTCCCTAACGTTCTTGATTGAATAAAAAGGGATGCCGTTTTCCGTGAGTTGTGTGTGACCAATCTCGAGTTTTTACAGCTTCTGAATAAATGATGACACCAAATAAAACTTTACAGTCTCAATTTCTCCAACAACAATCTATAAAATTGTAAAAACAGATACACCAGTAACTAACTTTGCTGCAGGTACTTAAATTCCAAATTACTTTCAACATAAATTTCAATCCTCGTTCGAAACAAACCAATTTTATTTTAAGAGTAATAAATCTCAATTCTTACGTCGTTTTTCGTTCGCCATTTTCATGGCCGCAATTGGAGTACAGTATTATACCCTAGACGTTTCTTGTAACGATCTAGTCGAGATATCTCTTTGTGGTGGCTCGAAGCTCTGTCGGCATTTCACGCCATCTTTGTCCGACCCGTGTTGATAGAGCAGGACAGATAGACGTTTGTAAACGCTTTGAGTAGTCAGAAAGAAGAGATATTAATATTTGTTTAGTGGCTCTTTGTTCTAGAGTTTTTATAACGATTTTATTTAGCGTTAGGTGATCTGTTTCGCGTGTTCTTAGATTATCAGCTGTTGAAATAATTTATGGGATTATAGATTAGGATGGCTGCCAAGATATCAAATATTTAATAAATTGACAGAAATTCGTGATCGACATCTAGAAATTGCGAACGATGAACAGCAAAACATTTATAATTTCTTCGCTTGAATAAATAAGAATATACTTCTAAGAATTATTCGATATTTGTGAGTAAATTAATTCTCAATGTTTAAATAGCTAGAACAATAGAAATTGCTAACAATAGTGCAATTATTATCACAGCACGTAAGAGCATCAAAGATACTTAATACAAGATACTTGTGAATTTGATGCCGTTTCTATTTTCAGACCTTATTCATATTGTTTTATAATCGGTATTCGTTCTAGCAAGTTTGACGTGTGGAGCTATGGTATTACCTGATATTCACTGAAACACATTTTTGCCAGGGTTTCATACCCAAATGGTCCTAACATACTCCTTTTGCTTCGTAAACGTTCATACATCTAGTCATACACGCGCACCGGTTGCGAGTAGGTACTACGCACCAATGAGATCACTATATGTCTTCCTGGAGCATCCCCTCCCGGCGTTTCCACTCAAATCTGCCTTGTAAATACCATATGTTAGTCGCCTTTCATTCATCCTCTCAATATGACCAAACCATTTAAGCATGCTCTTTTCAATTTTTGTCACTACATCTTCTTTTAAACCGCACCGTTGCCTTATCACAGTATTTTTCAGCCTATTATTTCTAATCACACTACACAGGCTTCGGAAGGAACACATTTCCACAGCATTAACTCTACTTTCATGCATCTTTTGCCATACCCAACATAAAAGCTAAATACTGAAATATTTATTCGAATTATAATTATAAATTACTAGTGGTCGCCCACTGGTTAAAATTCGACCTCCTCTACTTACAATCTATAGAGAAACTTACTAATTCCATGCTATTATAAAGTACTTACCAATTCCATGCTATTAAGAACTACTTACTTGTTTCATGCTCAAGCTGACACTTCCGTCCCCTTTCACGAAATCACCCACAAAAAGCGAGCGGAGATAAGTTACACATCTAAAATAAAAAACAGTGGGCGCGGCCATATTGCCCAGCTAGTAACCGTCCTTTCACAGTTATTTAACTTTATTTTCGTTACAATAAGGTTGCTTTTACCTTGCTGCTGTCGGAGGTAAAATAACTATGATAAGACTGCAGTTACGTCATAAAACCTGTCACGGTATAAGAAAAAGGCTTGCGTTATCCGCAGGGATGCGGTTTGACAGGGCTCACTCAGCCGAACTGGCAGCCGTAGGTCTACCTCTGTGCGTACCTTTTGTGTAAATCTTATTACTACTCATCTTTTATGGAAATCTTGCATAGCGTGGTGGTTTTTGGGGATCCGTAGTCAAAGAGGAACCCTTATAGCTTCGTCATGTCCGTATGTCTATCTGTCTGCTTAGCTCAGAGACTCTTAGTACTAGAAAGTTGTAATTAGGCATGAGCATTTAAAATTATGTGTCACAGCGCTGGTACTCCAATAGGGAATCGACGATCTCGGTACTCACCAGTTATTGCAACTACATGGTCATCGAGGCAGATACAACGAAGATAATTATACCTGCGTAATTGGTCAAGTGGTCGCAAGCATTACTGCTGAACATGAGGTCCTGGGTACGATTCCCAGGTCGGGCAAAGTGTTATTGGGTTTTTCTATCTGGATTTTCTCAGTAGCCTGTATGATACACGGTTTGAAAATATCGGCACTCACTAAAGCTAACAGGTTAAGATTGAGAAGGTATGAGAGTGTTATCATTAGAGACTTGATTAACCACGCTAGGAATAAACCAAAGGAAAAGAAAATGCATGAAATCTTGGACGGAAAAACTGTAACCAAACGCATCAAGAACCACAGGATGTGCTATCTTGCACATGTGCACAGGCGCCGCGAACCACATCTGTTACATGCAGCAATGCAGTATAAGGTCAAATCAAAGAAAGTCGGCCGACCTATTTACACCTGAAATGACAACCTAAAGCAGGACATGAAGTACTTCGACATCAACTTTTGGATGGACACGGCCGAAGATCGAGATAAGATCAGGAAGGCCGCTAGCGTGATTTACAAGAAATCAGAAACGGATAGTAGCGAGACCTCAGATGAAGACATTGGAAACAGCAACGTGCAACACAGCATAGCAGTGACACAGAAAAGAGTCGTGAAAGTAACTGGACCTGAGCCAACCTGGCGGCGACGTTGTTAAAAGATGCGTGTCCATCCAAAAGTTGATTTTCCCATAGATAAATTACCCGTCTCTCCACTACTCCATTGCTTGCTCAAGGATGCATATCCGGTAGGCTCTAATAATCCTTCCTATCCTATGGGCACGTCTTCCTGACCATTACCGCGCCCCCCGGTCTACTCTTTGATATGCAATGGTCTCTGTAGTCCCATGAAACATGAGGCTCCAGGGACTAGTGCGAATCCTTGGGTTCATTCGAGCAGTCGAGTCTGGTTTAACCACGCTGGGGTCGGTGCATTTCATTCATTCATTCATTCATTCATTCATGGATTTTCTCAGTAGTAACCCGGTGTCTGGATTTGTGCCCAGTTGATGGCAATAGGCTCGCCCCCTATTACATGGGACGTAAACATAACTGGTGAAATATGGGTGTACTACCAAGATTATGTCTTTTTTTTTTTTGGGTGGGAAATCATCAAATAACTTCTCCCGCTCTGGGCGGAGCGGGAGGGTGTGTCAGACTCTTACTGACTAAAACCTACCCGTATTCCTTCCTGTTGCCTGTGTTGCCAGGGGCCTCGGTGACCCATAAGTACCCCGGCAGGCATCGGCCCTAGCGGACCCCTACTTTTGACGACCTCTCTTTGAGGCGCGCGTGGAATACGACGCGCCGTCGATCCGGGCCTGGTCCTTACCGGACGGTGAGCTACCCATTGCTCACCATCCGCAAGCCCGCGCCTACGGTGGCTGGAAATCCGAGATTCCCGACGCCCAGGGCGTCTCCTGCGGCGGCTAGG
This sequence comes from Atethmia centrago, assembly GCA_905333075.3. NCBI lineage: Eukaryota > Metazoa > Arthropoda > Insecta > Lepidoptera > Noctuidae > Atethmia > Atethmia centrago. The sequence goes on along the minus strand of HG995380.1, from coordinate 26,532,943 downwards.
GGCGAGAGGGCGCGAAACGTGCCTTTCCCTCAACCGTCCCGCCTCCTCCTTCGCGAGCATTACTGCTTCGCAGAAGGAGGTGAAGGCTGCCCATGCCCTCTCGCTCCGTACCATGGCCTGAACCAGGGCCGGACGCGAGAGGTCTCTGCCGCCGATCGCCTCCACGAGGACACGGCGGTGCTCTGCCCAAGCCGGGAAGATTATGTCTGGACTTTAAAAGAGACCGTGACCTCTGAGTTTGTTTCGGCCTTTCTTCTCAGAGTAGTCAGATAGGAAACGCCGAGCTCATCTAGTTTTAAAATATGATTAACGTGTAACAGTGTTTGTACGAGTACGAACCTAATTACAGAAATAAAAATCATTTATCATTAAACGTATGTCTCGTCGGTGGTTCAGAAAATATCTAGCAAATTTTGCGCAAAAACAGCCAGACTACGGGACGAATGGAAACATTTGGAGGAGGCTTTTATCGCCTCAGGCGGTCCTTACATAGAGGAAACAAACACACAATATTAACAAATATAAAGTTAACATTTTATTTCATTAATAACATACTTACATTCTTAAACACATTTTTCTTATAATCTAAGTGTAAAAACCTCATATAGCGGTAATTGTAAGGAATGAATACAAGCTTTTCTTCTTTTTATTTTGTTTTATTATCTCTCGTTGCTAATTTTTTTTTTTGTTTGTAAAATAATCAAATAATTTCTCCCGCTCTGCCCGGAGCGGGAGGGTGTGTCAGACTCTTACTGACTAAAACCCACCCGTATTCCTTCAGTTGCCTGTGTTGCCAGGGGCCTCGGTGACCCTTTAGTACCTTCCCGCGACCCCAGCAGGCATCGGCCTTAGTGGACCCCTACATTTGTGCTGACGACATCTCTTTGAGGCGCGCGTGGAATACAACGCGCCGTCGACCCGGGCCTGGTTCTTATCGGACGGTGAGCTACCCATTGCTCACCGTCCGCAAGCCCGCGCCTACGGTGGCTGGAAATCCGCCCGGGATTCCCGACGCCCAGGGCGTCTCCTGCAGCGGCTAGGGGCGAGAGGGCGCGAAATTTGCCTTTCCCTCAACCATCCCGCCTCCTCCTTCGGGCGCATTACTGCTTCGCAGAAGGAGGTGACGGCTGCCCATTCGTTGGTAATACTTAAAATAAATAAATAACAAGGTAAACTACAACAATTTTTAAAAGGGAAATATGTTACAGATCCTCTAATAACTTTTTGCGCTTCTAATTGCGCACACTTTTTAAAATAATTGAGCCTCTTTTTACCTGCGCGGCTTTTTCCCACAGTTGGAGGTAGTAACTAAGCTAGGCTACCCTGACTGAGTGATGCTGCGCCAGCGGCCGGCGAGTGCTACATTGGTTGCAGTTACTTAAGAGGCCAACAACACCTAAAGCGCGGTCACTGTCGAACTGCATAGAAAAGAAAGAGAAGCGCGATGACACAACGCTGGTAATTTATTGCAAAATATGAAGCAACTATCGATTTACAAAGAAACTATATATTGTATATAAAAAAAACACTAATATGCTAATACGTTGCTTGTAGAATAATCTAACAAAAAATCAGAATGATTGCATGTATATTAGTATGGTTTTTAATCGTTAAAAGAAATTTTTAGAGGTATGTGCGTGACGTTTTTCTATCGTATCAAATTAGTTGTATTTTGTTTTCAACACATTATCTACCTAGCATATATCCCGAAAAATATCATATATTTTTCTGATTTTGTTTACTGAAGTGGATCATATACTTTTAGGCATTATAAAACTTACAAAATTTGCGTTTAGTTCCTGTAGTCCTTTTAAGGGTCGAGTAATTTCCGTTGACCTTGGCCATACAAATGCGCCATGTTCACGCCGCGCCGCAGTTCAGTTTCATTTTTTTATTTTTAGTAACAAAAATATGCATATTCGCAAAAATCACACATAGAATATTATATATAATAAAATTGAGTGTTCAAAAAAAACATGAAGATATCCCAGTAGTTTGAAAGTAATATCGTTTTTTATGCTCTGGGTAGACATTAGGTACTTCCTGAATTTATTTCATAAAGTATTTTACTACATACAGTACCTACTTAAATATTCACATACAGAATTGATATGTATCATGCATAACTTATTGGCTTTATATGAAGGTGTAATAACAGATTTAAAAGTCACTAAAATCATATATATGCGCCTTAATGGCTATTCGGTATCATTAGGACCCAAAATAGGAATTATTTGAGGATCACAATAAGAGGCGCAATCATTATATTAGACTATTCAATAATATTTTAAGGAGCGCAAAATAGAAATAGGGACGATGACTAAATTTTTTTCTGTCCGTCGACGATTTAAAAAAAAATTGGATGTTGTTTTTATTTTTTTACGTAATCAAAAGATTACGGCAATACATTGAGTTAAAATTTGTCATGACGCACGCCTTGCTATATTTTATACTAAATTGTGACGTAGCAAGCCCCCACTCTCCATCTTTGCGTTTTCGAATTCTTTTTATTTTACCCAGGCATCATCCTTATTATAAGAGGTTCGATTAAATACTAGATGCATTTTAAAAATGATCCGTAAATCCTTGCTGAACTAAAATCATTCTCATTAAACACTCTCACAGTTACAGCCAATTCTATCCGAAGTGTGTATTCTTTACGAAGATCTTACTTAACTGAGCTTATTTAACCGTTCACCTAACTAGTCGTTAAATAGGCACTTAATACTTCCTTGTTCTAGTGATTAAATAGTTCTTTCATGGGCTTAAGAAAGGGCTTACGAATAACAAGCACGTTAATTAAAATAAAATTAAGGAAATGCTCTCTCTTATCTTACTTTAAACTAAGAACTTTACTTTGTAAATTAAGTCCTGATGAGAAGAAGAAGAATAAAAAACGCAGTTGAATATAAAAAAAAAACTTGCATAATTCAAATAACTTCGAAATTACTATCTAAAATTCATTCAACCAAATAAGTATCTACAATTAAGGGGGCTTGTGGCTAAGGTTGGGCTTGTGGCTAAATAATAACAGCCACACGGATCGATCGTTCAGGTTAAGCTACGCTTGCCGTAGTTGGTCCGTGGATGGGTGACCATCTTTACATACCAACTCCCCTCCGTGCCTCGGAAAGCACGTTAAGCCGTTGGTTCCGACTGTTATTTGTAGATCTTTACAATCGTTACGTCAGAATCCCGGAAATCTGACAACCAGTCTTACCAAGGGGTTTTTTTTTTTGAGGGTGGGGGAAATCATCAAATAACTTCTCCCGCTCTTGGCGGAGCGGGAGGGTGTGTCAGACTCTTACTGACTAAAACCCACCCGTATTCCTTTCTGTTGCCTGTGTTGCGGGAGCCTCGGTGACCCATAAGTACCTTCCCATGACCCCGGCAGGCATCGGCCCTAGTGGACCCCTACCTTTGTGCTGACGACATGTCTTTGAGGCGCGCTTGGAATACAACGCGCCGTCGACCCGGGCCTGGTCCTTACCGGACGGTGAGCTACCTATTGCTCGCATCGCAAGCCCGCGCCTACGGTGGCCGGAAATCCGCCCGGGATTCCCGACGCCCTGAACGTCTCTTGCGACGGCTAGGGGCAAGAGGGCGCGAAACATGCCTTTCCCTCAACCGTCCCGCCTTCTCCTTCGCTAGTACCAAGGGGTATCGTGCTACCCAGTAACTGGGTTGTGGAGGTCAGATAGGCAGTAGCTCCATATAAAATACTGGTATTCAGCTGCATCCGGTTAGACTGGACGCCGACCTTGGGGTCGGCGTCCAGTCTAACCGGATGCAGCTTCGGAGATCGGAAAAGGCTAGGCAGATGATGAAGTATCTACAATTAACACCAACATAAGGAGGTACAGTATTTTTATCTCACGAAGTGACGACGCGTGCTTGACTTGTGGTTACCAAGTGTACAAACACGCTGTGAATGTGTGTGTAAGCGCAAGAGCTCTTGGTACCGTCCGAGACAATGGTGAAGTCGGAAGTGTGTATATGTGTGCGTGTGTGTGTTATGTGCTGACGCTACTTGTCTTCACGCATACATTTACAGCGTGTTTTTGTACTTAGTTACCACAACCATTGCGCGCGTCGTTTGGTCAGATAAAAATACTTTAAAGAGTTTTAAATCTCAACCAAATTGCCTTCGAATCTAGATAAATGTTCAAAAAACCCATTAAAACATCGCATAACCGTAAATACTCAGCACCAATGTACTAAAATTAGAATCATTTAGAATTAAGTTTTGTGTATTTATTTATTTTTTTTCTAGCTGGGCCCTGCGATTTCACCCGCATTAGTCTCGATCCCGTAAAATGATTGGGATAAAATGTATAGGTACTATGTCCAAACCCCGGTAATGGTCTACCCATGTGCCAAATTTCATCCAAATCTGTTCAGCCGTTTTAGCGTGAAAGGGTTACAAACAAACTCATTTTCGCATTTATAATAAATTAAGGTTAGCATTTCTTATATATACACGTATCTCAGTTGCTTTTGCGGCGGCTTCGCCCGCGTTGAGGTTAGAAATTATACATACTACCGGGATAAAAAGTATCCTATGTCCTAATCCAGTTCATGGTTTACCTCTGTGCCAAATTTCATTAAAATCCGTTCAGCCGTTTTAGCGTGAAAGCGTTACAAACAAACACACGCACTTTCGCATTTATTATATTAGCTGGGATCGTATGCTGCACCGGTCGACATCATCATGTCAACGCCGTCGGCTGTCGCTAAAAACCAACGCTGGGGCTCTCTCTCGAATAGGGTCGCAGCGACGGCCGTTTTGCTCGGGCAAAACGGCCGTCGCTCAGCATAATGCTGTGAACAAGTTGGGGAAAAACCCCCAAACCCCAACTTGTTCGTTTTTTGTGCTTGTGTTCTTTTTTTTCGTCATGTTTACCGCAAATAAATGTATTCTTTCTTGTTTCTTAAACAAAACGTATAATAAAATACCGTTCATAATTGAACTATCGGATGCCGGGGATTCGTCTCAGTTCGCATTCTAAGGATAAGTAATCCTGCTGAGGGGATTTGCCTCCATCTCCGGTCTTCGAATAAATATAATAAAAGAATTCATAGGTACTTCAGATGTAGCATCAGAAATAATACTTAGGGTACGTCCTCACTATGCGACGTGCGGTGTGACGCGGAGTTTTTGAACGGATATAATCGAATGAATCCTCGGATGAAGGTAATTTTTGAGTGATTGATGGAAAAGAGCGAGTTTAAAAGTAGTTTGGCTGTGAACTTCATGTGTATCACTCGACCGTGCTTAAATTCGTGTTACTAAAAAAAAACAGAAATATATGTAAAACATTAACATATTTTCCAGAACTTAGTTGTTACCAAAACGAGTTCTGATAAAAAAATCTCAATACAAACTAACGTTAAACTAACCTCTTACCTTTTTTTTTTTTTTTTTTTGAGGGTGGGAAATCATCAAATAACTTCTCCCGCTCTGGGCGGAGCGGGAGGGTGTGTCAGACTCTTACTGACTAAAACCCACCCGTATTCCTTCCTGTTGCCTGTGTTGCGGGGGCCTCGGTGACCCATAAGTACCTTCCCGCGACCCCGGCAGGACGCCATAAGGTAGACCTCTTACCTTGAGTTCTAATCCAAAATATCTGTATTAAATATCAACATACGTTACGTATTTAATTAATAACAAGAACGTCTTATTTAATTGCAGAACTTGGTTGTTTTTTATTTTCAATTACTCAACTCAATGTTGAGTAAATAGATAATTTCTTCATATTTTGCAATAAATTACAAGCGTTTTGTCACCACGCTTCTCCTTCTTTTCTATGCAATCTGACAGTGACCGCGGTTTAGGTGTTGTCAGCGTCTTAAGTTCTGAGTTGAGCTGCAAGATTACTGACAAATGCGTGCACTGACTAGACAGGTCCACTCAATCTGTGTGGTGCTTTCCTCAAAAGGACCATTTCAAACACCAATCTACATGGCCTTTACATGATCTGACCAAGATTATGTTTGGACTTTAAAAGAGACGTGACCTCTGAGTTTGTTTCGGCCTTTCTTCTCAGAGTAGTCAGATAGGAAACGCCGACCTCGTCTAGTTTTATTTTAAAAATATGATTGACATGTAAAAGTGTTTCTACGAAACTACTTACACAAATAATAAAATCATTTATCATTTATCAAGATCGAACAAAAAACAGGCTAGTGGTCGCAAGCGCTACTGCTGAGCATGAGGTCCTGGGTTCAATTCCTGGCCCGGGCAAAGTGTTATTGGGTTTTTCTATCTGGAATTTCTCAGTAGCAATCCTGGAATCTGGATTCGTGCCCGGTTGATGGCAATAGGCTCGCCCACTATTACACGGGACATAAAAATATAACTACACACCTTTGCTCAACCCTTCGGGGAAACAAGGCGTGATGTTATGTTAAAAAAGGCCCCGTTGCTCGTATGGGGCCCTTTAATTATTAACTTTATTCAATTTTTATTATTTATTCATAAAGCGGCAATAGAAATACAAAATCTGTGAAAATTTCAACTGTCTACCTATTACAGTTCATGAGATACAGCCCGCTGACAGACAGACGGACGGACATACAGCGGCGGCTTAGTAATAGGGTTCCATTTGGTAGTCTTCGGGTACGGAACCCTAAAAAACAATGTAATGATGCAATGCGAATATTACATTACATTACAAACATTTGGGTAAACCTGATTATTATTAACCTACCGTGTTACCCAGTAACCGGGTAATGGAGGTCAGATAGGCAATCGCTCCATTTAAAATCCTGGTATTCAGCTGCATCCGGTAAACTTGAAGGCGACCCCAACATAGTTGGGAAAAGACTAGGCAGATGATTATGATTTGGGGAAACCTGATTCTAAAATATCTTTGTGTCCATACAAACCGACACCTATGAATTTTGAACGAATGAAATGAAATGATAAAATGAAATGATGAAATGATAGGTTTGTACAAACACTTTTACACGTCAAATATTTCGAATCTTTTCCCATTTCCTAGACTTTTATGTGCTTGAGTTTCCCCAGCTATACAGTTTTTTTTTTGGGTGGGAAATCTCAAATATTTTTTCCCGCTCTGGGCGGAGCGGGAGAGTGTGTCAGACTCTTACTGACTAAAACCCACCCGTATTCCTTCCATTGCCTGTCTTGCCAGGGGCCTCGGTAACCCTTCAGTACCTTCCTGCGACAGCTATATAGTTAAAAGCATTATTGCTTAACCAGTTGTATGATGTAAATACACCATAAAACTGTCTACTTTAATATTTTGTTTGTTCATCGTTTCTTATCTAACGGTGTGCTAAAAGGTTTTAAAACAGATGTGTAGGGAAAACGTCTGTCTCGCAGATTTCAAGCCAAGCTGACGCGCAGGCGGCAACGTGTTTCTCGATTTATTCTCTTACGAGGCGTTTTGAATGCCTTTGTTAAATCTCCAGCTGCTTGCTTTGACTATTCGTCTGTGATAATGTTGTAAAGGAAGGGGATCATTTTTACTTGACTGTTAAAGCTTGGTCGTGTTTTATTATGTAAAATTGGCCGTCTTATTTTGTTTATTTCAAGAAACTTTTCTTATAAGGATGTTTTTACAATTTTATTTGGCTTGTGGCTAAGTAATAACAGCCGCACGGGTCGATCGATCAGGTTAAGCTACTCTTGCCGCGGTTTGTCCATGGATGGGTGACCATCTTTACATACCAAGATCCCTCCGTGCCTCGGAAAGCACGTTAAGCCGTTGGTCACGGCTGTCATTTGTAGATCTTTGACTTTCGTTACGGGTCGTCAGAAGCCCGAAAGTCTGACAACCAGTCTTACCAAGGGGTATCGTGTTGCCCAGTAACTGGGTTGTGGAGGTCAGATAGGCAGTCGCTCCATGTAAAATACTGGTATTAAGTTGTATCCGGTCAGACTGGAAGCTGACTCCAACATAGTTGGGAAAAGGCTAGGCAGATGATGATGATGATCTTTGCGAAGTAATGAATGTAATTTTTTTATGTTTCTAATCTAATCTGTCTTCTTTTTTAACGTTTTCATAAACCTAAAATCTTCAAAGAGCACTGATATTTCTCTCACACATTGATACAGCTTACTTCGAGTGATGACGGTATTAAGGGTTACTTATGGAATAGCACATCAGGGAAATGGCCACGGCTTAGCTGACACATACGCACTCTTGTCGAAATTTTCCATGACTTTTTTGCATAAATGTGACTGAATTTTGTTGATGCATCGTTGAATCACTTCCTTCAATGCACGGGTGGTTGTGGGCTTGTGGGCATAGACCTTTGACTTCAAATAACCCCATAAAAATAAATCCAGTGGTGTTAAATCACATGATCTAGGGGGGCAATTCTGCAGGCTTAGCACGACGCTTTCTATATATACGAAGAAAAGACAAAGCTATACAAAGTGACATTTCGTTTCTCCATTTTTGACATAGCACCGTACAAATCCTACTACATAAAAAAGGACAAAATTACAGATTGCAGAAGGATTTCTACGGTGCCGAAGAGCCGTGTCTATTCTTCGTAGAAATAGAAAGCGTCATGCTAAGCCTGCTGATCACCAAAACGAGAGAGTACAAAATCAGGAAATGTCTCATGCAGTAATCAAATTGTTTAACAGCTTAGCCGTGGAGGCCATTTGCCCGATGTGCTATTCCATACATAACCCTAGACTATTTACTTTATGATTCAATACAGAAATTATAATAAAAGAAAAAAAAAACTGTATTTTTTTCTGTATTTAATTCAATCTTGCGTAAATTTTGGTACACCCATTAAAAGCCTTTATACTGTGCTGACGGGGATAAAGCATAGCTCACAAGCTCTCCCCTACCATCAGTAAATTAGCACGTAATATACCCAACTAATCCAGAACTGAAGCTATCGATAAAGTGATCCGGTAGTTTAACCGGCTATCCGGTATTACCGCCGGTTATCCGGCGCTTCAGGGTAATACGGCCGTCGGACCGGTTGATCTGCCTGCCGCGATGTGTTAAAGCTATTGCTAGAAATGCCACGATAAACAGCTGGTGGTTCTAGGTAGACACATTGGACATTTTGTCCGAAATCTTGTTGGCAATAGTGAGCTGCTTTGGATGTAAACGTTAGTCGAATGTCCGATTACTGAGCCCAAAAATGGTTGGTTATAAAATAAGATTCATAATATCATCACGCCTGTATTTAAGGCGCTGACAAGACCCAATTGACCAAAATTGGCTTATCTTAAGAAAAAAATTGCCTAATCTGTATACTCTGTGGTAGCGGAAAAAATATATATTAATTTTGAACATATTTTCCAGAACTTGGTTATTACCAAATCACGTTTTGAAAAAAAATCTCGATACAAACTAACGTTAAACTAACCTCTTCCCTTGAGTTCTAATCCAAAATATCTGTCACGTTACATACACGTTACATATTTATTTAATAACAAGAACATCTTATTTGAATGCAGAACTTGGTTGTTTTTGATTTTCGATTACTCAACTCAATTTTAAGTACTTAATTAAATTGCTTCATATTTTGCAATAAACTACAAGCGTCGGTGGGTAGGTGTTGTCAGCGTCTCAACGAAGGGTTAGGCAGAGGTAGAGGTAGAGGTATATCCTTTCTATAATAGTACACCCACATTTCGCCAGTTATGTTTGAGTCTCATGTAGGTAATAGCGGGCGAGCCTATTTGCATCAACCGGGCACAAGTCCAGACTCCGGGTTGCAACTGTAAAATTCCAGATAGAAAAACCCAATAACATTTTGCCCGACCCTTAAATCAAAGACCAGCGAGGCAGCTAAAAAACTCGATAGCAACCAATCTAGAACTCAATTATATAGCACAAATTATTAAGAGAAGACTATTGTTTCACTTTCATTGTTTTCAAGGAGAAATCAAAATTGAAAAGAAATTCAGAATATTATCGTCAACACAAATTTTAATAATTTATTTATTAACTTTTGAGTTTTGTTATGAATATTTTAATTTCTAAGATAATACACACTTACTTCATTTAAAAGCTATGTGTTTTTACCCGACTGCCTCAGGAGGGTAATGTTTTTCGAGAGTATGCCAAAGAAATAGACATACATACATACATACATACATACATATGTATGTATGTATGTATGTCTATTTCTTTGGCACGCTCTGTAGCCTAAACGGCTTGATGGATTTTAACGTCCTTAGATTCATCTTAATTGTGGGAGTGACATAGGCTATATTGCATTTATAAATTGCATCTGCAAATACAAAAAAAAACGAGGGGAAGTTTTTTTGTTTAAATTAATTGCAACAATATTGGTATCAAATAAAAGCTAGTAATGAGTAATTTTCAAATATGTATATTAATAAAACTAAAAAGCTTGAAATAAAATAAATTATTTAAAAAACAAAATCGGGTATTTTGTTTTTTAAATAATTTATTTTATACATAACATTGATCAGGCATGGGACACAGTCCTTCCATAGTTCTAGGTTGGTAACCAATCCACTACTGCCACCCAAACCCATAGCCCAATATGCTTTGTTTATCCTGGAATAGTTATTATTTTCCATATCCTGGAATAGTTCTACACGAACAGGGGTTGTCGCTGGGTTCAAGTGCACCCAGCGACAACCCAAACAGGCAAAAATGGAATGAGGCAGCAAGCGACGATTATCCCTTTAATCGTCGGTTGGTGCCTTATTCCATTTAAATTTGTCTGGGAGCTTCGGCTCTCCGATTGTACAGCAGTTTTTTTGGAGGTGGATTTTTGCTAACACTGGGCAATAAGTTATTTTTTGTATATTACTAACACTATATAGATATTTGGTATCCGAAATAAACTGATTCTATTCTATTCTATTCTGCGAGTTGGCAAGGGCTCCTCGTACCCCTTCCCTTTGGAAGGCGTACGAGGAGGCATGGGTCCCCCATGGTCCCGAGATATGTAAAAATATATAAAATAATAATAATATGCTGGTTGTTCTCGTCTGGCGAGTATTTGCACAAGCATAAACAAGTGGCCAGGATTATTCAACAGCCACCAACTTGCTTTGAAACATAAACTTGTAGACTCTGAGGTGTAAGAACATACTTGTAATGTGCCTGTGACCCAAGTTCTCGAAAATGACCTGTCACGTGTACTGTGATCGGTCTATCATTACTGACAGGACATTGTCGCCAATAAGCCTGATATAGTGGTGATAGAACGATTAGCGTGCCGCGCAATGGTTGTGATGTTACCATTCCACATGACGAGAACCTCGTGAAAGCTGAGAAAGAGAAACAAATAAAATATCTCGACTTAGCCCACGAGGTTGTTGACTTGTTGAATGTGAGCTCGGCTGTCACTGTGCCGATTGTCCTAACGGCCAATGGTCTGATGGCTGAAAGCCGATCTCTCGAAGCTCTCGTTAGGCGGTTGGATAAAGGGTCTGGTTCGATACGGCTCGCATTCTGAGGAGGTTCCTGTCTCCCGATACCACCGGACCTATTTTTTTTATAATTAAATGATTATTATACCTTTTTATTTTAAGAAATATTTAAAATGTAATATGATAAGAAAGAAAATTAATAAACGACAAAATAATATGTACAAGTATACAAGGTGTCGTTTTGCATCCTCGTCAAATTCAAGGAGGTAACTATGCTAATGATTCTCGACACGAATCAATCATAAAATAAGCAGGTCTTTTTTTTCTGTTTATTCTAATTTTCGGAAATGGTAAGTGTGGGACACGCATGTTAAAACGCAGCCCGTGTGATACCGCACTGTAACTGCCGTTTTACACAAACACTACCGCATACGCAATGGGGTGAATCTGTTCTGTGAAAGTGGTGTATTTTAAAATACTGTCAAAATTAAATAACTAAAAAAACAAGTATGTATTCATTATTGAGCGGGTATCATAATTTTATTTGATTATATATGTCTTTCATAGCAGCCTCCTGAAATATGACGAGGATGCAAAACGACACCTTGTATAAAAAAGGGAGGCGAAAGAATCATACATAATATAATGTTCCCACTGCTGGGACACAGGCCTCCTCTCTGTGAATCCACCACGCAGGCCCAGTGCGGGTTGTTAGATGTCACATGTCTTCGAATTTTTGGTTCTAGGACATGCCGGAAAGAATCAAAACCTACTATTATGTTTGTCTATCCAACGTGTAGAACTATGCGAGATGGAATCCTCTTAAGTAAACGAAACACAATTCTCTTTGTACCTCATTCACATTAAACAACTAATAACTGAAATTTTTCAGACGAAATAACTTTAATATCATTATTATAATTATTGTTTTTGATCTTTTCTCTAACTTCAGTAACAAATTCAAATACTATTTTTATTTACAAGAATTTCAGAACTTATCACAATAAGATTACTTTGTTACAAAGGAATTAATTATAATATTTTAATAATATTACTGTTTGTTTCAGGTAATATACATGGGAGCTCTTCTTTATATTGTATTCATGAAATTCATGAGAAAAGGTAACACAAAAGAATATAATTTATATATTTTTTGTAATTGCAACATTTATCTCAGGTTAGAATAATTTGTTACCATGTTTTGTTATTTAAATTGAAGAATGACAAGGGAAAATACTATTCATATATTTTGCAGAAAATAAGCTTCCAAATCATAATGAATGAAAGCGTACTTATAGATTTATTAAACCGAAAAAGGGACAAGTCCAATTGAAAATTCAATGTTTGAATTTAGCTAATTTACATTATAAAAGTATGGATAGCAGCGAATTACGAGTACTTTAAATGTACACACGTGTATTATAGCAGTAGGTATGAGCATTTTTCTTACTTAATGACTGATATTTTTGTGTGAAATTTTCAAGTAATTTTTCAATTTGAAAATTTTTTTTTTGGAAGTAGGTTGTTTTTTTTTTGTAAACAGTTTTTATATATAGAACTAGTATAGCGTCGTTTGAATAACTACATTATGAACCTTATTCCGTCTTAGACAAAACAAGATCTAACTTTACTTTAGCCTGAGCCTAAACCTTTCAGCCAGTTTATTTTCAAACTTGATTCCGACTTAGGTAAAGTTCTTAATACAAAACTGACAACTTAAGTTACCAACTGGACTAAGTTATCAGTTTTATTAAAAATAACTGTATTACGATTTTTAAAAGTTCTCATTTGACAAAACTGGCTCGATGGTTTTAACCCTTTTTAAGACAAGGGAATTTATTCTTACCGCCCCATTTTACAACTCAAACATCATTATTGCGTTCTAAGTTGGTATTCTATTGTTTTACAAAGTCTATATGAAGACTTATCAATCACTGACCAAAAATTCAAAAAATGACAGCGCAGAGCTGGTCATCACCCTCAGCCTCATCAGCAACCTTGGCACAGAGCACTGCACTTTCGGCCGGTTCACAAGAAGAGCCCTTCAACCCTCTCCTGGTCGACGCCTGCAGTCAGCCCTCACCCCGGTGCCGTACCACGTACGACTCACTGGAGCATAACGCAGGGCTCTGCGTTATGCTCCAGTGAGTCGTATCACCGCAGACAGTTCCAACCCACCGCGAACTATGCGACAACCGGGTCCGACCCACTGGAACCACATCTGGCCAGGGCAACCACTGCAAGATACACGACTCAGCTCACTATCAACCTCCGGTCTCCAGAAGGAAGTGATGTGGCGTGGCATCTACATCGCTACATGCGAACTACGCAATACACTGACGTCACGCAAAATCCTGCATCGCGCAAGCAGAGTTTACCGTTAGTTTACATATAAACAACATCCCGACATCAACTGTCGGGCAATTGCCCACCAGATACGACACCCTTCTGGACGGAGGATCCTCCCTTTTCTAGAGAGAATGAGTGAACTTAACACCCTGTTGCTCATGGCTCTATATTCATCACTCTAAGTCATACGAGTTACCTCCCTCCTCATCATGTCTCATCATCATCATCATTTCAGCCGAAAGACGTACACTGCTGGACATAGGCCTCCCCCAAGCACCGCCACTTCGACCGGTTTTGTGCTTCCCGCATCCAGCGGATTCCTGCGGCCTTCACAAGGTCATCGGTCCACCTTGTAGGAGGCATTCCAACGCTACGTCTTCCGGTACGCGGTCGCCACTCCAGAACCTTTCGGCCCCATTGGCCATCTGATCTGCGAGCAATGTGCCCTGCTCACTGCCACTTAAGTTTGGCAATTCTTCGGGCTATGTCGGTAACCTTGGTTCACCTGCGGATCTCTTCATTTCAGATTCGATCACGTAGGAAATCTCCAAGCATAGCCATCTCCATTGCCCTTTGAATGACTTTTAGCCTTTTAATAAGACCCATAGTAAGCGACCACGTTTCAGTGCCATAGGTCATCACTGGCAACACGCACTGGTCAAAGACTTTCGTCTTGAGACATTGCGGTATGTGGGATGAGAAGATATTGCGTAGCTTCCCGCACGCTGCCCAGCCGAGTCGGATTCGACGATTGACCTCTTTCTCAAAGTTGGACCTACTAACTGGACAGTTTTTCCTAGGTAAATATACTCGTCCACAACTTCGAGCGTAGCGTCTCCGATCTTAATGAGAGTGGGCGTAACATGGGCATTTGACATGACCTTTTTCTTGTCCATATTCATTTTAATATCCACTCTTTCAAAAGCTCAACTGAGGTCATCGAGCATTGTACTGAGGTCCTCCATAGTCTCAGCCATGACAACTATATCGTCGGAAAAGCGAAGGTGATTGATTTACTCGACATCGATGTTGATGCCTGGCCTTTTCCAGTCCAGAACCATGAAGACATCCTCTAGTGCAGCGGTGAACAGCTTCGGAGAGATAAAGTCTCCCTGCCTCACACCTCGCTGCAGAAGGATAGGTTTCGAAGTCTGATCCTGGAGTCGGACTGACATAGTGGCGTTTTCGTACAGACACTTAAGCACCTCGATGTACCGATAGTCGATCTGGCACCGTTGAAGAGACTGCAGTAAGACCGCTTGACGTAAATTGAATTAATTTTAGTAGGCAAGTTTTTAATCACGTCTAAACTTGTATGGAGTAGTGACAGGCGCTGATTAATTTGACAGGACTAAATTAAAATTTATATTCTGTCCTTTTCTTAATGAAATAGAAAGAAAACGATGCACTGAACTTTAATTTAGTGTAGTTTGTGAACAAGGGAATCGGCACCACTGAAAACTTTGACGTACATCGAATGTTGGAGCAAATATACTTTAGATGACATCTTTAACGAACACCTAAGCTTCTAAACTCGAATTATTGATTCACTAGAGTAATTTGGCATGTCCTAGCTGTCATTTTGTGTAATAAAATGGTCATATTTATTGAAATGGTGCTCGTTTAGTTTAGTCGATTTATGTAAGTGTAAAATAAATGTATAATAATATGTGTAAAAGTCTAGAATACAATAAATATAATAAATATGACCATTTCATTACACAAAGTGACAGCTAGCACGTGGCAGATTACTTTAGTGAATTAATAATTCGACTTTACACACCGGACGGAAAACACGCGACTGAAATTCTGCTGTTTGCGTATTCAATGGAAATCCCGCGGCGTAATTTCGGCCTGATGGGTCATGTGAAAAGCATTGTAGGCGTAATTTCGGTCTGATGGCTCTTGCGAAAAGGCTTGTAGGCGTAAGTTCGGCAACTATATTCCTACACTTAAGGCGCTGACAAGAGGCAAATGACCAAAATAGGCTTGTCTTAAGAAATAAAATTGCCAAATCTGTATAGTTTGTGGTAGCGGAAAAATATAATTTTGAACATATTTCTCAGAACTTGGTTGTTACTAAAACACGTTTTGAAAAAAAATCTCGATACAAACTAACGTTAAACTAACCTCTTACCTTGGGTTCCAAACCAAAATATCTGTATTAAAATATCAACGTACGTGACGTATTTAATTAATTACAAGAACATCTTATTTGAATGCAGAACTTGGTTGTTTTTTATTTTCGATTACTCAGCTCAATTTTGAGTAAATAGATAATTGCTTCATATTTTGCAATACATTACAAGCGTTGTGTCATCGCGCTTCTCTTTCTTTTCTATGCAGTCTGACAGTCACCGCGGTTTAGGTGTAGTCAGCGTCTTAAATAAACATCCAGGACCGCTGCGCGAATACGCGATATCGTGCTCATATATCCATTTTTTTTTTGTCCATTTAACCGGAACGCGTTGTTGCGCCGACAAAGGGCGCCTTCAGGTTTTTAGAACAAAAGTGACATATGAACGTGACGATCGCAGATTCGCGCGAAGTTCGCTAGTGGTTAGGACATGGGTTAAGGCTAGGCGTAGACTAAGTCAAGACTATCGTCTGTAAAAACAATGATGGCGCTTAATCAACTATTTCAGTTGACACAAGATGAAACAGTTGGTTGGTCTATGGCAGACAAAACTATTTTTAGCTCTTGTGTGCGCACTGTCTTAGAAATGACGTCATTTTAAACGAATCTCTTACATTGTATGTTTAATGTTAAAAGACGAAGTTTTTAGTAATAAAATTACGTTGAGTAGATGAAAAATAATACGAGAAAATGTTCTTTTAGTTTCATGTATGAAGTTGGAATTATTCTTGTTCGTTTTAAGTGGGTACATTGTGGAGCGAGATGAAACTTATAGTCGAGTAGAGTACAATCACATCAAAAATACGTTCATCACCTTAAGGTTTATTTTAGTTTGCTCCGTGCACGATAGAATCTGTTGTACTGCTTTACCGACTCAGTGTTTGACATAATTATTTGTTGATAAGTAACAATGTGACACTTGACAATTATATAAAACAGATTAAATTTATATTTTATAAGCCAGTCCATTAAAAATGCCAACTAGACGTTGGCCAATGGTTTATGCTATTTTGACCTTTGTTTTTAAGTGATTAATGGACAGTCGCCAGCACAACAAGTTACCACAAACTGTCAAAATATCTAATTCGATCTTGAAATGAACCATCAGCATTTTAAGGCTTAAAATCATTCGGAGAAAATTGACAGCTTGTGGTAACTTGATGTTCTGGTGACTGTACAGTTTTCCATGCAGTAGTCTGCTTAGTGCTGTAGCTTCAAAAAGTGCAGGAGAATGATCATCATCATGCTCCTGCCCTCATCCCAATTACATGACAAATAAATAATTTGAAAACTGATAAAGTTTTTAGCAACTCGACTGTACATATTTAATGTACTGAACATATGTCTAGCGTAGACGTTGACGTCACATGAATGAGTCGAAAAAATATGTTCCGTTTGGGTAGACGTGTTCTTGAGTGGAGACCGCGAAACATAAGGTAGAACCCAGGCTAGGTGAAGCGACTATCAGCTGGATGAGAGGTGCCGAGTATCGAGCTGAATGGCGTGCAATTGGAGAGGCCTATGTCCAGCAATGGACTGCTATGGGCTGATGATGACGATGATAATTTGTCTATTCTTCGTAGCATACTTTGCAAACATCGTATGGAAAGACAAATAGACGATTCAATATATTTTGAGGTATTGAATCATCGTTGGTAATTCATTGATGATCATTGTATCACTGAATATTAGATGAAAATCATATGACGATGCAGCAAGTGGCGCCACCTAATTTTATTACAAAGTTACTGGAACCACTGAAGAGATTGGATAGGCGTGATAATGGCTGGTGACAGTCAATCCAGCAGAGCGTCGCATCGATGGTTGCGTGTCGGCTGTCCTCTGGTTGTCACCATGAGTTCAGGGGAGCCGCTGTCGTACCACGTCCACGACGAACTTCTATATTCTGCCACAATCCTGATGATACTGAAGATACTGAACCATATGATGACCACTTCTGGTCAAGGCTAGCCTGCGCCATTAAATACCGCCAGATCGTCAAAATTACATAATACAGTCCCCAAAAATGCCCGCCCTTCACCACTTCCTAGTGCTTTAGCTAGAGCTATCCATATAAAATCACTTTATTATTTTAATTACCTCGCATTCTAAAATTCCATCTAACACGGTAAAATTACGACAAAACTAATGCGACAAGAAATCGGCGCATTTCTACAAAGAGTCTTTTTTACTGCTCCACTAACGACATTTTCATATTAATAAACAAAAAAGCAGCTCCGGCCACAATTTACATAAATGTAAGCTCGCTGTAACATTACTGTCCTTTTGCAAAAAAACATTGAGACTTCATTTGCATCGTAACCATATTTTTTTGTGTGCTAAAATGTGGGGACATACGGCATGAGAGTTGAGACGTGTGCCTCAAGCAGACGAAGAAGTTGTGAAATTAATAAGGTTACAAAGATTAGGTTTTTCAGTGTCATTGCGATTACCACACTCTACTTGCATTTTTCTTAGGATTTTAATTATAAGTACATCAAACATAATTGGGAAGCAAGGTGTTAGGTTATGTGTTCCCTGCATTAACAGGCCATACAATCCTCAGAATATAGTGAAATATTCTTGTAAAATTACATGAACAGAAAAATAATACTTTTTCGTTTGTAATAAAATAAATTTATCTACCTTTTTCCGGTTTAAAATAATGCCAAAGGTTCTGCCACCATCTTTTTTTACCTGTAGACAACATCTATAAAATCAAGTGTATTTTACAGCAAAGGAGATTAATAATATTGTGGCGGCATCTACATCGCCACATGCGAACTACGCAACACACTGACGTCACCCAAAATCCTGCATCGCGCAAGCAGAGTTTACCGCGCATAGCAACTAGCATATATACAACATCTCGACATCAACCGTCGGGCAGTTGCCCACCAGACACGACACCCCTCTGGGCCTCAAGTCTGCTATTACAATAGTGTCAGAATGGTCTATCATTGATTTTATAATTGTTGATTTTGGCAAGTTTGGTAATCTACTAATATAATGGCGTCATTAATGAGGATCGGAACAGACCATGCTGACACTATTGTATTAGCAGACTTGAGGCCCAGTTCGAAGGATCCTTCCTTGTCTATGGAGGGTGAGTGAACTTTACACCCTGTTCCTCATGCCTATATACTGGTGACCCCAACGCATCCACTACAAAATATAGTCATGAAAATACTACACCATTGTTTTTAATAAGACTATCACTATTCTCTATGCATAATCACACGCGTGCCCGCACATTCTAAAACACCCGTATGTTCCCACGATGGAGAACACCCGAGTTCTCCGCGTCACATCTCTGTAAAATCACATCAGTACATACGCTTGTACATAATAATTCAGAGAACATGAATAATTCATTACCTTCTCGGTTCCTCAAGTTTCACTAACATTTTTGTGATACCTGTTAGACTGAGGGAATGTTTAGAGATAAGACGTCAAGGAGGGATGATATAACAAACAAAGCCTCCTTTTCAGAACATCTTACTATAATAAATTATGACAGCATCCCTGCATACTTGTAATTTTGCGGTGTCTAGCATCTTTTTAATGTTTGTCGTTGAATATTTTAAAATTATGTCAACACTCAAAACATTTTGCAAACGTTGTTCTGGGTTTACAAAGGCCTCGTGTAAGTAATACTCGTATTTCCGGAGATAAATGTACAATTATATCAATAACTTGAAACTGTCTTCATTATTATCATTGTCATTTCAGCCGAAAGACGTCCACTGCTGGAAATAGGCCTCCCCTAAGAATCGCCACTTAGACCGGTTCTGTGCTTTTTGCATCCGATACTATCTTGTTCAGTACCAAATATTACCAATATTCAACAGTAGGCTGTTGAATGTAGCATGGACTTTTTTATTTGTATACACACAATAATCAGGCTATAATGTTCCCACTGCTGGGACACAGGCGTCCACTCTGTGAGAGGGAGTGGGCCGTAATCCACCACGCGGGCCCAGTGTGGGGTGGTATATGTCAAATATCTTTTAATTTTTGGTTCTAGGACATGCCGGTTTCCTCACGATGTTTTTCTTTTTGCGTTTTGAGAGCAATGGTAATTAAATAATTTACACAAAGTCAAACGCCTATCAGTGTGCGAACCTACGACCTACAACTCGTAAGTCGCGGTCGTTACCACTGGGCCACCACTGCTATATTATTAAACCTTATGATTGACTCTATCCGTCAGTGACGTTAGCATGAAAATACAGGGTGTTACATTTTTGTTTCAATATTTATCCTAGATGCTCTATACTTACATTATATAAATAAAACTAAACTATTATTTCCCAACAAACTCCATACCATAGCATTTCCTATAGATGTTCAATCAATTTCCGATTTATATTATGATCCGCTTTCGATTCTGAGAGCTATTCCAAAACAAATCTTTGGTGGAATTGATTCCTGTTCTCATGCTTATTGTCTATCGAAAGACGTTTCTTTGGGAAATTTATAAGTGCCCTTTGACTTGTGATGTTATGATAGGAATGTATTATTTTTTGTTTTGCTTATACATAGATAAACGGTTATTGGTTTGAATCTTAAGTTGTTATTGTTTTGTTTTTAGTGGTTGCATGACTTTCACTATTTTTGTCTCATAGGTTCTACGTTCTTCTACTATTTATTCAGTAGAAGTACTAACCCTATTTATTTTCTCAGAATTATTGGATAATAATTATTGTATTATTGTGTAAATAAATAGGGTCCTTAAAAAATACTTGGTTACTGTAACCTATACAGATCTTAATGCTAGATGTTTGCTTATTTTACTTAGGTAAAATGGCTGTCCGCCAATTACAATAGTTAAGGGGACTACAGGACCTAAATGCAAGTTTTATAATGCCTTAAAGTATATGATCAGTAAACATAATCAGAAAAATATATTATATTCTTAAGGATATATGCTAGGTAGATAGTGTGTTGTAAACATAATACAATTAATCTGATACTATAGGAAAAAATCACGAAGATACCTCTAAAAATTTCTTTTAACGATTAAAAACCATACCAATATTCAAGCAATCATTCTGATTTTTTGTCAGATTATTCTACTAGCAACATATTAGCATAATAGTGTTTAATTTTTTTATACATTCATAGATTTTTTGTAAATAGATATATAATTGCTTCATATTTAGCGATAAATTACCAGCGTTGTGTCATCGCGCTTCTCTTTAGTTTCTATGCAGTCCGACAGTGACCGCGCTTTAGATGTTGTCAGCCTCTTAAAGAAAATTAGATAAAATTCATACACCCATCTCACTGTACTCCAGACATACTGGCATAATCGTTTTCCATCCGTCCACGAACACATCACAGTCAGGTTTAGCGTTGAAGAGACGTTGACCGCGGAGAGAGTACGAAGGATATAAATTCTTTATAATATTTCTACCGTAGGTAAGTATCTCGTGCAAGATTAAATTCTTTCATATAAACCTAAAAATAAGCTGTTTATTAAGTACATGTAGGTATCAGCCTGGTTACTGCCTAATAAGTGTAATAACCAATTGATCATCAATTCGTTCACCTTATTTATATTCTCCTTTATGTTGATTACAATGGGTTAAGTGCCATGGCATTGTTACCACCTGCTACCAATTCTTCAATCGCCGCCAATTTACAACCTCACCCTCAACTAACCACTTAAACGTAACCCCCCCCCCCCCCTTCCCCCTTACACCACCAGACGTTGAATGATGGTGTTACAATGAAAACTGAACTGTTCGAGAAAAATGACGTAGCCGCTCATATCCTTATGCTAATGCGGGGGTTGGGGGGATAAGCGGTGCATGATGTGTGTGCGGTGCTTTTCAACCCGAATTTTTGGGAGTGTTGGAAATATGTTTCAGGATTAAAGCTTAGACTAACGTGTCGGAGATTTTCTTTTTCGTTTTTATTGTTAGTGGAGAATTGGATAGATTAAGTATATCGGGAAAAATGTTAGTAGATTAATAAGTAGATTATGGCTTTTGGTGGATTACTTAGTGACTGCAATTTTATACAGGAGCAAGCAAAGAAAGTTATGTACAGCCTGATTGCTAATGGTTGATTGATAAGCTAGGTTTTTAACAGGAACTTAAGAACTTATGTTACTCGTAGCTACCTATATTATTTCAAATAAATATATCATTCATTCATTCACTCATTCGTAGGTATATGTATGTATGTTTAAATAAATATTTATTAACACAATTTTCGTTATTGCAACTACGGTAGAAAATGCCTATGGCATAAAATCCGCCTCTGTACCTTTGTGTGCGTATAAATAAGCGTCCCTAATATATATGCCACGTTTAAGAGTAGATAATATTGTAAACATTGAACATAGTAAGTGCCAAGAATAGGCCAAAAAGGACAAAATTTATATCAAAATTAAATCAAATCATTTATTTATTTAACCATTTATATACACACATAATATAAACAGAAAAGAAGAACAGAACAGACAAATACGTACAAAGGTGATAGTTATTTCTAAAGAAATGTTTTCCAGCATACCTGCGATAGGAAAGTAGATAAAGAGATGTAGACACTATGTGTAAGAGCAGAAGTGAAAATAATACATAGAATACATAAAATTGAAACAAACTACAAAACAAATAATATGGGAATATACTAACATACAAACATACATACTTCTAAAATAAATACCACTAGAATATTAAAAAATAACAGTGTAATTTCTTATAATAAATACTTACGCATCTATGACGAAGTGGAAAGATAGTGTTATTTCACTCTTCTTTTAAATACTGCAACAGTTTGGTAGTCACTAATGTCCGGCGGAAGTGAATTCCACAACCGCACCGCGTGCACTGTGAAGGAGTCGAAGTCGGTGGAGTGGGGAGGGGACTTAAGAAGGTTTCTAAGTTGCGACCTGCAAGGCGCAGTTAAAAATCATTTATTTTTTTGGGTAGGAGTATAGACGTTATAGTCGTTATACATGTTTTGATAATATTCTCCATGCTCTGCCGTCACTTGTACCTACATGCAAAATTTTAAATATAACATTAGATATTACAAAATTATTTATTTGCAAAATCATTTTAACCATTTCACATACATACATAAACTCACGCCTTCTTCCCATGGGGGTAGGCAGAAACTACAGAACGCCACCTGCTACGCGCCTTACATACTCCTTTTGCTTCGTTTACGTTCACACATCTGGTCATACACCCACGCCGGTTGGGAGTACTACGCACCTGACCTTTTTGAAGAATATCATTAATGAGGTCACTATATGTCTTTCTGGGGCGTCCCCTCCCGGCATTTCCACTCACATCTGCCTTGTAAATACCTTTTGTTAGTCGCCTTTCATTCATCCTCTCAACATGACCAAACCATCTAAGCATACTCTTTTCAATTTTTGTCACTGCATCTTTCTTTAAACCACATCGTTGCCTGATCACATCATTTCATTTTCTGTTCATTATATTTTAACCATCAACGATAACGATGATGAAGAAATAAAAAAATGCATTGGATTGACATGAGCTACCGACAAACAGACAACGACTTGCAACATGATTGATATAATAAATCCTAATCCTAACTAATATTATAAAAGCTTTTTTTTGTTTGTTTGTTTCTTACGCTTTCACGTTAAAATGGCTCAATGAATTTAGATGAAATATGGCACATGGGTAGACTATGAATTCGGATTAAGTATATTTTTCATCCCGATATTTTCATAGGATCAAGACTAATGCGGGTGAAATCGCAGGGCCCAGAAATAAAAAAATAAAATAAATATACTTTTATCTCGATAAACCTACGGGATCGAGACTTATGCGGGTCAAACCGCGGGGCGCAGCTTGTTTATGATATACTATGTCCTAATCCAGGCTATGGTCTACCCATGTGCCAAATTTCATCCATATCTGTTCAGCCAATTTATCGTGAAAGCGTAACAAACAAACAAACTCACTTTCGCATTTATAATATTACTTGGGAATTAAGGATATCAATCCTGTTGCAAGTCGTTGTAGAAATACGAAAAGCTTTGAAGCGA
Source organism: Atethmia centrago (assembly GCA_905333075.3). NCBI lineage: Eukaryota > Metazoa > Arthropoda > Insecta > Lepidoptera > Noctuidae > Atethmia > Atethmia centrago. The sequence goes on along the minus strand of HG995380.1, from coordinate 26,509,063 downwards.
TTGTAACTTGTCTAGGCCCTCTTGTGACGTACTGTAGTTTCAGCCTACTCACATAGGAAAAGGCGGGGGTTTGTTTTAGTATGTAGAACAAACAGTTTACGCCAGGCCGTAGGTTAAAAAACCGAGCAAGTGTGAGTCGGACTTGCGTACGCAGGGTTCCGTATCATTATCTATAATTACGGCAAAAAAATCATGTCTGTTGTATGGGGGCCCCTTAAATTTTTATTTTATTCTGTTTTTTTTTTGTATTTGTAGCGGCAACAGAAATACATCATCTGTGAAAATTTCAACTGTCTAACTATCACGGTTCATGAGATACAGCCTGGTGATAGACGGCCAGACAGACAGACAGACGGACGGCGGAGTCTTAGTAAAAGGGTCCCGTTTTACCCTTTGGGTACGGAACTCTAAAAACGTAACCTATTTTTACGCGCGAGCACACATACTGTGTGTAGCACGGTCGATGTGACTGCTTTTATTTTTCGTTCGGTACATTCGGTTTTGTATCCATATAAAAGACTAGCGTAAGTTTTGTAACCAACAGCATTTTACACATTAAAAAAACGAGCGAGCCTTACAGTTAGTCGCATATGATGTGTAACATCTGACATCTCACTTACGATCTATATTAATCAATCAATCAATTCAACCTATAACAGTCCACTGCTGGACATAGGCCTCTCCCAGGCTGTGCCACAACACCCTGTCCTCCACCTTCCGGCAAGCGTAGTGTGGGACGCTCCCCAGCTAGGTGGACCGACAACCTTAAAAAGGTGACTGGGACAGACTGGATACGATCTATATAGTACTTACTAATTCCATGAGTACACTAATTCCATGCTATTACAAAGTACTTATTTATTCCATGCTCAAGCTGTCACTTCCATCCCTTTTCACGAAATCACTCCCATAGAAAGCCAGAGTAAAGATGTAACACATCAAAAAAAAAAAATTGAGACCCTAACAACAAGGCCTTTCATTTGTTAAGTCACACGGAACAGTTTGCAAAACTTATTTTTTTGTTTTCTAATTTTGAGCAACCTATTAACTATAAACTTCTGGCCGCAACTTTGTACGCGTGAAATTTAGGCCCCCGATCCACCGCGTCGCTTCCCATCCCACGCTATTACCTACTTCCTTTTCTGACATTTTTCTTTTTGCTCTACTCCCAAGGGTTGTAGCGTTATGTTAAATCGCCTTTAACCTTTCTCAAGAACTGGGCTATCAAATGCAAAAATATTTTTCAAATCCGGCTGGCAGTTCCAGAGATCATCGCGCACCATCTTTCGATTCTACCCGTGTTTTGACGCCAAATCATCATCATCATTTTCCTACCCTTGTCCCATGTTATTTGGGGTCAGCGCACCACGTTATCTTCTTCTATCCTCCCCTGTCAGCCGTCATGCTATCATTCATCCCCTTCTCTTTCATATCATTCCTCACACAATCCATCCATCTTTTCTTTGGCCTTCCTCTCCCTCTCCACCCATCAACATTCATATTCATCACTCTTTTAGTCACATGCGTTTCATCCCTCTTCATCACATGCCCATACCAAGCCAAACGATTTCCTTTCAACTTTTCACTGGCGCCACTTGCAAGCTGCCCCTTACATATTAATTTCTTACTTTATCCATTTTCGTCACTCCACACATCCGTCTCAACGTTCTCATCTCCGCTGCATGCACTCTTTTTTCGTCCGTCTTCTTCACGGCCCAGCACTCCGATCCATACAGTACGTCAAGCCTTATCACGGACTTGTAAATTTTCCCCTTTAACTTGAGGGGCATCCGTGTGTCGCAAGTTGTTCCTGTGACCTGTAGCCATTTCGTCCATTTCATCCATTTCATTTTGACGCCAAATAATGACATTTATAGGCAATTTTTTTATATCTTGGTTTACATTATTGACATTTTCGTAAGGATCTCTATTTTTTTTTTATACAATACAGGCTACTCGCTGATAATGTAGCTTTATATAGGTAAAAGAGTTTTTAAAATCAGAAAAGTAGTTTTTGAGATTATCAAAAAAAAAAAAAATACACATACATAGCATCACGCCTTGTTTCTCCGAAGGGTTCGGCAGAGGTGTACCTGTAGTACACTCACATTTGTTGTTTAATTTTACTGTTTCAATACCTACTAGTGTTACCTATTATTTTTATTTTATTACAAATAAATTTAAATGTGTATTGATGTAAGGCGGAGAACACTGATTCCTGTAACACAGGTTCGCCTAGCATGGAAGTCAGGGGCTTCACATGTACGATTGTAATATTTTTATGTCAATAAAGTTTTGTTATTTATTATTATTATTTCACCAGTTATGATTAAGTCCCATGAAATAGGGGGCGAGCCTATTGCCATCAACCGGGCACAAATTCAGACACAGGGCTGCTACTGAGAAATGTATATTATTATTTTTTTTTTCTGTTTATAATATTAAGTATAGATGAAACGAAGCATAACAAACATTACATGTATTTCGCGAAAAGGCACCAGAGATAAACAGAGTGCCCAGTGACCTTGAAACGGCATAAGAATAAAAACGAATGGACGTTAAAAAAATACATTTAATTAACTTTTATATGTAGGTTTAATGACTAGTTATACAGCCTATCCATCATCACGATAATCGTAAAATATTAAAGCAACAAAAAACTGATGAAATTCATCCATTTGTCGCCGTGGCATACAAGAATTTGACATAAAGCACACGGCCCATTTATAATCATTTATTTGTTCTTTATTTTTTGCCATAAGTTCGTACTTTTCTATAATCTATTTCAAGGGGATCCGTTTATTAGCGGTGTCCCTGTATATTTAAATTTCCTTTGTTTCAATGTAATAAGGACAAGCATAATGCTTTTAGTCGAACACAAAATATGCAGATTCTGAACTACTACTGAGCATTCGCATGCATTTTCCTGCTGAGAAATCAACTGGATGCGAGGCAAGCAATGCGACCGGTTGATGTGGTGACGCTTGGGGGAGCCCATGTCCAGCAGTGGATGTTCCAGCTGCAATGATGATGACGATGACTGAGAATTTTGAAACACTTTTTGAAAATACTGGAACACACCGTAGACGTGAATGAATTTATTCCATGAATTTATGCAATCACAGTCATAGAAATACATAATCTACCTATAATGTTCCCACTGCTGGGACACAGGCCTCCTCTCTGTGAGAGGGAGTGCCCAGTGCGGGTTGGTAGGTGTCACATGTCTTCGAATCTTTAGTTCTAGGACATGCCGGTTTCCTCACGATGTTTTCCTTTACCGTTTTGAGAGCAGTGGTGATGAAATAATTTACACAAAGTAAAGCGCCTGTCTGGGTTCCAACCTACGACCTACAACTCGTAAGTCGCGGAAGTTACCACTGGGCCACCACTGCTTAGTCATAAGAATACCAGCCTATTATTGCCTCTTTTCATAAAAAAGGCACGAGCATTGATCAGCACGCTTACTCAAGGCGGGATGGCGATTTCAGACTTATGTATATTAATTACTGTCTTTTAGCGGCTTCGCGGAAATTATCACACGGAAACGTACCTACTACGAGTACGTGGATAAAAAGTACCTTATCTGTTACCAGCGCTGCGACACTATTTTTTTTAAAATACTGCAGTATTATGCTGAGATAGGAGCCTTTTGGCCTTGTACAGGACTTTTTGTTTATATATTTTCAATATATGAAAATATAATGAAAATATAAACAAAATTTGTTTTTTTTTATGTTTATAGAACCAGAAAACACTCATAGGAGTGTTTTTTAGTTTAATTTGTGATATCCTGTGCGAGTTTCAATAAATACTTTTTTATTCTTTCTTTTAACCCAGTTTATAAACTATCTGACAAATCCTATTAGTAGCATAATACTATCTTAAAATACTATCGTGAAATCATGCGAGTATTAATTATAATTCCACGTTTCCTCAAGCTGGTTATCTTCATCGATGTCAGCCATATTAGACTTTAATCCTAACCTCATCTCACAGTCAAAGATTATACACTATTATAAGTAAATCACCACTCGTAAGAGGGGATTGTGGCTCAGAGGGCATTGTGGCTAAATAATAACAGCCGCACGGGTCAATCGATCAGATTAAACTATGCTTGCCGCAGTTGGTACGTAGATGGGTGACCATCTTTACATACCAAAACCCCTCCATGTCTCAGAAAGCATGTTGAGTCGTTGGTCCCGACTGTCATTCGTGGATCTTTGACAGTCGTTACGGATCATCACATGCCCGAAAGTCTGACAAAAAGTCTTACCAAGGGGCATCGTATTACCCAGTAACTGGGTTGTGGAGGTCAGATAGGCAGTCGCTCCATGTAAAATACTGGTATTCAGCTGCAACCGATTAGACTGGAAGTTGACCAACGTAGTTGGGAAAAGGCAGGCAGATGATGATAAAGTAACACACTCACTCAGATTTTGTGTTATATTAAGGCAATAGGTAATTCTGAACAATACATATTAAGGGATTTCCTTCCGTATGAGTAAAGAGAGTTATCTCACGAAAAGGGTATGCCTTGATATCTTTACATTTATTTTTTCCTGTTGTTTGGTGAAATTAGGGGGTGTTGATGTTGTTGATTGGGAGATCATGGGCGAATACCTCACCGATAACAAAGTGAAGTCACTTTGTTATTGGTGAGGTATTCGCCCATTCTATGTCCTACTCATAACTCATACTCATAATAAGCCTATAACGTTCCCACTGCTGGGATTCAAGCCAGCGTTCTGTGAGAGTGAGTGGGGTGAAATCCACCACTTGGTCCCAGTGCGTGTTCCTGGACGTTACATGTCCTCAGTTTTATATTAGTTCTGATAAATTGCAGTTGGTGCAAGAGGACCAACTGCAATTCCGAACCGAAAGAAAGTTCCGAAAAAAACCGAAAGAGAATTCCGTTCCGAATTTGGAACCGATAAGAATCGGTTATAACACCTTAATTCCATTTAATACCGGAGCACAGTAAGAACTCTTTTGTCAAATGTGTACAGATTTAGTAACTTTTTTATTAGAATTTTGTGTCACCGGCTAAACACTAGAACGATATAAACAGGGCTTTGCTTTACTCACGATAAGTAACTGGTTGAATATGCTAAGCCAATGACTTAAACAACTCTCACAGCAACTTAGCACAAACACATCTAACTTAATGCTTGATCACCGGCGCAAAGTTCTACAGTGTACACTTTTATTACTTGGAAGCCGTAATTACGTCGTGCTTAATGAGCCGGCGCCGTAAACGGCCCGTAAACGATATAGTTACATTAAATAATCGCAATTGTGGGGAGGGGTGGGTTTTTGTGTTAGAGATACTTCAGTATTTTTTTGTAATTTAAAAGTTATGGAAATATAGCCCTGAATCAATTTACGTAAAATTATTGAAATATGTTTAGCTTAGAGAAAAAAATAAAGCAAATTGATGAGACAGGTTTATAAATCTTAAATCGATTCTAGGATATACCAGGAAAATCGAGGTACTAGTCCGAGATGGTAGTAGGTAAATGCTTGAAATATCATTATCAGCCTATAATGTTCCCACTGCTAGCACACAAGCCTCCTATCGGTGAGAAGGAGTGGGTCTTAATCCACTACGCAGGCCCGGTGTGGGTTGGTAGATGTTCTATGTCTTCGAATTATTGGTTCTAAGACATGCCGGTTTCCTCATCATGTTTTCCTTCACCGTTCTGGGAGCAGCGGTGAGGAAATAATTTACACAAAGTAAAGTGCTTGTCTTGCTTCGAACCTACTGATCAGCCAATGTAGCAAATGCCTACTTAGCAAATGTGCATTAGCCGTGATTTTTTTTAACGATTGAACAGGCGGCAGCTTCATATAAATGTTGATTCTATTTCTTGCTAAGACATGAAACAACAACATCAATATTAACAACAGCAACGCAAGATCAACATTTCTAAATGAGAAGTTACCTAATAATTGTGCTAAATTAATACAATAGCTACTAAAAAGTCTATTTACCCTGATTTGCTAACAACCATGAGGAATCAGATATCAAAGTGCGGTTATTAATTAGTAAACGCGTCGTTAGGCGTTCGGCTCGAGTCGGCGTCGCTTCGTACTCACAATGAGGCTACGTTTTGTACGAGCTATATACTAAAAAGAGGTACAGTTTCTATCGAGAAGATTTTGGAGATGGAAAACGGTTATTAAGGCGCTGACAAGACCCAATTGACCAAAATAGGCTTCTCTTAAGAAAGAAAATTGCCAAATCTGTATAGTTTGTGGTAGCGGAAAAAATATATGTTAATTTTGAACATATTTCCCAGAACTTGGTTGTCACCAAAACACGTTTTGAAAAAAAAATCTCGATATAAACTAACGTTAAACTAACCTCTTACCTTGAGTTCTAATCCAAAATATCTGTATTAAATATCAACATAAATTACGTATTTAATTAATAACAAGTACGTCTTGTTCTAATGCAGAACTTGGTTGTTTTTTATTTTCGATTACTCAACTCAATTCTGAGTAAATACATAATTACTTCATATTTTGCAATAAATTACAAGCGTTTTGTCGTCGCGCTTCTCTTTCTTTTCTATGCAATCCGACAGTGACCGCGGTTTAGGTGTTGTCAGCGTCTTAAATCTCAAAGAGATCATGATTGTTCTTATAAGCAGTTGATGCAATCAAAATCAATGAAACAGTTTAGGTAGTTTTTTGTGTATCTTCAAAGGTAAATCGTTATTCAAATTATTTGAAATTTATATCGAAGAAAGCTACTGCCCAGCAGGTGAAAATCTACGCAATATGAATAATAAAAACTATAGTCGAATTATAAAAACTGTAGTCTTTGTAGTAACACACAGGTCTCGTGCGCTAGATGGCTCGAAAATTAATAAAGTAAGTTACTATATTGTGAGCGCGCGCGCAGACGACGCGAACATAGATAATATGACGAGAAGGTGAGAGTGGGAGCGAGACAAATCACTGTAAATTATTGTGTAGGTACTATGGGTAGGAATTGTTTATGCATGGTGATGATGCCTACTTAAATACTTTTTTATGTTATTTTATTGTTTGTGTTGTTATTGTATAGTATTTATCGATCATAATGGTTATATTATTTTCTAAGTACTGTTTATTTTGTTATACTTTATTACCTGTTTTTTCTAATATGTATGTAAAAACTGTTGTACTCATAACCTGACTTGGTTCCCGTACGTCGTTTTCGGGTGACCACTGAAAATCAGCGCTTTGCTGTGGGTCCCCCATAGCACAGCATCATACTGAGTGGAAGCCTACTTGTCACAGTCACGGCGTGCCGTTGCTGACTATTTGTATATGTTCTATGTCTCTCTGTGTAAGTCTGTTTAGTTTTATTATTTATAAGAATTACCCTTTTATGTGCACGTGTTTCTGTGACAAATAAATCTATTTTTCTTTCTTTCTTTCTTTCTAGTGTTTTATTCAAGCACTTGAGAGACCTAACTGTAATATTCAGTGGCTTCCACAGCCTATCAGCACAACTAATTATCTACCATTCCCAAACATATGTGACCCACTTTCAATTACACGGCCCCTGAAAAAACACTGAGATAAATATAACATCTCCCGTCGAAGCCTCCACATGTTTAATAAGGGCTGACAGATTTCAGACGCACTTACCCGCTTTCAAAGAGATTAATGATGTGTTCAACTGTATCCGGTATCCATTACTTAAAGCTGTATGTTGGGGACTTACACTTGTTCAATTTAGAGACAAAATTAAAGTTCAAGAAAAGTAGAAAAAATAATGATTCTAAGTTTTTTTAAAGTAGTTAATGGAAAAAAGTGGTAACGGCCGCGACTTACGAGTTGTAGGTCGTGGGTTCGAACCCAGATAGGCGCTTTACTTTGTGTAAATTATTTCATCACCACTACTCTAAAACGGTGAAGGAAAACATCGTGAGGAAACCGGCATGTCCTAGAACCAAAAATTTGAAGACATGTGACATCTAACAACCCGCACTGGGCCCGCGTGGTGGATTACGGCCCGCTCCCTCTCACAGAGAGGAGGCCTGTGTCCCAGCAGTGGGAACATTATAAGCTGATTATGTAATGGAAAAAAATGGGAGTTAGGACCAGATCAAAATAAGTGGGAAATAGGTACGGTCAACTACATAGAGTACTCATCAGTGCATGCAGTGGTACAATTTTGATATTGACAGCGCCTTTATGTCTTAGTGGTAAGGATGATTTTCGTAGTAGTATCGTACCACTGATGTGTGCTTGATTTTACTTAAATATTTATGAATTACTTATTAATTATTACTGCCTCGTTGGTCTAGTGTTCGCAAGCGCTACTGCTGAGCATAAGGTCCTGGGTTCGTTTCCCGGGTCGGGCTAAGTGTTATATTGGGTTTTTCTATCTGGAATTTCTCAGTAACAGCCCGGAGTCTGGATTTGTGCCCGGTTGATGGCAATCGGCTCGCCCCCTATTACATGGGACTTAAACATGACTGGCGAAATGTGGGTGTACTACAAGCACACATCTGCCCAACCTTTCGGAAACAAAGCGTGATGTTAATTATGAATTAATTAAAACCTATTTATTCAATGAAAGATAATGGATATTTATTTATTTATTTAACAATTTTTAAGCCTGATCATTATTTATATAAATTATTTCTGAAAAAGAAATATTTCAATTCAATACCACATCGATACCATATCAACGATTCAATACTACGATAGGTATATTTTATTGATAGACATCCTAATTTAGTTTTACTGCAAACGAATACAGGTATAAGAATTCTAAACAAAATTACCGCCCGATTAATATTTCATAATCGAAGCGATTATACCGTCGATAGGAAAATTAATTCGATAGCGCACTACTAACCCTTGTTATCAACTTTCTAAACTTTCTAGTTTCAAAACTTTCAAACTATCGGCTACATTCTAGTTACGCTTAGATAAGCGATAATAGTGGGAATCAATGTGTGCTACGGCTACGGTGCTTCGTTGCTACGCTGCTACGGCGTAGCGCGTAGACAAACACTACGAACTCTAACAAAACAATTCACTGGTTACAACTACCGCTAGTGTGTATCCAATCTTGTTAGACCTTTGAATGTGTGTAAATTATATGGAAACATAGATCTTTATTAATGGCTGTTAGCTGTTGAATTGATGTTATGATAGAATTACAATAGTAAACAGTCATTTTATTGAACATTAGATTATGGCCGCGGCTTCGTCTGCTTGTCAACTAAAGTCAACAAAACTGTAACATATCCTATAGCACTGGGGAATTATGTAGCTTAATATCGATGAAAAAAAATATATTGCAGTCGGATCAGTACCTCCCGAGGTTACTTCTATAAACAATCAAACAATAAAATTTTACTTCTTCATATAAAAATAGATAGTGCATATATTTCTTACATAATATAACACCACGCCCAACCCTTCAGGGAAACCTGAAGGGTTGGGCAGAGGCGTACCTGTAGTACACCCACATTTCGCCAGTTATGATTAAGCCCCATGTACGAGAGGGGGCGAGCCTATTGCCATCAACCGGGCACAAATCCAGACTCCGGGCTGCTATTGAGAAATTCCAGATGGAAAAACCCAATAATACTTGCCCGACCCGGGAATCGAACCCAGGACATATTTCTTATGGTACTTGAAAACAATAATAAATATTTATCACCCGACTACAGCAAAGCCTAAAAAGAGGGTGATGTTTTAAACGAATTGATGGTTAAACCTGAATTAAAACAATGTCCAATCAGTATTCCCAGAAACAATAACGAACAATTTCCTCATAAAATTAAGGTTTCACCAAAACCATTGATAAAACCAAACAAAATCGAACATAGCTCAACAATTCAGCCAGCAGACGGAATATAAATTGCGAATCGCGCACAATTCTGCCTAGTCTAATCGAAATGCTGTGAGAATACTTTACACAACCTCAGTATTGCTCTCACGTACATTCGTCAATTCAACACTTGTTTGAGCCGATAAAACGTATGATTTCTTATATTTTAGGCACATTATATATCCTGGTGAAAGGAATGAAATGTATTAGGGTAACATAAAAACTAGGGAATCGTGTGAGGTCGCGAAATGTCGTACTGTTTTATTTTTGTGGTTTATGTTCTTAGAAATATTACGGGACTTTTATCATGTGTCAATTTTAGTGTGTTGTGTGTCATTGGTGTTAGTTTAGTATGTTTTTACCCGACTTCCCCGGAAGGAGGGTAATGTTTTTCGGGAGTATGTATGCATGTATGTACTATTTCTTTGGTCAAATAGTAATGAGTCAATTCCATATATATAAAAAGCTTGAAATAAAACAAATTATTTAAAACACAAAAACCCGACTGCAAAAACATGTAACTGAAAAGAGAAAAACAAGCATTATCCTACTAATATTATAAATGCGAAAGTTTGTAAGGATGGATGTATGGATGGATGTATGGATGGATGGATGGATGGATGTTTGTTACTCTTTCACGCAAAAAGTACTGAACGGATTTGATTGAAATTTGGCACACAGATAGTTTGTAACCAGGAATAATACATAAAATACTTTTTATCCCGATATACCCACGGGGTCAAAACTTATGCGGGCGAAACCGTGGGGCGCATCTAGTAATCTATAGAATTATGGTATCGCAGGCTAGAATTATAAGATAACTAACTACATTATTTCTTATTGACTGATCTCGTCTCGTCTAGGCCATCGTTAAATGCATCGAGAGTATAAAATAATGAGGGAAAATGCATACATACGGCGTCTGTTTTTAGTTATAACTTACAATAGTCTACACTTCCTTCTCAATAAAATCACACAAAATTAAAACGAACCAAATTCGTGAACACTGCGAACAGTAGTATAATTTAAATTGAAAACCAAAAGCGATAGCTCGAAAATTATTTATCACGGTACATGAGGGGTGTATGAAGGAAGCGGATACTACATCAGAAGCAAGCTACATTTCAGTGCTCGTCTATATTGCAACGTAATAGAGAACCCGCATCTCACACTACCCGCAAATTGTGTGGTGCAAGTTTCAAGAGGTTAGCGGTTCATGAATTGTGTTTGGAAATTTAGATTGTTATCTTTTAATGACAAAGGATCAAACAGAATCGAACACCATTTATTTTTTAATGTATAAGAAATACGAGGCGAATCTTTCAAAATAGTTTAGTCTCAGTCCTGAAGCGTGGATTGGGAATCCTAAACGTGAAATTTCGACCTGTTTAGTAACGCAAATGGCAATTTATGAATTTTGTAAATATCAGCAGTTGATTTTTAAACGTAGACGCAGTTTACAGGGTAGCTATGTACTGCTATCAATAGTTCAAGTACATAGCTACACTGTAAACTGCGTCTGTTAGCTGTGGAATTTTAGTTTAATACTCGTATTGAAATATAATGTATTTTTTGAGAATTATACTTATTCAGACTATATTGTTCCCACTGCTGCGACACAGGCCTCCTCTCTGTGAGAGGGAGGGGGTTGTAATCCACCACGCGGGCCCAGTGCAGGTTGTTAGATGTCACGTGTCTTAGATTTTTGGTTTTACAATATGCCAGTTTCCTCACAATGTTTACCTTCACCGTTTTGAGAGCAGTGGTGATGAAATTTAATAATTTGCACAAAGAAAAGGCGCTTATCAGGGTTCGAACCTACAACCTACAACTTGTAAGTCGCGGCTGTTACCACTGGGCCAGCACTGCTCAACGTAAAAGATAATGCTACTCATGTTTGCTGACGATACAGTTCTTTTGTTCCATGTGAAATCTGGAAAGTGTGTGTGAAGCGGGTCTTCCCCAAGAAATACCATTCTATGACATAGTGTGGTAATTCAGTCTAGGTTAGCAACGCTTATACTCGAGCGTACCTGGGTGAGGGGAAGTGTGAGTATTTGTTCGTGATAGTTACTTACTGGTCGAGGTATCTGCAATTGCTTGAATATAAGTTAGTCTGCTATCATTAAATACTTCTAAAACAAAATACCTATGTTTTAGTGAGACCAGAGCAGGAAGTCCCAAAAACTTTAAAGTTTGCAGCCACACGTTTCCTTGCAATAGGAATAGCAACAACTTTGCCTCCTGCGCATGCCTCACGCTAGACAGAAGTGAGCTCCATTAAACATGTAAGAGTGACCGTTGACGACAATCGTGTTCGCAAGTTGATCCATACTTTTTAAACCCTGAGACATGTTGCTAGTCTAAAGCTTCTGTTGCAAACCTATAAAGCCTTAGGCAATTGTGTTTTGGGATACGCTATTTGTGTTTGGGGTGGAACAGGCAAGACCCACATGATCGAGCTGAAGCGGGCTCAGCGTGCGGTGCTGAAACTTTCTCTTTCCCTGAGATACCAGACACTCACGACTGAGCTGTACAGGAAAGCCAAAATACTTAGCGTCTGCAAGATCTTAGTTTACGAATGCCTGCGAAGATACCACCGAAATTAAATCCTGAGTCTGCCTATGTCATTCAGAAGGATTGATAGGTGTTGAAGGTACTTAGCGTCTTCGCTAGCAAACACAACCACTATGTCATCACGTGTTGACAACAAAATCGGTTAAACAACTTAAATAAAGTAAATAGCTACCAATTTAAAAAAAAAACTTATTCACTGGCTAGAAAATTTCAACTATGAAGAAACGGAAATAGCAGCGTTACATGATAGTCACATTCACTATACACACTACACACACACACCACACACACACACCACACTTACCCTAAAAATCTCCACAGAACGCAGTGGCTCTTTTATTATCATTACTTCTTTCTCGTATATTTGTAAACTTATCTTAATATAATGCATGCCATTATAACATATCTCATTATTGACTATCGCACTTCTACAATATACTAGTGGTCGCCCACTGGTCGAAATTCGACCTCCTTTACTTACAATATAGTACTTACTTATTTCATGCAATCATGAGGCCCTGGTACTATGTGTGTGTATGTCAAACACATGGTAGTATGTGTAACATTTTTTTAAATTAATTTATTACTAATGCATATTAAATTAAAAAAGGGCTACACAGATGTTTGTGCCTAGAAGTGAAAATAAATAAATTATTACTCACAATATGTCTTGCAAATGGTGTGGTAGGAATTACAAGAAATAGCGTTTAATCCAATCCAGCGGCATTTGTCGCTTGAATTTTAATACTTGTACCATACAACGAAGGGCTTCGCTATCAGCGTATTGCAGATTTGTAGTCAATTTCCTGTATTACTGTCTACCTAATCCTTACATGATATCTTTTTGCTGATATCCAATTTGAAATGTCTAGTTTTAGTTCAAACAACAACAGTGTTGGTCTGTTCCCACAGACAAATCATGAAAACGGTTTTGTGGGATATATTTAACTGTGGGATATTTTGAACTATAAGACTTCTGTAAACTTTATAAATAAAGATACCTTCAAAATCAATTGGGAACGTTTCAGTTATTTGTGTATTTTAAATTAATAAATTTAAAAAAATATTGTATGCTAGAACTCAAGTTTATCTCAAATCAAATTATCAAGCTTTTATGCATATTTTATTTACGTCTAGAAAATTTAATTACAGTAACGGGAGTTCCAGTGATCAGAAACTTTATATAAATAGTAATTTGGTCGGTTTAAATTATTCATTTGATATATTATGACAGGAAAAGTTACCTAATGATACCTACACTAGCTGTTGAATTTTAGACTTTTCTTTGTAAAACTATTTCTAGTATTTTATAGCCGTTTTCAAATACCATTTTTATTCTCAGCCAATATTCATTAAACTCTTTTTTGTCGTTCAGCCGTGCAAACATTCAAAGCAGCCTCAATTTCACCTTTCAAATATTAAAAATACAAAAGAGAGCCTCTCAGCCTATTTTCAAATAGATACCTTTTCTACTTCATTCTAAAACCGCTTACCTTCCATACCTCGCACCATTTCCTAGTGTGCTCCACTATCAACGCGTCGCAGCCCCTCTCGGTCAATTTGCTGTATCGCTGTATATACCAAGCTCGGTATATTATTGAAATAGAAATGTTTGCACTGGGAGAGTTATTGCCGAAATACAAGGACTATTTCGTTGTTATTGTCGTGTAGTAGGTTTTACGTTATGTTTATTGTTAGATTATGTCGTAATAGTTATTTATGATACTAGTGCGGTAAGTTGGTTTTCACAAACGAGTAGACGAATGTCAATTTTGTCGAGTGTGTAAGTTCCTTTTCCGCACGTGTGTCATTTAAAGTTTTTCAACAAATTTGCGACAAAAACAGTACAATAGATAATGAAACAAAATTTTTCATTAGATTATTTTTAACTAGATGCGCTCCGCAGTTTCACCCACATAAGTTTTGACCCCGTGGGTATATCGGGATAAAAGTATACTATGTGTTATTCCTGGTTATAAACTATCTGTGAGCCAAATTTCATCCAAATCCGTTCAGTACTTTTTGCGTGAAAGAGTAACAAACATCCATCCATCCATCCATCCATCCATCCATCCATCCATCCATCCATCCATCCATCCATCCATCCATCCATCCATCCTTACAAACTTTCGCATTTATAATATTAGTAGGAAGTGGGATAGCAAATAAGAAATTATACAGATAGGTCACTATTTTTGGAAATTAATAGTAAAACTTGAGCAATTGTTGATTTTGGCAGATTCCATATTAATATCGGATTCCTTGCCTAAACTCATATTATTATTTAGTTTATAAATATCAGTTGGAAAGTCGCAACGATCTTTGACGTTTCTAATATTATAATGGCGTGAATTTGCAAATGGCACCACGTGGGCGTGGTTAAAATTTGAACGACGTCTTTCGTCTCATTCTCTCTTTAGTATTATAGTGAGACAAACATGTTAAACAAAATGATTTATTATTATTATATTATATTCAGCTTATTTGTTTTCGTAATGTGAAACTCCTTGGTGTTTTTATTTTATTTATTTATTTATTTATTTATTGATTTAACCATTTATGTACACACATATAAAACATAAAAGAAGAACAGAACAGAAAAATATGTTCAAATGTGATGCTTATTTTTATAGAAATCGAATCGAAGAAATCTCTTCTAGCATACCTGCGATAGGAAAGTAGATAAAGAGATGGTGACACCGTGTGTAGGAGTAGAAGATACAATAGAATACATCAAATAGAAACAAATTACAAAACAAATAATATATATAATAATAAATAAATAAACTAACATACATACTTCACAAAAAATATCACTAGAATATAAAAAAAATACTGTGTAATTTTAAATAATAAATACATACCCAACTATGACGAAGTGGAAAGATAGTGTTCTTTCACTCTTCTTTGGCCTATATATATTTTAACATTTTTTATATTTTACAGTATTTATATTTTTATGGGAATAAAAAAATCCATAAATTATACGGAGGGCATTACGTGTAACGAAGTATGCGGAAAACCAGGTACTTAGATGAGAGTACCTATTTTACCGCACATTCCGTTGTATGGTGCGTAATTTTTAACTTTCGTACCATGTATATTTTAAGAAAATGTGTTGAAAAGGTACTTTACCGAAGGTTTACCATTTATAACCTATCAAAGTAAAGGTAATAAATAGCTAAGCTTATGAAAAACCTTTTTTAAAGGTCAAATATGAAAGGTGACCGATTTACGACGACGTCTGAAAACTGATGAATATAATGATTATCTGTCTGTGACTTTATTTAAACTTGCGTGATTACAGTTTTATTTTAAAATATCTTATATTTAATAATATATTTCCCAATCAAATAAGATAATCAAATTAACATAAAATGCAATCCAAAATAATAAAACACAAGCCCCCAAAAAGTTATAAAAATTAATTAATTTAAAAACAATCCATTTCGCCCATTTGTCTTTGTCCAAAGAGAAACTTGTAAAAAGAAAACATCTAAAGATTACGCCGGATGATAAAATATCACTTTAAACAATAGGAAGTGTCGCCCAATTAACTTTGTTCAATTAATTTTCCGAAGGCGACAAAGGAACATCAAACGTTTGGGGGAAAACAATTCTGGGTCACATTAGAAACCTATTTGGGGACTTTGGGGCTATATTGTTTATAAGTTGCAATTGCTTGTGCAACTGTTCTTTTAGACCATTCTTTCATTTTATCGTTATTGAGTTTTGGCATAGTAACAAAGAAAAATTTTATGACGTCGAAAACTTTTAATGGCCTTTCTCGCTCTTTCTACTAGCAGACAATTTAATCACCATCGTCGTCAACCTGTATTAGTCCACTGGACACAGGACTTAAGCCCAAAAAGACTTAAGACGTCTCGAATCACACGCCAAGTCGGGAATCCCTGGCGGATTTCCCACCGTAGGTGCGGGCCTGCGGACGGTGAGCAATGGGTAGCTCACCGTACGGTAAGGACCAGGCCCGGGTCGACGGTGCGTTGTATTCTACGCGCGCCTCAAAGTGATGTCGTCAGCACAAGTGTAGAGGTCCACTAGGGCCGATGCCTGCCGGAGTCGCGGGAAGGTACTAAAGGGTTACCGAGGCCCTTGGCAACACAGGCAACGGAAGGAATACGGGTGGGTTTTAGTCAGTAAGAGTCTGACACACCCTCCCGCTCCACCCAGAGCGGGAGAAGTTATTTGGTGATTTACCACCCAAAAAAAAAAAAAAGTAGCCCGAACCTCGGTTACTCTAATCCAGCTGCTGAGATAATATTTTAACATAAAATAACAAAACATAACATCATCGGTTAGGCAGAGGTGTACCTACAGATCACCGACATTTCGCCAGTTTTGTTTTTTTAAGTCCCATGTAATGTGAGCCTATCGTCATCAGCCGGGTACAAATCCATAAAATAATTATATTTAAAAGTGAAAAAAAAACCCCAGCATTAAAGTGTGAAACTGCATAATGAGCCCTTCATGTTTTATTATCTCAGTACACAACAGCTAAACTTCATAGTCTGGTTTGAACTTGAGACTTGCAACAAATCGGTATGTCAGCAGTGTCCACATCTAACACTCTCGTGTCGACACGAGATTCACGAGAATAGTTCATAGCCGATGTACACTCGAAGAGAATCGATTAGCAAGTCAGCAAGTTTCGTAGCGGAGCTGACTGTCTATGGTGTGGTAAGTCTATCGTGAAGGATAAATGAGGACGTAAATTAGAGAAAAAAACTCTGAATAATTTATGGCTTATTGCAGAAATTACTTTCTGTCACCTAGCAGACAATTTTGAACCATGACCCTTTACGTCGATTCCAATCAGCTACCTTTTTCATTCATCTGGTGGATGAGGTATCCGGTGGAACAAGCCTCCTCAATACATTACATAATCAGCCTATAATGTTCCCACTGCTGGGACACAGGCGTCCTCTCTGTGACAGGGAGTGGGCCGTAATCCACCACGCAGGTAGATGTCACATGTCTTCGAATTTTTGGTTCTAGGACACGCCGGTTTCCTCACGATGTTTTCCTTCACCGTTTTGAGAGCAGTGGTGATGAAATAATTTACACAAAGTAAAGCGCCTGTCTGGGTTCGAACCTACGACTCGTAAGTCACGGCCGTTATCACTGGACCACCACTGTTCTCAAAGAAAATATTTCAAGAGGAGTACCATGAATCTTTTATGATAAAAGACAATACACGATCATAGGCCAATAATGGTGATGTGCTATCTAGCCAATGTTGGCCTCAGTGACAGAATACGGCATCCGTTCATAGAAGTTAGCAGCTGCAAAAAGAAAAACAGCAAACACCCATCGGGCCACAAAGTTCCATAAGTACAATCTCACCCCCATTTACATAACCAACCCCAACAGTTTCAAAAAGTAACACGAGCTCTAACAAAAACGGACCCAGAACCAAACCTCGGTCTTTAGACAATGAAAGCCGAATTAATTAAATCTGTCGACATCTTGGGATGACGAATCGATCCAAGTTGAAGATTCGGACAATTAATCCGTTCTCATAGTGCCCCATACCAACGGATTAATTACGTTTGTCAATGTCAGAAATGGTTTGTGAGCAATTTTGAATATTATGTACCCATTTGTTTAACTAGGTATGTCAATGGCATACTTGGCGCACTGTACAGAACAAATACAGATCACTAGCTACTCCATGTTTGATGTACTCCGGAACCATTGGAGCAGTGCATACACAACATGCAAAGGCTATATTGATCCAGAAACCTAAAATATCTACGTTTTAAATGCGTAGCAATGGTGGCCCAGTGAGCAGTGGTGGACCAGTGAACAGTGTTGGCCCAGTGAGCAGTGGTGACCTAGTGAGTAGTGGTGGCCCAGTGAGCAGTGGTGGCCCAGTGAGCAGTGCTGGCCCAGTGAGCAGTGGTGGCCCAGTGAGCAGTGGTGGCCCAGTGAGCAGTGATGGCCCAGTGAGCGTGGGTCTCTTACAAGATGGACCGATGACCTAGTGCAGGTTCCAAGAATCTACTGAATGAGGGCAGTACAGGACCGACCTGTGTGGCAATCTATGTGCTGAGGGTATCATTGGTAGATTAAGAAGTTGTTTTGTCAAGCTGGACCAGATAATGTTATCGGTTTTGCTCCTAATTTGGCATAGTAACAAGTACCTACACAATTTGGCAAAGCTCACTGCTATTGCCAAAATTAGTTCGATCCTCAAACTGAACATGTGTCTACCTAACTATAGTAATTCTCAGCTGTAACAAAAACATGTCTTTATCTCTATTGAAAACACAATTGTATCCAAATCGCATTTCTATTATACGTAAAGGAAAAAGACTTAAATTCAAGGCCCCGTTTTTGGTCTTTCGAGTCTAACCTGATAATACTTTAATCTGCATTAAGTATTGTATCATTCAATAGATTGATTATGATCCTAGTTCAGACACAAAAATCAGAAATTGCTTTATCCAACTTTCGTCAATATTAACGAGAACCACACGGTCCAGGATACAAAAGGAGTAAAACCTGTTATTTGTTTTTTTAATAAAGCATACTAACATCATATAGGTACACTAAACAATAACTTATAATATTACTAGCTGCGCCCCACGGTTTCACCCGCGTAAGTCTCGATCCCGAAGTATTAGCGGTATGAAATATAATTTACAACCTATTCTCATACCTACCTGATATACATAAAAAAAATCATAAAAATGGGTTGAGCCATTAAGGAGGAGTGAAACCACAAATACCGTGACACAAGATTTATGTATCAATCACTCAACTCAGCCTATAACAGTCCACTGCTGGATATAGGCCTCTCCTAGGCTGTGCCACAACACCCTGTCCTCCACCTTCCACATGGAGTGGAGACCGCGTATCGGCAAGCGTAGTGTGGGACGCTCCCTAGCTAGATGGACCGACGACCTTAAAAAGGTGGCCGGGAGAGACTGGACGATTTAGGTATAATTGCTAATAATTATACACACAAATTATAGGTGTACATACCAGGGATGTTGCATCCGCATCCACAATTGTGGAGCTCCCGCATTTTTTTTGCCCTCCGACATCCATATCCGCATTACTCAACGCGGAGCTCATGCGGATGTAGATGTAGTAAAATAGGGTGAATATAAGTAAAATCATAATCAACAAAATAGAAATTAATCATGACTATAGCTGTAATCTAAATCGTCACATTTTCACGAATTAGTCTTATATCCATCAAACACATATATAATTTCGAGAGCTGTATTGATTTTGAAATGATAACTTATAATTTAGTCATTATTTTATTATAATTGCCGCGAATTAAATTATGATCAACATACAACGAAACAGCGCTGCAATACGGAACGGTTTTTCGGGGCATAGTTCTTATTTAAAAGTTTTTATAAACTTTGTTTATGATAAATAAATAAATATTAATAATGCAAGGAAAGTAAGAAATGTTGAATTTCGCTTTGCCGCTTTGACAGATTCCTTAACCATCCGCGGATGTGAGCCACCAAAACCCGCATCCATGGATGTTAAAAAACAGCACAATGGTTGAGCTAAATGGTGCTAATCCATGCGTCTAGTTCGTGTACGGAAAATAATTATTTTAATTGTTTTTTTTTTGTTTTTAGTCTTTTTATTACGGACGTTTTTACGTTTTGCACTCTCTTCTCACATGTATAACTTCAAAATGAATGATGTAAACAATTTTTTGTAACCATAATACATTGATTAAAAAGACTGTCCGTGGAGTTTCTTGCCCGTTCTTCTCCATAGGTACCTACTACGCATAGGAATGGGCAACTAGCTTCATCTTTCTGACTGACCGACCGACCCCTTGACAATTCAAAAGTGCCTGTTATTGGTTTATTTGAAATAAATGGTTTGAGTTTGAGTTTGAGCAACTTCTGCATCCGCAACATCCCTAGTACATAAATAACATTAACAGTAGCATTCTATCAACTGTTATCAACAGTGGATGGAATAAAGCTACCAAAAAATATAATGACTCAAATATACCACGCTAACGTCGCTAGCTACTACAAATTGAGATAATCCTTCAAGAATCGAATAATTCCGATCGAAAACTGAACTAATACGCCCAAATCTAACCACAACACAAGTCGTTTTATCATCCCGCTTCCCCGCTTAGAGACCAAATTAATTTGGTTCAGACATCAACTCCCAAAATTCTGAAAGATATATAAAATATCTTCTTTGGGTAATATTTTAGTGTTCTTGAGCCAGTTTTACCAAAAGTTATTCTTTTCTTTGAGTCAAGGAGTGAATATAAATTAAGAAAATTACAGAATTGTGATTTTAGGAAGTTGTAAGTCGTTACGGAGAGTTTCGAGTTTCCTTTCAAGGGTGTTTTAATACAATATCTTGTTACGGTTGATTTGTTACTTGAGTACTACTCTACGACAAAGAACATTTTGCTTTGATTTAATGATGAAATATTCGTTGTATGTCGTAATGGTCTCAAGATTTATGTGCTCGCTTCTAAAGTTAATTTTCGGGATAACAAGTTACTAGAATCTGACGTGGTTTTAATATATACTACGAGTATTCTACGTGTATTTTATGTACTTTTGTAGTAAATCTGAACACGTTCTCCATTATTTTCATGATAATTATCGTTTTGTTTAACAATTATATCATTACCACTTTTGTTACATCGTAAAGATTGTCACCTTATAGAGGCATGAGGAACAGGGTGTAAAGTTCACTCATCCTCCATGGAAAAGGGAGGATCCTCCGACCAGACGGGTGTCGTGTCTGGTGGGCAACTGCCCGACAGTTGATGTCGGGATGTTGTATATATGCTAGTTGCGCGGTAAACTCTGCTTGCGCGATGCAGGATTTTACGTGACGTCAGTGTGCTGCTTAGTTCGCATGTGGCGCAGTAGATGCCGCCACAACCTAAAAATCAAATTATTCTACATCATCATACTTTATAGTATCCACTAGTTTCTACTCTAATTAGCCGCTGAAAAAAAAAAACAGTATTGATTACAATATCACAAGCATGCTACCGAAATATAATTAATAAGTCCGTTCTCCCCGTACAAACAACGAGCTTAAAGATAACTAATTAACAAAAATCTCAAGGGACACATTTTGCGTAATAAACATTTTCTTTAAGAAGGCTTCTAACAATTAGGCCGAAGTTACGTAACAAATGAACGAAAAACAGCCTTAGTGAAGCTTTGAGCCCTTAAAGCCCACGTAAGCTCGCAAATTAAACATACAGCGACTACCGATTAAGGAATCGGTATTCGATTAAATCGGTTCAAGTGTAAGAAAACGCGTGAATTACGATCGTTGAGATATTCGTTTGTTTCTTTGATTTTCAATCGGTATGTCTTCGGTTTTGATAATTTAATTTTAATGTATCTACAAGAGGTTTTTTTTTATTTTTTGAGCGATTAAATAGTTTTGAGACTATGATAGCATATGCTGAGTACATTCAAATATCAATTGGTTTCTTACGCTTTATTACAGCATGCCTTCCACGGCTTCCAAAAGCTAGCACTTATAGAAAGTTACGCGACAAAAATAAGTTAGAGCTCGAAATAACACATGGCAGAACAGCCCTAATGAATTCCTCGTGGAGGCGATCGGCGGCAGAGACCTCTCACGTCCGGCCCTGGTTCAGGCCATGGTACGGAGCGAGAGGGCATGGGCAGCCGTCACCTCCTTCTGCGAAGCAGTAATGCTCGCGAAGGAGGAGGCGGGACGGTTGAGGAAAAGGCAAGTTTCGCGCCCTCTCGCCCCTAGCCGCCGCAGGAGACGCCCAGGGCGTCGGGAATCCCGGGCGGATTTCCGGCCACCGTAGGCGCGGGCTTGCGGACGGTGAGCAATGGGTAGCTCACCGTCCGGTAAGGACCAGGCCCGGGTCGACGGCGCGTTGTATTCCACGCGCGCCTCAAAGAGATGTCGTCAGCACATAGGTAGGGGTCCACTAGGGCCGATGCCTGCCGGGGTCGCGGGAAGGTACTTATGGGTTACCGAGGCCCCCGCAATACAGGCAACAGGAAGGAATACGGGTGGGTTTTAGTCAGTAAGAGTCTGACACACCCTCCCGCTCCGCCCAGAGCGGGAGAAGTTATTTGATGATTTCCCAACCTCAAAAAAAAAAAAAAGCCCTAATGAATAAAAGTACTTTCTGTACGATCACAAAAAATATTTAACAAGCTGCCTGAGACATTAAAATCATTAAATCTGGACAAATTCAAGTATAGTTATGAAAATCTTAATCGATAATTGTTACTACTCAATAAAGGACTATTTGACAGTTCTATAATCCCTCTTTCACTTACAGATATGCTTTGTTTGACACTCTTGTCTTTATTACTTCTTTCTTTATTCTTGCTGTCTCCTAAGATACAGGCAATCCCTAGTTTAGGAGACAGGATTTATTTTTTTCTTGATATAGACAATTGTTTTTTACCCCTTGTGTCCATTGTTAGTTGACTAAGTCTTAGCATGTAACTAGTATATAACCTGTGTCTATGTATATTTTTGGATCAATAAATTATATGATTTATTTAATTTAATTAGTTGACATTATCCTATTTTTATTTTTTGATATTTCTGTTTTATCTTAAATTTTTATTGTTGACATTTTTTATATATATTGTTAATGTGGTACTTATTTTGACATTGTAGTTTTTGTTGAAAATGTAATTAAATGTAAGGGGATTATTATATTGATTCATCCAACACTCTAGGTCTTTCTATCATTTTTATTTGCTTTTGTGAAATGTATAATGAAATAATTTAAATTGATACAAACATTTGTAAGACAAATGGCTAAACAAAGAGAACTTACAAAATGTAACATCTCACATACCTGTGTATCTGTAACCTATGTTTACAAATTAATAACATTTTTTTTTGTGTGGAAAATTATCAAATACCTTCTCCCGCTCTAGGTGGAGCGGGAGGGTGTGTCAGGCTCTTACTGACTAAAACCCACCCGTGTTCGTTCCGTTGCCTGTGTTGCCAGGGGCCTCGGTAACCCTTTCGGAATTTCCCACGACCCGGGCAGGTAAATAAATACCCTGAATCTGAATCTGACAAGGTGAAGGGCGGACTTTTTTGGGGGACGGTCTTATGTAACTTTGGAGTTCGAAAAGTGCTGATTCTCAGCCTAGCTTGAATAAATGACTTTTGATTTGGATTTTGATTTTGACACAAATCTAGCAAAATGTCGAGTTATGTTTGAGACATACAGGTACATATTTAATAATAATCGAAAAACATACAAAGAGCCTGTTACACAGTGTCCGGGTAAGTAAACAACTACTTATGAGAGAATACGTTCCTGACATCTGTCCGTTACAAACAGGCCTTTCACGGTTATTTTATGTCTAGAATACGTGTTTTACGAAATTAAACTTTATTTGTTCCTAATCGGATTCCAATAGACACGTCGGGAACACATTCTTTCGGTGGCTGGAATATACTATTTACCAGAGAAATTAAAAACCGGTCATGTGCGTGTTGGACCACGCACGATGAAGTGTACGTAGTTGGAATGAATTTATCCCAAAAACTAACTTATCATTGTAGTTGAATAACATGTTCTCTCGTACATCGATATGCGTCACGGTCAATTCTCCAACTGCATATGTAAGTTGGTCGACTATTACTCGTTAACTTGTAAAGCCTACTTAGCTGTGATAAATTTCGTTTTAACTTCGTTCTATATACTAGTGTCATGATTTTTGTCAGACCCACAATATTTTTGAAGGGCCTATCCCACGATACCCCACACCATGGAATAGACGAGAAAAAAATATCATCCCCACTTTTCGTGCAAGAGAGGTAGTTACCCTACATTTTTTTTCAATTTTTTTGCCGCATTGACGGCAAGATTAATATGAATACCCAAGCCAAATTACAGCGTTCTAGTACTAAGAGTCTCTGAGTTAAGCCGCGGACAGACAGACAGACGGAGATGGTGCAATTATAAGGGATCCTTGTTGACTACGAAACCCTAAAAATGGAACAGATTTTGTATACTCATTAGTGAAACGGCCATTACCATTAAGATATTCAAATTGAACACCAAAAGTATATTTAACTTTCCATTCAATTGACACAGTAACACAATTTAACATCGTCAAATCCAGTGGAGTTTAATTTCTGTCACCAGGAGCGCAGAGATTCAAGGATTCAAGCCTCTCTCCAATGAAGATAAAAAATACGTTTTTTTTCAAAGCATAATGCTGAGTAACATTAGTCAATGTCTGTTGTTAATTGACTGCGCAATATATCATTCCAGCCAACATTAATATGTTGTGGGTGCGTCCGGATATAGGGCGTTCCTTTGTTCGCATGTTATGATAGGGTGATTATGGTACACTGATGGTGTTTGGACAATGTGGAGTACGGTTTTCGGGAATTTTTTGTTCTAGATTTTTGATTGACTTATTGAAGGCGAAAGTAAAGTGTCTCTTTTGAATACTTTCCAATTACCACTCTGATATATGATGCAAAAATAATCGAATACTTCGGAGCGTCTAATCTATATATGTACAAGAGTGATAGTTAGGCAGTAGATACTAACCAACTAAGTTAGATACTTACATACATTTAGTTTATAGCAATATTTAACAAACGATTTACGAGTAATTAGGTACACAATTATAATATCAGTATAGACTTTAAACTTCTTGAAGACAACCTCTAGGTTCCGAGGCTCGAAGAGAACTAACTTAGCAACTACGCGGAACACCAAATATATCATGATTTCCCTTTGGTCGTTTTAAAAAAACCAGTACTTTTAAGGTAACTGTCAAATCAGATACTTTCAAACTTCATGACTACCCTGATAAAAAAATCATTTGAACCAAATCACATGCTTTAAATTTTATATTTAGTATTTAAAATCACTACAAACCTTATTAATATTTGGAAATCATGACATTTGGCCATCCGACACTGAGTTGTCTCCTGGCATACACACAACAATCATAAATTTTATTTTATTTTTTAAATAAATCACGACACATTATTTAAATGTATACAGATTGAAATTGAAAACATGAGACAAACTGAAATGGGAGATTGTACTCATCATTATGAACAACTTTTACTAAGGGACCACAGCTGCATTCGCGAAAATAAAATCAGCTGTTTCCTAAATTTTGTCGAATTATGCGGACATAAATGTAGGGAACAGCTGATTTTTTTTCCCGCGATTTCAGTTGTGGTCCCTTAGTAAAAGTTGTTCATAATGATGAGTACAATCGCCCATTTAGATTAGTCGCATGTTTTCAATTTCACCCTGTATAAATATCTAACTTAAAGTATTACATTTTTTTGCGATAATTTTGTTCTTATTCCACCCTATTCTAAGTTACACAATAACTAATTGATCAATACATCCAAAAACCCTTTGACGAGTTATGTCAATATATATGTATACTTTCTAAACAACTCGAATCCAATACGATACTCAATCTCTCACAAAAATCCGGATTTCTGAAAAGCATTATTGTTGTTTTACCATAGCTGGACTGTTCGTCCTCCCCTGATAACCAGCTTTACTCGCAAAAGAAAATAAACTAACGCGAAAAAAACAGATTTCATTTTCGTGGTCGAAAACAGATATTGCCTTGATCCCCGGTTCGCGAATAAAACGAAAAGGTTTGAATAAACTGCTAGGATTATAAGGTTACGGAATAATCTGCTAGGGTTAAGAGAGGGGGGTGTAGTGAAGAATGATGGTATAGTGGCGTCAGAGCTTAAGCCTATACTAATAATCTGGAGGCGTATACGTTGATGACGTCGGTAGTGGATCTACCGATCCATCATAATCAGTATGTTTTTTTTGGAGTGATGGAAAATTAATCTCTTTGTATTGTCTTGATATTTTATTGTCTACTAGATTATGACACTTAGCCTATTGTTTTATTTTTACAACAGGTATCCGTTTAATAACGGCTGTCTAATACAGAGCGATTTTGACACCTTAAAAAAAAATAGTCAAATACTGTAGAGATTTTCATGATGGCCGTTATAAAATGTTGGCGAGTGTTCTTTAAGGAAACCGTAGCTTTAGCGACACCCAAAAGTAGCAAAACAATTGTGTTGTGTGACAGAATAGGTTTTCTATCATTAATAATAACAATAATAAAAATCTTTATTTATCTCCACAAATAACATATCAACGTGAGCATAAATTATAGAAATTTTGGCAAAGTGTGTAATTTGTGGGAGATCTGGAGTCTAAACTAAGCCTACGCCTGTATTTTAGAGCTCCAGGCCCCTACGTCGTGAGTAAGCAGACATGTGGGTGGAAGTATGAGCTAATATGGCATGTGTGCGCGCAAGTGCGCTTGTGTGTGTGTACGTGTATGTGTGTGTGTTTAAATTAAAAATTGAAATACTAAAATGTCCCTTTTGTTTTTTTTAAACCTTCTCAATCAATTTCTCAGTGTTTATTTATCATTGTTTTCACAAAGCAACAGTCTATTATAATAGTCGTGCCCAAGTCTGCTCACAGCCTCACCCTGCACTAAATCATTGAGTAAACAAAGGTACAATTTCTGTCCTCACAAAGGCGCACAAAAGTATTCTAGGCAACAAAGTATCCACTGACCCGTCACCAAAAATCTCGCAGAAAAGTTCTAACAAAAAAAAAACCAACTCCAAAATTAGTTCTTTCATCTCCCATAAAAGACAAATCAGGCGCATAGAGCCACTATCAAACAGCTATTTGGTACAAAAGCTAATAAACAAACTCATTGGAGCGTCCGCATTGAATATTTCAACGGAGAACGGGCCGAAAATACTAATGAGCTGATGAATATGCGACGACAGAGAATGCTTCGGACCAGGATTTTCCGAGCTTCGCACTTGACGGTTCGAACGCTCTCGATTTTGTTTTTTCGTGAAAATAAGCAAGTTATTCTTTCCGATCTTTGGTGGTATAAGAAGCTTGAATATTATCATACCGTGTCCACATGGGCTATAAGAGCTACTCATCCTGCAGCAGTATTAAAGTATTCAGATATTAAATAATGTTAAAACCAGAACCGCTATGTAAACTATTGCCCCTTTTTATTGGGTAGAAAATGATCAAATAACTTCTCCCGCTCTGGGCGGAGCGGGAGGGTGTCAGAGTCTTACTGACTAAACCCACCTTTGTTCCTTCCGTTGCCTGTGTTGCCAGGGGCCTTGGTATCCCTTCCGAACTTTCCCATGACCCCGGCAAGACTATTGTCCCCTTTATAGGAGACTACGCGTTCATTTGTTTTCCTACCTTTTAAGCAACAAATTGCGTCAACAATTCTTTGGCCAAGCAAAGTTCAGTCACTTTCGAGCAATGGAGCAAAGGAGGCCTTAAATCAACGGTAAAATCTTTAGCAATAATAATTCCTTCTAATGTAATTACTTCTCCACGGCTGCTGTAAAATCCCGAGCTCGAGATACTCGTCCATAATAGACTTCCAAAATTAGTCCAGAACAGTCCTTTCTTTTCAATTGAGTATTCACCCTTCACCGACTCGCGCCACCAATACTAATGAGCTGATAAATATGCGACAGACCCAGTTCAACGATTTTGAATATTGATTTTAGGGAACCAGATGTTCTTAGTTAAGGAAGCATACAGGTGGAAACTTTGCTAATCACTTGGTTATGTTTAATTTGGATGTGTTTAATCACTTTTCTTCTTTGTATTGCTTTTTTTTATACAACACTACATTGTGCCCCCGGCTTTGCCCGTATGGAGGTCGGAAACTACCCCATGGGAACGTACTACGTGGATAGTAAGAATATTCCATGGCCTAATCCAGGTCATCAAAATCCGTTCAGCCGTTAAGGCGTGAAGGGTAACAGACTGACAGACAGACAGAGTTACTTTAGCATTTATAATATAAGTATAGGTAAATTTTGATATTCATGTTACAGCAATATTACACGGTTCAACCAAATTGATTAATTTTAATTGAAAGACATAGAAGTTGTGAAGTGAATTGACACAGAGCTGACATTGAATTTGACTTCTGTTAAACATGATTTGATTTGGTTGCTTCATCCAAATGTAACTATATGTAAGCGGGCACGCCCTTTATGCCTTGAGGCTTTTATTAAGGTATTAAGTTCGGTTTACGTTTTTATTTCTGCTTGAGTATAGTTTTCGGTGCTTTTTTTTTTTGTTGATATGGTGTGCTATATGTTTTGTGTTGCGCGTAGTGTAAAATATTTTGCATACTATTGTATAGAATGCATTTTTTTGTTTGTTGCGCCATTTCTTCTTCCCGGCTAAAGCACTATGAAGCGGTGAAGGGTGGGTGTTTTGCGGGACTGTCTTATGTAATTTGGACGTTCGAAAAGTGCTGATTCGCAGCCTAGTTTGAATAAATGACTTTTGATTTTTTATTTTATTTTAAAGTCATTGAACCGTCTAATATTGCCATCTAGAAACTACGATAATAATATGATTTCATCTGTTTTTTGTGAAAATTGAGATAGAGATATACTTATTTTCTACCGTAGCTAGGTAAATATATACCTAGCTATGGTAGAAAAGAAGAGAAAGAGAGAGTCGGGTTTCGAGTTTATTTATCATGTAAATACTGATTTTTTGCACAGGTACAATTCATAGTAAGAAAATGGAGCAAAAATAACAACTACATGCAATCGCCAACAAGTTTATTTCCTCTTGTTTTCCATATTTCGGATACAGTACCTGCGTGATTAAATCATCGGAGTTATTGGCGTAGCTACCCGCTACGACTACGAGCCAATGTAGCTAATATTCCTGCAGTTTTGATTATTTGGTAGAAATGTTCCATGTTCAAAAGTTAGGAGCTAAATCAAATATTGATGGTAGCTTGGTAGAAAGGTAGATTAATTTGTTTTTTTTTTTCTATCACAAAGATAAACAAAATGGTATCGTGGTGAACCAAAATGATTAAAGTTTTGCTCATGGCTTTTAGCTAGTTGTTTTCCAAAGTTAAAGATGAAGAAAAAAAAAAGAAAATGGTTTAACATAATTTTTGATTTTTCATAAAAAATATGTTAACCCTTTACCAGGCAACAGGGCACTGCTGTAGGAACAATGTGTTTTTTTATGGATTCGTATACTTATAAAGGCTTGGTTTCATATTGCATCACTGAACCTAAAAAAAATGCTGAAATCATTTAAAAACATATGGGAAAACATAACATCCCATTGCCCGCCTAGAGATTGACATTGACTATAAATATATTATAGGTGAAAATGAGTTTGAAGTAATTTTTTGTTTTTTTTTATTTGGGCATAAATCAACTATAATATAAGAATAACTCAAAACTACAACATAAATATCAAAAAATTGTACGACATATATTTCATTGTTTCGCCATGATTAAAAAAAAACGTGGCACTTGTTCAAAAAACACTTAACCAACGGACAACCACAGATTGACTGGCTATAAGAGTGACATTTGCGTTCCGATTCACTTTTTTTTTTGGTGTGACCTTAGGTAATATAATTCTACACAGTTTTTGACAGTTTGTGGGTGGTATATCGCCTAAACCTGTTAAGAGCATCGAAAAAACTTTGTGGGTGGCATGTGCCCTTAACGTATTAATACCTTTTTTTGGTTTTCAGACGTAGCGTTCAAAACGCTGCGTTTCAATCGTGGCACGTCCAAAACTCGATTCATTTTACTTTCATAAGGCATGAACCGTCGCGCTTAAAGAACTTTTAACGTCACCCATAAATTGCCCGAGTTCGCTTCGTTAGAATTAAATACGCATATATTCAAGGAAAATAGCCCAACGGCTATTTGAAGGCGTTGACGGGCTATCAAATGGTAATTAGGTCAAATCTTGTGCCAATAAAATTTTATGATGACATCACATACACACAGATTTGGTTTTTAGTGATGCTCCGAGTATTCGCTTTTCAGGCATGCTACACACTTGTTTGGGTCGGCACATTCGATTCGGCAGTATTTTTTAATAACAAAGCTGTCCCGAATTAATTACTACATTATAGTCAGCTCGTTCTCCATTCTACCTTCCTCCTCGGAATTATGTTGCAGTTGATTTTTCCGCCCGGTCTTGCTGATTAATACCGACCCGATTCCGAATTGTGTCTGTCCTATTTGCACATTGCACAATATGAGAGTCCATTATTATTATAATAATTCCGAAGTAAGTTAGTCAAAGTAACGAAGAAGGAAAACTTTGACTTGATGACCTAAAATGGTGAACAGACAGCAATTAAGCGCAGTTCGTGTCAATCATAATAACCTCAAAAAAAATCCCAAAATAATTTTATAACCATGAAATAGGTCAGTTTAAGCTTCAAATTATGCTTACATTATACATAATCGTGGCTAAATATTAACAGCCGCACGGGTAGATCTTCAAGGTTAAGCAACGATTGCCGAGGTCAGTCCGTGGACGAGTTACCATCCATTACATTAATACCCCTCCGTGCCTCGGAAAACATGTTAAGTCGTTGGTCCTGGCTGTCATTCGAAGCTCTTTGACAGTTTTTACGGGCAGTTGGAAGCCCGAAAGTCTGACAACTAGTCTTACCATAGGGTATGGTGTTACCCAGTAACTGGGTTGTGGAGGTCAGATAGGCCAGGTCCATGTAAAATACTGGTATTCAGCAGCATTTGGTTAGACTACAAGCCAATCCCAACGTTATTAGGAAAAGGCTAGGCAGATTGATTAATTGATTTTATATAAAGTACGTATAATTGTCTACATAACAGAAACAAGTTGGCAGCAACCTATCACGAGTCACGTTATTTGAAGTTTCGTGTTGCATTTTAACAATATTGTGATTTTAACTTGATACTGAATGTAATTAAACTCAACACGACGGTGCTTTTTCTTACATAAACTATGTTTTTTTTTTATTGTAAGTGTGGATGGATATCGATGACGTAATTTCTTCAATAGGTACTCTTGAGAACAATTCCTAGTAAAATGAAACGTCACTAAGGGCTGATTTTTTAATAGTCAGATAATTTTTATCTGAGGAATAAAAATATTGGTTTGACATATGTTCTGTAGATAAGCTGTCAAACCGCCATTTTTATTCCTCAGATAAAAGTTATCTGACTATTGAAAAATCAGCCCTAAGATAAATAAAAGACGCATAAACCTACATGGGAAGTGCCTATGTAGCTTTGTGTCTTTTATTTAAATTAAACGTCAGAAGGTAGGTGCACGGTTCCAATTGGTTGTTTCCTATGGAGAAAAGCCGGCAAGATACTCCACGGTTACTCTTTTAAAAATAATGGGCTTTTACAATGTTCTCAAATTACAGTGTTAATATCATAGATATAAGAGGACCGTATAGGCCTGTCAACAAGTACCCTGGTACTTGTGGACACTTAACAAAACAGAAAATGGTCTACAAATGTAACTACTCTACAAGTCTAAGGGTTGACACTATCTAATTATCACATTGACATATAGACTTCGTCGTTTTATGACGTGCAAGTGACATCAAACTTAGGGTGGTCAAGCCCGGGTGTCACCACTGTGTGGATCGCCTGGAGGACACGGTGGAGCATACGGTGGAGGTCTGCCCGGCTTGGGCAGAGCACCGCCGTGTCCTCGTGGAGGCGATCGGTGGCAGAGACCTCTCGCGTCCGGCCGTGGTTCAGGCCATGGTACGGAGCGAGAGGGCATGGGCAGCCGTCACCTCCTTCTGCGAAGCAGTAATGCTCGCAAAGGAGGAGGCGGGACGGTTGAGGGAAAGGCAAGTTTCGCGCCCTCTCGCCCCTAGCCGCCGCAGGAGACGCCCAGGGCGTCGGGAATCCCGGGCGGATTTCCGGCCACCGTAGGCGCGGGCTTGCGGACGGTGAGCAATGGGTAGCTCACCGTCCGGTAAGGACCAGGCCCGGGTCGACGGCGCGTCGTATTCCACGCGCGCCTCAAAGAGATGTCGTCAGCACAAAAGTAGGGGTCCACTAGGGCCGATGCCTGCCGGGGTCGCGGGAAGGTACTTATGGGTCACAGAGGCCCCCGCAACACAGGCAACAGGAAGGAATACGGGTGGGTTTTAGTCAGTAAGAGTCTGACACACCCTCCCGCTCCGCCCAGAGCGGGAGAAGTTATTTGATCATATCCCACCCTAAAAAAAATGGTGGTCAAACAATTCTATGTTCGACTGTTGACTTTCTGGTTATCTTTTCAAGACTTTGATTAGTAAATCTACTGTCTAATTTCATGTGAATTCAGTTGTGATCTATTGACAACAATGACTGCAGCGAAACACAATACGTTCAATAACATTATATAATAATATGTATACAATATATATAGCTTTATTGTATTTATATTGTATAATAAATTACAACAATGTTGTCGTCGGTAATAGATTGAAGAGATGGAAGCAAACATAATAGAATGGAAGCAAAGTTAAGCAAATAAATTTCTTATAATTTTCTCCGCTCATTAAGAGATCAATTTATATAATTACCTCCATCTCTTTCTAACATCACACAAAAGAGCGAGACGTACATCAAACAGCTTGCTTTAAGCAACAATAATTTTAAATCAAACATTTGACTTCACTAACAAGGATGGTTTAATTTGCTAACTCAATAATAAGACATAAACAATCATTGAATGAATTATTCAAACAATATGTTGGCATTTTAATTTATGCGCAGTGGGTGTTTCTACCGATCCACAGTCATGGGAACACAAATGTACATGCATGTCAAATGAAGATGTGGGTCAACGTTGGTATGCTTTGATGAGGGTAGGCAGAGAGTAGTTAAGGAAACTGATGTGATTGGGTAAAAAGGAAATTTTGTCACGCTTTAAGACGCTGACAATACCTAAACCGCGGTCACTGTCAGACTGCATAGAAAAGAAAGAGAAGCGCGATGACACAACGCTTGTAATTTATTGCAAAATATGAAGCAATTATCTATTTACTCAAAACTGAGTTGAGTAATAGAAAATAAAGAACAACCAAGTTCTGCATTCAAATAAGACATTCTTGTTATTAATTAAATAAGTCACGTGCGTTGATATTTAATACAGATATTTTGCTTTGGAACTCAAGTTAAGAGGTTAGTTTGACGTTAGTTTGCTTCGAGATTTTTTTTCAAAACCTGTTTTGGTAACAACCAGGTTCTGAGAAATAAGTTCAAAATTAACATATATTTTTTTCCGCTACCATAAACTATACAGATTTGGCAATTTCTTTCTCAAGACAAGTCTATTTTGGTCATTTCCCTCTTGTCAGCGCCTTAATACTCCTCACCGTGACTATTTTATTTCAAATGGGCAAAAATTCTCATATTCTCAATTTTTTTTCCCATTTGATGTCACGAGCACTCTTCAAATCTTTAAAAAAATATGAATTTTATTACATAGTTCGATCATAATTATTATTCTGCGTGGACCCTTGAAGATACTGATGAAGAAATAATGCGTTCTGAGATAACGATTTTGAGAAATTAATATAGAAACGTTTAATTCAAAGAAGATTTAGATGTAATTAAGACCCTATTGTGTTTCGCCCAATTTGAACTTCCCCCATGAGACCGATAACGATGTTGGTCCCATAGAGAAAGTGAACAAAGACATGAGAAAAAAAAACTGAACACGTTTAATGGTCTGGACAATATCCTTAAAATATGACCACACATTTTTGATACTCGCTCGCTACTCACACATACACACATAATCAGCCTATAATGTTGCTGGGATACAGGCCTCCTCTCTGTGAGAGGGAGTGGGCCGTAATCCACCACGCGGGCCCAGTGCGGGTTGGTAGATGTCACATGTCTTCGAATTTTTGGTTCTTGGACATGCCGGTTTCTTTACGATGTTTTCCTTCACCGTTTTGAGAGCAATGGTGATGAAATAATATACACAAAGTAAAGCGCCTGCCTGGGTTCAAACCTACGATCTACAACTCGTAAGTCGCGGCCGTTACCACTGGGCCACAACTGCTCCTGATGCTACTCGCTACTCGCTGATGATAAAACGTATTGTGTACACACATACATATACATACACAAACTCACACCTTCTTCCCATGAAGGCAGCAAGAAACTAAAGAACGCCTGCTACGCTCCTTACATACTCCTTTTGCTTCGTTTACGTTCATACATCTGGTCATACACGCCGTACGGTACGTATCGTGTAGGTACTTTATGTATTTATGAAGTTGTCCGCTAAATAAACTTCTTGGCAAAGTAAACTTGCACTGTGTTCACGACAGCTGTTTCCGAACTTGAACATTCGTTCATATCTGGAATATTAATCAGTTTCAGGAATTTTAATTCAAACCTTGTCTTTCTTGATTACGTATGCTTGGGCGGTGGTAGACCTGATAAAATATTATTTCTTGATTGTACAGGTACTATGGTTTGCATTGTAACAATCACATGAATTACTTTTATACGTATATGTAGCCAGCCTATAAAGCAATTTCTTTTAAATTATCAAAATGTTTAAATTGTTGATGACTAAATTCAAACGCTAAACGTTTGAATTTAGTCATCAACAATTTAAACATTTTGAAATTCCTGAAACTGATTAATATTCCAGATATGAACGAATGTTCAAGTTCGGAAACAGCTGTCGTGAACACAGTGCAAGTTTACTTTGCCAAGAAGTTTATTTAGCGGACAACTTCATAAATACATAAAGTACCTACACGATACGTACCGTACGGCGTGTATGACCAGATGTATGAACGTAAACGAAGCAAAAGGTTAAATATATATTTTTTTGTAATTTCAGTACTAATTCTCTAGAAAATAGTGACTTCGTCATTTTGCTATAACCATATGCTGTGTAACATAATTATGCGTTTGAAGAAATAGCAGTACGGTCTTCTTTCGCTATTGTAAACAAAAGAAATTGGTAAGTTCTTTACTCCTCAAAGTGCGCCGCTTTATTCTTCGATTTTATTATTGCCAAGGAATATTAAAGCATTTTCACACCTATTTCTACAAAATAACTTGACACAATACTCAGAATTTCTAAGAAAGACAGCCTAATCTAATCTTGCAAACTCAAAACTTATCTCCAAGTCTACGCTAAATAAATCTTTCAAACATCTAAAGTTACAAAGGCAAAGGAACTCTAAAACTTGAACCAATTCCACTATACACTTTACTTTTAACAGAATCACGATTACAACTTAACTTTGAGTTCAATTTGGAACTATTATACTTGACACATGCATTTTCAAGATAAGCGTGATTGATTGACTCTTTTATTTTTATTTTTAGTTTACCATAATTCGTGTATTGTATTGTATTGTATTGTGCCAAGGTGGGTGAAGGTTGTTTTGATGATGTTGTTTGGCTTATGAAATGTTTGAGCTCGAGATTTTGATGTTTGGTTCCTAGTGTTCTTTTGGCTGATTAGTTTTTTTTATTTTGTAATGGCATTAACTACTTCAAAAATCTTTTTTAAAAACCTTGTGGCAATAAGGTCAATACAATAAAGAAATAAAGAATCGTGTAGTTGTAATCAATATGGAAATTGGAACATGTTTTAGTTTTTTTTCCAGCTATGTTATAAAATCCAGGATTAATCCAAAGCTTGGTCCATTTGTTTCTAAAGAACATTAATTTGTCCTTTTTGGTGTTCTGAATAATATATAAATTTGTTATATTTTAAAATATCTTTGACCTCGAATTAATATTCGAATAATTTTTTTTAGAAATAACGTATGAAGTGTAAAATAACAAATATCGACGATAATTCACTAAACCTCTGCATAGGATCCATTAGGGCCGATGCCTGACGGGGTCACGGGAAAGTGGAAGGAACACGGGTGGGTTTTAGTCAGTAAGAGTCTGACACACCCTCCCGCTCCCAGAGCGGGAGAATTTATTTGATAATTTCCCACCCAAAAAAAAAAACAAAGCCTGTACATAAACAGTGTTTTCAATACCCACAATGTATAGTATCATTTCTCAAACAAAGTAAATAAACAAATATCATATAAACGTTTACATCAAACACAACAAAAAACTAATTACAACGAACATTATTTACAAACAACAAAAAAACTATTGATACGTCGTTAACGTTATTATTTAACCCTGTTACAGCCACCATATTCCCTTATTTCCATTACCTCGCGTGCTGTCAATCTATTTGATCAAGCGAACGATTATTATGAAAAACGTAGCCCACTTTGCGATTAAATCCATGATAATGTACCTCACATTGGTCCCTTGACACGACGGGATTATTGTTTCAATTTGATTATTTTTTGACAGCTTTATTGGGGTACTTGGACCCCATGGATTTATGTTTTGTACGGTGGGATTAAATTATGGTTCTGATGTCGGTTTCAGGCTAATCTCTAAGATTGTGCGATTCTGATAACAATACTACAATACGATAATAAATTACATTGCGTATCTCTATTTTCAGTCTGCATACGAAAATTCAATCAAATATATTCAATAGTTTGGTCACTATAGCTAGTCGGCTGATAAGCCAAATCCATAGTCGGCCCATCACTAACTATTGATAAATGATTTTATTTCTGTAAGTAGTCAAACCTACTATCATTTTTATCCTCGTCGTAACTTCTAGGAATAGGAATTTACATGTAAATGATAATGATAAATGATTTTATTTCTGTAAGTAGGTTTTTACAAACACTTTTACACGTCAATCATAGTTTTTTAAACTAGACGAGGTCGGCTTTTCCTAACTGACTACTCTGAGAAGAAAGGCCGAAACAAACTCAGAGGTCACAGTCTCTTTTAAAGTCCAGACATAATCTTGGTCAGATCATATGAAGACAATGTAGATAGGTGTCTGAAATGGAAATAATGAAATGGAACCACACAGATTGAGTGGACCTGTCCAGTCAGTGCACGCATTTGTCAGTAATCGTGCAGCTCAACTCAGAACTTAAGGAGCTCAACGATTCAACGAACAATACCAAAGAAAGGACATTTGGCTAGGCCGCAAATATTCAAACTACCATTTTCACCATCTTCCACCAAACAAAATTAAAATTATCTAAGTAGTCTCTTGAGAGCAGTGGTGGCTCAGTGGTAACGGTCTCGACTTACGAGTTGTAGGTCATCGGTTCGAACCGTATGGGTTCGAACCGATGACCGGCGCTTTACTTTGTGTAAATTATTCCATCACCACTGCTCTCAAACCGGTGAAGGAAAAACATCGTGACATGTCCTAGAACCAAAAATTCGAAATGTGATATCTACCAACCCGCATTGGGCCCGCGTGGTGAATTACTCACAGAGAGGAGGCCTGTGTCGCAGCAGTGGGAACATTATAGGCTGATTTTATTAAGTAGTCTGTTTGAAAAATAATGTTATTTTGTAAAAATTGTAGCTCACTTTGCGACAAAATCCGCGATAATGGTTCCCAAATTGGTCCCTGGACATGACCGGGTTATTGTTTCAATAATTATGATTATTTTTTTACAGCTTTATTGGAGTACTTGGATACCCCACGGATTTGTTGGAGGCTAAGTTGATTGTCATGTTTATTACGGTGGGATTCAATTATAGTGGTGATGTCAGTTTCAGTTTCAGGTTAATCTCCAAGACTGTGTGATTCTGATATACGAGTAGCTTATAGCGAAGCTTGATAAAAACAGAAGAAGAACAAGATCTATACTAATACTAGCGTTCCGCGTTTTCACCCGCGTAGGTCTCAATCCCGTGGGAATATTGGGATGAAATAGAACTTTAGAACCTATTCTCATACCTACTAAATATACATAAAAATTTCATAAAAATTGGTCTAGCTGTTTTAGAGGACCACAAACTCCGTGACACGAGATTTTTATATATATGGTGGATTTTTGAGACGGGGCAGTAAGGGCAGCTACCTTAACCGTTGTAGCTACAGGAAAACGGTCTTAGGAGACCGTCTTTAACTTTTTGAGACATTTAGATTTGCATTCACAGATTTTGGAAAAATTGTACAGTCAGCAAGAAAATGGGCAGTTTTCACAGAAACTTTTTTGATGCCAATCGATCCTGTTTCTTACAGGGATCAAAAAACTTTATTAGACCAACACAGGTTTGTGTACTAGAAAAGTCAAAAATTGCAAAAATCTATTCCCACACATTTTGTAGGAAATAAGACTCCAACTTACTGTTTTACGATGGATGTGATGGCCGAAATTAAAAGATTGTTATTGTATAAGATTAGATCAGAAAGAGAAAGGACTTGATTTTTTGTTTGTTTGTAATTGATAAACTCAAAAACTACTTAACTAACTTAAAATTTTTCATCTATAGAAAGCTTCATTATCAGCGAGTAACACGGGCTGTATTTTATTTTTAATTCGAGTTCCCTACGAAAATTTCAATAATGTAACCCAGGGTATCAAAAAATTGCTTATAAAAGTCAACAATAAGTAAGTACAATAATTTCCGAAATCGGTTAGGTATTTTTGGAATTTATTCATTTTACATTGAATAAACTCCAAAAATACCTAACCGATTTCGGAAATTATTGTACATATAGGAAGCTACATTATCAGTGAATAACATGGGGTAATTCATTAAAAAAAATAGAGATCCCTACAAAAATATCATTAATGTAACTCAATGTATAAAAATTTTCATAATTATAAGAGTCATTATTTGGCGTGCGCTGCAAAGACTATTGATGATACATAAAATAATGTTCTACTTGTTTATAGTACTCATCATTACTCACAAAACATTCGCGAGGCTATATGTCTAACTATAGTTAAGTCACACTACCCGTTTTTTGTTCAAATTAGTCAATCAAAACACGGGAAGAATCGAAACGTCGTCGCCGTCGTCGTCGTCGTAGTCGTCGTCGTCGTCGTCATCGTCGTCGTCATCGTCGTCGTATCGTATCACGATATTAATGCTTAGCCAATTAAATAGTTTCATAATTAAGGTTGTTAATTGACCAAGATTATGTCCGAATATACACATTGACATTGATGAATTTTATTTATGCAATGACATGAATATTTACTCTGTGTGTGTTTTAATTATTGTAAATGTGAAGACTATGTGGATCATTGTTTAATTTTGTTTTATTCTCAGTTAGTTTTTAACATGGTCTGGCAGTTTTGAGTATTTTTTTCGGCCTAGCCAAATGTCCTTTCTTTGGTATTGTTCGTTGAATCGTTGAGCTCCTTTAGTTATGAGTTGAGCTGCATAACGACTGACAAATGCGTGCACTGACTGAACAGGTCCACTCAATCTGTGTAGTTCTTTCATCAAAAGACCATTTCGGACACCAATCGACATGGTCTTCACATGATCTGACCAAGATTGGTGGTGTTGAAATTATTTACACAATCTGAAGCAGCTGTCTGGTTTTGAGCCCACGAACTACAACGCGTAAGTCGGGGCCGTTATCACTGGACCACCACGGCTCACTGCTGGCGTTGCTAGTCTGCATACAAATAATATTAATCCAATAATTTATTTACAACAGTTGGTTGATGCCCTAAACCCATAGTCAGTCCATCACTACTATTTAAAGTATTTGAAAACAACACCTTTTTAAAGAACAATGGCGAAATCATAGCTGATATTTATTGGAGCGTCTAAAAGTAATTAATATACGAAGGCATTTCTATTATTTTTCTACGTTTTTTCAAAGTATCACATTAACTAGTTAAAGCCGGATAAAAAAGATATTTGAAATGAAAAGTTTTTTTTCTGCCAAGTGACAGCAAGTACATACAGCATTATTGTATTAAAATCAGTTTTTGTTTGTTATTATAATTAAATGGAGTAAATGAATTAACAATACTGTTTATTTCTAAGTGGAAGTGTTCTTTGCAGGGAAGTAAAAATATTGTAGTGTAAAAATAAAAATAAATTAATTACTTTCAACTAATGACGGGTAAAAAGACTATTATCCCAAAAAAAAAACTTGGTTTGACTTTGACAATGGTTTGGTTAATTACTCATGTCACAGACGCTTGCGCTTGTTCTTCGTGTGTATTTGTTCTCGATTGTTTTCTTTCCGTTTTCTTTAATTTTTACTTGACCCGGACTGGGGTCAATATTATGTGTATATTTTAATAGAAAATGATATTCCTGGTAGGACAGGAATCAGCGAGTAATGTTGTAATTGCTTAGTTGGTCGGCGCACAGTAGGATGTTGCGCTCATGTCATGACGCTAGTCTGGTATTTAGGATGGGCCAGACATCAGCAAAATATTTCAGCACCTGCAGAATTTCTGGATGAAATAATTATAAGAGTGGATGACGAAGAATAAACATTACTTAATATAAAAATAAACTTGTTTTATTGATTGTTATGAACATACTCAACATATTCCAGACGCATTCTAGGATTTTATACATTCTTATTTATCTGAATGTTAGCAAGTATTTATAAAATCCCAGAATACTATTATAATCCTATTGCTTCAATACCTAAAAAAATGCTGACGGTGACTGGCAGCCTCAGTCAGTCAGTCCTATAATTGTACACAGTCATGTAGTAAGTATACCTAAGGTAAAGCCTACCAAAGAGTATTTATACCTTTTACAAGGAATTGCATGCTAAAATAACTGGGTAAGGGAAAAACTAATGTAATATTGCCCTTTTAACTTTCTCGAATTGAAATTACCATTGACATAACCTACAAAAGTTCACGACTGAATTTCTATTAATTCCGGCTTTCTCGAACAAAAATTCTTGCACCAACTAATTCAGAAATTGACGCCGAGTTTAACAAGATATTTTTCATTTAAAGACGCAAGAGTTTAATCTCAGCTAAATTAATGTATGGGTGGCTGCCATTGTTCTTTTATGTTAGGATTTATTTAGCATAATCAGCCTAAAATGTTTCCACTGCTGGGACACAGGCCTCCTCTCTGCGAGAGGGAGTGAGCCGTAATCAACCACGTGGGCTCAGTGCGGGTTGGTAAATGTCACAATTTTTGGTTCTAGGACATGCCGGTTTCCTCACGATGTTTTCCTTCCGTTCTAAGAGCAGTGGTGATGAAATTAATCACACAAAGTAAAGCGCTTGCCTGGGTTCGAATTTACGACTTACAACTCGTAAATCGGGGCCGTTACCGCTAGGCCACCATTGCTCTCAGGATTTATTTGATAATTTCATTCTAAAATATTTATAGGTATGCATTAGTTTCGCCAGTATTTTAATTTTGTTATGTACACGTGGAGCGTGTTATAATATTATCAGAGTCTAAATAGTTATGTATTTGTAAACTGAACAGTTCCATCATTGTTTTTTTTATATTTATTTATTAATTTAATCTTTCATTACATTTAAATAGATATACTTTACTTAAAAAATACCTACAAGATGAACAAATATATAATAAAAATAACAAAACGGCGGAAGAGCTCATTGGGCATCAAAAAATTCGTCCGCATCGCTGTTAATGGTAAAAGTGCCCAAAAGGCTGACAGCA
Source organism: Atethmia centrago (assembly GCA_905333075.3). Taxonomy (NCBI): domain Eukaryota; kingdom Metazoa; phylum Arthropoda; class Insecta; order Lepidoptera; family Noctuidae; genus Atethmia; species Atethmia centrago. Next base: position 26,467,251 of record HG995380.1, on the reverse strand, counting down.
TTGCCACGTTGGATGGCAAATAATAAATCATTGTTTTGAATATGTAAAGACAGCCTAGATTTTTTGTCAGTTGATAAATAAAATCTATCCCAAGCATAAAATTCAATGTATAATATTTTGTCACCGACAATGGGCCAGTAGGTTGGAATGTCCCCGATTTTACGAGTGACCAACTTTTTATGGTTCGCATACGTTGAGGTACAGGATGTTATTTATAAATTGTGTTTACATTTTACCAACCCAATTCTACTCGCAACCGGCGTGCGTGTATGACCAGATGTATGAACGTAAACGAAGCAAAAGGAGTATGTAAGGAGCGTAGCAGGTTCTATAGTTTCTGCCTATCAAGATCAGAAGACGTGACTTTATGTATGTTTAAATTTTACTGACAAAATCGGTTACTGAAAGCATTTACATGAATATTACTGCATAGCATATTACTGAAAAAATAAAAATAACTTATTAATTAACCTTTTAGTGATTATTTTGCCGTGTGTGTGACTTTCAGGTGCTGGTTCAGTTTTGCTACTAAACTTATTTTCTGTATCTAGTATCTGCAATATCACTGTCGCTGAGGACCAATACGGAAATAGCTTTCAAAATAGACTGAGAATTCAACATCAATTTTATTTTATAAAAAAAAACCACAGATAATCCACTCTGTCACTAGCCTTAATCTAGCTCTAACCCTATTGTATTCTCTCAAATCCCTGTTACACACGAAAACACAATAGACAAAATACCGTACACAAAAATGTTAAAACCTTAATCCAATATTTATTGAAACACACGAACTTGACAAAGCCCATTCAACATTTTAATTCTACCAAACAATGTTGTGTCTTCATCCCACTTACAATAAAATATTGTACAAATTAATTATACATGCAAATGTAAAGAAACAAAATAAACGTCTCGACAAAAGATGTAATATTATTCAGATTACTAAACATGCAAGTGGAATTATAATTTTCTATACAATATCATGCTAATTTTTATATGAAACGCCTGAAAAGGTACTCTTTTAAAGTATAATTTAACACAAATTAAGCTTACACATTTATAATTCATGAGTGAATAAGTCATGTACGGAGAACACGAAATTTCCTCACTTTTATGCTGGTATAAATTTAAAAAGTAAAGCCTTAAAACTGTTTTATTTTTTACTTTGATCTTGGAGGACTTTAAAAATAATTCTGCTGCTTTTTATGGTGGGTTATCTTGAATGTGACGACATTTTATTACTACAATCAACTTAATTTTTATGCGATCTTATTTAACGAGTTTGAACATAGCTAATATTAGTCCTTCGCATTCTTTGAATAAGGCATAGTAATATTTAATAAAATGAATCAGAATAAGAATTTATTTATTTGTTAAAATGTAGTTTTACATATTATAGTGTTAATATTTTTTTTAGTTGTATACGAGTACATTCTACCAGAGCAGTGGTGGCCTAGTGGTAACAGCCGCGACTTACGAGTTGTAGGTCTTAGGTTCGAACCCCGACTGGAGCTTTACTTTGCGTAAATTATGTCATCACCACTGCTCTCAAAACGGTGAAGGAAAACATCGTGAAAAAACCTGCATGTCCTAGAACCAAAAATTCGAACACATGTGACCTCTACCAACCCACACTGGGCCCGCGTGGTGGATTACGGCTCACTCCCTCTCACAGAGAGGAGGCCTGTGTCTTAGCAGTGGGAACATTATAGGCTGATTATGACATTCTACCACAACTTATGGTGTACAAATATTCAAATGGCATTCTTAACTAAAAACAATTCATTTAAAAAAAAATGTGGTTAAATATTATTATAATGAGGTAATCGTTACTTTAAAATTAGTGTCAAAATTAAGTACATGTCATCTTGTATTTTTACAATATTCCATATATTCACAAATGTCATAAAATCAATTATCAATTAATCAATTATCTAATACCCAACTTGATAACTTTTTCTTGGACATGGACACAACTTCCCCCGCGGGAAGTTCCTTAAATGAGAAGGGTAACTTGTTATAAGCTTCCTTCTTTGTAGATTACCTACTGATTGCAATCACCAATTGCTTGACCATGCATGATGATTTTAGATTCAATAGTCGAAACTCGTAAATATAGTGAACGTTACATTCCAGGCTGCCATTCTCCACACACAGGTCAAATTCTCTTCTTTAACAATAAATGATTACTACGGAAAATTCATTACGCTGATTTATTACTTCATAAGTCAAAGTTGCCTTAATTGAGTATGTACAGTACATGTGGAGCAGTAGTGGCCCAGTGGTAATTGTCATGACTTACGTGTCCTAGGTTGTGGATTCAAATCCTGGCAGGCACTTTACTCTGTGTAATTTATTTCATCAGCACTGCTCTCAAAACGGTTTAAACTCAATCTCAAAGCATTTATTTCAATTAAACCATTTACAGGCACTTTTGGATTGTCAAGGAGTCCGTCAGTTAGAAATATGAAGCTAGTTGCCCATTCCAAAGCGTAGTAGGTACCTATGGAGAAGAACGGGCAAGAAACTCCATGGACACTCTTTTAAATTATGTTGTTAAATAAAGATTAGTATAAATAATGTTGAATTTGTAACTAAAGGTGAGGACGATGTAAAAAAAAACGCGTCCAGTCCCAACTGATGGTGCCCGTTCACGAACATGACGCATGGATCAGCACCATTCAGCTCAACCATTTTGTAGGGAGCTAAATGATCCAAAACTGGGAGCTAAATGAGCTAAATGATCATTAAAAACAAAACCGGAAGGCATGTAACAACCACCAAACCGCACTGGGCCCACTCCTTCTCACAGAGAGGAGGCCTGTGTCTCAGCAGTGGGAACGTTATAGGCTTATTATGAGTATGACTTATGAGTAGGAATCAAGTCACATTGTTAACGGTGAGTTTTTCGCCCATTATCTCCCAAGAAACAACATCAACTAATTTCCTGGGAAAAAATAAATGTGAACATACCAAAGCAGACCCTTTTCGCAAGATAACTCTCTATACTCATACGGAAGGTAATCCCTTAAGATTTATTGTCCAGAATTAACGGTAAATAAAGAAGAGTCTATGATATATTGAGGTCGTAATAACACTATGTGAGTGGGTTATGTAGAATGAAATATAGGATGAATATCATCTTCGTTTAGTTGCTATGTGGTACCAACTCTATGGGTTTGTTAATATGGTCATTAAGGACGTCCACTATGGTTATATGTAGCCAATTTTCTTTTCATAATGATAGTGGTTATGATATTTATTATAAAGGTTTGCGCTAGTCCACATGACCCTTTATAGATTATGACGACTACTATTGTTAGCTTGCATTGATATTATTATTATGTGGCGACATCTACATCGCCACATGCGAACTACGCAACACACTGACGTCAAGCAAAATCCTGCATCGCGCAAGCAGAGTTTACCGCGCAACTAACATAAATATACAACATCCCGTCGTCAACCGTCGGGCAGTTGCCCACCAGACACCACACTCGTCTGGTCGGAGGATCCTCCCTCTTTTATGAAGGATGAGAGACTTTACACCCTGTTCCTTATGCCTCCATAATTATGTCATGAAACGGTATCTAAGAGCCATACCTTTACATAAACATAGTGCAGTAGTAATATATTACGCAGTGTAAATTGTCTATGGTCCATGGTCCTGACATCAAGCAATACACAAAATTTACAAAGTTTTATTGCTTGAATACGAGGCTTTTTGGCTACTTTGTAGGTGTGTATTTTATATTTTTTTTTTTTGTAACGTGCGTTTTGTTTGTGTAGAACAAACAATTTTTCTTTATTTTCTTTCTTCAATACATTTGCTAGGGTCATGTTCTGCCGTAGACATCTAAATCCTTGGATGCATTTAGAGCCTCCGAATTTGCTGACTGACTAATTGTTTCCGAAGCTATAGTCTAAGTACAACAAAATTGATTGCAACGGAATGAGAAAATATGAAGGACTTTGAAATATATTATGTTCATAGTAACATGAATGATTATGTTGCATACTTATACTTATCTAATAATTATTATTTAAAAAAAAAACGGACAATATGAGTTGAACTCGCCTGGTTAAGGTTCCGTGCAATGAATATGTTATCTACTAGGTATGTTTTTTATCCCAATATAATATATTCCAAGAAAAAACTTAAGATTGTAGTTGAAAAACATGTTCGCCCATACATTCCTAATGCAAATGTAAGTTTGTACGCACAATATTGAGAGATTTACCATGTTATTTTAACACCATATACTTTCACATAATTATATAATTTCATATAATATAATTTCACACCACAGATCTTTAGGTATACCTGCAATCTATAAGTTTTTTTATTTATTTATTTAATGATATTATAATACAGAGGTGTCACATAATTCTAAACTCGCAAAACTTTTACGTTTGATGGCTAGAGGCCGAAGTGTAGAATAATTTTCTGAATAAAAAATACTGACAATTGTGCTACACTTCGGGCTCTGGCCATCAAACGCATCAGCTGTAACAGACGGACTGACAGACACACGAGTGATTCTATAATGGTTCCGTTTTTTCCTTTTGAGGTACGGAACCCTAAAAACATCGCACCTACAAAAAAGACACAAAGTCATCATAGAGTTCTTAACATAAACCCACTGATATTCCGTACCACATACAAAGGAGTCGCATTTAATAACCTTAACCCTATTATATCTTGCCCAACAAATGGTAGCCCTTCGCGTGCCACGAAAATGTTAAACACTCGATTTGAAATTCAAAAACGTCTAGGTATTGCTCGGCTTTAAGTTTAATGTGGTCCGCCATGAATATTCCGTGGTCACTGCGAGTTTGTGGTGGAATGAAAGTTAAGCAGTTTGTCAACTCCTCTGGTTTGGTTTCGAATGTGAAATTGTTTTTTTTTTCTTTTGGAGAATAAGTTTTGAAAAATAAAATGTTATTTATTCAAAATTATTTATTTTCGGACAATTAGATCCAAAGGTTAGTATATAAACACTTAGAAACTATTATTAGTACTTAAATACAATTACAAGAATGACACTAATCAATCATCATTGTATGTACATGTAATTCTTTATACAAATGCCCCTGTGCAGAGACACCCCGCCACGTCAAGATAACCAAACGGGAGATATCTCCCTAAACGAGAGATACCTCCCTAAAATATCACCAGACGAACGAAATGCCTCAACACAGATGCACGCACATCTTCAGCCGTAGTCTTATGCGACTCAACGTAAAATATAATAGTTTTGGTGTTAATTTTTTTCTTGTGATGGTCGAAATAAGTACCTATACCTGTTTGATTATGTAAATCATCATCTGCCTAGCCTTTTCCCAACTATGTTTGGGTCGGCCTTTAGTCTTACCCGATACACCTGAATACCAGTATTTTACATGGAGCGACTGCCTATCTGACCTCAACAACCCAGTTACTGGATAACACGATACTACCTTGGTAAGACTGGTTGTCAGACTTTCGAGCTTCTGACGACCCGTAATGACTGTCAAAGATCCACGAATGACTGCCAGGACCAACGGCTTAACGTGCTTTCCAAGGCATGGAGGGGTCTTGGTATGTAAAGATGGTCACCCATCCACGGACCAACCGCGGCAAGCGTAGCTTAACCTGATCGATTGACCCGTGCGGCTGTTATCACTTAGCCACAAGCCTCTCCTACTATTTAATTATGTAAATATATCTATAGAGGTATGAGGAACAGGGTGTAAAGTTCACTCATCCTCCATAGAAAAGGGAGGATCCTCCGACCAGACGGGTGTCGTGTCTGGTGGGCAACTGCCCGACGGTTGATGTCGGGATGTTGTATATATGCTAGTTGCGCGGTAAACTCTGCTTGCGCGATGCAGGATTTTGCGTGACGTCAGTGTGATGCGTAGTTTTGTATGTGGCGCTGTAGATGCCGCCACATCACTCCCCTCCGGAGACCGGAGGTCGATAGTGGGCTGAGTCGTGTATCTTGCGATGCTTGCCAGTGCCAGGTGGGGTTCCAGTGGGTCGGAACCGGTTGTCGCATAGTTCGCGGTGGGTCGGAACTGTCTGCGGTGATGCCCCAGTGTTTCGGGGTGGCGCTGCGTTATGCTCCAGTGAGTCGGATGTGGTACAGCGCCGGGTTGAGGGCTGACTGCTGGCGTCGACCAGGAGAGCGTTGAAGAGCTCTGCTTGTTTGACCGGCCGAAAGTGCAGTGTGCTGTGCCAAGGTTGCTGATGAGGCTTAGGGTGATGACCAGGTATGCGCGGTCGCTGCATGCTGGTGGTCAGGATACCCGTTGAAGCCGTGGGTGCTGGCTGGCTGTGTGACTCGCCGCTCGAGAGCTTGAGGAAGTGATAATGATGACGTCACGCTGATGTAGTTGCACGAAGGCTGCGCTGACGTTCATATTCGGGGTCACCAGTATAGAGGTATGAGGAACAGGGTGTAAAGTTCACTCATCCTCCATAGAAAAGGGAGGATCCTCCGACCAGACGGGTGTCGTGTCTGGTGGGCAACTGCCCGACGGTTGATGTCGGGATGTTGTATATATGCTAGTTGCGCGGTAAACTCTGCTTGCGCGATGCAGGATTTTGCGTGACGTCAGTGTGATGCGTAGTTTTGTATGTGGCGCTGTAGATGCCGCCACATATCTATTATTAAAAAAAAAAGTATACTATTCTCACATTAACTTCCTCGTTCAAAACCTCATGAAACCAGTAACACTAATTTCTCGTTCAATTCATATGAGATACGCTTTTTAATAATATCCTATCTCGATCACAACACTCATATCAATCGCTGGCTTATATATATTTGATATATCGAATTGAAATTGATTTCATACCGTACAAGTAACGAAATCATTTTCATGGTAAAATATACATGTGTAATATTTTTCCTCGAAAATGTATTGAAAATTACAATAAATACATTCGAGGAAAAATACTGGAACACATGTATTTTTTACCATGAAAATGATTTTGGTACTCGTACGGCATAAAATCAATTTGGTTTGTTACCGAAATCGGTGAAAATCCCTTTGATTTTTTAACCCTTAACGTCCATGACCCCAGTGTCGCTCTCAAGCGTCGGAAAACCGACGCCTGAGGGCGAAACGTTAAAACTGCCAATGCATTTCATTCGACAATTACTATTATATCACTGTATCCGTATACGTGTTTCTCTAAATAACTCCCATTTAAATAACGTTTAAAATCATTACCTCTCACTCGTTTTTCGACCCATTGTCTTTCATTTATGATTGGTCCATTTCCATTCTGAAAGTAGAACTAAAACAGTAACAGAGCCGATTACGTTCCCGTTAAAATACCGTCCAAGTCAATGGCCACAACATTCATTTCTGCAGTGTCGGCATTGTACTGCCGGCTTTGTTCACTCGCTTTGTCCTTATCAACGCTATCTGAGCACAATGGACAGAAAAATTGGCTCTCTATGGCTTCTAGAGCCAGTTATTAATATTTCATAATAGGCTCTTGTGCGAGATTGTTTATGTGGTGGCGTGGAGAAACTAATTATAGTTGACGGTGCTCGTTTTGAAGGTGAAGGAATTAATTTTCGATCGTAGTCGGTTTTTCAGGGAGGAATAGCATGTTCAAGTATGTTTCTTAAATAGCAAAATGCAATAATGTTTTCAGGCACGTGTTGTTTGTTTTTTTTTTTTTTATGGAACAGCAATCGTATTGATACACAGTAGTTTCTGCTCAAATCTGTATTCCTTACGAATCCGACTAAAATAAAAAATAAATCATTCATGCACTTACAAATCAACGTAATTTCACCAATATTGTCTTATATTAATCTTACATCATTATGAACATAATCATTACAAAATAAATGTAAAGACACTATCGAAAATCAGAACACATTTCCCTGAGCGCTGCAATAACAGACGATGTCACGCTGCCTGACCGAAACAGGGAAAGGGCGTGACTGTGCCTGAAACTTTTGTCCCGCACCAACGTGACCAAATAGACAGGTCAGAAGGCCAGCTCCAAACGACGAAAACACTCGCACACATACACGCGTACGTGCGCCGATCCTATGCAGGCTACACGTGTAACGATTTACGTACGCGAACTTGCACCATGCATTAGGTAACGTGGGTGCGATGAATTAATGCAAATATCAGAGCCATTTGTGGGCAAAACTGCATTACGCAGTGTACAAGTCTTATTTTAAATTTCAGCAAGTATATTATTACGTGTGTGGCCTGCATCAAACGAATGCCAGTCCCCAGTGCGCTTGCACTCGCTGTACGTAGATGCATGTATATGTGTGCATGCGTTAACGCTCGTTGTATGGAGCGGTGCTTCTGGTCTGTCTATTTTGTGCCTACGTGTTTCAGCCATCAAGTTGTTTATTAGTTACTATGAATTTTTCCAACAATATTACGCCTGGATTGAGTTGTGGTTTGTTTGTGAAAATGTTCATTTTTATTGGCTTATAAAACATGTTTTTTTGCGAATGGATTCGGTAGAGTGTTTTCATTGATTGATTACGTTCAGTCGTTCACGTAAGAGCTTTATTATACGTGAACCTAATACTGGCAGGGAACATCTTGGGTTCATGACTGCTTACGCAATAGTGTCGGAATGGCCGATCATTGACACATAAACAGCCTATAATGTTCCCACTGCTGGGACACAGACCTCCTCTCTGTGAGAGGGAGTGGGCCGTAATCCACCACGCGGGCCCAGTGCGGGTTGGTAGATGTCACATGTCTTAGATATTTTGGTTCTAGGACATGCTGTTTCCTCACCATGTTTTCCTTCACCGTTTTGAGAACAGTGGTGATGAAATAATTTACACAAAAGTAGAGCGCCTGTCTGGGTTCTCTACGACCTATGACCTACGACCTACAACTTGTAAGTCGCGGCCGTTACCACTGGGCCACCACTGCTCATTGACAGTTTTGGTAATCTCCTAATTGAAAGGCGTCATGATGATGTTCCGATGGCGTGCCACTGAGACTCCATTGGAAAAATTGTGCGTATTTGGTATTCTCGTATATAATGCCAAGTCATAATCTCCTTGGGCACTCCACGATTGCGGCGATAAGACCCCTCTTTGAGGAGTGGCTAGAGAAGCGCCACGGGGTACTCACCTTCCGCCTGACGCAAGTCCTCACCAGACACGGCAGCTTCGGGAGGTTCCTGTGTCGGATAAGGTGGTAGGAAACGCCCGGGTGTCACCACTGTGTGGATCGCCCGGAGGACACGGTGGAGCATACGGTGGAGGTCTGCCCGGCTTGGGCAGAGCACCGCCGTGTCTTCGTGGAGGCGATTGGCGGCAGAGATCTCTCGCGTCCGGCCCTGTTTCAGGCCATGGTACAGAGCAAGAGGGTATGGGCAGCCGTCACCTCCTTCTGCGAAGTAGTAATGCTCACGAAGGAGGAGGCGGGACGGTTGAGGGAAAGGCAAATTTCGCGCCCTCTCGCCCCTTGCCGCCGCAGGAGACGCCCTGAGCGTCGGAAATCCCGGGCGGATTTCCGGCCACCGTAGGCTCGGGCTTGCAGACGGTGAGCAATGGTTAGCTCACCGTCCGGTAAGGACCAGGCCCGAGTCGACGGCGCGTTGTATGCCACGCGCGCCTCAAAGAGATATCGTCAGCACAAACGTAGGGGTCCATTATTGCCGATGCCTGCCGGGGTCGCGGGAAGGTACTAAAGGGTCACCGAGGCCCCTGGCAACACAGGCAATACGAAGGAATACGGGTGGATTTTAGTCAATAAGAGACACACCCTCCCGCTCCGAGAAGTTATTTGATGATAAGCCATCCAAAAAAAAAAAAGTGGTCATTAGTTTTTCTATTATGAACTTTTAGCACAATGCGCAATTATGGTAATGGCCTTGTCATGATTTTTGTATATTGGGTTATTTTTGTATAAATAACCTTTAATAGTTTCAGTTGCAAAATATTTCTGATTTAAATTTTCGAAGGCTACAGGCGCTACAGCGCGGTAATGAACGGATAAACAAACAACAATCATTGGCCAAAAACCTGGTTCAAATCAACGCAAGCCCAAACAAAGTACCTATACACGTAAAGACAATAGTTATAATATCTGCTGCAATTTTATTAATATTACGCTCAAACACATACTGACATTACATGAATATTTTTACAGATATTCATATAAATGAAACCGAAATATTTAGCAAAAACATTCATACCATAACACAGAACGAAAACATTCAACGATATACGAGTGAGAATTACAATATAAAAATATCTTAAATACTCGCTATAAAATTACTGGAGCACCTATATTAAAATGTCTGAAATCAAATAACGAGAAAAGGACGCAAAAGGAAAATTTTTGAGCAGAACAAAGAACATTAAATTAATTTCGTTTCCCTCTCTCTTTGGCTAAACACTTGCTTGAAAACCATCTATACACATAGACACGAAATTTTACGTTTGAACGCACAACTAAGCTAACATTATAGAGGTGGGGCTAACGAGATATTAGGTAATGTCCGGATTATGGAATGGTATAATGGTTAGTATAAAAAACGTAGAGACCTTATTTATGAATGGGTCATCGAATCCCTTCCTGTTTTTGTGATGGGGATTTGGATGTAAGTAATAGCTTTATGCTGTCAATTCAGAAAGAGCAAAATCTTGATTCTCGCCCGCGTGGATGTCGGGAAATATACCACGAGAACGTACTTCCGGGATTTAAAGTACCCTATGTATAAATCCAGGTAAACAATGTATTCATTACGTAGTACATTGTTTTCATATATTTCTATTGGTTAATGTGGCGCATGCCAATAAAGCTCCCAGTCGGTATGATTTTTTCCGACATCTTCAACAATCATCGTCATATTTCAGCTAATTCAAGCAAAACCATAATGAATTATACACGTAAACCTTTCTCTTGAATCACTCCGTCCATTGGTGACCAAACCGTATGAGAATCCAAGACAGAAGACAGACGCGATGTGAGGACTTTGTTTTATAATAAGTAATGAAGTGATGCTATCTCTAGTCGAGTTTTGCTAGCTACTATACATACCTTTGGATTTTGGTGTTTGGATCTGTGATCAAAATAAACCTACCTACATACACGACCAAAAACTATTAACTCACAATCATGCAGTTATTTACGTTTCCACACTACGCTTGGTAGGCACCAAACTAGGAATTTAATTATAGGTCGCCACACAAAAACTATCATAAAAACAAAAACCTGTTTACAATAACAATATAATGGAAAAGTGTAACAAACTGTTGCAAGTTAGTGTTTGATTTTATTCAAACTAAAACAGAGAATGGAACATTTTCCAGCGAAAGCGTGCAACTTTCCAGAACTAGGTGCTTTTTTTCCATTATGTGTTTCCAGTAGAGGTGGATTAGAATTGGTTTGTGGATTTATAAGGTTCGGAAAAATACGAGTAATCGTGAACACGTTCGTTTCGGATAGTGTATTTGGAAGTGGATAGATAGATAGAATCTTATTATTATGTACACCATAAAAATATAGATATAAATGTAGAAATTTTAAATAGCGTGACACAATAGGCGGTCTTATCGTTAATAGCGATCATTTACAGACAACCTTTGAATGGATTAAAGGGAGAAGGAGAGACAATACTGCAGGTAGTCACTGGTGTTCTATTTATCAACTCAGCCTATAATAGTCCACTGCTGGACATAGGCCTCTCCCAGGCTGCGCCACAACACCCTGTCCTCCGCCTTCCGCATCCAGTCGATCTCAGCCACCTTTTTAAGGTCGTCGGTCCATCTAGCTGGGGGGCGTCCCACCCTACGCTTGTCGATACGTTCGTATTCTATTTACATATAAAATAAATACATAAAGAGAAGCAAAGTGATTAGTTTCTAAGAAATTTTAGAATTGTGTTTCCATTTATCTATCTTTTAGCGACTTTTTGGGGATTTGAATAACCCCCTCAGGTTGTATGCCCCATATTCAGCTGTATCTAATTACTGGTTGACATCGTTTATTTACATAATCGAATTACAAGATGGTTATTAACATTAACTAAATTAATTTAAAACTAAGTTAAACCTAAAAAAGGCCCTCGAGGCATTGTACCGAGGATTCTGGCGGCATTTCCTCGCTGAATTGCTATGCTGATGCGTTGCGCGAAAAAGCCGCCAGCTTTTCGTTCATCAGTTACATCAACTAGACGTTTCCCGATTTCCGCAAATAACTTATGCATAATAATAATAATTACTGGTATTATAATGATGACATATTTATTGATTTACATAATATTAATAAAACAAATAAACATTACGCAAAAATCCACAACTTTCTTTGACAAATCCTTTACTGTCCAGGCCACTCGTTTGTATTCGGCCGATCGTTGCCTGTGTTTAAAAGACTCGTGAAGGAACATTACATGTCGTTGTGATTTTGTTCTCGTTATTAGCTGTAATAATCTAGAGTCTTCATTTATTATCGTTGCTTATATAGTTAATATGTATCTATTATATAGTAAATATCTGTGTATCTATGAAATTATATTGTACTTAAATACTTTTTCTTTGCACCCATTTTATATCCACAAAATTGCCTGTCCATTCCAAGGTTGCCTGGAAGAGATCGCAGTAAGCGATAAGGCCGCCCATTGTATACTTTGTAGTGTATATATTTTTTTCTTTTTGTAGTGTGTAATCTAATGTACAATAAAGTATATATACATAAATGAATAAACAATATGCGTACGTAACGACGAGTATAAATATGTAATGTGTTCATTATATTGAACGGCAATTATATTAATTAATTTATGAATCAAATGTTGTTTGACAGATCTTAATATGTAACTAATTGCTTAATGAAACACACGAGTTACTAATAAGTTTATAATGTCGGTAGTAATTGGAAATTAAATGTATCTATTTAGATTACATTCAATTTCAATCTATTTTTAGTTAAAAATCAGCGTCAGGCACTAGTTATCTCCTGCCGGGGTCGCGGGAAGGTACTAATGGGTCACCGAGGCCCCCGCAACACAGGCAACGGAAGGAATACGGGTGGGTTTTAGTCAGTAAGAGTCTGACACACCCTCCCGCTCCACCCAGAGCGGGAGAAGCTATTTGATGATTTCCCATTCACAATAAAAAAGGCACTAGTTATCTGGCATTTTTGCTGAACTAGGCCTTTTTGGCGCAGCCATGATGCACACTTTGTTGCTAATTTATTTTTATGTCTCCTGGCTATGGCTTTATATTATATGGTGTGCCTTTTAGTCTGTGCTGGATAAATGTATGTTCTTTTTTAAAATTGTTTGCTAAAAAACTGGCAAAGTACATGTCAGACCACAATGAAGAGTTCCGTAGTTGGGATGAATTTATACCAAGAACAAACTTAGCTTTGTAGTGAAAAGCATAATCTCCCATTCATTTCAACTGCAAATATAAGTTTGTACGCATAATATTGAGTGATTTACCACGTTATTTAATACCATATACTTCTTATAGGTTTTCCTGTAATAATTTATAAGTATTTCTATACTTATGAATTACAGTAAAACATATTCTCTGTATTTTTGTCAAAACTTTAGGCTCAGCAGTTTTGGAGATAAGGGGGGAATGCTCAAATTTATCTATTTTCATTAATAACTATAAAATGTATTTTCATTTGATATGTTACCTAGTACAGTTTGCACTTTATTTATTTGTTAATTTGTTCCCCAAAAGTGAACCCCATATTCAAAATTCATTTGGTTACACGTTACTCTTTGGGTCACCGAAATTGTACCAAATTTCAACTTAATCGGTCAAATAGATTCGGAGCAAATCGGCTGTGACAGACGGACAGACAGACACACTAGTGATGCTATAAGGGTTCCGTTTTTTCCTTCTGAGGTATGGAATCCTAAAAGGCTTCATATCCGACTAAATAAATAACTCAGTCATAGAGAACTCATAAAGAACTCATTTATGAGAAAAACTAATTAAGAGAATATTATGAAATTTCTCGTATGTACCATCATCATTTCAGCCGAAAGACGTCCACAAATAGGCCTCCCCCAAGCACCGCCACTTCGACTGGTTTTGTGCTTCTCGCACCCCGCAGATTCCTGCGGTCTGCACAAGGTCATCGGTCCGCTTTGTGGGATGCCTTCCAACGCTACGTCTTTCGGCCCTATCGGCAATTATTTATATGTAATAAAAAGTATCCCAGTTGTACCTAATAAGAATAGTGTCAATATCTATCAATAATAATAGCAACTCTTCAGAAAATAACCCTTCTTTGATGTGCTAAAATGGCTAAAATTCAAATTAAAAGTATTTTATTTCACATAAACCTACATGGGCACTTAAGCAAAGCTGGGTGCAACGTTCCAATTGGTCGTTTCCTATGGAGAAGAAAAACACGGTTACTCTTTTAAAAATAAGTGGTTCGCACGATGTTTTTTTATTGCACTGTTAATAGATACAGTGTAAAACACTTGACACTGACGCTTTTCTCAGGGCACACAACATTAATGAAATAATGACTCATATTTCAGTTTTTTTATTTCCTTCTTCGAAGTGGTACAATTTAAGTAACCAAACATTCGAATGCTATGGGTAATTTTATCGACCTCTATCCCGGAAGGTGCCTTGCCTTTGAATTATTGAGCGAAGGACATTGATCGGTATCAAGTCTTTGTAGGAGTGTTATTTAAACATACGTTTTACACGAACAAGGTCAAAACGTTAATTGGTTTTGGAATGTCATGATAAATTAATAGACTTTAGCATTGATGTACATCGATGGACTTTAGCCGTAAGTTGACAAATATAGAAAATTCCACACGTTGCTTCGTTGTTCCAGTGGTCGCAAATGCTACTGCTGAGAATAAGGCCCTTTTTTTTTTTGGTTGGGAAATTATCAAATAAGTTCTCCCGCTCCGGGCAGAGCCGGAGGGTGTATCAGACTCTTACTGACTAAAATCCACCCGTGTCCCTTCCGTTGCCTGTGTTGCCAGGAGCCTCGGTAACCCTTTTGTACCTTCCCGCGAGAGAATAACGCCCTGGGATCGATTCCCAGATCGAGCAAAATGTTACAGGTTTTTTTCATCAGAAATTTCTTAGTAGGAGTCTGGATTTGTGCCCGGTTCAAGGCAATATTCTCGCCCCTACTACATGGGACTTAAACATAACTGGCGAAATGTGGGTGTACTTTAAGTACACCTCTGCCTAACCCTATGGAGATTACAGGGGTGATGTTATGTGTTTACAACCACATGAGAACAAGTTGTGATACTTGTTTTCAACAAATCTTTCAAAAGACTTGTCAAAAACACTAATATTGTCTCTTATACAATATGTTTTGTTAACCATTTCGTTTACATTTTCGATATAGTTGACAGGTTTGCTAAAAGTTTTTATCTACAACTAGTATTCACAACTTGTTTGAAAAGTAAACAATAAACGAAAGTGTAGACTCGACATGTGGAGTACAAAATTTTATACCTTTGTGTAAATGTGGAGTTAGCATGTTACAGTATTCCCAAATTAATAATGCGCATGCAGATCTTCGCTAATTGTCGTATTCCCGGAAACACCCGAATCATTGAATCGTAAGAGTAAGTAATTCTATTAATTTATGCATGATCAAAATGCACTTAACCACTCTATACACATATCGTCTTCCAACGCTCGGGGAATACGACCGTTGCCGAACAGTGACGAAGATTTCCATGCGCATTATCACTTTGGGAGACCTGCACTTGCTTACGCACACGCGTTTCAGAAACAGTTAAAACCTATGTCAGTATCATATTTCCAAAGGTATCTTAGACACCAATAACGTCGGGAATCCCGGGCGGATTTCCGGCCACCGTAGGCGCGGGCTTGCGGACGGTGCGCAATGGGTAGCTCACCGTCCGGTAAGGACCAGGCCCGGGTCGACGGCGCGTTGTATTCCACGCGCGCCTCAAAGAGATGTCGTAAGCACAAGGGTAGGGGTCCACTAGGGCCGATGCCTGCCGGGGTCGCGGGAAGGTACTTATGGGTCACCGAGGCCCCCGCAACACAGGCAACAGGAAGGAATACGGGTGGGTTTTAGTCAGTAAGAGTCTGACACACCCTCCCGCTCCGCCCAGAGCGGAAGAAGTTATTTGATGATTTCCCACCCTCAAAAAAAAAAAGACACCAATAAGAAGATCAAATTAAACATTTTATAAACCAACAATAAATTAGTTATTATGAACTTATAAAGCGCCTATGCCTACATTCTCTAGAGAATCGAAGCCTTAAATGATCTTCTTCGTTTAAAGAACTGCTTGTTATTGAATCAATCAATCTGTCTAGCTTTTTCCCTACTGTATCGGGGTCAGCTTCCAGTCTAACTGGATGTAGCTGATAGTATTTTACATGATCATTACTGCCTGTGTGTGACCTCTACAATCCACCGTTTAATACGTAATACGTATAATGTATATAATCAAAACGTATCTCAAAACGGTGAACGAAAATATCGTGAGGAACCTGGCTTGACCTAGAACCAAAAATTCGAAGACATGATATCTACCAGCTCACTGGGCCCCCGTGGTGGATTACGGCCCACTCCTTCTCACAGAGAAGAGGCCTGTGTCCCAGCAGTGGGAACATTATAGGCTGATTATGTACGTTTATAATAAGGTACTGGGTCACACGATACCCCATGATAAGACTGTTTGTCAGACTTTCGGGCTTCTGACTATCCGTAAGAACCGTCAAAGATCTACGAATGACAGTCGGGACCAACGGCTTAACCTGCTTTTCGAGGGACGGATCCTTATGTTAACCACTTATCTACGAATCAGCCTTGGCAAGCATAATTTAACCTTCGATCGACCCGCGCGGCTGTTATTATTGAGTCACAAGGCTTTTGCCCTGCTTGTTATTAACAGCTGTCCCAAAATGTACGCAAATTTGAATTCAACAGAAAACACCGTTTTTTTTACTATAATTTCTTTATTGAATCATAAAGTATATAGTCTAGGGTTATGTATGGAATAGCACATAAGGCCTCCACGACTACGACTGTTAAACAATTCGATTACTGCATGAGACGTTTCCTGGATCTGTACTCTCTCGTTTTGGTGATCAGAGCTGGCTTCCTAGATCATGTGATTTAACACTGGAATTCTTTTTATGGCGTTATTTTGAAGTCAAAGACCTATGCCAAGAAGCCCATAAGCACCCGTGCATTGAATGAGGTGATTCAATGATGCATCAACGAAATTCAGCAAAATTTATGCAAAAGAATAATGGAAAAATCCGACTAAAGAGTGCTTATGTGCTAGCTAAGCCGTGGCCATTTGCTATTCCATACATAACCTTAGCCTTTGTACTTTATGATTAAATATCGTAATTATAAATAAAAGAAAAAAAACTGTGTTTTCTAATTAATTCAAATCTTGCGTAAAGTTTGGGACACCCAGTAGAATGATTAATTGTTTTTCTAAAACATTTACGCTCAGAAATAATTCACCAAATTAATTTGGTAAATTATTTCTGAGCGTAAATGCGAAACCAATCAAAAACCTACCAACACCTGTCTCGACATTTGAAATTAGACACTACAATTTTAAATTCCGTTTAATTACCACTAAATTCGCTGACACTGTACCTCATAAAATATTCCACGGTGGTATTGCAGAATTCAAATGCAGGTTCCACCGTAAATGCGACGGTATTAAACATGCTTTGGTCTGATGAAGCTGAAAATATTTTAACATTAATTAGAGTATTAACTGCGAAGTGGTGACAACTATCCAGATTGTTTTACTAAGGTTTTTATTGGTTAAAAAACTGGAGACCAATTTCGGTATTTGGTATTTTCTACTACATTCTATCAGCTACTCCATACATTTATGTACGTATAACTCGACAAAATGTAGGGAACAGCAGCTTTTGGTCTTGGTGTAGTGTAGACCTTTAAATTGTGACATGCCTTGACATCAAGCAATGGACAACATTATCAAACTTTTAATGTTTTGAATATAAGGCTTTAGGCTCCTTTGTATTAGTGTGTGTATTTTGTAATTTTTATTGTAATATGTGTCTTGTTTGTGCCAAATGAACAATGTTTCTTTGTTTTTATTTTTTTTTTTTTGCCCGATTTCAGGGTTGGTCCGTCGAGAAAGTTGTTCATAATGATGAAGAATGAGTTCAATGACTTATTTTGATTATACCTTGTAAACCTATCTAATAAAATGGCAATCAAGCAAGCAATGGTAGCAAGATTGGCGTGGTTTTCTCCCGCATAATTGCATAGAAATCAATACCTGAAGCACTACAAGAACTCGGGAGCCAAAACAGTGCCCTGAAAATGTTATTATATTTTACTCTGCATACACTACAGGCATTGCACGCAGGAAGGATTGCTGGGTGGTGAGCAAGAAAAGGGATAACACAACCCAGTTAATTCGTTCGATTATTACACAATTTTTGCCAGTATTATCGACTGTTTTATCGGCATATCTAAATATTTTTAAGACTTTTGTACCTCATTAGATAGCTCATTACATGAAGATGTCTCGTACGCTTAATGCTTTGGTAAAATAGAGATAATTACATGTACGAGGATGCTTTTTTAAAATGGTTAGAAACGTCGTCCTTTAACTTTAAACTGTTTTATGTTTTAGAAAATTTGGTTACATGGAAAGGTTTGTTAAAACAATAGGTACACAGTGGAATAGCATTGAAGGCCATTCAATTTGAGAGTTTAGAGAAAAGTGATATTTAGTGACGAATTTTGAGAAACTTTAAAAAATACATAAAAATGAAATTTTGTCGCTTTCCACGAATTTTCGCCTAGGCTTTATGAAGTGCTTATGTGTTGCAAATGGGTCACACTATCACGTCCTGGAAAGAATACGTTAAATAACAAGTCGCATTATAGATGCCAAAAGAACACACGGACACGTAAGCGAAGCCGCAGGCACATCTAATAATAAAAAATTAAAAAATTACAGATTGATATTCAGTTCAAAATTGAACTTGTTTTTAATTTTTAATTTTAATTTTTGTAATTCATTTTTTGACAAGGCAGCCATGTTTTTTAATTTTTTAAATAATTTTTATTTTATTTTATACATTTTAGTGATAAATCGATAATATTGAATAGTACCTACTGTTATATTTATTTAATTTATTTTGTTATGTTATTAGTGAACGAATACATACTGAATACTACTGTTATACAGGGTGATTGGAAGATGGGTGCAAAGCTTTAAGGTGAAGATAGTATAGATAATTTAGAACCATTTAAGCCATGGTTGTCTTAGACGAAGTCTTACCAATTTTTTTTAACCAAATTTTTAAGTTTTTTTTCGGAAATTCTCAAAATTTAATGTAAACTGCATAATTATGGCCAAATTGAATGATAAATGAATTAATTTTTTATTTATTTAATTAAAGTAATGTATAAGCAACCAAGCAAAACATGTTTTAGGCTTCTGTGTCATTAGACATTTTTTTTACAGATATTTAAAGCTCAGAAAAAATAAAAAAATTGTACAATACGTCTTTTAAACCTTATTTAAAAAAAAAACGGAGGGTGCTTTTTTTGTTCAAACCTTTTTGAAGACATGCTTGATATTCGCTCTTTCTTTTGAGGTATCATTTATGCGGATATCTTACAAATTATTGAAATTAGGACCTACAAACCAATTCGAGGGAGAAATTTTAAATTTTAGGCAGTCTAACAAAACACAAAATTTTTGCTTAAAAGAATACTTTATGTGCTCGAAATGATAACATTGTTCAATTGTAAGAATTTTTGGCACATGCAGGAACCAATTGAGGGGAACCCATTGAGGGGATTCTCTAAACAATGGCCACCGAGCGCGGTGCGACGGCATTTCCAGGTAGAACGCCCAATGAATAGCAAAAAGCGATAAGAGTTGGTTTTTACAGCAAAATGGTCTTAGTTACTGAGGCAACAAAGTCGTTTTCTTTAGTCAGGGTCAGTCGGTCTGTGATGAAGCCGTTACATCTTTTACTTATTAATCAAACTACTGCCCTTGTGAGTGGACGTTGTCGTGTTGATTCACAATTTACCGTGTTCAGTTGTAGCCCTTTGCGTTCCTGCACGTGTTGTTTGCGTTAGTTTTGAACTTTTTTGTTTCACCGTGTCCAGTCGTAGCCTCGCGCTCCTGCACGTGTTGATTTTTAACTTAATTGTGTTGAGTTGACATTTAGTGCGCTCCTACGCCGTTTTTCTTAATTGTTAAGTGACTATGGCTACTTTTTCCAATCAAGAATATGCGGATATCGTATTTATGTACGGTAGAGCAGACGGCAATGGATCTTTGGCGCGACGGATGTATTAAGAGCGCTATCCGAATCGCAGGATACCGAATGTCCGAGTGTTTTACAACACGTTTCGTCGTCTTGCCCAAGATGGGTTTCACCGCGTGGAACCTGGAGTCAACCCGGGCAGACACGAAACTGCCGTCGACGAAGACATTTTAGCAGCATTTCAAGCGGATCCTACTACCAGTACTAGAGCAGTAGCTCGAAATTTAAACATTTCTCAATGGAAGGTGTGGCATACAATGCACCAAAATGATAAGTATCCGTTCCATGGCAGGAGTGTGCAAGGTCTAGCAGAGCAAGATCCTCAAAGAAGAATTCAGTTCTGCCGTTTCCTCCTCAACAGAGACATCGAAGATGCGTGGTTTCTGAAATCAATCTTGTGGACGGATGAAAGTAAATTTTCAAGGGAAGGTATTACAAACTTTCACAACATCCATGAATGGGCCGACGCAGACAACAATCCACATTTTAAGAAGCAGGTGTCATTTCAGATGAAATTCTCTGTGAATGTATGGGCTGGAATAATTGGCAGAACATTGATTGGGCCCCACTTTTTGCCTGATCCATTGAATGGCGAAAATTATTTGCAATTTCTGCAAATTGATTTACCACTGCTGGTAGAGGAATCAGGTGTCCCGATCTTCGAAAGAGACCAAACAGTCATCTTTCAGCAAGACGGCTGTCCAGCGCATTGGACTTTAAATGTAAGGGAACACCTCAACAATTGCTTTCCTGATAGCTGGATCGGCAGGGATGAACCCATCCCTTGGCCCGCTCGCTCCCCAGATCTGACCCCGTTGGACTTTTTCGTGTGGGGCCGGGCCAAGGAACTGGTGTATGACAACATAGAAATAAACACTAGAGAAGAATTGATACAAAGAATAAATTCAGCGTTTGAGACAACGAAGCAGGAGATGATGTTGAAAATAACGACTACAGAAGTTAGAAGACGGGGCCGTGCTTGTATTAGGAATCACGGCCGTCATTTTGAACATGAAAAATAAATAATTTTAATTCAAATGTTGTTTTAATTAGTCTGCCTAAAATAAAAAAAATCTCCCTCAAATTGGTTTGTAGGCCCTAATTTCAATAATATGTAAGATATCCGCATAAATGATACCTCACAAGAAAGAGCGATTATCAAGCATGTCTTCAAAAAGGTTTGAACAAAAAAAGCACCCTCCGTTTTTTTTTAATAAGGTTTAAAAGACGTATTGTACAATTTTTTTATTTTTTCTGAGCTTTAAATGTCTGTAAAAAAAAATGTCTAATGACACAAAAGCCTAAAACATGTTTTGCTTGATTGCTTACACATTACTTTAATTAAATAAATAAAAAATGAATTCATTTATCATTCAATTTGGCCATAATTATGCAGTTTACATTAAATTTTGAGAATTTCCGAAAAAAAACTTAAAAATTTGGTTAAAAACATTTGGTAAGACTTCGTCTAAGACAACCATGGCCTAAATGGTTCTAAATTGTCTGTACTATCTTCGCCTTAAAGCTTTGCACCCATCTTCCAATCACCCTGTATATTTTTTTTTATACTGAGCAAATTCTAGACGATGATAGTATAAGTAGTAACATTTTTATAAAAAAATAAAGCTTCTTTTTCATGAATCATGGCTTCCCCAATATATTGTTTTAACTTTCACCAACCTATGTCACCCAGAATAACGCAACGATTCTAGCAATACCACATACTCGTATATACATTGATCAATATCGGATAAGCCGTTTAGAAGTTATGGTGGAATAAAGAAACTCACAAACATACATGAACCCTGAAAACATAACACTCCTTTTTCTGGGCAGTCGTGTAATAAAGGATACACTAAGTCATCAACTAAATACTTTGAGCAGATACACTGCTCAAAGTATTCAGAAGAAAGCTAATTCCGGCTATATACAGATTCACAGCCAACACTTCCACTTCTGCCGCTTTTACCCAACACCCCTGCTTAGCAACAGCTATTTACTAATTACCGTATCTAAGCACGTTTGTACTAAACCAGAATATTCTACTTCCACCTAAAAGCAGTACACCGTAACCAAACTTCGCCTAATTTAATTAAAAAATAATGACACCTTTTGTCGGCGAAATTAAAGGGCGATGTCGAAATAATTTCTACGTTTCAATGCTACGCTACGCTCAGACATACTCGGTTAGGCCAATGCTCAGTTTCAATTCCAATTTTGTCGAGTAACAGCCCTTAAAACGTGTTGGTGGTTTACCTGTGTCGGGTTAAATCTTTGAGGTTTCTTTGCCAAGTAAGAAGGGTAATTAGTTGCGTATTCCTGAATTTTCGCGCTTGTTTTGTTTTGTGTTATACAGTTGAGTTGAGTTGAGTGTTATATTGTTAGACCTAGTTCTGCTGCGGTTTTTGAAGGGTTAAATGTGTGAGTTATGAGATCTTAAAAGCTGATTAAACTATGTTGTCTTTAACATACATTTTGAGAATAGTAGAGCTACAATTTGAAGTGGAGTAGGTATTACCTAATCTAAAACATCGAATACCTATTCACTATTTTTATTTTTTTTGGGTGGGAAATTATCAAATAACTTCTCCCGGTCTGGGCGGAGCGGGAGGGTGGGTCAGACTCTTACTGAAACCCACCCGTGTTCCTTCCGATGCCTGTGTTGCCAGGGGCTTCGGTATCCTTTCCGGACTTTCCCACGACTCCGGCAGGCATCGGCCCTAGTGGACCCCTACACATGTGCTGAAGACATCTCTTTGAGGCACGCGTGGATTCAGGCCATGGTACGGAGCGAGAGGGCATGGGCAGCCGTCACCTCCTTCTGCGAAGCAGTAATGCTCGCAAAGGAGGAGGCGGGACGGTTGAGGGAAAGGCAAGTTTCGCGCCCTCTCGCCCCTAGCCGCCGCAGGAGACAACCTGGGCATCGGGAATCCCAGGCGGATTTCCGGCCACCGTAGGCGCGAGCTTGCGGACGGTGAGCAATGGGTAGCTCACCGTCCGGTAAAGACCAGGCCCGGGTCGACGGCGCGTTGTATTCCACACGTGCCTCAAAGAGATGTCGTCAGCACAAGTGTAGGGGTCCACTAGGGCCGATGCCTGCTGGGGTCGCGGGAAGGTACTAAAGGGTCACCGAGGCCCCTGGCAACACAGGTAACGGGAAGGAATACGGGTGGGTTTTAGTTAGTAAGAGTCTGTCACACCCTTCCGCTCCGCCCAAAACGGGAGAAGTTATTTGATAATTTGAGTGATGCAAAGAAAAATTATATGTGAAAAGAATTATATGTAAAGAGAATTATATGTGAAGACGATGCACCTAGAATAAAATTACTATACCACAGTAGGTAAAAAGAAGTAAAAATTAAGCAATGACAGATAAATAAATTCTGTGAAGGATACATGCTGTTCACTTATTTACAAACTTTGTAATAGTATTTATACGTTTTCCTAAAAAAAAAGAAAAGTAATAGGTCAGTGTGTGAGATAAGGTAGGTAATCATAGAATATAAAATCAATTTAAAATAATTGCAATCAATGTAAAATAATTTAACGTTAGTGCGGTTAGTTATGATAAATTATTTTATTTCTGTAAGTAGGTTTGTACAAACACTTTTACACGTCAATCATATTTTTTTAAAACTAGTTGAGGTCGGCGATTCCTATCTGAGAAGAAAGGTGGAAACAAACTCAGAGGTCACAATCTCTTTTAAAGTCCAGACATAATCTAGGTCAGATCATGTGAAGACCATGTCGATTAGTGTCTGAAATGGTCTTTTGATGAAAGAACCACACAGATTGAGTGGACCTGTCCAGTCAGTGCACGCATTTGTCGTGCAGCTCAACTCAAAACTTAAGGAACTCAACGATTCAACGAACAATACCGAAGAAAGGACATTTGGCTTGGCCGCAAAAAATACTCAAACTGCCAGACCATGTTAAAAACTAACTGAGAATAAAACAAAATTAAACAATGACCAGTTGAACTGTCACTAACGAGACACAATAGATTCTTTTATTGTTATTGAACTGAATCAGCTTCCGCGACAGTTAAGGTATTTTATAAATCTAATTTAATATTTTTAAGTATCCCATTATGAAGTGAAATAATTCCTACAAAACCACTCACATTGTCATTTTGTCAACGTATCAAAGACGCGTTTGAAAATGTTAGTAATATCGAGCACTGTGGAACATCAGCTAATATTGTCACCCCTAACGTTTAATGAAGAAGCTGGCTGTGCACACAAAAGGCACAAATGAAACGCCTGCGGGGCCCGATGTTTTTTACGCTCATTTTTAACAAGTCTTCCTTTGTCCGTATACTAAGCTTGTTTTGTTACGTTTGATTGAGATTTACCTTTGTGTGCTGCTTATTTGTCGTACAGCCTTTGAGTTGTAGTTATCGAGGGGATTATTTGCTGTTACAGCTGTGTTGGGGGTGCGGGATTCACTTGGAATACTGAGACTTTCAGATTCAATTTAGAAATCTAAGACTATCATGTTTAGAACTTCAAATCAAATCAAATCAAATTAAAATATTTTTATTTCACATAAACCTACATGGGCACTTATGAAACGTCAGAAAATACACAACATACCTTATGTAAATACCTTGGCAAACGTGCCGTGGCAGTTTTCACAGTATTATTGATGTGTATCATAAAGATTCAAACTTAAGTGGCAGTGGGCAGGGCACATTGCTCGCAGAACAGATGGCCGAAAGGTTCTGGAGTGGCGACCGCATACCAGAAGGCGTAGCGTTGAAGGCCTCCTACAAGGTGGACCGATGATCTTGTGAAGGCCGCAGGAATCCGCTGGATGCGGGAAGCACAAAACCGGTCGAAGTGGCGGTGCTTGGGGGAGGCCTATGTCCAGCAGTGGACGTCTTTCGGCTGAAATGATGATGATGATGATCATAAAGATGTTACAGATGTGATGTTAAAGATGGGACGGAAGTGTGTAACAGGATGCATGGAATAAGTAAGTACTTTTTTAATAGCATGGAATTAGTAAGTGCTTTATAATAGCATGAAATTAGTTTACTCATGGAATTAGTAAGACTGACAACCAGTCTTACCAAGAGGTATCGTTTTATCCAGTAACTGGGTTATGGAGGTCAGATAGGTAGTTGCTCCATGTAAAATACTGGTAAACTTGCTTACTAATAACATTTCAACAAACGATTGATAAATGTCCATTGACGGTGTACATAAATAAAGTTCTTTACCTTCCGCGCTAGTTAAAACTGTTACGGCAGGGTAAGATTCTCGTTCGATTCGATGATTAATTTTCACCCGATTCGTAATGAACATACAACACCATTCTGCTAAAAGTTTTTTTTCCTACAATGAGAAATAGACGTTGTTGGGAATCGCACCCAACAGACACGCAGACGGCACGTGTAGGCGACGTGACCGACCTGCGCAGCGAGCGAGCGGTGGTGTGGCGCGGGGAGCCTGCCCGGCCGGCGACACTCGCTTCCTCGGAGCCCACCGCGACGGACGATACTCACAAAACGATTGTTAGACTCATATATATGTTTTGTCCGGGCAGTTATAATTGTACATTTAATCGGCAATATACCGAGCCTTTTTATACAGTCCACAAGTATTTTATTTACCCCAACGAGCAAGTCGAACATTGCTCGACGTACGTTTACGTATAGGTACGTATGTTAACAAGTAGGGAAAAGGCTAGGCAGATGATGATGATGACGATGGAATTAGTAAGTTCTGTAAGTTGAGGGGATGAATTTCGACCAGTGAATATATTTAGTCCGTGATTGATGTCTTCAAATAGTCTTTATAAAACAATAGAATACCTACTTTTTTATTTTTTTTTGGGTGGGAAATCATATAACTCTTCCCACTCTGGGCGGTGCGGGAGGGTGTGTCAGACTCTTACTGACTAAAACCCACCCGTATTCCTTCCGTTACCCGTGTTGCTAGGGGCCTCGATAACCTTTTTGGACTGCCACGCGACCCCGGCAGGCATCGGCCCTAGTGGACCCCTAGAGGCGCGCGTGGAATACAACGCGCCGTCAAATCGGGCCTGGTCCTTACCGGACGGTGAGCTACCCATTGCTCACCGTCCGCAAGCCCGCGCCTTCGGTGGCCGGAAATCCACCCGGGATTCCCGACGCCCAGGGCGTCTCCTGCGGCGGCTAGGGGCGAGATGGCGCGAAATTTGCCTTTCCTTCAACCGTCCCGCCTCCTCCTTCGCGGGCATTACTGCTTCACAGAAGAAGGTGACGGCTGCCTATGCCCTCTCGCGCCGTACCATGGCCTGAACCAGGGCCGGACGCGAGAAATCTCTGCCACCGATCGCCTCCACGAGGACACGGCGGTGCTCTGCCTAAGCCGGGCAGACCTCCACCGTATGCTCCACCGTGTCCTCCGGGCGATCCACACAGTGGTGACACCCGGGCGTTTCCTGCCGCCTTATCCGACACAGGAACCTCCCAAAGCTGCCGTGTCCGGTGAGGACCTGCGTCAGGCGGAAGGTGAGGACGCCGTGGCGCCTCTCTAGCTACTCCTCAAAGAGGGGGCTTATCGCCGCAATTGTGGCGTGCCCAGCACTGGGTTGCGACAACCGTACTCTTCATGTCGCCATGAGATCCTGCCGGAGCTCCGTCCGCTGTGCTGCGATTTCTCGCGGCAGCGGAGTTACGCTTCGGCGTTTCGCCTCCTCGCGCCACTCCCATACGTGCGCGAGGGCTTTTGCTTCCAGATCCCATAGCGGCAATCTGGCAAGGAGAATACCTACTTGGAACGCAATTTTAATTTATGAACTGTAAAATGTGGTGGTAAAAATAAATTCCCTTTGCGTTATAAAGGGTGAAACCATCGAGCCAGTTTTTTAAAAGACAACCTTTTAAAAATTGTAATACAGTTCTTTTTAACAAAACTGACAACTTAGTCCGGTAGGTACTTAAGTTGTCAGTTTTGTGTTAAGCACTTTACCTAAGTCGGAATAAAGTTAGAAATACTAAAACTGGGTCAAATGTTTAGGCTTTAGCCTGAGGTAAAGTAAAGTTAGAACTTGTTTTGAAAAAAA
The DNA here is from genome assembly GCA_905333075.3 of Atethmia centrago. Taxonomy (NCBI): domain Eukaryota; kingdom Metazoa; phylum Arthropoda; class Insecta; order Lepidoptera; family Noctuidae; genus Atethmia; species Atethmia centrago. The sequence continues at coordinate 26,439,919 of HG995380.1, read as the reverse complement.
AAACGAATGAACCCCTACAGTAGTACGGCTCACTCGTTTTTTTTTTTTTGTTACTCATTTTTAATTCATAATAACTAAAAATGATGGCGTTCGCTCCATAATTAGCTACAGTATACATTAAACAATACACTATCAACAGTGTTTTTTTTTTAGAAATTTCTCTTTTAATATTTTTCTTTCCATTGTAAATATTTATGTTAATTTATAATTTTTCATTGTCCTATTAATTTATTAAAACTCAGCAAAATGCTTCTGCTCATTGCCCATGCATCTACCATTAAAATACCCGAAGTCTATTTTTACGATACTCACAACACAGAGCGACTGACCCATTTACTAAAACAATCAAACAACGGACCTACTTTCCGCTAATTCCACTACATCAACAAATTCCAGCCTTATTGGACACTAAGCTTAAATAAAAAAACTTTCCAATCGGCAAACAAAAGCAGTAAATAAACTGTAGCGAACATAAACAGACGAAATATACAAGATGGTGTCGAGATTAAAGTACGCCAGGACGCAGCGCGGAAATTAAAGCAAGCATCTTACGTTAGCTTCGCGAAGCATCTCAGTATATTTCGTATTAATAATTAAAAATTGTGTTTAGACATCTGTTCACTACGGTTTATAAGAGAGGTTGGATTAGTCATAAGTGTACGTTTAATGTGATATTTGAATCAAAATTTGATAAAGGTTTACTCTGTGCCTTGGAAAGCACGATACCCCGGCTGTTATTTGTAGATCTTTGACAGTTTTTACGGATTGTCGGAAGCCCGAAAGTCTGACAACCAGTCTTATCAAGGGGTATTGTGTTACCCAGTAACAAGGTTGTGGAGGTCAGATAGGCAGTCGCTCCATGTAAAATACTAGTATTCAGCTGCATCCAGTAAGACTGGAAGCTGACCCCAACATGGCTAAGAAAAGGCTAGGCAGATGATGATGATGATGATTTCTGTTTTTATATGTGTGTACATAAATAGTTAAATAAATAAATAAATAAATGATGATTTGATAAAGGTTTACATAACCTACATAGCTCAAATCTCACTGTATAGTGTATACCCCGAAAAAATAGGCAGATTTTGTAGTGTGTTTTGCCAGCTTTTTTGTAAGCCCCTTATAATGTAAATACCCGATAGGTATTCTGGGTGAAGGAAAACATCGTGAGGAAACCGGCATGTCCTGGAACCAAAAATTCTAAGACATGTGACATCTACCAACCCGCACTGGGCCCGCGTGGTGGATTAGGGCCCACTCCCTCTCGCAGAGAGGAGGCCTGTGTCTCAGCAGTGGGAACATTATAGGCTGATTATGTGATGTTATGTATTCTGGGTGAACCTATTGCCAGTAAAATTAAGTATGTTTTTTTTTTGATCGCCAGTTACGTTTCAGTCCCATGTTAATGGGAAGCGAGCCTATTGCCATCAACCGGGCACAAATCCAGACTAGGCTGCTACTGATAAATCCCAGATAGAAACACCAAATAACAATTTGCCCGACCCGGGAATCGAACCCAGGCAACATTTCGCCAGCCTCGTTGGTCTAGTGGTCGCAAGCGCTACTGCTGAGCATGAGGATGAGGACTAGACCAACGAGCCTGGCGAAATGTGGGTGTACTACAGGTACACCTCTGCCCAACCCTTCGGTGAAACAAGGCGTGATGTTATATTATGTTTTTTTTCTTTGGTGTTAAGTTGTAATCTCTGCCACAACTGCAATGTCTTGTACATTAATTACATCATTAAGGTCTCGTGTGCACGTTATTTATAAGAATTCATTTTCATACTGAAAAAAAACAAATTGGGACCAAAACAGGCATAGTTTTCATAGTTTCATGAGAGCCAGTTTTACAACGAGCACTTCTTCCAACTTTCATTCATCTTCTCCTTCTCATTCTTCTTCTTCTAGTATTCTATGTACTCCAAAGTGATCTATCTAAGAAATTTAAACTTGTTTAATAACACCTTGTCAAGACTAAAACACAGAATAACAGTTTCTAAGTTTAGAACTTAGAAACTGTTATTCTATGTTTTGTCGTAAGTAAGTAAGTAAGTCCTACAATTCCCTAAGGTCCCGTTTACGACGTCGGGTGATACGACTTGCGACGTGATTAGCGTCAAGCGACATGCGCATGCAACTTCACGTCATGGGCCATGACTTGTCAAACTACGATCGCCAGTCGCACCCGGTGATACGATTTGCGATGTGATTTGCGTCAAGCCACACGCGCGTGCCATGGTCACGTCATGGGCCATGAAAAACATACTACATATTTTTTTAAATATCGCCTAGGATATAAATCGCATTAACGTAAAAATGTCGCTTACGATAAGTGGCGGTGGTAAGGGCTCGATTTGATTCAGTCGCGCGCCAAATCGCTCGTCACCTGTTTCCGTCGCGCGAGTAATACGCGCCAAACTGTCTCTCCGCAAGTCGCGTCACTAGCGGTACGCTCTAAACAACTTTATTCATCTGTTTTCCCCGCAGTCGTTGTCGCAAGATTCGTGTCGCTTGAGCGTGAAGGTCGTGGCGAAAGGGTCAGAGCCGTACATAACTTAAAACTATGACAAACCCTATTAAGTATTCTCTTTGTACCCGCCATAACGTAGTAAGTGGCATAAATGTGATCTAGGGTGGAATTAATTCTTGTTTATGTGTAGTATAAATATTTTATAGGGACTGTGGCACGTGGCGCTTTGTAGTTTCCGTCTGCCTCTATAGGAAAATGGAGGATCATTAATATTTCAATTAATATGCAGGTACCGATAGGCACAAAATTTCAAAAAGTTGAATACCAGGGTCAAATTAAAATAGATAATGATCCAAGAGCAGTGGTGGCCCAGTGTTAACGGCCGCAACTTACGAGTTGTAGATCGTACGTTCGAACCCAGACTGGCAGTTTGTAAATTATTTCATCACCACTGCTCTCAAAACGGGAAGGAAAACATCGTGAGGAAACCGACATGTCCTAGAACCAAAAAGTCGAAGACATGTGACATCTGCTAACCCACACCGGGCCCGCGTGTTGGATTACGGCCTACTCCCTCTCACAGAGAGGAGACCTGTGTCCCAGCAGTGGGAACATTGTAGATTATGAACGAAACTCCGCAGACGTAATCGGTATCCAGATCTAAACATGATTAAACAAACTATAAATTTTGTGTGATTACTTAAAATAACCGTTTTTTTTTTACAGACGTGATGGATATCGATATAATTTAATTTATATTCTTAGCAATACGCTTTAGGCCTTGAAACAAATTGGCTAGACATTCGGCCTTCGACTCTTTTTAGAAATGTCTCGAGTGGTGTGTTTTGAAGTGGCGACAAGCATTCGTAGTCATAAATATGGCGCCGTCGTCGTTACTAAGTATTTGAGCTAATTGGTCTTTTGTAGGGTTCCGTTCCCAAAGAGTGCCAACGAGACCCTATTACTAAGGCTCCGCTGTCCGTTCGTCCGTCCGTCTGTCACAGGGCCTCTTTAAAACCGCAATAGATAAACATTTGAAATTTGTTGTTGAAATTTTGGTGTGTACTATTATGGCCACTATAACAACAAATAACAAAAAAGAAAAATAATTAAGGGGTAATACAAGAAACGTGTTAATAAAATCATCATTCTCCTGCCCTTATTCCAATTTATTTGTGGTCGGCGCAACATGCTCCTTTTTTCCATACTTCTCTAATAGTCGTCATCTCGGTAGTCACCCCTTTTTGGCCACATCATCTTTCACACAGTCCATCCATCGTTTCTTTGGTCTTCCCCTACTCTTATAGCCATCGACATTCATACTGAAGACTATCCTCACGACATTTTCCTCATTCCTCCGCATTACATGCCCATACCATGACAACCGATTTCCGCACAACTTTTCAGTCACCGGTGCCACTTTCAGACTTCCTCATAAGTACTCATTTCTTATTCTATCTATTCGTGTCACACCACACATCCCTCTTAGCATTCTCATCTCAACTGCATGCAATTGCCTTTCATTCATCCCTTTTGTGGCCCAACATTCTGATCCATACAAGACAGCAAAATATGTAGTGTTAAATATTATACAGAGCCCTTTGTGTGCGAGTCCAACTCGCACTTGGCCGTTTTTTGTTTTTTTTTTATACATACACATGTTTCTGTACCATATTTTTTTTCTTTCCTCTTGTCAAATTTAAATAGTTTTATCTACTACTTTAAAAAGTTAAATCTTGGGCCTTTATCATTTCAGCCAAAAAACGTCCACAGCTGGACAAAAGCCTCCCCCAAGCGTCAGTTTCAGAATTGTATTTGCTATGAATGCAGGTACAGGTATAAGATGTTGTACATACATTAATGAGATCGGCTACAGTCTACCTTATGGCGTGCAAATTATTACACAAATTAAAATATCGTCGACACATCGACCGGACGTCCAGTTCTTCCCGCATGCAGCGGATTCCCGCGACCGCCTGAATTCTAAAGTCCTGTGTCCGTTCAGCTAACTATTGTGATCAATATTATTACACCAAACAGATTGATAATTCGGAAACATCGTGACACTAAATATTGTTTACGTATTATTAACTTTCATAAGTCAACTAAATTATTTAACCTAACCTTGTGTAAACATCAGCCGACATGTCAACACAAAAACCCGCTTTACATTATGTCACTAATTGATACAGTTACCTTAACCATTTATGTAGACTCTAACAATGTGTATTTATTTATGGTGTTTTCTCATCAAATAATATTGTTCACGAATGTGAGTTTAATGTGGTTTTAGGTAAGGTGCTAAATAAATCAGGTTACCTTCACTTATATGGGCAGATTGATTGACAAACTTATAAGTGTGTCAATCTAATGACTATATTAGTACTATATTTCGGGCCCTATCAGAATACCAGAGCTGCGGTATTTATTTTTTAAATATCGCAGCATTATGCTGAGATAGGAGCCTTTTTAGCATCGCACAAGTCGTTTTTATTGATTTTCTTTGTTGTTTTTTGTTTATTCGAAGTTTAGTTTTAAATGCTCCTTTTTTTTACTTTTGTATTTCTTGTGCGTGTCCCAAATAAAATATTTTTCTTTCTTTCTTTCTTTCTATATAAGTGAAGCTAACCTTTTAAGGTTGGAAACGTACGGTCAGTACCCTGCATTACCTGGGGGCCTACGCCCTAAGCAATAAATCCGTAGTATCGGCCGAAGTTACGGACGTTTCCTACTCCGTATCACCTACGGACATAAGATTACTTCGGAGCCCCAACTGAGAATGAATGACAACACGGTTTGACAGTTGTCCCTACACGCAAACGGGCACAAACACCCGTTCGAAAAATTGAATTTGTCACTTGTTTTTACGGATCAAATACTTTCGGCCGACCCGTATCTTCGTTGACGAACTTAGAGAGTAGTCCCCCCTGTTTTTTGTCCCGGGTTGGAAAATCCTAATAGATGTCCTCCGTCTTGGGCCGGGTGGAGGGGTCTGTCAGACTCTTACTGACTAAAAATCACCCCGGTGTTTCCCTCTCACACTTGCACCGGGGATCATGTGATCTTGTGCGACTTCCGCGATCCCCGGTTGTTGCTGGTCCGCCTTTGCTGGCCACCTCTGGCTTGCGGGGGGATTGAGGTGTAAGACTCCCCCCGCGACGTTCAATTCAAAGTCAAATTATTTATATCAAATAGGCACATAAAAGGCACTTTTGAACGTCAAAATTTACAAAAAATTGAATTGATTCTAGTTGCCCCTTCCAAAAGGTAGTTTCGTATGGAGAAGAATGAGCAAGAAACTCCACCGTTACTCTTTTAAAATGTTTTACAAAATTTTGCATAGGTAAATTATATAATTATATGTGAAGACGATGCACCTAGAATACAATTACTATACCAAAATAGCAAACACAAACATTACCATTGTAAAAGTATACGTTTTCCTAAATCCCAATAGGAGCACGCGTGGAACACTACGCGTCATCACCCCGGGTACTACTGTGTGGGGGGCGACGGATGTAGAGAGTAGTCCCCCAGACCTGCCTTACAAATAAAAAGAGTGGAAGAGAAGTCATGTTACTGTTCAAATTGAAAAAAGAAAGAAAACAAAGAAAGAAAATAAAGAAAGAAAAAAAAGAAAGAAAAATATTTTATTTGGGACACGCACACGAAATAGAAAAAGATAGAAAAGGAGCATTTAAAAATAACAAAATTTACGTAAATGCTCTTGTATAGCCTAATACTCCTGCCTGATCCTATGTTTAAACAAGTGCGTGTCGGACCACGCACAATGAAGGGTTCCGTAATTGGGATTACTTGGGACGAATTTATTCCAAAAACAAACTTAACATTGTAGTTTAAAAACCTGTTCTCCCATACATCGATACGAGTATATGCCACGGTCAATTCTCCAACTGCAAATGTTGGTCGACTTTAACTCGTTAACTTGTGGAGCCTACTTAGCTGTGATAGTTTTCCTTATAATTTCATTATATGTACTACTGCCATGATTTTTTTCACATCTCCATAAATAACCATTTAGCTGGCAGAGGTGGGGACACTCAACTCTAACAAAAATTAGCACTATAATGCTGAATATTACGCCAGTGGATCCTGATAGTGGAAGAGAAAAAAATATCATCCCCACATTACGTGCAAGGGAGGTACGCTAAAAAAAGTTTTTTAAGATTTTGTTTTAGCACTTTGTCGGCTTTATTTATATGTATACCTATGCCAAATTACAGCTTTCTAGTACTAAGCGTCTCTGAGCTACAGTGGGGTCAGACAAACAAACAGGCGGACATGGTGAAACTATAAGGGTTCCTAATTTACGGAACCCTACAAACTGGACAAGTGTGAGTAGGACTTGCGCCCTGTGGGTTCCGTTTCAAATCTCTGCCCGGATGCAGATGGCTTCACTCACGGGAGACTATCCATTTCTAATTCCGGACTTTAGGGACAAAATCAACATTGTAATTGATAAACACATTCTCCCATACATTCAAACTGCAAATGTAAGTTTGTACGCACAATATTGCGAAATTTACCATTTTATTTTAAGAGTCTTATAAGTTTTCCTATAATCTATAAGTAAAGAACTATTTTCCGTACTTTTTTCCAAATTGTTGGCTGAGTAGTTTCGAAGATAAGATTTTCATAAATAACTTTAAAACTATTTTAAAATTATTAAAAAAATAAAACGTATATCTGATACTTATGTCAGACAGTTTGCAATTTTTTTTTTAATTTTCTGCATTGCCTCTCTAAAATTACCCTTTATTTAAAATTAATTTATTAATGTTATTTACTTCCGTGTTTGGTTCACAGAAATTCATATGTGTACCAAATTTCAACTTAATCGGTCAAATAGATTCGGTGAAAATTGGCTGTGACAGACGGACAGACAGACATACGAGTGATCCTATATAGGTTCCATTTTTTTCATTTGAACGTACGAAACCCTAAAAATAAATTAGAACACCTGTCGACTAAATAGGTAGGTAGGTACTTTGTAGTCCTGCAATATCACTTCCTATATAATTAGACTGCGATCAATCAAATAACAAACAACCTTGAAGTATTGATTATTTTGAATATATAATTGGAAATAGCCATATTACATAGAGGGTAGTCAAACAAAAGAAAACACTACTGTCCCATCTGGGCGCCAATAAGGAATCCCAATAGAAACAAAATAATTATGATAATAATATTTAGATGAAAAATAACGAAACTAATAACTTGCACAATGCCTTTAAGTAATTCAAAGATACTCAATCTTTCGGGGCTATGAAAACCATCAAATCTTCGTACATTTATAAAGCGATCGATGTGTGATTCAAAAAGGGTTATTATCCCAAAGCTAACTTATAAATAATTGGTGTTTTTAGTAAACTTTCAAGGGTAACTCTGCCGGTGTAATTAGAGAAAATAATACTATATTATTTATTATATTCGGAACAGAACCGGCTTTTCCTAATGTCAATTTGACTGGCATCGATCCGTAACAGGAAATACAATTTTTCGTCGATTGGTCGGAGATATTAGGGGTTTTTGTGGCTCGGAGAATTGTTTCGGGAAGATTATTTGGAGGATTTAGCGGTAATTCAATAAAAATTGTATCCATGGTTTATATATATGACGGAAGGAAACCCAGTGCCGTCTCTGACCAGTCTCCGGTATAATTCTTCGTTGATGGTAGATTGGTAGGTGCTTTTCAATTACACACAACACTTTACTCAAACTCAAAGCATTTATTTCAATTAGGATATTTACAGGCACTTTTCAATTATTATTTATCAAGGAGTCGTTCAGTTTGAGTTAGTAAGTGAATCTAGTCGCCCATTTCAAGACGAAGTAGGTTCCTTATGGAGAAGAGCGGGCAAGAAACTCCATGGACACTCTTTTAAATCAATCCCTTCAACTGTTATAATGCTCCAAATCGATTAGATGTATTATGTTACAGAGGTTTCCTGTACGACAACTATAATTTCATTCCATCTAGATCACACTTCCATTTTGATAGATGCCCCACGATGCCGCGCCGTCCCGGCAGTCGTCTTCTTAAAGTAGGCGGAAACACTCGTACCATATTCAAATCTTATTAGTTAATTTAATGAAACTTATACACAATACTAAGATGCTTATCAGTTAATTATTTTATCATTAAACAATGCTAATCACAAATGAAAAGGCGTTTTAAGATGAAGGCTTATTTAGTATCTTCATTACTTTTTACAACACAATTTTATATTATTTTTGGTACTTCAAGGAATTTAATCAAACAAAAGGTTTTCATAAAGAAATGTGTGTCTAAAATAAACTTGTTGCTTTATAGTTTCTAAATAATTATTGAAACTGATTTAGTTCTTGTACTAAATTATAACATTGAGTTATTGACCATTCAGACGTATTGGCCGCCATTTTTCTATAATATTGGTAGCCAGATCATAAACAGAACTTACTATGTCAAACGTAGAATTGTTAATTTGACTTTAACCTTCAAAATTCATTCAATGTTCCCTTTTAATTTGATCTAAAGTTTTAACGAGAACATCATAATTCATTTAATAATTAATCTTAAAATAACAGCAGGCGATTCTAATTCACAAAGAAGCCAATAGATGGCGCAGATCTCTTACAGCAGTCGATAATAACAATAGGTATTGATTGTAATAATATCCCATAGAGAGCGTAATTATGATAAATTGGAGTAATTAGTTTGTTACGCTCTTACGGCGGTTTGTATATATATATATTAGATAGTCCTCTTCACCGTATCTGGTGACAGCGACCCAGACCTCTCTTTTTTTCTGTCGTGACCTCTCTGATGACTAGCAAAACCAAATTTGGTCTTGAAAACCCGGTCACGCCGTGTACGGAAAAGCTGAACAGCATCGTTATATGTGTAGGTATGTGTTGCTTTAGGTGACTTTTGCGTATATGGTGCTTCTTGTCTAGGTCTTCAAGACGATTTGTTTCAAAGCATTCAGTTGCTTTAAGGATTGGTGCGTCACCTTTCTCGGTTTCAAGCAAACTCTTGCCACCGATCAACGGGTATGCCACAGGTCGTAAGGTGACGTTTGAAGACGTCTTTGTAGCGCGGGTATTGCCCGAGCTCTGCACGTGTTCCTAGAGCGACCTCGGAGTAAAAAGCAGTTTAGGTAGTCTACTGGTAACCATGCGCTGTACATAACTACACCATCTCAGTTGGATCTTTATCAAAATCACCTTCATGCCTATAATTCAGTATCATTGGTACTGGTAGTATGAAACTACAGCCTTGTGTAGCTTATAGATTAATATTTTGTTCTTTGTTTGAACGCGCTAATCTCTGAAACCACCAGTTGGACTTGAAAAAATACGATATATCAATTCTTGAGAAAGGTATATCTATCGCTACCGACTAAGGGTGTATTGGCTATTTAATTACCGCATGTATTTAACGCGGCGGTTTTAAAAATAACCTAACCTAACCTAACCTAACCTAACCTAACCTAACCCAAATGATTTTATACTTAAAATGCTACTTCACTGTAGCTGCCAACCTATTTTGCTACTCATTTAATTTTTTTAGTAGCAAATAGTCGCCCTTAAAGTTGTTAGTGGCCTGGAAAATAATTAGCCTTTAATATCACGTTACGACCCTTAGGATCCGAGCAAACGGAAAAAAGTAAGAAAGAACGATAAAAAGAAGTAATATCGTGGGCGGGCGATGCGATGCGACGGGGTGCGACGGGGGAACAAGAAATTTCACGCGTATGAAATCGCGAGCAGAAGATAGTTATAAATATGAGCTAATCTTATATCATATATTGTGCTGATATAAGAAACGAAGAAAAATCATAAACATTATTTAATTAAATAAATGAAAAAATATAGGCAACCAAAAGCATTGTCTTAACTCACAATAACGAAACTTATAACCGGTAATTTTCAACCCCTGGCCCATAAAACCGGCTTTCATTCTATGCGGAACCTTCTAACACATTATGCACTATTAGGTTTAAGTCAAAACTCAGCACCAACAACTGCCCCGCCCTCCCTATTCATGAGGAGGTCAGCAATTAAAACACTATTTTGTAGTTATTCCTAAATTACGGCTACAAAAGCCTTTGAAGCTTGCGCATTTGGATGCGATGACGCTAAATTAAATGGGTGAAATATTTTGTTTGTTGGTGGAATCTCAATTAATTAGCTAATAGATAGATAGATAGATAGAATACTCTTTATTATGTACACCATAAAAACACAAGACACACACATAACACTGTTACATAATGCTGTTATGACTATGTTTATTAGTATGAATTGGGTAAGTCATAGGTTCGAACCCTGACAGTCGCTTAACTTTGTGTAAATTATTTCATCACCACTGCTCTCAAAACGGTGAAGGAAAACATCGTAAGGAAACCAGCATGTCCTAGAACCAAAAATTCGAAGACATGTGACATCTACCAACCCGCACTGGGCCCGCGTGGTGGATTACGGCCCACTCACTCACAGAGAGGAGGCCAGTGTCCCAGCAGTTGGAACATTATAGGCTGATTATGTTGAGATAAAAGCTGTTTACAAAGCAAGTGAATTTACCAGCTTTTATTCATCTCCCGCACGTACCAACTTCACAGTGGACCACGCAATAGTAGTGGGTTTTGTACCCAAATGAAAGCAAGATGTGGAGATCATCACAAGTGATAAGAACTTAGAAGAATGATGCTGCAAGGCTGCAATCAAATATCTAAGATCTCCCTTCAATTTTTAAGCGGCTGGTAACACCTAAATCGCGGTCACTGTCGGACTGCATAGAAAAGAAAGAGAAGCGCGATGACACAACGCTGGTAATTTATTGCAAAATAAAAAGCAATTATCTTTTAACAAAAATACTACTGATTAGATAAAAAAAAATAAAACACTATTATGCAAAAATGTTGCTTGTAGAATAATCTTACAAAAAATCAGAATGATTGCATGTATTTAGTATGTTTTTAATCGTTAAAAAAAATTTTAGAGGTATCTTCGTGATATTTTTCTGTCTTATTAAATTAGTTGTATTATGTTTTCAATACACTATCTAGCTGACATATATCTTGAAGAATATCATATATATATTGATGTGATTTACTGCAGTGGATCATATACTTTTAGGCATTATAAAACTTATAATTCTTGCGTTTAGCTCCTGTAGACCCCTTAAGCAAATATGTTAGTTGTTATAAAATAAGCCATTTTTTTAAGTAGCGTCATTTGTTCTTGAAACTACACGGCACTCAAACGCAAATGCCATTTTTCAATACGGCTTTTCAATTTCTGTTTACATGAAATCCTCAAGGACAGTCATTATTTTTCATTATCCAGATCAATTCTCAGGTACTTACAGTTATATTCAACCTTAACATCTCCACAAAATGATAGACATTAAGCATCAATTTACTCAGAAGATAATGACAGCGGGAAGTGGAAACGATTATGGCTGGCCTCGCAAAATAGCCTACTGTGAGTGCTTCATCTTTTGCCAGTAATTATTTTGTAGAGGAAAAATGCTTTTGTGTGTTGTTTTGTATTATCTGATATACTTAGTTTCTCTACTAAGCAGTGCAGAGAGATTTGTTGTTGCCAAAGTCGGGGAACGTTTTTGAGTTTTTCTTTATCTCAACTCTGTTTTGGAGAAATCAAAAATGTCCTGCACGAGTAGCAATACCCTGCTTTCAGCCTTTTTTGTTCACTAACCCGTTTTATCCCGCTGCTGGCAAAAGGCTCTACTTCCACCTCTCTCTGTCCAGAGCTACCGAGGACCAATCTTTGTTAAAGTAGGTGCAACCGGCCTTGCTGTTCATATAACACATACAATCGACATTTGCTGTGCCGTGCCGATTTAAGAAAAGAAAGATACGGTTCCGCATATTGAAATTAAATGTCATGCAATGTGCATTGGTTACAATCATCGTTTTAAATTTACTAGAAATGTGAACTGAGTAAGTGCAGGGTCAGAAATATGCGTTATTTTTATACGTTATTTTTTAAATACTTTGCATTTAGCTACTTACGAGAGTTTATTTTACCAATCAGTACGATTGCATGTATCCTATGCCAATACTGAGATGTGTATTATGATACTTTCTTGTGCATGAAAGCACATAATATTAACGTTCAATAAATTGTATACAGCCGTAGGAAATACAATTTTTTCCACCATAAAAGGCATTTTTCCAGTTATTAGGTATCTTCCTAAGTTTACCTACTTTATTTCGGGACTTTTTCAAAGAACCTTTTCAGAAGATTAATTCCTTTTACCTATGATAACAAGGTATGGAAATTGCTTCGTCAAAATAGAGTGAAATATTTTCCCCATTACTAAAATAAAATGAAAGTTTGTGTACCTATATTTTCTGTTAACATTTTCATCTGATATTTTTCAGTTAACCTCAGCCAATCAACGAGATAGATATATTTTAAGACTTAATTTGATCTATATTTTGTATTCACAGCCATTACCAGTGATGCCTTTCCTTGACAATATTAGGAACAATAGGTGTTTTTTTAAGTATTGTTTACTAGTATTTCTTGCAACGCTCAACTACTGATATCATCAGAATCCTAACTTCCTAACCAATTTTATAAATGCGAAAGTGAGTTAGTTTGTTTCGTTTTCACGCTAAAATGGTTGAACGTATTTTGATGAAATTTGGCACATGGGTAGAACATGACTTGGAGCACCTAGGCTACTTTTCATCCTGGATTGCAGACGAAGTTGCGGACAACAGCTAGTTACATAATGCATAAGAGCAGGCACTTTATCCCTTATGGATTTGAAACAGTTCAAGTGTCAATTTGTCTTCTAAAATTAAATTAAATGTTCTTTATTAAATCTCGGTCGTCACATCGTTAAATGGTAAAGAAACACATTGTAAGTAATTGTCAACTTCTAATGACCTGAAATAATTTTCATGGTGTATGAAAGAGTGGTGGAGGAACGATGTTTTAAACATCGTTCCTCGTTTGTTTAAGGGTCTTTGGCCTTGGGAAAGCGTGGCGACAGCATGAAGACACCTTTAACTTGCAGTGGAATAAAAAAAGCATTTTTTTTTGTTTGGAAATTATCAAATAACCGCTCTGGGCGGAGCGGGAGGGTATGTCAGACTCTTACTGACTAAAACCCACCCGTGTTCCTTCCGTTGCCTGTGTTGCCTCGGTATGCCTTTCGGACTTCCTACGACCCCGGCAGGCATCGGCCCTAGTGGACCCCTACACTTGTACTAACGACATCTCTTTGAGGGAACACAACGCGCCGTGGTATCGGTATACTTGGCACACGATTAGGGTTTAATTGGGCGATAGAATATTTACAATGAGTGCCAAATGGAGTGTGTTGTGTCACTTCACACTCTATTGCTTCACTACCGGGATGCTTTCGCTTCAATACATTTATTATAAAGCTTGTGAGCATCTAAAATATATATTAGTGTTAGGTATCGCGCGCAGCAATAGAATAGAATGTCTTTGTAATAACAAAGAAATTCTATTTGACATATCATAACATAACATCACGCTTTGTTTCCCCGAAGGGTTAGGTGTACCTGTAGTACACCCACATTTAGCCAGTTATGTTTAAGCCCTATTGCCATCAACCGGGTACAAATCCAGACTCCGGGCTGCTACTGAGAAATTCCAGATCGAAAAACCCAATTACACTTGGCCCGACCCGGGAATCGAACCCAGGACCTCATACTCAGCAGTAGCGCTTGCAACCACTAGACAACGAGGCGAGAAATTCTATTTGATGTCTTAAATATACCTAGTTCTATACGTATCTAGTTTTGAGAAAATGTTATTCCTTATAGGCTTTTGTTATTTATTAAGGTTGTCTTTATTTTTTTAGTGTTTAATAGGTACTTTAAGTACACAAATGTATAGAGGCGGGCTTAATGCCATAAGCATTTTCTACAAGTCAACCTTTGGGTGATGCAGACTCAAACAGTGGTGGTGCGAAACGAAAATTATGGAATAAATATTTATTTTTATATAAAACAATACGTATACCTATTAAAAACTTTAAATATAATATATAAACCTAATTATACATAAATATAAGATCAAATATAAGCAATAATATATAAATAAATAATACCCTCGGTCCGTGGGGTCCCAGTGCGCATAAGTTATTTGCGGAAATCGCGAAACGTCTAGTTGATGAAACTGGTGACCGAAAAGCTGGCGGCTTTCTCGCACAACGCATCAGCATTTCAATTTAGCGAGGAAATGCCGCCAGCATCCTCGGTACAATTCCCCGAGAGCCTTTCTTAGGCTTAACTTAGTTTTAATTTAATTTAGTTAATGTTAATATTCATCTTGTAATTTGGTTATGTAAATAAATATTGCTCTAGACCAAATAAATACACGAATATAATAAAACACACAAGACAAACAATACGCATAAGAGTGCATCATAAGCGTTTCTTTCTAGTTTATTTATTTTGCCCTGAGGGCCTAGACGAAGTGACATTCTATGAGCGACAACGATGATTGAATCATCAAAAATCTATGGTACTGACCTAATTAAGCTTAATGTCAATCCCGTTAAAAAGTGCTTTCGAAATACGAAACGCTTTAAAAGGCTTGGCGCTTGTCTAGGGACACTAGTATAAAGACCAATGCCATGAGCTAAAAGTTTTAAAAATTCCTTTCTAATACGAGGGCGGGTCAATAAGTCCGTGACTTTTTGAAATTCTGACCACTTTACTGAAACAGCAACAGTGCTCCTGTCAACAGGCATCTGTCAGTTGACTCCTGTCAAAATTTAAACTTGCTGCGTCAGTTAGTTTGTGTTTGACAGCTATTTTTATCAGACTACTCACTAATTTGAGGAGAAAATGGAAAAAAGTGAATTTCGTGTGCTTATTAAGCATTATTTCTTGCGAAAAAAAACCATTACCGAGACCAAGGCTAAGCTTGATAAATACTATGGGGACTCTGCACCATCGATTTCAATGGTAAAAAAGTGGTTTACTGAATTTCGTTGTGGCCGTACAAGCACTGAAGATGCCGAACGTCCTGGACGCCCAGTTGAGGTCTCTACACCCGAAACAATCGAAAAAATTCACGATATGGTGTTGGCCGACCGAAGATTGAAAGTGCGAGAGATTGTGGAAGCCGTAGGGATCTCGCATGGCTCAGTGGTTTCAATTTTGAATGATCACTTGGGCATGAGAAACCTTTCCGCAAGATGGGTGCCGCGTTTGCTCACAGTCGACCACAAACGCAATCGTGTAACAACTTCACAGGAAGGTTTGGCGTTGTTTAATCGCAATATGGAGGAGTTTTTGCGCCGTTTTGTAACCGTGGACAAAACATGGATCCATCACAACACACCAGAGACCAAACAACAGTCAAAACAGTGGGTTTCTAAGGGTGAATCGGCGCCGAAGAAGGCCAAGGTGGGTTTGTCAGCCAATAAAGTTATGGCGACTGTTTTTTGGGATGCACGTGGGATAATCCACATTGACTACCTTCAAAAGGGAAGAACTATCAATGGGGAATATTATGCCAATTTATTGGACCGATTCAATGATGATTTGAAAAAAAACCGACCTCATTTGGCCAAGAAAAAAGTTCTTTTCCACCAAGACAATGCAAGGGTGCATACATGTGCAGTTGCCATGGCAAAAATCCATGAATTGGGCTATGAATTGCTCCCTCATCCGCCCTATTCTCCAGATTTGGCTCCGAGCGACTACTTCTTGTTCCCAAACCTGAAGAAATGGCTTGGTGGAAAAAGATTTGACTCCAATGATGAAGTCATCTCGCAAACAAAGGCCTATTTTGAGGACCTCGACAAATCATTTTTTTTGGAAGGGATAAAAAAATTGGAGAAGCGTTGGACAGAGTGTATAGAGCTCAAGGGAGACTACGTTGAAAAATAAAATTATTTTTTTATCAAAAAATCTGTGTTTTATTCCAAAAGTCACGGACTTATTGACCCGCCCTCGTACAATAATTAAAGTCAACGCAAATTTTGACATTACCATTGGACAGCTCATGTCAGCGCAAAGGTATGTTCATACGCAAAACAGATTGCTGAATCCTAAATACCAAAATATAAGTTTTCTTTCTCCAAATCAAGCCAAAACAAACACTTTACACCAGAACTATTAACTTCAATGACATATAGCCCGTATAATTTACAGCTAGCTCGAAAGTGGTTAATTTCCATTAACCCGTATATTAACCGTTGCCTTGTAACCTTATGAGCGAGTTTTACGGCAAATACTTTAGCACGTAAACTACTGGTTGCAATGTACAGTCGCGCGGAAAAGTGGTTTGGATGTGTAAGAAAAATGTGATGTAGGTATTGTATAATTTGTGATATACATTTATTTTCAGTAACCAAATTACAAGATGATTATTAACATTAAATAAATTAAAATAAAACTAAGTTAAGCCTAAAACCGGCCCTCGGGGCATTGTAGCGAAGATGCTGGCGGCATTTCCTCGCTGAATTGCAATGCCGATGCGTTGCGCGAGAAAGCCGCCAGCTTTTCGGCCACCAGTTACATCAACCAGACGTTTCACGATTTTCGCAAATAAATGCTTTATTTTCTAATTGAAAAGTTAGGTGAACTGACTATGAAGTGAGCTGTAATTCCACCTGATACTGGGGATTGACACTATTGACAGGTCACTTTAAGATCACTTCACCTAAGTTTGTGTGTGGGATTTGTGAAAAATAGACCAGCTGTTTTTTTACGCTAGGGCGTGAGGTTTATCTAAATATATATTTAAAAAAAAAAAAAAAATATCTTTGCAATTAGGTTCATAATGAGGTGTTCTCTTACAGCATCCACAAAAAGATTTAGATTTGCATTTGTTGATTTCTCAAGTTTGAAACAAATCAAACAATCTGCCTAGCCTTTCCCAACTCTGTTAGGGTCTGCAGCTGAATACTAATATTTTACATGGAACGACTGTCTATGTGACCTCCACACTCGAGTTACTGGGTAACGATACCCCTTGGTAAGACTGTCGGGGTTCTAACTACCCGTAACGATTTTCATAGATCTGCGAATAACAGCCGGGACCAACGGTTTAACCTGCTGTCTGAAATAAACCAATAAGACAAAAACCCTTTAGATTTCCAAAACCAGTGAAAGACTGAGCCTTACTTTGAGGTAGCTACTGAGTAATGGCCATACTGAGTCACGGTCTAATAATATATACTTATATTACTAAGCCATGACTTTCATTCCACAGTAATTGAACGCAGGCTTATATTAGAATAGATTGAACTTTTTATTCAAGAAAAACTTGTTTCAATGCGTTTAGTTTAAGTTTGAAATATAATTTTATTAGGTACACCTTACAAATTACATGAATAAATGTAGAATTGAATGTTGAAATATTGAGATTGTTTAATTGTTTATCAAAAGTTTGAGAAACTGTAATTAAGACGCTGACAACACCTAAACCGCGGTCACTGTCAGATTACATACAAAAGAAAGAGAAGCGGGATGACACAACGCTTGTAATTTATTGCAAAATATGAAGCAATTATCTATTTACTCGAAAATGAGTTGAGTAATCGAAAATAAAAAACAACCAAGTTCTGCATTCAAACAAGACGTTCTCGTTATTAATTAAATACGTAACATATGTTGATATTTAATGCAGATATTTTGGATTAGAACCCAAGGTAAGAGGTTAGTTTAACGTTAGTTTGTATCGAGATTTTTTTTCAAAACGTGTTTTGGTAACAACCAAGTTCTGGGAAATATGTTCAAAATTAAGATTTTTTTCTAAAGAGAAGCCTATTCTGGCCAATTGGGTCTTGTCAGCGCCTTAAGTACGGTATAAACTATGTGACACATTTATATCAGTGCATAATGTTTTTATATTTACGAAAATCAAAGTCTTTATAACATGTTTTCTTTTAATAAATAATTTATTTTCACACACAGTTTTGTTTCTCAGTGTACGCACATAAACACTGTAACTCAGCTCCATAAACAGCTTAGTTTTACTAATATTAATTAAAATGTTAATGTTTACACAAAACCCGGTTAACTTACACTTGTGTGAAGGTTACACGTTCTTTACTAGCTAATTTCTCTTTTATAGTTTGTTGCATTCAAATATTACTACAAAATATAAATGAAAGCTAAATACATACCGGTCAAAAACATAACCCTCTTTTTTGCTGCGCCGTAGTCGGGTAAAAATAAAACCTAACTACGACAAAACGCTAACTATAAAGGTCATCGCAGACAGACAAATAAAAAATCCGAATTTGTCGGCGGTGGGTTTTATTTTTATTTCAATTATTTTGGGGGTTTGGGATCTTTGAGGGTCCACCCACTTCTTTGGTTAGAAAAATTTTACAGTAAAATTTCGGGTTTATGTATAAATAATCATAGATAACTAATATTTTTTCAAAAGGACTCCTCAAGACCAAACATGATAATCTCATCAGATAAATATTCACCTTATTTATTTTTTGGTAACACTTTCATGTGCTTTAAGCCGCCATGTTGGACTTTTGTTACTTATCAAAATACGACGAGTACTTTAGGAGTTATGATAGTTACTGAATTATGAACAGATGAACATACTTACAAACATACTAACTACGTATCCTGTTAAAATCAAAACCTTCCTTTGGCTTTGCCGTAATCGGATAATTAAAGGGAAATATTTCATTAATCCCCTAAAAACTTATTCACCTAATAATCCTTCCTTCCTCCCTTCCGCCTTCTAATGATAGACACTTTTTGAAATTAATGAACCTCTAAAAACTCTTTATGCGCTTCTAACGATGCGCACTGTTTTTAATAATTAAACCCCTTTTTAACTTTTTGGCCTTTTCTCACATTTGGTCGCAGTAACTGCATAAGCTAGGACACCCTAACCGAACGGGTTAGGATACAACTGTGACTCCTGGTGGCGGAATGGTGGGACAGGCTTTCACGCCGTACCGCCTCGTCACCATTGAGGTGGTCCGGCCGGTACTCGAGCGCTGGCTCGGGAGGAGGCACGACTCCCTGCCCTTTCGGGTGACGCAGGTGCTCTAGGGGCATGGTTGCTTCGGGAAGTACCTGTGTTGCATAAACAGGGAGCCGGAAGCCCGGTGTCACCACTGCGTTGACTGCCGGGAGGACACGGCACGGCATACGCTGGCAAAGTGTGCCGCTTGGGAGGAGCCGTGCTGTACCCTCATCTCAGGAGCAGGCAGTGACCTGTCGCTGCCAGCCGTGGTCGACTTCATGGTCGGCAGGGACGTGGTGGTATCCTTCTGCGAAACAGTCATGTCGCAGAAGGAACCTGCAGAAAAGAGATCTCTTCCACTCACCCTGCCCGCAGCAGGCGCACCGGTCGTCGGAGGAGGGCGGACAATGCCCTCTTCCAGCCAACCTAAATGGGTTCAGGGGTGACGGACTCGGGGACATCCGTCACCCCCCTCACAGCAGGACCCGAGGTGGCGACGCGTAGTGTTCCACGTGTGCCCCTATTGGATGTCGTAGAGGGAGTTATATACCTCATCCCCCCGAGTGTATGAGGTGGCGCGTAATGGCGGGTTGGCACCAGCCGGGGATCGCGGAAATCGCACCAGATCCCATGATTCCTGGTGCAAGTGTGGGAGAGGAACACCGAGCCGGGGTGGTTTCTAGTTAGTAAGAGTCTGACAGACCTCTCTGGCCACCCCAGGACGAAGGACATCCATGAGGATTTTCCACCCCGGAACAAAAATAAAAAATTTAGAACTGAAACCAACCGCGCTACAGCCAAGTTTGTCGCAGTTACTTTGCTATTTAGTATTTTTAAGACGCCAAAATATAAATGATTATTTGATGGTCACAAAAAGAGGCGCAATCATTATATTAGAATGTTCAATAATATTTTTAGGTGCACAAAATGGGAATTATTAGAGGTTCGATTGAATGAGAGTTTTCCAAAGAATCATTGAAAGAAAAACAGAACGTTTATTAGTTTGTTATTTCTGCTAAAGTATAATGGTCACCGCTTCGGTAAAGGGTCGAGGTGTGGGTGGATTTGAGTGTCATTCAATTTTCTTAGGTCAAGTCAAATAGAACGATAAAACAGAATATATAAAGCGGGATCAGTAGAAAGGCAAACGGTACAAAAACAGCGAATAAGTACCGCCCTGGGCTGTTTGTAGGTTCTTGTGATGTGGTGGATAGAAAACGTGGGTAAAGCTTTGGTGATCTGCCGGTCTTTGATTTTTGAGGAAAATCCTTTTTAGGGTTCCGTAATAAACAAGGAAACCTTTTAGTTTCGCCATGTCCGTCTGTCTGTCCGTGATCTTTTACCTCCCTTGCATGTAATGTGGGGATGATATCGTTTTTTCTCGTCTATCCCATAATGCGGCATATCGTTGGATAGGTCGTTCAAGAATATTACAGGTCTGTGAACACTAATTTTCGATTCAAGGATCCGTTTGCGTAATATTAGGCTTAATAGTGCCAATTTTTGTTAGAGTCAAGTGCCGCCCCCCCCCCCCCCTTTCAGCTAAATCGTGGTTTATGGAGATGTGAAAAAAATTATGACAGTAGTAGGTACATATAATGAAATTAAAAGGAGAACTATCACAGCTAAGTGGGCCTTACAAGTTAACGAGTAATAGTCGACCAACTTAAATTTGCAATTGGAGGATTGACCGTGGCATATATCGATGTATGGGAGAACATGTTTTTCAACTACAATGTTCAGTTTGTTTTTGGGATAAATTCATTCCATATTCCAAATACGGAACTCTTCATTGTGCGTGATCCGACACGCACTTCGCCGGTTTTTTTCATAGGGTTAGTAATCCGTGGGCTCGTAACTAAATGATAACAGCCGTACGGTTCGATCGAAGGTTAAGCTTCGCTTGCCGCAGATAGTCAGTGAATGACCATCAATTACACATCGAAAGCCCTACGTGCCTCGGAAAGCACGTTGAGCCGTTGGTCCCGGCTGTCATTCGTAGATCTTTGACAGTCGTTGCGGGTAGTCAGAAGCCCAAAAGTTTGATAACCTGTCTTACCAAGAGGTATCGTGTTACCCGGTAACTGGGTTGTGGAGGTCAGTTATGCTGTTTCCTTTATGTAAAATACTGGTATTCAGCTGCATCCAATTAGGCTGGAAGCTAACCTCAACATAGTTGGGAAAAGGTTAGGCAGATTGATTGATTGGTTGGTATTCTATTTATAAGGATACCTTCCACCAAGGGTTTAAGAACTATTATTATACCAGGCTCTTATCTGAAACCACCATTATGCCCGTTGTCAGCACGTGCTGAAGAGAGGACGAGAAGATGCCTAGTATATTTTTTAGGATTCCGTACCCAAAGGGTAAAACGAGACCCTATTACTAAGACTCCGCTGTCCGTCTGTCTGTCTGTCCGTTGGTCACCAGTCTGTATCTCATGAACCGTGATAGTTAGACAGTTGAATTTTTTACAGACGATGTATTTCTGTTGCCGCTATAACAGCAAATACTAAAACACAGAATAAAATAAATATTTAGGGGGGCTCCCATACAACTGACATGATTTTATAGATAATGGTACGGAACCCTTCGTGCGCAAGACCGACTCGCACTTGGCCGGTTTTTTTGCTGACATCTCTTATTTGGTATTGATACGGTCGCGATAACCACGAGCAATCCAACCAATCACACAATATTTAGGTTAGGTCTTACTCTTCGTTAGAAACACATAATCCTATAAAAATCACATAAAACTAACATACCATAGACACGTTATTTTCTCAAAATCTAAATCGCAGCAAATTGAAGTGCCAATGAGACGGCCACATTAGCCATGGAATCGATGACCGTTGGTGTAGACGTGTTCTTGAGTGGAGACCGCGAATCTGCAGACGTAAAGTGGGATGCCCCCAGGCTAGAGGGCATAGGCAGCCGTCACCTCCTTCTGCGAAGCAGTAATGCTCGCGAAGGAGGAGGCAGGACGGTTGAGGGAAAGGCAAATTTCGCGCCCTTTCGCCCCTAGCCGCCGCAGGAGACGCCCCGGGCGTCGGGAATCCTGGTTGGATTTCTGGCTATCATCACCATCCGGTAAGGACCAGGCCGGGATCGACGGCGCGTTGTATTCCACGCGCGCCTCAAAGAGATGTAGTCAGCACAAGTGTAGGGCTCCACTAGGGCCGATGCCTGCTGGGGTCGCGGGAAGGTACTAAAGGGTTACCGAGGCCCCTGGCATCACAGGCAACGGAAGGAATACGGGTGGGGTTTAGTCAGTAAGAGCCTGACACACCCTCCCGCTCCGCCCAGAGCGGGAGAAGTTATTTGATGATTTCCCACCCAAAAAACAGGCTAGGTGGAGCGACGATCTTCGCAAGGTGGCTGGTAGCACCTGGATGAGAGTTGCCGAGAATCGAGCTGAATGGCGTGCGATTGGAGAGGCCTATGTACAGCTCTAGGCTGCTGTAGGTTGATGATGCTGATGTAATCCCAGTTTCCTACTAATATTACAAATGCGAAAGTTTGTAAGGATGGATAAATGTTTGTTACTCTTTCACGCAAAAAGTACTAAACGGATTTGGGTGAAATTTGGCGCACATATACAAGGTGTTGTTTTGAACCTGCAAAACATTTCAGGAGGTTGTTATGAAACTCGTAAATAATCGTATAACAATACGATACCAAGTCAATAATCAATAATACTTTTTATTTTAGATTTTTAAATTTTATCTTTTCTTTTTATTTATTTTTTTTAATTATTTTTTTCAATTATTTTTTTTTTATTATTTTTTTATTTTTTTTTGTTGATTCGGGTCGGGAATCTCTAACATAATTACCTCCTAAAATGTTTTGCAGGTCCAAAACAACACCTTGTATATTATAACCAGGAATAACACATAAGATACTTTTCATCCCGATACGAGTATACCCATGGGGTCAAATATATGCGGGTGAAACCGTGGGGCGCATCTTGTAGCATATACAGTTTGCCGAATAGTAAAGACAAACTAAAAAAAAACTAAAGAAAAATACACGACTATAAGTAGATACGCTGGTGTTATTCACATCATTACGACATAGTTTGCCCATAAACTTAATAACCCTAAGGATAATACCTTCCCATTTAATCAAATCTCGTGTACCAAGGCAAGCAAATCAACATTTATTGCGCCCGTACTTGCTACTAAGAAACATCTAATAGAAAAAACAAAGACAATCCACCCGACCCGTGAAGCGGGCTTAATGAGGTCACTTGCAACCACTATGAAATCTATGTAAATGTAACAGAAACACTGACAAAGAATGAAATAGTTCGGTGGATTTACGGGAAAAATGCATTGTCTTTGGAACTGAACCAGCATGTAAAATGTCAAATCCGTAGAATAAGAGAAAGTGGTTTTAATTGAGCTTGCAAGATCTAACCTTTTTTTATTTTGTTCCGGGCTGGAAAATCCTCATGGATGTCCTCCGCCCTGGGGCAGGCGGAGGGGTCTGTCAGACTCTTACCGACTAAAAACCACCCCGGTGTTCCCCTCCCACACTTGCACCGGGAATCATGGGATCTATTGCGACTTCCACGATCCCTGGCTGGTGCTGGCCTGCTGTTGCGGGCCACCTCAAGCTCGAGGTGGCCTGCAAAATTTTACCCAAACAAACAGACAAACATTGCAAGTAAAATAAAGCTTGTAAAAAGAACGTACATCCATAATTTTAATTTCCATTAATATTAATTATAAACAACAAATTAATAATGAAACAGGAAAAGTAACAGTTTTTAATAATTTTCAACACAAAGTATTAGTATCGGCTATAACTTGATTGAGCTAAGGCGTTTAGAATATAATATAATTACTATAGAAATAAATTCTATCAATCGTATCATTAATGTATTATTAAAAAAAAAAAACTGTTCTATACAAAAGCTTAAATAGGACAAGCTACTCGTTTAATACTAAAATAAACAATTTCACTGTTAAAGCTTACATTTTCCCAATTCTGAAAACACAACTCAATTAATTCCCCAAACGGAATCCCTAACTCAACAAAAACGCAGAAAAAAAACTTAATATAGAAGTGCGTCTTCACAATAATTTATCATTCCGTGCCCGAGGTGCGAACACCCAAGGGTTACGACGTGAGAATGTTTAATTAAAATATACGTAAAATACGCAGCATTTATTAAAACGAAGTACGTACAAGGAAGGATTATCCTTACCTTAGAGATTCGCCCTTTTACCGTAATTAGTGTTGCGGTGGCCGGAATTAAGTCCGCTATTGGACCGGTATTTATTTTTTTACTTTTTTCCGTTTATCTAGCCATGTAATGTCTGTTGCTAGAGACGTGGTGTGGCTTAGGGTAAAATCTGCACAGAGTATTAAAAATATTTAAGTGGAAAGGTATGGAAGGAAAAGATATGTTGCCCCAAACCCAAATAAATTGGGATAAGGGTAGGAGAATGATGAAATGGAAAGGTACCATACCATACCTATATAGTGGTTGCGTTTTGGCATGGCAACAGAGGTCATTGCCCTTTCCCTTATATCTTTCCGTAGGAACCCACACAAACTATGTACCTATGGTTTTTCGTTATTGGAACATGTTGAAGATCACAATTGATATTGATTCAGAACGTTACCGGACTTTAGGTACTTCTGTTTTGGAATTGAAGAATGCTAGAAAATGGAGGTCAATGGCCGTGAATGCCATGCTAAGGCGCGGTCACTATACCTTTTGAGCCTAAAAATATTGTGTTTGGTAAGGATACTAAGCCTTTTAGACTTTTTCGGTATATAGGAAGTTGTAATAACAATACAAACGGCTCATCGAAAATGCTTTCAAACAAAAGCGTTTTTATATAAATGGTTTAACCTTTGATTACTTTAGGCTGCCCCCAACCATATTGGGGTCAAGTTCCATCCAACCAAAAGCAGCCAAATATTACTATTTACATTGTAGCGACAACTATCTGACCTCCACAACCCAATTACTGAGCAACACCGACATCCTCGCTTTAGATACACATAAGATGAACCCAATTCCGGCTGATCATTTATATCAACCCCTAAAACGGATGCGCGAAAGAGACAGCGTCCAAATCCGACTTAGGAAACACGACTTTCAAAGATTAATTCCATTCCTTTTAATGAAAACTCCGGGATTGAATATCGCAGTTATTTTTAATTAAAACAGTTTTCCTCTCGATTAATCACTGAGTGTTATTAATTTATATCGCTTTGGTTATAAGCAATCGTTTGTTATTGCTGTGACAAATGGTCTGGTGTTACGATGAGATACTGTTTTTTTTTTTAGGAAATAAGATTATTATAACCCTTGAAACATGGGCTAAAGTGGCAGTATTGTCATCAGCCTTGAGCAGGCCTCTGTCCTTAGTGTCACGATTTTCGGCTAATCGTATCGTCATCCATTACCAGCCAGCTTGCAAAATTCGTCAATCCACTCTAGGACCCGCTTTCGGTACTATGTATGTCCCTAACTTTACTGCAAGCAACTTAAAAAAAACTTTACTAACTTTACAAACTGTACTACTAGCTTCAATGAAGCCTAATGGCTTCATTGAAGCTAGTAGTACAGTTTGCAAACATTGATAATACGTTGAAAACATGGTAATCCATGTTTTCAACGTATTATCAATGTATGACTAAAACAACAATATGTTTTTTTTTTTTGCCACGCTTACAATTACCCAAGTTTTATAAACAGGATGTTTTTAATAAAATAATATTTTGTACATAGCGGACGTAAACAATGTCGGTAATACCTATAAATAAATCTTTCAGGATACAGAACACCATACACAAGCCCGGAAAACCGTTCTTAAAATATGTCGCATAAATTACGAACATTATAAGCAGAATACACCTCAACGGCCACCTCAATAAGTACACTTCTGCCTAACCTTTCGGGGAATACACGCCTGATGTAATCCGAATACTCGAATCGAAGACCTATAAGTAAGTATTTTAATAATGAAAGCCTGGTTTTTTAATTAAAAAATCTAAAGTTCGCAAAAGCCTCTAACGATGTTACATTTGCGTGAGCGACTTTTATGCTGCCTCTCATTTTGTGTGATTAAAAAAGTTTATTTTTTCGGGTTAGCTGATCCTATTTTTAGGTGTAATGAAGTTTTGATTGTGATTTTTTTACTGAACAGGTTCAAGGTGTTTCCTAAAAACTAAGTTTCTTTGCCTGTATTTAAAAGTATCAAAGCCATCTTTGTTCTGTTGCGAAAAACGGATGTTGCAATTCGTTCTGTTATAAATTGCCTTTTTATTTAATTTTTATTCCCCTAGTGGGATTTATATGTGTGCGTAGATGCGTGCGTGGCATCACAGCGGGCCCTATTAGAATACCAGCACTGTGGTATTTATTTTTTAAATATCGCAGTATTATGCTGAGATAGGAGCCTTTTTGGCGTCGCACAAGTCGTTTTAATTAATTTTCTTTGTTGGTTTTTGTTTATTCAAACAAATACGTAAATTGTGTTAGTTTTAAATGCTCCTTTTTACATTTTGTATTTCTTGTGCGTGTCCCAAATAAAATATTTTTCTTTCTTTCTTTCCTGCGTCAACATCAAAATCAAGAGACATTTATTCAAACTAGGCTGAGAATTAGCACTTTTCTAACGGCAAAATTACATATTACAATCCCCCAAAACGCCTGCCCACTCACCACTTAAGCTGGGAAGAAGAAGTACCGCAACAAACCCAGCAGCACACCTGTCTGTTCGAAAAACTTGATTCTATACAATAGTATGCAAAATAATTTACATTACGCAACACAAAACATTAAATTAAATTATATTCCATATGACATGTCAGCTAGCACACGCCACTATACCGACAAAAACATATAAAAACTAAACTCAAAGAGAAATAAACTAGTAATTCTGCGAACGGTAGACCTGAGAGCACAAACTTTTTTGCAACAATTAATATCCCACTAAAGTTATTTAAAACGTGATATTTAACATGTTTTTGTATTGGAAAATATCCTATGATACCTATCCCTAGAGAGTAAGCATAGGACAACATCAAATTTTCGAAATAGTTCCGTTCGACGTGCCATACCCGACGGCAGCCATATTTAAAAACATTACAACGTTCAAAGTCAAATTCAAATTTGAAACACCAGCCAAGTGCGTGTTGACCACATACAATGAAGAGTTCCGTAGTCGGGATGAAGTTATCCGAAAAAAAAAACAGCATTGTAGTTGAAAAACATGTTCTCCCATACATCGATATACGTCACGGTCAATTCTCCAACTGAAAATTTAAGTTGGTCGACTATTACTCGTTAACTTTTAAAATCTACTTAGCTGTGATAGTTTTCCTTTTAATTTTATTATGCCATATTTTTTTTTCACATCTCCATAAACAACCATTAACTGACAGGAGGCGGGGGACACTTGACTCCAACAAAAACCTTGTCGGCGTGAATATATACCCATGCCAAATTACAGATAGGCAGATAGACGACAGACGGACAGATAGACAGTCAGACGGAAAGATGGATATGGCTAAACTATAAGGGTTCCTCGTTGACCTAAAAACCAGAAAAATTGCTGTATTTTTCATTATTTTTTGTACGCGTGGGGCTTGAGACTATACTATACCAAAATACATGGTATTTTGGTATAGTATAGTCTCAAGCCCCACGCGTCTATAATAAAGTAAATCGCATACTTAACATTTACCCTATGCAGCTGTACGAGTGTAAGAAGACATTGACTGAATGGCTCTTCACACTTTGATGCCGTGGAAGACATTTGCCGTGGCGACTCTGGGTTGAACGTCATGCATACTGACACACACACACACATACACACACTCCAACACACACACACACACACACACACACACACACACACACACACACACACACACACACACACACACACTCCAGCACACCTCCACACTCATTCACACATACACACGCCCACTCACACATGCACCCACTCTTATACACACTCCAACACACCCCCACACTCATTCACACATACACACGCCCACTCACACACGCACCTACTCTTACACACACACACCCACTCTTACACACACACATACACACAAAATATACATTCACACACTCATAAACACACGTATAAACACACATTAATTCAAAACACACTCTAGTTTTCACACACTGCCATAAACACGATTTTCATTTTTCTTTTTATTGGTTTTATAAAAAAAATGTGTAACTTATACCTAATTAGCACAACGAAACAATTGTTAATTAATCGAGGAAGAGCGAGGTTTATCCCATCACAAGTATCTTCGGATTACTTTCTGGGAAGCCCCGGCATTTTTTTTTTATAGTAATTTTATTCTAGGTGCATCCGTGCATCGTATTCACATATAATTTTAAAATGTACGTAAACAAAATTTTGTAAAACATTTTAAAAGAGTAACGGTGGAGTTTCTTGCCCATTCTTCTCCATACGAAACTACCTTTTGGAAGGGGCGTAAAGCGTAGTAGGTACCAATGGAGAAGAACGGGCAAGAAACCCCATGGACACTCTTTTAAATTATATTGTTACATAAAGATTAGTGTCAATAATGTTGAATTTCTAACGAAATGTGAGGACGATGTTAAAAAAAAAACGCGTCCATACCTAGTAGCAAAATAAACAAAAACAATTCCAAAATATAAAAATTTAAAATAAGACGAGGCAGCTAAAACTCCCAACTGACGGCGCCCGTTCACGAACATGACGCATGGATCAGCACCATTCAGCTCAACCATTTTGAAGTGAGCTAAATGATCCAACACACGCCCCAGTTAAGGAACCCCAATCCCCCAATATTAGCTTCATCAGCTAATAATTATATTCTTTTAGCATATTAACTACAAATCAGCAGATGCTATCTAGGACATGCGTCACTAGCATAGATGCTTGGTTAGCAATAAGATTAGTATATAAGATCAATATTTTGTAGAATTCATTAATTACTGTTATGCTGTAACTGGGTATAAATAAAGTTATTTTTTAAACTCCTTCGTGGTATTTCACTTAATTCGCCACTATGCGCGGTAGCAAATCATATTTTAATCAATATCGACTCCTGGCACTGACCTACTAATTGCAAAAAAACGTAAGAAAATTTGAATTTCGCGCGCTACCACTGCGGATCCACCTTAAGAAGCCGACAACACCTAAAGCGCGGTCACTGTCGGACTGCTTAGAAAAGAAAGAAGCGCGATGACACAACGCTGGTAATTTATTGCAAAATATGAAGCAATTATCGATTTACAAAAAAGCTATAGATTGTATAAAAAAAATAAAACACGATTATGCTAATATGTTGCTTGTAGAATAATCTGACAAAAAATCAGAATGATTGCTTGAATATTAGTATGGTTTTTAATCGTTAAAAGAATTTTTTAGGGGTATTTTCGTGATTTTTTTCTATCGTATCAAATTAGTATTATTATGTTTTCAACACTTACACAATAATCACACAATATATCTTTAAGAATATCATACATTTTTCTGATTTTGTTTACTGCAGTGGATCATATACTTTAAGGCATTATAAAACTTATAAAATTTGCGTTTAGGTCTTGTAGTCCCCTTAAAATATCGGTCCAAACTCAATCCGGTCCCAATATCATAGAACATTATTCGATCAGCAGCTGCCGAAAATTATCGAAGGCTAGCCGAGTATTGCCGAAGTTTTCCGATCAGTTCCGAACCGTGTATGTAATGTTGGTATTGCGTGACTAGGATTGGGTGCAATGCTCGTAATCTAAGAGATATCAATCTTCTGATTCATTATTTTGGTATTGGTTATCTTTGGGGATGTTTTATGTTCGGAGGTACATGTATTTGGTTGTAGATAATTACGTTGTATTTACTGAAACAAAATAGTTGAACAGTTTTGGATACCTATCTGTCAGGTGTGAAGCAGAGGCTAGCCTAGAGAACCCGGACAGGCGATTTACTTTGTGTAAATTATTTCATCACCACTGCTCTCAAAACGGTGAAGGAAAACATCGTGAGGAAACCGGCATGTTCTAGAACCAAAAAATCGAAGACATGTGGCATCTACCAACCCACACTGGGCCCGCGTGGTGGATTACGGCCCACTCTCTCTCACAGAGAGGAGGCCAGTGTCCCAGCAGTGGGAACATTATAGGCTGATTATGTATGTAAATATTGTAAATTAATGATCTTATTAATTAACATGACTTTTGGAACGAAGTTCCTTAACGCACGTTATATTCTGTAAACTGGGCGAATGATCTTCACGACACTTTTGTCTAACAATAGTGTTATCACGGTCAAAATATTACACTTTTTAGGGTTCCGTACGTCAAAAGGAAAAAACAGAACCCTTATAAAATTTACCATTCCTCCCTGATCTGCGAAAGTACTAAGCCTAAAATTTTATAAATAAAATAATACTGAAAATAGTTCTTTAGTTATAGTTTACAGGAAAACCTATATAAAGTCTAAGGTGTTAAAATAACATGGCACATCTCTCAATATTGTGCGTACAAACACACATTTGCAGTTGGAATGTACGGGAGAACATGTTTTTCAATGACGAATGTTAAGTTTGTTCTTGGGATAGAAATCATGGTACAACATATAAATTGTACGGAACTCTCACCACGTGAGATCAACTCGCTCTTGTCCGGTATTTTTTCTTTTGTTATTCATTAAAGATGTCGATTTTTATAAGAAGCACAAAAAAATATATAAACATTTTCTTGCCTGCTACTACTTTGAATTCAGTGCAGAGCTTCAAAATAAGACTGGGTGTGCATAATCATAAACGGTTATAAGATTTCACCCGCAGTTTGGAGCGTGGCCTAATAGCTCGATTTAACCGTGCCGTACCAATTATATTTTTATGTACTTGCTAAAAATTGTGCACGTTCCCGCCAGGTAAACTTTAATATTGGGAGAATTGTAATAACGGATTTGTGGACTGACTAAATTTAAATATTTTGTAACAATAACAGGATAATAGCTTACTAATGAGACAGGTTTATATGGATGACAGAAGCTAAACTGTCATTATTATAATCGACTAGCTGTCAAACTTTCAATCCTACTTCCTACTAATATTATAAATGCGAAAGTTTGTAAGGATGGATGAATGGATGGATGGATGGATGGATGGATGGATGGATGGATGGATGGATGGATGTTTGTTACTCTTTCACGCAAAAAGTACTGAACACATTTGGATGAAATTTAGCACACTGATAGTTTATAAACAGGAATAACACATAGAATACTTTTTATCCCGATATACCCACGGGGTCAAAACTTATGCGGGTGAAACCGCGCGGCGCATCTAGTAATTCATACAAAAATCCCATAGAATTACGAACATTAGATTTTCCCCCCGAATTTGTGTATTTTACGGGATTTTTATTTATTTTTTTATTTATTTAACAGTTTATGTACACATATATAAAAATACAAGAAGAAAGGACCAGAAAAATACGTACAAAGGTGATGCTTATTTCTAATGAAATCTCTTCCAGCATACCTGCGATAGGACAGTAGACAAAGAGATGTAGACACGTGTGTAAGAGTAGAAGAGTATATAAAAACAGAAAAAAAAAACTATTCACTATTCACTTTTTTTCTTGACATAAAAACCTAATTCAGAATATTACGAACATTTTAAAACAAAAAACGGCCAAATCGGTCCAGCTGTTCTCCAGTGATGCACTGACAAACGAACAGCATTTCATTTTGATTTAGAAGATACTAGCTGACCCGACAGACATCCTGTACAAATTTCAATAATTCATATTAAATTGTCAGAGAAACTTTCAGGTTTCCGGAATTTTTCAATTATCCCAGAAACTTTCATTTTTTTTCTTTCCGTAAGAACCTGGGGCCTACTCCCTTTTTTTTTTTGTGTGGGAAATCATCAAATAACTTCTCCCGCTCTGGGCGGAGCGGGAGGGTGTGTCAGACTCTTACTGACTAAAACCCACCCATGTTCCTTCTGTTGCCTGTATTGCCAGGGGTCTCGGTAACCCTTTCGAAGTTTCCCGCGACCCCGGCAGGCCCTAGTGGACCCCTACACTTGTGCTGACGACATCTCTTTGAGGCGCACTTTTACTGACCCACCCGTATTCCTTTCTGTTGCCTGTGTTGCGGGGGCCTCTGTGACCCATAAATACCTTCCCGCGACCCCGGCAAGGGGCCTTCCCTAAGCACTAAATCCGTAGTTTCGGCCGAAGTAACGAGCGTTTCCTACTCCGTATCACCTACGGACATAAGATTACTTCGGAGCCCGAACTGAGACTGAATGACAACACGATTTGACAGTTGCCCCTACACGCAATGTGTTTTCGCCCGTTCGAAAAATTAAGTTTGTCACTTGTTTTGACGGATCGACTACTTTCGGACGGGCCCCTATCTTCATTGACAGACTTAGACAGTAGTCCCCCTGATTCGGACTATTACGATAATTTTAAAACTATAATTATTTTTCAAATTGAACCAGCCGTTCTGAAGCAATGCGCTTACCGAACAGCTTTTCATTTTTATTATGCAGGTAGATACATGAAAGACCACCATGATACCAACGACACAAATAGTTTTGATGTTTATAATGGCGTTCGTCGTGCGTGTACCGAACTGTTATTTGCCCCTCGCCATGGAAAAAGTCTTTTGGCCGGAGAACGTGGTCTTCTGTCACTTCCGTGGTCAAGTTCCACAGGAAAGCACAAAGTCTAGCTAGTGCAAAGCGAAGTGCTACTAAGCGTATTTATTAACCTAAGTTTTGATTATTAAAATATGTATGTTTAGATTAAGGTATTTTTCTATGGGCCTGTGTCGCCTGAAATAAATAGTATTATTATTATTATTATTTATAAATATTTGACCAATACAGCTGTCTTATAGTCGTTACGGGTCGTCAGAAGCTCGAAAGTCTGACAACCAGTATTACCAACGGGTATCGTGTTACCCAGTAACTGGGATGTGGAGGTCAGATAGGCAGTCGCTCCATGTAAAATACTGGTGTTCAGCTGTATCCGGTAAGACTGGAAGCTGACCCCAACATAGTTGGGAAAAGGCTAGGCAGATGATGATGATGATAGATGAAAGACAGACCAACAACACAAACACAGTTTTGCTGGTTAGGAATAGTTGGCCAATACAGATGTCTTACGTGTCTACACTGTCATTTTTTTCAATGATATAATGTTATCTAAGTATCATTAATAATAAAGAAGCTACTATGTATTAAAATTTCTTCTTCCCCCGACCCACCCCCTCGCA
Organism: Atethmia centrago; assembly: GCA_905333075.3. NCBI lineage: Eukaryota > Metazoa > Arthropoda > Insecta > Lepidoptera > Noctuidae > Atethmia > Atethmia centrago. The sequence continues at coordinate 26,406,199 of HG995380.1, read as the reverse complement.
TCGTATTGCCTGCCCGCGCTGTTACTTAGTTTTCACATTTGAGTTACTTCTGACATTTTTCTTTTGCTCGACTCCTAAGGGTCGAAGCGTGATATTAAATAAACAATAGCCTCAATCAAGAATTGGGGTACCAAATGCAAAAAGATTTTTTCAAATCCGATTGATAGGTCCAGATTTCAAACAAACTCTTCAGCTTTATACTACTAACGTAGAGATAGATAAATTGTACGTAGTATCTCCAAACTTTTCACTTAGAGCTCATCAACAGTAGAACAGCTCATGGTAAAAAATATTACTAAAAAAAGCACTAAATTCTAACTGCAAACCCTAATATTATGTAATATTCAGGAGTAAATCAAGTGTATTCTGATCAAAACGAATAAATGACTCGAAATGACCCGAAAAAGGTCGAGAAGCGAGGAAGCTCAGATCGTGGGTGACACACTTTTGTAAAGGTATATTATTAGATGCAGGTCGATGGAGTATCTTTAGTTAAAATATCTTCCTTTTTGAGGGTAAGAAAAGGATGGAGATATCAAAAGATACGATGATAGGTAGGTTGATATTGTTGAAAGTGATGTCGGGAATGGTTTTAGTTCGATGTCATTTTGATAAGCTTCAGTGACAAAGTTTTCTGAGTGGTCCCCATAATCCCACATACTTTTCCAGTTTTAGAGCAATTTCTGTTGCGTGGCATAATCGGCCAATAATGTTACCACTGCTGGGACACAGGGCTCCTCTCTTCGAGAGGGATTGGACCTTGTTAAAATTACTATGCAAGGCATGACACAGTACATAATTTTAATCAAAATATAGTCCCTGTTCAACCACCAGATTATTTGTGGTGTCATAAGATGCATTTAATGACAATAAACTTAAATACTTTTATGATACCAAAACATGATTAATTCTCTATCCTCTCAAAAATATATATACTCGTACAACGATCATTGTTCTATATTTTTGTATCATTGTGTAGCCATAAAACAAATTACCCATTGGGTACTCAATAAGCGTTTCTTAAAATGGCGTTCACTAGGTCGCAGCACTGAGACGTCAAGTCCGGGCACCTGTCAAAAGTGTCAAAGCGCCTATATTTTCTTTAGTCGTGACTGAATGATGAACAGATGAATGAAATGAATGATGAACGTTATCATAAATATTTTTAATTTATTGTCGAAATGGAAGACCTCTTGTCAATATGGCGCCAACTGGTGGCGTGAATTTTTACCACCTTTGAATACCCTCATTGTAGCTAAAAATTGATACAGTAGGAACACAATATGGTAGACAATCATATGAACTCTTGTCGTTGTATACATCTTTTTAAGACTACTGTACGTAAAGGTACCAACTACGAAGGATAAAAAAATGGAAGAGACTAAAGTCTTTGTGCTCTTAAAGGGTGAATGGTACTTAATAGTGGAGTGTACTTCACTGAGCCCGTTGCCTATCGGCGACGTGTTAGGCACACGACTCTTAATGTGAGAAGATTAAGGCTTCTTGCTTCACTTTGTCGGCGTGATTAATATGGTATACCCATGCCGAAATACAGCTTTCTAGTACTCAGACTCTCTGAGCTAAGCCGCGGACAGACATACAGACGGACATGGCAAAACTATAAGGGTACCTTCTTGACTACAGAACCCTAACAAAGCATATAGTTTATGATTAAAGTGCCTATAAGATTTTTTTTAATTAAAAAGCTGTTTTTACACACCTAACATACACTCACGCCTGTAAGCTGTTATTAGGCCTTTATTAAGGCGCTAACAAGACCAAATTGACCAAAATAGGCTTCGTTTAAGAAAAAAAATTGCCAAATCTGTAATTGTTTGTGGTAGCGGAAAAAATATATGTTAATTTTGAACATATTTCCCAGAACCTGGTTGTTACCAAAACACGTTTTGAAAACAAAATCTCGATACAAACTAACGTTAAACTAACCTCTTACTTTGAGTTCTAATCCAAAATATCTGTATCAAATATCAACATACATTACGTATTTAATTAATAACAAGAACGTCTTATTTGAATGCAGAAATTGGTTGTTTTTTATTTTCGATTACTCAACTCATTTTTGAGTAACTACATAATTACTTCATATTTTGCAATACATTACAAGCGTTGTGTCATCGCGCTTCTCTTTCTTTTCTATGGAATTGGACAGTGACCGCAGTTTAGGTGTTGTCAGCGTCTTAATAAGATGTATGTAAAATAGACACTGGTACTCAGCTGCATCCGGTTAGATTGGACTAACCTCAACAAAGTTAGGAAAAAGCTAGGTTGATTATGATGTTAATAAGAGGTCAGTTGAAAAAATATAGTGTGGAGTAGCCTCACTATTTTAGACCTTGCTTTGGATTTCACTGGCAGACCGTACCGGTGCAGGCTTGCGGACGGTGAGCGATGGGTAGCTCACCGTCCGGTAAGGACTAGGCCCGGGTCGACGGCGCGTTATGCTCCATGCGCGCCTCAAAGAGATGTCGTTAGCACATGTGTGGGTCCACTAGGGCCGATGCCTGCCGGGGTCGTGGGAAAGTCTGAAAGGAATACCGAGACCCCTGGCAACACAGGCAATGGAAGGAACACGGGTGGATTTTAGTCAGTAAGAGTCTAATACACCCTCCTGCTCCGCCCAGAGCGGGAGAAGTTACTTGATAAACTCCCACCCAAAAAATAAAAATCTTTGGATTTCTCTGGGAGACCATACCGGTCAACATATTCCTTATTTTCATGTTATTTCAAGCTGTTTTGAAAAAGAATTGTGACTTTAAGTAAAGGGTGATCCAATTTGAAGTTCCAAACTTTATTTAAAAAAAAAATACACAAAATGTAAACAATATATTATTATTTTTTTAATCGAATATTAATAATGTAAAATTTCAATGTCATTGGCCACCTCTGGACCTTCTGCAGCAGTTGATTCTTTCCGGTAATTTTCGATGACTTTTTCGCAAATTTGGATTATCTCGGCAATAACGTGGCGGATGTTAGTTTTTAGGTGATCCCACGTTGCAGGTGTGTTGATATAGACGCGACTCTTAAGAAAACCCCACAATAAAACTTCCAACGGCGTTAAATCGCATGATCTTGGCTGCCTGTCGATGTCAACGTAACGTGAAATAATGCGACCTCTGAACGTTTTACGCAAAACATCTAACGTTTGAAAATTGTTCAGTTGTTGTGGTTGCACAACAACTGAACAATTTTAACGCGTTGAGCAACGGTTTTGTAAATGTATTCTTACAGACTAACATTTCACCTTTGAAACAAGCACCATTACTGACAGCTGTCAAAATTACAGTGTTGCCAATATAAGAACCTTGAGTTGGATCATCCTTTATAATATAATTCAGATATATTACAAGTTCATAATTAATCGTCATTGCAAGTTGCGCAAAATTAATAAATATTCCAAAAATTCGTACTCTTTTTTATTAAAAGTACATGTTTTTTTCTATACCCACCATATGCTCTACATTTGAACCCTTCAAGAACAGTAATAAAACCACCATGCGTATCGACCATTTATGTTACAAAATGCTATCAGAAGTCAGCGAAATAATTTTGTGGAAAAGGAATATCCTATAAAATCCTACACCATCTGAGAGCAGCCGTGCATTTTAGCATAAAATGATAATAAAATTATACTTTGGCACCATGGCTATGTTTCCTTAGCCCGAGGGACCGCAATACTGAAACAAAATTAATTTTTTGCCCGTGTTTTCATATTTACATGGTTTTTGTTTGTTTAAGAATTGAGTTCTCCATTAGAGTTAATTGTAGAATTTAAAATCAGAATGTGTGTTTTAGTAATGGTCTTAATTTACATAATTATATATTATCGTTTTCATCGATTTAGTGGCATCTTGTAGTCAGTTGACACCGCTTTTTGCTTCAACCTTTTTTGGTACATTCCTTCTTGGCACAAGCTCGCCTTTAAGCTTTGTGAAGGGTGCAATAAGAATAACGTTGATGTCCATTAAACATAATTTTCTGTGAAAAAAAAATGTTTATACACGAATCTGTGCGTAATCGAGTGATACATGTAAAAGTTTCAGCAGTACATCGCGCTTGACATGATTAATTAAAATATCGAATAGATTTCGTTCTATTTCTCAAACTATTTTATAAATATGTGACCCCCGACCGTCCTTGACTATTCTCTGTGACACTCACTTGACTTCATAAAACAAACTTTTTATGACTTCCAGACGCTCGATTCAGCGAAGTTTAAGTAAGAAAGTCACGTTTTAACTAGATCTATACTAAGACTATTATGAACACTACACAAACACAATAAAAAGCAATCTTTAAACACTATTTTACGATCGCACGGTTTTATCCTTACGCGCCATTTAAGGGTTGAATCGTAAAATGGGATGACTTACCAATAACTATGTTTTCGCTTTAATATTTTACTTGTGTAGTCTGCTTATCTTTCGTTACTTAAAGGGATGAATGGGTTGGGTCGTGAGCAATGAGGTAGCAACTTAGATTTAGGCTGAATATCTTTTATGAATAAAAAGGTTTTGAAATATAATTGTATCTAGGGAAAACGTCAGGTCATTTAGTTTAATGGCACTCAATTTAATGCATCACAGTTTTTGTCTAAAATAGTAAAATAAAGACAATTCCCACGAAGTATAGAAAAACAAATGAACATTTTCAACACAGGTAACAACTACAAAATACTCGACCACAGATAAAAACAAAACTATCAAAAATATATACATGCAACACTGATAAACGTCTAAACCAAAAAAAAAAACAAAGTTGCGGTAACTGGCGCAGTCTATTCGAAAAACTAACGACAAAAAAGAAAAAAAGGGACAAGACTATCTCGTATTCTTGACGTTAATTTTAAAACCATTTTTCCTTAGCAAAAAAGGTAACTTGTTCAAAGGAAATTCTATATTCTAGTACCGTCTACGAATCAAATTTCTAGAGGCGACCTCGGAGGGGAAAAACTAACAAAAATATTTTTGTTCCATTTACTGGGTGGTACGCAATCGTGCCCGTATCTATTTGCCGGGAACGTTGGCCCTCTGCGGTTGGGAATATAACTGCACTTGAATTTCGTTTTTGAAGGCTAGCCTTGCCTTTTGTAAATTGAAAGAGTTGTGCTAGTAATATTTGTGCAATATTGGGTGGTTTTCGAAGAATCGGGGTGTTTCTTTCTTTTCTATGTGTATTTCTTTCCTGTTGTTTCTACGAAAGGAATCACGGAGGATACGTCAATATTTGTGTTTGAGACCGGATACAAAGCTTCAGCTAGTAACGGCACTATTTAAGAAATGTGTTTTTCTTTTGAAATTCACTGAGTTTTGCTTACATACAATACATGTTTATATATGACAGCATGAGTCAAAATAGCAATAGTCATTAAAAATTTACTCACTCAAGCTGTGACGTAGGCGTTCATATTCCTAGCGCCATTTTAATATTGTCGCGTCTGTGGGCAGAATACCGGTTTGATCCAGTTTATACCGGTATGAAACCGGTTTACGGCGGTTCCAAGTGAGCGTTTTATGACTGGATTTAAGTCTCCCGCTGTGAGATTCTTGTATGATTTGCTAAGGTAATTAGAGTCTTAAACAGTATTCATTTCTGTGTTAATCTTGGAAATCTTGTTGAACTTATGCTTTGTTAGAACCAGTATTTTGGTATATTTTACACAGTTACATTTTATATAACAATATTTCTCATGTTTAGTGCGCATCATTTGACATGCGTCAAATCAATCAACAGTTAATAGACAAAATATAGGTATTTCCTTACGATATTTACTCCTTTCCCCGTCCCATAATTCAGCGCTTCAAACCAATTTTTCAGTTCCTTTTATACTCAAAACTCAACTGTAAAAAACAACCCCGGCATTCTAATTCCGTCAAAATTGGCGAAAGTCGGAGTAAAGATAAAAACAAATTCACCGTGACGGTATAAACGTTTTCTGTAATTGGCACTTGACACTCCTGGCATTTGGGCCTGGCCTTACTTCAAACACTTGAGTTGACTTCAGTCCACATTATCTGAATGTGGCCCGGAGTTCGGACAAAATGGAAAGTTTCAGCTATAAAAATAAGTCGGGGTTTTGAATTTATGAGAATATTTTACAATATTCACTTGCCTACATCTATCATTCGTTTAGTTATACCTATCATTAATATTGATCATCATCATACAGATGTTCCTAACCTAACTCTTAAAATGTGAACCTATTTAAGTGCTTTCTATTGTCTCACAATAGACAGATTTTGCAGGAGCAAGTTTTTGGTCAGCACTAAGGACGGATCTTCCGACGTTATGCTCTGAAATTATAACACTACTAAGTTCCCCGCGACTTCTTCTGCGATCTAGGATAAAAAGTAGTACATGTCCTTCTTCAGGTCATGGTCCACCGATGTGCCAAATTTTACCCAAATCCGATCAGCTATTTTAACGTAAAAGCGTAACAAACAAACAGACTCACTTTCGCATTTATAATATTAGTTAGGATATTATTGGAACGAAGATCCTAGCACGATCTTCGCACGTTATACTCTGCACACAATCTGAATGAGAGCTAGACCAAAAAAGTGTAACATTTTGACCATCACAACACTTTTTTACCTAACATAAGTTTCGTGACAGTCAAAATGTTACACTACAAAAGCGAAAGGTATTCTTTCCAACCGCGTGTCCCACGACACTTGTCAACGATTTTTTTTTTTTTTTGTTGTAATTTGTGTAACCACCCAATCCAACTAATTGGCAAATCAAAATGACTTAAATCCGAATAACTAAAGCTTAAAGTCATTGATTCTCATCATTGCACAAGACCCCCAGGCCCAAATACATCATCAGCAAACTCCTGTATTTATCCCAATTTATTTGTGGTCGGCGCAACTTGTCTTTTTCTTCCATACTCCTTCCTCTTTTAGTCGCCATCTCGGTAGTCACTCCCTTTCTAGCCATATCATCTTTCACACAGTCCATCCATCGTTTATTTGGTCTTCCCCTACTCTTATATCCACAGGCATACTCAAATCTTTCTTTGACGAAATTTTCTTCATTCTCCGCATCACGTACCCATACATGACAACCGACGACCGATTTCCACACAACTTTCCAGTCTCCGGTGCCACTTTCACTCCCTTATTTCTTATTCCACCCAGGTCTAAAGACACCATCTTTAAAAATCCCCCGAGTCAATGAATAATAATTATGCTTTTTTAAAGTAGCAACAACGTAAAATGATCCCTTAACATAGCGACGTTAAAAAAGTTAATTACTAACACAGATGTCAGACATCTTGTAATAAAAAACCCTTTGAGAAATTCATGAGGAAAAAAAATGAAAAAAACCGATGTCGGCCGAAGTGTGACGAATTAATAGGAATGGTGTGGTGACCCATGCAATGAAAAGGGAGTGAATGATAGCTTGAGAGTTGACGGGGGAGAATGGGAGAAGAAAGTGCCGAGAAAAATAACATGAGACAAGGAAGACGAAAAATGTAATACTTATGTGCAGAGTGTGAATGAAGATCAGAAGAGCCGTTTTGGGATAGAAACACTAGGGTCGTGGGGCCGAGTTGTTCGGGTATTTCGGGACTGCGCCAAGCGGTTAGTCGAGTCTTTACATGACCAGAGGGTTGGCCTATTTTTAGGCCAATGAATCAGCATTGTCATTCAACGCGGTAATGTTGCCAGCCTTTTGGGCACTTTTCCCACTGACAGCGAAGCGGACGAATTTTCGATGCCCAATGTTTTTTTTATATACCTACACATGTATATAAAAAGGCTAATATATATGTAATTAGTGTTAGCTTGTATATTGTATTTAAGATACTATATGTGCTATTAATAAGGTGCCCAAAACTAACGTGTGCCAGTTCCGTAATGTACCAGCAAAAAGAATTTATCCAAACACTTCAGCAAGAATGAATAAACTTATTTCAACGCTACCGTTTAAACACTGCAGACGACTTAAAAGAGAAATTGAAATGCTTTTTTTATAGAAATGTTCGTACGTAAACAGATATTTTCCGAACGGGTGAATATTTGCATTTCTTTCTAATCTAATCCATTCGGATTAATAATGCGGTGCATTTGCAGACTACCCGGTTGAGATGAATGTTTTTATCCACACTTTCTTTGAGACGAGAATGTATTGACGACTAGTTATTGTGAATTCATTTGTGTGTAAAGGTTTTATTAGTACCTAAGCTAATTTGGATAACGTTAGAGTTATTACAGTTTTATTTTATTTATTACATTTTTTTTTTTTTTATAAAATAAAATTTAATTCTGCTGTTTTTTTATAATATTATATTTGGCAAAGGGTTTGGCAGAGTAAATTGCACGCAATGTAAATTGTCTTTGGTCCCTATTTTTTTTTTTTGAGGGTGGGAAATCATCAAATAACTTCTCCCGCTCTGGGCGGAGCGGGAGGGTGTGTCAGACTCTTACTGACTAAAACCCACCCGTATTCCTTCCTGTTGCCTGTGTTGCGGGGGCCTCGGTGACCCATAAGTACCTTTCCGCGAGTCTTTGGTCCCTGGCCTTGATATGCACAAAATTGTCAAACTGTTATTGCTTCAATACGAGGCTTTTATCTACTTTGTAGGTATCTGTGTGTTTTATATTTATAAAATATATTTTAGATTTTATAAAAAACACGTAATGTGTTCTTAAAGGCTCCTACATACTGGCGCGACTTGTCGCGCGACGCGACGAGTCACAAAGACACCGCGTGTAGCGCTACAAGCGGTGCCTTTGTGTCGCGACGCGTCGCGCGACAAGTCGCGCCAGTATGTAGGAGCCTTTATATGTTCTTTGTGCAAAATAACCACTTTTTCTTTCATTCTTTTTTATTGGGTTTTTCCTTCAGGAAATTCTCAGTCGTAGTCTGGATTAGTGCCCGGTTGATGGCAATAGGCTCGCCCCCTATTACATGGGACTTAAACATATCAGGCGAAATATGGGTGTACTATAGGTACACCTCTGCCTAACTCTTCGAGGATTACAGTCGTAATGTTATGTTTCATTCATATTTTAGGTTGACTAGGCACACTTTGTATATTATTATCTAGTGCAAATCATAGAAGCTAGGGCTTTTAATCCGAGAAAATAAATCTTGGCCCTTCAAGGTGTCTTCAAGGTCTAATAGGGAAAATGCTTGTATTTTTGTTTCACTTTATCAATATAAGACAGTTGTATTAACCTAAGAAAAGTATTAAATGACAAATTCTACTAAGTGATGTTCTAACACGGTTTAAACGTCCGTTACTGTCGCGCCCATCTTGTGACGTTCTTATCCACGATAGGTACTGCTTTGTTTACTACTAGCCCAAATCATATAGATTCAATATTTTTTTTGTGCTTCAAACAGTGGGAGAGATTTCAAGCAGTTTGCTAAGTATCGATGTTTATTTACGTGGCTTTTTACGTCACTTCCGGCATTGTCGAAGACGATGCGTTTTGAGTTTGCGTTTCGTTCCACCAAATAAGAGAAAAAAAAAACGAACAAAAAAAATTGCAATTTTTCTTGACTCCTCTACGAAGTATATTTTAAATAATGAAAAAGTTTAGAATCACTTGGAAATTACCAATTGCGTTGGGTTCAAGTAAACAATAACATTAAAAACCACAACGAAATTAAGTAGAAAATAAAATTGTTCCAGGAAGGAACATGAGCTGATCATCTAGTAATAATTATGATAATAAGCAAACTTGTACCAACGCTTGCATGTCAGGAATGCGCTTACTAATTCTACAAAACTGGCTACGTGGCTAAGAAGTTGCTATGGGGCTACGAAACTTGCTACGAGTCCCCCGCCATCTTTGTTATGTGTCTTTTACTTGAAGCGGAAACAAGATGTTGTCATGTATCATAATTTAGGGAAAACAATGTTCTAATTAAATATAATTATTTTAAACATACAATCCTACAACGCAGTGCAGTCTTTTCCCTTTGAGAAAACAAAGCCAACGGTTCCTTGAGACTCAAATACATTTAGAATTCCGTAGATTACATTCGAAATTTGAAATGTTTAAATTATTCGTGTTCCGTTTCCATGAACGAAATTATATAAAAAGACTGACAGGCAAGAATTTTATTTTGAATTCCGAATTTAGTCCACCATTTTCATTCTCACAAGTAACGCCAATAAGCAGACGGTTATAACGTTCCTTTCGCTCCACTTTTTTAAGGAATTCTGGATGAATAAAGGTGGGTCCCATAAGGAGTTTTAATAAAATCCTGGGCTCCGGCTTAAGTGTCACTCACGATATGAGCTTGCCTTTATTACGGTCTGTAAAAACTACGGCCGTAAGATTAATATTAAAGCTCATTTTTTGTCTAAATTATGGTAGGTACCTACCTTGTTTCGGATGTATATCATAAAAATTGTAATTTCCCACATTTACCGCAGATTTGTTTGGTCAAATTGAATTTTAGAAATATATTCGGTAATAAATAGTACGAGAGATGGATGGGAAATATGAAAAAAGTTTGGCTTCGTATTTCGCGGAGGACAATCCAATCGGCGTAAAACTGGTGGGTTCCCTGGAGGGGTTGTCATGGCAACGGGCGAGGAGGGGGCGTTTGAAAGGGGTCACAAAATCCAAACTTATCTCATAAATTTACACGGCAGGTCGATCTCGTTCCGACACGCGGAGCGTTTTGCCAAATTTAATTTTGTACGGAACCTCGGGCTCATTTAATTGGTATGAAAATTTAAGTATTATGTGTTTTGAGTGTTGACTCGCGAAATTATAAAAGCGTTTGCACTCTTCATTCAGTAAATAACACGTCGGTAGGAAATATTCAGCAGTTTGCAGCGGGCATGTATGTATTTCCAACAAGTATTTCCTTCATATCTAGCTAGATTTATTTTAAGCTCTATGCAACTGAACTACGTTACCAAAATAACTGAGCCCGGCTATATACAGGGTAATAACGATAATGAGAGATAGAACAAAATATGTAAAAAACCGACCAAGTGCGTATCGGTCCACGCACGATGAAGGGTTCCGTTGCTGGGAAGTTGGGATTAATTTATCCCAAAAACAAACTTAACATTGTAGTTGAAAAACATGTTCTCCCATACATCGATATATGCCACGGTCAATTCTCCAACTGAAAAATTAAGTTGGTCGACTATTACTCGTTAACTTGTAAAGCCCACTTAGCTGCGACAGCTTTTCTTTTAATTTCATTATATATATTACTGTCTTGATTTTTTCACATCTCCATAAACAACCATTTAGCTGGCAGAGGGGATGGGGACACTTGACTCTAACAAAAACTTGCACTTTCATACTTAATATTACGCAAACGGGTTCTTGAATCGAAAAAAATCTTGAGAAAAAAAAACTTGGATGTTCACAGACCCACAATATTTTTAAACGGCTTATCTAATGACACCCCACACCATGAGATAGACGAGAAATAAAAATATCATCCCCACATTACGTGCAAGGGTACCTCCCTTGCACGTAATGTGGGGAAATTAAAAAAAAAAACTATATTTTATTGTAGCACTTCGTTGGCGTGATTAATATGTACACCTAAGCTTAATCACAGTTTTCTAGTACTAAGCATCTCTGAGCTATAGCGGGGACAGACGGACTTGGCGAAACTAAGTATAAGGGTTCCTAAAAAACAGAAAAATCTTAAGGGATAATTGCTACCTTTTTTTTGGATGGGAAATCATCAAATAACTTCTCCCGCTCTGGGCGGAGCGGGAGAGTGTGTCAGACTCTTATTGACTAAAACCCACCCGTATTCCTTCCTGTTGCCTGTGTTGCGGGGGCCTCGGTGACCCATTAGTACCTTCCCGCGACCCCGGCAGGCATTGGCCCTAGTGGACCCCTACATTTGTGCTGACGACGTTAATTCGAGGGGACGTGGGTAAGGGGGTGGCAGGAGTGTTTTTGATGTTCTTGAAATATTCTAGTAAGGACTCTGGGTCTCAAACGACGACTTCAGACGGCAGATTGTGCTCGGGCATTGCTCCAATTCTCAAGCATGAAAAAATACAGTTAACACTCTGAATACAGATACACTTGTCGTCGTACTCGTCTTTGAAAAGAGCAGTACGTATCCAGTATTTTACTTGTTTCATCCAATTATTCAGAATCAAAAACAACTCACATTACATAGTTTTATTAATAAACGAACAGCATTCAATCAGCTGAAAAAAAAAACAAAATGGCATTTTAATTTAAATCGGATGTAGCCAGTTAATTTTGTTCATTTTATTTTATGTTCGAACACCGATGCGATTTGAACGGTATCGAATAAACGATCGAGTTGGTACTGTCCGATTAAAATATCGGATTGTTCAATAGATTTGGGAAATCGGACTCACTCGTGCAAACCCTTTTTTGTATAAAATTCCCAATTTTCTGATGCCGATTTGGTGTGAAATGTCTTTATTGTGATTTTAATGCGCTTGTTCCATTGCTATGTAAAAATTTCATGGGAAAATAAAATTTAAGGCGCTGACAATAAGCAAACGACCAAAATAGGCCAAATCTGTATAGTTTGTGGTAGCGGAAAAAATATATGTTAATTTTGAACATATTTCTCAGAACTTGGTTGTTACCAAAACACGTTTTGAAAAAAAAAACTCATACAAAATGACGTTAAACTAACCTCTTACCTTGTGTTCCAAACCAAAATATCTGTATTAAATATTAACATACGTTACTTATTTAATTAATAACAAGAACGTCTTATTTGAATGCAGAAGTTGGTTGTTTTTTATTTTCGATTACTCAACTCAATTTAGAGTAAATAGAAAATTGCTTTATATTTTGCAATAAATTACAAGCGTTGTGTCATCGCGATTAATATGGTATCGTCAATGGAGACACACATACACACATCACACAGGCATATCAGTCACATACAATATGTGACTTTAGAAAGAGGAAATATCTAAGCGGCTTTTGTGTTCGTACCTACTTTAATGCAGTAGGTATGTACAGTTTTCTCATTCGATTTTGGACTTAACCTTCAACGTTTTAAGGCTTAAAATCATTTGGAGAAATTTTGTAGTTTTGTATAATCTGATGTGCTGTTGACTGTACGTACTTATGAGCAATGTAAGTGGGTTTTCAAATACTATTTCCATGTCAGCACAAGCTATTCCAGAACTGCACTGCACTGATACTGCAGTCCAACGCATGTGCATTTCAGATTTCCTACGTAAATCTGGAACGCACATGCGCTGTGCTACAAAGCTTCAAAAATATCAGTTTATATTTTATAAATAATAAAAATAACCTAAAATTGACTGATGGACATTGTCTGATTTTAACAATTTGGCCATTGCTGGGAGAAGTGAAAATTGAACTCGTCAAACCTTCCTAAATGCTTTAATTTATGGCCAAATTCCAGCCCTGTAACGCCAGGCCCAAGTTTCTATGGAGTTTGGGTTTCTCCTTTGGAATTTAGAATCTTATAAAAAGAAAGAAAAATAATTGAAATGGGACTCGCAAAAGAAATACAAAAACTAAATTGAAATATTTTTTCAAATAAACAAAACAGCAAAAAAGAAATAAAGGCCTGTGCGACGCCAAAAAGGCTCTTATGTCAGCACAATGCTGCAACATAAAAACAAAAAAAAATAACGTAGCGTTTTTTTTTTTTGGGTGGGAACTCTTCCGCTCTGGGCCCGTGTCCCTTCCGTTGCCCGTGTTGCCAGGGGCCTCGGTATCCCTTTTGTACCTTCCCGCGACCCCGGCAGAACGTAGCGCTGGTATTCTGATGAACTTGTGATGCAACGGACATACCTACGGACATATATATAAATTCCACTAGGCGAATAAAAAACAAATAAAACAACCATTACTTGGGATAAACACTTAAAAAAAATAAGCTTTTTATCATAGAGTTCAAATAATAAACAATTGCACATTTTACTACGATTGTGGTGTGCCATTGTTAAATAATTGGCGATAAATCTAATCCTAACTCCTAACTAATATTTTGTTTACATTTGTTGTGCTTTCACGCTAAAACGGCTGAACGGATTTGGATGAAATTTGGCACATGGGTAGACCATGACCTGGATTAGGACATACTTTTTATCCCAATATTTCCACGGGATCGAGACTTACGCGGGCCTTCCTGTTGCCTGTGTTGCCAGGGGCCTCGATGACCCTTTAGTACCTTCCCGCGACAGCGTGGAGACCTGGGTTTGTTTTCCGGGTCGGGCAAAGTGTCATTGGGTTTTTCCGTCAGGAATATCTTAGCAACAGCCCGGAGTTTCGAAGTTGGTGGAGTGATACCTCCGAGCCTCGGAAAGCACGTGAAGCCGTTGGCCCTGCGCCTGATCTCTCTCGGGTCGTGTCGGATTGCCCTCCCATCGGACTATGAGAGTGAGGGAAGAGAGAGTGCATCTGTGTCTGCGCACACACTTGTGCACTATAAAATCTCTCGCGCCGAAGGCTGGACTCCGCTGAGATTAGTCGCCATGACCGAAATTCGGTCTAGAGGACTATTATTCTTTATAGTACCTACTGTTTATTTTATTTAATGATAAATGATAAATGATAAATGATTTTATTTCTGTAAGTAGGTTTTTACAAACACTTTTACACATCAAAACATATTTTTTAAACTAGATGAGGCCGGCGTTTCCTATCTGACTACTCTGAGAAGAAAGGCCGAAACAAACTCAGAGGTCACAGTCTCTTTTAAAGTCCAGACATAATCTTGGTCAGATCATGTGAAGACCATGTCGATTGGTGTCTGAAATGGTCTTTTGATGAAAGAACCACACAGATTGAGTGGACCTGTCCAGTCAGTGCACGCATTTGTCAGTCGTTGTGCAGCTCAACTCATAACTAAAGGAGCTCAACGATTCAACGAACAATACCAAAGAAAGGACATTTGGCTAGGCCGCAAAAAATACTCAAAACTGCCAGACCATATTAAAAACTAACTGCGAATAAAACAAAATTAAACAATGATCCACATAGTCTTCACATTTACAATAATTAAAACAATATAATACTACACAGAGTAAATATTCATGTCATTGCATAAATAAAATTCATCAATGTCAATGTGTATATTCGGACATAATCTTGGTCAGATCATTTGAGGACCATGTAGGTTTGTGTCCGAAATGGTCTTTTGAGGAAAGACCACACAGATTTGAGTGGACCTGTCCAGTCAGTGCACGCATTTGTCAGTTGTCATGCAGCTCAACTCAAAACTTAAGGAGCTCAATGATTTGACGAACAAAAAAGACATTTAGGTAGGCCGCATAAAGTACTCAAACTGCCAGACCATCATTAAAAGAAAGAGACAAAAAAAAAAAAAACAAACAATGACCCACATAGTCCTCACATTCCTAATAATTAAAATAATATAATATAATACTATACAAAGTAAATATTCATGTCATTGTTTATATAGAATGTTATATAGAATAAGAAAATATAAATAGCTAGCAAAATAAAAAGAGTAAAAAAACAACATTCACTGTAAGTTTATTGGAGCAGCTCAATCCCAAGCCTTTTTGTCCTCAATATAATCTTTAACAGTATTTTACTTTATTACCTATTTGTTTTATCAGTACAAATCTTTAAACATGACCTGGTTTCCCTACATTGTTTTCGGTTGACCACTGAAAATTAGCGCTATGTTGTGAGTCCCCCATAGCACAGCATCATGCTGAGTGGATGCCTTCGTAACACTCCCGATGTGTAGTTGCCGACTATTTCTGTTTTGTGATTATAGATTTGTTTTATTTTCGTACCTATTCCAATTATGTACCTTACTTTTGTTATTGTTTTTGTGCACGTGTTTTGCGACCAATACATCTATTTTTCTTTCTAAATCATATCTCTTTTAAAGATAATAAATAATCTGTTTACTCTTAAATATTTACTCGTATAGTTAATGAAATCCACGTGATACTTCTCGAACCAAACTCTGATTGCGAAACTTAGTTAAGTTAAGATTACTAACTTAAGCTGTAATGGATCCTTAACTTATCTCAAATATATCGGAGTTCGTTAACGTTAATTGCTGCTTACAATTTGTTGGATTAATTTAGTTAGAAATAAGTAAGAATCTTGAATTTGATTGTTCAATTGATGAAGTATCGTATTTATTTAAGAGTGTTCTGATAGTGTGTATTTTTATGACAGCTTAATGTCATGTAGCATTGAATTATTTCGTAAAACTTCAAAACGTGACCTTATATCCTCCACAAATGTCAACTTTAACTTTCAGAGGTAAAAATGACACGATTCTTTTTTCGTAATTAGCAGACAAGAGAATGCTACCGCCCATCCAGATGAAGTAAATCTTTATAATATAATCAGCCTATAATGTTCCCACTGCTGGGACATAAGCCTCCTCTCTGTGAGAGGGAGTGAACCGCTATCCAACACGCGGGCCCAGTGCGGGTTGGTAGATGTCACATGTCTTGAATTTTTGGTTTTAGGCCATGCCGGTTTTCTCACGATGTTTTACTTCACAGCAGCGCCTGTCAGGTTGCAAATCTACGACCTGCAATTTGTAAGTCGCGGCCGTTACCACTGGGCCACCACTGCTCTCGAGGCTACCAAAATAGTCAGTTCTATCTTCAGATCTACCTGATCTCATCAAAATCCGCCCATTCTCATCAAAAGGCTAAAAAGATCTTCGCGCATGCGACGGCCGGAGCGACCACTCCCTGATAATAATTATTGAAACTGATGAGATTATTTTGTGACATTTTATTTTATTTTTTCCCAATTTATTTTTGGTCGGCGCAACATGTCCCTTTCTTCCATACTTCTCAATCAGTCGTCATCTCGGTATTAACCCCCTTTCTAGTAATATCATCTTTCACACAGTCCATCCATCGTTTCTTTGGTCTTCTTCTACTCTTATAGCCATTGACATTCATATTCAAAAAAATTCCTCACGACATTTTCCTCATTCCGCCGCATCACATGCCCAAACCATGACAATCGATTTCCGCACAACTTTTCAGTCACCGATGCCACTTTTAGACTTTCTATTATGTACTCATTTCTTATTCTATCCATTCGTGTCACACCACACATCCCTCTTAGCATTCTAATCTCAGCTGCATGCAATTGCCTTTCATTCATCCTTTTGTGGCCAAACATTATGATCCGTACAAGACAGCAGGTCTAACCATTGTTTTATATTTATCTTCCCCTTAAGTTTAAGGAAAATGCGGGAGTCGTAGATTGTTCCCGTGATCTACTGCCAATTCATCCAGCCAGTGTTATATCTGTGCTTAACCGAGATTGTTTCGAGATAGATATGGAATATTATACTAGACATATTGTATATCTATACTTTGGCCGGAGCTAAATAGTTACTAACTGTTCTCTCCAAATGAAATCGTGCTAATATACAATATTGACGCTACTAACTACTTACACTAAGTACTTACTCAATTAAATTACTGACTAAATACAAATAAATACAAAAACAATAGGACACTTAGGCGTCGAAGTATTCGTCTGCTTCGTTGTCATTCGGAATTGTGCCCACAAGACTGGCAGCATTGCCACGTTGAATAGCAATGCTAATTCTTTAGCCTAAGAATGAGTCAGCCCTCTGGTCACGTGAAGTGTCGATCAGTCGGCGAGAAATTAAATCATGCTTATATTTTGTCAGTATGTAATAAACCCATGTACTGTCTTACTACTCAAACCAAATATTATTAATGAATAGAATTGCCATCGCATGTCAACAACATAATGTATAACTTAATGTCTACCCTACTTAATATCAATTTCCCATACACATATATTTTGTAAACGTATTTTGATTTAAAAGGGTGTTCGTGGAGTTTCTTGCCCGTTCTTCTCCATAGGTACCTACTACTCTCTAGAATGGGCGACTAGCTTCGTCTTTCTGCCTGACCGACCCCTTGACAATTCAAAAGTGCTTGTAATTGGTTTATTTGAAATAAATGCTTTGAGTTAGAGTTTGAGCATCTCATGGTTAACCGATTTACGTGGATATGTAACCGACTGAGTTATAATTGTGAAGAAAGTGTTCTTACACGTTTTGGTATATGGGGTAGGTTAATGTTAGAAATGACATGAAATGGTAGTGTTTAATCTGATAAAATGGGAAATCTTTAAAAAATGAATCTTCTGTAGTAGCGCACTCATCGTCTTCACTACATATTATTCCTGGTAATCTTCAAATTAAGTGTGTGTGATTGTGTGTGAGGTTCCTTCTAGACAAGTGAGCACGCACCTTTGTTGAACGTTTCATAGCTTACCCAGTAAAACTCTGGTCATCATTCATCCCTGTCCAATGAAAATCACCGTGCTGCCTTTGCCAACGCTTTATGAAATATATGTGAGGAAAGTTTTTTATAATATTGTTTAGAGAGATTCACTTTCTTGTCTATATAATATGTATTTGTATTTAGTTCACAGTTTGTGTATGAAATCCGTAGATAACACTGTCACATATGTATTAGGGTTTGTTTTAATGGTTCACTTATTAGCACTAATAGTATTTAAAAAGAGAGAGCGTTTTGCGCGGTTTTTTATGGAGATCTGTAGGAAAGAATGCTTACTTTAAAAGATTTTGACGAGACTCCTGGCCAAGAGGCTACAAAACCATTTTTTTAGCCAAGAGGTTACATGGATGGTGGAAGTTAAATGGTTTTGTTTATCTATATTTGTATACCTATATACCATGTTTCGAAAGAGCCTTTCGGGATCTTTCGAGCCATCTCAATGATAGCTTAATCCATAGCTCCCATAACATTATCAAGCGCCATTAAGTACATCATCGATCCCCTCGTGACGTTGGTATTAAAACAAAATTGTTTTTGACTTATCCGAGCTGTCTGAACACAGGTGCGGCTAAGGTGGGATTACGCGAGTGACAAACGAGCCGGAGTAACACGTTAATAATTATGTAAACGCGCGACGTATCGAGGTTACGTGTGCAGCCGGCCTGCTTCCGAGTATTAATTTTGTTATGCTTTATTTTGCTACATTAATTTATTGTGACATCTGACATTGTGTTTTGAGATGAGTCTAATATTTTGTTAAAATTCTATATTTTTTGCTCAATAATCCTCCAAAATCAGACTACTGGAAATCAAGCTTTTGAAATGAAGTGGGCCGTAATGAATACCACGCTATTTCAGTAAAATCACATACACGCTTACACAGTCCATACACGCACACACAGCACACACGCGCACACACACGCACACTCACACACACGCATACACACACAAATGCGCTCGCGCACTGATATTCTCCTGTATTTAAAAATAAAAAAAAATAACTTGTAAATTAAAATTGTAGTAATACAATTAGAGGGCACTGTTAATCCTTAATTTTAGCGTACACTAAAGTGAACAAAGATGATATACGTATAAGCTAAAGAGGATGAACAATAAATTAAGGTTACAGGGTAGGTACTTCTTGACCCTATGTACTAAGCAAACCCCTAGAGTACCTAAATCGAGAAATTCAATTGAAACTGAATAACGTAGATCCCAAAGACAAATGGTTAACGATTTGTTACTTGATACCCTAAGCATAGACTATTAGATCTAGAATCATTTCTAGCCAAGTGTAGGCTTTCATGAAGTAGTCACTTTAGGAATTTATAGAGATATCTTTTTTTTTTTTTGAGGGTGGGAAATCATCAAATAACTTCTCCCGCTCTGGGCGGAGCGGGAGGGTGTGTCAGACTCTTACTGACTAAAACCCACCCGTATTCCTTCCTGTTGCCTGTGTTGCGGGGGCCTCGGTGACCCATAAGTACCTTCCCGCGACCCCGGCAGGTATAGGGATATCTGTGTGTGTTGTACCTAGTAGTAGGAACTAAGCTGGATTTATAAATGATCGAATGACTCGACCTGAATCGCGGGGTAATTGCATAACAGGCTTACAATAGACAATGCCTTTCATTTTGACAGTTCAACAACATACATTGCGTTAATAACGTTGTTGAACAGACAATTTTTTCGAACATATGAAGCAATGGATTAGCAATGTACTTCAAAATCATTCAGATTGTGATTGATCGTGTGTTACTAATGGCTTATCTAATAGTTTAGGTCGTGGGGGTTGTTTTGTAGTAATAATACTTCTCTTTGTGATATGTTCTGTTTGCTTAAGGCGCTGACAAGGCCCAATTGACCAAAATAGGCTTCGCTTAAGAAAAAAAAATTGCCAAATCTGTATAGTTTGTGGTAGCGGAAAAAATATATGTTAATTTTGAACATATTTCCCAGAACTTAGTTGTTACCAAAACGCGTTTTGAAAACAAAATCTCGATACAAACTAACGTTAAACTAACCTCTTACTTTGAGTTCTAATCCAAAATATCTGTATCAAATATAAACATACGTTACGTATTTAATTAATAACAAAAACGTCTTATTTGAATGCAGAACTTGCTTGTTTTTTATTTTCGATTACTCAACTCAATTTTGAGTAAATAGATAATTGCTTCATATTTTGCAATAAATTACAAGCGTTGTGTCATCGCGCTTCTCTTTCTTTTCTATGGAATTTGACAGTGACCGCGGTTTAGGTGTTGTCAGCGTCTTAAGCCGCGTTTCCACTAGGCAACATTTGGCGCGCAACACGTGACGCTCAACATGTACGGCAACGCTGCACAACAGCGCGCGACGTTGCCAGCTGGCGCGCGACATGACGCGCGGCTTGTTGTTTGTTTAAAGAGCATCGTTAGTTGAGCATCAATAGTTGTCGAGTGGAGACATGACGCGCAACAATGTCCGTAGTGTGGTGTAACGAACGAGATGTTGTCGACGACTGACGTAAAGTAGTAGATGCGTAGACAGACAACATTGTTCAACAAAAGTTCCGCGCTGACTTTCAACATGTTGGGCAACTTGTTGTGCAACATGTTGCGCGTCAATTGTTGCCTAGTGGAAACGCGGCTTAAGAATACAGTGACGACAAAATACTTGGAACATTAATGAAATTGGAGTGAATATGTATGTCATTATTATTGTTAATTTATTTAAAACGAAATAAAGTAATATAGGTAGCTTTTTACCTAATATTCTTGAAATTTGTTTTAGATTTACCAAGCGCTGGTTTTAAAGAAAAAACAAGCGGCCAGGTACGTGTCGGACAACGCACAATGAAGGGTGCCGTAGTTGGGATCATCCCAAGAACAACCTTGATATTTTAGTTGAAAAATATGTTATACATTCCCACTGCAGATGTAAGTTTGTATGTACAATATTGAGTGATTTGCCATATTGTTTTAAGACCATAAACTTCTTATATGTTTTCCTGTAATCTATATGACATACCTATAAGTATACCTAAAAGTATTCTCAGTATTTTTTTCAAAAATTTAGGCTCTTTAATTTTGGAGATATGTAAGGGGAATGGTCAATTTTCAATTATTTTCTTTAATAACTCTAAAATCATTTACTTCAAAATTATTAAAAATAAATAGATTTCAGTAAGCCCTTTCATTTAACGTATCACACGGTACAGTTTGTGAAACTTTTTTTTAAGTTCCTCTTTGTCTCCCATAAGTGACCCCCATGTTCAAAATTAATTTACTTACGTTACACGACCATGTTTGGGTCACAGATATTCATATGTGTACCAAATTTCAACTTAACCGGTCCAGTAGATTCTGAGCAAATTTGCTGTGATAGACAGACAGACACACGATAAGGATTCCGTTTTTTCATCCGGAAAAACGGAACCCTAAAAACAAGACTACCTACACACTAAATAAAATCTTCGTACTACAACTTTACCCTATAAAAAACAAAAAAAAAACTATGAAAAAGAAAGCAACATTCACACAAATCTAACATAAAACCGAGATGGCATTGGAATTCTAGATAAAACGTCAAAACAAAAGTATCATACCCCGGATACTATGAAATAGGGTCAGGATACCCGGGATCGATGTTCTTAGAACTGCCTCAGGCCTATAACATAGTACATACAATAAACAGTAGACCAACCATGAACAAAACCCCTGAATCTACACACTCACTCTCAGACGTTTATTATTTTGCTGTCATAGAACTTACAAAACTACTATTTGGTAGACAGTATTTCGAGTCAAAACTCATAGTCAAAACTATCAGACACAGTATTTTTTTTTTGGAAAAAATCTGTTTTGGCACATTGAAACAATGACAATGCAGCATTTCTGAGGCTGTCGCATCAAACCAGCTCGTTATCTCGTTTTTAAGAGAGACACTGCTACTTTCCAAATCTTTTTATAATGATACGGCTACACTGTCACGATAACGCGAACTTCACTTCGCACGCTCTCTCTCGCACACCGCTCGACATCTCGCTATACAACAGAGAGCGCGCGAAGTGTAGTTCGATTTATCGCGACAATGTAGCCGTAGCATAAGAAAATAGTCTATACTCTTTCTCAGTTATTTTACCTCTGATTTTGCATCACTGTCAAAATGATTTTTATTTTTTGATGCAATAAGGTTGCTGTTAGGTTGCAGCTTAGGTTGCTGTAACTGTGATGCTACGGCTACATTATTGCGATAACGCGCTCTCTCCCACACACCGCTCTACGTCATGATGTTCAAAAGAGAGCGCGCGAAGTGTAGTTCGCGTTATCGCGATAATATAGCCGTAGCATGAACGGAGTGCAGTTGTGTTTCTGGTTTATATGTTCTACTGTGGTTGAAGGGTTAGGCTGTGTGTTCACTTGACGAATACAATTTATGATGAGATATGATTTAGTTATATCACAAAGAGGTCCCTTTACCTGGAGGCGGATAAATACTGAATATACCATGGAGGATAATTGGGTTCTGATCTGTGTGTTTCTAAGTGAGATTTGAAATAATGTGGAGAAGGATTTCCTACTTCGATATTTTCCTGTTCTTTTTGTTTTTTCACTTGGTTATGAGGTTCTAAAACAGGTGTCTTTTACTTTATATGAAACTTTAAACGGGAATAAAATATTACATGATGGTGATATCTGAAATTGGCGTCTTTGCGTGTTTCTTTCCATTATTAGAACTCCGCCTTTGTTCAGTAATGGGCGGATCCGATAGGCTGATTAAAGAGTCATACACACTACAATAACACACTTGGCTACAACAATTGGCTTATTTAATATTTTTTTACATACATACAATTGGCTTATTTAATATTTTTTTACATAAGAACAGCTATTTTATTTTATATTTTAATTTTAACTAACAGCTATGTACAATTAATGTGAATTTGTTAATAACATGTTTTATGCTCAGTGCATCGAGCAACTTCTTCTGCCTGGAGGAGCTATTGGTCGATAAACCAATAGCTCCTCCAGGCAGTAGGAGCCAGGCCTCAAAAATAAACATAATCAGCCTTTGAGGTTCCCACTGCTGGGACACAGGCCTCCTCTCTGTGAGAGGGATTGGGCCGTAATCCACCACGCGGGCCTAGTGCGGTTTGGTAGATGTCACATGTCTTCGAATAATTTTTAGCTCTCGGCCATGCCGGTTTCCTCACGATGTTTCCCTTCACCGTTTTAAGATCAGTGGTGATCAAATAATTTCCACAAAGTAAAGCGCCTGTCTAGGTTCGAACTTACGACCTACAACTCGTAAGTCGCGGCCGTTACCACTAGGCCACCACTGCTCTCGATCTCTTGTTTGATATACCCTTGCCCACTGAAGAAAAAAGTCATGGAAATGTGCAGTCTTTCTAACCTCACCTATGCAGCGCAGATATGATCCCTAACCAAGCGTCGAAAGTCCGTAATTGGGGTCTTTCACTGAGCAATGGAGCGCAGTACCCTAAATTCGAATGTATAATCACTTACTAGTTGTTACTACACACGTACACGTGCTAGTTGTCACTTTGTGTAATAAAATGGTAATTTTTATTAGAATGGTGATCATTTAGTTCAATCGATTCATGTGTAAAATAAATTAATAATACGTTTAAATTTGAAAAACTTAATACTAGACGTCACCAAAGCACACTAAAGTCAAAAAAACACAATACTGCTCTTTTCTCAAAGAGTTGTTTCGGCATGGGTCCTAAGATTTTTAATAAACTGCAAAAAACTTTAAAAAGCATGACCAACATAAACCAATTTAGATCGCAACTTAAAAAATTCTTGATTGAAAAGGCTTACTACTCTATCAATGAGTTTTTAGATGATAGAAGCATTAAATAAAAATGTCCGATCCACTTGTTATTCTGTCCTGTTTACGACGTTACTTGTTTGAAACAGTTTTATTTAGTTTGTAGTTTTTTTTTTATTTTGTTTTATGCCTAATTTGTACGCCTTGCAAGGCAAAACATAGTGATACAATGCAAAATTTTATACCATGTACCATAATTTACCTATGTCTAGAATACAATTAATACAACAAATATGACCAACAACTATCGTCGTCCAGCTTTCATTGTAACTCTTCGTCGGTGACTCACTCCGGGTTGACTTTACAGAGCCAGATATTTTTTTTATTACGGATCAGCTATCGCCTGCGGCTTCATCCACGTGATTGTTGGATATTATGTAAAATGTTATAAAAACAGCAGTAAACTTTTGTATGCCCTTTTTTTTTTTGGGAGGGGAAATCATCAAATAATTTGTCGGAGGGTGTTTCAGACTCTTACTGACTAAAACCCACCCGTATTCCTTCCTGTTGCCTGTGTTGCCAGGGGTCTCGGTGACCCTTTAGTACCTTCCCGCGACCCCGGCAGGCATCGGCCCTAGTGGACCCCTAAACTTGTGCTGACGACATCTCTTTGAGGCGCGCGTGGAATACGACGCGCCGTCGACCCGGGCCTGGTCTTTACCGGACGGTGAGCTACCCATTGCTCATCGTCCGCAAGCCCGCGCCTGCGGTAGCCGGAAATCCACCCGGGATTCCCGACGCCCAGGGCGTCTCCTGCGGCGGCTAGGGGCGAGAGGGCACGAAATTTGCCTCTCCCTGAACCATCCCGCCTCCTCCTTCACGAGCATTACTGCTTCGCAGAAGGAGGTGACGGCTGCCCATGCCATCTCGCTCCGTACCAGGGCCGGACGCGAGAGATCTCCACCGCCAATCACCTCCACGAGGTCACGGCGGTGCTCTGCCCAAGCCGGGCAGATTTCCACCGTATGCTCCACCGTGTCCTCCGGGCGATCATTATGCGAATACTTAAGCTCAAACATTTTTTGTTTTTGTTTTAAAAGCATCTTTATTTGTGAGCTTTGTAAGCCCTGGGAGATTCTTTTTCTTTCTATTCAAATGACAGTTCGTTCACCCAAGTTATACTTAAAACAAAACTTGGTTTCCTTGGTATATCGGTTTAGAAGTTACCGCAAGTTAGCACTTAAGTTAGCGCACTAAAACTGAGAACTTGCTACGATATTCCTTGTAAATATGTTTGGTACGTGACTTAGTATGTTTTGTGGCAAATATACTTGAGCTTGAACAAACGTACCTATGGGTTGTGGTGAAATATTTTTGCAAATAAAGATAGATTTTTTGGTAGATACTATTTGTTTTGTTCGTGGTTTATGTGTTATGAGAGAAGCTGACCGATTAGGTCTAGTTTATTGAGCAAAAATAAATTGTTTTTCTTAACAATCGCGACTTTTACTTGGAATGAACACTTCAAACAAGTTAAGCTATTTAACTTAGAGTTGAAATAATAAACAATTGCACATTTGACTACGATTGTGGTGTGCAATTGTTAAATAATTGACAATAAATGTAATATCCTAATCCTAACTCCTAACTAATATTAACATTTTGAAAGGGAGTTTCTTTGTTTGTTTTGTTACGCGTTTACGATAAAACAGCTAAACTGATTTGGATGAAATTTGGCACATGTGTAGACCATGACCTGGAATAGGACATAGGGTACTTTTTATTCCGATATTCCCACGGGGTCGAAACTTATGCGGGTGAAACCGCGGGGCGCAACTAGTTTATTAACGTAGTAGAGTAGTAGAAGTCTACCCAAAGCATAACAAACGATTTTGCTTTCAAACTACTTAAGATATTTTTATGTTTTTTTTTATGAACAGACTATTTAATTTTTTTTCTATAATTCTGTTAATGATTTTTTTCAAATATTTACTTTCGATATTAAAACTAAATATTCCATAATTATGAAACGCGTTTTTTGTTTTTTTACATCGTCCTCACATTTAGTTATAAATTTAACATTATTTATACTAATCTTTATGTAACAATATAATTTAAAAGTATATCCATGGAGTTTCTTGCCCGTTCTTCTCCATAGGTACCTACTACGCTTTGGAATGGGCAACTAGCTTCATCTTTCTAACTGACCGACTCCTTGACAATTCAAAAGTGCCTGTAAATGGTTTAATTGAAATAAATGCTTTGAGCTTGAGTTTGAAACCGAACGGCGGCGCGGCGTGAGCGCGAAGCGTATTTGTATCAAGATCAACGGCGATTACCCGACCCTTAAGAATTTTAATTAGTTAAATAAATCTCTTACGTCACAGCGTTAAAGTTAGTACAAATATACTATGCTACATTTTTAAACAATATACAATTGGTATTTTTAATAAATTACCAAATGTTAGGTACGATTGAACTGTAAAAAAATCCAACGTAAATCGATACGTTCTTGTATAAAAAAAAACACCAATAAACAGTTTTTTTGCTAGCTTATACTATCCCGCTTAAAGGGAAATGCCTATCCCAAGTACTTTAAGGTATTTTTATCTCATTTACCGTTATTAATAAGATAACATAACTATTTCCTCATCATCCAATCGATATTCCCCCAGACCATGGCGCACTATTTTATCGTTGTCGAACAAAAACACACCATTCTGACTCCACTTAGTGTCGGGCACACGAACACAAACGTGACACTTTATGTGTTAGTCCCTCACGTACGCTTCTATTATGTTCACATTACTAAAAAGCAGAGGGAACATCGACAAAAGGGCTAGTCTTTATACCGTGTGAGGGTACCTTTATAGTGAACCTCCATGTAGATATAATGGAAAGATATCAGATTTTTTTTTCTTTTGTGTGGTTTTCTATTCCAAATTTAAATAATCAATAACAGTGATAGTATAAAACCGTTTTAGTTGAGTGAGACTGAAACTGTTATGTACTTATATCATTACGTACTTTTTTTTTTGGGTGGGAAATTATCAAATAACTTCTCCCGCTCTGGGCGGAGCGGGAGCGTGTGACAGACTCTTACTGACTAAAACCCATCCGTGTTCTTTCCGTTGCCTGTGTTGGCAGGGGCCTCGGTAACCCTTTCGTACTTTCCCGCGACCCCGGCAGGTATCGGCCCTAGTGGACCCCTACACTTGTGCTGACATCTCTTTGAGGTGCGCGTGGAAGACAACGCGTCGTCGACCCGGGCCTGGTTCTTATCGGACGGCGAGATACCCATTGCTCACCGTCCGCGAGCTCGCGCCTACGGTGGCCGGAATTCCCGACGTACAGGGCGTCTCCTGCGGCGGCTAGGGGCGAGAGGGCGCGAAATTTGCCTTTCCCTCAACCGTCCCGCCTCCTCCTTCGCAAGCACTACTGCTTCGCAGAAGGAGGTAATAGCAGCACATCCCCCTTAACGTCACAAATTACGGACTACGACGCTTTCACCTTAAGTGACTATTTAAGTTTTCGTCATCCTTTCAATAGGGAGGTCCCTATTGCCTTACTTACATTATTATGTCATTTTAGTCAGCCATGCTGAAAACGGAACGATGCAAGTGTCCAGGCTAGTCCTGAGTATTGAGTAACCATTGAAATAAAACTGTATAAACCAATTACACTTTATAAAACTTCTGTAACTATATATTTAATAAATACACAGCAGTGTCATTATATGTATTTGCTTAAATGATAAATGATTTTATTTCTGTAAGTAGGTTTTTATAAACACTTTTACACGTCAAACATTTTTTTTTTAAACTAGATGAGGTCGGCGTTTCCTATCTGACTAGTCTGAGAAGAAAGGCCGAAACAAACTCAGAGGTCACAGTCTCTTTTAAAGTCCAGATATAATCTTGGTCAGATCATGTGAAGACCATATCGATTGGTGTCTGAAATTGTCTTTTGATGAAAGAACCACACAGATTGAGTGGACCTGTCCAGTCAGTCTTATTACAACAATTTGCGATCGCATTTGCAATCACAGACCCGTCCAAAGTGTCGGAAAAAAGTGTCGGATAAGGCGGGAGGAAACGTCCGGGTGTCACCACTGTGTGGATCGCCCGGAGGACACGGTGGAGCATACGGTGGAGATCTGCCCGGCTTGGGCAGAGCACCGCCGTGTCCTCGTGGAGGCGATCGGCGGCAGAGACCTCTCGCGTCCGGCCCTGGTTCAGGCCATGGTACGGAGCGAGAGGGCATGGGCAGCCGTCACCTCCTTCTGCGAAGCAGTAATGCTCGCGAAGGAGGAGGCGGGACGGTTGAGGGAAAGGCAAGTTTCGCGCCCTCTCGCCCCTAGCCGCCGCAGGAGACGCCCAGGGCGTCCGGAATCCCGGGCGGATTTCCGGCCACCGTAGACGCGGGCTTGCGGATGGTGAGCAATGGGTAGCTCACCGTCCGGTAAGGACCAGGCCCGGGTCGACGGCGCGTCGTATTCCACGCGCGCCTCAAAGAGATGTCGTCAGCACATATAGTAGGGGTCCACTAGGACCGATGCCTGCTGGGGTCGCGGGAAGGTACTTATGGGTCACCGAGGCCCCCGCAACACAGGCAACAGGAAGGAATACGGGTGGGTTTTAGTCAGTAAGAGTCTGACACACCCTCCCGCTCCGCCCAGAGCGGGAGAAGTTATTTGATGATTTCCCAACCTCAAAAAAAAAAAAAAAAGGCCCGTCCAAATCGGACGAAAGCTTGAAAATTCCTTTTTACAAGTGGTCTATACAAAGAAAATGAACTTTATAAATTGAGCAACTATCACCAAATATAACAAGCTTCTAAAGCTTATAATAATACCGATTATAACGAACTAAAACCACATGAAACTGATCACGAGCAACACCTCTCTATAAATATTTATAATATGCTACATAAATATGTATATAATCGTTAAGCGCAGACCTCGCATAATACACTCTGTTCCCTGGAAATTAATACAGGGTGGGATCCACCGCTACGCGAAGTAATATGATATGT
This sequence comes from Atethmia centrago, assembly GCA_905333075.3. Classification (NCBI taxonomy): domain Eukaryota; kingdom Metazoa; phylum Arthropoda; class Insecta; order Lepidoptera; family Noctuidae; genus Atethmia; species Atethmia centrago. Next base: position 26,377,095 of record HG995380.1, on the reverse strand, counting down.
GAATTTCAAATTAAATAGGCAATTTATACGGTAGTGAAAAAATTTACTGGATTATCGTTTAATTTTCATTTTGAGGTGATGGAGGGTGAATGGAAAATGAATAGTGAGTTTTTGACAGCAAATATTTGGTAATTACCTTTGAAAATTTGAAAGTATTTGTTTTAGTTGCCATTCTAAGAGACTTGTGTATTTTGAACAGACACACATAACAGGGGCTTGTGACTAAGTAATAACAGCCGCACGGGTCGATCGATCAGGTTAAGCTACGATTGCCGCGGTTGGTCCGTAGATGGGTGACCACCTCTACATACCAAGACCCCTCCGTGCCACGAAAAGCACACTAAGCCGTTGGTCGCGGTTGTCATTTGTAGATCTTTGACAGTCGTTATTGGTCGACAGAAGCTTGAAAGCCTGACAACCAGTCTTACCAAGGGGTATCGTGTTACCCAGTAACTGGGTTGTGTAGGTCAGATAGGCAGTCGCTCCATGTAAAATACTGGTATTCAGCTGTATCCGGTAAGACTGGAAGCCAACCCAATGTAGTTGGAAAAAGGCTGGGCAGATGACACATAACATAACATGACGCATTGTTTCCTCGAAGGGTTGGGCAGAGGTGTGCTTGTAGTACACCCACATTTCACCAGTTATGTTTAAGTCACATGTAATAGGGGGCGAGCCTATTTCCATCAACCGGGCACAAATCCAGACTCTGGTCTGCCACTGAGAAATTCCAGATAGAAAAACACAATAACACTTTGCCCGGCCCGGGAATCAAACCTAGGACCTCATGCTCAGCAGTAGCGCTTGCGACCAATAGACCAACAAGGCAGTCCAAAAAAAAAAATATATTAATTACCTTTTTGAAAGTAAGTTTTGTTTTACAATACCTACAAGATGGTTAGTAGATATTCTAAGAGACTTCTGTTTTTTGAAGACAGTTTTTGGTAATCTAAATTATAGCGAATGCTTATACTCGTAGATGGGCACTAAAGGCATGGGTTAAACATTTAGTAATAATAATTGCTATGAACTAGCTCTACAAAGTGTCCAAGGATTATTATCAATGCCCTTTTTTCTCTGTAAAATAAATAACTTTGACTTGCAGTGAGATTGAAACACAGTGATTGTTACAGCCTGATATTATAATGCACTCAATAACTTGTTTTCACCATTCTTTCTAGCACAGTCACTAACCATCTTTGTGGCAATGTTCCGACCCAGCCTGTGCAATAATACATCTGATTACGTAAATTATTCGGAATACATTACGTCGAGGCGCGGCTTAAGGAGTTCCAATTTACATCACATTTGGTACTAAGTTTTGTAGCATTTAGATGAAAATATTGTTTTGATGCTATTGTATTACTTTTGAGCTTATTGTACGGAAAATTCGATTCTGAAACATTTCTTCGACATTCGTTTCGCCGTTGAACGGTTCACCGACAGAACGATTCACTTTTAATTTTTTCACCGATATAACGTTTCAACGGCGAACGATTCGCCAACAGAACCTTTCGTTATGCATCACTTTCGACGAGAGTAATAGAGGGGATCTGGTGCTCGGTGGTCGCTCCCGCGACACGCTCGCTTCGCTCGCTCGCCTTCGCGCGTTAATGGTCACTGTTCTAACCTAACCTAACCCAACATTATCCTTCGCTATGTGAAAGGTTCTGTTTTCGATCGTAAACATAGTTTAAGATAGCACAATAAGGCTCTATCTATAAACGTTACTCAGCTCGTGCTTTGACTTAGACATCCGCCTCAATCTTGCACTAGTAGTTTGACAGTTGTGCGACAGTGACAGGTGTAACGCATAACAAAACGCGCTAAGTAACGAAACTCTGCAGACGGGGTGGGTCAAAATGAAAAAGATTTGATGTTTTTTTTTCGGGTTCAACGATCGCTGGTAGTTGAAGTACGAGTTGAGAAAATCTGTTTTCTTTTTAGTTTAGTTTACTTTCAATAGTCTTCAAAACTATAATTCCCTACTTCAAACGCAATGAGGTTTTAAATAACTCTCTCAAACGAAACGAATACATATTTAAAGACAGCCGGCGATGCAGGCAAATTAGAATTGCAAAGTTATAGCGGAGTAATGGAAACATCTTCTAGAAGTCCAGTGTAGTGTGAAATGGACCAATGATTCGGAAAATTAATCTCGGATGCACTAGGAATGGAGAAATCGAAGGATGGAGAAACTGAAGAATCGAAGGAACGGAGAATCGAAGCAATGGATGAACGGCTGTTACGAGACTGTTGATATCTTAGAAAGAATTTTGTTTTCTTTTATTTTTGATAGTTTTACTTTGTTTGTTTTTATTGGAATCGGTTTGTAATATTCCTAGGACTTAGGGTTCCTTAGGGTTCTTTGATGGTTTCTTGGTAAATGGAGTGAGTTTATTTAAGGTGATTGCATTTCTTTTGCGACCTTTGCTAGGTATCTCTATATTTCCATATTGGTCGTTTGTCCAGGATAAATGGAAAAAATACTGGCATGATGATCAAAATAATGTTCGAATTTTGTGTCAAAATTTCTTTGTAATTTTAAATCAGAAGAATATTCGCAAATAAACACACTAACAGCAACGCATAAATACCATTTCAATATGGCGGCCAAACTCGGAGCCTAAAGTTTTTAAACAAAATACACGCACATATAAATTACAGTAAAACGCAAAATTCACTTAATATCCCACTAGAGAGGACTGGAAACCTAAACAAAACATAACTTTAAGCTAATGTGGTTTTAGAGAGCCTATGTTAACGATCTGTTTCGGCAATGAATTTATTATCATATATTTTAGGATTTAGAATCCATGTGCTGGGGGCAGTGCTTAAGGGAATCTACATTGCTTGATATTTACAAGTAGGTAGAGAGCAGTGGTGGCCCAGTGGTAACGGCCGTGACTTACGAGTTGTATGTAGGTCGTAGGTTCGAACCCGGACAGGCGCTTTACTTTGTGTAAATAATTTCATCACCACTGCTCTCAAAAAGGTGAAGGAAAACATCGTGAGGAAACCGGCATGTCCTAGAACCAAAAATTCAAAGACATGTGACATCTACCAACCCGCACTGGGCCCGCGTGGCGGATTACGGCCCACTCCCTCTCACAGAGCGGAGGCCTGTGTCCCAGCAGTGGGAACATTATAGGCTGATTATGTATTTACAGGTATCTAGATATTTTACGCTTTATTTCCATGGAGATAGACAAAAACTACAGAACGTCACTTGCTACGATTCTCAAGCCCCATTTAAACGATGTATATATATACGTAGCAAAAAATTACTTGCATCGTCTAAACACCGACGAGAAGGTGCAACTTTTATTATTGCTTGTACTTATGGTGTACCATAGGCTAATAAATCGTACCGGGTGAATCAGGCTTTTAATACTTCTTTGGCTGTACACGTTATTATTTCATTTGATTTGGTTAATATTTTCAACACATCATTATCCAACAAACTTAATATTCCATCATTAATTTTTCAACCACCATTTTGTCAGCATTTTGTCTCATCTACGATCATCTCTTCCAGTATTTTTGTCTGTCCACTTCCAGTCAAGTACAGTCTCCTGTTTTATTATGTTAGTAGCTGTGCTTATATTGAAAATTAGAACCAACCATGGTCAGCAAGACGACCAGTCACCACAAGCAGCACCCGTTCACGAGCATAACGCAAAGATCAGCCATCATCAGTAATAGTAGTAGTACATTTATTTGTCAGAATATTGTTACATAATCAGCCAATAATGTCTCCACTGCTGGGATACGGGCCTCCTCTCTGTGAGAGGGAGTGGGCTGTAATCCACGACGCGGGCCCAGTGCGGGTCACATGTCACATTTCTTCGAATTATTGGCTCCAGGACATGCCGGTTTCCTCACGATGTTTTCATTCACCGTTTTGAGAGCAGTGGTGATGAAATTATTTACACAAAGTAAAACGCCTGCCTGGGTTCGAACCCACGACCTCCAAGTCGGGGACATTACCTCTGGGCTACCACCAGAATATTTTTAAAGAGTATTAAGGCTTCTGCAGACTCGGGCGATATCGCGGGCGCGACAGACAGCAATATACCTGTCGCGGCCGCGATATCGCCTTAGTCTGCAGAAGCCTTTATTCCGGAGAATATTGTTTCCGGAGCTTAAATACATTTACAGTGTTTTGTTTAGTTTGTTTGATATAACAATGAATTAAAGAAATTAGGATAACATTCAAATTACAAATTAGTCAATTATTAGGTATGGAAATGTCAAAAAGATTAAATTAAGTCAAAGAGCTAAGAGAATATCATTATTTCCTAATATTTAAGTTAGCTTATCATTCATAAAGTCATAAGTCGAGGAGTACCATTTACTTAAGAGATAATTTAATCATTTACATTTAAATGCCTTAATGCGGAGTTTTAAAACAATCTGGTAGGTAGTTTGTTATAAACTTCGTTCGCTAAACAAAATACATTATAAGAAAATATTTTATTATTTCGTCTAGGTACACGAAGCATGTGAACTTTGCGGCTAGATCTGGATTCAACTTCATTATGCAGATGAAATGATATATAGACGGCGCAAATACTGTAACCTTATGGGTAACTACAGTTTTGAGCCGTTTGGGGTCGAAACGCTCGGGTCATGGGGACCAATGGCGCGTCTCTTTTTTAAGGATTTTTCACCGGCTGGTCGACACTTGACCTTGGCTGGCTCGTTCTTTGCCCAACGAATTAGCATTGCCATTCAACGTGGCAATGCTGCCAGTCTTCTGGGCACGTTTCCGGATGACTACGATGCGGACGAGTACTTCGAAGTGTCTTTTTGTTTTTAATATGTATTTGTTTAATTAGTTAGTTATTCATTTAATATAGTACGTAGTGTAAATAGTTAGTTGTGTTAAATATGGTAACAGAAATAAAGTTAATTATATGAAAAAAAAAACTATTTAATCATACTATTTATACCCATGGGGAAATAAAACAATATTATAGATAATAGATGCATACAATTCACGAGCCAATATATATATATATTCCACTACGCCAAACATACCAGTCAATTGCAAGAAATTGACGATGTACGAGTACCATGTTCTATCACTTTCGTCTCTTTTCGGTTATTTTGAACGAATCCTTTGTTCAGTAAACGAGTTATAAAGGCAGCTCCACACGGCGATACGTCCCGGCAACGGACGGGCAATTCGAAACTTTACAGAATGTGCGTTAATAGCTTTTTCTGCATGATCCAGTTTTATTATTTTTTTGCAAGCGCTTCGCTGAAAGTAATTTTGACAGTGTCGTAACACAAAGCCATTATGTTTAATAATATTTCAAGTAAAGTGTGCTTCTCGAATTTTCGTTTTAATTCAAGGTATATAGCGAGCAATATTGGGTAAAGTTATTAATTTGATTATAAAGATTCTTCGGAGAAAACAACGAAATATTGGAAATATTTAATCAACTCTATTCTTTGACAAAGATGTATCTGATATCAATTATTAACGTGGAATTAATTCCAAACTCAATATCTTTTTGGAAATCTAAATATTATAACTTAAAGTTCAAGGTTTATTAGAACCCAAAAGGACTTAATCTTAAAACATAACACTAAACTAGTGTTGTTTCAGGAGACGCCAGTCGCGCTACTAATACCGCGTTTGGCATTTTTATTTTTACATCTCTTACATTACCTAGTGAGTTGAGATACAACTATCCAGTTGCCTCTCTCCTCATCTGAACAAAACGTAACCCATAGATATTAAGGCCACTGAATAAATGAATAAAATTTTACGTGTATACGAACCGGTATTATGTGCCATGATAGGGCACAATTCAATTCCGTTATGACTGACAGACGGAAAGGGTACCGATATCAAATTAGGACGTGTTCCGATTTTGGGTGGGATGGTTGTAGTCTTGGGAGTGTTGTCTGATCCAATCTTTAGCTTGATATATGACTTATTATGACTTGATCTTAAGTGGCAGTGGGCAGAGCATATTGCTCGCAGAACAGTTGGCCGATGGAGTTAAAAGGTACTGGAGTGTAGTGTTGGAAGGATTCCCACACGGTTACCTTGTAAAGGCCGCAGGAATCCGTTGTATGTGAGAATCACAGAATCGGTTGATATGGCGACGCTTAGGGGAGGCCCTTTTTTTTTGGTTGGAAATTATCAAATAACTTCTCCCGTTCTGGGGGGAGCAGGAGGGGTCCGGGGAGGAGACCGTGCGGTATCCCCGCACCAGCCGGATGGCCATGACCCTTTGGGACGCGTTCAACCGGCGGGCTGGCCGCGGCACCAAGAACGCGCCCACACCCGGGCCCCGTAAAGGGACTTGGACCGCATGACCCCCGCGTTTAGGGGAGGCCTATGTCCAGCAGTGGACATATTTCGGCTGAAATGATGATAATGATGAGTTGATCATACGTATTGTAGTGAAAAAAAAACTACCGCTTCTCAACTAATAACACGTGTATTAATTTTTAATAATAAAACAACGTATCAAAAAAATAAAAAAAACAACAGTGTGGTTAAATAATGTGATTTGATTAGTCGCGGAATAGGTACGTAATTTACTTCAAAAATAAGTTTACGAGAAAACTTACGGAACATCAAAAGGTAACACTTTTGATACGTTTTTGATTTCGGAGACCGCGGATCGAATCCAATCATCCTCTAGGATTGCGTTCACTAATTACGTAAAGAACACGGCTAATTGAAATGAAAAACTTACATAAAATCTACAAGTACTGGTTACTACGATGATTTAGAATAAGCCACTCCTGACGAACTGCATCCAATGCCTCGACCGACTGTAGGTGACACAACGTACAGCAAACTGGACCTTCAGGCGTTGCTCACAGGCAACACCAACACACCGAGACATACACGTTGGTGACAAACTCCAAGTGATGCGGTTGGTAAAAAAAACCACGTGGTCGATACACTCGTACCCCAGTAGAACAGGCCTGAAGCGGCCTTTTCAACTAGTCTTATACTTACGACAAATAAAAAAGGTTTTACACCGGAGAAAAATACTAATGGTTACTTTGAGAAAACGGTGAAGAACCGTCACATGGAATATGTACCATCAGACGAAAATCTCGCACCAATCGTGACGTAACCATACTGCAGAATTCAATAAACAACTGGAAATAGCTCTAATAGCTTTTAACTTCACAAGCATTTCATTTCACTGCACTACAAAATTCAATAAACTAGCTATAATCGTTTATTTACATAACAAAATTACAAGATGGTTATTAAAATTAACCCCTAGAACCAACAATTCGAAGACATGTGACATCTACCAACCCGCACCGGGCCCGCGTGGTGGATTACGGCCCACTCCCTCTCACAGAGAGGAGGCCTGTGTCCCAGCAGTGGGAACATTATAGGCTGATTATGTATTAACATTAACTAAATTAAATTAAAACTAAGTTAAACCTAACAAAGGCCCTCGAGGCATTGTACCGAGGATGCTGGCGGCATTTCCTCGCTGAATTGCAATGCTGATGCATTGCGCGAGAAAGTCGCCAGTTTTTCGGTCACCAGTTACATCAACTAGACGTTTCGCGATTTCCGCAAATAACTTATGCGCACTGTGAGACCCCACGGACCGAGTCTCCCGACGCCAAACCCACAAAGTTGTAAACTAATAACTAGCTTTATAATGACACATCGTACACCAAAAAAAAATTTGCGACTTTTTCCAATCGGTTCTTTGTCCACGACGGATTTGTTTCTATGACAAAATATACGATTTTGTTTGAAAACCCGTCATATTTCAATATCCAAAAAAAAAATTGAATCTCTTCTTTGACCGGCTTGCGAGCAAAAAGTTATCACCGCAGAGTTTCAATGCTGCAGTATGATCTGTTACTGAGAAGTCGTCTCCGGCTCTATAATAAACGTTTTACTATCAAACGCTTTAATTATTTTTGTCAATCAATGGCTAAATCAAACATAAGATTTGAGAGCCAATTTACTGATCAAAGAGCAAAACAGAGGTTAATGATAAATGGTATTTTATTTCTGTAAATTGGCTTTAAGAAACACTTTTACACGTCAAAGAGTAAAAGTAATAAAGTGGAAGTGGCGAAGTTTTGGGTCAACAAATTCTGAAATGGTGAGCAGTGGCGGCTCAGTGATAAGGGCCCCGAATTACGAATTGAAAGTCGTGGGTTTGAACCTGGGCAGGTGAAAGACGAAAAAAAGTAAGAAAATACGTTTATTTGCTGTAAACATGACGCAAAGAAGGAACACAAATACAAAAAAGATTCAATTTGGGGGAGAATTTGCGTCACATCCACGAAAAACGGCTGCTCAGCATAATGCTGCGACCCTATTCAAGACAGGGCCCCAACGCTGGTTTTAAGCGTAAGCCCGGCGTCGACATGAGACTTCGACCGGTGCAGCACACAATGAGATTGTAATAAGAAAAAAATATAGAATAAAATAAACACCTATCACCTACCATATTTAGAATGGCAACATTCCGTACCGACGGGAACGACGTACGCGCCGCCGGCCTAAAGTAATCTGTGCACGCAGATGTCAGAAAACTATTTGTTTGAAGTTTTGATTTATAATTCAGTGCTTTACTTTGTATAAATCATCCATCGCCACTGCTCTCAAAACGGTGAAGGAAAAAATTGTGAGAAAACCGGCATGTCCTAAAACCAAATAATCGAAGACATGTGATATCTACAAACCCACCCCGGGCCTGCGTGGTAGATTACAGCCCACCCGCTCTCGAAGAGAGAAGGCATGAGACCCAGCAGTGGTAACATTCTAGGCTGATTTTGATTATGACGAAGATTTGAAATACTGTCCTGCCAACGACACGAAGAAGAATAGTGTTTTCTTCTTCTTTTGTTCATGTCGATGGTAGTCTTCTCCGTTGTTTTTTATACTGTTTGAGCCCAGTAGTTGGCTAAGTTGCTTGCAGCATCAGTGGCTTTATTCAGGTAATCAAAGGTGCAAGTGAAGTGAAACTTAGGACACTTCAGCGAGTGCGACGTGATCTGGTGAGGAGAACTGCACTTGCACTGGATATTGGATGGGTCAGTAATCCCCCACTTCGACGAATAAAACTAGACGGGTTCAGTGTTTTCTCAATCAATCAACCAAAATATTTTATTGCACATAAACCTATATGGGTACTTATGAAACATCAAGAGCCAGGTGCACGGTCCAATAGGTCGTTTCCTATGAAGAAGAGCCGGCAAGAAACTCCACGGTTACTCTTTTAAAAATAATTGTCTTTTTGTCAAATTACATTGGAATGGTGGTATGGGCGGACAGTATAGGCCTGTCAAGAAGTATCAGATACTTAACAACATAGAAAATGATCTAAACATCTACAGACTACGAGTACTAAGCCTACAACCCTGCCGGGGTCGCGGGAAGGTACTTATGGGTCACCGAGGCCCCCGCAACACAGGCAACAAGAAGGAATACGGGTGGGTTTTAGTCAGTAAGTCTGACACACCCTCCCGCTCCTCCGCCCAGAGCGGGAGAAGTTATTTGATGATTTCCCACCCAAAAAAAAAAAAAAAAAAAAAAAAAAAAAAAAAAAAAAAAAAAAAAAAAAAAAAAAAAAAAAAAAAAAAAGCCTACAACGTTATCACATTCACAAAATATGAATGAATCTATATAAAATAATTATGAATAAAATAATAAAAATAAAAACCTATGTAGATAAGATATAAAACAAACTCGGAGGTAGGCAAATTATCCCAATTTCAATCCCAAATGATATCAAACTGATTCACTTAATAGGTACCTTGTAGGTATTTTTCTAGACAAAAATATTTTCCTTTGTATTTGTTTCAATCATTCATAAGATTTATTACCAAATCACTAAGAAAATTATATTCTCGTATGCGTCATAGATACGCAAACAATGTTATATGAAACAGTCTGTTGTTTTATTTTTAAACGTTCTTATGTAACAGTATTGAACCGACCGCGACGGTGAATTTGTCGCTAACCAAACGGATGGTTCTGACATCGACGAGTAACTATGTACTGTACATTATATATTATTTATAGTGTAACTGGTTATGTAATTCAGAGGCTTCTGCTTGATAGACATCAAGCAGAAGCCTCTGGTGCTATTGTGATACGATACGACGACACCAACCAATACAGACGTATTGGTTGGTGTCGTACACTGCTTAAGGTGCACTGGAAGTATTATAAGTTTATATCATATTTAATCGAACCTCAATTATGTAATTACGATTTTGCTATCCTAAAAATATTATTGAACACTCTAATATAATGATGATTGTGCCTTTTTTTTGTAAATGTCAAATAATTCCTATTTTTGGGTTCTAAAAATACTAAATGGCCAAGTAACTGCGACCAACTTGGATGCAGCGCTTGCGGGCCACTACTGCGGCACCGCTCACTTCGTTCGCTCGGCTTGCGCGTGGTTAGTCACAGTTCTAACTTAACCCAACATATTTGGTCGGGGTGCCCAAGCTTATTTACTGCGACCAACTGAGAGACAAAGCCTTAAAAAAGTTGCTCCATTATTAAAAAAAAGTGCGTATCATTAGAAGCCCAAAACGTTTTCCATAGTAAAAGATTTCCCTATTATAAATATGCACACAGGATGATATATAACATATCTACTAAATACTTGTATATCCATACGGATGTATTTTGATTTCTGCTCAAAATACGGGATGTCATAATATCGTATACAGCCTGACTACAGATAGGGTTATAGTCGAATTTTATTGAACCTCGTGTTCGTTAAAAACGATAGGAACATACTCGTACTTATTGTGTAATAAATTCAAACAAATGTGACTGATTGTACTATTGGAAACCATATTGCTGGGGCGGCTGCTGCAGGAGCAGAAGACCTCAAACGGCGCAAATATAAAAACCTTATTGGGAGCTATATGTTTGCGCCGTTTTGGGTTGAAATACTAGGGCCTTGGGGTCCGAGTGCTCATCGAGTATCTCGGGACATCACCAAACATTTGGTAGAGTCTTCACGTGACCAGAGGGCTGGCCTTTTTTTAGCCCAAAGAATTTGCATTGCCATCCAACGTGGCAATGCTGCCAGCCATTTGGGCACTTTTCCAATTGACAGCGATGCGGATGAATTTTTTGATGCCCAATGAGCTCTTCCGCCTTTTTGTTATTTTTATTGTAGACTTGTAAATTTTGTAGGATTTTTTTTAAAATTATTATATAAAATAGGTTACTTTATTAAAAAAAAAAACTATTGAAAAGTCGTCATGTTTAGATTTAGAATAGGTCAGAGGAGAGGACACTCTGGGAGGAAATATTGATTATGTTCTTCAGAAAGGTCAGGTTTGTAGTACTCGCAACCGGCGTGCGTGTATGATCAGATGTACGAGTATGAACGTTAATGAAGCAAAAGGAGTGTGTAAGGATCGTAGCAGGTGGCGTTCTGTAGTTTCTGCCTACCCCCATGGGAAGAAAGCGTGAGTTTATGTATGTATGTGTGTAGGTCAGACCTTTGGCAATATTATATCGAAAATGAAGTAGCTATACAAAGTATCTTCTAAAAATATTTTAACATTCAAATCCAAAACGAAGCCAAGATTCTTATAAAGACGTACATTTTCATAACCTTTTTAGTTACTGAAAAAGGTAATTAAAAGGTAGGTAACAGCTGGGCTGGGCTGGTGGGCATTCCTTAACACAAATCACTCCCCCTGAACGATGTTTATAATTAAACAATTTTCAAGTCTATAAGTATAAAAATAGTGGTCTTGTTTTTTTTTTGTTGGGTGGGAAGTCATCAAATAACTTTTCCGGCTCTGGGCGGAGCAGGAGGGTGTGTCGGACTCTTACTGACTAAAACCCACCCGTATTCCTTCCGTTGCCTGTGTTCCCAGGGGCTTCGGTAACCCTTTTGTACCTTCCCGCGACCCCGGCACGCATCGGCCCTAGTGGACCCCTACACTTGTGCTGATATCTCTTTGAGGCGCGCGTGGGATACAACGCGCCGTCGACCCGGGCCTGGTCCTTACCGGACGGTGAGCAATGGGTAACTCACCGGCTAGGGGCGAGAGGGCGCGAAATTTGCCTTTTCCTCAACCGTCCCGCCTCCTCCTTCGCGAGCATTACTGCTTCGCAGAAGGAGGTGACGGCTGCCCATGCCCTCTCACTCCGTACCATGGCCTGAACCAGGGCCGGATGCGAGAGATCTCTGCCGCCGATCGCCCTCACGAGAACACGGTGGTGCTCTGCCCAAGCGGGGCAGACCTCCACCGTGTCCTCCGGGTGATCCACACAGTGTCGTTGGTCTAGTGAAGTTTCTGGGTCGGGCTAAGTGTTATTGGATTTTTCCGCCTCTAATTTCTCAGTAGCAGCCCAGAATCTGGATCTGTGCGCGGTTGATGCCATTAAGTTCGCCTTCTATTACATGGGACTTAAATGTAACTGGCTAAATGTGGGAGTACTATACCTATAGTACACCGAGAGCTTAGGCAGGGGTGTACCTACCTCGGTACACCCCTGCCTAACCCCTCGGGAAATATAAGCGTGATGTTATATACTGTAATGTACTAAAAGTTTATTAAAAGCACGTTCCTTAACAAAAATCACGCTCCTTGAACGCTGTCTATAATTAAACAATTTTCAAGTCTACAAGAAACGACCGTTAATATAAAAGTAGGAACATAAATAAAGCTTAGGTTCCACCGTCGGCTAGTGCCTCGAGCACGGTGACAAGGCAAAGCCTGTTTAATACACACCCTTCGTAGTTAAAATCTCCTTTCGATACGGAGATGTAGTTCAAAGTGTTTTAAACGATAGTGTTATGTTTTTTTTACGCTGGGGTTGTTTTAATTTTGTTGAAAGGTTAGGTATAATGGAAGTTGCAGTTGAAATTTATGTTAATGAATTTATATTTTTTGTGAAATTTATTTTAATAGTAGTTTTATTTAGGTACTAGATCTTATTTGCTATTTGTTTTAGGAATAGAGTGAAATATTTTGTAAGCTGAAGCTCAATTTATTGGTGTAAGAAATAAAAATATAGTCTGAATATTATCATTGAGTTTACGCAAGCTTTTTCTACTTAAAAAAGGCTCCGAACAATTGCTGGATAGTTTAACCAAACAGAGGTGTTTTCATTATCTAACATTTCGCGAATATTAATACAGAAAATTGTAACACTACAACAGTAATATCTGCACAAAATATAATCAAATCACGTGTAGCCGAACGAAATTACACCACCAAACATATCTATGAACATGTTAACATTACAAAATAGGTCACCACAGCACATATTTCACAAACACAGAATACTACCAATAATGCGCTATTTGCAGTTGGCTGCCCACAGGAAATCCCTTGTGAGGCGCGCAAATTTATACATCATCAAAGCCCCTGCATACTATGAGCCGCTAGCGAGGCACGCTCGTATACTCGTAGCTTTATCTAGCCTATATTTGAGAACTAAAATATGGGGGATTATGTTGCTCATTTTATTCTTTGCTTAGCGTTTCAGTTTCATTAGCGTTTGGTCTTGAAAGAAATTCTAGGTCTGAAATTTAACAACAATCAATAAATTAAACATTTTATATTCACACAAGCAACTAAATGATACAAAAAAAATATATAATCTAATGAAGAAAGAAGAAAGAAAAGAAAAAAAATATATTGGGACTCGCACAGGAGATCACAAATTAAACTAAAAAACACTCATAGAAACATAAAAAACAAAAACAAAGTAAAATTGAAATAAAAACAAAAAGTGATGTACGAGGCCAAAAGGCTCCTATCTCAGCATAATGCTACAGTACTTAAGAAATAGGTGTCGCAGCGCTGGTATTCTGATAGGGCCCACTGTGATGTCACGGATAGATACAGATATAAATAAAAAATAAAATAAACGTATGAAATAACCTCAACTCAGCCTATAACAGTCCACTGCTGGACATAGGCCTCTCCCAGGCTGCGCCACAACACCCTGTCCTCCGCCTTCCGCATCCAGTCTGTCCCAGCCACCTTTTTAAGGTCGTCGGTCCATCTAGCTGGGGGGCGTCCCACACTACGTTTGCCGATATGCGGTCTCCACTCTAGGACTCGTCTGCTTCACCGGCCATCGGTCCTTCGACAAATATGGCCAGCCCACTGCCACTTCAGCTTGCTTACTCTGCAGGCTATGTCGGTAACTCCGGTCCTCTTCCGGATAACTTCATTTCTGATCTTATCCTTCAAAGAAACTCCGAGCATACCCCGTTCCATGGCGCGCTGAGCGACCTTGAATTTGTGGACCAGCCCTTCTGTCAGTGTCCACGTTTCGGCACCGTATGTCATAACGGGCAGGACGCACTGGTTAAAGACCTTAGTCTTCAAACACTGCGGGATTGGCGACGAGAAGACTTGACGAAGTTTTCCAAACGCTGCCCAACCCAATCGGATCCTCCTGTCGGCTTCTTTCTTTCTGAAATAACCTATAAAAATAAAATAGTTATTGAATAAAATTCATGTAATTATAAACCGCGTGTCAGAACCCGACATAACATCAGTTACTTGTCAATGCCATTTGTGTTTGTGGTACTCTACTTGCTAATGTTCTCAGCTAATCATAGCCAAGCTAATAGAGCGTTACAGAGACCGCCTATTAAAATTATCTTCTCATAAATCTACGTTTACGACACCCACGTGGCGAGACTAGCCGTAAACGGACCGGCTGTAGTCGTAACCACCTCACCAGCAGCCACGCCCATTCATCACGACCTTAGGTGCCTGTCCCACTGCTGACGATTTGCGAGAAGCTAATAGAGCATATCTGGACTTTAAAAGAGAATTTGACCCTTGAGTAGTCAGATAGGAAATGTCGACTTCATCTACCTTTTAAAAAAAATAATTTCTTCTAATATAACATGTAAAAGTGATTCAACGAGCAACGGGTGATAGCTCGTTGGTATGCGTATGTAGTCTCTCAGCGAGTGTTCTGCCCGCCAAGCAAGCGTCACTGAGCGAGTACTCTCTTTGACAGCTCTTGTCGCTGCAACAAACGAGTACTCGCCGGCGCCGTGGTAGGGTTAACAGTCAGCGATCAGCTATTGAAATATGTATCGCTTTTACTTACTCAAGTAACGTAAAAAAGATTGTAGGTTCCAACCTACAATCTTTTTTACGTTATTTGAGTGAAAAAAATGTTGATAGCTAGTCGCTTCCTCGTCCGTGCGTGGTGGGATAGGTGCTTTACATACAACACATACAACAGCAACAAAAACAAACATAACACGTCACACATTCGCATAATACCATCTATCAACCGACATTGACCGCTTACCCGAATCGGGAACGGTAATAAATACTGTGAAAGGTTTCGTACATCACAATGTATGGCCGTTTTAGATCGATGGTCCAATGCTAGGGATTTTTCATTTTCGTACCGCTGACTGACGCGAAAAAAGGTTTGACAACTTTTTTTGTCGATGGTGTTGGGTGTGTCAATTTTTTTTTAGTATCAAATTGGGGATCTGAAATAAAGGTTCTTACAAACTGGGGCGATATCGCGAGCGTGACAGGTGTATTTCTGTCTGTTGCGCCCGCGATATCGCTACAGTCTGTAAAAGCCTTAAAGCTTTGTGTTTTTCTTTGTGGGTATACAAAAATACTTATGAGATAACAATCAAGACCCCGAACAATTTTGAAACCCGATGTGCTTGCTACCTACAGATTTATTTAATCCTCATCATAACACACATGTCAGGTAAGATGCCATTCCTAACTCCAGGAATGACATTCCAGTGCTAAAATAACAGCAACAGACAAACAGACTGCCAGCCTCTTGATTACAAAAACCACATTAACCCAATTCCCACGACATTCACGAGGGAAGAAACTTACACATCCCTCACCCCATCAAACAAACTTCGCCACCAGCAAAAATTACCACTTTGCTCCTAGTTTCGCCAGTTCCCATACATGGACCATATATTAATGACAAAGTAAACCATATTATCGGGTCAAGGAGGCCATAAAAATGTGACCGTTTTGGCTTCATACGACCAAAGTGTTTGCCAACAACGTGAGGGTAGCCATCAATCCCTGTTAGGTCACTGGCCTGTTTTATTTAATAAGTGGAACGAAATTCAGCTTTGTATATTGTATGGCCAGGTTTTGGGGGTTGGCCAAATGTTGGTGCAATCATTTTTTGTTTGTTTTGCTAGCGGTGCGGGCGAGTTGCATTGATGTAGATGGTGAAATAGATTCAATGGGAAATGCATTGACATTTTTGGGAACTGTACTGTGGAAATGGACTGTTTTCCTAGTGCTCAAACGAGCCATTATTATTACAACGAAACAATATGACGATAAGTATGACGAAGTTTTGATCATAGACATTGAAGTGTGTCTTTATTATAGAATCTGACTATAATGCCTTCGGTGTCACACTGCTATGACACCACTCATGATTGACTGGGTTCATCCTCATTTAAGCCATGAGACTAACAAGGAGTGTGTCTGCACCGAGCTCGCAAACCTAGAACATTAAAAAGAAAACTTAAAAACTCTCCAAACAACCATCCAATATTTTGTTTTACTTATTCCTGCCCTGCATGGAGATTATTATTCGTCACCACACATTTGCATAGGGCTCTAAAAATGGAGGAAAAACATAAAATTTATCAACTTGCTGCCCCAGTGAGTCGTAAATGTAGATTGAGGGGAGAGTGTAACTGTACTTTTATGTTGTATGCTGTGTCATCATATTTTTATCTAACATGCTATGAAGAGACTGTTCTTTGTCAGTGATTTTCAAGGCCAAGGCATAAGTTAACCTTTTGAATGTAGTTCGTGCTGATAAGAGAGAAGAACGCCAAGTACTCTTTGCTATAAATGCTTTCGAAGAACCGGTCTTCTTTTTAGGGTTCGTAGTCAACAAGGGACCCTTACAGTTCCGTCATGTCCGTCTGTCCGTCCGCAGCTTAGCTTAGCTTTAGTACTAGAAAGCTGTAATTTTGTATGGGTATATTAATCACGCCGACAAATTGGTTAAATAAAATATTGAAGAAAAAAACTGTACCTAGGGTAAATTTGTTTACCCTTGCACGTAAAGTGGGTATGAAATTTGTATTTCTCGTCTATCCCATAGCGTGGGGTATCGTTGGATAGGCCTTTCAAAAATATTGCGGGTCCGTCAGAACCGTTTTTCGATTCAGGTTTGTGTAATATTAAGAGTCAAATATCCCCAATCCCTTTTTTTTTGGGTTTTATCAAATAACTTCCCCCGCTCTGGGCGGAGTGGGAGGGTGTGTCAGACTCTCAAAGTCAAAGTCAAAGTCAAAGTCAAAGTCAAAGTCAAATTATTTATTTCAAATAGGCACATAAAAGGCACTTTTGAACGTCAAAAATAACAAAAAAAAAAATGATTCTAGTTGCCCCTTTTAAAAGGTAGATTGGTATGGAGAAGAATGGGCAAGAAACTCCACCGTTACTTTTTTAAAATGTTTTACAAAATTTTGTAGTACATTTTAAAATTATATGTGAAGACGATGCACCTAGAATAAAATTACTATACCAAAATAGGTAAAAAAGAATGAAAAATAAAGCAATGACAGATAAATGAATTATGTGATAGGTACATGATGCTCACATATTTACAAACATTGTAAAAGTATACGTTTTCTTAAAAATAATAAATAAAGTCAGTGTGTGAGTTAAAGTAATCACAGAATTGAAATTCAATATTGATTCATTATTTGTATCAAATAATAAATTGTACAATTAAAATAGCAACCAGTTTGATTCTCACTGACTAAAACCCACCAGTGTTCCTTCCGTTGTCAGTGTGTTGCCAGATGGCACGGTATCCCTTTCTTCTTTCTTCGGACTTTCCCACCCTCTGCCAGCTAAATGGTTGTTTTTGGATTTGTTAAATAATTCACGGCAGTACCATATATAACGAAGTTAAAAGGAAAACTATCACAGCTAAGTAGGCTTTACAAGTTATCGAGTCGACCAACTTACATTTGCAGTTGGAGAATGACCGTGACGTAGTACGTATATCGATGTACGGGAGAACAATGTTTTTCAATTACAATGTTAAGTTTTTTTTGGGATAAATTCTCGCAAACTAAGTTGGTTTTTTTTTTGTATAAAATTCAGAATTTTACACACTTTATTTTAATTAATAAATATAGATATAATTATGTATATTTATCTCTCTGTTATATATACTTCATTGTACACCAGAAAAATACATAACAAAAAATAAATTAAACAATACAAAACCAACAATGGACGGCCTAATCACTCTCTGGGATATTTTCTAGGCGACCCTGGTATAGTCAGTAATAATCTGGACATATACGTATCAGTATCATTACTTTCTTTGTAAAATCTCTAGAGACACAACGTTGGCGTATTCGATGCTAAATAATTAGTAGCAGGACTTCGTACGTAGTTGCGGTACGAGTATTAACACCCACAGGAGGGGCGTTCGGGGATGTCGAATAGTTTCAAGTAATTATGCATGTTACGGCCAATTTACGTACTGTACTTCTATTTTCTTAATGTCTCTCAGCAAGCATCACATTTCCGAATACAACCGAATGGTAATTTTCATGTCCATCAATTATTAGATTTATAGTGTATAATAATTTGAATTCAGAACTAAGTACTTCTGAATTTTCTATTAGGTACAAAGGGCAACTGATAGAAATACGACGACTGACGAAAAACGTGTTGACGAAACAAGTTTGCCGACAGACATTAAGAAAATAGAAGCAATGTACGATAGTGTGGTAAATTAACTCGTATTTTAAAATAAATATACTTTCAGGAAAAAGATTGCTGTCAACAGTTATTTAAGTTACCCACCAAATAATTTAGAATCTGCACATACGGGATGCGTATGTTAGATCCGGTTAGACTGGATGCTGACCCCAACATAGTGGTGAAAAGCCTAGGATGATGATAATATAAGGCGCTAGTATACCTTGCTCACCTCACAGCATGATAATGACTACCTGAAAACCTAATAGTTGGCAGAAGATTGCAACGCCAAAGCTTGCCCCAATCAAACGAGACATACAGAAAAAACATTTTACCAGTGCGCCAATATTGAAGCGAGTTTTATTAAACATATATATTTTATTTTAATATGTCTTAGTACAAAAAAAATAAGGTTATCGTTAATGAAAGATGCATAAGATGAAACTTTGAAATTTTTAAATTGAAACTTAACGCGCGAGGGAACCTAAACAGCTGTGCGCTCGCTTGATTTTTCAGTGTAGGTTATTTAGGCATTTCATTAGGGTATTAGGGTAGTCGGAAAAAAGTATTGAACAAGTAGTGAAAATGTGTTCTATTACTGACACTGAATCACCTTAAAAAATTGCGAACTGGTTTATTTTTCCTATTTAAAATAACTGCCCAAAACGTGAGTGTAGGCGCTACACTTCTGCCTACTCCTTCGGGGACGTACATAGTGTTGTACTTCTTCAGAAACCAACTTCATTATCACCCCATAATCTCCAACCAATCAATTGCCAATCAATCACCAACTCCACATTTCACCCCTCTAACGTTGCCATCCCGTTTCACTGGCTCATTGGCGACTCACTTTTGGACCAACGCCCACATAGCTCCATACATCCCGACGCACAATAGTTTGCCAGCACGATGTACCAGCTATAAAGCTAATGGGGGGTGAAGCACTACGTTTTCTATTTTGTTCTTACATAAGATATATTGAAACATTCGTTACTGTTTCCAGCCAAAATACCTTTAAATTGTACTGGCTATCTGTGATATAGGGTCGGAGTTCGATGGATATTTATTTAGGAAGTTGGGAGTATTTATTTTGGATTGAGGTTTAAATTTATAACAGAGGGGAAATACTGGCGCCAATTTAAGGGTACCTACGCATATTTGGTTGTCAATACCGAAAATGATGTTTGGTTTTTATAACGAGCTCTTTCGTTTAATTAATTGATTAGTATTTTTTCTTTAATTTTTGACTGCCTCGCTGGTCTAGTCGTCACAAGTGCTACTGAGCATGAGGTCCTGGGTTCGATTCACGGGTATGGCAAAGTGTTGTATTGGGTTTTTCTATCTGGAATTTCTCAGTAGCAGCCCGGAGTCTGGATTTGTGCCCGGTTGATGGCAATAGGCTCGCCCCCTATTACATGGGACTTAAACATAACTGGCGAAATGTGGGTGTACTACGTTATACCTCTGCCCAACCCTTTGGGGAAACAGAGCGTGATGTTATCTTATGTGTTTTAAATTTTGTGTTCACCTATAATTTGTGTACATGTCACCGTAAGATTGTGAGCACCAATTAGTTTATAATCTATCGAGCGAGATTATACACTTTCGGAATATTGTGAACTGTTACAATATAACGCATTCGTTTTCAAGATTATAATCTATCAATGTCAAATCGTCAGATTGTGAATGAACCTGCACTTATCGACAGGATTCATAATCTGTCCGATTTTATAACCATAAAATTGTGACTCGTCCATGATTGGTAGGTCGTTGGTTGTAGCCGAATTGGTTGCAGTAACTAAGCCAGGGCACCCCGACCAAATGGGTTAGGTTTGGTTAGAACTGTGACCAACCACGCGCGAGCCGAGCGAGCACTACCTCCAAGTTGCTCGCAGCTAGGCGGCTATTTAGTATTAGCGCAAGGTGCGTTAGTCGATGCCAGCCGTGGTTGACTCCATGTTCGGCAGCGAGGAGTCCTGGGACGCGGTGGTATCCTTCTGCGCAAACAGTCATGTCGCAGAAGGAGGCCACGGAAAGGGAGTGGGAGTTATCTTCCACTCACCCTGCCCGCAGCAGGCGCACCGGCACTAGTCGGGGATCGCGGAAGTCGTATTAGATCCCATTATCCCCAGTGCAAGTGTGGGAGGGGAATTCTGGGGTGGTTTTTAGTCAGTAAGAGTCTAACAGGCCACCGTAGGGCGGAGGACATCCATGAGGATTTTCCACCCCGGAACAAAAAAAAAAAGTTAGAACTGTCACCAACCGCTTTTTCCAAGTTGTCGCAGTTACTTGGCTAGATAATATCAGCACAAGGTGCGTTCGTGCATGGAAGTATGATACCAGTCACATTTTCTCGGTTTGCCATGGATACATTATAAAAGATCGAATAATAATTCATTCACCTCTTAGCGCCCTCGGCTTATTTGTAATAATTTTATTTAGAAATTGTTTTTGTTCTATTCTATCTAATTGTTCTTTCTACTATGGACGCGTTTTTTTTATTTTACATCGTCCTCACATTTGGTTATAATTTCAACATTATTTTTGTACTAATCTTTATGTATCAATTTAATTTAAAAGTGTATCCATGGAGTTTCTTGCCCGTTCTTCTCCATAGGTACCTACTACGCTTTGGAATGGGCAACTAGCTTCATATTTCTAACTGACCGACTCCTTGACAATTCAAAAGTGCCTGTAAAGGGTTTAATTGAAATAAATGCTTTGAGTTTGAGTTTGAGTTTGAGTTTAAAATATGGATGGTTTGTTGCAGTTCACGATTTTTTGATCGTTTATAAACTCGCTAGATAGTTTATAAACTAACGATGATCACAATCATATGGTGACATATACATTAGCAGCATTTAGGAAAGGCATTTTCCTAAATACTTTTGTAAACCAATGTTGAATGTTTGAAACCAATGTTGGTGTTCGTAAATAAATAAATAAAATAATAAACTCAGTTCTAATGTAAATAATACGTATACAGGTACACGATTTAATGAAAGGGCCTGTACGCATCAGAAACTTATCAGACTGTCCAAAATGTTAATCGATAACATCGCAAATACTCCAAGACAAAATTACAAACTAAACTCAAAAATATTTCCAATCTATCAGAATCAATATTGAAGCCCCGAACCCAAAAACACGGCGGAATATAAATTCCAGCTCCTTATTCAACCCAACTTAACCTTGCCCGACTTTAATCCCCAGCCAGTCAATCACATTCCTTTACCCAAATCAAACTTAAAACCTATCACACGTTTCAAAGTGAACTCCCAAACTCAAAGTACTTATACCCTAAAACTGATTATAACTATTATTCCAACCTTTCTCGCCGAAAAACCTTTTGGAGTCTAGAATTTTCTGTCGATAGGCCCCTATCGGAGCTCACATCCAAAGGGAGTAACAATTCTGAAGTCGATTTAACTTCGGGTCTTGTGCGAGCAATCCGAGCCACTCGTGGCCTCAGGGCGTAAATTTTCTCCGCATATCTTCAAAACAAAATGCTCGAGGTTTGGACCCCGATTGGGAAATCTGTGAGCAACTGTGCCCAGTAACTTCCTATTATTTTGAATGAGTGAATTCGTTGGGTGCTTGGCTGTTTTTTTCGCAGCCGAATCTTATTGCGTAATTCGCTTTTTACGCTGTACTTGTTTTCCTTTTGAAAAAATCCTGTGGATGGCTTAGCAAACAAAGCGATGAGTTAACCGAAGTTTAGAGTTTTAATAAATCAACGCTGAAGCGGCCTTGAATACCGAGAAAACAAAGCAAAACAAAGTCTTTGACTATGAAAACAGAAAACTTGTTATGCCTAATTACTTCTTTTGCAACACGAAACCTCATCATCTAAACATGTATATCAATAGGTATTTAAAAAAGAAAGGGTTTTTACAATGTTAATAAATAAATGTGTATAATAACTTATAAAAACAATAATTATAATTCTTAAATTCAATTCTGTATTAATAATACAGTATATAATAACCTACGAACTGGCTAATAATAAAAAATGTATTACACATTAAACAGCCAGTGTTTCATCCTCCTCTCTCCTACTTGATCAATCGTGTGCCCGACAGGGTCCATAATTGTGACTAATATAATTATTTCCCTACCAACTATATACATTATGGTACGCAATAACAAATTGATAATTGAATTGATATCTATATGTTATTTGGTTCTGCCCAAGGGCGTCGCCAGCCGATGACTCAGGGGAGGGCAAGTTCATATATGGAGGATGGGAAAAGTATAAATTGTACAGGTTGTGCACGGTAGAGCGATCAAGATTTTCAACGTTTTTCCCGTTTCCAGAAAGGTGTTGCTTCTTTTAGGACATCAACAACGGTTAGATTTATATACAATTGCTGCCAAATTAATATTTAATTTTTATGTTCGGTAAATCATAAAATTGGACGAATATAAGTGAGCGGGTGCTTTGGTTGCTTTGCATTTGGGTACTTTTTATCTCTAGGGGGGGGGGGGGGGGCAGCTGCCCCTCCCTGCTCCCCTTGGCGACGCCCTTGGCTCTCTCCCGCTCTCTCTGCCTAACACTTTGAGGCGGACTTACAGGCGTAATGGTATGTTATGTGTGTGTTATGTTATTTGGATCAATTGAGTACACATCTAGTGACCTCATTAATCTTGTTCTTCAAAAAGGTCAATAGGTGCGTAGTACTCGCAACCGACGTGCGTGTATGACCAGATGTATGAACGTAAACGATGCAAAAGGAGAAAAGGAGTATGTAAGGAGCGTAGCAGGTGGCGTTCGATAGTTTCTGCCTACCCCCATGTGAAGAAGGCGTGAGTTTATATTCGCCATGTCCATGCCGTGTATGTATGTATGTACTCGCCATTCTGTGCAAAGTTCTACTCAATTCCATGAATTACGTCTAGTCACCTCCAATTCCAATCCCATTTCTTCCCGTGGGTGTCGTAAAAGGCGACTAAGGGACTTACTAGAGAATGGGCAGCAGCGTTTTCTATGCATTTTAACACCATACTGCGATCGCCAACCCGCCTGCCAAGCGTGGCGATTATGGCAACCCCCCATTTTGGGGGAGGCTTATGTTCAGCAGTGGACGTCTTTCGGCTGGAATAATGAAATGATGACCTCCAATTCATCGTTTGTGTATAATCAAACAAAGTTACCTTTGAAGCTCAATAGTAGCAAAATACGACTTGATTGTCTACATTATTGTCTCCAGAGTATTATAATTATTACACTACGCACCCATCCGGAAACCAACCTCGCGTTCAGCCGCTTCACCGGCGCCAATCAAACACGTTTAATGCAATCCCATTTAATAACATAATATATTCAGTCCTGTGATTTACTAATAGACTAGTTAAGGCACCTTACACATGATTGGTTCAAACGATAATCAATGGTTGGATTGTAATACAACGATTGTATTTAATCTCATTATACTAATCACGGGAATTGTCTGGAGTGCTTTGGATTAGATGGGTTAAATATAATCTTAGATGTAAGTAGGTACAATACCTATTATTATGCTTAGTAACAGAATTATGCATATACATAACATACATGCATAATCAGCCTATAATGTTCCCACTGCTGGGACACAGGCCTCCTCTCTGTGAGAGGGAGTGGGCCGTAATCCACCGCGCGGCCCAGTGCGGGTTGGTAAATCAGTAGGTGCGGGTTGAGGGTCTTCGAATTTTTGGTTCTAGGACATGCCGGTTTACTCACGATGTTTTCCTTTAATTATATTTACATATACAGTTGATATAACCAAAAACTAATAAAATACTAAGTAACTTCTGTTCCCACAGAATCAATTTCAAACTCGTAATTTCAAAATCAATTTCGTAACATACAACAAACATACTCGACTGCACTGTATGACGGATACGTAAGCTCAACAGGAAAAGCAATGTCGAAGCTAAAACTGAAACAGTCAAAATGTCTTCTAAAACTCCGTGCCAAATTTAAATTCTGTATTCTTAATAACAATATCAAAACAATCGGGAGCCACCCAGACTCAGTTAAATTCCACCACCGCTTAAATTTGACATCAATCAACCACCGTAATTTCTTTCGGACGGAGCGACCGCATAAAAATTTCGGAACCGCAAAGTGACAAGCAGATAAGGACAGAGACAGATCCAACTAAGATATAGCAAGCAATTTCCTTAGTAAACAGGCTAATATTAAAACAGAAACACAAGAATCTTTACACAAAGATTCGTGAGACGTTGAATAATACAGGACGGGCGGGTCCATCTATAATGGAATTACACAGGGGACGGCCGTGTTTGGCCGGCAGGATAAATGGTGGAAAAATATTTGCTGTATCCATAGTATGTACTCTGGATTTTATGTGATGTCCTGTTGATTAGGATAGAAGCAGTTATTTATGTTTGCGAGCTGATGAATGGGTAGGATTCGGAGGTTGTAGCGGGGTGTTGGATGTGGGAGCTGATAATGTGATTATAGAACGTATGTAACAGTAGGCGAAGGGATGATTTAGGAGGAATTTACGTCACTACAATATTTTTGGCTAAGGTTGGAGGCGAGACAAAGGTTAATACAATAATAACAATACGTTTTGGGAACACTTTCATTGTGCGTATACAAAAAATTCTGATAGTCTTTAAAATATCAAAATCTCCCAATTTGTTGCCTTTGATTTCTCACAAATGATGTGTTTGATATTACAATAAACAAACATTGTTGTTGTGTCTCTTTGTGAATCTTGTGAATGTTACTTTAATATAATATGATTCCTCGACATTATTATTTACATTCCTACTAAAAATGTTATTCGGTATTCAGCAAAAATATTCCAACTACGTCTTGTATTACTTTCCTTGCTTTCCGTTATTCCTGTCGGGACTCCTTGGTAACAACTGTTCGAATTCTCGAAAGCCTACATTTATTATTACCGACTGTAATTCTGCCTCTGACGTAGCTGGACCCATGTTTTTCAATGTCTGTCTGCATGTGGGTCTCAGTAAACATGAGTAGCTTCTTATTTATTTACGGATACCAACTGGTACGCTTCTTATTGATGCGTCTTAGGATCTAAGGCAGAATTTTGATTTTTTTTCTCAAATTTGTGAAAATATTGATCAACAATTCCGGACATCTATTGTATTTTATTTGTCTCAGATTAAAAAAAGATATGAATTGGCTATGAGAATAATTTCTAGCTCATGATATCCTTCGTATACTTATGAAAAACCAGCCAAATTCGATTCGCAAACAAAGGGTTCCGTGACCGTATCGTATTAAGATCGATCAAAAAAACGCTGAATAAAACACGTTTCTTGTATGTGTCCCTTTAACTTTATTTAATTTTTATAATTTTTTATTATAACAACAATAGAAATACAGAAACAGTGACACATCCAACTGTCTATCTATTACGGTTCATGAGATACATCCAGCTGACAGACAGATGGACGGTCGGACGGATAGCGGAGGCTTAGTAATAGGGTTCTGTTTGGCAGCCTTTGGGTATGGAACCATAATTAACCCTTAATTAACGCGATTTTTTAATGTCATTCTTTACGAAAGTTCATCATCAATCGAACAATAGCACTCTAGACTTTTCACATTTTGTTCCTCTGTGTAATCATTTTGCGTATGTTCATTGTTCATAGAACATATGTTATTTCCCTACACCAACTAAATCATTAACTAATCCCGTCTTACGACTTCCCTAAACGTCTTCAAAAATTCAAAGCTAAATTAAGCGTGTAAGTCTCACAAACTCTCACACGCAATAATAACACGTCTGACTTAATCCGGGAAAGCCTTTGCCTCATCTAGACGAAACCAGCATTACTCACAGTCAGCTTTCATGTCTCAGGCGTGACAAGTCGGGACATGGGGAGATTTCCCTCAGGACACCACAAGGTCATTTATGGAAGTTTTGGATAAGATTATGATCAGGTGGCTTTTGTTATGATCTGAGATGGATTGTATTATTGGATATTTTTAGGTACAGAATTTAGAACATTGAATAGAATATTGTAGATGAATCTTGACTTAAAATCAAGATAGATTTTTTGGACAAAATTGTGTAGTATCAGTTTTTTATCTTGCGTATTTGTGACCACAGATATACATAGATCTGTGAACACAATTACGCCAGATGAACTACACAGACTATACACAGAGTTAGAAGATTTTGAAAAGACTCGTTTCTAATATTCTTCGCTTCTACTGCTATCCATCTAGTCACTATCCTTGTGAAATAAAAGCATATCGCAGCCTAGCTAGTACATAAAGAGAAGCCATCACACAATTATGAATTCCAACACACTGCAATTCTCCTCTATAATTCCCACCAAAGGAATCCCGCCTTCCTCCGTAAACATAAATACGAACAAACAGCAAATTCTTAACCAACCGATCACCAATGACCAAACACGGCCAGCGTCCAAGCAGTACACCGACCAATTGTTTGCTGTACATGTTCCAACGAAGTGTTTGCGAACCAATGTTTGTGTACGTGCACCCGTTTTATATTCCACCCGCAACTGTTACACGAACGAGATACTTAAGCTATCTTAGTCTTGGACACGCTTTGTTTCAAGTTGTGATCATCTTGAATTGTTGCAGAGATTTTTAAATGTGGAATATGGATTTCAAATTTTTGCTGGCTGTTGTGCCATTTGTATTCTGGTCTTCTTTCCCTGTTTTCAGTTTTACCGGTACTTGTTGAATACTGGATTATTGCTCGTCCTTTGAAGTGTTCGTTTACTTTGAAATATTTATTAACTTATTTGGATCATTAGCTTTTTTAACGGATTGAAAATGTTTCATGGACTGAATGCTCAAATATTTGGAATATTTATTAACTTATTTGGAGCATTAACTTTTTCAACGGATTGAAAATTATTCATGGAGTGCATGCTCAAATATTTAAAATATTTATTAACTTATTTGGATCATTAGCTTTTTCAACGGATTGCAAATGATTCATGGTGTGCATGCTCAAATGAACTACAGAACCTGTTCCAAGGATAAAAACCCAAAAATTATTTCCACCGGCTGAACTCTAGATCTACTATGACTATTCAAGTATTCGTAAAGGTCGTTTAAGGACGCCCAAAGACGACATAACAATAAAATTTCTATTGTGTCTCATTCAGTGTCCTTCAACCTGTTAAAGGTTGATTTACATTTGCATTAGATAATTAGCGAGTTAAGTATTTTGACGTCAATACTTTCACAATAAAAAACTGGCACTTTTGGACACATAACTGGCTACTTGAACTAAACTCGGCCCTAAGAGAGCATCTCTGAACAGCGTTTACGCCGCACGGCATTTCTTACAAATTGTCAAGTCCGTATTTTTCGAAATTACAGAACCGATTTTAATGACACTTCACACACATAAGCAAGGTACATAGGTCTAAAAATTTAGTAGAAAACATTATCGAAAAATAGTGTTACAGTTAAATTAGAGCGATTTTAAATTTTCCATACAAACAAATTTACAATTATCTTTTTTTAAATAAGACATTTCGAAAATGTTTTCTACTAACTTTTTAGACCTATATATCCTGCTTATGTGTGTGAAGTTTTATTAAAATCGGTTTAGTCATTTCGAAAAATAAAGACTTGAAAATTGGTATGAAATGCCGTACGGCGTAAACGCTCTTAAGTGACATTTGTTTTTATATTCACTCGAATAATATCTGAACTTGACACCATCGTTCTAGACTACAATAAAAAGTATTTGTAATGCCGTTTTTAGAAGAAAACTTTCAAGTTTGTTGTTTTTTTTCAAGAAACGTATTGATTATTGACGTCACCGTCTCAAGCATCAATAGGGTTCTCGTTCTTACAAAGAGAAAACACAATAGTAAAGAAAAGCTAAAATAAAAATAGAAAATGTAATCCTATGTCTAGGAATAAAAGAACATTCCCATTTTGTATTTTATCTTATTAAGAAAAAACAAAGACAACTTATGGACTACGCAGGAAGATAAGCTCATAATTAGTTGGCATCAAACAAAATAACAAAGACTTTATAGTTTTTAATTGGAAATGCTGACTGCATTGCAGTCAATTTTTCACCTGTTCGAGAAATAAAAACGCAAATATAATGCATAGGAAATAAAATCTAAAAACATTTTTACGTTCTCAAATACAGTGGAATCTATTTTGACGGCTGCAAAGCCCACTCTCGTCAAAAGCCCTTCAGAGAAAAGCAGCGCTGTAGCGAACCAAGCACCCTCAAATTCGCCTATAGATTGGACACAATGCAACTCAACAACTTTTGGGAGAAACTGAATAAATAGATAAAGCCGCTTTTTAATTATTCAAATGATGTCCAACTACCGTCCTCAAATCCCAACTTTGGTTTATAAATGGCGAAGCAAATTGGACTTTATGATACAATTGTCAAAGTTCAATTTGGGTTAGCAAAGTTTTTGAATATAAGTGGAGCCATTTCCTTTTGCGATATCGGTACTTTATTAAGCATTTTGCCAGTTTGTGCTTGCAGTTTAGGAGTAATATCGTTTTTGAGCAATTTGGTACGACGACAAAAAGATTGGATTAGGTGTGTTGATTACTTCATTTACATAGTGTCGTTAGTAAAATAGGCGAGGTACGAGGAGGTGCTACAGAATTTTAGAGCTATTTTGGAAACTGTTTCTAGAATGTTCCTTTATAATAGAGAGCAATTCGAGAGGTTGGCGTAATTTTAGGGTTCAGTTAGATGTTATCTTTAGGCCATTACTCCATTAATTTCGAATGAATGGCAGTTTGAATAGTATTAAATTAAGAATATTGATCGATATTAGTTATGCCACTCGAGTATGTCCCTTAAAATTTTCGACATAAAGTTGAAATATGGGATTCTTAGGTTGGTATACAAGTATAAAAGAGTTTAGCGTATATTTTTCCTTTATTTACTCTTTGCATACGAAAAGAAAATAAGGTACCAGAATAAAGATGGCCCTCAGAACTTCAACACAGTCCTTATGACCTCGTAATTGCTTTATCATCCTAAGGTTGAATGTTACTTGCACGTCATAAAACGACACGGTCTATGTCATAGACCTTGTCGTTTTATAAAATATATATTTTTATTAAATAGTTTCAACCTTAGTGAAGGTTCAATTTACGGGGAACTGTTGTTAAAAATGGTATAGTATTTTTATCTCGCAAAGCGGCGCGCGCTTTACTTGTGGTCACCAAGTGTACAAACACAGTGTGAATGCGTGCGCGAAGTCGAATAGCGTCACCACATATTGCACACACATGCACAGTACACGCACATATACACACTTCTGACATCGCCATTGTCTCAGACGGTACCGAAAGCCCTTGCGCTTACACACATATTCACAGCGTGTTGGAATACTTGCTTACCACAAGCAAAGCGCGCGTCGCTTCGTAAGATAAAAATACTGTATAGCAATTACGAGGCAATTAAGTTGACTAGACAACTTTTATGTAGTTCAACGCAAAATCGTGTATGATCAACTCCCTATTTGACAAAGTAGTAGTCACTGTAGAACGCTATCAATTTGACCAACGAACAGGACATACATAATGTCCGTCCGGACATATTGAATCGCTATATAACAATTTCCAACTAACGACGTCCTCCGTCCCTCCTTTCAAAATAACATCAACACGAACGATGTCTAAACATCAAAGCCAAATTAGAAGAGCTTAACTCGATTTCCTGTACGTCTGCACTGAATACTCTGAATAGTCAAATTTTGGGTATTTTCAGGGATGCCGACGTCACAGCTGCGAAATAGGATTTATTCGAACACGTTCGCACTGGAAAGGTTTCCAAACAAGATTATTGGATTCGACTGAACTGACTCCGTGATTATTATTACGACTGATGATTTTGTCTTTGACTTTTGATATTTTATGAAATTAGAGGATTATTGTAAATTTGTGTTTTTTTACTGTTTTAAATTCGAGTAGTGTTTGTGTGAACACGATATAAAGAAATATGTTTGGTTGTTATTATTTATCCGGGCTTAGTTTGGTTTTTCTTGGCACATTCATTGCTCCAATTCAATACCTAACCTGATGACCATTTCAGATCAGACACAACCTTTGTTGCAAAGTCTGTTGCAATGTCTGCAAAAACTAAGCTCTGACTACTAGCTCTCATAAAAAAAATCCTACTGCAATCACCAAATCAAAATAACAACTTCAGCAAACAAATGAATCTCAAACTTTATAACACCCCCAAATTCCAAACTCAATGAACTCCGTACTCCCAGACTTTTTGCAACAAATTGAATATCCAAATCATTCGGCATTCTAAATATAACCGAAACCGTCTCGTACCGCACGCAGAGCCGACACGAATCGACATTCGGAAATTAATAGCATTTCCGCGACGCAACGCTTCGAGAACCGATTTCCATTGCAACCATATCCAATAGCGAGGATATTCAATAATGGTAGCTCATAGACGTTTAGTTGCATGCATGTTTCATGATCTCAGATGGAAATGGCGGAAATTCTGTGAAAAGTAAACTGACTTGTTATTTGGAAGTGGATTTATGGTGTGTGTTTTGGTTTTTCTTTGTAGATTTTATGGTTTTACATGGTGCATTGTGTGACCAACCCGCACTGGGCCCGCGTGGTGGATTACCGCCCACTCCCTCTAGCAGAGAGGAGGCCTGTGTCCCAGCAGTGGGAACATTATAGGCTGATAATGTATGTGTGTATTGTGTTGTCTACTATGTTGGAGAGAAGTGCTTGAATCCGGAGGATTTGCCGCTAAAATAACCGACACGTTTACATTCGATCATCTAACACCAGAGGATCCAACAGTCAGAATTATGACAACCAACAACGACTATGTGTTAAACTGGATGTGTGAAGATTAGTTACCTATCCACGGATATTACACAATGGTCATGCCAACTAAAGTCAAATTATTAATTTACTGGAGTAATCCATTGACATATAATGTTTTTCCTATCTCACTGGAGTAATCTGACATGTGTTTAGCTGTCACTTTGTGTAATAAAATGGTCATATTTAATTTAATAGTGATGGTTTAGTTTAATTGATTTATATCCCTTGAACTGTTATAATTCTCCAAATCGATTATCCTGTCACCTGTCAATATAGTCGGTAGAATTGACACGCGAGCGTTCACTAAAACTACGACAACTCAGAAAATACGCATCGTAGCTCTACAAACCCCTAAGTCATTGAAGTTGTTATATGAAATAAGCTACCAGGTAATATAGGGTTTAGTGCAGTTTCACCTTGCAATGTATTGCTAATTCGAAGTTGAAAGTAGCGTGAGCGACTTTTTCGTACAAATATCGTCATATTTATAAAACAAAAGCAATAAGTCCAAAAGATAATACGTAACTTTCTTAAAACCACACTTCTTTACAATAGTCAAAGAAAGAACAGAGATCTCTACGCGTTTTTTTTAAATGACAAGCTTATCAAAAAATAACCTTATTGCAAAAAAAAAAGGTATGCTTACACAATTATTCCGGGAACTCTGTAAGCCCCTTAGCTTCGGTTCTTATCTTATCACTATGCTGGATACGTCAACATAACACAAATAAATCTTTAGCTGATAATTACACAAAGTGACAGCTACCGAATTAATAATTCGACTTTTATCCCTCGAAATCATTTACTGACCTACACTTGCTACTAACTCGTTCAGTAGTATACATTTAAAATGCATTTCTACAAAATCCAATTCACTTTACCGTCGTAGATTAATTAGATACTCCTAAGATATCCTTAGCAAACAATTTTTAAAACAAGCAGCGAGCTCTTCCATATTTTATTTAGACTTAAAGAACATTTTAAATCACTTTAAAGAACAGGGACTTGTTAGAGAACTACGGATAAACTGTGTCCGGACTAACACAAATACAGTACGCTTTTCTCGGTACATTGTCCCATTGCATCCGGACAGGGGTAAGAACGCCCGGACGTACGGATGTCCGTTTCGCGAAGACGTCACTTATCCCCGCCGTCACATTACCCGATTTCTTATTTGGACTTCTTGGGATGTATTTGAGCATTTTTCAGTTGTTGATGCTCTTTTATTTATCTAGATATTTTACATATTCTGCGAAAAGCTGTCAATAGTGTCAATCTCTAGCATCAAGTGTAATGCCAGCTCACTTCATCTATGTTTTTACTATGAGTTTTTTTTTACAAAATAGGCTGGCTGATGTTATTACTATTTTCATCGAAAAAGTCAGGAACCCGACAAATTAACTTTTTGATGTGAAACATCTAATATCGCACCTTGGGGTAACATCGACTCATCTGCCGTGACGGCAAACGCCATGACGCTCTCTTATGCCGTCATGCCCCCTCCCCGCCATGTTGTGATTTGATAAACAACGAAACAAGCTTCCACAATAAATAGGCTATAAAGTTATGGATACTTAAATTAAAAAAAAAAACGTGATAATCATGATATTTTATATTTTTAATTTTTTTCCAAACAGCAAGCTTCACGTTTCCGCAATAATCTAAGACCATAACTTCTTTCCCTAGGCAAACCGTACAAAAAATATATTTCGCATTCCGAAATAAAAACTCTTTTCATTAATTTTAACAGATACAGATCTCGGAGCCTACAGCAACAAAAACGTCTTCCGCTTCCTTTAACTCAACTGAACAGCTAAAAATATGAATAGCAGTTTTAATAATATTCAAATTCAAATCCTTGCGATCGACGAAATCCGAGCAGATGCGAAACAAAAACAGAGATAAATCTGCCTTTAGAAAATACCGTTGGTCGGGCCTAAAAATACAAGGCCCAAAACGTAAGGAAATTGGAGCTCTTCACTATATTTTTGTTGGAAAATGAAGTTTGGTGATTACTTTGATTTATTTTTAGGTGCGCCAGTACGTGTGAGGGTACACACTTGTTCGTGTCTGCATGATTCGGTACAGCCGGGCGGCAAAATCGAAATGAAATGATTTTGAAATAAAATGAATGAATTTTATTTCTGTAAGTAGATTTGTACAAACAGTGTTACACGTTTATCAATAATAAAAACCGGACAAGTGCGTGTTGGACCACACACAATGTAGGGTTCCGACTATTACTCGTTAACTTGTAAAGCCCACTTAGCTGTGTTAGTTTTCCTTTTAATTTCATTATATTATGTACATGCCACGATTTTATTCACATCTCCATAAACAACCATTTAGCTTACGGGGGTCGGGGACACGGGGACACGTAAGTCTAATAAAAATTAGGACTTCGATGCACATCTAATATTACGCAAACGGCTTCTTGAATCGAAAAATGGTGTTCACAGACCCGCAATATTTTTAAACGACCTACGACGCCACGGGATAGACGAGAAAAAAATATAATCCTCACATTACGTGCAAGGAAAAAAAATATTTTTCAACATTTTTTTTAGCACTTTTTCGGCGTGATTAATATGTATACTTATGCCAAATTACAGCTTTCTAGTTCTAAGTCTCTGGGCTACAGCGGGGACAGACAGACAGGCAGACGGACATGGCGAAACTATAAGGGTTCCTTGTTTACTACGGAACCCTAAAAACTAGCTAAGGTCGGATACACATTCGAATACATATTTTTCCGCCGGGCTGTGTCGAATCGTGACGAATCATGCCAACCCGAAGTACCAGTTGTGCACGCCGAATGTCTACTCTAGAGGTGTATTCACGTCCGGCCCTGGTTCAGGCCATGGTACGGAGCGAGAGGGCATGGGCAGCCGTCACCTCCTTCTGCGAAGCAGTAATGCTCGCGAAGGAGGAGGCGGGACGGTTGATGGAAAGGCAAGTTTCGCGCCCTCTCGCCTCTAACCGCCGCAGGAGACGCAGGCCCGGGTTGACGGCGCGTTGTATTCCACGCGCGCCTCAAACAGATGTCGTCAGCACAATGTCCACTAGAGCCGATGCCTGCCGGGGTCGCGGGAAGGTACTAATGGGTCACCGAGGCCCCCGCAACACAGGCAACGGAAGGAATACTGGTGGGTTTTAGTCAGTAAAAGTCTGACACACACTCCAGCTTCGCCCAGAGCGGGAGAAGTTATTTGATGATTACCCACCCTAAAAAAAAAAAGAGGTGTATTAAAATGGTATAAGGAAATAAATTGATGTTGATGTTCCTTATAAGTCTTGCTTTCGCGAAAGTACAAGGTACAATTTTGATATCAAACTATTTATTAGTGGCTTTTGTGGACAAGATATTAATTCAGACTTGTTA
The DNA here is from genome assembly GCA_905333075.3 of Atethmia centrago. Classification (NCBI taxonomy): domain Eukaryota; kingdom Metazoa; phylum Arthropoda; class Insecta; order Lepidoptera; family Noctuidae; genus Atethmia; species Atethmia centrago. The sequence goes on along the minus strand of HG995380.1, from coordinate 26,342,158 downwards.
TAATGGCAAACACGTCATTTGGTTTAAATAGGTTTTTATTTTTATTATTTTATTACTATTTTACATAGATTCTTGTGTATTTTGTGAATATGAGAACGTTGTAGGACTAATAGACTAGATTAGTAGACCATTTATTTTTTGTTAAGTACCTGGTACATACTTCTTGACAGGCCTACACTGTCCTCCCATACCTATTACCACTATGATTTGGAAACCTTGTAAAAACCAGTTATTTTTAAAAGAGTAACCGTGGAGGTTCTTGCCGGCTCTTCTCCATAGGAAACGACCAATTGGAACCGTGCACCTAGCTTCTGACGTTTCATAAGTGAACATGTAGGTTTATGTGAAATAAAAATATTTCGATTTGATTTGATTTGAAAGTGATAAGTGGAAAATAGATTTCAGTTGTATTTCTAACAATAGGCAAATCAAAGAAACAGCTCTTCCTACTTTTTTAAAGAGATTCAGTTTGAACGAAGCAAATATAGGTACAGTTAAAACAAAAAATTGCTCATTCGATTTTGAACTTAACCATCAACATTTTAAGGTTTAAGATCATTTGGAGAAATTTGACAGTTTGTGGTAGCTTTATGTTTTGGCGACTGTACGTACTCGTACACTCACACATAAATCTAGAGTCACGATGTTTTAAATATAGCCGCTTTACTAGTTATGGTCAAAATATCAAAATTCTACATGGGGCGACCAGCGTCTTACTAAAACTGAGTATAGATTGATTTGTAAGGATACCTCGCAACCAGTGTGCATGTATGATCAGATGTAAACGAAGCAAAAGGAGTATGTAAGGATCGTAGCAGGTGGCGTTCTGTAGTTTCTGCCTACCCCCATGGGAAGAAGGCGTGAGTTTATGTATTGTAAGGATAACTTGTATGATTGTATGAATACTAATCCACTGTATCTCATCATTCTCCTGCCCTTATCCTAATTTATTTCTGGTCGGCACATGTCCCTTTCTTCCATACTTCTCTATTAGTTGTCATCCCGGTAGTCACCCCTTTTTAGCTACACCATCTTTAACACAGTCCATACATCGTTTTCTTGATCTTCTCCTACTCTTATAGCCATTGACATTCATACTCAAAGATTTCCTCACGACATTTTCCTCATTCCTCCGCATCACATACCATGACAACCGATTTCCGCACAACTTTTCAGGCACCGGTGCCACTTTCAGACTTCCTCTTTATGTACTCATTTCGTATTCTATCCATTCGTGTCACACCATACATCCCTCTTAGCATTCTCACCTCAGCTGCATGGAATTGCCTTCCATTCATCCCTTTTGTGTCCACTAATCCACTGCATCTAATAAGGTGATAAGCGAAAGGAATGGCCTGGCTGAAAATAAACGTCTATACCACCAGTCTAAGAATAATAAAAAAAAATAAAAGGCCAAAATGTCGTGCAACAGGGAATATGTTTTTTTTTTTCTCTTAATCAATAAAGCACAGTAATATAAACCCAAGAAAGTATTAAAATTCAATTGTTACTACTGTTTGTTGCTCAAAAAAATGATTAGACTCCAACAATTTTCTACTATAGTTCAAACATCCGTTATTGTCGCGACCATAATGTGACGTCATTTACCACGATACTGCTTTGTTTACATATACACGATACTTTTTTAGCCACAAATCATATAAATAAAATATTTTTTTGTGCTTTATTCAAGCAGAAATCGCAATTACAATTTTACCTCAGTGAGAATTCAAACAGTGTGCAAATAAAAGATATTAATTCAAATAGCTTTTGAGGTCACTTCCGGCATTTTCGAAGACGACGCGTTTTGAGTTTGCGTTCCGTTCCACTAAAAAAACGTAACATAAAATAATGAATTGTAAAATAAGTAATGCGTTAAAAAATTCAATTTGTTTCTTGACTCGTATACAATGTTTATTTAAATAATTAAAGAGTTCTAAATTAGTTACATTCACTTTTTCTTTTCTCAACGCTGGATCCTTTTTAGAACTCCTCAGAGAAACTCCAAAGGGCTTGTAAGTTTCTTACTCTGTGGTTTCTTGACATGCGCTTGTGCCAGTTGCAAGTCTTTTGCTCAGTTGAGCGCAAAAAGCACTCATGTCTACTCTGGCGACATGAGTGAGAGGGGCCAACGATCCTTATTCACGAAAATGTATTATACGATGTTTCCGCCCCATGATTTTGGGTGTTATGTGATGTTATGTGTAGTTAATAGATGGTAGATCCATAAAAGTTTTTTTTTTCTTAAGAATTAATGGTTGTTTTGTTAAAATTTTGTTCGATTTATTGTTCTATGCTGGAATAATAATTGACCAAAGATCTCCAAGAACAACTAAGATCCTTAGTTGAATCATTCATTAATACACATATTTAGCCGGCGTAAAAAAGAGGAGGTTTTCTCGTAATTTTCAATAAGTAGGTATTATTGTATTTTAAAAACATTATTCTTAAAATTAAAGAAAATGTATGCTATATTCATTGCACTTTTATGTGCAGTAAAATGGCGCATAAAGTACATTGAAAAAGTTATAGGTTAATGTCAAACTACAATTTAATAGACCATAGTTGACGAAGAACTCCTTTACTACAAAACTTCTACTAAACTACAGTTCATAAGGCCACTTTAACAACTACAATGTTCTAAGAAATAAACTGTTAAACTTATTTCTATAAAATAATCGTTTTAACTTCAATATAAAAACCAAGCCAAGTTTTACTGGTAAAAATAAATACATAAATATGGCTGTGGATTTTGATATCCCGTATTCCAATTACAAATTCATAAATAAATGCTGGATAACTAAATTAATGTTAAAAATATGCATGTTTTATTAGGCTGACTGACAGAATACCTTGACTATGCATCACTGCTGTTAACTTTTAAGTCCTGTGTTCCAATTACAAATTATAAAAAAAAAATATAAATATAAACAAAATTGAATTCATTAACAAAATTCAGTAGATTGAAAAAATATAGGCTGAATGTTACAATACCTTGACAATAAATAGAAAATGCCTGGGAACCAGGATAAAACAAAAAAAAATACATTGATAGAAAAACAAAAGATGTCGTCGCCGCGTCGTTGTAAAAATGTATTTTTTTTAAAGCAAGTATTTATCTACATTTGATTGTGAATCGCAAAATACAATGTGAATAGCAATAATGGAAATGTGAGTTGTAATAAATAAGTAAGTTAGCAACAACTATTATTTATTTTGTAATTCATCCAATATGGCGTCAATTTTGCTTGAACACGGAAAAGTTGACAATCGATACATGTTTTAATTGAAGTGTACCTATTAATAATGTGTTATCGTGAATATCTGTATCGCAAAACATCTTAAATTTCACCTCTTGTATGGACATTATGAAAACAGTTCGATCCTTGATAAAATAAGTATTTGTCAATCAGTAAGGTGGTCGCGGGGATACGTCGGACGTAACCTGCCTGTATACGACGATGCATCATACTGACCTCTTATAGGCTTTGCGTACAATAAGGGGTCAGCTTATGCTTGAAATGAATATCTTGCTTTTTCGTGAAAATGGTTGCACATTGTTAAACATAATCAGCTCTCTGTGAACGGGCCGAAATTAACGACGCGGGCCCAGTGGTGGATGTCACATGTATTCGAATGTTTGTTTCTAGGAAATGCCGGTTTCCTCATGATGTTTTCCTTCACTGTTTTGAGAGCTGCAGTGGTATTGAGTAAATAACGTAAAGTGCCCGCCTGCCTGGGTTCAAGTCCATGACTTACAATTCCTAAGTCGTGGCCGTCGAATACTGGGTCACGAGTTCACGACTGCTCACAAAATAATTATACATTTTTATGCTTTATTAAAAAGAACCAGGCCATAATAATTCATTACAGTCCTGCCAATAAGAAATTTTGGTCAGTGGGTCGTCTTATTCTACTCGTAATACCTACTCAGAATAGTGTTAATTTGTACTTTATACAAGTCCGTTCCACTTTCTTAGAGTCTGATATAATAATATAAACACTTTGTTCATGTGTTATATTATGTGTGCTATTGTACTGCTCACAAAATAATTTGTACTAATAAAATATTAATATAATTTATTTCCTTGTCCACAGTGCCGATGACACAAGTGGTAGCCGTGGCCGGTGAGCCTGTGTACCTGCCGTGCGACATCGCGACACAGGATGAAGATGATGCCGTCCTGCTTGTGCTGTGGTACAGGGAAGATCTTGGTACGCCTATCTACAGGTAAGCATAAATAAAAAAAATTAAAGGTAATATTGTTTCTCTTACAATTATTATAAAGCTCAAAATTGAGGCAGCCCCGGTAAGTTTACTTGTGATGGGGTTACCTCGCAACTTCCCCTGGGTTAGTGTTGTTCCCATGTGGCTACATTGTTGAGACATAATTCAAAGAAAAAAGAAATGGTTTACCGACGATAATTTTACGTGATGCGTCACAAGCCGAACGCTTAGGCCAATCGTGCCTCTCTATCGCTAGTTCTGCACTTTTGCTTACACGCTCGGCGCAGGCAGAACGTGACAATGAGTCATGCTTTTTCGTGCGTGCAGCCGGCGTTCATCGATTTATAAGACGTTGTCACGTCAAAAAGAAAAAGTTTAGGTACTAGGATATTACAAAAATGATTGAAGCATGATCAGTGTAGTGTTTGTGTCTGTATATGAGGTGTGTGGGTGTGAGTGGATGTTTGTGTGTGTATTAATGATTGAATAACTGATGTATGTTATGGTTGGGAATAGGTTTATCATTAGCATATTCTGGTTAAGAGGCCGACAACACCTAAAGCGCGGTCACTGTCGGACTGCATAGAAAAGAAAGAGAAGCGCGATCACACAACGCTGGTAATTTATTGCAAAATATAAAGCAATTATCAATTTACAAAGAAGCTATAGATTTTATAAAAAAATAAAACACTATTATGCTAATATGTTGCTTGTAGAATAATCTGACAAAAATCAGAATGATTGCATGTACATTAGTATGGTTTTTAATCGTTAAAAGAAATTATTAGAGGTATCTTCGTGATTTTTTTCTATCGTATCAAATTAGTTATATTATGTTTTCAACACACTATCTACCTAGCATATAAACTTAAGAATATCATATATTTTTCTGATTTTGTTTACTGCAGTGGATCATATACTTTAAGGCATTATAAAACTCATAATTTGCGTTTAGGTCCTGTAGTCCTCTTAATACTCGTATAAGTTCATTTTCATCGCACGTTTGTGATTTTAGCCATTCGGTTAGAGTATTTTTACATTCGTACCGGAATATGGGGTAAATATTCAATTTAAGTTAAAATTGGTTTACTTAAGGCGGCATAAATTTTGTTAGGTTTTTTTTTCATTTATTTGTAGGTCAGTGTCAGGTTGTATCATTTTGAAAATATGAATCGCGACCATAACAAATATGAATTTACAGAATTATAATCATTAGAATAATTCATACCTACATCTGTTTAAGTTAGATTTGTTCCTTTGGATAACTTTTCATGACATTATGACATTTGAGGACATATCTATGAAATAAATTCAGGAAGTAATGTCTACTCAAAGCAAAAAAAAAATATATTACTTTCCAACTACTTAAGATATTTTCATAATTTGTTTTTCTTTTTGTGTGAACAGGCAATTTTTTATTTATAATTCGCTCTGTGATTTTTTTATAAATTTATAATTTTGTTACTAAAAGCAAATATTCCCTATGAAACTGAACGGCGGCGGGGCGTGAATGCAACGCGCATTTGTATGGCTAATGCAACGGCGATTCTCCGCTAGATTCTTCTTCTACTTCGTGTTGCTGGCAGGACAGTATTTCAAATTTTGTTTGCTTAAAACTTCCGCACTGGGCATCGACGGTGCACTGACGTCACTTTGACTAATAATATATTTTTTTAATTTTTTTTTTTATAATTAATTTAATTTATTCATATAACCATTAATCCATAGTAACATTATTGCAACTGTAATTGAGGGGCTCGTGGCTAAGTTATAACAGCCGCACAGGTTGATTGATCAGGTAAAGCTACGCTTGTCGCGGTTGGTCCGTGGATGGGTGACCATCTTTATATACCAAGACTCCTCCGTGCCTCGGAAAACACGTTAAGCCGTTAGTCCCGGCTGTCATTTTTAGATCTTTGACAGTCGTTACGGGTCGTCAGAAGCTCGAAAGTCTGACAACCAGTCTTACCAAGGGGTATCGTGTTACCCAGTAACAGGGTTGTGGAAGTCAGATAGGCAGTAGCTCCATGTAAAATACTGGTATTCAGCTGTATCCGGTAAGGCTGGAAGCCGACCCCAACATGGTTGGGGATGCAGAGGCAGATGATGAATTACCGAGGTAGGTAGAGGTGTATTTTACTTTCTTAAATCAAATAAATTAAATTGTTAAGCTAATTGAATACCAACCAATTTTCCGTATCTCAAATTACGATCGTCATTCTTTGACTGTTGTATAAAGTGGCTTTAACGCGGCAAATTGGCGTAGCGTGTCAATTTGATAAATAGTTAATTTCCTTGTCTTTGTACGGTGAAATACACTTCTGCTTACCTCGGAAATTACAGTTATAATGTTAGATTGTAGTTGATTATAGGTAAAAACTCATATTTTACCAAATAGATAACTATCTTGCAAGTCTTATGACAAGAGTTTTGAGCCTAGTACTATTTAACATAATCAGCCTATAATGTTTCCACTGCTGCTAGTGCTAGTTACCCGAGGACAAATCTAGACTCCTAGAGCAGCTACGTAAGGGATATACGAAAACCATTAGGTAAGAAACACTTCGCCTTTTATTTTTTTTGGGAAATTATCAAATAACTTCTCCCACTCTGGGCGGAGCGGGAGGGTGTGTCAGACTCTTACTGACTAAACCCCACCCGTATTCCTTCCGTTGCCTGTGTTCCAGGGGCCTCGGTGACCCTTTCGAACTGTCCCGCGACAAAAACACTTGACCTAATCCGAAATGGCAAACGAATGGATATTTTCAGCATAAGGGAATACTGTTGTTGTGATACTGTTAATCTTCTTTTCTTGACCATTTTTCCACATTGTTTAAAGAAGGATAATGGTCCATGATGAAATCACGTTGTAGGTGTGTATGTTATAAATGATCCCAAATAACAAACTTTAGTCTAATATTATTACAAACCAATCTCTATGTACGCCATAATATTTTAACAAAATCTAACTTTGGAACAGTTTGCCGAATATCTTAATTTTAATACTAATTTTGTATGAACCCAGTGAAGAGGGCCTAAAGTTGCCAAAGTTCATCTTAAAGTCAGTTCAAAGTAATTTCAATAACCATTTTAATTTTGCAAACACTCGTTTTGCGTAAACTTTTGCAATCGCAGTCACCGATAGAGCATATTTTTAATAATATCTTTGAAAATTTGAATATTCTGGCATAGTCTCTTAGGGTGAATTTCACCAAAGAATCTGAATACGATCAGCTCAGATCCGCGTACAAAAGCTGTCAATGCCAGTATTTTACAAGAATGATGACAGTTAAAGCTTTCAAACGCAGCTAAGAGGTACTGATCGCGTTCAGTTTCATTGTTGAAATTAACCCTAAGAGACTATGCCAGAATATGCAAATTTTCACATTAGTTGTCTTTTACCGAAAGCCGCAGGAAGAGAGACGTCGTGGCTTAATTTTGCTAAGCCACTAAGGGCATGTGCACATTTTTTTATGGGCACATTTGTTTTTATTTTATAAAGATGCAGCTGTCTTAATCAATCAAATAAAAATTACTCTAGTCGGAAAACCAAGGGTGTGCCTAACACTTTGCCGGGGTCGCGGGAAGGCACCAAAGGGTTACCGAGGCCCCTGGCAACAAAGGCAACTGAAGAAATACGGGTGGGTTTTAGTCAGTAAGAGTCTGACACACCCTCCCGCTCCGCCCAGAGCGGGAGAAGTTATTTGATGATATCCCACCCAAAAAAAAAGGGTGTGCCTAAGACACGATGAAATTCCATTTCCAAAACCGTTTATTGTACTGGATGCTCTTGTGAATGTGCACTAAAATGAAGTGTCAATCATCAACGATTTTTATACATAAAACTACCATAAATCTGTGTTTCACCACACCTTTTATATTTTACAAAATCTAGACCTGCAAAAGTTCACCTTAACCACCGCACCACGGAACAACGTAAAGTGTATTTTATTAATAACTCCCCAATCCTATACAAAAATAAAATAACAGCCTTGACAACTTGAAATCTGTAATAATTTCACATATTTCTGAACCACAGCTGTTGATAAAGAGCTTTGACAATGTATTTTAAAATCCTTTGAGCTTACTTTTTGCTCCGCCTCGTGCATACGAAAAAGTTTTGAGTGCATCGACTGTTTTACTGCAAAAAGTATCAAATGTGGCCTTTGACGTTCGAAGCTAACGGGAGAAGTGAACTTACTTGCTTAAGGTTGGCACACATTTATCGATTTAACTCTGTATAAGAAACCTTCGCTTCATCGCCTTTGCATCTTCAGAGGGTGTACCGAAGCCCTGTGATTTATAAAACAAATAAGAACCCTCATGAAGTGTTGGCTACAGTACTGTCCAAAGTTTATAGCTCCATCTTTCTCTTAAACTGGTACAATGGTGGTGTTATCCTTATAACACCTCCTGAATACTATTTCCCTTGCTCAAGATCTGGCCTACAGTTCAACTTAGGTATCATCTGAACGGCAGTCAATGTGAATGAGCGTGAAAACACGTTATTTGTAGTTGCATCCTTTATTTCATTATGTACACATACATTCTATTTTTAAATATTAGAATATAAAAAAAATATAAAAACATAAAAAAATATAAAAAATAGTAGCCCACCGGTATCGGTAACAGGGTCCAAGCTACCGACGGTCAGGGCTCCAGAGAGAGGAATTTCCTTTTTCGGCTTTCACGAGGTTCCCATCATGGTCAGAGACCGTTATGTCAATAAATCATTGCGCGCCGCTCTGTTCGATCTACCACCACTGTAACAGGCTTATTGGCATTAGTTGCATTATTATTAAAATGTTTTTGTACAAAATTTTAGCTGAAGGGAGCTTCAAGTCGTTTACTTATATCTTTTTGGCAAACCGTAGTTGCTACTCTTGTTGAAGCTATACAGATACGGCTTTAAAGCGACAAGTATGCACTAACCTTTATACTGCCATCCTCCTAAAATCATGAACCGTCTTTCAATATGATATACAAGATCGACTTAGCTTGCACTACTCCTCGAGAAAATATTTCTCTAGTCCCTGTATCCACTATGGATGAGGTGCCTTAAAAGGGTCGTGACTCAGACACGCTTCGTTGAACCCTATTTGTAGATTAAAGGTGCCTTTTGAGTAAAAGGAAAATACTAGTTTTGGTATATCATTGCTTTTGACCGGCTTATCGTAAATTGCGATTGTTAAACGGATAAAACATGTTTCATTTTGATGATTGTTTATTAATTTGTTTTTTACCCGACTACGGCAAAGCCGAACGAGATCGACGGGCTTTTGGCAGGCTATGTTACACGTAATCTGTACGATTCTTGACATAGTAATGGCGTATGTTACAAAAGCCGAATAAAATCGACATCGATGTCTTTTTTATACCTTTTAGTTGGCGTTTTTGTCGTAGTTGGGTTTTAGTTTTAAACTTTCATCTTTTTGGACAATGTACGGATATATTTTGTGGCAGTATTTTGAAACTTTAGTTTATTGTATTGAATATAGGTTTTGCCTGAATTAAATTTATTTTATTTTATTTTTATTACATAATTTGCCTTACCATTTAATTAAATCTAGAATGTTTATATATGTAGGTAAATATTGAGACGAAATAAAATTTGTACGATTTTTCTTGTAATTTAAACAGTTTTTTGTGCTATTACTGAAAACATCTTTCAATTTCGTGGAAAATAATGTTTTAACAAGTAAAACACCTCAAAGAATAGATGAAAAGAAATAAAATAAACGCCCCATTCACTTAGAAAAAGAACAAACAAAACTTAAGGGTAAAAGAATTTAAAACAAATATCGCCTTTTGAACTTTCAGAAGGAAATGGCGGGAATATTCACAGAGATTTTTAAACATTCACGCTATGCACTTTTGTTACAAAGTAGACTTGAGCAACTCACAGTACGCTATTTTGATTTGTATGTAAAAGGAAATTTGGAATATTATGTTATGTAGTTATTTCTTTTGTCTCACTGAGTAAGACGTAGAATACTTATACTTACTGCATACGAAGGACGTTTTGTGAGGAGCACTTAAAGTACATCACAATAAGAGTTATCAAAACGTACTGACACTTTTAAGGCGCAGATATATGATTTTAGTGACTTTTAAATCTTTTATTACGCCTTCAAATAATGCAAGTAAGTTATGCAAAAAATGTATGTTAATCTAGATTGCAAACCTATCAATTCTATTTGTAAATATTTAAGTATTGTAGTAAATTACTATAAGAAATAAATTCAGGAAGTCATGTAAGTCACTCAAAGCATAAAAAGTGAGATTACTTTCAAACTACTTGAGTTATTTTCATGTTTTTTTTTGTACGAACAGATAATTTTACTATGTATAATTTTATCTGTGTGATTTTTTGTCAAATATTGGTATTTTCGATACTAAAAATAAATAATCCCTATGAAACCGTAACGCGGCGCGGCGTGAGCACGACGGATTTATATGGTCAAGGACAATGGCAATTACCCAACCCTTAAGCACTGAGGAGAATCCCGCGCCGGTTGCGAGATACAATGACGCGCGTCAGTACTTTTAAGATCAAAATGTCACGCGACTACGCGCCAGTTTTAACACCTACACAAGTTAATTAACACAATCGGCGCGAGTATATTTCGGCCCACCTCCCACGCGGGATTCGCCTCAGTTTTGTCAGAGCCTTTTAAGCATCTGACTTTTATTGAACTAAAATAAAGATTGAGTTTAGCTGTTCATCCGTCTTGCGACGGTCACCCATTACTTTCAATCCATTCCGTATTGCTAGCTCATTGTTCTTCCTGTCCCAAACGAGAATAGAACCCTGTAATCCAATAAAATTATTATAGTCAAGGAAAATAAATGTAACAAACGAGTTGATACGGAGTTGTTTAGTATTTTATTGGAAGGAAATAGATAAAAAGCAGTGGTGGCCCAGTGGAAACCAGGCAACACTGCTCTCGAAAACGGTGAAGGAAAACATTGTGAGGAAACCGGCATCTCCTATAGAACCAAACATTCGAAGACATATGACATCTAACATCCCGCACTGGGCCCACGTAGTGGATTATGACCCACTCCCTCTCACAGAGAGGAGGCCTGTCTCCCAGCAGGGGGGACATAGGACATATTATGCTAAATAGATAATAATAAATAAGTTATCCCTAACTCCAGTTATTATGTCCAGTCAAGGTACTCTAATAGTTTTGAGGTTTTCTTAACCTGGACATTTCTATTCCAGAGCAGCTTTGTAGTTCGATATCTTGACACATAGCGTTCCGGACCACTTGAAGCCCGTTCGGCAACGGTGCTCAAAAATAGCCAGTTACAAACTCAAATCACTTAAGTTACTAGTGCGGTGAAAGACTAGTGTTTGACGGTTCGTACATAACAGACAAACTAGTTAATAACGCGTAAAGGCCTATACAGATATGAGCGATATTGCTGTCGCGCTCGGTAGCGTTCCGGACCACTTGAAGCCCGTTCGGCAACGGTGCTCAAAAATAGCCAGTTACAAACTCAAATCACCTAAGTTACTAGTGCGGTGAAAGACTAGTGTTTGACGGTTCGTACATAACAGACAAACTAGTTAATAACGCGTAAAGGCCTATACAGATATAAGCGATATTGCTGTCGCGCTCGGTAGCGTTCCGGACCACTTGAAGCCCGTTAGGCAACGGTGCTCAAAAATAGCCAGTTACAAACTCAAATCACCTAAGTTACTAGTGCGGTGAAAGACTAGTGTTTGACGGTTCGTACATAACAGACAAACTAGTTAATAACGCGTAAAGGCCTATACAAATATAAGCGATATTGCTGTCGCCCTCGGTAGCGATACTGGTCCAAAGTGACTAACTAGCGAAGTAATTGCGTACCATAGTATCAGTAGCAATGAGTTTCGATTTGACAGCTCAACAACATTAATTGCATTATTTACGTTGTTGAGCTGACAAATTTTTCGAACATATGAAGCAATGGATTAGCTAGATACTATTATATCATTCAGATTTTTATTGAAAGTGTGTTACGCAATTAGGGTGAAGTAGGCGGACCAGTATTGCTACTGAACGCGACAGCGATATTGCGTACTGATTCGGTATCGCTGCCGAGTGTGAGAGCGATATCACTTATATCTGAATAAGCCTTTAGTAAGTCATTCTGTGAACAGACGGGGCCCCGTAATAATGCTATGACATCCTGACTACACTTTGGAGTTTATAACACTTTACTTTTGATTAGCGTCGTGAACGATGGGCCTCAAGACACACACGACACACCTAATCTCATCTAACCAGTATCAGTAGCCCCAGAATTCTCAAGAAAGAGCATGCCTCAAACGAATAACTTTGTCGAGTCTTTTGACAGTTTTATAAGACAAACATACTAACATAACTTTAATCAATAAAATATTAAAGTTTCTGTAACTCGAATAGTAGCCATAGATACAAGTTCTTAGTTAAACCAAATAGGCTTCCTTCTCAAACTCGAACATATAATGTAATAATGCTATGACATCCTGACTACACTTTGGAGTTTATAACACTTTACTTTTGATTAGCGTCGTGAACGATGGGCCTCAAGACACACACGACACACCTAATCTCATCTAACTAACCAGTATCAGTAGCCCCAGAATTCTCAAGATAGAGCATGCCTCAAACGAATAACTTTGTCGAATCTTTTGACAGTTTTATAAGACAAACATACTAACATAACTTTAATCAATAAAATATTAAAGTTTCTGTAACTCGAATAGTAGCCATAGATACAAGTTCTTAGTTAAACCAAATAGGCTTCCTTCTCAAACTCGAACATATAATGTAATAATGCTATGACATCCTGACTACACTTTGGAGTTTATAACACTTTACTTTTGATTAGCGTCGTGAACGATGGGCCTCAAGACACACACGACACACCTAATCTCATCTAACCAGTATCAGTAGCCCCAGAATTCTCACTCAAGAAAGAGCATGCCTCAAACGAATAACTTTGTCAAATCTTTTGACAGTTTTATAAGACAAACATACTAACATAACTTTAATCAATAAAATATTAAAGTTTCTGTAACTCGGATAGTAGCCATAGATACAAGTTCTTAGTTAAACCAAATAGGCTTCCTTCTCAAACTCGAACAAGAACAACTTGAAACTTGGCAAGGGCTCCACTTTAATCAGTTAATTTGATTTTCAGTTATTAATAGAATAGTTTTGATTACCGCTTTTGTGAGACAACAGTTTTGTTTCCTTTCCTTGATGTAAAACTTGTATCTGGATCAAGTTTTTTTGGCTTATGGCCAATGGAAATAAAGCTTTGATAATTGGAGGACAATTTATTTTATTGTGTCTTTTTTTAGCTCAGTGATCCTTGTAGAAATCAAATGATGGAAATGAGTAGAACTTATTCAATTATGATCTAAAATATGCTTTAAAATATCAGCTACTACAACTACTGATATTTTAAAACAAAGAAATTCATTTTAAAAGTTAGGAATGGCTCGCATTTTTCTATTTTGACTGTGTACTGTGAACCACACGTTAGTTTTAACACTTGAATTATAACTACGAAATAAAGATGCTTTCAAGGTCAAACTGTTACCATTGACGTGTCGGTTACGGACAGCCTGTTTACTGATTTAAAAAAAAATAACACGTTAAAACATAGACGGGTGTCCTGTCCTTGATCTTAAAATCCGTTAATGACAGTAAATAATTAAATTAATAGCATTCATGAGATAATATTATAAACTAATTTTACAATTTCTTCCAGTGTCGACGCCAGAGAGCGAGACTTCGGTGTCGCAGAACGCTGGTCAGACGAGAGTGTCTTCGCATCGAGAGCCTACTTCCTTCCGGAGAGAAGACCTGCCGAGCTTGGAGTAGACCGGGTGAAGGCTTCAGACCAAGGCGTCTACCGCTGTAGGGTGGACTTCAAACAAGCCCAGACGAGAAACTCAAGAGTAAATTTGACAGTTATTGGTAAGTCATTTAATAGATGAAGTGACGTAAAATTACGTAAGACTCCCAGGAGCCCCGCAACAATAGATACGTTGTGCCTCATCAGACAACGTATAATAAAAAGAATTGCTTTAATATTTTATGAATAAGAATATTATTTATTTATACTTTATTGTGTACCACCACAAAAATACATAACAAAAAATAAATCAAACACTATAAAATATACAATGATTATCTACTTGTTTGTTGTGCTTAAAACAGTCTTTAGCTGGATATGCTTGTCCCTAAAATTAATTTCAACCGCCAATAACTTATTATACATAATTTGTAAATATGCATAAATAATTTTACATAATCTTTCATCGTAACATTTTTCGCAAAAATATATGAATTCAAAAAGCTCTTTGAAAACCCCAAAGGTACTTAATTCTTGGAAACAACCAATTAACTAGCTTTATTTAACGGCAAAACATACATATTTTTCGAAAATAATTCTTATCTTCAAAGAACTAAGTTTCGTAATAGAATGACGACATTTTCATTGAAAATATTTAACAAAAATAAATTTGCTTGGTATATAGATACTGGTTCTTAGAAAATCCTTACTGGTACCTTTAAAAAACTTTATTGTTTGTATTTTTTTTAATTTACACATGCCTTGGGGAAAAACATTCAAAGAAAAATTGACTTTGAGGTCTTCTTTCTAAAATTAAACAAGTTTAATATATCTGGGTAAGATCGAGTTTTGTTGAAAGATCGACTGAGTACGTTACGGGTAGTCAGAAGCCCAATAGTCTGACAATCAGTCTTTTTTTTGGTTGTGATATCATCAAATATTTTCTCCCGCTCTGGGCGGAGCGGGAGGGTGTGTCAGACTCTTACTGACTAAAAACCACCCATATTCCTTCTGTTGCCTGTGTTGCCAGGGGCCTCGGTAAACCTTTAGTACCTTCCCGCGACCTCGGCAGGCATCGGCCCTAGTGGACCCCTACACTTGTGCTGACGACATCTCTTGACAACCAGTCTTACCAAAGGGTATCGTGTTAACCAGTAACTGGGACATGGATGTCAGATAGGCAGTCGCTCCATCTAGGTATTCGGCGGTAATCCAGTTCGAATGGAAGCCGACCCAAACTATAAAGGTAGGCAGATTTTATGTCAATGGGTGATCCGATCAAAGTGAAAGTCAAAACCAAATAATTGATTTCAAAGAGGCATTTATAAGGCACTTTTGAACGTCAAAATTTACATGAAAATAGGATTGATTCTGGTTGCCCCTTCCAAAAGGTAGTTTCGTATGGGAAGAATGGGCAAGAAACTCCACGGCTACTCTTTTAAAGCGACTTGTTTTGCAAGTAACTAATAACAAACACATTAATATTAACTACGATTTAAATATTTATCATTTTAGTCAATGTAAATCAGATACTGGTGCCGATTCCCTTGTTCACAAACTAAACTTAATTTAAGTTCCGTGCATCTTTTTCTTTCTATTTCATTAAGAAGAGGATAGAAGATACATTTTAGTTTAGTCCTGTCAAATTAATCAGTGCCTGTCACTACTCCATACAAGTTTAGACGTGATTAAAAACTTGCCTACTAAAATTACGTCAATTTACGTCAAGCGCTGATTAATTTGACAGGACTAAACTAGAATTTATCTTCTGTCCTTTTCTTAATGAAATAGAAAGAAAAAGATGCACTGAACTTAAATTTAGTTTAGTTTGTGAACAAGGGAATCGGCACCACTAACTGTTTGGTTACTGTCATTTGAATTTTGTTCAGTAATATAATGACGTGATGGTTCGACAAATAAATAATGAGGAAAATATATATATTATGTACTACAGTTGTATTACGACTGGTTTATTTAGTTTTCCCGAAATTCTTTTACATGTACCTACCTATTTACAAAGTAGTTCATAACGCGAGGAAGATAATATGTCTATATTACTCTTGTTTGCGGTCGGATAAAATATTTACGCAACGATATTTTTTTACTGTATAAACATTAATTTCCTTACAAAAAAAAACTAAGGCGAGAATAAGAAACATAATGTGAAGAGAACAATGAATATCAAATGTGGGGCGAACTTTGTGAGGCAAATGCGGAACAAATCAATTTAATTTGTAGTCTAAACGGAAACCATAATGTATTTATTTCCGACATTTAATGAAACCTCTTTATGAGTAATAGATGTATTTTATTAGAATCTCTTTTTACTGATTTCACTCCTGGTGTGATTGTCCAAAACGCAAGTACTGACGATACTTTAAAGGGCATTTGCCACCCCACAACACAAAAAAAATTCGTAAAATCAAGTCCATACATATACATACATAGTCTTAAGTATGTATGTATCACTATACAGGTTGAAATTGAAAACTTGCGACAAACTGAAATGAGACATTGTATACATCATTATTAACAACTTTTACTAAGGGACCAAAGCTGTAATCCCAAAAACAAAATCTGCTTTTCCTACATTTTGATGAGGTATTGCGAACATAAATGTAGGGGACAGCAGTTTTTTTTTTGGGATTGTAGCTTTGGTCCCTTAGTAAAAGTTGTTCATAATGATGAGTACAATCTCCCATTTCGATTTGTCGCATGTTTTCAATGTCACCCTGTATATGGACTTGATTTTACAATTTTTGTTAATTCATATATTATCGATGTTTAAAGCCATAACTAGATTCTAAAAACTGAATAAAATGAACACAAGAATAATATAAATCAATTACAAATCCTTACTGTAAGCGTAGCTAACAAATTTAGGTACTTGCCTAATAAGAACCTTGGCATCTAAAAAGGTTATCGTTCAAGAAAAGCAAACTTATCACGTGGACCGATCCGTGGGCGAAGCTTAATTTAGCAAAAGCTACATAACGCCACGTCTTAACGACCCCTACATAGACCCATAGCTTCATCCATATTCATGAAGTACTACGGAATGACTCCTACGTAAATATTTTGCTACCTCGTCGGTCCAGTGGTCGCAAGCGCTACTGCGGAGCATGAGGTCCTGGGTTCGACTCCCAGGTCGGGCAAAGTGTTATTGGGTTTTAATATCTGAAATTTCTCGGTAGTAGCCCGTAGGCTGGATTTGTGCCCGGTTGATGGCAATAGGCTCGCCCCCTATTACATGGGACTTAAACATACCTAACTGGTGGTGGGTGTACTGTAGGCACACCTCTACCCAACCCATCGGGGAAATGAGGCATGATGTTATGTTTATGCATGACACTATTAAAAGGAACCAAGAAAGAATACACGAAGTAGGCGTAGGCGTTGCTACGAGCCAGTAGGGACTGAGGAATTTGAGTGGCGCAAAGTTAAAACGAATAAGAAAAAGTTGTTTTTTTTACTAGAATAGTAATATGTAAAAGCTACTTAAAACAAAACTAAACACAAATTCCTTTATTATATTAGCGCAACCTCACGATTTGTTTTTCCTTCACCGATATCAGTAATGTCCAAGATAAACTGAGTTTCATTACCTACTCGCATTTATATATAATAATTATATTTTTTTCCTGTCAAATCAAAATGTGACCACAAAAGACTATTCAATTCTAAAGACAAATTATACTCATAAGTTAAATTTGGTTTTGTTTATTTCAAACACATTCTATAAATGGTCTTCAAAAAGATCAGGTGCATAGTACTCGCAACCGGCGTGCGTGTACGACCAGATATATGAACGTAAACGAAGCAAAAGGGGTATGTAAGGAGCGTAGCAGGTGGCGTTCTACAGTTTCTGCCAACCCCCATGGGAAGAAAGCGTGAGTTTATGTATGTATGTTGTATGTTATTCTATGAATTTTTCACTTACGTAATTAGCCGAAAACTAACGAAAACATCCGACTACAAACAGGCCATCGTTACCATAGCAACGTCTCACATCTCAAGAGGCAAGCTCTGCCAGAATAAGATTATTCGTAGGTTGTTGCACAAAGTACGACTCTTGGACCGAGCACAAAGGCCACGTAATTGCAATACACTTGGGACCATAGAGTATACAAATTGATATTATTAAAATGTCTCTTTGGTAGGTCGTTTTGAACTTGGAAACGTGTTTTTGGAAAGGTTATATTGTCTTTTTATGCTGTAGTTTTTGTATAATGTGTGTTACTGTTATTTCTGCGTCTACATTGTAATAATACTATTACGTTGTATGCAAACCTTTATGTTAATAAGATTTCTGGGGCTTTGTTACGAACATAAAATTCTTTTAAGTAATCATTTAGCTTTATGTGATCGATTTAATAGGACAATTTCTGAACCATATCGATTAGAAGGAGATAATGGGCTCTTTAGTTTATTGCAATAGCCAACGTAATTATAAGAATGAGTATAGAGTTATTTTCTACTTTGTTTACACAATTATCATTTTAGTTAAAGAATATATTTCAGAAGAAGAACACTTTGGCTCATACTCAGCTGGGCTTGAATTCAAATCTTACCAAAATGTGCACTTAAAGTTAACACAGTCCTGTTCTCTTACCAAAACTCCTACACAAAAACACTAAAATGCAAATTGGCTATTAAAATGATACTAAAAACTATACGTTGCTTTGCAAATGCAGGCAAAAGACAAAGAAAACACGTTTGTATTTATGACAAGCGCCACGATGTCCTCTATTCAAGATATTATCTTCAGAAGGTTCATTTTACTGCACATGACATATACACGGTCTCTTAAAGGAACAAAATGTAATATATCAGACGAGTGCAATTTGTGACTGTCGTAGTTCGAGAATATTCCATTTTGGGTACCTATGAGTACTATTATGTGAATGAATATATTGAAATTGTATTCTGAATATTTAGCATAAGTTTGAGAAACAAATCTAGTTTTTAAACTATGAAAATTTGGTTTGTCCATATCGTTTTACGACAAAAAAAAATCGACTTTGTAGCAGGAAACAAATGACGTTTATCCCAAAATATTCTAAACTCAAACATAACTTAAGGCTGTTTCCAAAACGCGGACTGTGGTTAGCCTTACATAAAATACAAAAATTGACCAAAACAGTATTTAGGTGGGAGCATAAACGGTATCTTGGATAGTTAATAACATGTAATACGTCATTAGGTGTATATTTCCAGATACCATTGATATATGAGATATGATAAGATACATGTGTACACATAGAAGAATAAAAACGTACATGCATGATAACATTAAAAAAATACAGGTTCAGACATGTTTGGCACATATTATGGCGTGCAAATATGAATAATTATGATTTTTAATAATTGAGGTAGCCACGCCAACATCATTAATTTACCTTGAATTTAGCAAACAATAATAAATTTATTAATGTCAACAGTAAATAAAAATCATGTATTATTTGATTTGGCTCGCCTAGAATTAATACAAGTTCGATCCCCCGATCGAAGTTTATTTAAAATCAACATGGCATAACATTAACAACGCTATCTACTTTATGGATTTGTACGCGAAGATAACCATTTTGTTAAATGAGTATCCCTCGTTATGGGAAGGAGTAGCTTTTCTGCATTTCCTCGTATTGCCTTTACCCGTCTCCTTTTATTTCGAATTCGTGTCGTCCTCGCAACGAGCTGTAAATATACCTGAATCTTTTATTGTCTTGAAGAGCAACACAAAGTTTCACCAGTTAGAATTAATTTTTGATCTAGTTTTAAGTTTTGTGCATAACTTTATGTTATTACTTACTTTAGTACATAGAGTACGCGGAATTATTAATGAGGTCTAGTCAAAAATGTTACGAACTTTAATTTCATAGTTATTACCTATCTGCTTTAGTTCTGTTTGAAAACTGACATATTTTTTCTTCATAGTAAGGTCCTTTATCGGTTGGTGAAGGACCTGGTTCAGCACGGTTTTGCTGGGTGGTCTGTTCACTATAGCATACACAAGGTAAAAATACTACCTTTAAAAGAAAATATGGCGTTGTTGGTTTTCTTAGAAAACAGCTATATTCATTTTAAACAAAACCCTAATACTGTCTGCTTTATTCTTCAAGAAAAAGAGCAATTTTAAACCACTTGCGAAACGCCATCTTGGTCCATTTCCTCCAATCATAAGTCGGCGAGTAAACAGTTCTGTTTTTATTTCTTTCCGCTTTCCGCTTCGATATAAACGAATTTCTAGGAGCCGATAGACTATGAACTCGAAATATTTCTTTGATCCCATCTCTTCCTTGATCAAATACATCTTAAAATCTTAGATGTTCAGTAAATTATTAACATAGGGAATATCACAGAGATCTTCACGCTATCCGTTTTAATTTGGTAATATTTTCTGTAAAATACTCTGTAAATTTTCCCTCGTTTAATTAATGTTTGTTATTGTGTTGTTTAAGATTGTGGAGATAGAATTAATTACTATGTTCCTAGTGCCAATCAATATCGAGATAAATGGGAAAATAATTGAGGAACTGAAATGGCTAAGATTAATCTCGAAATAGTCTGTTATTCTGTTATTACGATATAAATATTCCGTTTCATCGGGTATTGATAAAACGCAGAAATGAATGAACAGTAGATTTTTATTTTATCAGCGGAAACGTTTAACCCGTAGTATTATTAATGTTTATTTAGGTACGTTACATCCTCATGAATAGAACAATTAGGAAACCAATATGCATGGCAAAAAAGGACATCAAAAATATGAGACGCACATTTAATTTCAATCCAAAAACCGACTAGGTGCGTGACCACGCGCAATGAAGGGTTTTGGGATGACTTTATCCCAAGAACAAACTTAACATTGTAGTTAAAAAACATGTTCCCCCATACATTCCAACTGCAAATGTAAGTTTGTACGCACAATATTGTGTGTTAAATACATTTTGTAGGGCTTGTGGCTAAATAATAACAGCCGCACGGGTCAATCGATCAGGTTAAGCTACGCTTGCCGTGGTTTGTCCATGGATGGGTGACCATCTTTAAATACCAAGACCCCTCCGTGCCTCGGAAAGCACGTTAAGCCGTTGGTCCCGGCTGCCATTTGTGGATCTTTGACAGTAGTTACGGGTCGTCAGAAGCCCAAAAGTCTGACAACCAGTCTTACCAAGGGGTATCGTGTTACCCAGTTACTGGGTTGTGGAGGTCAGATAGGCAGTCGCTCCATGTAAAATACTGGTATTCAGCTGATTCGGTTAGACTTGAAGCCGACCCCAACGTAGTTGGGAAAAGGCTAGACAGATGATGAAATACAGTTTGTAGTATTCCGGATGACATGGGTTTATAATTATCGGCAACTGAGTCTAAAGTGTGTATTTTCACTAAGGGATTTAGAAAATTAGAAATAGATGTACAATTACAGTTAGAAGATAATTACAATATTGAGGAATGTGGTTAGACAGTGTGGTCAACATGATAGCGGAGAATGTATACAAAGGAGTCTCAATTTGCTTAAAGTTTTGGCCGGTACTGCATGGGGCTTTTTTTTTTTTTTTGAGGGTGGGAAATCATCAAATAACTTCTCCCGCTCTGGGCGGAGCGGGAGGGTGTGTCAGACTCTTACTGACTAAAACCCACCCGTATTCCTTCCTGTTGCCTGTGTTGCGGGGGCCTCGGTGACCCATAAGTACCTTCCCGCGACCACTACATGGGGCTTGCACCTTAAACATTTGAGACATATTTATATACCATTGATTAGAAGTTGCATTGACTATATCGGTTTTCTATGTGATGTACGTGCAAAATGTCACTTAGACAAAGTAAGTAAATAAGATTCAAAATCTGGCTTTGAGAATTATACGAGGTTTTATTTAGACTACACCTGTCCTATCCATGTTATGGAAAGTGAGCTCTGTGTAGTTCCGCTGTATTTACTAAGAAAATATTTAGGCTTAATAGCCAAAATATTTTCTCCGTTATAGATTTAGATTTTAAACAGAACATCAGTTCTGTGAAAAATTAAAAAGAAACTATTGTAACGCTATTGTATTTAGAAGTTTTAACTTAATTCAAGAAGTGTTGTTGTTGAGTATTTTGATAAACGTTCATTGGAAAAGGGATCTGTCAGCCTTTTAGTATGTCCTGGTTTATGAATTGTAATTTAAGTAGAAATTAGTTGTTACAGCCCATAGACTCAGATCTGGTCACATTCATGTGATAATTTTACATTCATGATGAAAATAACTAACTCGCCTAATTGTGTGGAGTTATGGAAGACTTACGTCACTTATTGATGGACTGTGTTCGATATGAGTCTGATAGAAATTATATGTTTGGGGTCTTAAGGTTGAACCAACTTGATTTAAGCACATTCCATAGAATTCTGTGTCAACCAAATGGTGATGCTGCGAAGAGTTTGTTCAGTTTCATGGCCCAAATATAATCCATAGCAGCGTGTATTTTATTATACTGCCATACGCCTTTTTTTTTGGTGGGAAATTATCATATAACTTCTCCCGGGGTGGGTCAGACTCTTGCTGACTAAAACTCACCCGTATTCCTTCCGTTCCCTGTGTTGCCAGGGGGCTCAGTAACACTTTCGAACTTCCATGCGATCCCAGCAGGCATCGGCCCTAGTGGACCCCTACACTTGTGCTGACATCTCTTTGAGGTGCGCGTGGAACACAACGCGCCGTCGACCCGGGCCTGGTCCTTATCGGACGGTGAGCTATCCATTGCTGACCAGCCGCAAGCCCGCGCCTACGATGACCGGAAATCCACCCGGGATTTCCAACGCCCAGGGCGTCTCCTGCGGCGGCTAGGGGCGAGAGGCCGCAAAATTTGCCTTTCCCTCAACGTCTTGTCTCCTCCTTCGCGAGTATTACTGCTTCGCAGAAGGAGGTGACGGCTACCCATACCCTCTCGCTCCGTACCATGGCCTGAACCAGGGCCGGACGCGAGAGATCTCTGCCGCCGATGGCCTCCACGAGGACATGGCGGTGCTCTGCCCAAGCCAGGCAGACCTCCACCGTATGCTCCACCGTATTCTCCGGGCGATCCAAACAGTGGTGACTCCCGGGCGTTTCCTCCCGCCTTATCCGACACAGGAACCTCCCAAAGCTGCCGTGTCCAGTGAGAACCTGCATCAGACGGAAGGTGAGGACGCAGTGGCGCCTTTTTAGCCACTCCTCATAGAGGGGATTTATCGCTGCAATTGTGGCGTGCCCAGCATGGGTTGCGACAATCGCACTCTCCATGTCGCCGTGAGATCCCGCTGGAGCTCTGTCCACTGTGCCGCGATTTCTCGCGCAGCGGAGTTACGCCCCGGCGTTTCGTCTCCTCGCACCACTCCCATACTTGCGCGAGGCCTTTTGCCTCTAGATCCCATAGCGGCAATCCGGCAAGGAGGCTCGCCGCCTCACCGGAGACCGTGCGGTATCCTCGGACCAGACGGATGGCCATGACCCTTTGGCCGCGCTCAACAGGCGGGCTGGCCGCAGCGCCAGGGAACGCGCCCACACAGGTGCCCCGTAAAGGGCCATGGACCGCACGACCCTCGCATGGAGCCTCCGGCAGGAGGCGTTTGGACCCCCTAGATTGGGCAGGACCCGTATCAAGGCGGCCCTGGCCCGCTCTGTCATACGACTTGCGGTTCAAAAATCCCAAAAAAAAAAAGAAAAAAAATTGTGGTTTTGCCATTTTATTTTAAGACCATTGGCTTCATTGGTTTTCCTGTAACCTATAAGTGTAGAACTAAACTCTGTATTTTTTTTCAAAATGTTAGGCTCAGCAGTTTCGGAGGTAAGGGGGAGTGGTCAATTTTCATCTACTTTCTCTTATAACTTTAAAACTGATTATTTTAAAATTATATTTAAAAAAAAAATCTTAACAAAAAAAAGCCCTTTCATTAGAATTACAATTAGAATTAGATTTTTATTTATTTGTAAGAATGTAGTATTACATCGTATGGTGTTAATATTTATTTAATTCTATACATTCTACCACAACATATGGTGTACAAATATACAATACCATTATTAACTAAGTACAAATTAATATTAAGATTCGTCTAATAAATGTCCAACAATAAGTCCAGTATGAATTATATAAAGTTATGTATTCGTTAGTTAAAATTAAGTACATGTCATGTTGGGCTTTTACAATGTTCCTCATATTCAGCAATGTCATAAAAGCAATTATCTAGTAACCAATCTGTCAGCTTTTTTTTGAACATGGGGATGGGAAGTTCCTTAAACGAGATAGGCAACTTGTTATACACCTGAATGGCATTAATATAAACATTCCTCCTAAATAATTGCAATCTACATTGCTGTACATGTAATATTGGTATATTTGATATGTTTATTATGTTTTTCCCCCAAAAGGGAACCCCATATTCTAAATTCATTTATTTACGTTACAATTTCGTGTTTGGGTTACAGAAAGTGACATGTGTACCAAATTTCAACTTAATCGGTTCAGTAAATTCGGAGCAAATCGACTGTGACAGATGGACAGACAGACAGACAGACAAATACAAGAGTAATCCTATACCTAAGTGTTCCATTTTTTCCTTTTGAGATACGGAACCCTAAAAATACCAAATTTCAGTTAAACAAATCAACGGGAAGCATTATAAAATAATTGGACATAAAAGTTGTCCAGTAAAAATGGAATTTATGCTAAATGAATAATAAAAAGTAAAGGAATAGGGCTATGAAAATTATATTAAGGCTATTATCGATATTCTTAGTCGAGATTTTATGCTTTGAGACCGATCAGCAGAATGTTGGCAGAGTGAAAGCCGAACGTTTTGGGCCATTTTATTTTATTTTTTGTTAGAAAACCCAATATTTTTTGCTGTATGCTTCCTAGTTTGGCAAATAGGACGTTAAAGGAGTTTGTTTAAAAAGTTTAGGCCTCCATGTTTGGTTCTTAACCAAAATGAAATATAAAAAAAATAATGCAATATCTTGGTAAGCAGTAGTTTTCTTTTTTGCAACCTGTATTTGTAAAGTGAATAATCAACGCAAATAAAATATAATAAAAGACATAATCGTATCGGTAAAGTCTGTTCTTTATTAGTTTTCATCTTTAGAATCTATTCATTTTCTGGTATATTTTACAATAACTTTGTTTATACAAGGTGTCGTATTGTATCCTCGTCAAATTTCAGGAGGCTGCTATGAAAGACATATAATCAAATAAAGTTACGATACCTCAATAATGAATACATACTTGTTTTTTTTTAGTTTGACAGTATTTTAGAATACACCTCTTTCACAGAACAGAATAGCCCCGTTGCGTATGCGGTAGTATGTGTGTAAAAGGACAGTCACAGTACGGTATCACACGGGCCGCATTCTAACATGCGTCTCCCACACGTGCTGATTTCCAAAAATTTGAAAACAAAAGACCTACTTATTTTATTATAGATTCGCGTCGAGAATCATTACATAGTTATCTCCATGAATTTGACGACGATGCAAAATGACACCTTGTATAAGACCTAGTTTTGATTACCTACCAAAATTTACTTTGATAACCGAACTTATCATTTTATGGAAGTTATCAACAGAAGACGCTTGTTTTTACAAAGACTGCCCAAAAAAGAAGTGTTTTTAAGTAAATACAGACTCAAAAATAAACACCAACCAAACAAATATACCATCATTTTATCAACATTCTTTTCACGTTTCCTTCCTTAAATGAACTGCAAAAGATTACCAAAAACGTTGAATTAAAGTACTGCCATAAACTGTGACGAAGAACAGATTTCATTCAGTTACTGTTAACTTGGTCGAATGTAACGAACAATGGAAACCAATTAGTTTAGCTCCAATTGACAGCAATTAATGGGCTTTGTAATTATAATTACGGCTAGATTTGTACTCTGGTTTTATTACGTCAACTTAATTATATTTTATTCAGTTTATTTCAGCGTTTTCATCGGGTTTTGGATTATTATGATGATTATACATTTATGCAATATAAGCTGTGCCCGCGACTTTGTGTGCGATCCAGGATGAAAAGTAGCACATGTGTAGACCATGACCTGGAGAAGCACATAGCTTCTCCAGGTCATGGTCTACACATGTGCCAAATTCCGATCAGCTGTTTTAGCATAATAGTGTAACAAACAAACTCACTTTCGCATAATATTAGTTAGGATTATAAGCTTGTAGATTTAAAAGGTACTTATTACTCTACAATTATGTACCAGATTCAGTTTCCGAAAATGGTAATTTACCTTTAAATTCAGATCGATTTTTTTACATTAATAGCTGTTGCCCGCAACTTCGTCCTCGTGGTATTTATTACTATCTTGCACCACTAGAAATTTAGATTATCACGATGATCACTTTCTTCATGTACGAAAACAACTGCAACTTCATTTCTAGACAGGAGCATTGTATCTACCACGATGTTCCGTAGTGGGTCGGTTGTCAGCGTCAATGACCAGTTTGAAGCTATTGTTTTGTCCTGGTGCAATAGATTTCAATGCGGATTTAAAACTTTGCACATATGGATTCACTTGAGGCAGCATATTTTGAACAAAAGTGATTAGGGGACCATTTAACTGTGGAAAGATTTGGTTCCTAATATTTGCCTGTTCTTGATAGTCAGGCTCAAAATATATGTCAAGAAACTTTGACTCATTTTTAGGCAGCAGCGAACCAATAAGATGATAAACCTGGCCCTGAATCTTGAAGGTAGGCATGAAAGGATCTTTTGCTCTAAAAGACGTCATTTGAAAGGCACTATTGAACGCACGAAAACTTTCGTGGTTATGAATGGTCACCATTTAGTAGTCCTTTCAAGATCACAGGAGGGTCGCACTTTTCCATTTGAGCAACACGTCCCACTTGTTTCTCTTTGGCGTTTCATGGCCTCACAAAACTGACAGTTTACGATCATGCCCCGGTTGAAGCAAATTTAGCAAAGTTAATCATCTTTGTATAAGTAAATGCACTCTTTTCTTTATCTAAACAAAGAAGGACTTCATACTTCGTTCTACTTTTTGGGTATCATCAGAGTCTTCAGATGAAATCGACATTCTGTTAGGCGAGTGTCGTAATTGATAGGCATTCAAGCGGCCCTGCCGCTGTTCTTCTGTTTCTGCTCGCCGTGATGCACTTACTCTGCTCCTTTCAATTTCTAAGAAAGTGGCATAATTATGACGCGAGTGCTCATAGTCAAGCTAGAGCACTGTTGTAGTGGTCTCGATCGTTACTTAAGCGTTCATCGTATTGACTAAACGTTCCAAATCGTGAGTCAACATGGTGGCGCTCACGGTCAATGCTCAGCCTGTATTCTCTTTCAGTCAAAGTCTCGGAGACGCGAGACGATGTATGGCACCCGCGGTAAGCAGTCAACCGAGATTCCCGTTCTGCAGGGGTCTCTGAGGCGCAAGATGATGTGTGGCGTTCCCGATCAGCGCTCAGTCAAGATTTCCTTTCAGTGTAGGATTCCATTGAGCGAGATAGTCTTTGTCGCTCACAAACTGCGGTTAATCACTATTAGTGACTCTCTTTCATTGAGAATCTCCGACCAGCGAGACGACGACTGACGTTCCCGCTGAGAACTTAGTCGTACTTTTACTTACTACCTTTAAGCATTAGATTCTTGAGATCTAATCTTTCTCATTATTATACTGCTCTAGTATTAGAAGACAGATTAGACATTTTACGAGTATTTTTTACAAATCCTAATTTAAGACAATTTCTGAGTAAAGAGTAAAATTGAAAATTTTAACTAAACCAACATAAACCCGAGTCAAATAAAATGAATCAAAGCAAAATTTAAATTGTCCTAGTATGAATTCATAGCAAGTTCCAGAAGGTATATAGTTTATTAGAAAGTTATTCGTAAATTTATTCGCAATCTTTTGATACATTTTTTGCTGAAATTCATAAAGCCCTAACCAAAACGTATCGAAACTATAGCGAGATTTAAAATCGAATTCGATTTTTACGTAGTTACGTCGTGTACATCATTGAAAAAATAACATTTATCTGCCTTAGGAAAGCACTGTAAACGGCCTCATAGTCGCGCGATCTGGCTGCACTGTTCTAACCAAAGATTTCTTGTTTTTGTTTTTAATTTTAAACAATCGTTCGTGACGTCTTTTAGGCCTTCAACGCTAGAAATTATTATTTGCTATGTAACTTCTAACAGTATAAATGTAAATTAAAAAATGACGATAACATTTTTGCCACATCCAATTTTAATGAAACAAAGCCTATATTCTGCTCCAAATTAATTTCTGTCTACTTGTGAAAACTAAAACAGACAGAGAGAAAAGAATTAAAAATCGCTGCTTTATGTTCTATTACTCTTCTTTAGTTACCCCTTTCTATTTTGATTACTTTTCTTCTATGTACAGACACACCGGTTTCTCCTGTATGTATAGATTGGCGACTCCGTCTGCGTGCATTTTTACCTATCTGGGTTTCATAACGATCAGTTCAGTGGTTTAAAATTGGCGTGATAATGTAGCAGACAAAAAGATAGGTACTTTCGCATTTAATATTATTGATTACCGACCGAATTACCTACAGATATGTAGATGTTCTGTTCTTTATTGAAATTTAATTTCCTAAAATCTATATGTACATTGTGTCCCTAATTAAGAAATAAAAATAAAAAAAATGTATTCTAACTTAACTAAAACTATTCCAAACTAAAATATGGCGTCGAAAAATTCATCCAAGTCGCTGTCAACTGGTAATGTACATAAGAGACTTGCGACATTGACACATTGTATGGCAATGCTTAGCCTCTGGTCAAGGTAAAATCCAGCCTTATATTAGCCAGATCTATAAAGATATCGCTCAATAACTTGTTGAAATCACTATCCTGCATGACTAGTACCTCATGAAAGCAGAGAAAAACAAATGAAAGATTAGCCCACGAAGTGCTGTCATGTGGAATGTGAACTCAATGGTTATTGACCCAATAATTGTCGTTACAATCCCTGTCCTTATACCCAAAAGCTCTGACCAACTCGTGATAAAGCTTTATTTTAACAATTGGGTCAAAGGCACCTGGACACGAATACACAATTATTTTTCCATTTTTTTTTTGTGTAATCTGTGTACAGGTGGATTTGGTACTTGTCCGTCAGATATAATCTCTTAAGACTCGGAAGGAATTAGGTTGGTCTTACTTTTCCTCCTCAATTTCGCTTTAGTCGCACGCTCAAGGCAAAGTTATGATTTTTTTATTATAGTACCTAAATATTTTCATATTATTATAATATATTAATATACCTGCTTTTCGCCGTGGTTTCGCCCGTATGGTAGTCGGAAATTGTCCCGCAAGATAGTATTACCAGGATAAATAGTATCCTTTATCCCAACACCGGTCATGGTCTATCGGTGTGCCAAATTTCATCCAAATTGGTTCAGTCGTTATTGCGTAAAAGCGTAACAAACAAACAAACTTACTTTCGCTTTTATAATATTAAAGTTAGGATTACTCATCATTATCTGCTAAGCCCAACTTTGTTGTGATCAGCGTCCAGACTAACCAGAAGCAGCTAAATACCAGGATACCCCTTGGTTAGACTGATTGTCGCTTACACCCAACATTGTTTTATTAATTTACGATGTCCAGGGTTTTCTGAATTAAATCGCTTTAACCGTTTAGGTTTCCCATATTATTTACATAAATAACATCACCTATTTTTTGTCAACAGTGCCGCCAAACAAGATGGTGATCACAGATGATAAAGGAGACGTGAAGCAAGCCATCGTTGGACCTTACATCGAAGGAGATACCTTCACGTTGAAATGTGACGTCAGTGGGGGTAAGCGGAGCTACAAGTAGTTTATAATGTTTCTTCAATAATCAGCATCTGCCTAGTTTTTTTTCAAGTACGAGTATGTTGGGATCGGGCAACCGAATACCAATATTTTACATAGAGCGGCTGCCTATCTGACCTCCACAACCCAGTTATTGGATAATACGTTACTTATTATAACGTAACCGTAAAATTGACTGACATTATAAATATCTAAATTGTATTTTCAATGTATTTGATTGTTATATTACTTCTGTACAAAAAATCGCTTTAGACTTTCACTTTGTTCGATTCACCCATTGAAAGAAACATCATAGATACATCATCATCATCTGCCTAGCCATTTTCACAACAATGTCGGGGTCCACTTCCAGTTTAACCGGATCTAGCTGTATACCCGTGTTTGTATACTGACCTAGTGACTGGGTATCACGATACCCTTAGTAAGACTGGTTTGTCAGAGTTTCGGGCTTCTGACTACCCGTAACGTCTGTTAAATGACAGCCAACGGTTTAACGTACTCTCCGAAGCACGGAGGGGTATCGATATGTAAGGGATGGTTACCCATCCACGGACCGACCGCGGCAAGTGTAGCTTATCCCTCGATTTACCCATACGGCTGTTATTATTTAGCCACGAGCCTCTCTTATAATGTTTATTTCATATATTCACTTAAATAACATGACAGCCTGCTATCATTAAAACAAAAATGCTAGTAATAAATTTACCGTAAAATAAGAAAAAATCAAATAAAGTATATCGTATTTTTGGAGCTGTGTTCTCAATTCCATTCTTGGAACTTAATAATTGGTATGTAACGAGCCAATTTTTTTCTAAAAATACGAAAAGAGAAATAACCTTTCTTTAGTATCGTATTGTTCGAGCTGGTGTTAGGTGTTCTCCATTCCATTCTTGGAATTTCATAATAGGTTTTAACCTAACCACCACTTACACTCACAGGTTTCCTTTAACGTGTTTATTTTTTCACCTTCTATTAGCAATAGGGATCATGCCTGGGTAACATAAAAGAAATCCTATTTAGTCCATCAGTCAGATAATTAAAAAAATATTAGACACTTATTTTTTGCTTTATCATATTAATAAAAAATGACTCAGATAAAACGCATTAAAGTTGGGGAGTGGGAGCTCGCTACGTCACAATTCAGTATAAAATCTAGCAAGGTGTGACGTCATGTCACATTTTAACTCAATGTATCTCCGTAATCTTTTGATCACGTAAAAAAAAACACGTGTCCAATACTTTTTTAACAATCTTGATACATGACCGGCAAAAAAAATTGTCATCATCCATATTCTTAGAAATAAAAAAAATAGAAACCAGTTACAGCAGATATCGACTTAAATTTATTTAAAAATTTCGGCTACAAAACCTTTATTAATCCACATTTCCTTCGCAGGTCGTCCCAGACCATGGGTAAAATGGTTTCGAGACGAGGTTGAAACAGACACGCCAGCGACCCCGTTATCTGCGAATGGCGTCAGAGGGGTGTTGCACATTGGTCCACTAACGCGTGCGGATGTGAGGGCCGCCTTCACTTGCAGGGCATCTAATCATCCGCGAGCGCACCCCATTGAGACCACACTCACTTTGGATATGAATTGTAAGTATTAGTTAGTTGTAATAATTTGTGTAGTTATCATTATGGATATGAAAACATAGGTAATGACATTCTAGACTTCTGTTTGGGTGCTGAAACGGTTTTTTACTAGCGAATAAGTTTTAGTTAAACCAATTCAGTTTGTAATCTAGAGAAGATGTGACAGTCTGTGATATTCCATTGTTTTCCAAGAGATGTCGTCAGCACAAATGTAGGGGTCCACTAGGGCCGATGCCTGCTGGGGTCGCGGGAAGGTACTAATGGGTCACCGACGCCCCCGCAACACAGGCAACGGAACGAAGACGGGTGGGTTTTAGTCACTAAGAGGCTGACACACCCTCCCGCTCCACCCAGAGCGGTAGAAGTTATTTGATGGTCTCCAACCCAAAAAAAAAAAAGCCTTAGGCGTGATTGACGTTTCCCTTTGAAATAACATTCTCTTCCTTGTCAAGACTAGGACCGTGGTAGGTCCACGGTCTTTCCATCCTTCCCAAGAATACAAATGACATATTTTCTAAACGGTTTTGTCTACCTATCCCACCAAGGCGACATGCGAGGTTATAATAATACATTTATAACTGGTTTCATCCTATTTATTGTAATACGCTTTCCTACTGACCAAGTCAACCACACTTGACAGAAAAGCTTTCTCACGAAATATTGCGTGATTACTTAAATGCTAAAGTCATATTATCAAGAATATTATTCTCAAGAAATAATGTCTACGTTCTAAGAGAAATAAATTATTTATTCGGAGGTCGTAATATTCTTTTTTGTGAACATGGAAGTTAAAATAATTTCGTTTAGCCGTTTGACTTTCTACGCAGACTAAATTCCGTTGGGGAAAATTGAATAGTCTGAAGATCGGTCTACAACCTTATTTTAATTAAGTTTAGCTCTGAAAGATAATTAAAAGATACAACGTTTGATGGAGGGCTTTGGTATGTATATTTTAACTAGTCATTTACTGGAATACCTATTTATTAAAATTGAATTTTTCAACGTAAAGGTTGTACCAAAATTTACGAAAGATTTGAATTTCTGCATAAATGTGGCTGAATTTCGTTGATGAAGCGTTGTGGGCTTGTTGGAATAGACCTTTGACTTTAAATACCGCATAAAAAGAAATCCAGTGGTGTTAAATCACATGATCTAGGGGGCCAGTTGCTGATCACCAAAACGAGAAATCAAAATCAAAATCAAAATCAAAAGTCATTTATTCAAACTAGGCTGAAAATCAGCACTTTTCGAACGTCAAAGTTACATAAGACAGTCCCCCAAAAATGCCCGCCCGTCACCACTTCCTAGTGCTTTAGCTGGGAAGAAGAAGTGGTGGAACAAACTCCCCAGCAGCACGTCTGTCTGTTTAGTTATATAAACTTGATTTTATACAAATAGTATGCAAAGTAATTAACATTACGAAACACAAAACATTGGATTAAATTACACACTTGCCATACGTTAGCTAGCACGCGCCAGTATACCAACAAAACAATGAACAAACTGTACTCAAGCAGATAAAAATTTCAACATAAAAAAAACGTAAATAGAACTTAATACCTAAACTTAATACCTAAGAGAGAGTACGGAACCAGGAAGTATCTCATGCTGTAATCGAATTGTTTAACAGTTTTGCCGTGGCGGCCATTTGTCTGATGTGCTATTCCATATATAACCCTAGCTTATGTACTTTATGATTCAATAAAGAAATTATAATAAAATAAAAATACGGTGTTCTTTATTTAATTCTACTCTTGCGTAAACTTTTGGGACACCCACATTTTATTTACATTTGCTTTCAAATTCAAAGGGTGTGCTACTATCCCTGTCGATACGGTCAAAAACAAGCTATCAACAAGTCAAACCGGTCAATAACAAAACATTAACTTGACAACTGTTAAGTTGACCCCACTGACCCCCGGATTAAACCGTTATTGCAGACAAGTTGTTCAGCATTACAGATATAATAATATACAATGATTTAGTATGACACGAATATTCTAATAAATATTCTAAATTACAATAAACGAATATCAAACTTCTCATCCAATATAAAGAAAATGCGAGAGTTTACACTTAAGTTTTCCTAGAATGATTAGTAAATAGTATTACAATTATTAAGCAGCAGCATTTGAGCAGTGGTGGACCAGTGGTAACGGCCGCGACTTACGAGCTGTAGATCGTAGGTACGAACCCAGGCAGGCGCTATACTTTGTGTAAATTATTGCATCACCACTCTCAAAACGGTGAGGAAACCATCATGAGGAAACCGGCTTGTCCTATAACCAATAATTCAGTCATGTGACATCTACCAACCCACACTGGGCCCACGTGGTGTATTACGGCCCGCTCCTTCTCACAGAGAGGAGGCCTGTGTCCCAACAGTAGGAACATTATAGGCTGATTATGTATTACAATTATTAGATACCTTATTTATACCAGAATACAGGTTTTAGTTGGTTTAGGTTCATACGAGCAAGTCAGCACCCTAATTTCGTAACACAGTTTGAATCACATTCCGAGAGTTTTGAAGCGTATTGCTTCATAGGTTTGAAAAATTCGTCAGCTTAACAACGTATAACGCAATGAACGTGGGTGAACTGTCAACATGAAACCGATTACGATCAATTGTCATTTTATGTGTGTTACACAATTGCCCCGAAGGTTATAATCTGTCTACTGGTGCGACTCAGACTCAGGTCTCATACTAGTGAGAGGGAAAGACCGAAGATCACCTAGGCTTCTCTTGGGATAATTCCTAAAACCAACTTTCTTTGCAGTTCCACCACTGACAGTCCACATCCTCGGGTCCAATCAGCCTTTATCAGCAAGCAGAAGATACGACCTGCTCTGTCAGAGTTCAGGGTCAAGACCTCCCGCGTCAATCACGTGGTGGAAGAATGGACATAGGATAAACAATGCCAAGGAAACGGTAAGAACAATCGTTTAGTAAGAAAACCTCATTAATTTTATAAATTGAAATTTTTCTTTAACTGATGCAAGTTTAAGTCAAAATTGTTTGGACGGACGCGTCGTTTCATTTTTATAAAATATTTATATTTTTTATGTTTAAAGGACTGACATTTAATTAACTTGTAACCTCTGTGTTAGTAATAAGTTACACCGTCTCACTTATTTGTGGGTAAAAAAACATAGTATAATTGACTAAGACACGTCGAGCACTTTCAAATTACTCCTATAATTTTCCTTTGATTCCCAAACTTCTTTTTAAACTCCCATAACGTTCTAACCGTAACATTTAATATACTTTTAACCTGTCAAAGAAACACGATAAAAAGAGAATAATAATATTTCTTATTATAATATTATATTATCGTAGCGATTCATTTTGTAAGATCAAAAGAAAATTCCATCAAGTCACGCGGTTATCGAGATTGACAACAAACGAACTCAAAAACAGATAAGACCACCTTCCTCATCAATTCTCAAACTTTTCGAGGGAAAAGCTAATTTTGCATAGAAATTTAATCAAAGTGGCCATCTTATACGGCGTCAGTGTAGCAAGTTGAAATAGGGACACGTAAAAGTAATAAATGTAGATTGAATGGCACAGAGAATGCTTTCGGCGTGCACAAATCGCTCGTAAGAGACCAACAGGGTTCCTGTTGTGAATGTCTGTACGAAGTGAAAGTTACGCTAAGTTACGTTCAGGCAAATTTGTCAGATAGTCCTTCGGTACCGTGATTAGTTGGGCCTTGAAATATTTAGTCCTAGGAACTTTTCTTTCTTAACTTTTGTTTTTTTTTTCTGGAGAAATGTAATCTTGATATCTCGGCAAATTTTAGCGATTCATATTTTTTGGGAGGTCATTGGACGTTACCCTATAAATACTTTTGATCAGAATATTACTATCGCTGATGCCATCTCAAAATGATGAGTCGAGAGTTCACTCAAAAGGATGATTACCCGTTATCTTGTGACCTATTTTTAAAAGATAAAGGTATATGCCATGTTTTTTTCATAATGGAACTACTTAACAAGTAATCCATAAAGTAGTTGCAACCATTGACAGCTTAATTTATAATTTACTGTGCAAACATAAATGTGAATTCATTTTTTTCATCATGTTTCCGGACCAATTCAAATTAACAAAACGTTATTTGTGAAACACGAGCAATGCTTTTATAAATATATTTAATTAAAAGATTCCTTGAAACTGCTCCCCATTTTGGATACCCGGAACGGATATGCTTTGATCTCGTCCCTAATTTTGTTTTTTTTTTTAATATTTTATATTGCCTGTGTTTGTAATTCTTGTATTGACTTAGTGATGTCCGAGCAGAGTTAATGAAATTGGAAATCCAAGAATTGTGCCCGAAAATAATAATAATAAAAGGCACAGCAAAATATAACCAGATATTAGCACATCCCTATCTTCCCTCCATGAATTCTTGTCACAAACAGTATTTCATAGGAAACTTTTTCAGCAGAATTCCCCAATCTCTAACGAAGCTAACATATGGCTCGCTTTAACAAAAAATCCTTTGAAGTTATATTTCGCGCTAGTTTTCCTTTACGGATCATTTATGCGGCACTGTCCAATCAGTCATCAAGTTGGGCCAGCGGTGATGCCAATCAATTCTGCTTTTGCTTCCTCAGATTAAACTACTTAACTGATTTTTATTGCTAAATCTACATTAGGCAATGACCTAGTGGCCTTATTAGTGGTTGCTTCTACGAATACCTTCGTTTTTCACAATTGAAATACTAAAAATAGAATAGCTGGTTGGTTTGTATTCAATACAAATAGCATACAAGACGAGTCATAATAAGCAACTGTTTTAATTGCTAAGACAGCCACAATAACATATTAGAATTAACTTGTAAACGACTCATTCTTTGATTGATAAATTAATGCTGTACGTAATCTCCAGAAATATACAATTATAAGGCTCGCTTCGCTACTTTAAAACATTATTCTGTTTCTATCAATCGTTCGAATATGACAGAGACAGAATGATGTTTTAACCCTTTGACCGCCACGTCAAAAATACAAAAACGTGCCCTCGGCGCCAAACTACGAATTATTCCATATTAATCTGTCATGTAGTCGTGACCATGGCGTGCTGGGCACATTTTGGTTTGTCATCTATACATGACTGTGGCGGCCAAAAGATTAAATAATCTGTTTAGCATAAAAAGCATTAAGTGATTTAAATTTCTGGTGCAGGAAGCGTGCCTAAGATTATTTTGGTCGTGATGTCTTCGGTAAGAGAAGATTGTTAAAATTTCCATCACGAAGAGCAAATATTGGAGAACGAAATCACAGTTCCTAGTTTAATACAAAGTTAAACTCAATATTTCTCTTTCATCAAACTCATCAGCACAACGAACGCGTCACTAATATTAAATTCCGTGCATCCACGCTTCCTTAAACAAAAGTGACTCTCTAACTAGATTACATTGGCAAAGCCGAAATATCAGTTGGAACTCAAGCTTCTTGATTACATCACAACGTGGGAACGTCAATCAAGTCTCACACACGCTATTCAACCCGGTTTGATTGTCCTACGTAATTTAATTAAACCAGTCAACATGCCAACTAGAAATTAATATTAACAACACTTAATTAAAATCAATTCTGAATACAGATTCGAAGGGTAAGCCCTGTGATTGGTTGATTTGTTCGCTGTAGGATTTCAAGGCTTGCGATTGGTGTTTTTGATTTCAATTTATGCGTCTGGATTTTGATTTAGGTGGACGTGATGGTTTTATTAAATTCTTAGTTTTGTATTTTTTATTTTGGAAGTTTAGGTGCTAATATTTAGGCGTTATTCCAGATTTTGTTCAAAACACATTGTTCGCAGAATTAAAGTTTACGAACGTTTATATATTTTTATGAAAAGTCTTGTGGAAATGTGGAAAGGAGAGTAAATGCGGGAAATAAAGTGAATGGTGGTATACATGCGATGGTGACCAACCAGTCGATGCGCAAAGAGGCTTGACTGGCTGTTCATAATGGTGTGTTGGTGCCTACACTTATGGAAGTGAATGTTGGGTGTGGCATAAGAAGCATGAAAGTAGAGTAAATGCTGTCGAAATGCGTTCCTTGAGAAGCATGTGTGGTGTGACTATAAATGATAGGCTGAAAAATGATGTGATAAGGCAACGGTGCGGTTTAAAGGAAGATGTAGTGACAAAAATTGAAAACAGTATGCTTAGATGGTTTGGTCATGTTGAGAGGATGAATGAAAGGCGACTAACAAAAGATATCTACAAGGCACATGTAAGTGGAAACGCCCCAGAAAGACATAAAGTGACCTCATTAATGATGTTCTTCGAAAAAGTCAGGTGCGTAGTACTCGCAATCGGCGTACGTGTATGACTAGATGTATGAACGCAAACGAAGCAAAAGGAGTATGTAAGGACCGTAGCTGGTGGCGTTCTATAGTTTCTGCCTACCCCCATGGGAAGAAGGCGTGAGTTTATGTATGTATATAGGAAAAGTCTTCCATTCGAAAATTGAGCGGCTTAAACGGTATCTTGTTTGAAACTCAAGCTTCGCTTCATACGTCACCCTTCTATTCGTCCTTCAAAAAGGTGACTAAAGGGTTATATGTAGACATTACTTCCTACTGATAACATCTTGCACGAAAGACACACAATTTACACCTGCCAAATGTAATTAATATGACCTTTTAAAGTCCCCAACATTAATCAGATGACCTTTTCAGTTTGAAATTTGTTTTAGAATTTCTAAATTATATTTATTAAAGCCAATTTTGATTGTAAACGTGACTTCAAAGGATTTTGGGTGTAATTTCGAATCTGTTATAGCATACTTGATTATTATCTTCCTCGAGTAAAATTTAACAGCTAAAAGTTATTCGTAGACTGAAGAAGGATTTGTATTTAAAAGTTATTTTTAACTAATCGATCCGGGTAGTTATATTTTAAAATAGGTAATTATTATGTTCAGGGAGGAAACTTGGGTATGTGTGGAAATTGAATTGTTTTGTTTGTGTTCGCTTTGAATAAAATCTTAATTTATATAATAACATAATATATATATAATCTTAATTAGTATTATAAATGCAAAAGTGAGTTTGTTTGTTTCTTACTGTCACGCTAAAACGGCTGAACGGATTTGGAGGAAAGTTAACTCATGGGTACATAAGGATATATTTATCCTGATATTCCCACGCTATCGAGACATGCCGGTGAAACCGCGGGCTGCAGCAATTATTTTATAATGCAATGAGCATAGCTAGAAAACGAAATATAATTTTCAAGTTATAATTATTAAGCTGGTAGATACTCGTACCTAAATAATACTCAAAACTTTCAATCAAGTTAGTAAAAATAAGCAAAAAAAAATACAGTTTCTTTATAACGTGCCTATCAGATACAAATAAAAAGTTCTTACCATACTAATATTTGTCGAAGTGTGGTATTTTTTATGTTTATATTTATAATTTTTATTTGTTCTATACACATAAATTATATTTTTAAACATTAGAATATACAATAAAATATAAAAAAGTGGTAGCCCACCGGTATCGGGAACAGGGTCCAAGCTACGGCGGTCAGGGCTCCAGAGAGAGGAACCTCCTAACAATGCGAGCCGCGTCCAAAAGTACCGCTTTCTGAATATAAATTTCTTTTTATATTTATTATTATTACTAGCTGCACCCCGTTGTTTCACCCGCATATGTCTTGATACCGTTAGAATATCGAAATAAATATATCTTATGTCCTAACCCAGGTCATGGTCTATCCATGTGCCAAATTTCATCCAAATCCGTTCAGCCGTTTTAGCCTGAAAGCATAACAAACAAATCAACTTTCACATTTTAATAATATTTAAATTTAGGATTAAAAGCCTGTGATTTCCCAATGCAGGGCAAAGGCCTGGGCTGCCTACTCTCTTTCCACTTCTCTCTGCTTAAAGTTGCTAAGGGCCAGTTCTTACCGCCATCTCCATCTGGGCCTGCTACGACGTCGATTGCCAGGGGGACCCATTGGGTCGTAAGTTTGGCCCATCGGTTGTCTGACATACAGCAGATGTGTCCAGCCCAATTCCATTTTACCGTAGCAGCTTTCCAAGTGACATCAGTTATCTTTGTGATGGAACGCATAGTCGTAATCCTAATTCGGTCCGTTCGTTTGATACACAGAATACTCCGTGCCATAGCGTGGTTATATTGAGTTTATCAAAATATTTACATCCAATCATAATATATAAACTGACTTGAGATGTGGCAACATAATAAATTGAACAGTGTTTTGAATAATATAATTATTTTTGAAATGTATAATCTGGTCTAAAATAAAGTAAATATAAATAAATTAATATCAGAATTTAATCATATTCCTTTTCACAGCTATCAACAGATGGCAACACGACCACATCAACAGTATCCTTGCAGTTGACTAAGTCAGATGCTGGAGCAAAACTGGCGTGCAGAGCTTCTAACCCTCAGATGCCTTTGGTACCAGCATTAGAAGACGACTGGACTTTAGATATACAGTGTAAGTAAACTTATTACATATTTTCTAGAGTTTTGGTCCTTAGACGGAAAAAATTGTTCCTTACAGCCTAAGTCGTATATTTTGATAATCAGACGTATTTATGAGACATTGCACTTGAATGCATTGACACTTCTGAAATATAGCATACCTAATGAAATAATTAATTTATAAACTTTTGCAATTTTCTCAGTACTGACCAAAAACAATATAACACCTGTAATTTTTCGAGGCTCAATTGATTAGGAAAAACCTTAAATCATAACTTAAGGTTTTATTTAATTTTGGTGTTCTATCACAAAATTGTAAGCTTTTCAAAAGTAGAAAGTCTTAATCTTAAGTCTCCCACGAGGAAGTAAACGGTAAAGAAAAATTAAGCTTATCCGAAATTTCCCGAATTTTATTACGAACAAGCCTCGGAACTTTACACAACTTTGTTTTTCTTGAATTCTAGATTTTATGGCCGAGAATGAAAATTTTGCTAAAGTGCAAAAACTTCTTGATATTGAAGACTGAAATAACAGTCTACTTATTATATTGTTAGTAGAAAACTTTGAAAGCTTTGTTTACGATTATTTAATATGTATGAATTAGGTTTTCCAATAGGTAGGTGCCTGTTTTTAGTGTAGTAACAGCACTTTAAAACGCTTACATAATACCTAATGTGACGTTAAGTTTAAAGAAAGGTGCTTGCTCATGCTTTTATTATTCGTCTCTAACATAGGGCATACATTATCTACGAGTATATAGCGTGGCATACATCGACCTACAACCTGTTACGATGGATTCAATACAAGATTCTAGACCCTCCTGCGTTGAAATTTATCGTCGAGTATAAAAAAAAATTGCCAATTTTGACCGCGTAGGTATTGCACTTTTGTCCAGACTCACGGACCAGATTCATGTACTGAATCCATGGTAGCAGGTTGTGCATCGATGTCCCTGCCACCCTGTATAAGACCTGGATAGGTATTATTCATAATGTTCTACAGGGCGAAATCGTAGCACTCACAGCCGGCACGCATGTACGACTAAAACTATGAAATCATAAATCTTTCTTTGGGAAAAATACGCAACAGTATTTCAGAAACATGAAATGTTGAATGCCACATGCAAAATCAAAATCAAAATCAAAAGTCATTTATTCAAACTAGGCTGAAAATCAGCACTTTTCGAACGTCAAAGTTACATAAGACAGTCCCCCAAAAATGCCCGCCCGTCACCACTTCCTAGTGCTTTAGCTGGGAAGAAGAAGTGGTGGAACAAACTCCCCAGCAGCACGTCTGTCTGTTTAGTTATATAAACTTGATTCTATACAAATCGTATGCAAAGTAATTAACTATATGAAACACAAAACATTGGATTAAATTACACACTTGCCATACGTTAGCTAGCACGCGCCAGTATACCAACAAAACAATGAACAAACTGTACTCAAGCAGATAAAAATTTCAACATAAAAAAAACGTAAATAGAACTTAATACCTAAATAAAAGCCTCCAGGCATAAAGGGCGTGCCCGCTTACATAAGGCAATTGCTGTAGCTCGAAGTGAGAAATGATAAACTAGCCCCATCGAAGTAAAATAAGTAAACAATTACTAATAACAATTAAAACCATGATCAGCAAGACGACCAGTCACCACAAGCAGCACCCGTTCACGAGCATAACGCATAGATCAGCCATCATGCTTATGTTCCGGTGATCAATATTGCGCGATTGTTGCTCAACTTTGTTTCCAGGGAATGCGGGGCTTTATTAAGTGGCGTTTTGTAGGTTCTGCCTACCGCTATGAGAAAAAATGTATATTTAGTATTGAGTAAACATCGTAAGGAAACCGGCATGTCCTAGAACCAAAAATTCAAAGACATGTGACATCTATCACCCCGCACTGGGCCCGCGTGGTAGATTACGGCCCACTCACTTTCACCGAGAGGAGGCCTGTGTCCCAGCAGCGGGAACATTATAGGCTGATTATGTATTTTATGTGTATTATATGTACGTTTTCATCAAATTTAATCCCTTTTGTTTTCATTCAGATGTGCCAGAAACGATAGTCCGCTTAGGAACGAACCTGGACCCTTCAAACATCAGGGAAGGCACTGATGTTTATTTCGATTGCATCATTAGGGCACACCCTTACGTTTACAAAGTCGAGTGGAGACATAATGTGAGTATTTTTTTCCCCTTATAGTTTCCGGGTAGTAGAATAGCACTTTACGACACCCACGGGATGAGATGGTTGGTTCCAGCCAGCTTATCCCGACTATGGGAACAGCTGGAGGATTCTATTGTTTTCCTCTGTGTACTACGAACAACACACACCAAGCTAAGGATACCGTGCCAAGAGCTGCATGGCCAGGGGAGTGCCCAAGTCGCGAGGGTGCCTATTGTCTGGAATCGGGCGCCCCCAGAAACTAACAAGCTTTACTTCTACATGCGACCCTCTGTAGAATATCGACAGATTATTTTCGTGTGGAGAGGAGAACTGTAGTCGTCACTATCCATGTACGGTTAGGACTGGCGCTTGGTACGTGCACTGAAATCTTTATATAAGGATTCCAGTGCTTGTGTTAGGATAAATGGGGCATACACGGACTGGTTCTGCATCTCGAGGAGTGTTAGACAGGGTTGTGTAACGTCACCGTGGCTCAACTTGTACATGGATAGTTGCCTGACAGATTTGAAAACGTGGAAATGCGAAGCATGTGTGGTGTGACGGGCACAAATCTAAACTCCGGGCTACAATTGAGAAGTTCCAGATGGAAAAACCCAAAAAAACATTTTTTTCCGACCAGGAATCGAGGGACTGAACTAAACCAACGAGGCAGTCAGTAAATTGGGTCGTTGTGGCAACAATATTGATAAAATCAACATTTCGTTGTTGTTTTAACTAAATTAACAGAGCATGAACTATTAACAAATACGCAACTTTATATTTATTCTAACTGCGCAGTTACAAAAAAAAAAATTACTACATTTTCCAATCAACTTTCGTAACAGGATAAACTCTTAACAACGACCCTTCGCAAGAGTCAAACTTATATTCAAGCCATGTATCTTATAGTGGAGAGACATAACGCTAAGTTTCAACCCATGGGGCCCGTGAAAGGGTTGAAATAGCGACTTGATTCCCTAACTAACTTTATCTTCAGATGTATGGGCCTTGTATTATGTATGTCCCTTTAGCTTGGGGCGTGAGTAAAGATGACAACTTTTCTTGACCTACAGGAAGGTTTGATCAATTAATTATTACGACAAATTAAAATAAATATCAAAACACACATTTTAAAACTTAACACAAAAATAGTAAGACGCAACGCTCGCTGTTGTCGTAACCAATAAGCACCGCTTCGCGATGAGCTACGGCGTCGCACGTGCCGAGCTACGGCGTAGCACGTGCCGAGCTACGTCGTAGCACGTGCCGAGCTACGACGTAGCATACACTGTGCTACGGCGTAACATACACTGCTACGATCAAGTCAATATGTTTTCATATGTAAAAATCTTTTGTGATGGCTTTGAATACTGCCTTTAGAGCCCAAATATGGTGACAATATTTACATACATGCACACACATAACATCACGCTTGTATTCCCCGAAGGGTTAGGCAGAGGTGTACTTATAGTACACCCACATTTTGCTAGTTATGTCTAAGTCCCATGTAAGTGAGGCCGCACATCGGTGCCACATGCGACACGCACCCTACGTGTAAGTCGCCACAATTACTGCGCTACGTTTTAACTCGGAGC
Organism: Atethmia centrago; assembly: GCA_905333075.3. NCBI lineage: Eukaryota > Metazoa > Arthropoda > Insecta > Lepidoptera > Noctuidae > Atethmia > Atethmia centrago. The sequence goes on along the minus strand of HG995380.1, from coordinate 26,298,421 downwards.
AAATGTATTGTGTACACATCATTCATCATCGGACGCACAGTTGTGGTGCAGCTTCCAGAAAGTCGACATCAGCGTCCGACGATACAGATTTCTTGATATGGCAATTAATGAGAAAAAAAAGATGACATTGAATTCACCCGTTAAATCAAGATTTACGGTAATTTCATAATTTCGCAAGAGTTCTCGACGGTTCGATGAAGAAAAGTTTCATTTATATCATCGAATGTCTCTAAACACATACATGGGTGTAAAATTTAGGGTTTTTTTTCAACATCTTGCAATTAACTCAACGTAAAATTCAATGGTGTCTTTAATTTTTGCAAATCACCGCGCCACAAAATACGAACGTGTTCGATCTTGCGTTCGTGTAGCGCGGCAAACGTCTTGCCACAAAGTACACCCGCTACAAATGTGTCCTTGGTGTGCGTGCTTGCGCGCAGATGGCAGCGTTAAAGTGGTGCCACAATTGTCGCAAGAAAATGTACTGTGTGTGGCTTGGCCTACAGGGGGCGAGCCTATTGCCATCTACCGGGCACAAATCCAAACTCCAAAAATATGTTTATATAATATTAAATTAACAAACTTTTTCTTCCTTTACCAGGGTAAGACTCTACTCCACAATGTGGGGCAAGGCGTGATCATCAGCAACCAGTCGCTAGTCCTACAGGGGGTGGGCAGGAGGACAGCTGGTAACTACACGTGTGTGGGGTTCAACGCTGAAGGGGATGGAGAGAGCAAACCCTTCTCCTTGAATGTTTTGTGTAAGTTTATGTTGTCTCAAGGCTACTAATTTCAGTTGATTATTATGATAAGACAAGCAGGAACCATCTTTTATACTTTATTACCTAGTGTACAACGATAAAGTAAGATTAACAGTATTATTAGTTCTTAAGGTATTCCGCAGCTGTAGCCATGTCATGGTTTCATGTCAAAAGTCATTAAATGGAACAAATCTAACTAAGCGCCGATTCACACCGGAACGGCAGCGGCCGGCAGCGACGCCGCGCGGGCGGTGCCGCTCGCTACACGCGCGGCCAGCCGCGAGGCCGCGCGACCTTTTCGTGTTTTTCAAGCAATATTGGTCTTTTAATTATGTAGATAAAGTTTAAAATTATTTCACACTGAAAGTGTTCGCCGCCGCCGCTGAAAGTGTTGCCCGGTGTGAAACGGCTCTTAGAGAGAGTATTAATGATTCTAATGATTATAATTCTGTAAATACATATTTTTTTATGGTCGCGAATAATATTTTGATCAAGATAAAACCTGACACTGACCTACTGACTTCAAATAGCAAAAAACTTAAGAAAATTTGAATTTCGCTGGCTACAGCTGCGAATTCACATTAAACAATAAATTCTGGTGTCCTCTGATGGTAAAGTTGCCAAAGAGTGTCCAGTTTTTGATTAACGTTATGTTAAATTGCCGTAACACAAGATTTTTTTCTGCTTTTTTCAGCATTTACATGTGATGTGTAATAATAAATTTTAATACATTTCCTTATTATTTTATATAATGATAATAATAATTTATTTGTACACAAAAACCAAATAGTACAAGGTAGAGTGTTATGATTAGGTTGTACAGCATTGACACAGTTTAAAGTCGAAACATCTGACTCCTAATGTGTGTAAAGAAGATAACTATAAGCTCTAAGTGTTAATACTTGTAGTATTCTATAACTAACATAAACAAATTATCTTGCTTGACTGAATTAATAACAACATACATAGACATTATTTTGATGTCACCAGACTAACTTTCATATCTGAATATTACATAGAGTGGTTGTTGAATAATAGTCTCAATGACGTATATCTTGGAATGCCTCTGCGGCCACTTGTCTGTCTGATGATGTCTCAAGTTCAATTTGTGATTTCAAGGACTTTCAAGAGGCAATTAGGTAGTTCATAGTCGTCACTTAATTGATATGAAAGTTTACCAACAAGTTCAAATTAATAGTTTTAAATGGACTTGTGTATGAAATATTTAACTGATTACATGCAAGAGACAGCTCTGAACTTTGGAGTTTATGACGTTTTGTATGTGAAGGTCAAAATACTAATTGACATACAATTAAATTCAGAAAGCTTTCAGTGCTAAACTTTCACGGTATTGGACACATAATATATTATATAGATTATTATTGATAGATTCTGCGTTAAGACTCTGACAACACCGAAACCACGGTCACTGTCAGACTGCATAGAAAAGCAAGAGAAGCGCGATGATACAACGCTTGTAATTTATTGCAAAATATGAAACAATTATATAACTACTCAAAATTGAGTTCCGTAAATGAAAATAAAATATAACCAAGTTCTGCATTCAAATAAGACGTTCTTGTTATTAATTAAATAGGTCACGTACGTTGATATTTAATACAGATATTTTGGATTGGAACTCAAGGTAAAAGGTTAGTTTACCCTTCATTTGAATCGAGATTTTTTTTTTTCAAAACCTGTTTGGTAACAACCAAGTTCTGAGAAATATATTCAAAATTAATATATATTTTTTCCGTTACCACAAACTATACAGATTTGGCAATTTTATTTTTAAAGACAAGCATACTTTGGTCATTTGCCCCTTGTCAGCGCCTTAATTGTCAGTAGTAAGAAATACTTCGTAAGATACCTAGGATTATTTTATCTGACTTCAAAGAAGAAAGCAGTTCTCTTTTATGTAAATATTGTTTAGCTCACGTTAACTTCAGGTCAGAGAAACTATATGCAAAAAAAGTATTTTCAAAACCCATTTAGACCTCAACCTTTTGTCTTCATTGATAATCTAACGTATTTTACATCCATCAGACTACCTACAGATAACCTCTTTAACTGACCAATCTAATTGATTTGTCACCAGACGCACCAACGTGCCGCAGCGCCCAGCAGCGCGTGCACGGCGTGGCCAAACAGGAGCGCGCGCACATCACCTGCCATGTGGACGCTAACCCTCCTGAAGTTGTGGTGAGTTTATAGTGTTATTGAATTACCTTTGCTCTAAAACAACTAATTTAATTCCGAATATTATATTTAATCGCAAAATAATAATCCCCAAATGGATCTTAAAGTCAGTACCCCAATATCACAAACTATAAACTGTCTATTATAACTTTTTACTATATTTAAGGGGTGAGGAAATGAATATAAAACAGCAAGATATTTTTCCATTAATTTATATTTCTTTGTCAACATCAAATTCAATATTCTACACCAGGGATTCCCAAAGTGGCCGATATCGACCCCTTGGGGTCGATATCGGTTTCCTGGGGGTCGACATAAACGAAAACTGATTTTGGGGGTCGACGAGGTCTAAAAATCGACCCCTATTAAATTAACACGAGTTCTTATTTAAAACTTTCAAGATAGGTAGGTAGGTACTGTATTGTTTATGTTGTGTTACGTGTACTAAGAATAATTAATATTTTTGTAGGAAATAGCATTGTTGTAGTAATGTAAAGTCTCAAGTTCGTACAAGATGAAAAACTCGGCAAGTCAGTGTGGACAAGTTTGTGCAAGATAATGAGTTCGAGCGTACGTCTTTCAGGCGCGTTTTGACTTGCTTTCTATTTGACGCTTACACGATTTAACACGAACGAATTCATGATCAAGTTGCAAGTCCAAACATGTTCCTGATATTTTACTATTTAACGAGCTTGCACTTAGGTTGAAAGTTCATTTGCGTTTTAAAATTCGTTGGAGCTTGAACGATAATAACTCATATAAGTACTCATTTATTTCAAGAGATTACAAAGTTATCATATAGCTAATATGTGAAGTAAAGTGACTGAAAAAGAATTTACAAAATGCTGTGCTCCCTACGCGAGTTAATACATTATCTGACGTAACCTTACAATATCTGCAGTTTATGAAAAATTAACAGGGTAAGTACCAAACAGTTTTTATTCGGCACAGCGCTTCAGCATTGTCATACAGTGGGGCATACATTGTGGTTTTTTATTTAGGTAGTTTCTTATTTTTTTATTTGTAGGATTACTGAGAGTTTTATGATGACGGACACGAAAAAAATGCAGACAATACAGTTTGGACTACTTGAAGTTCGGATTTATTGCATCTCCATTAAATCAACACTTGCCGAGTTGTCTCATATGTGAAAAAGTATTCAGTAACGATGCCATGAAGCCTTCAAAAATGGATGACCACTTATCAAGAGTACATGCTGACAAAAAAAGTAAGCCCTTGTCATTTTTTCAAGCACTTAAAGAAAAACTAGACAAAAGGCCATCCATAACATCGATGTTTGCGTCATCATCTATTAAAGACGATGATGGTTTACGAGCGTCCTATAATATATCTTTACTAATAGCGAAGTCGGGGAAACCCCACACAATTGGAGAGCAGCTTATCTTACCAGCCATTGCGGAGGTCCTTAACAATGTATTGCACAAACCCGCACATGATATTTTAAAGAGAATACCTTTGAGCAATCACACCGTTCAGAGACTTATAGACGAGATGGAACGCGATGTGGAAAACAGTTTATGCAAGTTCTTACAGACCAACAGATTCTCTCTCCAGTTGGACGAGTCTACATTACCCGGCAATGAAGCTCTGTTGTTAGGATATGTTCGATATATCAAAGATGAAAATATGTGCCAAGAACTGCTTTTTGCTACATATTTAGAGACTGATACCAGAGATCGATTTTTCAGGCCGTGGAACATTTTTTTACTGACAAAGCTATTCCATGGAAAAACATTGTTTCTGTTGCGACTGATGGTGCACCGTCTATGGTTGGTCGTCATCGTGGTTTTATAGCTCACTTAAAGCGACAACTGCCTGATGGTCATTCACTGCGTGATTCACAGGCAGCATTTAGTAGCAAAAAAGCTGAGTCCTAGATTGCATAAGTCTTTACAATATGTAATAAATGCTATCAACAAGATTCGAAGCAATTCTTTGAACTCTCGGTTATTTGCTCAGCTATGTGAGGAAAACGACGAAGTCTTTACTCGATTACTTCTGCACACTGAAGTTCGCTGGCTATCAAGAGAAGGCTCTTGCTTAGAAAGATTTTCAGCCATTTTTTAATCTGTGTTGGAGTTTTTACAAGAAAAAGATCCGAATTTGAAAGAAAATCTGAATAATTGTAAAACAGATATTTATTACTTGATTGATATCTTTGGAATGTTCAACAAAGTTAATTTGCAGCTGCAGGGTGACGATCTTAACTTGATTAAAACAAAATCAATAATATCGGCCTTCGTGGGTAAACTAATCCTTTATAAACAAAATTTAGGCAGAAAAGAATATTCGCAGTTTCTGCATTTGTCAAAATTACCAGAAATGCTTCAAGATGATGCCATGTTATTATATGTCACTCACTTGGACGCATTACACAAGGATTTTACGGAGAGGTTTGAGGATCTTTTAAATTTACAAACTCCTCAATGGATAATAAATCCGTACAATACCACAGCCATAGAAGAAGCCAATATGATAATGCAAGAAGAGTTCATTACAATCAGCACAGACGAAGAGCTTAAGCAGAAGTTCAAGCAAGGCTATCAGAAGTTCTGGTTGCAACGCAACATTGAAACACAGTATCCTACATTGTGGAACATTGCTGAAAAATACCTTATCGCTTTTCCATCATCATACCTAGTTGAAAAAAGCTTCAGTGTGGTAACAAACATTTTGACGAAACAAAGAAACCGCTTGAAAATCAACGAACGTGGAGATTTAAGGCTGCAACTCACCAATATTGAACCGGATGTAGCTAGATTGGTAGATAGTCACCAGGTTTTATTTTCTCTTTGCGAATTAATACTTTTTTAAATATAATTTCCTACCTACTTAAGATTCTTTAAGTACCTAATTTGTAATAATCATTATAAATTAAACTTGATATTTACTGAATTGTATGTCTTTTTATTTTGTTAAATTTTGATGAGAAAATGATGTCAACTTTACTCACTTAACCAAGTGCAAAGTTTTCCAATTGGCACCTTAGTACCTAGGTATTTTTTATCAATAGGAAAAAACTAAAGATAGGCCCCCTTATCCATAATAGTCTGCTAACTTAAAGCATTGCTAATTCTCACTCTGTCTTCTTCTATTGATCTAAGTCAGAATGAAAAATAACACTCTGTAGCAGCTGTTTTAAGTTAGCGGACCATTATGAATAAGGGGGTTGATCTTAAAAGTAGGTAATTTGGCCATGGGAGTTTGAGGTAACAGTTCAATTTGGAAAAGGGGTCACTTGTCCAAAATAGTTTGGGGATCCCTGTTCTACACCATACAATCATGTCTATTCTCCACTATTTATTTAGTATTATCTGTGCCCCGCAGTTTCACCCGCGTAAGTCTTGATTCCGTAGGCATATCGAGATAAAAAGTATCATATGGTCTAATACAGGTCATAGTCTATCCATGTGCGAAATTTAATACAAATCCGTTCAGCCGTTTTAGCGTGAAAGCGTAACAAACAAAAAAATAAACCAATTCACTTTAGAATTGGTAATACTTATTATTTAAGAAGAATTAGGAAGTTAGGATTAGGATTCCAATATTCACATTAAAACTAAATAGGTTACCTTAATTTTTCAGTTAATCTGTAGATCTCCAACAATTCTATGCCCAAGTATCTTTCAACCGACACAGTCACTCGGAACGTTGAACTGTCATCAACCCCCGAACCAGACCCTTTCTGGTTCGGGGGTTGATGACAGTTCAACGTTCCGAGTGACTGTGTCCCATTGTTGCGACATTTTACATTTCGAATCTTTTCGGTGTTGCCAGTACCATGAAACTGTTTTGCACTAAATTGTAGACTATATTAAATACTATAGTCTGTTTTTTTTAACAAACGAGTACCGAAAATTTTTACTGCGTTTCTATTGGTCCACGTAATCAACATAAAGTCAAAGAATAAAGAAAAAACCAGAACAAAGGCGTTGGCCCCACCCCGACCAATGACCCATCTCACTCTGTCAATATCGGAAATCTGCGAGAGACATACTCAGTACTCGTTTGTTAAAAAAAAGGACTGTACTAACTGCTTTAACGTTGTCATTAAAAATCCAACAATTATTATTCTTTAATAATCTGAAAACTAACAATAACATAAAATAATAACAATATGTCCAATATTAGATAAGATAATATAATCGTTGAGTTTAAAAAAATTACTAACATGGAGGTGACAGAATTGAAAATAGTCGAAAAATGTAGTTTTGAACTCAAAACTGTATTTTTTTTTCGAATCTGTTCCCATGACCTTGGGTAGTTTCGTAACCATCATTGCATATAACGCTGAAGTGATCACGCTGAAATAGAAACTTAACTGTGATTGACAATAAAATTGCATATGTTTCAGTATCAGCAATCGTACACAACCTAAGAATGACTTTACTATCAAAGTTCACATATGTGGCGACCCACAAAACCAAAACTATACGTGTTCTATTATAATTATGGTCTCACAGACTAAATACTTAGGTGTTATTCTTGACCAGAGATTATCCTGGTACACACATCTTGAACAGGTTGTGAGAAAGATTAGAAATATGAGCTGGATATCCAGGACACTAAGACACATTGTTCCATCTGGGCTACTAGTAACAATGACTCTTTTAGAAACCTTTTAAAGGAAATTTATGTCACTTTAGTGCAATCTATCTTGTTGTATTTCATATATGGGGAGGTGCAGCTAAGTCCAAATTTATAGAATTAAAACGAGATCAAAGAGCTCTTATCAAAATAATGTATTTTATGAGAACAAGGTACTTATGGACTTTATCAAATTAGTGATCTGCTCTCAGTAAGAAAATTATATATTGGTCAAATTGTCTTGAATAAACACAAGACAAAGCCGATGCTGGTAAAAATGTAGTTGCAAAAACTTATAACCCAATGGATTGAAATACTTACATATGAGGACACCGAGGCCCTCTCGCAACACGCATCGTAATTCTGCCATAGAATAGAATAGAATAGAACAGAATACTCTTTATTATCTACACTATAAAAATTACAAATATAAATGTACACATTTCACATAGAGTGACACAATGGGCAGTCTTATCGCTAAAAGCGATCTTTTAAGGACAACCTTTGGATGGAGTAGGGGGGAAAGGAGAGACAAACATATTAAAATTATCTTTATAATATATTCAATAATAATCATAAAACTAGCGCTTAGAACCAAAACACGTGCAAAGAACAAAGAAAATAAAAATGTATAAGGAGGGGATAGTGGTTTTTTACCATAATTTAAAAAATAGACGGAGATTGAGCACGCCTGATCGACACGGGCAAAGCATTCCACAACCGTACTGCTTGAACCGTAAAAGATTTATCATAGAAACTGGTGGAATGCATCGGCATCTCTAGTCTGTCATCCACACGAACACGTATACTCCACACTCACACACATATACATACACCCTACTCACTTATCTCATTTACCACAAAACACGTATGCCACTACAACTGTTCTATATAAAAGTATAATATAAGCTTTTCATTAGCTACTAAAGTACATATTTTGCTTTTGTTAATTTGTATTCTTAATTATGTAAATTCATAATTTGGCTTTTCTTTTTAAAAGTTACTTTTCATTGTTTTCTTAAGATAAGGAGATTTAAAATTGTTGGTACACCACGTAACTTTAAGCTTCGGTAGAAGGACGTGTCCTAACACAGGCAATTTTTGTCTAAAAGGTCACGTCAACCACTAGGTGTAGTACATAACTTGTGAAAGTAAATAAATTATTTGTATTTATTATTTAAATTATTATTATTGACTGTAACTGAGGCATTTAAAAAGGACATTACTTGTCACAAAGAAAAATATTATTGCTCTGAATATGAATGAAAGTCTCATATAATGAAGGATCGTGTAATTCCAGCCAACATCAATACAAGGAAGGTGTGAGTTAATCAATTCAGTATTCCACCTTACAATCTACATAATTGGAAGGCGCTAGCTCAGTTCGTTTATGGTTTGTTAATTTAGTCAGAAATTATACAAAACCCCGTCTTCACATAAATATCTATAGGTTGAGGGTAAATTTGCCAATCAAGAGGGAATTACAATGTGGTTTTCCTTATAACTCTTCCCCCTTCCCCTCCTAAGACATTGACTCAATTATAACAATTCAATTGTAACGTTTCTTCCTTATCTTTATTTTTTCTGAGAAACTCCTGTGGTAGAAACGGTAAAATAGGTTGACACTTTTTGAAATAAAAATATACGTACAAGTAGGTCGCACTTTGATCTTGAGCAGCGTAATACACTGCACGGTAGCAATTAGTTTCATTGTGACAGTTCAACAACATTGATTGCGTTATTTACATTGTTGAGCAGACTATTTTTTTGAACATATAAAGCAATGGATTAGCAATATATTTCAAAATCATTCAGATTGTGATTAAAACTGTGGCACGCAATTGAGGTGCTGGCCTAGCGTAGTACGGAGTTTCAATAGACTAAGAGGTCAGCTTATACTGGTTTTACACTGACGTACGCAGGCTACCGTACTACCAAAAACTTGCCAAGTGCGTGTCGGACCACGCAAAAATGAAGGGTTCCGTAGTTGGGATTACTTAGGACGAATTTGAAAAAAACTGTTGTCCCATACATCTATCTATATATGCCGCGGGCAATTCTTCAACTGCAAATTTAAGTTAGTCGACTATAACTCGTTAACTTGTAAAGCCTACTTAGTCGTTATAGTTTTCCTTTTAATTTCATTATATGTACTGCCATGAGTTTTTCAGATCTCCTCTCTCATAAATAGCCATTTAGCTGGCAGGGCGGGGACACTTGACTAACAAAAATTAGCACTTTAAAATGCTTAATATTACGCAAGTGGATCCTTGAATCGAAAAGTGGTGTTTACAGACCTACAATATTTTTAAACGGCCTATCCAACGATGCTTCACACCATGGGGTAGAAGAGAAAATAAAATATCATCTCCACATTACGTGCAAGGGAGGTACGCTAAAAAAAAATGTTTTTCTAGTTTTTATTTTAGCACTTTGTTGGCGTGATTAATATGTATACTCATGCCAAATTACAGCTTTATAGTACTAAGAGTCTCTGAGCTACAGTGGGGTCAGACAGACAGACAAACAGACACAGACAGACAAACACGGCGAAACTATAAGGGTTCCTTGTTTACTACAGAACACTAAAAAAGGAACCATACAAACCAAGGAATTTTACAAATGACCTATTATTGCATTCTTTACTAAGCCCACTTACATAAGTCTTTGACCGTTGCAAACTGGTGAAAAAAAAGTCTTAGGTTTTGGCGTACCAAGGCTAATAATGGATTAAAAGATGCAGAGTTACTAGAAAATTTTCTTTAAGAAAATAAATACACCAGACTTGATTATAGAATCAGACTGTCAGGATGATCCGTTTTCGTTTATTTATAGTAGTTAACACGTTGAGCGCCAAGCTTAAAAACTGTGTTTTTTGATATTTTGGACAACAACCGTGGAGGCCAGAGGGATTACAATTCATAGTAAAATGTATTGAAATGTGTTTCCTGGCGGACACACTGGCCTACGAATAAAGCACTGCTCGTGTTTCCCAAAGGAAACACGCGGCCTCTAAAGGTGGTACTTTGTGTTCCAGAAAGATACACATGGCGCTCAACGTGTTAAGAACCACCTTGTTCAACCTTGTAAACTAAGAAAACAACAAATTCTTTGCTTTCATTTTTATCTATCATAAAGTTACCAATACCTAATGTTATCAATCTCCCACTTAAAAAGATTTCACCTATTTGTTCTTCAATAATTAACTCATTCATCAAAAATAGACAACTCAAAAACTGTGTCCAAATAAAGTTTAAAAAAAATTTCACCAAAAACGAATTGCAATAAAAATAATGTATTAGGTAGTTTCTTTTAGTGTCTTTTAAGCTTCATTTTATAGAGTTTTAACGAATTGCGTAAGTTTCTTAGAGCAAGAGAAATATATATATATATATATTTTTTTTTTTTTCTTAAGTAATCTACTGTTTTAGGTAAATATATTTATTGTAAAATTCAGATCTGTTATTCTTCTATTCACATGAGTGATTCTATAAGGGTTCCGTTTTTCCTTTTGAGGTACGAAAGACAAAAACTTGATGGGATTATGGTGCCTTACTCCAGTACCTCTGAATACTCCATTGAAATGTCACGCCCTTTTACTTATGGTAGTTTAAGTGAGCTGGAGGCGCAGGGCAGCTCTTTCCATGTGTCTTTGAAGTTTATTGCAATGGTTTTAGTACTGCAGGTGTCCCCGTGTGACGGCTACGCTTTTCTAATAACCTCTTATGTAGTTGCAATGTGAACGAAGTCTATAACACATAGGGTTCCGGTAGTACGTTCCCGTGGGATATTTTCCGACATCTACGCGGGCTAAACCACGGGCCAAATATAGTCAATCATATTATACCCATCAAATTTAAATTCACAATATTTTATTTCACTTAAACTTACATGGGCACTTATGAAACGTCAGAAGCTAGGTGCACGGTTCCAAATGGTTGTTTTCTCTAAAAAGAGCCGGCAAGAAATGCCACGCTTGCTCTTTTAAAAATGATTGAGTTTTACAATGTTTTCAAATTACACTGTTTAGGTATTGGGGGACAGTATAGGTCTGTTAACAAGTACTAGGTACTTCACAAAATATTTAAACCAAATGACATGAGATCTACCTATTTCCATTTTCCCATTTACTAACCACCATCTTCTCCCCACAGTTCCGCTGGACCTTCAACAACACAGCGAACAGCAACGAAGTCAGCGACACGTACGTCTCCCGAGCTGGTACCAGTTCCACCGTCACCTATACTCCTCATACAGAGATGGACTATGGCACGCTACTCTGTTGGGCCCACAACAGGATCGGGAAGCAAAGGGTGCCATGTGTCTATCACATAATTGCAGCTGGTAAGTTGTTGTGATCTTCACTTGTTTCTATTCAATCATATAGGTAAAGAAAGAAAGAAAGAAAAATATATTTAATTGTTACAGAAACACGTGCACATAAAAGCTATGGTAATTCTTATAAATAATAAAACAAAACAGATTTATGCTTATAAACATATACATATAGTCGGCAACTGCACGCCGTGACTGTGACAAGTAGGCTGCCACTCAGCATGATGCTGTGCTATTGGGGCCCACAGCAAAGCGCTGATTTTCAGTAGTGACCCGAAAACGACGTAGGGAAACCGAGTCAGGTTAAGAGATTTTAACAGGTTAGGCAAAACAGTTAATAAACTAAAACAAAATAAAAAGTATTTAGAAAATAATATACCTATACAACTATTCATCATCATTATCATTTCAGCCGAAAGACGTCCACTACTGGACATAGGCCTCCCCCAAAATAAAACGTAGCCAAGGTTAGGCGGGCCGCCGGGTACTTGCAACCATTGCATACAACCATTATGATCGATAAATACTATAAAATAACACAAAATAGTATTTGAGTAGGCATCACCATACATAAACAATTTCTACCTACCCAATACATAGTACCTACACAATAATGTTCAGTGTTTGGCCTCGCTCCCATTCTCACCTTCGCGTCGCCTGCATAATGTTCAGTGTTTTGTCTCGCTCCCATTCTCACCTTCGCGTCGCCTGCATAATGTTCAGTGTTTTGTCTCGCTCCCATTCTCACCTTCGCGTCGCCTGCACAATGTTCAGTGTTTTGTCTCGCTCCCATTCTCACCTTCGCGTCGCCTGCATAATGTTCAGTGTTTTGTCTCGCTCCCATTCTCACCTTCGCATCGCCTGCATAATGTTCAGTGTTTTGCCTCGCTCCCACTCTCACCTTCGCGACGACTGCGCGCAGGTACAAAAAAGTTGATACAAAAAGTCACTTTCGCCACTAAATGTCGCCATGCGAAATATGTTCAGTTTTTCATTAACTTTTCCTACAAAATTTTGAGATGATAATCAAAACTAAGTAACAAATTTCTTTGGAAAATCAAAATCAAAAATCAATTTTTCAAATTAGACTGAGAATCAGCACTTTTCGGACGTCAAAATTACATAAGACAGTCCCCCAACGCCCCTTCACCAATTCCTAGTGCTTTATCTGGGAAGAAGAAGTGGCGCAACAAACTCCCCAGCAGCTCAAACTCAAACTCAAAGCATTTGTTTCAAATAAACCAATTACAGGCACTTTTGAATTGTCAAGGGGTCGGTCGGTCAGTCAGAAAGATGAAGCTAGTTGCCCATTCCAAAGCGTAGTAGGTACCTATGGAGAAGAACGGGCAAGAAACTCCACGGACACTGTTTTGAATCAACGTATTATGGTTACAAAGTATTGTTATGTTACATCATTAATTTTGAAATTATACATGTAAGAACGATGCAAAGCGTAAAAGCGTCCGTAATATAAAGATTAACAAAAAAATAACAATTCAAAAATTAAAATAAGCCGTGGCAGGTAAGAGATGACCAGTCTCTACTGACGACGCCCGTTCACGAACATGACGCATGGATCAGCACCATTCAGCTCAACCATTTTGAAGGGAGCTAAATTATCCAACACAGCACAGCTGTCTGTTCAATTAGAAAAATAAAAATCTATACAATAGTATACAAAAAAAAATTACATTAAAACATTAAATTGTTAGGCATATGCCAGCTAGCACACCACTATACCAACAACAACAAAAAACATTGAAAACTATACTCAAGCACAAATTTAATAAAAACGGAAACTGAAATTAATACCTAAATAAAAGCCTCCAGTCAGTGTCAAGCCTCCTACGGTTGTCGCACCCCAGTGCTGGGCACGCCACGATTGCGGCGATAAGTCCCCTCTTTGAGGAGTGGCTAGAGAGGCGCCACGGCGTCCACACCTTCCGCCTGACGCAGGTCCTCACCGGACACGGCAGCTTCGGGAGGTTCCTGTGTCGGATAAGGCGGGAGGAAACGCCCGGGTGTCACCACTGTGTGGATCGTCCGGAGGACACGGTGGAGCATACAGTGGAGGTCTGCCCGGCTTGGGCAGAGCACCGCCGTGTCCTCGTGGAGGCGATCGGCGGCAGAGATCTCTCGCGTCCGGCCCTGGTTCAGGCCATGGTACGGAGCGAGAGGGCATGGGCAGCCGTCACCTCCTTCTGCGAAGCAGTAATGCTCGCGAAGGAGGAGGCGGGACGGTTGAGGGAAAGGCATGTTTCGCGCCCTCTCGCCCCTAGCCGCCGCAGGAGACGCCCTGGGCGTCGGGAATACCGGGCGGATTTCCGGCCACCGTAGGCGTGGGCTTGCGGACGGTGAGCAATGGGTAGCTCACCGTCCGGTAAGGACCAGGCCCGGGTCGACGGCGTGTCGTATTTCACGCGCGCCTCATAGAAATGTCGTCAGCGTCAGGGGTCCACTAGGGCTCATGCCTGCCGGGGTTGCGGGGAGGTACTAATGGGTCACCGAGGCCCCCGAAACACAGGCAGCGGAAGGAATACGGGTGGGTTTTAGTCAGTAAGAGTCTGACACAGGGCGTGTCAAACTCTTACCTCAACAACACACACTATCAAATAACTTCTCCCACTCCACTCAGAGCGGGAGAAGTTATTTGAGGATTTCCCATCCAAAAAAAAAAAAGTGTCAAGCTTCCAGAACGTGCAGTTGTATTAATTAATTTCTGAGTTTCCAAAAGGTTTATTAATGAACTACATTTTGTAGAGAGACAAACATAAATAAATTATTATCTCCCACTACATAGTTTCACGTAAAATACCTTTCCAAAATATGTATTTGTATATTTTATCCCGCAAATGCCTCATCTTGCCCGGGGGCGGCTCAAAATTCTCTGTGAAGCCTTCACAAGTTCTGATGGATATACTTGTGGATGTGTACACTAAAATAATCTAATTTTAGATGGAAAACATTACATGTACGTCTTGTTATCTCTTGGCAGACGTATAACATGATGTATCTTTTTCAGTTTAGGATTTTGAAGTCTTGTGCAGTCAACCGCACGTCTGTTAACTCTTTGACCTTGAGCTGGGGCTTGGGCTTGTACTAGTGTAGTACGGAGTTTCAATAGAAAAAGCGCCAGCTTATACCAGTTTTATTACCACGGCATACTGTACTAGGGCTCAGGGCATTGGGGACTAGACCATTAGAAACTGAATTACTAGAGCATTTGTTCATGTACTCGTGTTTGGTTTCTTTGACTTTGAATAGTCTTGGGATTATTTAATATTTTTTAATGTTACCGAGCTATATTAAAAGATTATTTTGTCAGATTGTTTTGACTACACGTTTCGTAATCAATGGAAATGTACCACCAACATTAATTTATCCTATGTGTTAATCCGGGTTATTAACAATCTGTGTGCCAAATTTCACCCAAATCCAATCAGCCGTCTTTTCTGTCGTAGTTATAGCAGAAGGTCATTGACTCCCGCGCCACCGTCAACCATAATTATTTTGTTACGCGTTATTTTGAATGTGTGATATCTTTAAAAATAGTATTAAAAGTTTTTTTTTATAAAATGCTCATTTTAATTAACATATTTTATTGGATAAGAATATAATACCGGTTGAAATAGCTTCGGAAATAACAATTAAATTTTTATCAAATTCTTTAAAAAACATAAAGATAAAATTGGTTACATTTATGCTATCGGAGATATTTTTGTAAAAAAATGTAACATGTACAATCCTGTACAACTGTAGTTTTTGAGTTTATCGTGTTCAGATAGAAAGACAGACAGACGTGGCGGGGGCTTTGTTTTATAATATGTAAGGACGTCAAGAACATGATTTAGTAAGGATAGATGTAGTGAGGTCAAAAAAAAAGATATTTTTAAAACATAAAAAAAAACGTTTGAGCTTAAGTATTCGCAAAATAACTTATAATAAACATCGAGTTATGTGTTAATTCCTAGAAGTACACAGATTAGATAAAGATGCTGGTCTTTACTTGAAGTAGATTTGCCGTAACAAGGCTAAATTATTCTTTCATTTCCAAAATCAACACAGACGTCTGAAGTTTACTTTGTAAAGCCTTAACTTACTTATCCTCACTTGAGAACTAAGTTGAGTTTCAGGTATCCACTTAATATATTATTGGGAGCATTTTACATAATTGTCGATTTTAAAAGGTCAAGGTTATTTTATCACTCATTGTTAAGGTGCTGTAGTACACAAGGAACTCTTATAGTTTCACCATAACCGTCCGTCTGTCTATCCCCGCTTTAGCTCAGAGATGCTTAGTAATAGAAAACTGTAATTTGGCATAGTTAAACATATTAATTACGCCGACCTAGTAGTAAAATAAAATCATGAAAAACATTTTTTTTTGGGTTCCTCCCTTGCACGTGATGTGGGGATGATATTTTTCTCGTCTATCCAATGGTGTGGGGAATCGTTGGATAGGCCATTTAAAAATATTGCGGGTCTGTGAACACCATTTATCGTTTCAGGGATGCGTTTGCATAATATTAAACAATTATTTAATGTGCAATTTTTTGTAAGAGTCAAGTGTCTCCTTCCCCTGCCAGCTAAATTGTTGTTTATGGAGATGTGAAAAATTTCTTGCAGAAGTACATAGGTATAATGAAATTAAAAGGACACCTATCACAGCTAAGTAGGCTATACAAGTTAACGAGTAATAGCCGACCAACTTAAAGCAGTTGGGGAATTGACCGTGACGGATATCGATGTCTGGGAGAACATGTTTTTCAACTAAAATGATAAGTTTGTTTTTCGGATAACTTCATCCCAACTACGGAACCCTTCATTGTGCGTGGTCCGACACGCACTTGACTGATTTTTTTAATGTTGAAGGTCATATTAACGTCACTTTCAAAAGTCCAAGGTCATTTTCTTGTTTCATCGCAGGTCGTCCCGATCAAGTTCACAATTGCACGCTGGTGAATGCGTCACTAACATCGTTTGGGGTTCGATGTTCTGAAGGCTTCAACGGTGGCATGCCGCAGTCGTTTCTTCTAGAAGTACGGGACATTGTAACACAGGTAAGAATCTAAATGAACAGCAAACATAATTTAAATGTGCATATCTTCATGATAAATAGTTTTATATACCTACCGGATATGATTGTTTTAGCATTCGGCGCGATAATGGTTACAGGTGGTCAATTCAGGTTTGATATCCGTGTCACCTCAAAGGCAAAAAGCAGGCTCTGCAAAATATCCTAACCGGTTAAAAATTCATGTAATAGACCTAATTGGAAATCTAATAGTACCCCCAAAGTCTAACCGACTAAGTTCGACACTTTTACCAAATCAAAAAACTTATAACTTTGCAAACATGGATATGGGTTAAGATGTTTTAATCATCTAATAAATTGTACATTTTCCCTCGACCAGGAGATAGTAGCCAACGTATCAAGTGCCGTGCCCCGCTTCACCGCGGTGGGTCTTGCGCCAGGCCGGACGTACGCGGCCGCTGTCCTAGCATATAATGCTAAGGGCAGAGGGGATCCTTATCCGTTGCGAGCCAGCACCTTGAGGCCTCCAGAGAAACACCACGTACATGATAAGAGTTTAGGTAAGAATATGTGCGATAATTTACGTATGATGTGTTTACTTAAGTATTTAAGCACGCCCTAGTCTGAAGCACAGATTCAACCTAGATCAAACAAATAAGCAACTGTGCTCTATATTCATTTTTAAATAATTTATTGTACATACATATGTCCCTTTTCATAAATAAACCATTTTTATTATAAACTAACTTAACTTCTAACTTAACTGACGTAAACAATATTCAAAACCCTATCCAGTAATTACAATAATTTTAAAAGAAAACATAGGTACTTTACCTACGTTTTCTTTTAAAATTATTGTTTGGGTTTCAACAATATTCTGGCTTTAAATCACAGTCCTCTAGTTGCTCTTTATTTCCACGCTTCAACTTCCATCAATGGCCTTGACCTTGAACTTTCAAGGTCAAGGTCATTTATTCTTTTATGTGTAAAAAATCAGCCACAGATATCATAGACAGACTTTGTAGGCAATGAAACTAAATGCCATAATTATAAAATAACACAACTTTTGCTCAGCATTTAAAACTTTCTTGAAACCACAGGTTATGATTTTGCAAAGTTTTTTCCAAATCCATTTTAACAGCCAATTTACTCTCAACAGATCTACCACGAACAGCCTTCCAAATGACAGGCCCGATGTCAGTGGCCGTGGGCGGCGGCATCATCTTAACGGTGGTCCTCATCCTGTTCATGGTCGCCATGCGCCAGCGCTGCGCGCGCCGCAAGCCGCGCTCCGCCCCGCCGCCCTCGTCGCAGCCCGCCAGCCCCGACAAGCTGAGGGAGAAGGAAGATAGTGAAAGTGATGACAGGAACCCGGATATTATACCGTCGGATACTGATCAGATGCAGGTGAGGCTTTTTGCCGATTATTATATATGTTTTTATTTTTGTGATTACAGACTAGAAAATTTATGGAATTTAGTGAAAAATGGTATGGTGCAAGTAGCCACAAAAATGTGATCTAGCGCAGAGTAAATGTGGTAGTAGAACGAATGATTCTTAGGTAGATGGTGAAGTTAAAGGGATTATGAGGGAGAAGAAAGAGGCCTGGGATAATGCGCTAGCCTGTAAGGCCTAGAATAGGATGAATCAGGCAACGACTGTTTCGATTTGGAAAGAGTGAAGAAGGAATACATCGAAATGAAAACGAAAGTGAAAGAGATTGTAAAAATGAAGAAGGATGAAAGGTATAACAGGAAGTTCTCTGATAACTTCAGGGCCGATGTTAAGTTGTTCTGGAAACAGATAAGGTTGGTTCGCGCGACAAAAATTGAAAAGAGTATGCTCAGATGGTTTGGTCATATTGAGAGGATGAATGAAAGGCGACTAACAAAAGGTATTTACAAGGCAGATGTGAGTGGAAATACCGGGAGGGGACGCACCAGAAAGACATACAGTGACCTCATTGGTGATGTTCTTCAAAAAGGTCAGGTGCGTAGTACTCGCAACCGGCGTGAGTGTATGACCAGATGTATGAAAGTAAACGAAGTAAAAGGGAGTATGTAAGGAGCGTAGCAGGTGGCGTTCTATAGTTTCTGCCTACCCCGTGGGAAGAAGGCGTGAATTTATGTATGTATATGCATGTATGTGTGTTTTGCAGAGCAACAAAAGAGTTTGATTTAAAAGCAATGGCATATTCAGGGTAAAAGAAAAGTTTATTTATTTTTGTGGCAGTGTGTGAAAGTCAAGAATTAACCGTTTATTTAAGAACCATTATGGGATTTTCTAAGAATACTAGCTACAGAATTGATTTGCAAGACCTAACCATAATCACCTTATAGAATGTGGCACCATAGATGTATTGGTACACATTCTAATCAATAATCATAACTGATTTCGTGTAATTAGGTCCATCAAAGGCGGATCAAATTTCAATTTCTTTAACCTCAAAAATTTCTAGTTTTGCCTTCGGACTATCTTCTACATTTTTTCCCACTCGCAGATGGACTACTACCGCCAGCAGCAGGTGTCCACGATCTCGCCGCCGCCCGGCTCGCGCGGCGCGCGCGGCTCCGTGGCCGGCGTGCGCGGCCTGCCCGCCTACTGCGCGCTGCGCCCGGCGCCGCTCGCGCGCCCGCTGCGGGACCCGCCGCCGGTCAGTTTTGCTCCTGTGCTCTGCCCCAAAACTATCTGATGAAAATGTTAACAAATGTGGATGCAAATTTATAATGCCACTTACAAATTGAGTGCCTTGTTTTAATAATTTACATACTACATTTTATAACCTCAACTGTCGTTGATGATCTTCGATGATTTTTCAATTACAATTTAATAATGTTATTCAAACAATAATTGTTGGAGAAAGTGGTGAGACTTAAAGTCTAAACCGACATATAGATGAATGTGTTACTAATTCCTTTTAGTGAGTGATTGCGTAAGAATTTAACCCGAACATGGTTTGTTTACAATTTCGTCAGATACTTTTGAAACAAACTATAGGTAAAGATACTGTAGTAAATTCTGATCTAGTAGAGAGTTTGTAGGATAGTAGTTCTAGGCAAGCAAAATTTTAAAAGATAGAAAACCTCTCGACTCTACAATTTTGCCGCATTAAAGCAAGGTTCAGTCTAACCTCAGGTGGGTAATGAAATAGATGACGTTGTTTGAAAACTTTCACTGTGGATATAAGACTATCCATATCCACTTGTGCATTATAATATCTTCTAATCATAATTCACATTGACCGCCGTGACTGAAATTCGATCGGGAGGATATTATTAGTAGCCAAGACGTAAGAACACATTTTTTTTGGATAGATTGGTATCCACGGACTTTGAAGGAGCATTATAATTAAATACTTACTACTGTTACCATTTACAAATGCATGAACCACAAAACTTTAAAATGTACCAGCAAAAATCTCTCCAGCAGATCGAAGAAGGATATTCTTATGGTGTTCTCTTCGTCCAGAACCCGTCATCGGGCATTCCGCCGCCCGCACGGTTCGCGTCGGGCTCGTGCACCCTGCCGCGGGGCTCCACCCTGGGCCCCGCGGGGGGCATCCCCATGCAGCACCTGCGCACGCTGCCGCGGCCGGCGGGTCCCGCGGGGCCGCCGGGGCCTGCACCCGGGCCCCCCGCGACAGGCCCCCGCCTGCCCCCCCGCGACACTCCGCTCTGACAGACCACGCAGCTATAGGACATGTAAATACGACTGTGTTAGTCAAGTGCTCAAAACTTTTTTTAAATCGAGTGATTAGTGTTTTTGTTGTTGATATCAAGTACTTGCTGTAGTGTTGTCCAAACTGAACTTTAAAAGCCGTAAATGAGCTTTTATGTGAATTCGTTTTTTTTAAAGACTGACAAAAAAATAAAACCTTAGGATACCAAAATCTGTACTTCCACAACACAATCATAACTTACAAAATTTCACAGAACTGTCTAATCCTTGGAAAATCTTGATTTGATTTTTATCTCAAGCTTCGTAATAATAATTATGTAATTATAAAAATAAAATGGTTGTCCACTGGTTTTTCTCAGGATTCGAAGCTACATAAAACCCAAGTAGGTAATAAACTTCTCTGCAATGACTTCATAAACTGAAATTAAAACAGGAACTAAAAGATGACGCTACGAAGTAAGCTCTTTATTACGACGCTCTAGTGAAGTTCCAGCTAAGTGTTCAACATTGAAGTTTTCTTGCTATTCAATGTTCTAACTTATTATTTATTTAAGAATTCCTTTAAAACTGAGTTGATTTAAAGTACGAGTGGCTGAAATATCAACCATGTTATAATACATAACAGTGTAACAAAACAAAAAAATAACGTTTCGTCCAGTATCTGCTATAAAATCAAAAAAATACTGGACGGAAAAACGTTATGATTTCATTATTTTTACACTTGATAGAAATTATGTGACATGAAGCTGTCACTAGAAGCTACAAGTTAAAAGATTTCAGCCAATAAGTTCTTTGTAAAAATGAAATTAACTTGAGTATCTTCACAGACGTGATATATCTCGATGTCTAATGATGACAATACAAAAAGAAAGTGAGATTAAACTCACAATCTCAAGTGACTACACCAGCGGCCGTAGACCCTGTAATCATAAGATAACATAATATAACATGACGCCTGTGTTCCCCGAAGGGTTATACAGAAGTGTACCTGTAGTGCACACACATTTCGCCAGCTATGTTCAAGTCCCATAAAAAAGGGAGCGAACCTATTGTCATCAACCGCACACAAATACAGAATCCAGGCTGCTACTGAGAAATTCCAGTTGGAAAATCCAATAACATTTTACC
Source organism: Atethmia centrago (assembly GCA_905333075.3). Classification (NCBI taxonomy): domain Eukaryota; kingdom Metazoa; phylum Arthropoda; class Insecta; order Lepidoptera; family Noctuidae; genus Atethmia; species Atethmia centrago. Next base: position 26,276,677 of record HG995380.1, on the reverse strand, counting down.
CGATCTGAGAATCGAACCTAGGACCTTATGCGCATTAGACAAACAAAGCAGTAATCAGTTTAATTCAATTTCACTCGTAAGTTACACCAAAACGTTGCAGCATCAACAAAATTGACTTCACTACGATGCGCCATTGCTTTCATACATTGACTGAAATAGAAGCATCCAGTCAAATCTGGTTATGAAACTTGACAGCAGATAAAGTGGTCGAGCTTTTAGGATGAATTTCATCGATGAAACTGAACGCCACCAGCACATAGTCCATATTCCATCATATTCCAGAGCAATGATGACACTGACAGCTGCTGCAGCTCCTGAACGAAATTTGGGGGGTCCCCCGTAAAACTAGCTGACATAACTACTGCCAAAAAAAACCTGCCAATGTGACGTTCCGAGCTGTGACGTGGACACGTCTGATTGGCTAACAGCTGCAATGTGTTTTGGATTGGTTAGCACAAATTTCTGTGCGGACAACTAACAACTTCGGTTAAAGAGTCATTTACATGTTTCGAGTCATTAGTAGAGGTCGAGGTCGATCCTGATTGCTTAAACATAGAGATACAAACAACGGATTTAGTCGTAATTCAAGTGGCTGGTTACTTGCAGCGACTAATTACATCATCATCATTATCTAAGGCTTCACACCCGCGGGTGGGCCTTTGCCTGGTCAAGTAATTTCTCTTACGTGACCTATTTCTGAATTTTTAGAACGAGTTGCTTAACGCGGCTTGCGGTAGGAGTTGACAGGAAGAAATCTTCACGTAAAGAAAAAGCGGTATGCCTTCTCCATGCGACTTTCTCTTTGTGTGAAATTTTTCATCTTGGGTGTCGTTTTTATGATTTTTGAAGGTGTCAAAGCCGATAAAGACATTAAAATGTAAATCCGATACTAAAAATCGACTAAATATAATTATATTCTAGAGCCGATAGTGAAGCCAAAATCAAAATCCAAAAAGGCGGCTGCGAAAATGTTGTTTTTGTTATAAATCATACGTGAGAAGGAACTTGGGTCCTGACAGGGGTCCCGCGGCCGCACACGTTCTTTTTCCTCTCCACTTTATCACTCCAACAGTTCTTTAATCTTGGTCTACGCCATCAACCAGCACTCTACTAAATACTGGATTCGAGCAATCAAAATGGCACATTTCAAGCACGTATTTGATATTATTGTTAGCCGAATTCCGATTAGGTAGGATAAAATAATTGAAAATTCTGTTAAAATTTGTTTGTAAATCAAGAAAATGTAAATATAACACATATAAACTCTAGTTATATATTAAAATACATTAAAAAACAATATTTATACTCAAAAAATGTTAAACAGTGTAAATCGGATTGTCGTTGTTTTAAAGTTTTCATTTTCCGTTTATAAATGGTTGTGAAAATAAACAAGCCACGTTTGTAAACTAGTTTATATGAATATCAATATAATGTAATCCGTGGGCGGTCAGAGTTTGAGTTTGAGTTTGACACTTTGAGTTTTTTCTGCAAGTTGCTTGCACGTTATACTTGCGTCATAACCAGTACTTGCTTGTATTTAGTGCAAGTTATTGTGTTCGCATTACGCAAGTATGTACTAACAGACAGATACAGATCTTGCATCTTTTTAGTAAATCCTGGAAATAGTACTCGCATGCAAGTTATCTTCCCATAAAATCGTATCACTTCACGTGCAAATTACTTGCAGAGTTAAAAAGTATCTTAAATTTAACGCATTCGAAATTTTAATTTACCTTTCTTTCAGCAAGTATAAAAAGTACAGCATTAAAAAGTTCCATCAAATTCTGATTGCCCACAGCAAATACCATTTAAATTTTGGAATTAAAAAATGTGTTGAAAATTGGACTAATATTTCCTACTGTACTATAGTTAGTATGAAACTGATATTCTAGTTAATAAACATAATCACTAAAACGTGATAATTGAACCCCTTATTCTTGAATAATATTTGACAAAAACGCTCTTGAAATCTATATAAAAAAATCTCGTAATATTAAAATGTCAGGTAAAGATTTTTCGAGCATTTTTCACATTTTTATGAATAAGGGGTGAGGCTCGGTTCTTTGGTTCATTGTAGTGTTTGCTGAAACGGGTCACATACTCGCAGATTTTAATAAACTCTGAAAATTCAAATCATTTTTGATTTTGCAAACGTTTTATGTGCTGTGCACTTACAAAGGCACAGACATATTGAAAATGATGTATTGTAGAGAGAGCGATATTCAAATGTGAGTTTTACCAGAGGCAGTTTTTTTACATAAAATGTTTGAACAAATAACGTGTGAAAAGTTTTAGGTATGTTTATTCAGTAAGATTTCAAGATTACGACTGTAACAGCTTATTTTAGAATTTACTGTTGAGTTTTGTTCGTTTTCGCTTTTTTTTTTAATTATAGTACCGACTCCATTTGTTGATATTTCATAACAAATCAATTCTTTGTCTGCGATACGTAAGTGTCATCTGTTACTTTTTTTCATAAAACAGACATCAAACATTGTTAATTAAAGACAATTTTAAAGATAGATGCACTGAAATATGTGAGACAGCTGTTAAAGATACAAATTGCGGTTTCCTTAGCTAGAACCATGACCACTATTATCTTCCCTTGATTAAAACTTAACTAGCACTTGATACTAGTGTTTTAATAGGAACAGTAATAAAGGATTGTCTGAGCTTTTAATCAGAAAAGTTTTTAATAACTAAGTTTTATTAATCTTAATTATAAAAACTTAATATTTTAAAATTTTAGTGGACTGTCATGATTTCATGAAGCATCAATTTTTTGTGTAATAAAATTTTAATATCTAATAAAAACTTTTTGAATTCAGTTGAAAAATTGATCTGCGATTTTAATAGCTTTGTTTTAATGATTTATGTTACGAAAATAAATATTTACATAAATCTGAAATATCGCCTTGACATTTATATCATATTAAAACACACATCAAATAAAACGTTTTACTAAGTATCAACCAGCAAACTCTATCAAATGAACACGAGACTTGAGCCATTAACAATATAGTTCATATTACTTTGTCCATTAAGGGTTTTGTACATACAGTAACAATGTAAATATGTTTTGTATTATAACGGTTATAATCCTATTTGTGTCTTAAAGTGGTGTAAACGACGTTCATAATGGAAACATGACTTTGTGAAATATACCTGTGAGTGTACCTATCTGTCTTAATTACATGTCAAAGCAATTGTTTGGAAGTGACAGGAGACGTTGCTATGAAAATATATTATAGTCTGCAAAGTTATGGAGCTAAATTATAATGCTCGAAGTTAGAGGCACCTTGAGTCAACCTTTTTGTTATGCTGGGGAATAAACTATTGGAACTAAGTGGAAATGGGGCTATTAGCAAATGGCTTGGTCTGGCACGAATATTAAAAAATAAACAAGTATTTGTGTAGTGGCGCTGCAAGGCACAAAGTAAAAACTGCATTGCTAGCAAGTATCGCGTATGTTTTGCACTGTAGCTTTTATTGTTTCTATTTTTATTGGACTTCCAAAAATATAGCCTCTTAATAAATCATCATTCTCCTGCCCAATTTATTTGCGGTCGGCGCAACATGACGTCTTTTACTTCCATACTTCTCTATCAGTTGTCATCTCGGTATTCACTCCCTTTCTAGCTATATGATCTTTCACACAGTCCATACATCGTTTCTTTGGTCTTCTGTTACTCGTATAGCCATCCACATTTATACTCAAAACGTTCCTGACGACATTGTCCCCATTCCTCTGCATCTCATGTCTATACCATGACAACCTTTTTCCACACAACTTTTCAGTCACCGGTGTCTCTTCCAGACTTGCCCTTATATACTCATTTCTTATTCTATCCATTCGGGTAACCCCACACATCCCTCTTAGCATTCTCATCTCAGCTGCTTCAATTGCTTTTTCTAATAATATGCCATATATATAGTCTTTTTAATAAATATCGTGCGAAATTGATGTGTTTCTGAATTCTGAATTCTGAGTAAACGTTGTCACTAGTTTTGACAAAAAATATTGATAAGTGACAAATGAATAATGTTATTAATACTTACAGATATATTTCACATAGTCATTAGAAAAACGGCGCCCTAAGACGGGAATCATCGAACAATGCGTAGATACTCAATTACACTAACAATATTAGTTAAAATTTAAAATTTTTGCATCGTTTTATTTTATCGGATATGAAATATCCTGTTCTGTTGCTAGTTAATAATTTTATAATTAACAAAACAATTAAGTTTGTACGTTAAATAATTGTAAATAGTTTAAAATGGAGTCTTTCTAACTGTCGGAATGTTTTCACTAAACTATTGGGAAACGAAAATAAATGGAAATATTCGAAAATGTTCGCTTCTGATGTTTCATTTTGTTTGTGAAGTTTCACCCGATTACTATTCCAATAAAATTCTATTGTTATTGGACGAGATATTTAACGTTTGTTATGAAATTAATGGTTGCCAGGCGATTGGAGAGTAAATAGAATAAGGTAAGTTGAGAAGGTTTTAATCAAAAGATCAATAAATCTGCCCAGCCTTTTCCCCACTATGTTAAGGTTGGCTTCCAGACTTACCGCATGCAGCTGAATACCAGTATTTCACATGGAGCGACTGCCTATCTGACCTACACAACCCAGTAGGAACACGATACCCCTTGGTAAGACTGGTTGTCAGACTTTTGGGCTTCACGGCTTAGGCTTTGGACGAGTAGTCACCCGTAACGACTGTCATAGATCAACGAAAGAAAGCCGGGACTAAATACTTAACGTGCTTTCCGAGGCACGAAGGCGTAGCGTAGCTTATTCTCCAATCGACCCGTGCGGCTGTTATTATTTAGCCAACCCTTTAATAGATATGGGACCATATTATTTTACTTAGGTACCTACATGAAAAAATTACGTCGATCAATACATAATGATATTAATGATCGATATTTTTTTTAGTAAGATGCCCATATTAATATTGACCTTTAAGAGTAACTGCCGTCTAAAATGAGAAAATAATGACCAAATAGCATTTTCAAACTACACTGCTACATATCAAGCTATATGTTCCCGGTATAAGCTGATTTCGCATTGTATAGGATTTCCAAACAATGAGAGGTCAGCAAAAACTGGAAATTTAAAGCTTGATATGTTGCCGTGTGTACATAAGTTATTACCTAAATATTGCTACGAACATAGAAATCTTACAGTACCTACAGAAAAACCCTTATAAGTAAATATGAATTATCTATACAATAATAATAATAACAGTAATGAAGTCAAAACCGTGCACTGAATATTTATGAAAAAATTAAATTGCTATGAGGTGTGGGAACGAGTCTGATGCTGAAAATATAGTTTTTAGAATAAATTTGTTGTAGTACCTACTCCACATAAATTCGTATTCCACGACTTGCTATGTAAATAACAATGACAGGAAGTTATTATAACATCAACAACATACAGTCATTGGGAAAGATACGTAGGTGAGATCCTTGTATCTTTTTCTTTTTTTTTTTGGTGGGAAATCATCAAATAACTTCTCCCGCTCTGGGCGGAGCGGGAAGGTGTGTCAGACTCTTGACCCACCCGTATTCCTTCCTGTTGCCTGTGTTGCCAGGGGCCTCGGTTACCCATAAGTACCTTCCCGCGACCCCGGCAGGCATCGGCCCTAGTGGATCCCTACATTTGTGCTGACGACATCTCTTTGAGGCGCGCGTGGAATACAACGCGCCGTCGACCCGGGCCTGGTCCTTACCGGACGGTGAGCTACCCATTGCTCACCGTCCGCAAGCCCGCGCCTACGGTGGCCGGAAATCCGCCCGGGATTCCCGACGGCCAGGGCGTCTCCTGTGGCGGCCGGGGGCGAGATGGCGCGAAATTTGCCTTTCCCTCAACCGTCCCGCTTCCTCCTTCGCGAGCATTACTGCTTCGCAGAAGGAGGTGATGGCTCCCCATGCCCTCTCGCTCCGTACCATGGCCCGAACTAGGGCCGGACGCGAGAGATCTCTGCCGCCGATCGCCTCCACGAGGACACGGCGGTGCTCTGCCCATGCCGGGCAAACCTCCACCGTATGCTCCACCGTATCCTCCGGGCGATCCACACAGTGGTGACACCCAGGCGTTTCCTCCCGCCTTATCCGACACAGGAACCTCCCGAAGCTACCGTGTCCGGTGAGGACCTGCGTCAGGCGGAAGGTGAGGACGCCGTGGCGCCTCTCTAGCCACTCCTCAAAGAGGGGTCTTATCGCCGCAATCGTAGCGTGCCCAGCACTGGGTTGCGACAACCGTACTCTCCATGTCACCATGAGATCCCGCCGGAGCTCCGTCCGCTGTGCCGCGATTTCTCGCGGCAGCGGAGTTACGCCTCGGCGTTTCGCCTCCTCGTGCCACTCCCATACGTGCGCAAGGACTTTTGCCTCCAGATCCCATGGCGGCAATCCGGCAGAGAGGCTGGCTGCCTCACAGGAGACCGTGCGGTATCCCTAGACCATCCAAATGGCCATGACCCTTTGGGCCGCGCTCAACCAGCGGGCTGGCCGCAGCGCCAGAGAACGCGCCCATACAGGAGCCCCGAAGAGGGCCATGGACCGCACGACCCACGCGTAGAGTCTCTGGCAGGAGGCGTTTGGACCCCCTAGATTGGGCAGGAACCGCTTCAATGCAGCGCCTGCCCGCTCAAGTTTGGGAGCCAAACGTCGGAAATGCTCCACGAAGTTCCACCGGCTGTCGAGGACGAGTCCCAGGTACTTCATCATCGACTCGACGCCGATGGAAACCCCTCCTACCGTTATTTGGAACCCCGACGTTGGTGCGTTCCGAGGTGGACTTGTGCAGGGCCACCGAGTCCCAATTGCCGGATCCTTTCGACGATTGTCGCAACCCCGCGTGCCGCTAATTCGGCCGCCACCTGGTGTGACCTCCCCTGCGCTGACACCGCTAGGGAGTTCAGCGCGCAGCACCCAGTCGTATCCGATGTCCCACAGATGCGACCCCAGGACCGACCCCTGTGGGACACCGCACGACATCTCTTGCCGGTTCCACACTCCCTGGTGACCGGGGTAGATGACGGCACTGTCCGTCAGATAGGCCTCGACCACACGACAGAGGTAGGTCGGTATCCGGTGGTACCGGAGTGCCTCCCTGATGCAACTCCAGGGCAGGGTATTAAAGGCATTGGCGATGTCTAGAGCCACCGTCAGGACGACCCCACCCTGGGCAACAGCATTCCCCGTCGTCAGGGCTCGCACGCGCATGATGGCGTCCACCGTAGAGCGCCCTCTGCGGAAACCAAACTGGCTTTCCGCCAAATCCGGCCCCACCCGCACCAGCTGACCGATGAGGCGGTTTGCAATGACTGAAATTTGTACCTTGGGACAGTATTTTTTTTTTACCATGGGACTGTCCCTGTTATACAGCCTAACTTTTTCTATTTTTTTTCTAAATATTTATTTTTTAATTTGTTTTATTATGTTTTTAGATAGGTACTGCGAAGTAAAAATAAAGTCACCCGGCTAAAACCAAATGAGGAAAATGTTAAAAATGCCATCGAAATGGTTATTCAAAAACGACTGGATTTAGTGTGTCACTTGTCGATTCTGGGTGAAACATTTATATCAACTGATACAGTTAAAATATTATTCCTATAAAATAATCTTAGAAAAAAAAAATATTTTTTCGTCTAGCGGAAGTTTATGTTTACAAAAATGTAAAAAGGGCTTTGTGTCCTAGGGTATAAACATTGGTGTCCCAAGCTATAAGCCATGATTACAATCATGGCTTGTATCTTGGGACACCAATGTGAGCCACCTTGAGACAAATATCTAGTAGTTAATTGACATTTTCTCATAAATAAAACTTAATAGGTAATATGTTGCACCATAATATTGTGATGTTACTAATTACTAATAGAAATTTCAATATTCATAGTCATGAATCAATTTGAACCAAAAGTATGAAGGTTTAACGAAAAGCTAGGGGAGATTCTTGTCCTAAGTAACAAGGATCTCCCCTTAAAGACTACCCAATCAAAGTTAATTTTATTTATAACGGACCAGATCCCGAGCTTTCTCTACCAAACGAAAAAATAATCATGTAAATCGGTCTAGTAATCACCGACAAATCGGTGTAAATAAACGAAAAACAAAAAAAAATCCGCTGAATGCATGACCTGCTCCTTTTTTTGAAGTCCGTTAAAAATCTTCTTGTCACGAATTGTTACGTTAAACTAACCCTGAAAGGTTAACAAGGTGTTAACTATTTGAAAGATAAATCTTTCAAACAGTTAACTCCAATTTGAACAAAATATGATTTCATTAAAACAAAAATAAAGTAATTTTCATTCACGCTAAAACTGGGTACTTCTACAACTCGTTATGCTTCTCACAAAAATATCTCGACAAAACGAAGCCACTTGTAATCCTGGATTACTATTTTTATTCTGTTATTCTAGCTTATACGCGTGTTGGTTAGTTACTAACTTCGTACCTTAGTTCTTAAGTGTTAGGTATGATTTTTGGACGTTCTGGTTTAATTTAAATGAGTTACAGCCATAGGTTTTTATTTTGATACATCACTGTTCAATGTTATTCTTTTACGTATTGAAATCTTCATGGATACCTTTTTTCTGGGCAGGATCACACCGGGTCAAAGCAAGTTATGCGGCGATCATAAGCAGACCAATTACTTTAATGGGCCTAAGATCGACACACTTATCGGATACGCCGGGTCTGTGTATCTGTCATCGAATAAGTCGATGCCAACAAACTTCTGATCCTCTCTCAAATTACACACTAAAAGTTGTCTAGAACTCAAATTCTGAACCTACGGGCCAATTCACACCAGGAAAGCAGCGGCCGGCAGCGGCGCCGCGAGCGCTTTCAATGTGAAATAATTTTAAACCTTGTCTACATAATTAAAAGACCAGTATCGCTTGAAAAGCGAGCGGCCTTGCGGCCCCACGGGCGGTCGCGCTTGTTGTCAGCGGTACTGCCCGCGTCGCGTCGCTGCCGGCTGCTGCCGGCCTCTGCCGGCCCCTGCCGTTCCGGTGATTTTTTTTTTTTTTTGTGTGGGAAATCATCAAATTACTTCTCCCGCTCTGGGCGGAGCGGGAGGGTGTGTCAGACTCTTATTGACTAAAACCCACCCGTATTCCTTCCTGTTACCTGTGTTGCCAGGGGCCTCGGTGACCCATTAGTACCTTCCCGTGAGCCGTTCCGGTGTGAATCGGCCCTAAGAGCTAGTGCGCACTGCGGTGCGGTGAAATGCGGTGCGTTGTTTTTACCGTACGGTATAACAAACGCAGTCACGAGTTCGCGCACTGTCGGTGAAAATATGCACGATATCTATCTGCATTATATTTATTGTTGCATAAAAAAGAGCCACCAACCGCTCTTGGGTGACCCTAAGGTCTTTCTTTTTGTAAGATGTTAATTTTACGGGCGTATATAAAAAGAATATAATTTGTATATTACTGCTTGCACGGTGTCTCGATGCGTTTTTTCATTGCAGTGCGCGGTACTTCACATATCTCTATCGCGAATTTGCAGCAAGAAGCCCACTGTGAATAAACCGAATGCGTTTTTTTTCATCGTAATGCGCGCACTTCTATGACATCCCATACTTCACAGATCATTCGGTAAAAAACGCACGGCCGTGTGCGCTAAGCCTAAGATAAGCCTTGGACTTTTAAAATATTATCATAATGATAATAAGAATCAAAATTCCTTCATCAAAGAGAATAGTTAAGCAACAATGACAGCAAACACATTTGATTTCCAACAATCTGCCGAGGTATTCCCTAAAAGGGGGCAGAAAACTTTGGGATAGCTCAACTTGACGCATTCTCTATAACTTTTAGAGTTTCTCAAACTATTACGTGGTTAGGGTCTTTATAGGAGCTATGCGACGTTTAAGTTGTGTTCATGGTGAGTTTGGATAAAGTTTGGACTAAACAATGAAAGCAAGCAGTAAAAATAATAAGACTAAAATTCTTGTATTTCAAAGGAACGTAAAAATAGACAAAAAAGACACGAAACAAAAAAAAACATTGTTAGATAAGGCACAATTCAAAATTCGAATTGAAGCAAAAAGAGACACACTTATTATAGATTCTGATCACATAGTTTCTGTCAGCCTTACTTTTGTCAAGCTTTTTACTTGTCCAATATTTTTTCCAAGCTTTTATGACTGTTCAAAATAAATGAAAAATAAAATCCTTCAAAGATTTAAACTAATATAGCATGACCTTGTCAAGGAGGTGCCAACATACAAACAAAAAAAATATAATAATATTTATGACTAGCTTTAGCCCGTGGCTTCGCACGCGTAGATGTCCAAAATTAATCCTACGGGAACGTACTGCCGGGACATGAAAAGTGTCTTATGTCATTGTCTCTCCGTATGCCTTTCATCCAAATCCGTTCAGCCGTTAAGGCGTGAAAAGGTAACAGACAGAGTTACTTTTGCATTTATAATATACAAGAAACCGGCTCAACCCAAGATTTGTAGGTGTAAACCAAAAATTAGTGCGTTTAGCCAAAAAAATATATTGAAAATATTTAGCTAAATATTTTAAATTAGTATCAATAGTATGGATGTAAGTATGGATATGAATAGTTTTTTTTTTTTGGATGGGAAATCGTCAAATAACTTCTCCCGTTTTGGGTGGAGCGAAAGGGTGTGTCAGACTCTTACTGACTAAAACCCACCCGTATTCCTTCCGTTGCCTGTGTTGCGGGTGCCTCGGTGACCCATAAGTACCTTTGTGCTGACGACATCTCTTTGAGGCGCGCGTGGAATACATCTCCATATGAAACAGATATTTTTTCTTTGAATTGTTCGATACGATTTAGAGGTTGCTACCAGTCACCAAACTTTAACTACTACTAATTTAGGAATATATTAAATTGATTACAACCAATAAAGAACAAAAGCAGTATTTGCTTTTATTGGTGAACGGGTATAGAAATAAGTACCCTAATACTAACAAGACAACCTTTGTATCTTAAAAATAAATGATTCAAATATTTATATACTATTCATAATATAATATCTTAATTTAAAACAACATTTTTTGAGTTTTTATTTAAAATTCAAACCTTACTAGCAACCCTAAAATTTGTTTTTTTTTATTAATAAAGTAGTTTCTTAAGATATATGTATAAACAAATTAATTGGTGTCCCGTGAAATTAAAGAAATATAATATTTTTCTAGGAACAAGGACCACCCTAATATATATACTTCATCAATTATTACCTTTTACACAAGCATCTAAAACCAAAGCGGAAAACAAATTAATACATCCATCCGCACTCCGCAACATAGCCAGCTATCGCAAAACATACCTACATCAAGATTAAGTAAATCCAAGAATACCCAGTTCAAACACCAGCAAAGTCTGGCTATATAGTCGGAAACTAATAGGAAGCGGTCGCTGTCTGAATGGGGGCCAACTGGGCCACGTATTAAAAAAAAGGGGGATAGTCAATGGCTGATTAAATACGTGAGTGATGTGTAATTTGGTATTTTGTGGCGTAAGAGAGGAATACAAGGTGTCGTTTTGCATACTCGTCAAATTTCAGGAAGCTTCTATGAAAGACATACATAATCAAATAAAATTACGATACCTGCTCAATATTTAATACATACTCGTTTTTTTAGTTATTTAAGTTTGACAGTATTTTACAAAACACCACTTTCACATAACAGAATCACCCTATTGCGTATGCGGTAGTGTGTGTGTAAAAGAGCAGTTACAGTCCGGTATGAAACCGGCCGCGTTTTAACATGCGTGTCCCACACATGCCAATTTACGAAAATTATAAAAAAAAATACCTACTTATTTTATTATTGATTCGTGTCGAGAATCATTAGCATAGTTACCTCCTTGAATTTGACGAGGATGCACAACGACACCTTGTATAGAAAGTCTCTAGTGAAGATTTGAATGTCGATTATCTACATATATACATAAGACCACCCATTGTGTAACCCTATGTAAAATTTCTACACTTAATCTGTAATTTTTATGGTGTACCTAATAAAGAGTATTCTATTATATTCTACATATTATAAATTAAAGTCGCTGTTCGTGTTTGTATGTGTGTGTTGAGGGAAAGGCAAATTTCGCGCTCTCTCGCCCCTAGCCGCCGCAGGAGACGCCCTTGGCGTCGGGAATCCCGGCCGGATTTCCGTCCACCGTAGGCACGGGCTTCCGGACGGTGAGCAATGGGTAACTCACCGTCCGGTAACGGCCAGGCCCGGGTAGACGGTGCGTTGTGTTCCAAGTGCGCCTCAAAGAGATGTCGTCAGCACAAGTGTAGGGGTCCACTAGGGCCGATGCCTGCCGGGGTCGCGGGAAGGTACTAAAGGGTTACCGAGGCCCCTGGCAACACAGGCAACGGAAGGAATATGGGTGGATTTTAGTCAGTAAGAGTCTGACACACCCTCCCGCTCCGACCAGAGCAGGAGAAATTATTTGATAATTTCCCACCCACAAAAAAAAACCCTATTATTTATCAACAAAGGTTCGTTGTATATTTAGGTGTATCAATAAGGGCCTCACAAGCAAATATCATAAATCAGCCAAAAAATTAATAATGTCCAATAGCGTCCAGACAAACGCCCAGATTCCAGAAACGGACCATTCACTTGAAGTTGTGTTGTTGCTACCCTGAAATAAACGAAAGAAGATAAGGAAGATATAATGATAGAAATTTTATTTTTACATTTCCTGGGAGACGTGTAGTGATAGCAAGTAGAAGTTATTTGATAATTTCACACCCAAAAAATAAAAAAGACATACAGACGGACATAACGAAAATATAAGGAGGAATTCTTATAGTTGCTATAGGGATGGGGGTCTTGCTAGTCTTGGACAAGTTGTTTAGAATGCCTGTTGTTATGTTGATGTTATTTATCCGTTTTTACTCGTCCAAGTAAAGGATCCGCTGTAGAAGGTAGAAATTGGTACCTAATGGTTCCAAATCATATCATATTAAGGGGCAATCTATCGAGTCATGATTGTAACAATTTAATAAAAAAAAAAAACCGGCCAAGTGCGTGTCGGACCACGCCACGCATAATGAAGAGTTCCGTAGTTGGGATGAATTTATCCCAAGAACAAACATAAGTTCTGCCATACATTCCAACTGCAAATGTAAGTTTATCCGCACAATAGTGCGGACAAACTTACATTTGCAGTTGGAATGTCTTAAAATAACATGGTAAATCTCTCAATATTTTGAGAGATTTACCATGTTATTTTAAGACCGTTGACTTCTTATAGGTTTTCCTGTAATCTATAAGTAAATAATATTTTTTGTATTTTTTCTCCGTCACGTTTTGTAAGTTTAGGCTCAGCTGTTCCAGAGATAAGAGGGTATGATCATTTATTGCATCTATTTTCTTTAAGGAAATCTCCAGACGGCTGGTTGACACTTCCCGTGACCCAAGTGCTTGCTTTTACCTTGGCCAGAGGTTTAGCATTACCATACAACGTGGCAATGCCGCCAGTCTCTTGGGTACATTACCAGTCGACAGCGATGTGAATGAATTTTTCGACGCCCTATTTTAGTTTGTGTATAGTTTTAGTTATTTATATTAATTAATTAGATATATTTGTTTTTTTTTTGTATATACAAATCAATAATAATAATTACAATGTCGAAATGTAAATAATAGGTAAAAAAATAAAATGCTACTTTACAGTAGCTGCCAACCCCTTTTCTTTAATAACTTTAAAACGAATTGTTTCAAAATTATAATAAAGAAAATATATTTGAAATCCTCATAACAAGTCCTTTCATTTGTTATGTCACACGGTACAGTTTGCAAAGCCCCACCATCAAAATTTATTTATTTACCTTACACGACCGTATTTGGGTCACAGAAATTCATGTGTACTAAATTTCAACTTAATCAGTTCATTAGATTCGGAGAAAATTGGCTGTAACAGACGGACAGATATACAGACACACAAGTGATCCTATATGGGTTTCGTTTTTTTTTCCTTTTGAGGTCGGAACCCTAAAAATAGCAATAATTATATACACACATAATAATCAGCCTATAATATTTCCACTGCTGGGACACAGGCCACCTCTCTGTGAGATGGAATAATTATATCATCATCATCATCATCATTCCAGCCGAAAGACGTCCACTGCTGGACATAGGCCTCCCCCAATATTGGGGGGGTTTGCCATAATCACCACGCTTGGCAGGCGGGTTGGCGATCGGAGTATGGTGTTAAAATGCATAGAGAACGCTGCTGCCCATTCTCTAGTAAGTCCCTTAGTCGCCTTTTACGACACCCATGGGAAGAAATGGGATGGTGCTATTCTTTACGTCCGACACCACACGGAATAATAATATACTAGGATTATATTACATCCCTCCATAACATTGGATGACATCAGATAACGCATAAAATCACGCCTCTTCCCCAAAGGGTTCGGCAGAGATGTAGGTACCTATAGTACACCCACATTTCGCCAGTTATGTTTAAGTCCTATGCAGTGGGGGCGAGCCTATTGCCATCAACCGAACAGAAATCTAGACTCCGGGCAGCTACTGACAAATTCCAGATGGAACCCAACAACTACTATATGTATCCTGAATTCAGATCTGGTCCTATTTTAGAAGAATGTAGTAACTTTGTAAACGTTTGTGCTATTTAATAAAATTCTGGTTAATGTCATGTATTATGTTGATTTGTAATATTATTCGGTATTTTATATAAATGTGGGAATTAAAATAAAGTGGCACCACACAAGATTTGAGGGATGTTAGAAGATAGGGGTGGCAACACGGGAGAGAGAAGATGGCGGACGGAAAGAAAGAGGCAGTGTGCACTGTGTGCAGTAACGTGAGCGGAATAAGATTATAAAAAAAGATAGAAGAAGTTTATCAAGTTTGCGTTTTATTTACAACGATCCCTACATAAATATAAGCTTAATCAGCCTATAATGTTCCCAATGCTGGGACACAAGCCTCCTCTCATCCACCATCCGCCTAGCGGGCCCAGTGCAGGATGTCACATGTCTTCGAATTTTTTGGTTCTAGGACATACCGGTTTCCTCACGATGTTTTCCTTCACCATTTTGAGAGCAGTGGTGATGAAATAATTTACACAAAGTAAAGAGCCTGTCCGGGTTCGAACCTACGACCTACAACTCTAAACTACAAGTCGCAGCCGTTACCACGGGCTACCACTCCTAGTTTAACTTGTTATACACCGGATTGGCGTTACACATTCCTCCAAAATATGTGCAATCTATACTGAGGTACATTTAATTTGTATTTATTCTTATTTCTAGCACAAGCTTTTTTGTGGCTCACTTCTGATTTCTTACGAAAATAGTTCGGATATTGTTTTACTAGCATACATATTTATTTAATGTACAATGTAGGGTAATGGCGTAAAAGAGGTGTCCAAAAACCAGATGCGAGATATTGTCCTAACACACCTTTTTTGTACCCGAAATGCTATTAAAACTTCAACAGACATAGTATAATGCCATACAACAGCACAGACAATTCGTATCCGTGATATGCACTGACTGCTGCGCCTCCGTGGGCGCAATAAAACGTCTACAGTGTCCTTACACCGTAGACGTTCAAATCCCAACTGTGATTCTTTTGACAGTTGTGTGAAAGGTTTTATCACGACAAATTGACGTAAGTTACCATTTTATTTCCCTGACTTGACTTGCATTGGTAATTTTTGTATTGAATTGGTGATTTCCCTGACTTTACACTGACCGCTTAATATCGCTCAATTCTTTGAGAAATCATGTCCAAGATTTTTACTCAAAGCTTTTCAATACTTTGCCCACATCGTTGCGCTGGGCAGAATTTACGACCAAGCTTCAACACCCTTTTAACCCCACTCCTGCTAATGTCAGCGCATTAGGTCTACCTATTCAGCTGATTGCTTAGAAGGCTTGCAAAAAACAAAAGAACTCGCCAATCGTACTAAGTGAAAGAACGTTTGGAAAAAGTGGATGTGTGAGTAAATTGAATGTGCTTTATAGGTAGATGAATATTGGGTTAAAGATTTTTGTGTTGTCTAGTTGCTGAGTAGGGAAAGGTGTTGTACGATTGCCAGGTTGAAAAATAGTGCTACGGTGTGTTTTAATAAAAATGCTAAGTTTGACTCGCTTTGTAGTTTCTAAATGGATATGTATTACTGTTAGATACGCAGGAGCCACGCGATGTAGGCGGGGGTGACGGTGTTCCTTTGACGAAGGAGTGAAATAGAAACTACTTGTGACGGAGAAATAGATTGGACGCAATTGCACAGTTAATACACAAAACACAGTTATACCTATAGTCCACATAGAAACACACAGCACACTAGTTGTGATAACAATAATAGTCAGAATAAAATCAAAAGTCATTTATTCAAACTAGGCTGACGATCAGCACTTTTCGAACGTCAAAATTACATAAGACAGTCCCCCAAATGCCCGCCCTTCATCACTTCCTAGTGCTTTAGCTGGGAAGAAGAAGTGGCGCCACAAACTCCCCAGCAGAATACAGTACACATTTAAATACACTATAGGTTTACTTACTAACTTACGCACTATAAAAATCTTAACTAAAACAAACTGATACTATGACTGAGCTAAGCTAAGTTAAAAAAAGGATCGCGACTTGTGAAGCAACGACTAGCGGGTGGTACACGAGGAGTTATTGCTTCACTGTAGACTTGATGATGACTGAACACTGAATACCCGTTCTTTTATCCTCTCCTCAAGGAAGGACGTAAGGAATGAATCTAGGTACATTGTACATCAGAGGGTATCAAATTAATTATCCTTACACCTTTATTTTTTTGGGTGGGAAATTATCAAATAACTTATTCCGCTCTGGGCGGAGCGGGAGGGTGTGAGGATCACGGGTGGGGTGTAGTCATTAAGAGTTTGCTCTTACTGACTACACCCCACCCGTGATCCTTCCATTGCCTGTGTTTTCAGAGGCCACGGTATCCCTTTCAGACTTTCACGACCCCGGCAGGCATCAGCCCTAGCGGACCCCTACACTCGTGCTGACATCTATTTGAACACAACGCGCCGTCAACCCGAGCCAGGTCCTTATTACAGTGAGCTACCCATTGCTCACCGATGGCAAGCCCGCGCCTACGGTGGCCGGGAATCGGCCTGGGATTCCCGACGCCCTCCACCGTATGCTCCACCGTGTCCTCCGGGCGATCCACACAGTGGTGACACCCGGGCGTTTCCTCCCGCCTTTTCCGACACAGAAACCTCCCAAAGTAGCCGTGTCCGGTGTGGACCTGCGTCTGGCGGAAGGTAAGGATGCCGTAACGATTATACGTACACCTAAGTTTCTATTTCTGTAATAGATTTGATGCAGGGTTCACCATCATTCAGCGAATTTATTCCAGAAGACTTGTGTGTATACATTAATATATAAAAACAAACATATAAAAACCATGCGAAGCAGGTGTAACTAGGTTTTTTATTTAAAAATAAACCTCAGGTCTAACTAACTCAAGGTTTAAAAACTCTGCCCAGCTAGCGATAAACTTGTATCCTATAATGATCTCTACGACTTGAGCTACCACGATTATTTTTTTAGATGGTTATTTTGTTTGCCCATTTCATGTTGGATATTAATGAGAAAATAATAACCACCAATCCACTCGTTTTTATTGTAATTATTGTTTAAAAACTGAGCGATTACCGTGACTAGTTTACCAGAAAAAGTTTACCCACAATTCATTAATGTTAGCACTTAAAAAGTGTCAACTATAAATAATTCATATTTGTAAGTGAATATTGCAAATGTATGCCATAAATTAAAATAATATTCAAATAAACTTGTCTGTCTAGTTTCCTAGGAAAAGAACCAATTAATCTTTACATAATAAAAGGATAGGCCTCAGTTTGTCGCGGGAAGGTACTTATGGGTCACCGAGGCCCCTGGCAACACAGGCAACAGGAAGGAATACGGGTGGGTTTTAGTCAGTAAGAGTCTGACACACCCTCCCGCTCCGTCCAGAGCGGGAGAAGTTATTTGATGATTTCCCACCCAAAAAAAAAAAAAGGCCTCAGTTTACCACGAAAAACTTTTGGATATCAGCTGTGTATAGTACAAACACGCTGTGAATGTGTGCGTGAAGGCGACTAGCGTCATGTACATATATTCACAGCGTGCAGCGTGATTGTACACTTTATTGCCAAATGAAAAGCGCGCGTTGCTTCATGGGATAAAAATACTGTAAGTAAATAAAAATTAAATGCTTGTTCATCGGTAAGCGCATCGCTTGAGAATGGCTGGAGAGATTTTTTTTTTTTAGTATTCGTAATAATCTTAAAAGTTTTTAGAAAAAGAAAATGTCTAAAAGTTTTTTCTTTCATTTATGGGATTTTAGTATGAACCCGATTGCTGGGTCAGCTAGTTTTTAGGGTTCCGTACCTCAAAAGGAAAAGACAGAACCCTTATAGGATCACTCGTGTGTCTGTCTGTCTGACTGTCTGTCTGTCTGTCACAGCCGATTTTCTCCGTATCTACTAGACCGATTAAGTTGAAACTTGGTACACATATGAGTTTCTGTGACCCAAACGTCCATGTTTATATTTTAGTTGTCCTTAAATAAATGAATTTTGAATATGAGAGTCACTTTGGCGGGAAATTAGAAAAAAAAAAATGCAAACTGTACCGTGTGACATATCAAATGAAAAGGCTTGTTGTGAGGGTCTCGATTTTTTTTTTTTTGTATATACTATTCTAAGTTTTAATGTTATTTAAGGAAATAGATGAAAATTGACCATTCCCCCTTATCTCCAAAACTGCTGAGCAGAAATTTTGGAAAAAAAAAATGCATAAATTAGTTCTTTACTTATAAATTACAGGAAAACCTATAAAATAATATGGTCTCAAAATTGTGCGTACAAATTTACATGAGTGATTTACCATCACTTCTTATAGGTTTTCCTGTAATCTATAAGTATAAAACTATTCTCTGTTTTTTTTTCAACATTTTAGGCTCAGCGATTTCAGAGATAACGGGAATGATAAATTTTGATCTATTTTCTTTAACAACTTTAAACCTAATTAATTTAAAATTATAAAAATAAAAATTCTCATAGCAAGACCATTCATTTTTGACGTCACACGTTACAGTTTGAAAAACTTTTTTTTTTAATTTCTTATTTTTCCTACAAAAGTGAACCCCATATTCAAAATTCATTTATTTACGTTACACGTTCGTGTTTGTATCACAGAAATTCGTATGTGTACCAAATTTCAACTTAATCAATCCAGTAGATTCACGACAGAGACACGACAAGGGTTCCGTTGATTTTCTTTTGAGGTACGGAACCCAAAAAACATTAAAGAATCAATACTTTATTACCGACAATTTCAATAATCATCTGATTTATATTTTACCAGTGACTGAATAAAATCGTGTAAGGTAGTTACCTAAACTACACCTACCTAACCTAATTACCTCCCAAAATTGCCCCGACCTTCGGTACCGAATACTAAAACATTAACAGGAGCAATCAAACGGCCCTACTGGTCCGAAAGGCGGCCGGGGGGTACAGGGGTAGGTAGGGGTCCAAGAGAGTGCTTCCAACAATTTGCATTTATTTACTGCTTTTCCCAGGTAGGGTTCCTACGAAACAAAAGGTTGGAACTTTTTGTGGAGTTGGCACGGCCGTACAAACGTAAATTTTATTTTGTTTATATTTTTTTGGCTGTGATAAGCATGATAGGAGAAGTTATGGTCTTGAAGGTTGAGTGTTCAGGGTTTATGGAATAGGGAGATGTTTGTGGTGTTTGGGCTTATGAGATGCCATGTTAGGGAGTAAGTTGGAATTATTGTGCTGACCTGAGAACGATGATGGAAGTTATTTGTGATCACATCCTTCGTAATTTTAATTAGGAAAGCGTTAGGTTAATTTCATGGCAACACACATGGGTTACATACTGTGTGGATTACTTTCTGACTAGGATTAACATTACTTTGTTTACTAATTGATCTCCATAGTCACTATTGTAAAATGTCATTATTATCATACTTCAAATCATAGACGTCCTGCTGGTTTACAGACAAATAAGCGTTCGCATTTTTAATTGTCGCTATCAAGAAGATGCTGCTAACTTTTTACCCGACTGCCAAGGAAAGGGTATCTTTTTCGCGCGTATCTTGTATGTATGTATCTGTTTGTTTGTAAATTTCTTTATTATTTATTTATTTAAACTTCTCGCACACAATTAAGTACAAAGGCGGACTTAATGCCTTAGGCATTCTCTACCAGTCAACCAATCAGTTTAGTTAATACCTCGTATCTTCCCAACGGCTGGATGGATTTCGACAGTTAAGGTATCGTTATATTCGTCTTAAAAACCCGAGTGTCTTCAATGTACGCATTAAGTTTAGCAGAGCGGAACCCATTAATTTTCTCTCGGTTTAGAATTTGCAATTGGATCCCGCCTGCTACTAAATTTAATGCAGTTATTAAACTTAGGTTTTCTGCTCATAGAACAGTCTATTAAACCGAAGTAGAGCTTACTTTGTTTATTTTTAATTTAGTTTTCTATTCCCAATCTTGTTTTGGTCTTTTTAGTGCATTACTTTTAAATTGTCTTTTTTGCAGTCGGGTTTTGTTTTTTTTTTTTTTTTGATATAGTTGCTATATGTATAACCTCGACATAAATACCGGTTACCCTAAGTTAGTTTTAACCACCCGCTATTTAAAAAATAGGTCAAAAATAAAAACTTCCGTCACGCACCTTAGTACTTACAAAAACTACCATTATTACCGGGGCCGTTGTAAAAGCTACCTGTACACAACTTTTTCACTCAAAGTCCAATAATTTATTTCAAATAGGCACATAAAAGGCACTTCATCGTCACGATTAACAGAAAAATAGAAGTGATTCTAGTTGCCTTCCAAAAGGTAGTTTCGTATGGAGAAAAATGGGCAAGAAACTCCACCGTTACTCCTTAAAAATGTTTTACAATATTTTGTATACATTAATTATATAATTATATGTGAATACGATGATAATATGTAAAAAGTATTAAGAAAATAATAATATTTTTTTAAATAAGTTTTTCTATGGGATATTGAATAGTAAGTACCTACCGTTATATTTATTTAATTTCTTTTGTAATGTTATTATTAAACGAATGCATATTGAATACTACTGTTATACATATATTTTTGTTATGTACTAAGCAAGCTCTAAGTAATGATAGTATAAGTAGTATTTTTTTTTATGAAAAAATAAATGTTTTTTTTTTCATGAACCATGGCTACACCATATTTTTTTATGTCTATGTTACCCGGGATAACGCAACGCTTCTAACGATACTACATACATTGATATCGGTTAAGCCGTTTAGACGTTCTGGTGGAATAAAGAAACTCACGGTTATAGGTACATGAACCCAGGAAACATAACACTCCTTTTTTTGGACAGTCGTGTAAAAATTAAGCAATGACAGATAAATGAATTATGTGATAGATACATGGTGCTCACATAATATTTACAAATATTGTAAAAGTAGACGATTTTTATAAAATTTTAACAAGTAATAAGTCAGTCACTACAACTTGTTATACAAATTACTTGAACGCAACGCTCTTAACTTTAAGTACTTGAAACCTTTTTGCCTTGTTGCTTTCAAGTTGAGGATTATAGGAGTTAAATATAAAGTTAATAACACTCGGAGCGGTGAGAGGGTAATTTAAAAAGTGAAACTGGAGCACGTTATTTGGGTACAATTTTATTTTAAAAGGTGTTACTGCTCTTATGAAATTCAATTTCTAATTTCCGTCTTTCTTTCTTTTCTTTGGTCTTCATTTAGAAAAAACTTTTTCTAAATGTGATAATCTGAACGGTAAATCGTTTCGGTAACCGTAAGGAGAGTAATCGTAAACTCTTCTTCTTTCTCGTGTAGGCAAGAGCTACTAAAATGACTGATGGCGTGGTAAAAAGATTAAGAAGTCAGTCAGCAGGTTGGTAACGCGCTGACTGTCTGGGGTAAATTATTTTTATCTTACGAAGCGACGTGTGCTTTACTTGTGGTAACCAAGTGTACAAATACGCTATGAACGTGTGCGTGAAAACGATTAGCGTCATCATATAACATATACACCAACACATACAAAAATCTAACTTCGCCATTGTCTCGGACGGTACCGAGAACTCCTGCGCTTACACACACATTCACAGCGTGTTTGTACATTTGGTAACCAAAAATCAAGCGCGCGTCGCTTCGTGAGATAAAAATATTGTAATTACGTAACACACTAACAATTGCAATGCCTTTCATTTAGATAATTAACCAATTAATTGCGTAATTTACATTGTCGAGCAGACAAATTTTTCAAACATAGAAAGCAATGGATTATGAATTTGCAATATTTTGTATATTTTTCGAAGGTCGCAGGACTTCGCTGGATGCGGAAAAGAACCGGTCGAAGTAGCGGTGCTTGGTGGAGGCCTATGTCCAGCAGTGGACGTCTTTCGGCTGAAATAATGATGTGTTGAAAAAATGTGAAAGACATAAACAAAAAAAAATGGGTGGCTTCTGCGAAAAATGATGTGGCTAGGAAGTATATGAACACTGAGATGACGGCTAATAGAGGTGCATGAAAGAAAAGACGTACTTCACCCCAAATAAATTGAGATTAGGGCAGGACGATGAGTTACCATTAACTGGCTCGTGCATGAGTAATGAAGGATAGGTCACATGACCTATCCTCCATATATGATGATATTTTATGCACATGCTTATAATATCATCTGTGTATTAGCAACGTGGTGTGTTTGTTGGCAGCACAACGCACACGTAACGTTTACATTGCATTAATGTGCGCAGTTACGCGATATCACGACGCGATCGGTGACACTCGCGGTATGAAAATTAGATTTAATACTAAAAGAAAATATTATACCGTTTAATAAAATTTCACGCCGGGAAAAAGCTTTTAATTTTCTTTTAATAAAATAGGTATGACGATACGAGTGTATTCACAAAATTAAAAGCGAGGTATGTAAATTCGTGATCGCTCGTTTGACAGTCTTACGAGTAATACCGGTAAGACTGTAATTTTGTGGGGCAGGTAGAAAGTGGTTAAAATTTGGTTACTTCTGGCAAGCGTGCAGAATTGCTAGCAAGCAAACAATTAAAAATACTATGTTAATAACTTTTCCATTTCTTTCACGTACACTCAAAATTCCGCCACAGAATTCAGCACATACACAGCTCAATATTGCTGATTCATATACATAAACGCTTGTTGCAAGTTCACGCTCCACGATGCAACACAAATAGGATGTATCGTACGGAGAATAGCCCCGAGCCCCTAAAATGTAAATTGACGTTGCTACTTGCATGATTTGTATGGAGATTTGAACTAGAAATTGTTAGGTATAGCTCCAGTCAACATGGCTTTCCTATGAATCGATGCAATGCACAATTTATAAGGTATTGTGCCATGAATATTGACGGTTTGGTAGGCGGCTTCGATAATGCAGTGAAGTGGTCAATGTCGTCACTTTATGAATAAAAATGGAACGCCATTGATTGGGGTTTTTACTAATTTTCTTATTTGACCGGCACAATCAACTGTTATTCTACTTGATGACAGTTCTAGTTCCATGTTTGTATTATGAAGTACAAGACGGGTTTAGTTCCTACATTCCGAGTTAGATTTCATATTCATTTATTTGCGTTCCACAATGGTAAAGCTACAAATGTACGCAGTAGCAGTTAGTTTCATGAATAGTTTTCTATTTTCCTGTCATCTCAAATCACTGCACATACACTGAACAAAGCGGTTAGAAGTCTTAAAATTGGGTAATTTACCAAGTTCAAAATCATAGTCATTACAATGTCTCTAAAATTACCTTTCAAGAAAACACCACTGAACTACACCGGGAACCAAACGCCAATTAACCCAGCCACCAAAATCCTTATGAACCCAATAAAAATAAAATTAATTGACCGACACTGTCACGGTTAAACTCGCCGGCATTACAGAGAGTTCGCTTATTAGCTGTGATTAAAATGGCGGCTCGAGCCGCGGGCGTGATGTCGACTAATGACTATTAGCAACCTTTGTACTGGCGGACGGGATTATGTGCACGTGATCGCGATTAGAACCAACTTATTGACGGGTTGAGACTTGGGTTTTTGTTAGAAATAGTGAAAATGTTTCTTCGTTTTGTAAATTTAGTTCAGAAATTTTCAATATAAAAAGGCTTAGTAACATACAAGGAGCAATGTGGTAATGTACTCCGCGCTAGTACGCGTTTGAGAGGATCAAAACCGGACATGGACCATGGACCAATGCGGAGCCGCGATACCGCGGCAACGCGCGGCCTCCGCTCAACCGCGCACAGCCATGGTTGGCGGAGCCGTAGCTATAATCCGTGTGTTATTTTCTTTGGTAACTGATTTTGAAAATTAAATTAAGCTAGGAACAGACCAGAATCATGACTAGAGACAGTTCTTGTGAAAATACGATAAACTATAAATTGTTAAAAATATACCTACTGAAAATCTCTTTTCACACGAGGCTTTAAACTTCTGACCGCCACAGCCATGTATAGATGACAGACCAAAATGTGCCCAGCACGCCATGATTACGACTACAAGACAGATTTTAAGAAATAATTCGGAGCTTGGCGCCGAGGGCACGTTTTTGCTTTTTTGACGTGGCGATCAATAGGTTAATGTCTACGATTGATGTTCTGACTCCAATTCAATTTTCATGTATATTTTGACGTTCAAAACTGTCTTTAATAGCTACTTGAATTAAATGATTTGACTTTAGCTTTGATAATTTTCAAGACTATAGATTCAGTTCAAGCTATATGTTAGACATTATAATTTACAATACAACCACAATTAACAATTTTACCTTTACCAATTTTATACATTTTTATCAGAATTTCATCAATTTTATGTTCATTTAAGTGTAACTTTTTACCGACGTTACCAATTGTTCAATGTTAGCGTATATTACTAAGTTAGCTTATTTCTCTGATTAATTGTGTCATGCATGTGGTGTTTACCTTTAAGTAACTGATGCATTGTTATTTCACTTTTATGAAATTATGTACCCACATATAAACAGACCTGTCCTCCCATACCTACTACCACTGTAATTTGAAAACATTGTAAACGCCAATTATTTTTAAAAGAGTAACCGTGGAGTTTCTTGCCGGGGAAACGACCCATTGGAACCGTGCACCTAGCTTCTGACGTTTCATAAGTGCCCATGTAGGTTTATGTGAAATAAAAATATTTTGATTTGATTTGATTTGATAGACAAGTAGAAAGGAACAGAAAAATACCAGTATAATCAATTGTTGCTGTACCTTATAAAATAAATTATATTAAATTAAATAATCCTTACTGAAATGTGGATGAGAATAGCACTCTGTTATTTTAGTTTATTATTATTTTGCATATTTCATGCATGTTATTAAAACCACTCTTTCTTAATATTTTTAATTAAAAAAAAATATATTTGAATTCTCTTCAACAATATAATGAGTGAGGTTCAAACCAGAAACCTCTTGAATGCCAGCGCAACAAGCGCCTTAAAATAGTTAAGCTGTTGCAATAAGCAACTTATAATGTGTTCATATTTTATAAGCAGCTTATTTGCTAATTGCAGCAGCTATAATAGTATATAAATAATAATATGGACGTAATTTCTTTCAGAATACAATATACATTAGAATTCAAAGAGAAGGCAAAAGTACAAATACCCCTCTTTCTCTCTCTTTCTCCTATACATCCACTATTTATATATTATTATTTATTCATCTAAATGTCATGGTCCGATCGTAGAAATTGCTACTATATCGTGATGCGCCTGGCCGATTCACGATACGGCGCCATTTCATGATTTGACCATCTAACATTCGCCATATCGTTACAACACTCAGCGTTCGACGATTTTCCCAGCGATGCTTGGGCTTATTATCGACCCAAATACGCGTACAAAACAACCATGTCTTTGCTGCCATGCAATCGGGTAATAATTCCTGTTCGACCTATTCCTATTCGTATAAATTCCTATTCTAGGGTCTTAAAAATACTAAATAGCCAAGTAACTGCGAACAACTTGAATGTAGCGCTCGCCTGCTACAGGCGCGGCACTGCTCGCTTCGCTTGCTCGGCTCGCGCATGGCTGGTCACAGTTCTAATCTAACCTAACCCTTGGTTGGGGTGCCACTAGTGGCGTGAAATACTTTGCGATATACCCAGTGGTCAGCGGGAAATATCGATAAATAGGTTGCTTTCGTCTTTCCGACCGACTTTCGATTAGGCGCATCATCGTGATGCGCCTAATTGAAAGTATAACTGGCCAAAAACCTACACTCTGGAATCACCAATAACCTTATTATTATACCAGGATACATATTCTATCACATGGACAGGAACCAGGATGAGGGGGTGACGTCGCTATATGTGAGAATCCGCGGCTAAAGGTACCTTGTGGTCGATATGGAGTTATGCATACGCTAGTAATCTGCGATTAATACGCTGTAGATATCAAAAAAGATCAACCTCCTACAATGTTTTGTTACGGAGATATATTTTTTTTTAAATTATATTCGAAATTGTGCAATTTCGAGAAACAGACATTTTAAGTTCAGTCACCTCGAACAAAGCAATAAAAAAAAAATCTATATTTCTTGCAAAATTTACAAAACATTCAATATCTTCGAAACTATAAACGTCCATAAGGTACCTTTAGCCGCGGATTGTCACATATATGTATGTAGCTCACGAAGTCGATAAGCTGCAATAATTTCTAAAATGCTTATCATAATGACATTGTTGAGGGGTTATGGCTTGATTACTAGTTCGTATATACGATCCTTGTTGAATCAGACGAAGTTTTATTTAAGACTATTGGAATAGCAGCAGCTGAAAAAACTGTATAATATATAATAGTAGGCGATTTCAAAGTACCCAACATAAAATGGCCTCTTCAAAAAATTCATGGGCATGATAACTTATACAACTCCTTTGTAAACATGTATTCTAACAGTAGCCGTAACCAACTTGTAACTCAAATAACTAGAAAACTCAACCGAGAAGAATCTGCTAGATCTTGTGTTGTACTATAACAATACGCTAGTTTATGATGTGGAGCTCCATCCACCCATAGGTAAGAGTGACCACCGCATCATTACAGCTACAATACTGGTAATTTATACCAATAATAAGAACAAGCTTAACCGAATGCATTACGATTTTTTCAAGGCAGACTTTAAGGAAACCTCAGAACATCTGACTAAAAGTTCAACTATTAAAATTAAAGTTCTCAATTCTTTATTGCGTACCATAATACGTGTACCTCATACCTCTACCAATTATTGTGCGCGCAAACAAACAGTTCAATGAAATATGTAAGCAACATGACTTGGATCCCTTTACGAATAGTGTGACGTCAGCTAGAAGGTGCTAAAGCCTCAATTATTTCAAATAGCCATCATGAATTCGTGCGATTATTACCTTTTTTCAAGACTACCCATAAAAAGGAGTGTTATGTTTTCAGGGTTCATGTATGTTTGTGAGTTTCTTTATTCCACCATAACTTCTAAACGGCTTATCCGATAGCAATGTATGTGGTATCGTTAGAAGCGTTGCGTTATTCCAGGTAACATGGCTGGAAAATTTAAATAATTATAATGGGGGAGCAAAAAAAAAAAATACTACTTACACTATCATCGTCTAGAACTCTAGAGCTTGCTTAGTACATAATAAAAATATACAGGGTGACATTGAAAACATGCGACAAATCGAAATGGGAGATTGTACTCACCATTATGAACAACTTTTATTAAGGGACCAAGCTACAACCCCAAAAAAAAAACTGCTGTCCCCTACTTTTATGTTCGCAATACCTCATCAAAATGTAGGAAAAGCAGATTTTTTTTTGGGATTACAGCTTTGGTCCCTTAGTAAAAGTTGTTAATAATGATGTATACAATGTCCCATTTCAGTTTGTCGCAAGTTTTCAATTTCAACCTGTATAACAGTAGTATTCAGTTTGCATTCGCTTTATCTAATAATAATAACACAACAAAAGAATTTAAATAAGTATAACAGAAGGTACTGTTAGGGACGTTACTAAGGACTTAACTAAAAAGCAATGGACTGTAATTTACATTAAATGTAATCCAAATAGGTACAATAATGATCTCGATGTTGGTGTGCGCGCGCGTGCCGTAGTCCGAGATCGATAGCGAAGTGGTCCGACAGCCCGCGTCCCTCACGACAGCAGCCGAAGACCGCCGAGCGGTCGTAGGCGCCCGAACAGGTACTATTCAATACCCCATAGAAAAAATTACAAAAAAAATATCGTTTTATCACTAAAAGGTATAAAATAAAAATAAATAATTAAAAAAAATAAAAAACATGCCTGCCTTGTCAAAAGTGAATTACAAAAATTGGGACGGTTCCTTGGAACAGTTCTCTACAGGTCCCCCGACTTCGCTGAAAAGATTGGTATTCAGTTCAAAGTCGTTTAGCTTGTATTTAATTTTTTGGTTCAATTTTTGTAATACAGTTTGACAAGGCAGGCGTGTTTCTAAATTTTTTAAATTATTTATTTTTATATTATTATTTTTTTTCCCTATAATGTACATAATAGTTTTAGACCCAAAAATACATATTTGTCTAAAACCAAATAGTTTTAGACAAATATGTATTAATATGAATTATCACGTGTTACTGTTATATGGTCGCCACATTTCCAGTTTCAATTCTACACGCGAACACTTGTAATTGGCTTCCTGTCGGCTATGATTTTCTATTTATTTAGTTTTTAAGCTGTAAGT
Organism: Atethmia centrago; assembly: GCA_905333075.3. NCBI lineage: Eukaryota > Metazoa > Arthropoda > Insecta > Lepidoptera > Noctuidae > Atethmia > Atethmia centrago. The sequence goes on along the minus strand of HG995380.1, from coordinate 26,247,829 downwards.
CTTCCATGTTTCTTTAAATAAATAAATAAAAAATGTATACTCGTACAGTTGGTAGGAAAATAATTATATTAGTCACAATTATGGATCCTGTCGGGCACAGCATAGAACAAGTAAGAGAGAGGAGGCAGAACCACTGGCTGTTTAATGTGATAACTGATACATTTTATTATTAGTTAAGTAGTTCGTAGGTTATATATACTGTTTTATTAATATAGGATTGAATTTAAGAATTAGAAGTATTGTTTTATAAATTATATAAGTATATTTATTAACATTGTAGGTCGTAGGTTCGAACCCAGGCAGGCGCTTTACTTTGTGTAAATTATTTAATCACCACTGCTTTCAAAACGGTGAAGGAAAACATCGTGAGGAAACCGGCATGTCCTAGAACCAAAAAATTCGAAGACATGTGACATCTACCAACCCGCACTGGGTCCGCGTGGTGGATTATGGCCCACTCCCTCTCACAGAGAGGTGGCCTGTGTCCCAGCAGTGGGAACGTTATAGGCTGATTATATTTATTAACATTGCAAAATCCCTTTATGTTTTAAATTATTCGTTATGGTTTTATTTAGTTATTATTATTTTTTATTACGCAATTCATATTTATTATCCCTAGGGTAAGTTATTCAGTGGACGCTTCATATTTAAATTAAAAAATATTTTTCGTATTGTGAGTAGGTAGCTGTATCTTTAATAGTGAGTGTTTTTTTTGTAGATACAAATAAATAATTAGAAAGTAACTTATAATTTATCATAGTATTCGCTTATGTTAACGACTTTTTTTTTGGGTGGGAAATTATCAAATAACTTCTCCCGCTCTGGGCGGAGCGGAAGGGTGTGTCAGACTCTTACTGACTAAAACCCACCCGTATTCCTTCCGTTACCTGTGTTGCCAGGGGCCTCGGTAACCCTTTTGAACTTCCACGCGACCCGGGCAGGCATGTTAATGACATGTGGCTATCTCTTAAAAATCAAATTCATTCATCAATAGAAGATAATGTACCAAAAAACTCATTATTCTACTTGATAATGATAATCCAATAAGGACAACTAAGATGGTTCGTACCATACGTAATCTACCTTACGATTAGCACCTCAAAGACCTTGGCCTTATCACACTAGAACAGCGTAGACGAAGGGGTAGGGTGATTGAGACGTACAAAGTACTTACAGAATACTACGAAGTGCCCAGTCTTCAAAACCTGTACACTGAATGCCAACAAAAATTTGCGTGGGCATTCCCTAAAGCTATGGGAAAACTCATCAAAGAAAAAGCCTTTGAAGCAATTGTTGTTTAACAGAGTTGTAACAGAATAGAATAGGCTCCCGGAATTTTTTATGACGGCTACCTCACTAAACTGCTTCAAGAATCGACTGGACAGATTAAATATCTCAAAGCAACCTGATACATACGCATCAGCTAATTGGCTGCTAGATTGTCTAATCAAATAATAGTAAGTAATAAGAATCAGGTCGTAGGCTCGAACCCAGACAGGCGCTTTACTTTGTGTAAATTATATCATCACCACTGCTCTCAAAACGGTGAAGGAAAACGTCTTGAGGAAACCGGTTTGTCCTGGAACCAAAATATCGAAGACATATGAGGTATATATAATATATAAGGAGTAGGTAATTGCTGAAAATCAGCGCTGTTGACGATAGGCTTGTCCGAAGTCACAGCATTTCGCTGAGCAACGACCTTTTCTTGCACAGATGCGACGCACTGTTTAATTGTTCTAGATATAGAATAGTAGTTATTTTCTCTCTCTGTAATCGTCATTCTGTTTTTGTTATGATTGTATGTTATGTCATTGGTTGTCATCTGCCAGTGTCGCAACACAGAGTTACGTAATTGACAGGATTGTCAAACTTAAATGGATTGATTACGAGGCTTTTAGCTACTTTGTATATGTGTTTATTTTACGTAATTTTTTTTAATGTGCGTTTTGTTTGTGCAGAATAAACAATTTTTCTTTCTTCTTCTTCTATGAGATCTATCAACCCGCACTGGGCCCGCGTGGTGGATTACGGTCCACTCCCTCTCACAGAGAAGAAGCTTGTTTCCCAGCAGTGGGAACATTATAGGCTGATTATGTAATAAAAAATATGAAAGGGCAGCGTATCGTGAAATAGCCAGGCAGATCACAATATGGCCATTTCTACGATCAGACCACGAAATATACATTATTGTACACCAGAAAAATACATAACAAAAAATAAATCAAACACTACAAGACATTATACATGGGCGGCCAGGCAACATTGGGATGGACAGTGATTTTGCCTGGACTATAATTACCAATTTCATGTAATTGATACGTATTTTTGTAGATTATATTCCTCATTCCTATACCACTTACGGAACACTCCACCCGTTCCATGTCACTACACTATCTCGAAATCAAAACAAAAGCAATAGAGGCAATCGGCTCATTTCACCCCCTCACTAGTTAATAGTTCGAACGAAATATTCTTATCAGAAACAGGGTGAATTCGGGTAACTCGGTCCACTAGGGTAGTACAGCGAAAAGTTTTACTCCGCGAATCGAGAGTTCGAGCCAATTTGCATTTATTACAGAACGTGGGGGCCGACTCTCCCCTATTTACATGAACGAATGTGTGGGAGCGTATTTTAGATCGTTCCCAGTGTTAAGTGAAATGAGGACGCCGAAATGCGTTTACGTGTGCACGAAATTAGCGAAGAATTGCCGAATGGGTGCTGTTTGTGTACCTCTCGGGTGTTTTGTGTCCAAAACGTGCCAATGGATCTCGGAATGCGAATCGTGCTTTTACGAGGTGAGTTAGGTAGATTTTGGGTAATTTGAACAATTCATTTTTAAAGGAATTGTTTTGCCTGCAATTGCAATGTCATATACATTCAACGCTTGTATTCCCCGAAGAGTTAGGCAGAGGTACACCTATAGTACACCCACGTTCAGCCAGTTATAATTAAGTCCTATGCTAACTACGTAGCCAGCAACTAACTGATAACCATCGATTCAAATTCTATGAAATGGCAACATCTCGAATTTTACTGTGTTTTAGCCACAATCGCATAGCAAGTTTCGGTTCCATGAATATTATTGAACTTTTGACAATTCAGTAGTTCTATGAATACTATTGAATTGTTGACAGTTTAGTAATATTCTTGGAATAGAAATATCATGTCTCCTCCAAAAGCAATTACTATGAGGTATTATTGAGATTACAATATAAAAAAAACCGGCCAAGTGCGTGTCGGACCATGCACATGGTGTCGAAAACGAAGAGTTCCGTAGTTGGGAAGTTGGGATGAATTTATCCCAAAAATAAACTTAACACTAAGGTTGAAAAACATGTTCTCCCATACATCGATATACGTCACGGTCTATTCTCCAACTGCAAATTTAAGTTGGTCGACTGTTACTCGTGAACTTGTAAAACCTAATTAACTGTGATAGTATTCCTTTTGATTTCATGAAATGTACTACTGCCAAGGATTTTTTCACATCTCCATAAACAACACACACACTGACTCTAACAAAAAATAGCACTTTAAAGCTTAATATTACGCAAACGGATCCTTGAATCGAAAATGGTATTGACAGAAACGCAATTTTTGAACGGCCTATCCAACGATACCCCACACCATGGGATAGACGAGGAAAACAAAATATCATCCCCACATTACGTGCAAGGGAGGTATCCTAAAAAAAATAATAAAAATTAAAAATATTAAATTATTAATTATTAATTGAAATTTTTTAATTATTAATAAAAAAAAAATAATAAATATCCTAAAAAAAATAGCACTTTAAAGCTTAATATTACGCAAACAGAACCTTGAATCGAAAAATGGTGTTCACAGACACGCAATTTTTGAACGGCCTATCCAACGATACCCCACACCATGGGATAGACGAGGAAAACAAAATATCATCCCCACTTTACGTGCAAGGGAGGTTACCCTAAAAAGAAATGTTTTTCTAAGTTTTATTTTAGCACTTTGTCGGTGTAAATATACCTATGTCAAATTACAGCTTTCTAGTACAAAGCGTCTCTGAGCTACAGTTGGAGCAGACAGACAGACAGCCAGACGGGCATGGTGAAACTATAAGGGATCCTTGTTTAATATGGAACCCTAAAAAAAAAATATGAAAAAAAATGAATAAATTATTATTATTATTTTCTTTTATTTCATTATTTACACATTTTAATTTTATTTTTAAATATTAGGATATAAAAAATATATAAAAACATTTAAAAATATAAAAAAAAATGGTAGCCCACCGGTATCGGGAACAGGGTCCGAGCTACCGGTGGTCAGGGCTCCAGAGAGAGGAACCTCCTGACAATGCGAGCCGTGTCCAGAAGTACCGCTTTCTGAATCAAGCCCTTAATCCAGCCGTCCAACGTGAGCCTCTTTAGGTGTTGGCCGAGGCTCTTTATTATTATTATTATTATAAAACGCGCAATACGTCCATTGTTGGATTGTTTAAATAAAAACTAAAAGCTAACTCACTCATACACTCACGCTTTCTTCTCTTAAGGGCAGAAGAATGATGAGATGCAGTGGATTAGTATTCAGAATCATACAAGTTATAAAGATGACTTGTATTTGTAAGGACATACATACATAAACTCACGCCTCCTTCCCATGGGGGTAGGCAGAAACTACAGAACACCACCTGCTACGACTTACATACTATTTTTGCCTCGTTTACATTCATACATTTAGTCCTACACGCACGCCGGTTGCGAGTACTACGCACCTAATCTTTCTGAACAACATCTCCATCACCGTCGTGAAAGCTATTACCGACGAATGCGTTATAAATAAGAAGTCGTTCAACGCAATCAAGATTACTGAACTATCAAAAAGAAAAGATTTACCCAAGCATATTATCGTTTTCCAAGACAATAACATTATATTTTGGCGAGCCGCCACCAAAAACTCCCAACTTTCCATCGTCCGCTATTACAATAGGTAAATTATCTTAATTCCTTCATCTTAATTGTCTGCAACAGATATTAGCCGACCTAGTTTCGAAGCGAGGCAGGAACCGTTCATGTGTTTAGTAACGAGTGTACGATTATTTTCTCGCCCAAGAAGATTCCAGGAACAAGCCGGGAGTTGAAGAGTTGCTGGGAAACTTTTTTCACATTTTGGTTTGCTTTTTGATTCATCCTTTTGCTACTCATAAGCCGCATCAAGCTTATGTGTTGTTGGCTATCAGGAAATATTATGGTTTTTTCCTTATTACAATATTTCCTTTTAAGACATCTTGTCAAATTCAAAATCAAAAGTCATTTATTCAAACTAGGCTGAGAACCAGCACTTTTTGATCGTCAAAATTACGTAAGACAGTCTCCCAAAATGCCCACCCTTCACCTTCCTAGTGTTGGGAAGATGAAGTGGTGCAACAATCTTCCTGCAGCACAGCTGTTGTTTTTCTTGTTGTTCAGTCGAAGATTAAATCATGCAATGTGTCTGGTAATAACGACTACTAATTAGTTGTTAATCATTTATTGTGATCAATGTTATAAAATCTGAACTTAAATAATTATTTTTATTATTTAATCGCAGTATGGAGTTACGACCACCGCTTGCTTCTTCTCATCCTATGAAGTCAGCTGATTGAAGTCCACTATTGAACATTGCTTTTGGGTTGTCTGTCTTCAGTACCCAATGTGAACCAGGAGTTTTTTAAGGTCTGTCTAGCTGGGTGGTGTCCTAACTACGTTTATCAATTAGGGCTCTCATGCTACAGTAGCTTTTATTTCTCCATTGTTTGTGGTATAAATCTTTATTACTTTTATTTGTACTTAACTAGCCGACCTGGTTCCCAAAGAAGCGAGGTAGGAACAGTTCATGTGTTTCAGTGAGTGTACGATCATTTCCTCGCAGAGGAAGGCTCTGGTAATAAACCGGGAGTTGAAGAGCTCATGCTGGGAAGCTTTCTTCGCCTTTTGCATTGCTTATCGATTGATCCTTTTGCTACTTTGCTGCGGCTTATGTGTTGTTGGCTATCAGGAAATATGGTTTTAATTTTTGTTTTGATACAAAACAAAATCCAACTTCTTGTCAAATTGAAGATGACATAATGAAATAAGTCCTCCTATCTGGTAATAAAAATAACTAATAGTCGATACTAATATATTGTGATCGAAAAATTGTGTAGAAGTCTGACCTTAAATAATTCTTCTTATTATTCAACCGCAATATATAGTTATGATGACTGCTTGCTTTTTTCGCGAATGAGGACTCATCCTATCAAATCAGCAGATCGCTGTTCCACTATTGGATATAGGCTTTAGGGGTTTCTGTCTCCCGTACCCAATCTGAGCCTGGCGCATTTTAAAGGGCTGGACAGTGTCGTAAAATAAGCTTGCCAATTTGCGGTCTCATCCTACAGCAATTTTTATTTACCTTTACCCTCCATTCTTCGAGGTTAAGAATCTTTATTATTTTTATTAGAACCTACCTATTTTATATCTTACCAAAAAAAGCAATAACGTAAACAACAATCCTCATCAAGTCAAAAATATCCTAAAAAGAGAACGGTAACAATTCTTTTTACCTTTGTTTACGCGAACGCATACCGGCCTTTAAGAAAATATTTTATTCTCCGTATTTTACAAATGGCGGACTTACAAAGGGGCCTGGACGCGGGCACATTTCTCAAGGCTGCTTTTATTAAACGTCTCATGTAGTTTGTCACTAGCACAATGAAGGTTCGTGGTCGCTGCAGGTATGGGTCGCGTGGAGGTAGGATGCTGTTTGTGCTTAGATTGGCTTAGAAAAATAATGTGACAGACGAAAAATATTATGTTCAATAAATTTTATAAAAAAATATTATTACTGCTCAAAAACATTAGCAAGATAGCCGAACATGGACACATCAATGAATTTATAAGAAGTTAAGTAGAAAAGTCGGTTTTTAGGGTTCCGTAGTAAACAAGAACCCTTATAGTTTCGCCATGTCCGTCTGTCTGTCAGTCTGTCTATCTGCGTGTCTGTCTGACCTCACTGTAGCTCAGAGACGCTTAGTACTAGAAAGCTGTAATTTAGCATAGGTATACATATTAATCACGCCGGCAAAGTGCTAAATTAAACCTGGATTTTTTTTTAGCGTACGGCAGGTACGCTATAAAAAAATTTGCACGTAATGTGGGGATGATATTTTTTTTTCTCGTCTTCCCCATGGTGTGGGGTATCACTGGATAGGCCGTTCAAAAATATTGCAGGTCTGTAAACACCGCGAAGGAGGAGGCGGGACGGTTGAGGGAAAGGCACGTTTCGCGCCCTCTCGCCCCTAGCCGCCGCAGGAGACGCCCTGGGCGTCGGGAATCTCGGGCGGATTTCCAGCCACCGTAGGCGCGGGCTTGCGGACGGTGAGCAATGGGTAGCTCACCGTCCGGTAAGGCCCACGCGCGCCTCAAAGAGATGTCGTCAGCACAAAAATAGGGGTCCACTAGGGCCGATGCCTGCCGGGGTCGCGGGAAGGTACTTATGGGTCACCGAGGCCCCCGCAACACAGGCAACAGGAAGGAATACGGGTGGGTTTTAGTCAGTAAGAGTCTGACACACCCTCCCGCTCCGCCCAGAGCGGGAGAAGTTATTTGATGATTTCCCAACCTCAAAAAAAAAAAAAAGGTCTGTAAACACCACTTTTCGATTTAAGGATCCACTTGCGCAATATTAAGCATTAAAGTGCTAATTTTTGTTAGAGTCAAGTGTGGGGGACACTTGTCTCCATCAAAAATTTGCACTTTAATGCAATGATGTGAAAAAAAATCATCGCATATAATGAAATTAAAAGAAAAACTATCACGGCTAAGTAGGCTTTACTAGTTAACGAGTTATAGTCGACCAACTTAAATTTGCAGTTGGAGAATTGACCGTGGCATATATCGATGTATGGGAGAACATGTTTTTCAACTACAATGTTAAGATTGTTTTTGGAATAAATTCGTCCCAAGTAATCCCAATTACGAAATCCTTCATTGTGCGTGGTCCGACACGCACTTAGCCGGTTTTTTCTTTTTCTGGTTTATTTAACGCATGTTCTAGCAATTAGCATACAGAACGACATTCCTGTTCATCTGCTTGACGTAATCGATCATGCGCCACTATGACACTTATGCATCATCTCAAAGCTTCGGACAATCTGAACTCACTGTAAAGTGCACGGGATATTGAGCTACTAACTGGCAGATTCGATTTTCGTTACTATCAAAACACATAAGGCATTAGCGAACTTCATCGTCTATACAATAGGGTATTTTACTATATACGAAAAAAATCTATAAATATATTATTGAAATAGTTTAGGCAAAAACGAATCGGAAAATGTTAGTTTTAGTTCATAAAATAACAAAATAAATTTTAAAATTCAATTCAACGTTTTCAGTTTTTCTTATCTGTTAAAAAAACACCATGAAATAGTAGCCGCCATGTTATTACGTCATACGGCTAGAAAACAAAAACGTGTCAATTATCATTTTGTATGATAATTGAGATCAGCACATTTGTTTTTATAGCCCAGTGACGTGATGACCACAGAGCAACATGGCGTCCACTGCGTCCAGCGTTTTCGTCAACCTACGCGCGAAATTCGAAAATGTAAAATTTTAAATGCATTTTTATGGGACTTATCGATTGAATAAAAATTTTGTGATTTTTTTGGGGCATTTTAGCACTATAGAATTGAATTAAGACACTTTTCAAAAATGGGTGTAAGACCCTATTATCACTCAACATCGTCATCTTATAGAACGAGTCAAATGCAAGCTTCACATAAAATAACATAATATCACGCCTTGTTTCCCGGAAGGGTTTAGCAGAGGTGTACCTGTAGTACACCCACATTTCGCCAGTTATGTTTAGGGGGCGAACCTATTGCCGTCAATCGAGCACCAGTTCAGACTCCGGGCTTCTACTGAGAAATTTCAGAGAATAAAACCCAATAACACTTTGCCCGACCTGGATCTAACCCAGGACCTCATGCTCAGCAGTAGCGCTTGCGACCGACCAACGAGGCCTCAATAATTAAAAATGTATAATTAAGCACTACTGTTTTAATTTAGCGTACAAAACAAGGGGAGCAGTGGTGGCCCAGTGGTAACGGCCGCGACTTACGAGTTGTAAGTCGCTTTGCTTTGTGTAAATTATTTAATCACCACTGCTCTCAAAACGATGAAGGAAACCATCGTGAGGAAACCGGAATGTCCAAGAACCGAAAATTCGAAGACATGTGACATATACCAACCCGAACTGGGCTTGCGTGGTGGATTATGGCCCACTCCCTTCTTATGTGAACAAAACTTAGAGAAAAAATAGATGCTAAATTGAAACTGCTACTTACCACAAGGCCGGGGTCAGGAAAAGATAAAGCGGTTTTCAGCTGGCGCGTATCTAAAGAGTTGGTCTTAAAAGGTATTATTGTATCTATTTTGTTCTGCCCACAGCTACCATGTTAGTCAACATTATAAAGGCCCTGAATTGATGGCAGTATCTTAATTGAAATTGTAATTTATGTAGTGAGAAAAAGGTTTGAGTTCCTTTGTTTTTTCAGTGGTGGCACAACTAAAGTCGAATTATTAATTCATTGGAGTAATGTTACATGTGCTAGCTCTCATTTTTAATCCCCGCCGCAAAAACGACGGGGTGTTATAAGTTTGACGTGTCTGTCTGTCTGTCTGTTTGTCTGTCTGTGTGTGTATGTGTGTGTGTATGTGTGTCTGTCTGTGACATCGTAGCTCCCGAATGCACGGAACGATTTTGATATTGTTTTTTTTTTTTGTTTGAAAGGCGTCCCCCGACTCGACGATGCTTGGCTCAAAACTTACCTAAATTTATATTAAACTGAAAGGGCCCAATACGTATTATTTTGTTACTTTTTGATGTTTTTGTTAGTGTCGGGGGTTTTTTAAATTTGTAATTTATCTTTTATGTATAATAAAATGGTCATAATTATTGTATTCTAGACTTTTACTCTTATTATAGAAAGAAAGAAAGAAAGAAAATACATTTATTTGCGGTAAACATGACGCAAGGAAGGAACACAAATACAAAAAAGAAACAATTTGGGGGAGAATATGCGTCACGTCCACGCAAAACGGCCAACGCTCAGCATAATGCTGCGACCCTATGCGAGACAGAGCCCCAGCGCTGGTTTTCAGCGATAGCCGGCGTTGACGTTAAGACGTCGACCGGTGCAGCATACAGTGAGATTGTAATTTGAATAACATAAATACAAATATAAAAAAAAAAAAGAATTACATAAATACAAATATTTAAAATGGCAACATTTCGTACCGACGAGAACGACGTATGCGCCGCCGGCCTAAATTAATCTGTGCGCGCAGCTGTCAGAAAACTATTTGTTTGACGTTTTGACATGCAGGTGTTACATAATTGCAACATAATTATACATTTATTTCATACTTATATAAATCGATTAAACGAAACTATCACCATTACAATAAATATGACCGTGACAGCTAGCTTGAATGAATAATTCGATTTTAATTGGCCAAGGACGGCTAATGAGACACAATTGATTGTCTATTGTTTGACTCCGAATCGCGCGGGGCTTAACAGGTTAAGAGCAATTTTTCGCTTTGTAATGAGGTGCCATCAACATACAGCACATGCCTACAACATTACAGCAACCTCTATTACATGCAGTTAACGTTGTTCTTGGGACTTAAACAACTGGTGGAACGTGGGTGTGGTAACAGCCACACTTCTATCCACCCGTTAGGGAATTACAGGCGTAATGATATGTCGTGTAGCATTACAGTAACAGAAAACAGGTACAGTCGAGTTCATTAATATATTACAGTAACAGAAAGCAGGTACTACTTGAAAAGACTTAATCAAGCAGTATTCTCGATCAATTAGGCACTCAAATTGACGTCAATCACCAATCTTGCAAAACCAAAGTAAAAATATTATTTATTAAAAGTACGAGTGCAAGTGAAGTACGGATTTAATATCTGAGTCAGTAGTTATTATCGGTAATAACAAAAACAAACTTGTATACAAAGAACAAAATTAAAACAAAATACCTATCTATAACAAACAATGAATTTATTAAACAGCTACAAAGTACCAGTAAGTAATTTCCTTGCATGAAATTCTTTTCATGTACGAAGCATTTTCAGCTTAAACCATAATGGAATAATTTTCTCGTCGGCAATAAGGAACACAATTTTAATTAAGTCTTACAGGGAGCAGGGCTCATAATAACTCGGCCGTATTTGATGCCTGCACACTCGAATTATGCCCCGATACACTAGCAGCCGTAAACTTCTATAGCTTTTGTTTAAAGTATTTTTAGAAAACAAGCCGGCCTTGTAATTTTCAGGAATTAATTTTGCCCGTGTTTAATTTTTGCACAGAAAATTTTTCCTTTTAATTATTATCGTTTTATCTTGAGGTATGCTTTGAATGTGTTTTATTTTGACTTAAAAGGCTATCTCGAAATGTTTTTTGTTGAGAAACATGTAGGTAATGGTTTGCAAATTTGGGTTCATGCTTTATAAAGCACAAAATATTATATATATCAGTTTTACCGCAGCTGGTAACAAAATGTATGTTCCACGTTTTAGCTTCCATATTCATAAAAATGTAACTTGTGGATGTAGTCACATTATTAGCACTAACAAACTTAAGTACTATGAGGAAGATGAAAAACATCAAAGATGCAATAGCCACTGCTGCCATTGCTACACCTGCATCCTGGCTACAAATATTTTACCTGTACTGGTGTGAGGCAAATAAAGGATGAAAAGTGGCTCATGTACAAATCAAATGATAATAAAATGGGTGATGATTAATAAAATAATGTTTAAAGTAGGAGTTATTTTAGGAAGATACCGGCTTTTACAGGCTGTAAAGTATAAGAATGGTTCTACATTAATTTCAATTAAAGTAAATTTAAAGGTAACATTAGTAAAACACATTTCATACCATGAATTTGTCTTTCTTACTACGTTAAATAATAGCTTGGTTTTCCCATCAAATTAAAATTTCCGACTGAGTCACTTAATTTGTCCGCCATCACAAACTTAAGTGCAGTAGAGTGAAGATGATGGGGCACAGCAAACAATCTGAGACAGGATATTGCTCGGCTATGAACTGTTTCTATAGTAAAGCAACAGTGACAGAATATTATCTTAGTATATTGCTAGCGCTTAGAGATCAGCGCTAGTTCGGGGCTTGCTGTGGTAATGTTGCAGCGTAATCAAAAACAAAGCTTGCGTTGAAGAGAATTAGTTTTAAGGGGACTACATGACCTAAACGCAAATTTTGTAAGTTGTATAATGCCTAAAAGTATATGATCAACTACAGTAAACAAAATCAGAAAAATACAATATGATATTGTTCAGGATATATGCTAGGAAGATAGTGTGTTGAAAACATAATACAACTAATTTGATACAATAGAAAAAAATCACGAAGATACCTCTAAAAATTTCTTTTAACGATTAAAACCCATACTAATATACATGCAATCATTTTGATTTTTGTCAGATTATTCTACAAGCAACATATTAGCATAATAATGTTTTATTTTTTTTATACAATCTATAGCTTTTTTGTAAATCGATAATTGCTTCATATTTTGCAATAAATTACCAGCGTTGTGTCATCGCGCTTCTCTTTCTTTTCTATGCAGTCCGACAGTGACCGCGCTTTAGGTGTTGTCGGCCTCTTAACGTTGAATATTTCTATATACTCGAAGATGTGGAAATGTGTGAAAAAGGGCTAAATATTTTATTTTATTTTTTCACACCCTTCCTCGACATAATCTTATCATTATTTATTATTATATAGCTACAATTTTTATTTCAACTATTTATTTGTATGAAACTTTATTTACTAACACAATTGTTATAACTTTAAAACTAATATAACCTAGATTATCTACAATATATGACGCTACTAACTATTTACACTAGATACTAGATTAAGTTACTAACTAAATATACAAATAAATACAAAAAACAAAAGAACACTTAGGCGACGAAGTTCTCGTCCGCATCGCTGTCATCCGGAAACTGGCAGCATTGCCACGTTGAATGGCAATGCTAATTTTTTGGCCCAATAACGATCCAGCCAGGTCACGTAGCTGTATTCCACGCGCGTCTCAAAGAGATGTCGTCAGCACAAGTCTAGGGGTCCACTAGGGCCGATGCCTGCCGGGGTCACGGGAAAGTACAAAAGGGTTACCGAGGCCCCTGGCAACACAGACAACGGAAGGAATACGGGTGGGTTTTAGTCAGTAAAAGACTGCTCCAGAGCGCACACCCTCCTGCTCCAGAGCGGGAGAAGTTATTTGATGATTTCCCACCCAAAAAAAAAAGGTCACGTGAAGTGTTGATCAGTCGGCGAGAAATTCCATTAAAAAGGAGACGCGCACCCGGGCCCCATGACCCGAGCGTTTTGACCTGTGGGGTCGGCTCAAAACTGTAGTTACCGTTTATTTGTGGCAATCATGTCATTTGGTTTAAATAGGTTTTTATTTTTATTATTTTAATATTATTTTATATATAAATATAAAAGTATAATTTAAATTATACTTTTATATTTTGAGAGTGTGAGAACGTTGTAGGCTTAATAGACTGTATTTTTGTAGACCACTTATTTTTTTTTAAGTACTTCGTACTTGTTGACAGGCCTACACTGTCCTCCCATACCTATTAACACTGTAATTTGAAAACATTATAAAGATCATTTATTTTTAAAACTAACCGTGGAGTTTCTTGCTGGCTCTTTTCCATAGGAAACGACCAATTGGAACAGCTACTTAGCTTCTGACGTTTCCGATGTATGATTTGAGTTCAATAATAACAGCCACACGGGTTGATCGAAGGTTTAGCTACGCTTGACGATCTCGGTCTGTGGATGGGTGGCCATCCTTTACATATCGAGACCCCTCCGTGCCTCGGAAACAACGTTAGTGGTCCCGGCTACCATTTCCAGATCTTTGGCATTGTTACAAGTAGTCAGAAGCCCGAAAGTCTGACAACCTGTCTTACCAAGAGGTATCGTATTGCCCAGTAACTGGGTTGTAGAGATCAGGTAGGCAGTCGCTCCATATAAAATACTGGTATTCAGCTACATCCGGTAAGACTGGAATCCGACCGAAACATAGTTGGGAAAAGGCTAGGCATAAGATGATGAATAGCACGAAGATGTGGATCCTATTCCAGTATATAGCAAACAAGTTTTGCTGTGGCCGATAGATGTTATAAAAAAGTAAAAGATCAATATGGACCCTATATTGATCGTTTACTTTTTATAACATCTATTTAATACATATGGGATGCAATAAAGAATTAAGTACAGTAAAACAAGGTGAATAGAAATGCAGGGGTGAATCGGGACGAAACTTTAAAATGGATTTTAACGTTGAAATAATACAGTTTGCTGCCAACAAGGAAATTTAGTCGTTAATTATTATACAATAAACACATTGGAGCCCTTTTTGGCAAAAAAATATATTATTTCAACGTTAAAATCCATTTTAAAGTTTCGTCCCGATTCACCCCTGCATTTCTATTCACCTCGTTTTACGGTATTGAGTATTATTAAGTATTCAGCGACACGTGAAACACGCCCCTTTTGGATATAGGTCTCCCTCAAGCGTAGCAAAAACAACCGGTCTACCTAGACACAGATTTGATTTCAATTGGCTATTTGTAACCGAACTGAGATAGAACCTTGTGACAGAAACTTGAACCTTGTGTCTAACACAGGCTCAGTAAAATCTTCCTTTTTGGTAGACCAAACAGACAATCTAAAGTATCTAACAATGAGAGTTTTCTGGGACATTCACTAGGTTGTAGCACTGAAACGTCAGGTCGGGGCACCTGTCAAATGCGCCTGTATTTTCTTCAGTCGTGACTGAATGATGAACGAATGAATTAAATAAATGATGGACGTCATCATTATTTTATATTCATTGTCAAATGGAAGACCTCTTATCAAAGTGGCGCCAACTGTTGGCGTGAATGTTCATGGAAAGCCTTATCGACAAAGACTGTATGGAATTGGTACATCTGAGGGCCTACAAAAGTAACATTCTATTAGCGATACAATGAAGAAAAAGTAAAAAAAAATATTGGATTATCATATGCTACTGAAAAGCTTATATGTCAATCCTGTTGAAAGTGTTTGTAGAAATATGAAACGCTTTGAAAGCGGTTGCCACTTGTCTAGGATGGATAAATATTTCTATAGTAATAAATGCACAGGCTTTAATATGCTACTGTGCAATGATATAAATATGTATAATTATATAGACAGTCAAATCTGTGAACTCGTCGAAAAAATTGCGTCCAACTGTTGGCTGCAAAATGCAGGAACACTAAAATAACATAATGACAGCACAATGACATAGAGCGAGTATAAGACGTAGCTGTCACGCACACCAGCATAGCAAAGTTGGCTTGTTTGATAAATTATAAATGATTTTATTTGTTTCTGTAAGAAGGTTTGTACTTTTACACGTTAATCATATTTTTTTAAACTAGCAGAGTTCGGCGTTTCCTATCTGACTACTCTGAGAAGAAAGGCTGAAACAAACGCAGAGATCAGAGTCTCTTTTAAATTCCAGACATAATCTTGGTCAGTCCATGTGAAGACACAGTGCACGTATGTATTTGTCAGTAGTTGTGCAGCTCAACTCAGAACTTAAGGAGCTCAACGATTCAACGAAAAATACCAAATAAAGGACTTTTGTTTCAGTTCTTTGCGTGACACTCTACCTAGACACATAAATAATCAAAGCTACTATGTTTAGGATTTATGGTATGTTATTGTATGTAGCCTAACCACATACGCACTGTCAAATTCAGCGGAAGGATACATTCGGCATCTGTGGCGTGCAGATATATTGACCAGCCAGCAGATTAATTGTGTTTACATGTACAGTTACGAGCATTAATACATAACATTAACACAATATTCCAAAGCGATTTTCTCCTTAAGTATGGATAGAAAGTTTATAGTGTATAATGATTTAATTAATTTAAGATTTGTATTTGTAGATGGAAAATGCTATATTCGTACATATATTCCATCTACAGATACAAATCTTAAATTCATTCATTCATTAATTTACTGACAGACAATTCACAACCTAAACTGCCAGGTCCCTTAAATGAGTTATGGGATGTTTGTCTCTGCATCACCCAAACGTTCATTGGTAGAAAATGCCTATGGCATTAAGTCCGCCTGTGTGCATTTGTGTGTTTTGATCGGTGTATTAATTTATAGTTGGATATCTTGTCTTAAGATTAATAACGCGATTTTAATGGCCTAAATTGAAGAATTTTCCAAAAATTTTCAGTTAAATGCAATCGATCCGAAAAAAAGTTTCAGGCATTAAAATTGCGTTTTTAATCTTAACTTAATAATTGGAAAATGGTAATGATAACGTGAAATCAATAGTAGACAAAATATCCAACTATAAATGAATACACTCAAAACACACAAATATCGCGGAGCACTTGCACGAATGAGTGAGAATATAAATGCTACACGGTTAGCTGATGCGAGCCAGGGCGCCGCTATATGGGCCTTGGCTGCTCTGCCAAGCGCCTTTCGCTTTACCCCCATTCCCCGGCTGGCTGTAATGCAACGTGCGATAGATGGAAGAAAAAAATTGAGACGATGGAAAAAAGTTTCACTTTAAAATGGTCTAAAAAAAAACAAGTATCTTCTCAAACTTTTTTATTTTTTTTTTATCATCAAATAAGTTCTTCTGCTCTGGGCGGAGCGGGAGGGTGTGTCAGACTCTTACTGACTAAAACCCACCCGTATTCCTTCCTGTTCCCTGTGTTGCTCGGGGCCTCGGGCCTCTTCTCAAACTTGCAATCGTAATTGACTAACACAATGATAGCACAATGACGTAGAGCGCGTATAAGACGTAGCTGTCACGCACACCAGCATAGCAAAGTTGGCTTGTTTGATAAATTATGAATGATTTTATTTCTGTAAGTAGGTTTGTACAAACACTTTTACACGTTAATCATATTTTTTTAAACTAGCAGAGTTCGGCGTTTCCTATCTGACTACTCTGAGAAGAAAGGCTGAAACAAACGCAGAGATCACAGTCTCTTTTAAAGTCCAGACATAATCTTGGTCAGTCCATGTGAAGACCATGTAGATTGGTATCTGAAATGGTCTTTTGATGAAAGAACCACACAGATTGAGTGGACCTGTCCAATCAGTGCACGCATTTGTCAGTAATTGTGCAGCTCAACTCAGAACTTAAGGAGCTCAACGATTCAACGAAAAATACCAAATAAAGGACTTTTGTTTCAGTTCTTTGCGCGAAACTCTACCTAGACACATAAATAATCAAAGCTACTATGTTTAGGATTTATGGTATGTTATTGTATGTAGCCTAACCACATACGCACTGTCAAATTCAGCGGAAGGATACATTCGGCATCTGTGGCGTGCAGATATATTGACCAGCCAGCAGATTAGTTGTGTTTACATGTACAGTTACGAGCATTAATACATAACATTAACACAATATTCCAAAGCGATTTTCTCCTTAAGTATGGATAGAAAGTTTATAGTGTATAATGATTTAATTAATTTAAGATTTGTATTTGTAGATGGAAAATGCTATATTCGTACATATATTCCATCTACAGATACAAATCTTAAATTCATTCATTCATTAATTTACTGACAGACAACTCACAACCTAAACTGCCAGGTCCCTTAAATGAGTTATGGGATGTTTGTCTCTGCATCACCCAAAGGTTCAGTGGTAAAAAATGCCTATAGCATTAAGTCCGCCTGTGTGCATTTGTGTGTTTTGATCAGTGTATTAATTTATAGTTGGATATCTTGTCTTAAGATTAATAACGCGATTTTAATGGCCTAAATTGAAGAATTTTCCAAAAATTTTCAGTTAAATGCAATCGATCCGAAAAAAAGTTTCAGGCATTAAAATTGCGTTTTTAATCTTAACTTAATAATTGGAAAATGGTAATGATAATGTGAAATCAATAGTAGACAAAATATCCAACTATAAATGAAAACACTCAAAACACACAAATATCGCGGAGCACTTGCACGAATGAGTGAGAATATAAATGCTACACGGTTAGCTGATGCGAGCCAGGGCGCCGCTATATGGGCCTTGGCTGCTCTGCCAAGCGCCTTTTACTTTACCCCTATTCCCCGGCTGGCTGTAATGCGACATGCGATAGATGGTAGAAAAAAATTGAGACATTGGAAAAAAGTTTAACTATAAAATCGTCTAAAAAAAAATAAGTATCTTCTCAAACTTTTTTTAATTTTTTTTTGTCCTCAAATAACTTCTCCCGCTCTGGGCGGAGCGGGAGGGTGTGTCAGACTCTTACTGACTAAAACCCACCCGTATTCCTTCCGTTGCTTGTGTTGCCAGGGGCCTCGGGCCTCTTCTCAAACTTGCAATCGTAATTTCAAAAAATCAAAAATCGCTTTCGCTGCTGGGGAGTTTGTTGGCCACTTCTTCTTCCCAGCTAAAGCACTAGGAAGTGGTGAAGGGCGGGCGTTTTTGTGGCACTGTCTTATGTATTTTTGACGTTCGAAAAATGCTGATTCTCAGTCTAGTTTGAATAAATGACTTTTGATTTGATTTGATTAGAATTTTCCATAACTACAATCACGAGCACCTTACTATTTATGCTCGTTACTGTAGTTCTGTTTAGGAATGAATATTATACATGGTCAGCTAAACTCCGCAGACGTGATGGGAGTCAATATCTAAACATGTAAAACAAAAAAAAATAAATGTTGATAATTTATTTTGATGTTAACGACTGCACGTAGTGTATTTGCTCGAAATATCTCAAAACCAAAAAAACTGATTTTCTCAATAGGGTATTTTACTATATACGAGAAAAAATCTATAAATAGATTATTGAGGTAGTTTTGGCAAAAAGGAGTCCGAAAATGTTACTTTTAGTTAATAAAACAACAATTTTAAAATTCAATTCAACGTTTTCAGTTTTTCTAATCTGTTAAAAAACACCGTGAAATAGTAGCCTCCATATTATTACGTATATAATACCGCTGTGTAAACTAAAACGTGTCAACTGTCAACTGATAGTTAGATAATAGATCAGCGCATTTGTTTACATAGCCAAGTGACGTCATGACCACAGAGCAACATGGCGTCCACTACGTCCGGCGTTTTCGTCAAACTACGCGCGAAATTTGAAAATGTATTTTTTTTTGTTTTTTTTGGGGCATATTAGCACTATAGAATTTAATTAGGACACTTTTCAAAAATGGGTGTAAGACCCTATTCATACTTCAAGTAACAACACAAAAAGCGGTCGCATGATAAAAAGGTGATATTTTATTTTGGGGTCAACCCAAAATAAAATATCACCTTTTTATCATGTTTAGATATTGATTTCCATCATGTCTGCGGAGTTTACAAGTTAATGTAATTTGAACCTGTATGTTTGCGTAGAAATGTTGTGACAATTGGACACAAATGCGAGGACCAGTCGTTTTGGCGATGCTTAGAGAGTTTTCTCCCACACAGGACGACTTTCAGCCGATCTGATTACAACAACAACAACATAATCCGCCTATAATGTTCCCACTGCTGGGACACAGGCCTCCTCTCTGTGAGAGGGAGTGGGCCATAATCCACCACGCGGGCCCAGTATGGATTGGTAGAAGTCACATGTCTTCGAATTTTTGGTTCTAGAACACGCCGGTTTCCTCACGATGTTTTCCTTCACCGTTCTGAGAGCAGTGGTGATGAAATAATTTACACAAAGTATAGCGCTTGTCTGGGTTTCATACCTACGACCTACAACTCATAAGTCGCGGCCCTTACCACTGGGCCACCACTGCTCTCACTCTCTCGTTGCCGATCTGATTATTAGGATACAAATATTTAGCTATGACGTTGCTTGTTAATATAATACTAGAAAATTACTGAAACCAAACTAGGTATGAGAATGTGTCAAACATTTTGAGTATTGCAATAAAAATAACATGTAATTTATGAGTTAGAGTCCGGGCGTCGAGAGAATGCGTTCTTGACATCTGTCAGTTTCATATTAATGCATATGTGTTTTGCGAATTTGAACCTTATATTTACTAGAAATTGTCCAACTAACAGGGGTCAGGAACGTATTCTCTTAATGGATGGACTGTAATTTAATGGCGTATAAAATACTCGAAGTAGAGTATTTATTACGAGGCAAGGAATTTAGATTCAAAAACAGCTTCACATAAATGAAAGTTCAACATAGGTGTTTGTTAACTATGCCCTATTGTTCGCTTATGCAGATACTTAAAAATAATCTAATAAATAAAATCAAAACGTATAAAAATAATTAAAATAAAACAAAATCCTTCACCGAAAAGGCTTTAGAAAACTAATTAATTTATACCTACCCAGTGTGACAAGGGATGGAGATTTACCAGCTTAACTTTACAGTTTCTTAGCACTTTACGTCTTTGAGATAGAGTTGATTTTGTTTTTTTTTCGTGAAGTGATGCAACTTTGTGAATATCTTCCGTTTGGGTCGAATACATAGGTGTTAATTAGAGGCACTGAGATAAGGCCCCTTCGTTCGTTAGTTCGGGTTGTCGGCTAAATTTATTAAATGTTCGAGATTGGTTTATTGTTTACATGTCATTAGGAAGTAGTTGAAAATTTATTTATTTGTGATATTTCGGAGTTGTAACGAGTTCCGGTCTGTTAATTAATATTTTAAATTGTTGGGTATAAATATTTGTACGGGTTTGGAATTATTTGTGTTTCAAATTGAATGATTGGAAACTATGTATTGCAATCTAACTGAATGTATTATCTAATATGATATTTACATAATACCTTTATAAGTTAACAGATTTAAAATAATAATAATAATATGTACCTGTATATAAAAAAGAGGTATAAGAATCATAGGGAATCGAAAAATTCGTCCGCATCGTTGTCAACAGGAATCTGCCAGTTATGTCAGAAAGGTAAATATCACATTTTGAGGGGTTAAAATCGAGACCAATAGATTTAAATTGCTGTTTGAGAATTTCTAGGTTTTCAAAATGGTGTTTCTGGATAATTGGATGAATGGCAAAGCTGAAAATAACTGGCTCGAAAGGGTCACCTTGTTGGCATCCTTTTTTTTTTGGCTGGAACATCATCAAATAACTTCTCCTGCTCTGGGCGGAGCGGGAGGGTGTGTCAGACTCTTACTGACTAAAACCCACCCGTATTCCTTCCTATTGCCTGTGTTGCCAGGGGCCTCGGTGACCCTTTAGTACCTTCCCGCGACCCCGGCAGGCATCGGCCCTAGTGGTTCCCTACATTTGTGCTGACGACATCTCTTTGAGGCGCGCGTGGAATACAACGCGCCGTCGACCCGGGTCTGGTCCTTACCGGACGGTGAGCTACCCATTGTTGGCATCCTACTGCAGAATCGAAAACATTGTCCTTACGCGGTAAGGACCAGACCAGACCGGTAACATTGCCACATAAAACCATACATTTCGGGACACTTTTTTTTTTTTTTTTTAAACGTTGCCCCACACTAGGAATTTCTTCCTGTATCGTGGGTGCGTTTACAAACATAGAAACTCACAAACACCCAGACCCGGAACAATTACTTGCAGATCATACAAATATTTGTTCCGTGCGGGGATCGAACCCGCGACACGCTGCGCAGCAGTCGATCGCTCAGCCATTACGCCAACCGTGTCGTCATTTTAGATTTCAGTCAACAAAGCGTCGCTGTTGTGGGATGTTTACAGAGTTAAAGGCATTCGTCACGTCAACCTTGCGGATGACCTCACCTTTTTTGGAGTTTTAAAAGGTGGAAAGGGCATGTACGGCAGCCTAACATCCCCCTTTCGAGCCAAAACCAAACTGCGAAGCTGAAAATTAGCGGTAAGCTAAAAGCTCGCTATACAGCTTACGGCATATTTTGGCTGCCGTTCGCCTGTAGGTGCACCCAACGGCGATGGGATGATTGCTGCCATCTTTATTGAGCAGGGCACATAATTTGTTTCGAACAAGACGATGGCCTCGTTCACACCACCGGTGAGCATGGGGTTAATCAGGGCCGTAAGCTCCTTCAAATGCGACTCACCAGCTTCCCCGGTGCCTAAACCCAGTCCTTTAGGTAATGTGGAGTCAGCCTTTGAAGCCGCTGGCGGAATCACTTTGGAAGGAGCTCACAGCTGCAATCAACTGGTGGGCCAAAACGTTTAGGAACTTTGAATTTATAACATTACTAATACTTTCTAATATCAATAACTAGCTGCGCCCAGAGATTTCACCCGCATACTTATACTTATACTTATCCTAATCCAGGCCATGGTCTACCCGTGTTCCAAATTTCATCCAAATCTGTTTAGCGGTTTTAGCGTGAAAGCGTTAAAAACAAACAGACTCACTTTCGCATGAATCCTAATATTATATTATAATATTAGGATTCGATAGGATGTTAGTACAGTCTCTGGAATATCAGTACAGTCAGAGTAACGGCTTCGCCTGTCATTCGTAGATTTTTGACACTCGTTACGGATAGTCGGAAACCCAAACGTTTGACAACCAGTCTTACCAAGGGGGGTATCGTATTCCATGGGTTGTGGAGATCAGATAGACAGTCGCTCCACGTAATAATAAATATAATAATTACTAGTACCTACTCAGCTGCATCTAGTTAGACTGGAAGCTGATCCCAACATAGTAGGAAAAGAGCAGATAAATTTTGAATATAGTCAGACTGCTTTACTGTATAATAATGATAATAAGCGCCTGCTTTTCTGTCTATTGTGAGCAGTGACCCAGTGGTCGTAGGTTTGAACCCAGGCAGGCGCTTTACTTTGTGTAAATTATTTCATCACCATACCGGTTTCCTCACCACCGTTTTGAGAGCAAAACGGTGGTGAGGAAGCCGGCATGTCCTACAGGCTTAGCATGACACTCTCTATTTCTTCGAAGAATAGATACGGCTCTTTCTATTTAAAGTGACATTTCATTTCTTCATTTTTGACATCTCACCGTAGAAATCCTTCTACAATCTGTCATTTGTCTTTCGTTTCTAACGATCTTTGTCTAGGTCCTTTTTTATGTAGAAGGATTTCTACGGCGGGATGTCAAAAAAGGAGAAATGAAATGTCACTTTGTATAGAAAGAGCCGCCTCTATTCTTCGAAGAAATAGAAAGCTATCATGCTAAGCCTGCTAGAGCCAAAAAATCGAAGACAAGTGACATCTACCAACCCGCACTGGGCCCGCGTGGTAGATTACAGCTCACTCCCTCTCACAAAGATGAGGCCTGTGTCTCAGCAGTGGGAACATTATAGGCTGATTATGCTATGTTTATGCTATAATCATAAGCGCACCTGCTGAGCCGGGGAGTCCGGGGTATAACCCAGGTTATTTCCCAGGTCGGAAAGAGTCTTGCAAAGTTTTTCCACAGCAAATTTCTCCGTAACAGCCTACCGTCTATATTCATGGCCGGTCACTGACAATAATTACTCCATATTACATGGGTATATAGGTCGGTGGTATCGTTTGTCATAGCATGGGCATGTGATGCGAAGGAATGAGGAAAATGTCTTGAGGAAAGTCTTGAATAAGAATGTCGATGGCTATAAGAGTAGGGGAAGACCAAAGAAACGATGGATGGACGTGTGAAAGATGATATGGCTAGAAAGGGATGACTACTGAGATGACAACTAATAGAGAAGTATGGAAGAAGGGAACATGTTGCGCTTACTCCAAATAAATTGGGATAAGGGCAGGAGAATGATGATTACATATAAGTATCTGGCGGAATTAACCCCCTCGGGCCATCCTGGCGTGATTTATTATGTATTTATTTATTTATTTATGAATTCTTGTACTTAAAACTGTGCCCCACAAAACTGATGATGACCGATGATGTGATGTTATACTATGCTAAGTAATGTGGTCACGTTTTTACATGACACAATTTTCCATTGATATATTAATTTCATAGTCACATTTTGGTGATACTTACCTTACTTGGATTACAAAGACTAACTGTCCCGTGCGACAGACAAAGGTATCACAATATGGCAAACTCTTGACCATTTCCATATTTTCAAGCTTAAGTGGTTCGCGTGGTGCCTGACGCAGGTCCTTACCGGATACGGCAGCTTCGGGAAGTTCCTGTGTTGGATACGGCGGGAGGAAACGCCCGGGTGTCACCACTGTGTGGATCGCCCGGAAATTCTCTCACGCCCGGCCCTGGTTCATGCCATGTTACGGAGCGAGAGGGCATGGGCAGCCGTCACCTCTTTCTGCGAAGCAGTAATGCTCGCGAAGGAGGAGGCGGGATGGTTGAGGGAAAGCCAAATTTCACACCCTTTAGCCCCTAGCCGCTGCAGGAGACGTCCTGGGCGTCGGGAAACCCTGGCGGATTTCCGGCCACCGTAGGCGCGGGCTTGCGGACGGTGAGCAATGGGTAAAGTACGGGAAGGTACAAAATAGTTACCGAGGCCCCTGGCAACACAGGCAACGGAAGGGACGCGGGTGGGTTTTAGTCAGTAAGAGTCTGATACACCCTCCCGCTCCGCCCAGAGCGGGAGAAAATACCTGATAATTTCCCATCCAAAAAAAAAGTGGTTCACAGTCCTGCCTGCCTGTTTTGATAAAATTGAGTTTTATAGAAATAAACATCTTTCTCCATGTCCCATGGCTTTTTGTAGCTTTGGATCTATCCTGCCAAGTGCATGTTTAAGATAATAAATTCCCTCCAAGTCTAGTTTAATACACTCCTTTGAAATCGTTTAGGCGGACAGCCCATATGTGGGCTGTGGAATTGTGACGCTATCGACCTGCAGCCTATCACATCACATCACATCACAGCTGTGGGCTGTGAACCTGTGGATTCATGCCTATAACAAAAAGAATAGTATCACGCCGTTGATAAATGTAACAGATGCCTGCACAACTAAAGGGGAGAGCTAGGTAGAGTTTTACTTTTTATTGTTCTCTTTTGCCTCTAAAATTCATATTATGTCAAAATCAAATCAAAATCAAAAGCTATGTGTTCAAACTAGGCTGAGAATCAGCCCTTTTCGAACGTCAAAGTTACACAAAGCAGTCCCCCAAAAACGTCTGCCCTTCACCACTTCCTAGTGCTTTAGCTGGGAAGAAGTGGCGTACCAAACTCCCTAGCAGCTGACTGGTCAGCACATACATGTCAATATCATACTTACCAGATATTTGTATGGTTACTGAAATATTGTTTTTTAATTTGAATGGTTAGTGACTATACTGATTGTGTGCTTATTATAAATTAATAAATATTAGTAAGCGCACGTTTCGAAAGCCATTGATCGAGAACAAATCCAGGCTCCAAGCTCCAACCCAGGACTAATTTGCAGTAACAATTGCGACCACTACAAAAAAAAAAAAAAAGTATTACATGGTATTTAAACATAACTGGCGAAATGTGGATGTACTACAGGAACAACTCCGCCCAACCATTCGGGGAAACAAGGCGTAATTTTATGTTATGTGTTATTAAATATCTACCCTGCACTTACCTTTTCAATTCAATTCACTTCAAACGCCATCAAGTCTACTTAAGCCTCACAGTTGACACAAAAGCTAACATAATTCAAGTGTAACATTTTTCTTAGCTTTTCATGTTGGTGACTTGCTAAAACTTGTTATGGCCACAAAAAGAGCTCGTTTGCTCATCATTATGGACCGTGTGAAAAATGCCTCACGGTGGCCACGGACGTCCATCGGGAGGGTGTTTTATGTTATATTTTGAGTATTGAATGAGTAGCTAAAAACTGTTATTACAACTGATTCTTGGATTTTAAAAGGCCAATAACCAGAGTTGCTGAAAATGCTTTGAACACCATTCGGAATATTGTAAGAATTGATGTTCATGACAGGAAAATTATTAGTATTACGGGTGGATAGACGGCCAAATATAGGATTATAGATTCTAAGGACCAAATACTAAGATCAAACAACGCGATGTTTAGCGGTATTAATTTAATATATTGCAAAATTCAAATAATGTAAGTGAAAACGGCCGGGAAGGGACGCCCTTTTTTTTTGTGTGGGAAATCATCAAATAACGTTTTTTCGAGATGGAAGGCGGAGAGTGCGCAGCGTTCAGCCATTCATACTCGTACTGTAATGCAAGGTCAATCGTGAATCTCTGAGAATAATACCTTGTATAAAGTTATTAATCATTAAAATATCATTAACAATTAATCATTTGTATTATTTATCTCCCGCTCTGAGTGGAGCGGGAGGGTGTGTCAGACTCTTACTGACTAAAACCCACCCATATTCCTTCCGTTGCCTGTGTTGCGGGGGCCTCGGTGACCCATTAGTACCATCGCGACCCCGAAGGACTTATAGTGACCTTATTGTGAAGTTCTCCAGAAAGATCAAGTGCGTAGTACTCGAAATCGCGTGCGTGTATGAAAGGAGTATGCACGGACTGTAGCTGGTGGCGTTCTGTAGTTTCTGACTACCCCCATTGGAAGAAGTCGTGACTTTATATATGTAGATATGTACGTGTAAATAATCTACAATTTTATATTTTGGTCTCTGATTTCACTTCAAAATGACCAAGTTTATTTCCACCCCAAAAAACCTAAACACCAAAAATGGTGACATACTCCTCCATCCATTACCTTAGGCTACAAAAACGCAGTATAAAAAAATAAACAGCTGCCATAAAGAAATTTTTAAAAGCAAAAAATATATAAACCATGAAGAAAAAATGGGAAAATGCACCCTCTTGAAATGACAGTTTATTTTTTTATAGGGGTACAAGGCAAAAGGAGTCCCGTTTATGATAGATAGCACTGAGTACGAATTTTAAAAGACAAAGATTTTGTTACTTCATATTTTCGTAGGGATCTGTAATCAAGGTGCTTTGAGGGAGGGAAAACAGTGAGGTATTAAATGTATAAGTACAGTGTTTTTTATCACGGAAGAAAGGTTTTGTCTCTTATTAAGAGTATGACCCTGAGTGTACCTAAATCTGTCACCTATGGTACACTTACACTAGCAAGGAGGTTTTTCAATGTTGTAATATTTATAGATGGACTCAATCTATTTAGAAAAAAAAATCATAACATAATATCACGCCTGTTTCCCTGAAGCGTTAGGCAGAGGTGTACCAATGTACAACCAAATATCGCCAGTTTTATTTGTTCCATGTGAGCCACCAACCGGGCTCGAATCCAAAGCATATTTCAGTTGGAAAAACTCAATAACACTACCCGACTTGGGAATCGAAATCAAGATCTCCTGCTCAGCAGTAGCAGCCAGTGGCCAACATTTCCGCTATGTTAGTACCCTGCGGTACAGTCGCCAACATCAAGTTACCACAAACTGTCAAATTTTCTCATTCGATTTTGAACTTAACTATCAACATTTTAAGGTAGGTTCCTGTCTTGATGTTGGATAAGGCGGGAAGAAACGCCCGGGTGTCACCACTGTGTAGATCGCCCGGAGGACACGGTGGAGCATACGGTGGAGGTCTGCGTGGGCAGAGCACCGCCGTGTCCTCGTTGAGGCGATCGGCGGCAGAGACCTCTCGCGTCCGGCCCTGGTTCAGGCCATGGTACGGAGCGAGAGGGCATGGGCAGCCGTCACCTCCTTCTGCGAAGCAGTAATGCTCGTGAAGGAGGAGGCGGGACGGTTGAGGGAAAGGCAAATTTCGCGCCCTCTCGCCCCTAGCCGCCGCAGGAGACGCCCTGGGCGTCGGGAATCCCGGGTGGATTTCCGGCCACCATAGGCGCGGGCTTGCGGGCGGTGAGCAATGGGTAGCTCACCGTCTTGTAAGGACCAGGCTCGGGTCGACGGCGCGTTGTATTCCACGCGCGCCTCAAAGAGATGTCGCCAGCACAAGTGTAGGGGTCCACTAGGGCCGATGCCTGCCGGGGTCGCGGGAAGGTACTAAAGGCTTACCGAGGCCCTTGGCGACACAGGCAACGGAAGGAATACGGGTGGGTTTTAGTCAGTAAGATTCTGACACACCCTCCCGCTCCGCCCAGAGCGGGAGAAGACATTTGACGATTTCCCACCCTCAAAAAAAAAAAAAAAGATGACTAAAGTCAAATTATTAATTCACTGGAGTTATCTGCACTGCATCGTTTAGTTTAATCGATTTAAATAATTGTAAAATAAATGTGTAATTATAAATCTAAAGTACAATAAATATGACCATTTTATTACACAAACTGACTAGCTAGCACATGTCGGATTACACCAGTAAATTCATAATTCTACTTAAGCAGTTTTTTTGCTATAATTTTTTTGTTAAAAAAGATAGGTAGGATACTTAAGATTAGCCTAAAACTTATATAACATCAAAAGGATCTAGTTAGATCACCTCAGCCGTGAATGTTGCAAGAAAACCTTTCAAAACCTATCTTGCTTAAAACGTATAACAAACTTGATAATTATGCAGCTCATAACCCACAGACCCTAAGTCTACCTAAGCAATACCCAGGCCCACGTATCCTAATAAACAGAGGGGAATGTATACCGCACCAGAGCACATTAAAAGCTCATTGTGAACGGCACAACCGTCGTCTGGTGCAAATTTATGCAACCGCTTCAGAGACTGTAAATGCGAGACAAATTACTATGTACGGACACCTACACCCAAGTGTGGTTTGAGTTTATGCGTTTTATACATTAGAATATAATACGGTGCAGTTTTAGTTTTGTTTGAAATTGTTTATGTAGAAAAAGGCACTCTAATCGGTATTTACTTTAAATATTTTAAGAGTTCAGTACTGAAGCTGCTAACAGCAAACTAAAACTCAAAGCATAATTTGTTTTGTATGCTTTAATTTGCTGTAAATACGGGCACTTTTGAATTGTCAAGGAGTCTGTCAATCAGAAAGATCGAGTTAGTTGCTCATTTCAAAGCGTGGTGGGGTCCTATGGAGTTGAAAGGGCTTGAGACTCTACGGGCACTCATTTAAATTCAAATATTGTGATACAAATATTGGTATTTCATCATTGAAGTTCAAATTATACATATTTATGTATTTATTTTATTAGTTTCACCAACAATACATAAATAAAACTAAAATAACAGTGCATCAGTTACTTATAGATAAACATTACATGCACAAAACAATGACTCAGAGAAATAAGATAACTTACTTAGTAGAATTCGCTAATATTGAAAAAATTGGTAGCATCGTTAAAAAGTTAAGGCAGACAAGGGCTAGGTATATTGCGGCCACGACAGGCATACTGCTGCCTGTCGCGCCTTCAATTTTGCGCTAGTCTGCACGAGCCTTTACACTTAAATGAAAATAAAATGTATGAAATGCTAAAACTAAAAGCTATTTATAAAAAAATATAAAATTGGCAAGGGCAAAATGGAGTATTCTTTGACATTATAATATTGGAAAAAGAATTAAGAATTAAATAAAAAAAAAAACTAAAATTAAAATGATGTGAAAACAATATTTGATGACCTGCCCAGGATAACAATTTTACTCTCTTCTTTTGGCTGCACCAGTTTGCATTATTTTTCTCCCCAAACCAAATCAAATAAATAACCCTATAACATCCCAACAAGATCCTTTATTGGTATTCCGTGTCTTTACAGCTAAAATTCAAATGAATCAGGTCGAGAAATCCCCTAAAACTGTTATAAGTATCAGGACCCGCCCTTTATAACCGTTATAAAATTAATTGGCGAATAAATCATGATATCTTCTGACCTGGCCACTTACTAGGGGTTATAATGTCATTTGTGTTGCATGTTTTCATAGTGAGGTGAATATTATTTGTTATTTTGGATAGGATGCAGTAAGACATAACATATCATCACGCTTGTCACGCCCCAGAAGGGTTAGGCAGACGTGTACCTATAGTACGAGGGTGACACTGAAAGTTCTTAGAAAATCAAAAACTGAAAAAACTAGCTAGTTATTAGTTTTATTATATCTTTTCAAAATAGTGTCCATTTACATCAATACATCGCTGCATCCGATAGAACCACTGAGAAAGACACTCTACCCACTCGTCCTTAGGGGTCTCTTCGACGGCATTTTGAAACGCAGCCACTGCTTCCTCGGCGTCCATAAAACGTTTTCCACGAAGTTTTTCTTTTATTTTCGGAAATAAATAAAAATCGCAAGGTACGAGGTCGGGGGTTTAGGGCGGGTGACCCAGTAATTTCACATCTGACGTCGTCAAGTAGTTGATTGTTTGCTTGGCGGTGTGCGACGAGGCGTTGTCGTGGTGAAGGAGGATCCTACTGCGAGGTCGTTTCTCCCGAACTTTTTCCAAGACAAGTGCCAAACAATTTTTAGTGTACCACTCTGCAGTAACTGTTTTTCGATCCTCTAAAACAATTGTTGCGTAATGACCTGTCCTTTCGAAGAACGAGCGCTACCATCTGTTTTCCCACGCTTCGACCTCTCTTAAATTCATGCTGACGAGACACAGACAATTTTCAATTTGCCGCCAAATCGTAAACAAATGACAAATGAATAAAATACATACACAATAATATTGGCAAAGAGTTCCATTTTTAAAAAATGAACTGGTTCTTTTTATTATATCGTTTACAAGTAGCCAGTTCTAAAAACTTTCAGTGTCATACACCCACATTTGACTAGTTATGTAAAAATTCCACGTAATATAGCCATTAACTGAGCACAAAACCAGACTCCGAGCTTATATAAGGGTTCCGGTCTAATTAGACATCTAAGACTAATAAAAAATTGTATTCCTTACTCATTGATTCATCATCATCATCATGTCAACCGAAAGACGTCCACAGCTGGACATAAGCCTCCCCAAGCACCGCCACTTCGACCGGTTTTGCACTTCCCGCATCCAGCAGATGCCTGCGGCCTTCACAAGGTCATCGGTCCACCTTGTAGGAGGCCTTCCAACGCTACGTCTTCCGGTACGCGGTCGCCACTCCAGGACCTTTCGACCCCATTGGCCATCTGTTCTGCGAGCAATGTGCCCTGCCCACTGCCACTTAAGTTTGGTAATTCTTCGGGCTATGTCGGTAACATTGGTTTGCTTGCAGATCTCTTTTTGTCTGATTCGATCACGTAGGGAAACTCCAAGCATAGCCCTCTCCATTACCCTTTGAGTGACTTTTAGCCTTTTAATAAGGCCCAGCGACCACGTTTCAGTGCCATAGGTCATCACTGGCAACACACTCATTGATTATACAGGTAAAGTCCTTTAATTTATTTGTAAGTGGCGCCGATTCCCTTGTTCACAAACTAAACTAAATTTAAGTTCCGTCCATCTTTTTCTTTCTATTTCATTAAGAAAAGGACAGAAGATAAATTTTAGTTTAGTCCTGTCAAATGAATCAGTGCCTGTCACTACTCCATACACGTTTAGACGTGATTAAAAACTTGCCTACTAAAATTACGTCAATTTACGTCAAGCGCTGATTAATTTGACAGGACTAAACTAAAATTGATCTTCTGTCCTTTTCTTAATTAAATAGAAAGAAAAAGATGCACTGAACTTAAATTTAGTTTAGTTTGTGAACAAGGGAATCGGCGCCAATATCTTGCAAACCCAACGATGCAGTTGGTTTAAACTGTCTCTTTGAATGTTTCAAGGTTTGGGATTCTTCCATGTCAGCCACGACACTTGACAGACAGACTGAATAATTAAATTAATTAACGCCTATTCTGAGTTTGCGAAACTCTAATTCGGGGTTTGTTTTAATTTGTGCACGAATACTTTTAATTTAATTTAAAAAAATATTTAACGGTGTTGAGAACTTACCTTTGTTTTAAAATGTATTTTGTTCTATTTCCAAATTGAAAATGGAAAGAAGAAAAGTTTCATATAGTTTCTGAACTGTTTTGTTTTTACTTGTTAAAATGTTAGGAAAATTGTTTAACAGTGTTTGTAAATATGTGAGCACCATGTATCTATCACATAATTAATTTTTCTTTTATTGTTTCGCTTTTTATTCCTTTTACCTATTCTGATGTAATGATTTTATTCTAGGTGCATCGTCTTTACATATAATTAATGTATACAAAATATTGTAAAACATTTTCAAAGAGTAACGGTGGAGTTTCTTGCCCATTATTCTCCATACGAAACTACCTTTTGGAAGTAGCGACTAGAATCAGTCATATTTTTTTGTAAAATTTGGCGTTTGAAACTGCTTTTTATGTGCCTATTTACAATAAATGTTTTGACTTTGACTTCTGTCTCTTTTTGAGTCCTATAGACACTACACTGCAATACGACGACATTGACAGGGGGCGCTTTAACAATTGTGCAATTGTTTTTTGAAATGTCACTTGAAATACTTTCAATAACAAGATGGCGGCCTCACATCTGATTTTGGCCACGCGCCATGATAGCTTTGTAGCGCTGCACACCAAATATTCCATCAATTATAACCTACTTAAGGAAGTAGGTTATAATTGATGGAATATTTGGTGAATATTTAACTGTAACACTATTTTTAGAAAATGTTTTCTACTATGACCTATATATCCTGCTTATGTGTGAAGATTAATTAAAATCGGTTCAGTCATTTCGAAAAATATGGACTTGAAAATTTGTATGAAATGCCATACGGCGTCAACGCTCTGAAATACCACTCAGCTATTTCGTTGCCATCATAATACACAAAAAAAAAAACTCTTTACAATTCAGTTACAGCATAGTGACTTCAGCAAAAATAGTAAGGACTTACCCACCGACCGGACAGAGGACAATTCCGCACGTACCGTTCGAATCTTTGTCTCAGTTCAGACTAGAATGTCCGCCAAACAATTATTTGCGTCGTAAACATGATTAATGTTGACTAGATGATAGAACCATTTTCAGTGTTTGATTTTAGTTAAATTAATTGATATTGTATTTAAGGTATTTCGAGTTTAAAGGATATGGAAATTCCTGGGAGGTTACCTAAAGGGAAGATTATAGACCGGGAGATGTTTCGGATATTAAATCTATCTTACGCAAAATCTTATCTATAAAGCTTACTTAAACTTTACTTAACCGTGGGTCAGAAGCGCCCCCGATTGGACCCGAACGTACGAAACTCTGCCGGCTCGGTAGTAGGGCATTGGACCCCAGAATGACGACACTAAATTGAATAAGTAAGTATTTATTAAGTTACCCATCAAATCTTATGAATGTGCGTTAGTTAAAAAATCATATGTTAACGCCATTAAGTCTCTCATATTTAGCAAGTTTATTAATTTACCCTTATAAAATCAAAGTCTCTAAATGCGATAATAAAAAATGGGGGTTTCGAACATTAAAACTCAACCACAGGGGCAGTGAATATTATTTAATTATTTCACGAGTTTATCCATTGTTCAAGTTAAATATGTAGTGGTAATGAAGTTTTTTGATATCCAGTCGAAGTTTCGCGCCAAGATCGTGCGTGTTTACATTTTTAATTTTCACAAATACACATGTAGATACGATATCAAATGTTACAAATATTAAGTATTCAAAATATTATTGTTTTTTTTTTTATTGTAACGATGTGCGATAGCGATTATATCAAACGATTTTTTTTTTAAATTTCGGTCACATAATCAGCCTATAATGTTCCCACTGCTGGGACACAGGCAGGTCCTCTCTGTGAGAGGGAGTGGGCCGTAATCCACCACGCGGGCCCAGTGCGGGTTGGTAGATGTCACATGTCTTAGAAGTTTTGGTTCTAGGACATGTCGGTTTCCTCACGATGTTTTCCTTATTTCAATCGATTCGGTCAATTTATATGATGAATGTCAGAAATCGATAAACGGAAATTTTAATTAAAAAAAATAAGCATTAAAACAATAAGCGTTTAAGGTATATAACATTAATGATTTACATTTTTCTAATGTCCGAAAAACGATTAAAATTATTTAATCGTTTTTCGGACATTATATTGAAATCGAGTCAACAGACAGGACTACAGTAAGACCATAGGTAACTCATTTATTGAATGTATGAGCATGGTAGTTTATGTTTTTATTAGGTTACCTGGGTAATATAAATAGTTTTTTTTTGTGGTAAGTAATTACCCAACGAAATTGAAAAAAACTGGCCTAGTGTATGTCGGACCACGTACATTGAATGGTCCGTAGTGGGGATGAATATATACGCATGCACATTGCAATCAACCTCTACCATTTAAAAGAAACTATTTTCAGTTCATTTACATTGGAAATCACAAAATGACAGTTCTTAAAATGATATCCCAAACTGCAGAACGGCAGCTTGGGACATAAGCAGTGCCTACCTCATCCCGTAAACACTGCACGAATGCTCGTGTTGACTCATTATAAGGAAGACTGGACTGTGCAAATTGGTTAAAATCTAGATTTTACGAGGTTGTGACGGACAGACAGAAAGACAGACCGACAGGCACATAGACAGATGGTCATGACGAAATTATAAGGAATCCTGTACAACTACGGAGAACCCTAAAAGCATCAATTCTGTTCATATTCAGCAGAGACACACGTATTAGATGAAATATGAACCTCCTACTTCCTGAAATTGGTTAACAATAACTAAAAAAATCCTTTGAACTTATTAAAAGAAATAGGTTTTCCTGGAATCATATAATCAAAAGAACTATTTCTGTATTTTTTTTTTAATTTTGGTCAAAAAATTATATTTGAGACCCTCGTAACAAAACGGTAAAGTTTGCTAAAAAAAAAAACTAACTTGCCGCCTAAAGTGTATAGTACCTAATATTAAAAATGAGTTTATTTAGGTACGTTACACGTCCGTATTTGGGTTATTCATGTGTACCAAATTTCAAATTAATTGGTCCATTAGATTCGAAGCAAATTGGCTGTAAAAGACCAACATACAGACACACCAGTGATCCAAGAAGGGTTCCGTTTTTCATTTTAACGTACGGAACTTTAAAAAGTTACACCCCTATCCACACTACGTGTATGTATTTATTAATAAAATTATTAATATAAAATATAAAATAATTCATGTAAAATATACCAAAGAGTTTTTATTCAGTTCCTACTTCTTTTTTAAGCTCTATTCTATTTCGATTAGGCTGAATGCAACTTTTGTATCGAAATAAAAAAAATGGGTAGACGGTCAGGAATAAGAAGTGTCACGTCGCAACACAATTTTTGTAATTTTTATCAAGATTTGATCGTGTTTTTATGTAGTTTATGCATGAACGGTGGTAAAAGTAAGAATGCAAAGAGAATGATAATTTCTTTATTATTCCGTTTTGCATATTGCAAGAGAGTAGGTTGTTTATGTACATAGTTTCAGTGATTAAGTTGCCTACCTTTTGGATAGGTGTATCTAGTAATACACCAGGGTGTTGTGGCGCGCAGCCTGGGAGAGGCCTATGTCCAGCAGAGGACTGTTATAGGCTGAGTTGATTGATTGATTGATTGATCTAGTAATACCTATTTTACACAACTTTCGCAGTAGACTGAGGTGGTTTGACCGACCTCAACATACAATAAAAGATATTTGCCACAAACTTATTGTATAAAATAGGCGCGGTAACATTATTTCACAATCAATTCTAATGCTGAAAGTTGATGTAAATTCCTGAATTTCACAACGAAATTCACAACATCCCGTCGAGTCAGCTGATGTGTCATATGTCAAAATCATGTCGAGCAGAGTTTTTAAGCTAAGTACAGTAAGCGTTTATGATAAATGATAAATGATTTTATTTCTGTAAGTAGGTTTTTACAAACACTTTTACACGTCAAAACATTTTTTTTTTAAACTAGATGAGGCCGGCGTTTCCTATCTGACTACTCTGAGAAGAAAGGCCGAAACAAACTCAGAGGTCACAGTCTCTTTTAAAGTCCAGACATAATCTTGGTCAGATCATGTGAAGACCATGTCGATTGGTGTCTGAAATGGTCTTTTGATGAAAGAACCACACAGATTGAGTGGACCTGTCCAGTCAGTGCACGCATTTGTCAGTCGTTGTGCAGATCAACTCATAACTAAAGGAGCTCAACGATTCAACGAACAATACCAAAGAAAGGACATTTGGCTAGGCCGCAAAAAATACTCAAAACTGCCAGACCATATTAAAAACTAACTGAGAATAAAACAAAATTAAACAATGATCCACATAGTCTTCACATTTACAATAATTAAAACAATATAATACTACACATAGTAAATATTCATGTCATTGCATAAATAAAATTCATCAATGTCAATGTGTATATTCGGACTTAATCTTGGTCAGATCATTTGAGGACCATGTAGGTTTGTGTCCGAAATGGTCTTTTGAGGAAAGACCACACAGATTTGAGTGGACCTGTCCAGTCAGTGCAAGCATTTGTCAGTTGTCATGCAGCTCAACTCAAAACTTAAGGAGCTCAATGATTTGACGAACAATACCAAAGAAAAGACATTTGGGTAGGCCGCATAAAGTACTCAAACTGCCAGACCATCATTAAAAGTAAGAGACAAAAAAAAAAAAAAAAATAAACAATGACCCACATAGTCCTCACATTCCTAATAATTAAAATAATATAATATAATACTATACAAAGTAAATATTCATGTCATTGTTTATATAGAATGTTATATAGAATAAGAAAATATAAATAGCTAGCAAAATAAAAAGAGTAAAAAAACAACATTCACTGTAAGTTTATTGAAGCAGCTCAATCCCAAGCCTTTTTGTCCTCAATATAATCTTTAACAGTATAAAAGGCTTTTAGGCACAGTTTCTGTTTTATAAAACATTTGAATTTATTAAGGCTTAGTTCTTGAATGTGGCTAAGAAGTTTATTATAAAAACGTATACATTGGCATCTAAACGAGCTGCCTATTTTTTTGAGCCTGGTTGTAGGAACAACAAATTTGTGTTTGTTCCTAGTATTTACATTATGGATATCACTGTATTTTTTAACCAAGTTGATATTTTTATGTGCGTACAAAAGATTTTCATAAATATACTGAGAAGCTACAGTCATTATATTAATCTCTTTAAATTTTTCTCTGAGGGAGTATCTGGGACTTAATTTATAAATTGAACGGATTGCCCTTTTTTGTAAAACAAAAATTTACTGAATATCGGCGGCATTTCCCCATAACAGAATACCGTACGACATTACGCTATGAAAATAACTAAAGTATACTAAACGGGCTGTGTCTAAATCCGTTAAATCACGAATTTTTCTAACGGCGTATGCTGCAGAGCTAAGCTTTTTTGACAATTTATCTATATGGGGCCCCATTGAAGCTTGGCATCCAAAGTTATGCCTAAGAACACAGTGGTATCTTCGGGGTTCAACTCTTCACTCTTTATGAGAACACTAGTTTTTACTTGTCTAACATTAGGTATTGTAAACTTAATACATTTGGTTTTTTTCTCGTTAAAAAGTAGGTTGTTAACATTAAACCAGTTAACTACTTTTTCGAGGGCACTATTTACATTGTCAGTAACCAACTGCTGACGTTTGAGTTTAAATAAAAGTGAAGTGTCGTCTGCAAACAGCACTATATCATGATTATCCTTTGTGAGGCAAGGCAAGTCATTTATATAAATAAGAAACAAAAATGGGCCGAGAATTGAGCTCTGGGGGACCCCCATTCTTACTACAGATCCGGGTGATCTTTTCCCGTTAACATCAACTCTCTGAATCCTATCACTCAAATATGAAGTAAGAAGATCCAGAGAAGAGTTTCGGATTCCGTAGTGGTGCAGTTTTCTGACCAAAGTTTCATGAAGAACGCAATCAAATGCCTTGGACAAATCGCAAAAAATACCCAAAGCATCGCATTTATCCTCCCATGCATTATAAACATGTCCTAAAAGTTCAACACCGGCATCAGTAGTCGAACGACCCCTTGTAAAACCGAACTGTTTGTTATGCATTAATTTATGTTTATTGAAAAATATTTGGATTTGATCTAAAATAAGTTTCTCGAAAATTTTACTAAAGGTAGGTAGTACTGAAATAGGTCTATAATTAGTAGGGTCTGATGTACTACCCGATTTAAACAACGGTATTATTTTACTGTTTTTCATAAGATCAGGAAACTCACCACAGTCAATACAATTATTAAAAATAACAGCTAAAGTAGGTGCGACAATGTTTATAATCGACTTAGCAACGTCCACAGAATTACCCCATAGATCTGCGGTCTTTTTAACATTTAACGTGTGAAAGGTTTTAATTACATCTTTACAGGTGACATATTGGATACTGGCCGATGGTTTCATATGGGTACTGGCCGTTCAATAATGTATTTACTTATACCTGCAAGGAGATTTTTTTGAAACTTCCTTTTTGATTTGTTTGTCTTAGCTAGGACAAACAGAGCAGAGCCTAAAAGCGATCTTTTAAAGTCAATCTTTGGATGGATAAGGGGGGAAAGGAGACACAATACTGCAGGTAGTCTGTGGTGTACCATTCACATATGTACAATACAATTAGCTCCATTTTGGAGAAAGACAATACAAACTACTTCTCTGTAAGGAAACTCCACAGAGTAGCCAAATCCTATGACTTTCAACTTAAACTATTGCATGTTTCACCAGTTATATCATCTACAATTTGCAGTAAAAGTCATCTAAATAGCTTCTGAAACTACCAAGAGTTTTCAATTCAGTTCTCTTTAGAACAAGAATGTAGTTTTCCACTTCTAGTATTAAATTCAAGACGTGTTTATTACTCAGAAGACTGCAATAGGTGTCGCCAACTGTCACGTAGAATACGAAGTAAAACAGAGACGTGGACGCATCACGTGTTGGGTAAAAACGTCTAATATCCGTTTTCACCAGCCACTCTCGACACCTAATTGAATACCTAAGTATTATTGCACTATTGTATATTAGTCTTCAAGTTACAAGTTAAGTTAAGTTAACAAAAGTTTAGTTTATAATATGTAAAGTTTAAAATTTCCACCCAAGCCACCAATCTCTCTATAATGTTGTTTTCTTTTAGGTTGTCAGTGTACAAATACATAAAAAATAAAATGTATAATTTTGTAAAAGGGCGGAGACCTGGTGATCTGAAATACAGGCTTAAAGCTTAGTTTAGGCACCAGCCTCCCACAATATTAAAATTTTGTCTGACTCTAATACCATGTAATATGTATTTTGTAATATTGTGGTGAGAAAATAAAACATTATTATCATTATTATTATTGGATATAAGTCTGAAAGTGACACCGGTGACTGAAAAGTTGTGCGGAAATCGGTTGGTATGGGCATGTGATGAGGAAAATGAGGAAAATGTCGCGTGAATGTCGATGGCTATAAGAGTAGGGGAAGACCAAAGAAACGATGGATGGACTGAGTGGAAGATGATATGGCTAGAAAGGAAGTGACTACCGAGATGACAACTAATAGAGAGGTATGGAAGAAAGGGGCATGTTGCGCCGACCCCAAATAAATTGGTATAAGAGCAGGAGAATGATGATATTGGATATTCAAACCATCGACGTAGCCATCGACAGTATTGGACAACATGGCTTGTCCTGCTGTATGAGCACAGGTTGCATAGCACGGCACGGTAGCATCAACGATATTATTCGTCCAGACCAGCGGTATTAGAACCAAATGGATTGGTACGTGACGATGGGAAGAGACCAAATGGTATGACGTTGTTGCCTTGGAAGGTGGGTAGGCCTCTGGTGTGGGACGCAACCTGTGTCGACACCCTTGCGCCATCTCCTGTTCCAAGCACGGGTGGCTATGCTGGCGCCGCTGTTGCAACTGCTGAGACCCTCAAGCGGCGCAAATACTGTAACCTTATAGGAAACTACAGTTTTGAGCCGTTTGGGGTCGAAACGCTCGGGTCACGGGGCCCGAGTGCGCGTCTTTTTAAGTAAATTTCTCGCCGATTGATCGACACTTCACGTCACCAGAGGGCTGGCTCATTCTTAGGTCAAAGAATTAGCATTACCATTCAACGTGGCAATGCTGCCAGTCTTCTGGGCACGATTCCGGATGACAGCGATGCGGACGAATACTTTGACGCCTAAGTGTTCTTTTGTTTATTGTATTCATTTGTACATATAATTAGTAATTTAATTTAGTACCTACCTAGTGTAAATAGTTAGTAGCATTAATATTGTAAATGAAATAGTATCAGAATCAGAAATTATTTATTTTTCTAATCGTTGTCACTTAAATAAATCTCATTTTACAAACACTTACGTGTTTCATTTTGTCTGCAGAGCTTTTGAAACCTATCCAGCAGGCTTGGCATGACGCTTTCTATTTTTACGAAGAATAGACACGGTTCTTTCTATACAAAGTGACATTTTGTTTCTCCATTTTTGATATCGCACCGTAGAAATCCTTCTAGAATCTGTCATTTTGTCTTTCGTTTCTAACGATTTTTGTCTAGGTCATTTTTTATGTAGAAGGATTTCTATGGTGCGATGTCAAAAATGGAGAAACGAAATGTCACTTTGTATAGAAAGAGCTGTGTCTATTCTTCATAGAAATAGAAAGCGTCATGCTAAGCCTACTGGATGTTTCCCGTATTAATCGTGATTATATAAATCTAGATGAGGATAACGATGAAGCAACTAACCCCAGCGGATAGCCACTTGTTACTTAATGAGTGACGCTACGGTCATAGCCTACGTTGTCGGAAGGAGGGCCAGTCGCTTGAAGAGTGGCTTGTTCCTATCTTTTTTATTAATATTTTGGATTTCGCCAACTCTAGTAGCGAAAAGAAAGGGATTGTGTTGCCTGTAGCGCGTGTACGGCATTGCTCTTGTATCCCTTCGATCGACAGAGATTTGAGACGTTCTATCATGTCGCCATGGAGATCCAGCGCCCGAATGTGCCACGGATCTTATGTAGTATTATCTCCAGACACAAATGTTTGACTCCACGCCTCCTTTTCTCCAAAAGGTTTGACTGAGGTATAATTATGTTTACGTATATTTCGCTGGCTATGTTAAAAGGACATTAAATGAGAAAAAAAGAGGGTGTGTGCTTATGACCAAACGATTGAATTGAAAATTTACCACTGCAGCCGAGTATACGCGACTCAGCTTCACCGACCGACTGGAGGCGAGCATACCCGATTCAGCATCACCGAGCCGATCGTCTCAGCTCGGTTTCGTTCACTATTCAGAAAAAGCGCAAAGTGTGCCTAAAGAAATTTTCACTTTAAAAACAATCTAGTGATTGACTAAAATGACGGAACACCTGATTTATTTTATGAAAGTCTATGTTACAAATATATTCGTGATTTTTTCATCTTGTGATTCTTTAATTATAAATAATGCATTTGACTGTATTTTGACTTGACTTTGGTACAATTTTAATTCGGCAGCTTTGTATTTTTCGGAGGGATCGTACCTTCCAGGGACTACGAGAGGGACTACCATTTTAATTCGTCAGTATTGTGTTTATGTGGGCGACCCACAGGAAATACTAACGATAAAAAAAAAAAAAACATTTAAAACTAACAAGCATAAAAAAGATCTGTATGACGCCAAACATGTTTTATTTCACACAGAATTACACACAATCACAATACTTAATAATTTATTTACAGTGAATTATACTTAAATACATAATACTAGCTAACACTAACATAATCTGGACTGCATTAAAAGTTTTTATTAACTGTCATGTCAAATTTGTTTTTTGGGATTAATTTAATTCATCCCAACTACTAAACTTTTCATTGTGCGTGGTTTGACAAGCAGTTAGCCGGTTTTTTTATGTTTGTCTATTTGAAAGTTAACGTTAATATTGTTAATTTTAAATGTTCTTTTTATTACTGTTTGCATTTCCTGTGTATGTCCCAAATAAAATATTTTTCTTTTTTTCATTCTATAATAATACAAAAACAAATACAGCAGCGCTCGCTAATATTCTGATATCCCGCTGTTATGTGACGAACAGACCTACAGACTTAGACTAAAGCCCACTAGGAGGACAAAAAAAATACAATAAAAAAAATAACAAAAACCGTACTGTTTACAAGATTAATAAAATGTTTCTAGAATCGACCCACACCCGACGATCCAACATCAGCTTTCTATATGCTATAGAATTAAAAAAAGAAAAAAACTAAACACCAACATAGTACAGTTTCACAAGTTCTCCATTTCGAATTCTCAATTCAGAGTCCACATTGAAAACATCAATTAGCAGCATGGTCTCAAAGCCTGCTCACCACCGCTCGTCCCGCCGTAATAATACCACCAAGGGCCTTATCTCCTGTAATGAACCGGCCATATACGGCAAAAGAGTTCTCTATAAAAAAAAAAATCATTACATGACACAAAGCCCCGTTCAGACGCATGGCCTTTGAAAAAGCCCCTTTCAGACGTGTATTATGCTCAGGTTTTCGAGGGAAAAATTCTTTAATTTTTTTTTTGTAAATTTGTGCGCGGGTAGTTTTAAATTGGAACTTGTGTGGCGTGTGGTTCGTCCTTTAGCGCGGCAAATGTGTAAGGTGATACGTGTGAAGAAGTTAGGGTCGAATTATTGTGAGTTTGAAGATATTGTAGGCTTTTTTAGCAAACGAAATGAACTGAAACTGTTTATTCTGTAAATGGGAACCCACCAAAAACATTTTCATGTAAAATGTTGCCAAGACGCGACCACATGGCTCGCACTGTCAAAAAGTTATCAAATCTCATGTAGAGCTTCTAACTCTACACGCCCTAACTCTACAAGCCCTAACGTCACAAACTCTACACCTTAGTCAAAATATGTGGCTTGGCCGTTTCGTTACCACAAGAACTATTAAGTAAAAACCCAGATTGATTTTGTCACTGACTCACTCACTGATGATCATCGAAATTCTTAGGGTACCCTAAGAATTTCGATGATCATCAGTGACGAAATCAGGGTTTTTTAGATATCAATAAAATCTAAAGTATAAGAGCTATGCAATTGAAACTTTATATGTTTAATAAGTCTATTATACTATTGACATCATATCCCGATAACTTTGTTTGTCTGGTATAATCCAAACCCAAGTTATGAGGGTTCAAAAAAACAATGAAACTCTTCGAGGAAAGGTAGGTAGTGCTCTTTTTTTTTTGGGTGGGATATCATCAGGTAGTGCCCCGTCTGAAGAATCATCAGGTAGTGCCCTTGCGCTTCGCTTGGCTCGTCTTGGCGGATATCAGCCGAAATCACTTTTACACTTCATATTGAATAAAAAAGCTAAATGTAATCAACAATTCCTATCAGACTACCCCTTA
This sequence comes from Atethmia centrago, assembly GCA_905333075.3. Classification (NCBI taxonomy): domain Eukaryota; kingdom Metazoa; phylum Arthropoda; class Insecta; order Lepidoptera; family Noctuidae; genus Atethmia; species Atethmia centrago. The sequence goes on along the minus strand of HG995380.1, from coordinate 26,204,652 downwards.
GAGGAATGGCGAAACGAAGTCGGAGGTCAAAGTCACTTTTAAGGTCAATACATTAATAATTAAAATGCGTATTAACACTGACATTTATCAGTTTAAAAATGATACTATATAATGCTTCATCATTATGTCTTTTCTTCCATACTTCCATATTAGTCACCATCTCGGTAGTTACTCCCTTTCTTTCATCTTTCACACAGCCCATCGATCGTTTCTTTAAATTATAATTACTTTGCCATCGAAATGGCATCACATTCTCAAAAGTTTTAATATGATCGAAGACTGGCAATAGCAGTCTCCTTGCGTAGAAGAACAAACACACAACAAGCGACAAAAAACACAGCAAAACTGATTGACTGATTGGTGATTGGTGTTTTCTTCAGGAAAATAAGGCGTGATGATGCTATCATCATCACGCCTTATTTTCTCGAAGAGTTGGGTACATGTGTACCTATAGTAGACCCACATTTGCCAGATATACTTAAGTCCCATTACGTAATAGCCAAAAACCACCAACCACTGACATTCATAGCTAGACTATTTATCTAATCACAATAAAACAAACGCCTTTCAACTCTCGACAGCCGGAACTGAAGTTAACTGAACCTTCCTCCATACAAAGAAATAAAGACGTTTCTAGAACGTATCAAATCGAACCACGTGAATACGGCTAGTAAATCTTGAGGGCAAATGAACACGTCGATGCAACGATCGGATGCGATACATCTCCGGGCTGAGACGGCCGGCCGGCATAAATTGTGCGCAGACGCGGCAACCGATGCGGAACAAATTTATTGTTACGAGTCCGTGTTTAGATTGTGTCGATCGTGTGTGGATTTTATTCGAGGTAAGCTGGTTTATTGGGGGTAGTTCATATGGTGGGTGTTTTAAGGTGAAGTGCTAAGATTGGATAAGTTCTGATTGGTTAAGTACTATCTCTCTCCTATAAAATATTTTTTTATTTTCTTTGTCCTTTACACCTGTTTTGGTTCTTAGCGCTAGTTTTATGATTATTATTGAATATATTATACAATATGTAACAAAAACCCTGTTGTTCCTTTTAGGAACGTATACATTTACCTATAAGCAGAACATTGATGAAATTATAATTTAAAAAAATTAAGCATTTCAGCAAATTAAGCTAGTCGAGAGGTCAAAATCAAATAACTATTAAAATCGACACATTCCAATTTTTAGAGTATCTGATTTTACAAGAACATCTTTATTTCGCTAAATAGCCTACTAGCTCAGCGGCTTTCTTTGAATGCGACAAAAGGTGCCGCCAAAAACACCGGCCGCGCATGTCGGCGGGTCGGTACCACGTGCCTACCTACCCGCCGCCCCGCCACCCGTCTCCCTGCGAATCACTTCCTTAGTCAGACTCCCGCGCAGCTTGCTTTCGAATGGATGTTATTGTTGACCTACGTAGTGAGTGAATTGTGTTTTGTTTACGTAAACGTTGACCATCTCTTATTCTAACGTTGAAAATTTAATATGTTGATGTGTCTTCGGAAATGTAACTGCAATTATGCAGAAGCACGCAGACTCTACCAAGAACGTTTTGCGAGTCTACCATTATCGTCGGCGATGGTATTCCAACGTTTGCACATACGTACGTACAATACCGGCAGTGTGCACGGACGAGACCAACAACGAGCTGACGCAGGCAGACCGAGGACTCGAGACAGAAGTCTTGGACTTGTTTGAGCACGATCCAACGCGAAGTACACGCTCAGTGGGACACAAACTCGGAGTAAACCTTATGCACGCTACAAATATTAATAATTAAATATTTATTTCAATTTTTTTATTGAACAGTTTTTTTATAAATGACTTGCTTTATCGCTTAGTAAACCGATTCTTAAAACGTAGGTAGAAAGAACAACAGGGTGTTTGTTACATATTGTATAGATAATTTTATTATGTTTTATGTAAATGGTACACCACAGACTACCTGCAGTATTGTCTCTCCTTTCCTCCCCTAATTCATCCAAAGGTTGTCTTCAAAAGATCGCTTTTAGCGATAAGACCGCCCATTGTGTCACCCTAAGTAAAATTTCTAAATTTATATCTGTAATTTTTATGGTGTACATAATAAAGAGTATTCTATTCTATTTGAAGCATCTGCGTATGGTTGAGATTTTTCATCTCTGTCTTTTAAGTCGTCAATGTGTCAGTAGTACCTACTTTTTTTTTGGGTGGGAAATCATCAAATAATTTCTCCCGCTCTGGTCGGAGCGAGAGGGTGTGTCAGACTCTTACTGACCAAAACCCACCCGTATTCCTTCCGTTGCCTGTGTTGCCAGGGGCCTCGGTAACCCTTTAGTACCTTCTCGTGACCCCGGCAGGCATCGGCCCTAGTGGACCCCGACACTTGTGCTGACGACATCTCTTTGAGGCGCACGTGGGATACAACGCGCCGCCGACCCGGGCCTGATCCTTACCGGACGGTGAGCTACCCATTGCTCACCGTCCGCAAGCCCGCGCCTACGGTGGCCGGAAATCCACCCGAGATTCCCGACGCCCAGGGCGTCTCCTGCGGCGGCTAGAGGCAAGAGGGCGAGAATTTTGCCTTTCCTTCAACCGTCCCGTCTCCTCCTTCGCGAGTATTACTGCTTCGCAGAAGGAGGTGACGGCTGCCCATGCCCTCTCGCTACATACCATCGCCGGAACCGGGGCCGGACGCGAGAGATCTCTGCCGCTGATTGCCTCCACGAGGACACGGCGGTGGTCTGCCCAAGCCGGGCAGACCTCCACCGTATGCTCCACTGTGTCCTCTGGGCGATCTACACAGTGGTGACACCCGGGCGTTTCCTCCCGCCGTATCCGACACAGGAACCTCCCGAAGCTGCCGTGTCCGCTGAGGACCTGCGTCAGGCGGAAGGTGAGAACGCCGTGGCCTAGCCACTCCATAAAGAGGGGACTTATCGCCGCGTCCGTAGTACCTTGAATATTTCCGGTGTCTGTACCCTCATTTCAGTAAGTGATGCATTGAACTAACCCATTTTATTGAAAATAGGTACCTATGTATAGGTATGCCTCCGGTATCAGGTTTCAGCGTCAGACAGTTGAAATAAAATATTAAAGTCTTCGTCGTCCCCTTAGACTTATAAAAAGGTCAAAACGCAAGGTTACTACCAGAGAAAATTATTTAGCTTGACTTTAAAATCATTTAAATAATCCAGATTTTTTTAATGAATTCCACCTAAATCTTTGAAAGATAACTTCCCTTCACCCTAAGCCATAAATAATCTCACAAATACCACGAATATTTTATGACAGTAAATATACGACCTTAAGCAGACTTGTAAAATCGCTGACATGACTTTTATCACCTCTACCTATCCTTGCACTATTAATACATCGATAAATTCTATCAAACAGATTCGTATTTTTATTATCTGAATATCTAAAAACATTTCGCAATACCTCTAAAGCCCAACAAAGCGAAACAAATCGGTGAAAGCTTCGAAGTACTCAAATCTGAAGAAAGTAAGGCGCCTTTTAGCTAGGTTTATTAAGTAAGCCTACGACCCCAGAATAGTACAGAAGGACGGCTCCGTACATCAAACGAAAACGTTCGCACACATAGACTTGCTTCACGTTCAGCCAGTGCACGCGCACTTTTGACTGGCATTCGTTTGAAGGTGGGTTTAGACTAGGGATTCTCAATGTGGTCTATATCGACCCCTTTTTTTTTGGATGGGTAATCATCAAATAACTTCTCCCGCTCTGGGCGGAGCGGGAGGGTGTGTCAGACTCTTACTGACTAAAACCCACCCGTATTCCTTCTTGTTGCCTGTGTTGCCAGGGGCTTCGGTGACCCATTAGTACCTTTCCGCGACCCCGGCAGGTCCCCGGCAGGACCGATTTCGACTTCTTGGGGTCGAAATCGTTTTCCCAGGGGTCGACATAACTGCCAGGGTCGCGGAGAAGTTATTTGATAATTTACCACAAAAAAAAAGGATTGGACATAAACGAAAACTGATTTTGGGGGTCGACGAAGTCTTAAAACCGACCCATATTAATTAACACAGGTTCTTATTTGAAACTTCAAGATACTGTGTAAGTTGCTTTACGTGTACTAACTTGTTATGAGAATGACTAATAATTTAGTAGGAAGTATCATTGTTGTACTTTTAAAAACTCAACAAGTCGCTAAGCAAGCACAAGTTCTTACAAGATGATATAATTTGATTATGGGGTCTGAGGCATCGTTTCATTTTGGAAAAGGGGTCTCTTGCCCAAAATAGTTTGGGAATCCCTGGTTTAAACCAAATGAATAAGAGCAATAGCATTCTTTTCTTGATATTCTTGACATTTTTGGATATTTATATTTAATAGATAATTATATACACAAGTAGTGTGTAGATGCTGTGACTAATGTCATCTGTCAGTCACCACGAAGGACGGGAATTGTTTGAAGGTGAAGTGATCCTACACGAAAAACTTGGTGTGGTGATGAGCCAGTGTAGTTATATAAATAACTGAAATACGCGATCAGCTGGATTCTACAGATAAGACTGACGAAATAATGCTCTATAACTGTTTACATAAAAAGAACTTCGTAGATTTTTTTTTGTTTGGTCTAAACCGAACTTTTAACCTGATTGACACGACGTGACTTCATTGCCTGTGGCATACCATAAGTTGAAACAACAATGACAGTAGCACAGTCTAAGCAGTGCTCCGACGACGACATTTGTTACTTCAATTTTATTTTATGAAACTCGCACTGTGTGGCTTTAGATAGACTGAGATTGCCGGACGTACGCGTCTATGTGCTGGCGCCTCTTTTCACACGTTGTATGGAACTGACCTTCTGTAATTTCCTGTGCTTCTTTAACAACCGAATATTCATTTAAAGAAATTCTGTGCAAGATGCAAAGATTTTTGGCTTGCTAATTCAAATCTTAGATATTTAAATGTAAATTTAATATCAAAAGTAGTTAAATTAATAAGCTTCAGATTAAAAAGCGTTTGTGTGTTTGCAAAGTTAGATTGAATAGCAAAGTTTTATTCTTTTAGTCTTAAGATTTATCTTACTGAGTTATGATTTATAGCTGTGATGATAGTAAAAGTTTTAATCACTAAATCCTTGATCATACTTAACATTCATTAGAATTGCCTGCCCATAAAGAATAAGCTCTAGAAGAAAAACAAAAATTTCCAAAAAACCTCTTTCAACTTTAGAATGTAAAAATAAAGTCGTTACGTCCACTAGTCCTGTTTGAATGTCCCAAAAGCAAATAAAATAAAACTCGAGAGAGAATCGATTTGGGAATTTGGAAGTGAAATTTTCAGTTGTACATTTAATTGGCGAACCCTTTTAAACAGTTTCAGTGATTATGCTGTAAAATTTGCATAGCGGGCGACTTTCGAGCCCTGGAGACTAAATAATGGTGAATTTATTTGAGATTCTCCCTTAATCACCGATTGGATTATCGATTTTTGTTTTGGGAGTACTAACTTCGATTATTTTATTATGTGTTCTAAAATTTTATAGAACTGAAGAATATTTAGACTCCATTTTGCCAGAACAATTAAACTTACCGCAGGATTTAAACAAAAAATATAAATTGAAAAAAAACTGAAGGCAGCATTAAATCTGAATAAGCTGAATAAGCCAATAGCGTGGAAGAAGAAATCATTAATATGAATATATATGAATACGCTCAAATTAAAACCAATAGGAACCCATGTTTGACATTAATTAAATAAATAACTTTCCACAGCAACAGAATAAACAAACACGTAAAACTCAAACAGAGTTCACATAATTATCGAATTTGAGAATATTGCGCCAATTCGTTTCATTCCAGGAACACAAAACCTTACAAATCAAGTTAGATTTCGGATACAACTTGTTTACAGTACAAATTAATGTTGAACCTTTTAATTAACAAAATTGCCGGTTGAGTCCAATCGGAACAACTTTCCCGTATACCTTGTTATTGTTTTGGCAAGACTTGTCAAATTGGAGGGATCGTTTGCGTTTGTGAGATTTTCGGGCGGGAAGAAAATATTGAAATAAATTCTCTTGGTAGGAAAAAAATAGAGTTAAGATAGGATACAATTACCCTAATAAAAGTATATTTGATTTTAACTGTGCTACCAGTGCTAACTATACCTCACTCACGGTCAAACTTGTTGATTTGTTTTAAAATAATTTCGTGCATTTGATATTATGGAGCTAGAGAAAGTCACTATGGTTTTGGACTCAGACTTCTTTTTAGGGTTCCGTACCTCAAGAAGAAAAAACGGAACCCTTATAGGATTACTCGTGTGTCTGTCTGTCCGTCTGTCACAGCCAATTTGCTCCGAAACTACTAGACCGATTAAGTTGAATTTGGTACTCATATGAATTTCTGTGACCCAAACACGGACGTGTAACTTAATAAATGAATTTTGAATGTGGGTGTCACTTTTAGGGGGCAAATTAGAAAAAAATAAAAATAAAATACAAACCGTGTCATACCAAATGAATTGTAAGGATTTCAGGTATATTTATTTATAATTTTAATATAAATACTTTTAAAAATTATTTAAGAAAATAAATGAAAATTGTCCGCTTGACACCCCTTATCTCCGAAACTAATGAGACTAACAAAATTAAAAAAATACAGAAAATAATTCTTTACTTATCACTATATTACAGGAAAACCTATAAGAAGTATATGGTCTTAAAATAACAAGGTAAATCTCTCAACATTGTGCGTGCAAACTTACATTTGCAGTTGGTATGTTTTTGAATTATAATATTAAGTTTGTTCTAAGGATAAAGTCATCCAACCTACGGAACCCTTCATTGTGCGTAGTCCGACACGTACTTGGCCGGTTTTTTTTTATTCTGATCACAATATAGGAACATAAAGTCAAGAAATTACATACTTAGCCATTACATAATTAGACAGTCTATTTGATTATATAAAACTCTATAATCAAATAGACTGGCTAATTATGTAACTAAGTATATAATTTCTTGACTTTATGTTCCTATATTAAAGTAAACGTACAAGCCAAAAGCAAAATTTATTGAGAATTTACCTACGATTAGAATTAATAATTTAATATTAAATATATTTTACATCTAAAATCATAACACCCTCTTTAAATCTCTCAACGGCTCACCTACAGAACTAAAATCTGAGATAATTAATTTGGAATAGATTTTAGTTCTAAATCTATTCCAAATTAATTATCTCACAAAGAAACAAAAAGCATAAACATCAACCTGAACTCTCGAAAATCTGCTAACAAAACACCTTAAATACATCTTAAGTAGTTATAAACGATTTGTCGATGTTAAAAGGTTCGAATCGCGTGTGATAGCAACATTTTTCTTAGCACAGGTGCGCCAGATTAGCTTAGAGCAGGGATGCACAAACTTATAGAGAATAGGGGCCACTCGGGCACATTATGAATCAAAGAAAAATAACTACGTAAACTTTGTAAGAGAATTTAGTTAGGTACCTTTTTTTTAAACTTATAATATTTAGTTGTACCAAGTGCTAGCCGAACCGAATAGTTCCGATCGCAAGCTCGCATCATCAATTAGGTATACAAAATTCCGCATCTTTTTTATTTGTTGGCGGGCCGCACGCGTAACGACAGCGGACTGCGGTCTGTGCTTCGCTTGCTTAGAGCAACTCCAACAGATGTATATGAACTAAGGATGTAGACTGTCGAATTGGGATGGCATTGCAGTTAGATTTAGTACTGAGATTCGATGTAAACTGTTGTGCTGGCGATTTTGTAAATATGTTGTATAGTGGTAAACCTAAGGTGTATCTATTAAGATTGGAGGTTAAAAGCGTGCATTCTAAAGTGGGTCACAATGGGCCTTATTGGAAGGCTAAAAGTCACCCAAAGGGCAATGGAGAGGGCTATTCTTGGAGTTTCCCTACGTTATCGAATCAGAAATGAAGAGATCCGCAGGCGAATCAAGGTTGCCGACATAGCCCGAAGAATTAATAATAATAATAAACTTTATTGACATAAAAATATTACAACCGTACATGTGAAGCCCTGGACTCCCGTGCTAGGCGAACCTGTGTTACAGGAATCAGTATTCTCCGCCTTACACATTTCAATTTCTATGTAATAAAATACAAATAATAAGTAACATTAGTAGGTATTGAAACACTAAAACTAAACAATGAAAAGAAAAAGCGATCATATGATTGCGCGTGTGTTTGAGTGTGTATGTGTCTGTGTGTATGTATGAGTGATAGTGAGTGAACGCATGTGAGTGTACACGAGTGTGTGTGAGTGTGGGTGCAATCTTAAAGTATTTTTCCGCTCTAAGCTTAGCTGTTTTAAAAGTCCCTCCCCATACTGATATGCAGTAGATAATGATAAACTCACGTAACGAGCGGTAGACCATTGTTGATGTCTCCTTGTCCGCAGTATGTTGTAGATCTGTAAAAAAAAAAATAATCTTACGAAGCCTGGAACATAAAGCGTATATATGTGAGTTCGCCAGTCGAGCTTTTCGTCTATATGGACTCCTAGATATTTGATGTGAAGTACCAAAGAGAGGCTAATACATTTACATTTTGTAGAATCTGTACATACGAGAATATGTGGGATTATATCTGTAGTAGTTGGAGGCTTAGGGCAGTTTGATGAAGAGAACCGAATGACTTTGGTTTTTGCAATATTCAGTGTCAGCATGTTGTTGCTTAGCCAGTTCATTATATTACGCAATGAAGATTCAACTTTATCAGTCACATTGGACCAGTCTCTGTCACAAATAAGGAGTGCCGTATCATCAGCGTAAGTGAATATGTCACAATGGTAGACAGGTAATTGGCAGAGGTCATTAATGTAAATTTGAAAGAAGGTGGGCCCTAAAATACTGCCTTGTGGTATGCCATAACAAACCGGTTTCTCTTTACTGATAATGTCTTCAATTTTTAAGCATTGGCTATGGCCACTCAGGTAACTTTTAAAAATATCAAGAGTCAAACCACGTATTTCTATGTATTCCATTTTGGCCACCAGTCTAGGGATTAAGACGGTATCGAAGGCCTTAGTGAGGTCTAGAAAGATTCCGTAACATTTATAGCGATTATCTAGTTTATCCACCAAACTGTTAACAAAGTCCAACACCGCGTTCGAAATCCGTGTTGTTTTGGTGATAAAATATTATTTTTCGCAAGGAATTTAGTCAGGGAATTATTAAGAATACGTTCTAGGATTTTGGAGAATGCGCTGAGTACAGAAATGGGTCGATAATTGAAAACATCGTCTCTTGCCCCAGCCTTGTATATAGGGTACACTACCGCACGCTTAAAAGCTTGTGGGAGTTCCCGAATTTATAGCACAGTTACAGATGTGAGTTATTATAGGAGCGAGAGACCTAATGGATTGGCAAAGTATTTTGGCAGGTATGTCGTCCCAGCTAACCGCACATACGAGGAAGTTCGAAAGGGTTACCTAGGCCCCTGGCAACACAGGCAACGGAACGAATACGGGTGGGTTTTAGTCAATAAGAGTCTGACACACCCTCCCGCTCCGCCCAGAGCGGGAGAAGTTATTTAATAATTTCACACCAAAAAAAAAAAAGAAAGCCTAACGCACATTCACTGCGCAGACTCTGAATTATGATTATAACCTGTTCTTCATCAACTAAGGGAATGACCAATGAGTTTAGTGGTGATGGGGAAGGGATAGAGGCGGTGCTAAGACTGTGAGAGCTGAATTTTGTCGCAAGTCTTACCGATATTCACAAAGAAATTATTAACGTTATTAATAGACGCTGGATCGGGTTTAACAGTACACTTGGCGATTGTTTAACGTGATAACTATTAGTGATATTTTTGATTACCTTCCACGTGGCCTTAGGGCTATTTTTCGCTTTCAATAACTGTGACTTTTCATATACTCGTTTGAATTTTCTAAGCAAAGCGTTGCAGAAATTACGGTATCGATTATATGATTTTTTTAAGAGAAAATTGTCGGGTTGAACTTTGCCCTTTCGATGCATCTCATCAAGATGTCTTAGACAACGGACTAGACCAACAGTCATCCAAGGTTTCAAAACTGTTTTTCTGTTTGATGTGTATACGGTTTTATTATGCTTGATTATTACTTTTTGCATGTAATCAAACAAAAAATTCATTGCAGGGTCTGGATGTTGAAAACATAGACCAGCGGCATAATCGAAGTTATCAATTTCAGTTTTTATGGATTCGTAGTTGAATATCGAATTAAAGATTTTTTTAATGTCGATTTGTAAACTTTTACATCTATTAATAGGGCAACGGGAAGATGGTCCGTTACGTGAGAACTCAGTATGATGACTCTAGCTGGTGATTGGGTTCTTAATAAAGTATGGTCAATTGATCTTCTTCAGTCATTCTTAGCCTATCAAAATGTCACATAAAATATTCAGTCATTGCGGCTCGCTGAATATTTTAGCAAGCATGTTATGCATACACAGCCCTTTTATGATTTATTGCATAGGTAAACCTATCCTCTCTTTACCTTTTTAGGGTTCCGTAGTAAACAAGGAACCCTTATAGTTTTGACATGACCGTCTGTCTGTCTGTCCCCGCTGTAGCTCAGAGACGCTTAGTACTAAAAGGCTGTAATTTTTCATCACGCCGACAAAGTGCTAAAATAAAATCTTGAAAAAAAAATATTTTACCTCCCTTGCACGTTATGTGGGGATGATTTTTTTCTCATCTACCCCATGGAGTAGGTAGGGTATAGTTGGATAGGCCGTTAAAAAAAATTGCAGTTCTGTGAACACCACTTTTCGATTGACGGATTCGCTTGCGTAATAATAACCATTAAAGTGGTCATTTTTGTTAGAGTCATGTGCCCCCCCCCCCCCTCTGCCAGCTAAATGCTCATTTATGGAGATGTGAAAAAATTCATAGCAGAGCCATGAATTTTTTCACAGGTAATGAAATTAAAAGGAAAACTATCACATCTAAGTGGGCTTTACAAGTTAACGAGTAATAGTCGAGCAACTTAAATTTGCAGTTGGAGAATTGATCGTGGCATATATCAATGTATGAGAGAACATATTTTGCAACTACATTGTTATGTTTATTTTTTGGATCAATTCATACCAACTTCTCAACTACTCTCATTGTGCGTGGTCCGACACGCACTTGGCCGGTTTTAGTAAGTAGTTCTCCCTACATGATTTTTTGCAACATTCCTTTTCAAAACTTGGGGCCTAATTTTATTTCGGCAGAAAATTTTGATTGTAATATTCCGAATTGTAAACTCTAGAGGCCTAAATTGCACATCTACTTTTCATAAATGTTTCTACATATTAAAATTTACTCAAAAATATAGGTGCTTGTAAAAATCGGATCTTTCTAGATGCATCTCCTACAAATCCATAAGGATAGTCTTCCTATAAATCGTGATCAGACATTGTCGTGAGGTAACGTAGATACTCGAGATGTTGTAGAAACGAGAAGTAATGACGTCACGTACTGGTGTGCAGGAATGCGAGCAGTCTCACCTGATTGGTCTATTCGATGTAAGCACGGCTGCAGATCTCGGGTATAAGGTTTGATTGGTAGTTGGGACATGAGCTGTGTCTGTTGAAAGAATTAATTTTTAAAATTGGTTTTGTTCTTGATGATAGAAGATTGAATTCTATATTAGATCTACGAGTAATAAGTACTTATAATAAATAGTCCTCCAGCCTGAGTTTCGGCCATGGCGACCATGATTCTTAGCAGAGACTAGCCTTCGGCGCGGGAGTTAATAGTGTGTGCGCAGACACAGGTGCACTCTCCTCCCTTACTCTCATAGTCCAATCCGACACAACCGGAGAGAGATCAGGGCCAACGGCTTAACGTGCTTTCCGAGGCACGGGGCTAGCACACCACCAACTTCCAAACTCCGGGCTGTTACTAAGAAATTCCAAATGGAAAAACTAAAGAACACTTGGCCCGACCCGGGAATCGAACCCAGTACCTCACGCTCAACAGTCGACCACGAGACCATGAATAACATGACTAACGTACTATCCGTGTGCGTATCCACCAGTTTAGTTTTCGATTGTGGTCTGTAGGATTAAATGAGCAGAAAATACATCGTTTCTGTGTATTCATGCTTCTCTTTACTCAACTCTTAGATACGTGTCATCGGAAAACTTAAGACTAGAGATGCCGATGCATTTCACCGGCTTTTATGAAAAATCTTTTACAGTTCAAGCATTATGGAATGCCTTGCCCGTGTCGATAGGCGTGCTCAAACTTTGTCCACTTTTAAAATTCAGGTAAAAAACACTTTCTCTCTTCTTAAACCTCATCATTACTTATACATCATTATTATAGTTGTATCTGTTGTATCTTTATGGTGTACATAATAAAGAGTATTCTATTCTGTTCTATTATATTCTCCTTCGGGCTAATTTAGGATACAACCAACTGATCAAAGCTGAAAATTTAACCGATTACCTCGAGTGAATTGTAGGTCAATTTAATATTTTAAATAAAAACATAATTATACAGGGTTACTGGTAACTCGACGTATTCCTTGCAGGACGTCATAGTAGGGTTAAAATGCAACAAATTAAGCCACCAAATGTTCTACCGAAATTCAGTAGGTAGTTTTTGAATTAGTTAAGAGTTTTAGTTTTTTAATGAAAAATCCCAGATTAAACCATTTGAAACCAATTTAAAAATGATTTACGGCGCGACTGTACTGAAATTTAAGTTATTATCATAGTTGACGCCGTAGCAGACCTTTGTTAATAATTAAAAGTTCAATAATGCCTAAAACTTTGGCAAATATCACTAACAAAACATTTAATTTTTTGTAATTTTTGCTATTACTTCATAAAAAATGTAGTCTAGTGCAAAAAAAATACTACACCTGGTGTACAAATTACTAAGAAAATATCCTTGTCTTAACAGCTATCCAAAAAGGTATGAAAGTTAATACAAAATCATGGACTACATTATGAAAATCTTTTTTTATTTAGTACAGGCGTGCGTTTCACAAAAAGGTGATTATTCGAAAAATCAAAAACAAAATCGTGAACATTATTATTCTTTTTAATCAATATTAAAAACTTTAATTACACACATTTCACACGTCTTGTTCGATGTGCTGCCCTCGGTTTCGAATACATGTTCTTATTCGCTTCCTTACTTCGGTTTTTGTTATTCTTGAGGTGATTGTTGCCCTCATCTGGTCCGCCGCATTTGTAATTCTCTCCCTTAGTTCTTCAATTGAATTTACTGGGGTCACATAAACTAGATCTTTCATATGACCCCAGACGTAAAAGTCTAGCGGCGTCAGATCAGGGCTTCGTGCAGGCCACGGAATCGGCCCACCGCGCCCTATCCATCGGTTTGGATAGTTTTCATCCAGCAATTGTCGAATTGTGATTCGGAAGTGGGCTGGACATCCGTCATGTTGGTAAATCATGTTTGCTCTTCTTTCTTCCGGTACATCCGTGAGCAGTGTTGATAAATGATTTCTGAGGAAATCTTCATAAAGTTCCCCATTTAGTGTTCGGGGTAAAAAATGTGGGCCAATTAATTTGTCGTCAATAATACCCATCCAAACATTAAGCGAGAACCTTCGCTGGGATGCGGTTGGTCTCAGTTTTTTAGGGTTTGCTTCTGCTTTCGGTGCCCAGTAATGTAAGTTGTGGTAATTTGTGATACCATCACGATCAAAACATGACTCATCGGTCCATAGAATGTTTTTTAAAAAGTTTTCGCTGTCGGCGTCGGCACTTAGCATAAAACAACAAAATTCAAGCCGTCTCGGCGGATCTCCTTCTTCTAATGACTGGACTGGTTGGTAATGGTATGGATGTCGGCCTGACAAGTGAACTACAGACCAGATTTTCCACTGTGACATACCAAGCTCACGCGCTACGATGTTTGTCGATGTGTTAGGATCGTCAATAAAACGTTGAAGAATAAGCTCCTCGTCCTCAGCCATTTATCTCCGGGAACGACCAGTGTCAACTTGCCTGCTTCTTTGGACGCTGCCAGTTTCAGATATTCGCCGATAAGTCGATCCAAAGACACTAACGTGGGGGGGTCGGCGGTTGGGAAAGCGAAGTTGATATTCTCGCCGCGCCTCAGCAGCGTTACCGTCACAAAGTCCGTAACAGTACATTATGTCAGCGTATTCAGGATTAGAATATGCAGCCATAGTCAGCGCTTATGAAGGCACAGCACAGCACAAGAGCAAGATACGCAGCAACAGTTAGGGAAATAGCCAGTAACAAAACACGAGCTTGCGCGACGTAGAGTTGAAATTAACTAACGCTGACGACCAAATTTTGCAAAATCGCACCCCCTGTCATGCCGAGAGAACAATAGTGACCAATCACAAAGCTCCCCGAGTGGTTGGAGTTCAAGCGCAGGTAAAAACTACGACTAATACGAATACGAAACAATAGGTTGACCGTCTCGCAATTTTACCTGCCCCCCATAAAACTCTTCTCTTCCCTGGCACACATGCAAAAGTATTGACAATCATACCTTTCTGAATAACTGATAAGACAAGGATATTTTCTTAGTAATTTGTACACCAGGTGTAGTATTTTTTTTGCACTAGACTACTTTTTTTATGAAGTAATAGCAAAAATTACAAAAAAATTAAATGTTTTGTTAGTGATATTTGCCAAAGTTTTAGGCATTATTAAACTTTTAATTATTAACAAAGGTCTGCTACGGCGTCAACTATGATAATAACTTAAATTTCAGTACAGTCGCGCCGTAAATCATTTTTAAATTGGTTTCAAATGGTTTAATCTGGGATTTTTCATTAAAAAACTAAAACTCTTAACTAATTCAAAAACTACTGAATTTCGGTAGAACATTTGGTGGCTTAATTTGTTGCATTTTAACCCTACTATGACGAGTTAATACGTCGAGTTACCAGTAACCCTGTATATAAACAAACTTTTTTTTTTACTTTAATTATTGCATAATTTTTAAAACACATTTTATAATAACCATTAATTAGCGTGTTTTCATAAAACTCTTTTTAGTTTTACAATAAAGAACTTGCCCATACATTGTAATACAAATAAGTTTACGTGTTTTCGATCGCGAACGGCGCACGTAATGGCGCCTAATCTCCAACCATTTATCACGAGACTTAAGTGACCCTAGAAAACACAGGGGAAGCTCGCTACAAAAATCTGTGAGTAATGCGATTATGCAGTCTTAGAACACGAGTTATGATTTGTGTGTCACATTTTGTATAATAAAATTGCTTCATTGGACTAGTGGACGCAAGCACAACTGCTGAGCATGAAGTCTTGAGTTCGATTCCCAGGTAGGGCAAAGTATTAGCGGGTTTTGGGTTAGGAATTTCTTAGTATCAGCCCGGATTCTGGATTTGTGCCCGGTTGATGGCAATAGGCTCGCCCTCTATAGCATGCGACTTATACTTAACTGGTGAAATGTGGGTGTACTTTTGGAATATAATAATCTTTATTATGTACCCACACCATACAAATTACAGATTGACATGGTGAAATATAAGGTATTTAGGGAATTTAGGGTTTTTGTTTTATAGGTGGAAGGACTAGTCCTGCTTGCAACGCTCGGCCGCTATAGTAACGCGTACTCATCAACCAATAGCTTCACCAAATCAGATTTTTGCCGAGCCCCTTGTTTTTGTAAATGAAAAAAAAAACCGTAAAAAAACGGGTAAAGGGGGGTCAGACATCTGTGATCGCAGAGCCTGAAAAATTCTATTTAAACGAAATAAATGATTTTTTAATGGTCGACGCAAAAAGGGGTGGTAAGTAAACAGATGTGATCATCGTGAGCACGGGATTTTGTTTTCAAAGTGTTCCGATATATGCACCCACGATAGTACATCTCTGTCATTTGTAGATCTTTGACAGTCGTTACGGCTCGTCAGAAGCTCGAAAGTCTGACAACCAGTCTTACCAAGGGGTATCGTGTCACCCAGTAACTGGGTTGTGGAGGTCAGATAGGCAGTCGCTCCATGTAAAATACTGGTATTCAGCTGTATCCGGTAAAACTGGTAGCCGACCCCAATATAGTTGGAATAAGGCTAGGCAGATGATGATGATAGTACAAATCTGTCTAATCCTTCGGGGATTACTGCCGACGCTTCGGCAGCCACTGGTAGAGGCGACATTGTCTACACTTTCAATACAAACGAAGCGTGTCACCGTTTACTTGCAACACGACACAATCAATCGAATCTGACTAGCCTTTTGCCAACTATGTTGGGGTCGGATTCCAGACTAACCAAATGCAGCTCAATACCAGTATTTTACATGGAGCGACTGCCTATCTGACCTCCGCAATGCAGTAACTGGGTAATACGGTACCCCTTGGTAAGACTGGTTGACAGACTTTCGGGCTTCTGACGACCCCTAACGACTGTCAAAGATCCACGAATTACAGCCGGGATCAACGGCTTAACGTGCTCTTCGAGGCACGGAGGAGTCTCGGTATGTATGTAAAGATGGTCACCCATCCACGGACTGACCCCGGCAAGTTTAGTTTAACCTGATGGATCGACCTGTGCGGCTGTTATTAATTAGCCACGAGCTCGTCCTTGCAATACGACACAAATGGCGTATAAAAACTGACAGCTTTGAATGGTGGTCCGTGAGAGAAGCACTCTACGCATTTCGACGCCGCGCATTATTAGTACTGCTGTATCTAGACGATGCCATCGGCGCGGCGGTTCCATGCTCTGTGCAAACTAGCATTGCCCAGGGCATGATTCGTTTAGATTATTTCGAGACTTCGATTATTTCATGGCCGTTCGTACAAAAGCAACAAAGAAACACTTTGGGCAAAACAGCATTTGTGTCGATACAATGCGGCTGTCAGGTTTTGAATTTTCATTAAATCCAGTTTTTGTTACACGTGTTGATCGTTTCGCAACTACTGCCCCGCGTCCTAATGCTATGGCTATGTTGTCGCGATAACGCGAACTACAGTTCGCGCGCTCTCTCTTGCGCACTACTCGACGCGACGCACAGTGGGCTGGGATTACAAGGTTGGGTCTTAAGAGATCAAATGTATTTTTTTGGTATCTAGGCATTAATTTAAAACGTTTTTATTCTTTGACTTTTTTTAATTTAACGAGTACTTTCGGAGATATAACCATATCAAATTTGTATGAAGAGTCATGTTATTTTAGTTAAGCAATTTATTCCAATTAAATTAAAATTGAAAATAATGTATACTAAACGGCCTGAAAACCTCAATACCTACTTAGTTCTTTAAAAAAAAAACAATGTTCGACATTTTCCATCACCATAGGTAGGTATGACGTAATTTGTTTTGAGACTTATTTCCGGGAATCAAGGGATAAGAGTGCGCGAGCGCAACAACAAGTTATGACGTGTCGTAACGTGATTGGTGCAACGATAGGGTATCTACGGAATGTTCGGTTGCATTCAAACGTACTTCAGTGTTCTATTACCCACCATAATAGACGCACTACCCCCACACATTCATTACTTACTTATTTGTTATTTTGTATTTGTGAAAATGTTTGAAAATTTAGTGACAAACCTTGATCTTTTCGTTATTTTAAAAAACAGTGGCAGTATTAAAAATGACAGTTTGTGTAGTGAGATAAGGTCTAAATTTTTAGTCGAATTAAGTGATGATCACGAAAAGACCTTAAAGTTGTTTTGTGCAAAATTTTGTTATAATTTAAATAGAAGATGGGAAAACGCTTATCGTAAAGAAAATATATTCAGAACTAAAAATAGTGAATGGTTACAAGAAAACATAATATGGCCAGACTTTATTAAGTGTTTAATAGGCAGTAATGAAGATCAACCAGCACCGAGTACATCAACTCAGTATGTATCACCATCAAAAGTTTCTGTCGGTGTCTCCACCGAACAAAGCCCAAGAAAACCTTTTTGTGAATTAGCGCCTAAACAGAAAAAAAAGACGTGCAGAAAACTTTCATTTATCTTCAAACGAAATAAAATATGCATATTTTGAGCAGTTGAAAGCGGATGGGAATGAGGAGGTTGCTAAAATACTAGAACATTTACTAAAGAATCTCCAAGATGTAAAAAAAGTTAAAAAGTGCATATCTGTTAAAGAAACAAAACCTGTGTTTTCTCCGGATGAGGCTTTAGGGTTATTTTTATCACTTAAGCTGACCAAGTGGTCTGATCTTTTTCGAATTTGTGAAAGAAAATAAAATAACGATATTGCGGGAAAAAAGTGCAGAAGTTGGAGAAATAACAATTTAAGTCATTAGACTATGATAGACGGAAAAGCAACATCAATTTTATGTGATACTTCATCTCAGAGATGCGACATTTGTAAAGCCACTCCAACAGAGATGAATAATTTGCCCTTAATTGCATCAAAACCGACTGATCCAGATCTCTATAAATACGGATTGTCATCATTGCATACCTGGATACAAATGATGGAATGCATTCTGCATATAGCCTACAGATTAACGATACAGACATGGACAGTAAAGGGAGACAACAAGTGCATCATGGAAAGAAGAAAGAAAGACATACAAGACGCTTTTAAAAATAGAATGGACTTCTGATTGATGTTGTTAAACAAGGGCACGGCTCCACGAATGACGGAAATACTGCTAGAAGATTTTATGCAAATCCAAACATGACTGCTGAGATAACTGGTGTTAGTGAAGAATTAATAAGGCGATTTGCAATCATTTTAGAGGCAATTTCATCAGGTTACCACATTGACACAGCGAAATTTCACGAATATGCTCAAGTGACCATGCAACTGTACTTGGAATTATATAGCTGGTATTATATGCCTTCAAGTGTTCATAAAGTTCTTATGCATGGTGCAGCTATTATTGAAAGTTTTGGTCTAATACCAATTGGACAGGTATCTGAAGAAGCTGCTGAAGCTAGAAATAAAGACTTTCGTAGGTACCGCCAACACCATTCCAGGAAATGCAGTAGAAAAACTACAAATGAAGACATTTTAAATAATTTATTGACCAGCTCTGATCCACTCATCTCAGCGAAACGTCACAAACTTCGCAGAAAACATAAAACTTTGTCAGTAGAAGCACAAAGTTTATTAGTAATTGAACAAGCGGAAACATTTGATGATGACGAATACGAAAATTTTGCATTCGTTAATGTGGATACCCTTGACAGTGATTAAATTAAAACAGTGCAGTGGCCAGTAGTGATTGTGATTTTTACTTATTTATTTATTTATTTTATTAGTCCTTAGTGGATTAGGCCTAAAGGGGAGACCACTACATAAAAAAAAGCCTAGTTCTTAACCTCTATGGTGGTGTGGAATAGAGAACAAAATTTGAAATTGCGACCAAATCGCAGAAAATCGCAACCTGAGAATAGGCGCTAAAATAGGACAAATATAAGTACTATGCATACGTAGAGTCAATTCTTTGAGAAAATTTGAGAATTTTGAGATTTTCACATTTTTTTCTTTTGCTTCATACAAAAATTACTTTGGATATTTATAACTCCGAAAATACTAAGTTATCTGAACGACCCTCACATAAATAATTACTTATAATCGATAGATAAATCCAACACAATATTTAAAATTTCAGAAAAAGAAACTTTTTTTTTTAAATGCTAAGTCCTTTACCGGCCCGTTTAAGCCCACTGTGCGACGTTTCGCTGAGATACAGAGAGTGCGCAAAGTGTAGGCGGCTTCTGTCGGCGCAAATTCGCGTTCCGGTTCACCGAACAATAAGTGACATAAACGCGACGATCGCTTTCTATTAGGACGCGGCCCTATGCTTTTGTTATTAACTATATTTTACTTACTATATTATTAACACAATTCCTTGTGAAACTACAAATAAAGCCACAGACATCAAGAACATTGCATCACCTTCAACCCACTCAATTAAATTATTGATACACACACTCAAACACAAGTCCACCAGGTACTACATGAAGTTGCTATGACCTATTACAGGGACTTAAGTTAGAAACATGTAGTAAACTAATTGAGTTTGAGCACTTCATTAAGCTATGCGGTTCTCCTGTAGTAAGTAATAACTATTTCTGTAGTTCAGGAGTTGGGCTCCCAAATGTACCCAAATGTTAGGGGCAGTTTGGGGCTTCAAAGAAGGGTGTTGTTGAGGAAGTCTTGAAGAATTTTCGTGGCAAGACTGAAGGTAGGGTTTTTATTGTGAGTAGAGTTTTTTTCTGTATGTTTCCTGAACTGCGTCTCAACAAACACTATGAATCTTGCTAAATGATTGCGTTAAATAAAAATTACAGTAAAAAGAGACTACGACATTAATGACATCCTGCATTCTATTAAAAATAATAAAAAATCAGGTACCTACCTATTTACTAGAGTCCGACTGAATAAATTTTCGGCCAAAAAAAAAACCGTTTTCGGTTCGACTCTAGTACTAATAAACACCTGTTTACATTACCATTATTTGTTCAATAAAATAAAAGTTAAAGTCTTTTATCGCACTTACTTTTACGCGACTTAACATCGTGATCTCCGATCAATAAAAGGACATACTATCGTACTAATAACAGCAATCAGCAGCATATTTCAATCACACTGTTCCAACACTATCACAATAAGCATTTCTCTGCCACACGTCCACCGCACTCGCTGTCTTCAGAACGTTAGATCTTCGCGCTTGAGTACGTACTTACCCACTCAAGGATTCTAATGCTTAAACGGCCATTCCTGCTTGAACGGTAAGACGGTCCACCATTATTATGCCTGTTGCTTTTACATCTAAGAACAGTCTTGCTGCTATGGGCTATGTGTGATTTTGATAGAAGGTAATTATACAAAAAATTACAATGAGGTGGTGAAAAAAAAAGCACTTTTTAATAAACATTCGACAAAGCAATAATCTCTTGCTTTAGTATATTTTTACACACAAGTATAAAATTGTTGATTTGGATGATTCAAGGAAAATCTAATGGTTATTGGTAAGTGCTTTTGACGTTTAGCGTCGTATGCGACGCAGAAGTGTCGCGTTAGCAGCAATTAAAATCGGTGTGAAAATAGCACTACGTGGATTAAAGTAACTATGGAAGTAAAATTCTAGGTGAATTGAACTGCAAGAAAACGTATGCTTCTGTAATTTTCACGGAAAAAATAAATTGCTACTTTTACGCTATAAAGCATCAGTTTTAATGAAATATTAACATTTGCTTTATTTTTTGATTATCTATATCAAAAACATAATTGGTAACATTTCAGGAAATACAGTTTTCCCAGAACGACACTATACCAATTTTTTTTTAATAAATGGTTCACATTTCCTTAATACTTCAAATTCCCAGAACAACATTACAAAAAAATTATGAATATTTTATTCTTCCAACAGAAATATTATATTATGTGACCACCATTTTGAATCCCAACTCTCGGTCCATTCCTTCCACCCGTTTATTGCAGCACGGTAAATGGAAATATTCATTAAACTTCCCAGTGGCAGCGACTGCATCGATCCCACGTACTTTACAAGCTACATTTTGTTATTAATTGTCGTGATGTTTAATTACAGTTTGAAGGTTTTTGGTGACTGAATAACTGAAATTGGGTTTGGTTGTTTTTTACCCGACTGCCTCAGGAGGGTAATGTTTTTCGAGAGTATGTCTGTATGTATGTCTATTTCTTTGGCACGCTCTGTAGCCTAAACGGCTTGATGGATTTTAACATATGAGGTGTCCTTAGATTTATCTTCATTGTAGGAGTGACTTAGGCTATATAATATTTATAAATTGCATCTGAAAATACAAGAAAAAAGGAGGGGAAGGGATTTTTTTTTTTAAATTAATTGCAACAATATTGGTATCAAATAGAAGCTAGTAATGAGTAATTTTCAAATAAACATATTAATAAAACTAAAGTGCTTGAAATAAAATAAATTATTTATAAAACAAAAACTGGACTGCAAAAACACATAACTGAAAAGGGAAAAACAAGCATTATAATCTATATAATTTTGGTCTTGCAGGCACAGTCGAATAACCTGAAATATGGTGTAACTTTTGATTGTGGGCCTGCGATACCAAAATTATATAGATTATAATGCTTGTTTTTCCCTTTTCAGTTATGTGTTTTTGCAGTCGGGTTTATTGTTTTTTAAATATTTTTTTTTAAATGAGTTAATATAGAAGAAGTACAATATGCGGGCCTATATATATATTCGTATACAATTTTTTGATAGCCTCGCATTTGATCGTGAAGTCGACGATGGTCCTTGCTTGCCCTTAAGTAACCTATTCATTCGTCAAATGAAAACGCCTTGTCAGTACGAATATTTCTGTATTTATATTCTTGCACACATACAAACCTGATATTTAGCAATATTTAACAAGCTATTTAGTTAGGTACTCAATATAATATCAGCATAGACTTTAGACTTCTTGAAGACAACCTTCAGATTCCGAGGCTCGAATAGAACTAACTAAGCAATTATGTGGCACACCAAATATAATTATCATGTTTTCCATTCGGTTGTGTTAAAAAAACCAGTACGTTTACGGTAACTGTCAAATTAGATACTTTTAAACTTCATGACTACCCTGATACTAAAATCATTTGAAGCAAATCATATACTTTCAATTTTATATTTACTATTTAAAATCACTACAAATCTTATTAATATTTGGAAATCACGACATTCGAGATTTAAAAACTTTCATGTGAAAATCGTTACGATTACGTACCAAGTTAAGAGGTTATTTTAATGATTTTGTATTCTCAAAGATTTAAAATAAAAAACGAGAAATGATGATACAATAAAAAAAAATATAAATTAGGGTTGCTCAAAATTAAAGTATCACAATATCGTCTGCATACATTGAACCCACATGAAAATATGTAAAGGAAAACAAAGTTGACCGCCATGATACTAGACTGAGATGATATTGCGACCGGTATATCAACAAACTGAATTTTAAGATTAGCAAAAAGAAAAGAAAGAACATACGTTTATTTCCGGTAAACATGACGCAAAGAAGGAACATAGATACTAAAAAGAAGCAATTTGGGGAGTTTATGCGTCGCATCCACGCAAAACGGCAAAATACCATGTTTTGTTCTATAAACGATGTTTTGATCTCTGAACATTCCGGTCTCATGTTTTGCACTTTGCACGTTAATTAGTAGAATTAAGTTTCAGGTATCATGTCAACTATGATCAAGTTGGTTTAAAAAAATAAAACTGAAATATTTTTTTTTGTTCTTTATTAGGACAAAAGCATTATTTACTATTAAATTGCTTAATGGTTCCAACAATAGTTTCCGATATGCATTTGGTTAACGACATCCATTTTTATTTTTTATACATAGCAATAACAGGTAGGTTTTACTAATGACACTTTCAAACAAGATCTATTAAAAAATCCCATAATTTTTATTCCACCATAAAGTTTTTATTATTATCCATTTTTTCATCCAAATTTAATAAAAACTTTTCTTATTAAAATTCGTAGCAAACGTTTAATATTAACCCCAATAAAAGCTTTATTCTGCCAAATCCACCATCAGATAATCCATCCAAGACTAAAGTAAAAAACTTAAAAATTTTCAACTAAAACTTTATAATTAAAGTGGAACTAACTAATTAAGTAGATTTTATAATAGTCGTGACTTTAATAGGTTCTTGGGAAGTGCACGAACTTGCACATAGTTGGAATATTCTGCTTCAATAAATAATTCGAGGAATTCGTATGCTATGCTTTTAGTGCACTTCAAGTGTACCCGAGGAGTTATGAAGCTGATTTTGACCTAGTTTGATGTGGCTGTTGGGACTGCGCCACTGAACAATAAACGAGATGTATCTACTTAAGATGCGTGGTCACTGTCAGACTGCGTAGAAAAGAAAGAAAAGCGCGATGACACAATGCTTGTGATTTATTGCAGAATATGAAGCAATTATCTATTTACACAAAATTGAATTGAGGAGACGAAAATAAAAAACAACCAAGTTCCACACTCAAATAAGACGTTCTTTTTATAAAATACAGATATTTTAGATTGGAGCTCAAGGTAAAGGGTTAGTTTAGCGTTAATTTGTATCGAGATTTTTTTTTCAAAACGTGGTTTGGTACCACAACCAAGTTCTGAGAAATAATATGTTCAAAATTAATATTTTTTCCGCTACCATAAACTATACATATTTGGCATTTTTTTTTCTTAAGACAAATAATATACTTTGGTCATTTGCCTTAAGTAGTATTTGCGAGTTACTGTATTTTTGTTGTTTGAAGTTAATAGAATCATCTAAAGATCATCATCATCTTCCTGTCCTTGTCCCACATTACGTGGGGTTGGCGCAACACGTTTTCTTCGTCCATTCTCCCCTGTCAACCGTCACGCATCATTCACTTCCTTTTCTTTCATATCATTCCGCACACAATCCATCCATCTTTTCAGCTGAGGGTAATGAATTATTTTTTCTGCCGATTTTTTAAGCTCATTGCTCCTGGCTCGCTATTGGATTTATCAGTCTAGGAAGGTTCGACACCTATAAACTTACCTACATCACTATCAGTACGTACTTATCAAATACCACAGACGGTGATTCTTAACTGTTCGTCACCCCGAGGGTCTACATAAGTGGCGATCGCTTTCACAGTGTTTCGTATTTCTGCAGCAATTTTCAACGAGATTAATAAGCTTTATTAGGGTTCCGTACCTCAAAAGGAAAAAAAACGGAACCCTTAAAGGATCACTCGTGTGTCTGTCTGTCTGTCCGTCTGCCACAGCCGATTTACTCCGAATCTACCGAACCGATTAAGTTGAAATTTGGTACACATATGAATTTCTGTGACCCAAGCACGAACGTGTAACGTAAATAAATAAATTTTGAATATGAGGTTCACTTCTGGGCGAAAACTAGAAAAAAAAAATCGAAACTGTACCGTGTGTATGTGGTCCAAATATATTTGTTTTTATAATTTTTTAATAATTATTTTTAAATTTACGAAAATTGACCATTCCCTCCCTTATCTCCGAAAATGCTAAACCTAAAATTTAGCTATACTGTTAAGTTTGTTCTTGGTATAAATTCATCCCAACTAAGGAACCTTTCACTGAGCGTACACGTACCTGGCCGGTTTTTTAGCTTATGTCAATCCCATACATTTTTGACTTTTCCATCATCGTTAGCGCTGCTAGAACATGACTTTGTCTGGGTTCTCAGAGGGCTTAGACCAAGCACGGAGCAAATACAAAGAGACCAAGTGACATTCTATGGACATTCCGCAACACTACCACTTGGTTGACTGTAAAATATTTTTACCACAGTCTGAGCTATGTTCAATGGTTCGGGCGGATTCGAGAGTAGATAGCAACCATATCGATCTCAAACTCATTTTTATTTTTTTAGTTTAGGTAAGGATTTTTTCAGCAACCCAAGCCTACCATATCCGACCATCTTCCAACATCCCAGTGACATAACTTACGTCACAAGTGGACCCGCAGAGTGTGCCTGAATTAATGGCCTACAAACATCAACCTAATTTGAGACCCGGCGCGAATGTATTTATTGCTAATGTTCGGTCTAAGTCCCGGTCTCATTGATTAAATGGACTTCACTTTCAGCCTAATTATCTAGATTTATAAGACATATGTTTTAAAAAGAAAAAAGTGCTTTTTGTATAGGTTGGGAAACAGGTGAACCAGCCCACCTGATGCCAAGTGCTGTAACGTTACGATTAGCTAGAAGGCTATTGGCTATTGCAAGTCACATCTTAAAAAAAAAAAGATAACACAGGATAAAAAAGTATGAAGGAGTGAGAGCTTCAACTTCACGCGGCTCGGGACGCTCGAAGTGCAGGAAGCAGAACCGGCAGGCAGAAGTGGAGCAGGACGAGGACGGTGCTGCAGTGTCTTACGCCGAACAGGATCAGGAGGAGTTTTGTGTTGTTCACATCCCTGTCCAGAGGAGGAAAAGTTTTACGGGTATTCGTAAATAGGAGGTTTCGTTTTAGTGCTTTATAACGCTTCACGCTAGCAGGAGGGTCGCGTTGGTGTCTTACACCACGTGAATGGAATGCCTTGACGTCAGAGGCTTCTCTGTCCGGGAGTGATCAGAGAAGTGGGCGGCGATGTCTCACGTCACGCCGATATAGAGAAGGACAGCGGAGGCACTTTGCAGCACTTCACACACAGAAGAAGGAGTGTCTTGGCATATACGGGAGGAGTGCTCCAGCGTCGGAGAGCTCCCTGCTTAGGAGTGGTCAGCTGCGACGTACTTACGCCACGCAGCTAGAGTGCCCCCAACGTCAGAGGCCTCCTACAGACGTAGGTGTTAGGGCCGGAGGCAGCCAAGGGAACGGGTCACAGAATTCATATATACACAGAACAGTTGTGGCGATAAAAAAGAAACATATTTCTTATAACTGTATTTAGTAGATTCAGATAATACCTACATATGTATATGATATTGAAACCGACTTAAAACGGAGGTAAACTGAAACTGCCAGAACTGACGGCCGCTTTTATTGTCCCTGTCAAACATTCTGGAATGATGGAGATGTGTTAAATATTTCATACATAACTCAAATTACTTCATATTTGATTGTCGACCAGAAACAATAAAACGACTTACAGTGAGAACCTGACCTTACTAGCATTATGAGAGGTTACAGTGAAGCCTTGACCTTGTCACATTAACTTTACAGTGAAGACTTGACCTTATCACACTAACTTAACAGTGAAGATCTGACCTTATCATGTTAGCTTTAAGGCTTCTGCATACTGAGGCGATATCGCAGGCGCGACAGGCAGCAATATGCCTGTCGCACCCGCGATATCGCACCTGTCTGTAAGAGCCTTTATAGCATAGAAAATAAAATCTGCCAGATGACAATTTATGATGAAAATGTCAAAGTATAAAAATAGTCTAAGATTTTTATAAAGAGTAAATTAATAATGGTAAATACAGTTTTAGATGTAAAAACAGTCACAGGTAACTCTAAAAGTTTGCTTTTCAGCGGTAACAGTGTTCGAAAATATACAAAATGTAAGTTAAATGACTGTCATACGATACGATACTTGAAAACATAGATTTTGATACCGAATAATAACGAAAATTGTTGGACACAACAGCTCTGTAAATGCTATATATATAAATATAATAAAATATGTGGTTTTGTATAGAAAAATACCATAGTGCATATTTACGCGTCTAGCATTGAACTTCGAATGAGTTTCTAAATAAATACGATTAAATATCGTCATCTGCAGGCTTAGCATGACGTTTTCTATTTCTACGAAGAATAGATACAGCTTTCTATAGAAAGTGACATTTCGTTTCTCCTTTTTTGACATCGCACCGTAGAAATCCTTCTACATAAAAAAGGACCTAGACTGAGAGATCGTTGGAAACGAAAGACAAAATGACAGATTGTAGAAGGATTTCTACGGTGCGATGTCAAAAATGGAGAATTGAAATGTCACTTTGTATAGAAAGAGCTGTGTCTATTCTTCGTAGAAATAATAATAATAAATAATAAAATATTTATTTGACATACAAGTACAGTTTTAGAGGTTGACACTTAATTTAGGCAAATAGTCTGGTGCAAAATAACTGATCAATGACCCCCATGCTAGGAAAAACCTGTGTTACAGGGGTCATTCATCAGTCCATTTTGGATCTAATTGTTACTTGCAAATTAGCAATGTGCACATTAGGAAAAAAAAAATTGCATAATATAACTAATTGAGGGGATATGAAACGGGGGAGGAAAGTAAAAGGGGTTTTAAATGAGTTAATAACAAGGGAAAGGGAGTATGTATTAAGTGCCGGACATGTGTTGTTAGTGTGAGTGTCACTATGAATGCGTGAGTGTAGATATGTGTGAGTTAGTGTAGATGTGTATGTGTGAGTGGGCGCCTGATTTGTTTAAGTTAAGGTTTGAGTAATTCTTCCGTGTCGTCATAATTTAAAGTGAGCAGATATTCCTTTATCAGTTTATTGTAAAGTAATGTACTTAAATAACGGTTATGCCGTCGGCGTCGTGCAAAGGTGGTATTTGTACAAACATTGGGACAAACGGGTGGTTTGGGTCTTCTACTGAGCGCAGGGTTTGTACATCTATTGGGGGGGGTTCATTTTATGTGTACGTATGATAGCACGAAGCATATACATTTGTCGGACTGTCGGTATTTTAAAGTCTGAATAAACTAGCTGAGTGGGATACCTAATGGTTTGCTTAATAGGACTTCGATTACTGCACGTTGGGCTCTTTCAGCTGGTATAAGCATTGTCTTGGCTACCCCACGCAACGAGGGGAGATTCACATAGAGCGGTGTATACCAATTTTAGGATATCTTTATCTGCAGAAGTTCTTAACTTTTTGAACTCATAAATTAGTTTACTTGTGCGTGCAGACAAAGATTCAATGTGGGTCTTCCAGCTGAGACTGGAATCAAGGTAAAGACCGAGATACGTGACGGAGGAGGCTCTCGTTACAGTCTGGCATGAACAGAGATTAATTATGTCACGCTCGTCACAAACATGAGCTATGATTTGTAGTGAGAGGTCGGATGGAAGGGTACAGGGTCTGGAACCAAAGGTTATAAAATTCGTTTTGCTGACGTTTAAGGTTAAGCTATTACTGCCCAACCAAATCATAACTTCGGTCAAGGAACTTTCAGCGGCCTCCCTAGCTGTTTCCCAGTCGTGACCGCTGGATATTAGAACAGTATCATCGGCGTACGCTATAATGTGAGTAGAAGGGAGAGTAAGTAGACAGAGTTCGTTAGCATAGATTTGGAAAAAGAGGGAACTGAGCAAACTTCCTTGTGGCACACCGAAATCTAGTGGTTGTTCACTGCTGATATAATCGTCTATTTTAACGCACTGTGTCCGGTCTGATAGAAAATCCTTAAGCAATTTGAGAGCTGGGCCGCATATTCCAATATGTTCTAGTTTTCCGAGTAAAATAGGGACAGAGACAGTAACGAAGGCCCTAGACAGGTTCAAGAATATGCCAACACATTTGTGTTTACTGTCAATTTTGTTGACAACAGAATCCAGTAGAGCCAATATAGCGTCTTCCGTCGATACCCCTTTTCTGAAGCCGTACTGGTTTTTAGCAATGATTTTATATTTGTCCAAAAGTTGAAGAGATTTTTGTAAATGATTCTTTCCAATATTTTGGAAATTGCTGGAAGTACCAAGACTGGCCGATAATTATTTACACTGCCTCTGTCATCTGTTTTAAAGATTGGATGAACAATGCTTGTTAGCCAGGTTTTTGCCAACATCAGCAAAGATCATATTCACGGCGTCAACCGACACGATTGGGTCATTGTCTATTCTAAGGAGTTCAATAGGAACTAAAGTATTTTTATAATAGAAAGCGTCATGCTAAGCCTGCTGGAGTATATCAGCCAAGAGACGTCCTCTGCTGGACATGGACTTCCCCTAAGCATCGTTGTCATTGACTTTCTCTAGCACACTAATTGCGTCACACACTATCAATCAAAATCTGAATGATGTTGAAGTATACTCGTATAGCTAATTAATTGCTTCATATGTTCGAAAAATGTGTCTGCTCAACAACGTAAATAACGCAATGAATGTTGTTGAAGTAGAATTATTAATTCTACAATTTTATTTTTGTATGTGTTCTTCATTCTTAACACCACATATTCAACCTCTTTTGTATCTACAAAAGAGGTTGAATATGTGGTATCAGTAGGAACGGGTTTCGTTTTGATGAGGAATCTTCCTCATCAAAACGGAACCCGTTCCTACTGATAGTGTGTTACTCTATTGCATTATCATATGCAATTTTGCACACTTTTTTCCCAGACAATCTTTTTTACATCACAACTATTACCTATTAAATAATAAACACTGATTTCTTTGCTCCCACCTTTACAAATTAGCTTTGTTTTACAAAGTTATTAGTTATCATCCAACACGGCAATTTTTCTCACTCCACACTTTCTCTCTCCCTAAACATCATCATTACTTATTATAGTTCTTGATCTTGTTTCATGTTTATGGCATATATATATATATATATATATGTATGTATGATATATGTTATGTATAGTATATGCTTTATGTATTATATGTATTTATTGTATATGTAACTGGTACACAACTGACTACCTGCAGTATTGTCTCTCCTCCCCCTTTAATCCATCCAAAGGTTGTCTGTAAAAGATCGCTTTTAGCGATAAGACCGCCCATTGTGTCACCCCTTGTAAAATTTCAACATTAATTTTGATGGTGTACTTATTAAAGAGTATTCTATTCTATTCTATTCTATTCTATTCTTACTTTACAACTATTACCTATTAAATAATAAACACTGATTTCTTTGCTCCCACCTTTACAAAGTAGCTTTGTTTAACAAATTTTTTAGTAGGTACTTAACTACAAAAAAATATATACCAATTTTATAAAAAGGTAAAATGTGTTTGTTTATGAGTCTGTATGTAAGGGATAATCTCTGGAATTCCCAGTTGGATTTAAAAAAAATATTTTTTGCATTTGATAGCCCAATTCTTAAGAATGGTAAGAGGCTATTTAGCATCACGCTGAGACCGTTAGGATCCGAGCAAAAAAGAAAAAAGTCAGAATGAACGCTAAGCGAAAACAAAGTAATAGCGCGGGCGGGCGATGCAATGCGACGCTGTGGGTCTGGGGAACAAGAAATTTCACGTGGGCAAAGTTACGGGTAGAAGCCAGTTAATAATAAATATTGGTTAAAAACATCTTTACAATATCACGATCAATCAGCTAATTAATAAAACAGTTTTATGTTAATTATGTAAGAGAAAATTAACTTTAGAACAAAGCTTCATCATTACCGTTCAAAAAATGGGAAAATAATTTTAACAAGGAAACTTTGGCGTCCCCTTGAAGTTTTTTTAACAGTAATTTTCTAAGACAATGCTTATTAGTTTTAATTGGCATAACTTATATTTTAATTTTTTTCTATGCTGTGATGATTTTTGTTCTATTTTTGTCAATGTTCGACTGTTTTTTAAGGTTCCGTACCCAAAGGGTAAAACGGGACCCTGTTACTCCGCTGTCCGTCTGTCTGTCTATCCGTCTGTCACCAGGCTGTATCTCATGAACCGTGATAGTTAGACAGAATAAATTTTCACAGATGATGTATTGTCTGTTGCCGCTCAACAAATAATAAAAAACAGAATAAAATAAATATTTTTTTTTTATTTTTTTGCCGTTTTTATAGATTATGGTATGGAACCATTCGTGTGCGAGTCCGACTCGCATTTGGCCGGTTTTTATCCACTTGTATCTTAAAATTAGAAATTCAAGTCTCGTGTAAGAGACGTTTTTTTGTTCCGGTTGTCTTGATTTTGGTTAGACTGGTTGTATGTAATAACGATTTATAACTTTATAATAGTTATATCGTTAAAATAAATAATACATAATCCGCCCATAATGTTCCCACTGCTGGGATACAGGCCTCTTCTCTGTGAAAGGAAGTGGGCCGTAATTCAAAACGCGGCCCCAGTGCGGGTTGGTAGATAACACATTTCTTCGAGTTTTTGGTCCTAGAACATGCCGGTTTCCTCACGATGTTTTCCTTCACCGTTTTGAGAGCAGTAGTGATGAAATAATTTACAAAAAGTAAAGCACCTGTCTTTTTTTTTGGTGGGAAATTATCAAATAACTTCTCCCGCTCTGGGCGGAGCGGGAGACTCTTACTGACTGAAACCCACCCGTGATCCTTCCGTTGCCTGTGTTGCCAGGGGCCTCGGTAAGCCTTTTGGACTTTCCCGTGTCCCCGGCAGGCATCGGCCCTTGTGGACCCCTACACTCGTGCTGTGAACACAACGCGCCGTCGACCCGGGCCTGGTCCTTACCGGACGGCGTGCTAACGATTGTTCACCGTCCGCAAGCCCGCGCCTACGGTGGGCAGAAATCCGCCTGGGATTCCCGACGCCCAGGGCGTCTCCTGCGGCGGCTAGGGGCGAGAGAGCGCGAAGTTTGCCGCATTTGAAGCACCTGTCTGGGTTCGAACCTACGACCTACAACTCATAAGTCGCGGTCTTTACCACTTAGTAACCACTGCTCCTATATAATACTTATACCTTTATAATACCTTAATTACGCTTTAGATATTATTTTTGACAACACAAAACTTAAGGACTAATCATTAGTTTTATGTTGTTAAACGATCTAAAGTAGGTGATACCGTGTATTGTTATCATTATTTATGCAGATCTAAAAGGAGATAACTCAAAATGAAAACATTTTCTGTCGACTCACTTTTCATTTTACATTCAAACTTAGATTAAAAAATCAAAATCAAAATATTTTATTTCACATAAACCTACATGTGCACTTATGAAACATCAGAAGCTAGGTGCACGGTTCCAATTGGTCGTTTCCTATGGAGAAGAGCCGGCAAGAACCTACACGGTTACTCTTTTAAAAATAATTGGCTTTTACAATGTTTTCAAATTACAGTGTTAATAGGTATGGGAGGACAGTGTAGGCCTGTCAAGAAGTACCAGGTACTTAACAGAAAAATCATGATCTATAAATCTAGTCTATTAAGCCTACAACGTTCTCACATTCACAAAATACAAAATAATGTATGTAAAATATTAATAAAATAATAAAAAATTTAAAAAGTATTTACGCCAAATGACATGTTTGCCATTACAACTGTAATACGTCTGAATTAATATCTTGTCCACAAAAGTCACTAATAAACAGCTAAAAACACCAATCCCACATGCTTATTCGAAAAAACGTGAGGTCACAAAATATTCATCGGAACCACATCGATCAAACATGGCGGCTACCGGCTAGAAGCAATTACGTAACAGCGCAGGTACAGAGTCAATCTCACACGAATGGTAATGGCCACCATTTTAACACTCAATATGTTCCGGTTATTATTTCAATATCACCAGCTGGTTCCATTAAGGGAGAGATAGTTTGAACTTTTATACCTATATTTTTGAATTTTTGCGCAGGGGAGATGTTGACCTAGGCTTATACTAATAGACACTTTTTTATTTATATTGTAACTACTGCACTGAGTAGTAAAATTATTGACAGCAAATAAAAACGTGTGTTAAAAATATTAGAGGAACGGTAGATTCTGTAACCTAGGACTTAATTTTGTAAAAATAAAAACAGATGTACTTCTAAATTTCAATCCTAACAAATATTATGAATGCGAAAGTTAGTTTGTTTGTCACGCTTTCACGCTGAAACGGCTAAACAGATTTGGATAAAATTTGGCATAAGGGTAGACCATTACCCAGGCAGTGGTGGCCCAGTGGTAACGACCACGACTTACGAGTTGTAGGTCGTAGGTTCGAACCCGGACAGGCGCTTTACTTTGTGTAAATTATTTCATCACCACTGTCTCAAAAACGGTGAAAGAAAACATCGTGAGGAAGCCGGCATGTCCTAGAACCAAAAATTCGAAATATGTGACATCCACCAACCCGCACTGGGCCCGCGTGGTGGATTACGGCCCACTCTCTCTCACAGAGAGGAGGCCTGTGTCCCAGCAGTGGGAACGTTATAGACTCATTATGTAGACCATTACCTGGACATAGAATACTTTTATCTCGGTAGTGGGTTCCCGAGGGATAATTTCCGAGATCTACACGGGCGAATCCGCTGGAAAGTTAGTTTCATTTAAATCTGTCCGAACTGTTTAATAATAATAATAATAATTCATTTATTCACTTTTAAATAGAGTAAGTACAATCGGTGGTTTAACATGTTACATTATTTGGTCTTATTTTCTATTTAGCCTTATTGGGGCATGTGAAGTTTTTTAGAAAATAATAAATAATAATTTAAAAAATGATACAATGTTAGATAAAAAAAGGATGGGTATGTCATGATCAATTCATGTCTCTAAAATTCAAAGTACCTAATGTCAAATATATAGTACCTGGCCAAATACCAGTCCAGTACCAAAGAAAGTAATTTTTTTACGTTAAACAATGTCACATTTATACAATAAAAATAAAAATCATTGAGAGTCTTTATAGGTAAAATAGGAGCCTTAAGGAAAACCAGGAACAACTAAATTCAATCAAGGCATATTTCCCGGTGTTCTTCAAATACTATTGGGTATACTATGCTAAACGCATTTGGATGAAAGGGATAGACGACCTGGGTTCGGAAGTAGGTTAGATTCTCTTATCCCGGTAGACTGACCCCCGACTGTCTGCCTCGATGGTCTAATGGCAAGCGCTACTGCTGAGCATGTTCATGAGGTCCTGAGTTCGATTCCCAGGTTTTGGAAGTGTTATTGGGGTTTTCCATCAAGAATTTCTTAGTAGCAGCCCGGAGTCTGGATTTGTGCCCGACTGATGGCAATAGGCTCGCCCTCCATTACGTGGGACTTAAGAGGACGATAAATGCCAGCGACCTTGAGCGAGTGGGAGGAGCTTGCGTCACCTCCCGCGACCCCGCAACCGTTCGCACGTAACGTAGGGTAACCATACGTTTCAGATTGTGTGGACTGTCCTGCCTGATTTTTTTATCACAATCCAATTTTTTTTTATGTAGTGTTCACAAATAAGGTAATATTCTGATAATAAAATAAGATTGTAATATATTATATTATTTTAATAGTTTGCATTGAATAAGTTGGTTTAAACAGGGTGTAATTTTAAACACCATCAACCTATCTCGTCATTGTACTCATCATTATAAACAACTTTTACTATATTGGACACAACATGAAATAACTTGGACTAAACATGAAATCGCGAAAAAAAATCAGCTGTTCCCTACATTTTGACGAATTAAGCGAACATAAATGTAGGGAACAGCAGATTTTTTTTTCGTGACTTTACGAGGCACGGATGAGTCTCGGTACGTAAAGATGCTCACCCATCCACGGAACAACCGCGGCAAGAATAGCTTAACCTAATTGATCGGCCCGTGCGGCTGTGATGCGACTAACGAGCTCTTTAGCTATGGAAACAATATAAAGTGAAATAAAAAGCCAAAAATCTAAATAAATAAATTTAATTTTAAAATAAAACAATTAATTTCTTTAGTGACAGATGAGAAAATATGAGATGTGCAGGCAAGATTTAGAGAGGGAATGGGCTGTATGGATCAGGGGGCCGATTCTACTAATTTGCAAAGTTATACGCTCTGTACCGTCTCATCAATGGTTCGGTTTCGTTCGGCTCTCGTTCGTCCCCCATAAATCTATTCTACAATTTTTATGACAATAACTGAAACTGTAACTGACTGTAACCAAGTCGAAACCCAACTCAATCACTACGGGAATGAATGGCAATGAGTGTTACCTATAGTTCAATTAGTAAGTTTATAATATTACTATAACAAAAATGGTTAAATAACAAATAAATTTTATACGAATAATAAACCCATTAAAACTTATTTTCCGTTATATTTACCACGAAAAGTAAATGATTTTTTTCCATATATTTTAATAATTGTAAATTAGCAGATTTTCTTAAAGGAAACAGTTTGGGCGGTTCGAATTGCCATTTTAGAACAATGTTGTTAGTAGAATCGCCCCCCAGAGTAAGTTAGTATATTTGGGGAGTCAGTTTACAAGGGATGGAAAGATTGATGAAGATGTGGAAAGGAGAGTGAATGCGGGAAATAAAGTGAATGGTACTATACATGCGACTGTAACCAACTAGTCGATGCCTAAAAAGGCTCGACTGGCTGTTCATAATGGTGTGCTGGTGTCTAAGCTTATGCATGGAAGTGAATGAATTTTGGGTGTGGCAAAAGAAGCATAAAAGTACAAAAAGGGCTGATTTTTCAATCGCCAGATAACTTTTATGTGAAGAATATGTTTGACGTTTTGACAGCTTTTGTATAGAAAATATGTCAAAGCACCATATTTATTCCTCAGATAGAAGTTAACTGATGATTGAAAAATCGGCCCTAAATGCTGTGGAAATGCCTCCTTGCGAAGCATGTGTGACGTGACTATAAATGATAGGCTGAAAAATTATGTGATAAGGCAACGGTGCGGTTTAAAAGAAGCGTGCAGGTGGCCTTCTATAGTTTTTGCCTTCCCCTTGGGAAGAAGGCGTGAATTTGTTTGTACTAATTATTTTTTTTACATTTCGTAGAAATGTAGTCATTTTTCGAAATATTCCTCTTGTCGAGTGTCTTGATCTTCCTGTTTCTCTGTCTCTTCTTTGTCTGTATTTTGCCTTCAACCAAAATCATTGATTCCATTCCAGTTGATGGTCCTGGAAATATAAAAAAAAAAACCTGTGAATCTACATTGTATATAATAAATAACGAACCATTGTCAGTTCTTTCACTATTTTCGTCATTATTTATTTCCGTCGGGTCGCAAAAACCAAAATATTAAAACATAATCTTATTAATGAGCTGCACCTGTTTATTTAAACTAGACAAGTTTCTAACCTAATATAACGGGATTGTCCCCATAAAACCATAATAAATGGTATGCCTAGAATCTACAATTTATTTAATACTCACTTTGTCTCTGCATTTTCATGTTGGGAATCATTGTCAGTTCTTTCATTATTTTTATCATTATTTATTTCCGTCGGGTCGCAACAACTAAAATATTAAAACATAATCTTATTAATGAGCTGCACCTGTTTATTTAAACTAGACAAGTTTCTAACCTACTATAACGGGATTGTCCCCATAAAACCATAATAAATGGTATGCCTAGAATCTACAATTTAATACTCCGCTTTTTCATGTTGGGAGTCATTGTCAGTTCTTTCATTATTTTTATCATTATTTACTTCCGTCGGGTCGCAACAACTAAAATAGTAAAACATAATCTTATTATGTACTACACCTGTTTTTTTTTTAAGCTAGGTAAGTTTCAAACCTGCTGTAACGGGATTGTCCTCAAAAAACCATAATAAATGGTAGTCTACAATTTATTAGGTAGGTACTTACTTGCTCTCCGCATTTTCGTTTCGGGAATCCTTATTATTTTTTTAGCCTACTAAAAAAAAAAAAATTTGATACGGATCTAAAGTTAAGTTTGAACTTACTCGTAAATAATGGATATACTCGCCCATAAATTATTATCAAAATAACATTTAGCTAACCTCATTATATTATAATAATATATGAGAAACTCACCTCAGTATCCTGTTTCTTTCATGTATACGTCATTTCTCTTTCAGAACTTTAGTTGTTCTACCCATATTGTCGAAAAAATACGTAAGTACAGCGGTCGCGCAAAGTGTCAGCGTCTACCCGTAACAGTGGTCAGCGGTACACTGCCGCCCGTCGCCCGCGCAGAGCGCCGCATGCCGTTCCGTTCGATTTTATAGGGAATATTTATTTTTAGTAATAAAAGTATGAATATTTGAAAAAAATCACAGATAGAATTATAGATAACAAAATAGTCTATTCATACAAAAAAAAACCATGAAAATATCTTTAGTAGTTTGGAAGTAATTTCGATTTTTATATTTGGGTAGACCTTACTTCCTGAATTTATTTCATAAAGTATTTTACTACAATACTAAAATATTCACAGATACAATTGATGTGTATGCAGTCTAGTTTAACATATATTTTTTGCGTAACTTACTTGTATTAATTGAAGGCGTAATAACAGATTTAAAAGTCACTAAAATCATATATCTGCACCTTAAACAGAACGGGCGTAATGTGGGTGTACTATAGGCATGTTCTATGTTCTATGTTAGAGAGTTTGGTTTCCGCACTTAGTCCTTTAGGTGGACCATTGTGCGTGGGCCATGGCGGCCGTTTGGTGGTTATTCCAACCAGCCCACCTCCCTCCAGAAGTTGATCACATCTCCTGGTCTATTTAAAATCTCTGTGTAGGTTCTGGGTGCCCCGAGGGTTTTTGTTCTGATATGATCAGGAGTTGGGCTATCCGCAACCTGCCCACCCGCTCGGTTGCAAGAGAGTAAGTACAATTACTTACTCTATTTAAAAGTGAATAAATGAATTATTATTATTATTATTATTAAACAGTTCGGACAGATTTAAATGAAACTAACTTTTCCAGCGGATTCGCCCGTGTAGATCTCGGAAATTATCCCTCGGGAACCCACTACCGAGATAAAAGTATTCTATGTCCAGGTAATGGTCTACCCATATGCCAAATTTCATCCAAATCTGTTTAGCCGTTTCAGCGTGAAAGCGTGACAAACAAACTAACTTTCGCATTCATAATATTTGTTAGGATTGAAATTCAGAGTAAGTTCTGGGTGCCCCGAGGGTTTTTGTTCTGATATGATCCGGAGTTGGGCTATCCGCAACCTGCCCACCCGCTCGGTTGCAAGAGAAGAAGTGCATGGCTGTCTGGGTCTCCCCACCACAGATGTACGTGTACATTTGCGTTGAGGCGATCCAGCTTGCCCGAGACTTGACTTGCTTGTACTATGCCTGCATACCTCTGTCTAACCCTTCAGGGATTACAGGTGTGTTGCTATATTATTCCGGTAGGACGTTCCCGAGACATAATTTCCGACATCCACGCGGGTAAAGCCACGGGCGAAACCTTTTTTTTATGGCATGGCACAGTCATGGCCCAAGTAATGCTTAGTTTTGTCACTTTTTATTTTAATAATTATGATTAAACTAGCTTTCGCCCGTGGCTTTGCCCGCGTGGATGTCGGAAATTATCTCACGGGAACGTCCTACCTAAATGATTGGAATTTTGTAAGTTTTAATTGATGATAGATCATCAATTAAAACTTACAAAATTCCAATCATTTATACACACACGAAATAAAACCCAAAACCAAAACAAACGGCAACACTGGCCTTAATGCTCAACTAGGAATTAATAATGAAACTGTACAGCTTTTACAATATTCCCCATGATTCATTACCATATATTGAAACTTTAATTGAAATCAGAAATTGCTCGAACAATGGACTTCGGAGTCTCCTATAAATTGTAAAATCCATTCTTTCATTAATATGTCTGTTACACGAAGAGCCTCGCCTCGTTTATCGACTTGTACTTGTACGTACTCGTGTAACAAGTACGTACAAGTCACGGTAGTTGCATGTCGAAAAGCGAGAATCACCACGTTTTTTTTTATTGTTGAGTTCGTGTAAACAAAAAGTGTTTCGAGTTATCAACTGACAGTGATAACTCGACGACAGTGACGAGAGAAACGTCTGGTGAATCTCGAGTGACATGATTATAATCGTATTCGAGTTTTGGTTCGAACACATGAGTGCGATAATCGTCAGCTGAGTCTCGCACCGACATTCGTGCTTGGCGGCGGCGGTCGAGAAACTCGCCTCGTGTATACGAGTGAGGAACATTCTTTTAATGGTAATGCGATATTTTCTCTTTTAACTAAATTAATTCTGTCTGTAATTTTGTATGCTACCTTTAAGGTTTGGATTTGGTGTCAGATACTTTTGAAATGCGATATTTTGGAAGTGAAGAATAATTACTTTTTCGATTAGGTATCATTGTACAAAATTAGCTTGTAATGTTATTGTTTTGAGACAAGTTAAGGTCTCATAGCCAGATGGCCGATGAGGTTGAAAGGTTCTGAAGCGACCGCATACCAGAAGACGTAGCGTTGGAGGCCTCCCACAAGGTGGACCGATGACTTTGTAAAGGCCGCAGGAATTCACTGGATGCGGGAAGCACAAAACTGATCTAAGTGGCGGTGCTTGGCGATGCCTATGTCCAACTGTTGACGTCTTTCGGCTGAAATGAAGATGATCATGAAGGTCTCGCAGATAAGGAACGATATTGAACACCACATTTTTTACTGCGTGTTGCTTATTTTGGGTTCCAGCAATCGAACCGTGAAAATTTAGGTGAAGTGTGCTTGAAATGAGCTGCCATCCCAACCGATGACACAGTTGACAGCTCACTCAACCTATCATCACCCGGCACACCGTCACGGTGAGATTTTTACAGAATAGACTGGTGTTTAGGCTGTAATCATTAAAACATAATCAGCCTACAATGTTCCCACTGCTGGGACACAGGCCTCCTCTTTATGAGAGGGAGTGGGCCGTAATCCACCACGCGTGCCCAGTGCGGGTTGGTAGATGTCACATGTCTTCGAATTTTTTGGTTCTAGGACATGCCGGTTTCCTCACGATGTTTTCCTTCACCGTTTTGAGAGCAGTGGTGATGAAATAATTTACACAAAGTAAAGCGCCTGTCCGGGTTCGAACCTACGACCTACAACTTGTAAGTCGCGGCCGTTACCACTGGGCCACCACTGCTCTCATCATCAAAAATCAACGCATTTTTTCTAGATTTTCTGCCGATAAGAAGCGAAAACTACTTACAATCTACCAATCAATCAATCTGCCTAGCGTTTTCCCAACTATGTTGGGTTTCCCGTCTAACCGGCATGCAGCTGAATACCAGTATTTAACATGGAGTGACTGCTTATCTGACCTCCACAACCCAGTAACTGTGTAATACGACATCCCTTCGCAATACTGGTTGTCAGACTTTCGGATTTCTGACGACCCGTAACGACAAAAGTGCCTTTTATGTGCCTATTTGAAATAAATAATTTGACTTTGACTTTGACTGTCTAAGATCCACGAATGACGAGTCAGGACCCAGGGCTTAACGTGCTTTCCGAGGCACAGAGGAGTCTCGGTATGTAAAGATGGGCACCCATCCTTTCATGAAAGTCACTTGTTTTTGCCTGTAAAAATAAAAAAATCACCGCATTTTCCTAGATTCTCTGGCGCATAAGAAGCGAAGACTACTTCCAATCGATCCTGACATTTTTATATCAAAATATTTTCCCTAACAAATCAGTTTCTATTAGAAATACGACGATATTGCACCCTAGTAGGTACCGAAGAGCGGTACCTCAATAATATTTGCTCATATCTCAAGTTTATTACTCCAATATCGATGCGGTTTGCACAAACAACCATACTGACTTCGTATTAGATATTAGATACATAATTTAATATAGCTTGAAGTATGAAGCTTCTATTTATTGCGAAGGCTAGACGCAGACAGCTGCATTCATTAAGTATCCTTCCCGCAAGCTGGGAAACAAATGAATGCATGTCTGAACATGCATTATTTTATTATGTAGGGATACAATACAACGAGGAGCAGTGGTGGCCCAGTGGTAACAGCCGCGACTTACGAGTTGTAGATCGTAGGTTCGAACCCAGATAGGCGCTATACTTTGTGTAAATTATTTCATCACTACTGCTCTCAAAACGGTGAAGGAAAACATCGTGAGGAAACGCATATCCTAGAATCAAAAACTCGATGACATGTTACATCTACCAACCCGCACTGGGCCCGCGTGGTAGATTATGGCCCACTCCCTCTCACAGAGAGGAGGCCTGTGTCCCAGCAGTGGGAAAATTATAGGCTGATTATGCAACACAATATCATGATAGCATCTTAGTCAGTGGAAATCTATATCTATGCATAATTACATTCGCTTTTCATTTATGTCCGTGTGACGATGTTGTTCTAAACTACGCAACGGATTTTGATGTAATTTATTAATTCCGGAAGGTGTAATAGTAGATTGTACAAATAGTGCAAAAATAAGCCATTTTGCCCGGAGACGTTTATCAATCAATCAACTCAGCCTATAACAGTCCACTGCTGGACATAAGCCTCTCCCAGGCTGCGCCACAACATCATATCCTCGGCCTTCCACATCCAGTCTGTCCCAGCCACCTTTTTAAGGTCGTCGGTCCATCTAGCTGGGGGGCGTCCCACACTACGCTTGCCGATACGCGGTCTCCACTCCAGGACTCTTCTGCTCCACCGGCCCTAGGTCTTTCGGCCAGCCAGCCCACTGGCCAGCCAACTGCCACTTTAGCTTGCTTACTCTGCAGGCTATGTCGGTAACTCCGGTTCTCTATCAGATAACTTCATTTCTGATCTTATCCTTCAAAGAAACTCCGAGCATAGTCCGCTCCATGGCGCGCTGAGTGACCTTGAGTTTGTGGACCAGCCCGACTATCAGTGTCCACGATTTGCCACCGTATGTCATAACGGGCAAGATTCACGATTGGCGACGAGAAGACTTGACGAAGTTTCCCAAACGCTGCCCATCCCAATCGGATCCTCCTGTCGGCTTCTTTCTCAAAGTTGTGTCTGACGAGCTGGATAACTTATCCTAGGTAGACGTACTCTTTCACAACTTCGAGAAGCAACCCTTCGATGTAGATTGGACTCGCTAAGACGTGCGAATTGTAAGTGACTTTCGTCTTGTCCAAATTCATGCCGAGGCCAACCTACCGAGAGGCTCCATTTAGGCTGTGGACCATCTGGACTAACTGCTCCAGCGTCTCTGCCATTATGACAATGTCATCGGCAAAACGAAGGTGTGAGATGTACTCGCAGTTTACGTTGATACCCTGTCCAGTCCACTCCAGCATCTTAGACACGTCCTCCAACGCATTGGTGAAAAGTTTCGGGGATATCACATTCCTTTGTCTCACCCCCCTGAGCAGTTGGATAGGGCTGGTTTTTTTATTCTGGATCTGGACAGTAATCGTTGCAGCGTCATACAAACGTGTAGCCAGTCAATTCGACATCGTTGCAGAGAGGCCAGAACTGACCATATTTCGTTGGAGTCAAAGGCTTTCTCGTAATCCACAAATGCCATACATAGCGGCTGGTAGTACACTTCGGTCTTCTGTACAATCTGCCGAACAGTATGGATGTGGTCCACGGTACTGAAGCCTTTTCGAAAACCGGCTTGTTCTGGTGGCTAGAACTCGTCTCCTGGCGAGACGGTTTGTGACGACCCTCGTCAATAGCTTGTAAACGTGGCTCAGAAGTGAGATGGGTCTATAGTTCTTCAACTAGGTTTTGTCGCCTTTTTTAAGAACAGAACCACCGCACCTCTGCTCCACGCCTCCGGCGTTGGATCACGGAGTTGAAGAGACTCGCTAGCTCTCTCAGGACTGGAGCCCCGCCCGCTTTAAGGAGCTCTGTCTCACCAGGTGCCTTGTTGTTCTTTAGCTGCTTGAGAGCCGCCCTAATCTCACTC
This sequence comes from Atethmia centrago, assembly GCA_905333075.3. Classification (NCBI taxonomy): domain Eukaryota; kingdom Metazoa; phylum Arthropoda; class Insecta; order Lepidoptera; family Noctuidae; genus Atethmia; species Atethmia centrago. The sequence continues at coordinate 26,161,735 of HG995380.1, read as the reverse complement.
TGGTCGACATCCGGGATGTCTTCCATGTAGTGGCACGTTAGTTCGGCTCGATGGTCATCTCCACTATGCCCCGCTGGTTTCGCCGTCCGCGTTGAGTACAAGTGCCCGTAGAAATTCTCGACTTCCTCGAGTATCTCGGACTTCGAAGACACGATGGCGGGCTACGGGCACTTATGAAACGTCAGAAGCTAGGTGCACGGTTCCAATTGGTCGTTTCCTAAGGAGAAGAGCGGGCAAGAAACTCCACGGTTACTCTTTTAAAAATAATTGGCTTTCACAATGTTGTCAAATTACAGAGTTAATAGGTATGGTAGGACAGTGTAGGCCTGTCAAGAAGTACCAGGTACTTAACAAAAAATAAATGTTCTACAAATCTACTCTATTAAGCCTACAACGTTCTCACATTCACAAAATATAAAATAATCTATGTTAGATATAAATAAAATAATAAAAACCTATATAAACCGTATGACATGTTTCCCATTACAGCTGTAACAAGTCCTAATTAGTATCCTGTCCACAAAACAACTAATAAGTTTGGTATCAAAATTGTAGGTATATAATGTCAAATAATGAAAACATTATGTCAAAGAAGTATGTATAAAAAAGAAAATAAAATAAACATCGTAATTTGGGAGCAGTTTTTAGACATTTACATAGTTATGCCGTTTATGAGGTACCAGGGAAGCCACATGTGCAGAAGGAATTATTGCAAAACTTCCTTATCATCAACGTTTCTTCAACTTCAAACTTTCTTGTACCATCCGCAGTTCTCAGTTTCGTCAGATGGGACCTCCCAATTAATTGCTGAGCGAACATTTTTGACCCTCGGTTCTGCTCAATCACGACCACAATGACACGAGTGTTAGAGCACCGAAGGTCGCGTCGCATCAGCTTTCAATTTTTTTAAGGTTTAAGGCCCTCTTATCCGATGAAGACGGTGGCGTAGATGGCAACTCTCGTCTTTCCCTCATAAGTTCGAGAGTCTCCGAGTAAAGTTTGACATCTTACTTTTTCGTTGCAACGGGAAAAGTCTGCGGGTCACGCATCGTAGTGCTTTGACCACCTCGTCGGCCTTCTCATCGACTGTGCCTGTGAATTTTATATGGATAGTTAGGTCGAGGGGTAAAATGGCTCGTTTTTGCCCAATTTTTGTTTTTAGGTTTTTTTTTTCATTTTCTACACGTGTTATTCGACTTGGATACTTCATACTGCCAAGTCATAAAAACGTTTCTTTTCGTTTTTAATAAATGACAACAATTTTATCTGATTTTATTAAATTAACGATAGAAAACACGGAAGTGATATAAATTAAAGCAAATTAAATTAAACAACAAGTTTAATCTGCGATGTTTTATTCTACGTGTGGGGGCTGTTGGGCCTGATTATCTTAGTCTTAGAAAAAAATATTGTATGCACTAGAGCTTAAAAAGCGACTTTATGTCGCCTACATACAACATAAAGACGAACTTTTGGAGCACAATAAGTGAAAAATACATTAATATTAAACTTAGAAATAATACAGAAGTCTTGACGAAAACGTCAAGTCAAGTTGTAAATCCCGAGCGAAGCAGGAGCGGGCCGCTAGCAGGTACATGTTTAAATAAAAATTCTGCGTTCTAAGTTCTCCCTAAACGCGGTTGTGAGAACGACGAAGTCGAATGAATTTTTAAAATAATGTATATAATATTGTTGCATAGGTACATTAATAATATGCTATTTTTTAAATTACGTTATAAGCTGATAGTATATTTCATACCAGCTCACCAACTCTGAGGCAGATACAATGTAAGCTCATGTTGGAGGAAATGACTTGGTTTCTCTTGGGACAGGTTTAAGGACAACATCAGTGAGGGCACCGGTGATCTCGGACCCTGAGAGGACTCCAAATACATAATGATAGATTATGCTGTGGGCACTTGGGAACAGCAGAGAAGTCCATGTACAGGCGTAGAGGATAAAGCATATTTTTAAGCAGTTTTTATTAAATTAGGAAATGCACTAACGAATAGTAATAACACTAAATATCATTTATTCCAGTTAAATTATCTTTTTTATATGCACGTGTTTCTGTGCCAATAAAACAAAATGTATTTCTTTCCTAACATCGTCGACAACCGACACTTAATATTTTGTTTTAGGTGTCAAAAAAGCTTTTAGAAACTTTCAAAATCCTTTTTTACATCTAAAACTATAACAACACCTAATCCAGTGTTATTATTTCAATTCATAATAAATATTTTAATGTACTACAGAGTGATATTTCCTTATTTAATTTAGTAATATTGATTAAATAATCAAAACAGCGAAATATTTGACAGGTATTTGTGAAGTTGACAACTTTCAGAATGCACACTGGCACCGCCTTAATAGGTATTACACTATTTTTATCTCACGAAGCGACGCGCGCTTTACTTGTGGTAACCAAGTGTACAAACACGCTGTGAATGTGTGCGTGAAGACCAGTAGCGTTAGCATATAACACACACATGCACACACACACTTCGCCATTGTGTGCTTACACACATTCTCAGCGTGTTTGTACACTTTCTAACCACAAGTAAAGCACGCGTCGCACACAGTTGCAACACCATTTACGACAACTTTCCCTAGTTCATAGAATTCATTAGGCATTATAGCGCAACTTCTGGGACCCATGAAGTAAACACGGTGTCTTTACCGTAAGAGCGAGGTAATTTCGTAACATACAAGGTGTCGTTTTGCATTCTCGTCAAATTCAAGGAGGTAACTATGCTAATGATTCACAACACGAATCTATAATAAAATAAGTACTTAGGTCTTTTGTTTTTTTTTTTTTATAATTTTCCGAAATCGACATGTGTGGGGCACGCTTGTTAAAACGCGGCCCCTGTGATACCGCACTATAACTGCCCTTTTACACACACACTACCGCATACGTAACGGGGTGGTGTGTTCTGTGAAAGTGGTGTATTCTAAAATACTGTTAAATAGAATAGAATAGAATAGAATACTCTTTATTATGTACACCATAAAAATTACAGATACAAATGTTGAAATTTTACAAGGGGTGACACAATGGGCGGTCTTATCGCTAAAAGCGATCTTTTACAGACAACCTTTGGATGGATTAAACTTAAATAACAAAAAAAAAAACAAGTATGTATTAATTATTGAGCAGGTATCATTATTTTATTTGATTATACATATCTTTCATAGCAGCCTCCTAAAATTTGACGAGGATGCAAAATGACACCTTGTATAAAATGACAATTGATCGCAATGGGTTTCATTTTGACAGTTCACCCACGTTCATGGCGTTATTTACGTTGTTGAGCTGACGAATTTTTCAAAACTATGAAGCAATGGATTAGCAATATCCTTCAAAACTCTGGGATTAGGGTGCTGGATACGGCGCGCGTCTTAAGACTACAGGACCTAAACGCAAATTTTATAAGTTTTATAATGCCTTAAATTATATGATCCACTGCAGTAAACAAAATCAAAAAAATATATAATATTCTTAAAGATATATGCTAGGTAGATAGTGTGTTGAAAACATAATATAACTAATGTGATACCATAGAAAAAAATCACGAAGACACCTCTAAAAATTTCTTTTAACGATTAAAAACCATACTAATATACATTTGTCAGATTATTCTACAAGCAACGTATTAGCATAATAAAGTTTTATTTTTTTTCATACAATCTATAGCCGTTTTGTAAATCGATAATTTCTTCATATTTTGCAATAAATTACCAGCGTTGTGTCATCGCGCTTCTCGTTTCTTTTCTATGCAGTCCGTCAGTGACCGCGCTTTAGGTGGTGTCGGCCTCTTAATACTAAAATCTATCGCATACCCGTTCTTTGAAACGACTTTGAGTTACTCATCCAAATCTAACAAAAACAGACCACGCAAGAATTTTCGACGATGGGTACCTATTTAACAACTTTTAGCATAACATATAACAACGCGTGTAATACCCGTAGGGTTAGTAAGAGATGTATCTATAGTACTACATATTATATACATCTATTTTTTATTTGTTTTAATAATATTTTTTTTTATATGTCCGGGGCACAGATAAAAAACAATAATAATATTATTATCCTCTCCTCTTTAATAGACTAAACACGAAAGCAACCATTTACTCCCTGAACTACACAAATTGTAAGAGAATTCTCAAGGAGGCTCTCCAAAGTATGTCTTAAGAAGATACAGAGAATATACAATATGTATACTATATATATACTATATATATATACCTACGATAAGTATTTATCAAGAAAGTAAGAGTTAACTCTTACTTTCTTGATAAATACTTATCGTCTATAGCTACTCAAAATAATTATAATTTATTTGTCTATTGTCAACTTTTAGATTATTTATTAATTTTATAAGACTATTTTAGCACTCTTATTTATTTTAGCAATCTTGTTTTTCTGGCTAATAAGCCAGAAAAACAAGATTACCTAGTTCAGGTACGGAAGTCTTATTAATATAATTTACATTTAAGCAAAACTGTACAAATTTTTTATGCCTTGTATTTTTTTTTATTTTAATAAAATTATTATTTATTATTTATATTTATATTTAGGTCCCATGTAATAGCGGGCGAGCCCATCACGTAATTAGCCTATAATGTTCCCACTGCTGCGACACAGGCCTCCTCTCTGAGAGAGGGAGTGGGCCGTAATCCACCACGCGGGCCCAGTGCGGGTTGGTAGATGTCACATGTCTTCGATTTTTTTTGGTTCTAGGGCATGCCGGTTTCCTCACGATGTTTTCCTTCGCCGTTTTGAGAGCAGTGGTGATGAAATAATTTACACAAAGTAAAGCGCCTGTCTGGGTTCGAACCTACGATCTACAACTCGTAAGTCGCAGCCGTTACTACTGGGCCAACACTGCTCGAGCCCATCAATCGGGCACAAATCCAGACTCCGGGCTGATACTGAGAAATTCCAGATGGAAAATACAATAACACTTTGGCCGACCTGGGAATCGAACCCAAGACCTCTTTGCGACCACTAGACCAGTGAAGCAGTCCATCTTTTAAAAAACTCTACTATCTTCATCTTACTCTCCTAATAAAATTGAAAACGCAAGTATTTTCATACAAATCATCGACGATTGATTTCCATCAAATACAATTGGAATAATACTATATTAGCCCAGGTTTGCCTACAAACGGGCCAGTAGCTACAGAACCCCATTGAAACCAATCCGCCCGACTATGAAACGCACATTTGCATATGACTTGGTATAGAGGATTTTGACATACTAGCTGTTGTGAATCAGTAGGCCTAACACGAATGCGCGGAGTAAACGTAATGCCCAGGTACGCAGGGACCATTTTCAACTCTCGGTGTTGACCTGAGCATAGAGAATCCAACAGAATGCATCCCAGCGCGTCCAAGAAATACACTGTTGTATTTTTAACTCAAGGCGCTAAGCAGTTCAAAATCCAGTGCGATTTTTTAAGGGCTAATTTCGAACGATTTCACAATTTAAATTACTCGTTTCGCATATTATAATATTTACTTAGTTTTAATACTGTATAAACATCAATACTAATTGTGATTAAGGTATCATCATCATCATCATTTCAGCCGAAAGACGTCCACTGCTGGACATAGGCCTCCCCCAAGCACCGCCACTTCGACCGGTTTTGTGCTTCCCGCATCCAGTGGATTCCTGCGGCATTCACATTGTCATCGATGCACCTTATAGGAGGCCTTCCAACGCTACGTCTTCCGGGACGCGGTCGCCACTACAGAACCTTTTGGCCCCATCGGTCGTCTGTTCTGCGAGCAATGTGCCCTGCTCACTGCCACTTAAGTTTGGCAATTCTTCGGGCTATGTCGGTAACCTTGGTTCGCCTGCGGATCTCTTCATTTCTGATTCGATCACGTAGGGAAACTCCAAGCATAGCACAGCATAGCATAGATTAAGGTATACTAATTGTTGAATAGGTCAATACCAATTGTGATTGTCGCAAAAATTGTAATTAAAAATGCTAGAGGATGGTAATTGTATGTTAGATTCAGACAACGTTCGATTTTTTACGTTTACGCCGCGCGTTCGTGCGAGGGCCCGGTTTGCTATGAAATGGCTTAGTAAGGCACCCCATGAATAATTTTCGGAGGGAGCGATTAAAATAATATGACGTAGATTTATCGAAACGGTACATTTTATTAGAACAACACTGTTTGCATAGAATAACTTATTTATTCCGTGCTGTTTGTACAGTTCGGGAAACTAATTATTAAGTAAATTGAAATCCTATGTCAATTTGACGTGTTATAGCCATTTCATACAACCGATTTAAATTGTTAGTCAATTTGCTTAACAATAATTGATCTAACTTTACATACTGTCAACCGGATATCAGTGGTAACAATTTGACAGTGACAGCGCCTTCATGTCGTAGCAGCAAGGGCTGTTTTCGTAGTGCAAGTGTTACCACTTTGGCCGACGGCGCGTTGTGTTCCACGCGTACCACAAGTGTAGGGGTCCACTAGGGCCGATGCCTGCCGGGGTCGCGGGAAGATACTAAAGGGTCACCGAGGCCCCCGCAATACAGGCAACGGAAGGAATACGGGTGGGTTTTAGTCAGTAAGAGTCTTACACACCCTCCCGCTCCGCCCAGAGCGGGAGAAGTTATTTGATGATTTTCCACCAAAAAAAAAAAGACTTGATATGAAGACCGATAACTATATATGTAGATTGATGTAAATGAGCCAGTGAATGCATACTAAGAATGACTAACAACAGAAAATATACTGAATTTCAAGAGATGGACAGATTGCATCAGAATTAGAAAAAAATAACTAAGTAACATTATAGGATCAAGAATGACTGTGAAACGACTTTTTTTTTTGGTGAGAAAAATCACTGTTTACGGTAGTGAGCAATGTATCCCACGCAAAACATTGAGCTTATAGGGGCATGCAACGGCACAATGGTTGTGGGGGTATTTGAAGTCAAGTTATAACATTAAACTGGTTTTCGTAAAAATATACTAACTTCAAGATCTCCGAAACCCGGGTTCCCAGGGATGGTCCGGTTGCTGGGGTCGCGGGAAAGTCCGAAAAGGATACCGTGGCCCCTGGCTATACAGGCAATTAGAAGGAAGTCGGGTGGGTTTTAGTCATGGCAAGAGTCTGAAACACCCTAGCTCCGCCCAGAGCGGGAAAAGTTATTTGATAATTTACCACCCAAAAAAAAATGTTTTTTTTTTTTCAAAAACAAGATTATCACAATAACGGGAAGAACAAGTGGCTCATACACGCATTATTTATCACGAGACACGAAGGTTTTATATTTGAATATACTCGTAATAATGAATTAATATTTTACACTGTACAATAACAAATTGCCACAAACATTGACAAAATCTACGCAAACAAGGTCAGGTAAACGAACATTCCCTAACACGTCACGCCTCTCACGCCGCCATCCCGCGCCTCATCATAGAGTAACGGGCCGAAAAACGAAAGCGTTCACTAAAACTACGATATCTCAGAAAATACGCATTGTAGCTCTACAAATCCATTGAAATTGTTATGAAATAAGCTACCAGATAATATAGGGTTTAGTGCAGTTTTACCGTGTAATATATTGCTAATTCGTAGTTGAAAGTAGCGTGAGCGACTTTTTCGCACAAATACCGTCATATTTATAAAACAGAAGCATTAAGTCCAAAAGTTATTACGTTACTTTCTTAAAACCATACTTCTTTACAATACTCAATGAAAGAACAGACATCTAAATGCATTTTTTAAATGACAAGCTTATCAAAAAAGAAACTTATTGCAAAAAAAAGGGTTTTCTTACACAATTATTCCGGAAACTCTGTAAGCCCCTCAGCTTCGGTTCTTATCTTATTACTTTGCTTGGTACGTCAACACAACACAAAGAAATCTTTAGCTGATAAGAATGTTTAGTTTACGATCACTGAGCTACAATGTAAGCATTTGAAACCGCTTGAAAATACCCGTTATGAAAGACCGTGTCATACTTTGAATCACACAATTCAAACATTATTGTATTTATTTTAAATGTAACTTTGCATTCTACTCTAGTATGATATTTACTAATGGAAAAACACAAAACAACTATGTTGCCTAACAAAAACATTAACCAAGTAGACAACATAACATCCCGGTCGATTAAAAACAAAATGTGGGCGTGGCCATAGATTATTATAGAATTTACTAAAATACGTTCCGTGTGGTGCCGGACGAAAAGAATAGCACCATCCCATTTATTCCCGTGGGTGTCGTAAAAGGCGACTAAGGGACTTACTAGAGAATGGGTAGCAGCGTTCTCTATGCATTTTAACACTATACTGCGATCGCCAACTGAAGTCCGAAGAGAAGGGGAGGACTACGATAATCCTCAAATCCGGGAACTTGCTCTATGTCCGGGAGGGCGACCAACTGTCCCATGGTGGTGTCGGGTTTATCGTCCACAATTCCCTTGTGAGCAACGTGGTGAAGATCGAGAGTGGCGTACCTTATACTCAGAATATCCAAAAGATATTCGCTGAAGGTCGTACAGGTTTACGCCCCGACCTCGTCACACCCCGACGATGAAGTGGAGACCATGTACAAGATATTCTATTTCACGAAGTCCGTTCGGCTTTGATTGTAGTAGTGACGTATCCCGACAAGCGCGCTTGTGTGTGTAAAAGTAGGTAACGTTAGCAAAAAAATCTGATATATATTCAAGTCGAGATTTAATAATCTAAATAAAATTTTGGTTTTAAAAGTATATACATTTTGTAAATAAATTAGATTAGGTTGCAATAAATACAAAAATATTAAGAATATGTAGGCATTTAATTAAGCATCGGTGTTACAGAATGGAAACGAAACAAGTAGGACTATTCAGTATTTTCAATCACTATCAGATCAATTTTCGATTTCCGATTCCGTTTTGCTGTCGTCAGAATCATCTTGTACATTGATTATAATATTAGGATCGACACCATGACAGATAGTATTCAGTGTCATCATTTGACAACCACACTATAAAAGGACCGTTCTGCGAGTAGATCGGTCATTTTGTCGGTCTGCTTTCGAACGGCGAGGTTGTCAGGCGATCTTCACTATTTGCTATTTGTCGTTATTTTGAATTTGTACATGTGTTATAAAATTAACGGTTGTTTGCTAATGTGATTTTGATGTGTTTATTTCAAATTCATTAAATGTTAAGAAAATTATTAAAATCAGCGTGATTATTGTTTTTTTTTTATTTATCTCTACTTCTGGTTCCTAAAATCAGAAGTGGGATAGGCCTGTGCCCATTTAAATTCAAAAGCCGTAGAAAAATAAAAACAACCGTTAATTTAAAAATTTTATAATGCCTCGACCATCTCGTTCGCGTAGTATGAGTACATCCAACGAAACTACACCTAATAGAGTACGTAAAGGACAAAAGAAATCGCGTCGACACCACCGTGATTCCCAGTCGCGTTGCCCCCGATCTCGTAGTCGTGATAGTTCTGTAAAACAGGCGTTGAGTACGATTATGACGCGATTAAATGGTATTGAGGAAAGTAGGTACCGCGAGTGTTTCACGTACACCAGTGCCATCAAATCATGACAACACACCTCAACGGCAGGAACTGGATAATAGTGCGTCAGGTGCAGCAAAAGTACTGGCGGATGCGCTCGTTGCTATCCGAACCAAGCCACAAAATTATTACGTGTCCAACTTTGACCCTGCTATCCATAACTTTGAGGTGTGGTGTGATGAGGTGGAACGAGCCAGGTTAGTGAATCATTGGACCAATTTAGAATGGGTGTCGTGTGTTGCTAATTGTCTTAAAAAATAAACAAATGATCGCTCATGTTCCAATTTCGTTAAGGAATTTAAGCCGTTGTGTCCGTAAATGATTAATTATGCCCAAACACTTCATGAGGTTATAAACACAACGTCCGACAAGTTTTCGTCATACGCCGAGTACGCGCGTCGAGCATTATTGAGATTTCGTATTGTAAAAGGGTTAAGCGATGTCTTAAGGACTTCGACTAAAGCCGGGTTCTCAATTAACGTGCGCAAGTATTTCTTTCTTACCGCCAAAGTAGAGTACCTAGGTCGCGTTATTAGTCACGGACAGGTTAGGCCGTGTCCCCACAAAATCAAGGCATTAGTTAACTCACCTATACCTAGTAACGTTAGATAAGTACGCCAGTTTTTAGGCCTTGCGGGTTACTTTCGGCGTTATATTGAAGGTTACGCGACAAACTCTGCGTATATCTCGCGTCTCACAAAGAAAGACGTAAAATTTGAGTGGGGACCTGATCAAGATAAAGTCCGATAAGATCTTATAAAACGATTAACTAGCGAGTCTAAACTTGCGATTTTTGAGTCGAATCTTCCGACAAAGCACACTGACGCCAGCAGTGCAGGATACGGTGCTGTACTCATCGGTACATCACTCGCGTGATAGCTTATTTTAGTAAAGTCACTCAGGGCGCGGAGGCAAAATACCATTCGTATGAACTGTAAACGTTGGCGGTCGTCAAAGCACTGCAACACTTTCGTCATTCTTTGATCGGGATAACTTTTAAGATCGTAACCGATTGCAATGCTTTGAAGGCTACCGACCGTAAGAAGGATCTCCTTCCTCGGATTGCACGCTGGTGGATTTATCTACAGGGTTTCGACTTTGAATATCGAAAGGGCGTGAGGATGGGTCACGTGGATTATTTAAGTAGAAATCCACCAACGTTGCAAGTCAATAACTTTGATAGACCATTGAATTGGGCACAAATAGCCCGGTCGGCTGATTCCAGGACTGTCAATCTCATCCAAATATTGAGGGATAGTCTCTTGGACTCAAGTCGATACGTGTGTCAGAACGATGTGCTCTATTATCGCTATTCACCTATTGGTGAGGAGTCACGCTTGCTATGTTATATCCCTAAAGGGCACCGGCTCAGTTTATTACGTGTTTTTCACAACGAGCACGAGCACATGGGGACTGATTAAACTTATGACCCTATTCTAAAACATGTCTGGTTCCCTGGACTGAAACAATTTGTTAGAAAGTATACTTCCGATTGCCTAATTTGCATTTCCAAGAGACGTGTTCCAAGAGCCCCTAGACATGCCTTTCAACACGGTTCATGTTGATGCATTAGGTCCTTTACTCGAGTCAAACGGATATAAATTTGTACTTGTTTTGGTCGATTCTTTTACCAAATTTTGTTTGCTCTATCCCATGTACAGACAAGATGCAAGCGAATTGAAACGAGTTTTCAATAGTGCTATATCTTTATTTGAAATACCCAAGCTGATAGTATGTGACCGTGGTCGCATGCTTGAAGCGTCAGCTTTTACCAGCTGTATATCTGAAATGGGTTGTGAAATCCATTGCATGACGCCCGAAATGCATCAGTCCAACGGGCAAGTCGAGCGATATGTAAGGACCATCCTTAATATGATTCTTGTCGAGAGTAGTAATAAAAAGTCCACTTGGTCTGATAGTTTATGTAAAATTCAGTTCACAATTCAGTTCACAATTCAGTTTTAAATGTTACCAAGCAAAAAATCACGCAGTACTCAGCTCTGTATCTGTTAATTGGTACTAACGCGACCACTCCTGTAATTCGTGTGCTGATGCATGACGTTGCCGTCGTGCACTCCAGTCCAAATCGTGAATCAATGAGGGAACTCAGCAGGACGTCTGCTAAATAATCTTTTCACAAGAATCAAGATAGACAAAACGTTCGGGTAAATCGTCAAAGACACCAGCCATGGATTTTCCAGGTTAACGATCAGGTGTTCGTAATAAAATATTCTCAGTCCACTGGGAAGCTTTACCCTGGCATGAGGGCCACATACCGCATAACTAAAACGTTACCAAGTGATCGTTACGAGCTGAAATTGTTAAGTAGAGCTAGAGGTAAGACAACTCAGGCCGCAGCTCAGTATATGGTACCCTGGAAAGGCGAGTGGTGTCCCGAGAGTTGTACTACTTTCTTTGAGAGTAAGTAAAATGTCTAACTGTTGTTTATGTTACAGCTATATAATAACGCATACCTGGTGTGTATCTGGCTGGCGGTGAAAAGCTTATCCCGAGTGGGTTACTGGTTACGACACTCAAGTGGAAAGGCCGAACGGTTATGTTGTGCTCCAGCACACAACGTGAGTCCTGCAGACACATTATGTATGTGTATTGGACATTGGTCCTGCAGACACATTATGTATGTGTATTGGACATTGGTCCTGCAGACACATTATGTATGTGTATTGGACATTGGTCCTGCAGACACATTATGTATGTGTATTGGACATTGGTCCTGCAGATTCACTATGTATGTGTATTGGACATTGGTCCTGCAGACACAATTATGTATGTGTATTGGACATTGGTCCTGCAGACACATTATGTATGTGTATTGGACATTGGTCCTGCAGACACATTATGTATGTGTATTGGACATTGGTCCTGCAGACACACTATGTATGTGTATTGGACATTGGTCCTGCAGACACACTATGTATGTGTATTGGACATTGGTCCTGCTGACACATTATGTATGTGTATTGGACATTGGTCCGGCAGACACATTATGTATGTGTATTGGACATTGGTCCTGCAGACACATTATGTATGTATATTGGACATTGGTCCTGCAGACACATTATGTATGTGTATTGGACATTGATCCTGCAGACACATTATGTATGTGTATTGGACATTGGTCCTGCAGACACATTATGTATGTGTATTGGACATTGGTCCTGCAGACACATTATGTATGTGTATTGGACATTGATCCTGCAGACACATTATGTATGTGTATTGGACATTGGTCCTGCAGACACATTATGTATGTGTATTGGACATTGGTCCTGCAGACACATTATGTATGTGTATCTGAACACTAATTCTGTAGACACATAGTGTACCTATGTGTAACTGGAGTCCTATAGAAACATAAATGTGTGGACTTGTTCTTGTAGTATGAGTGAGATATGATGTGTGAAGATGTATGCATACTTTTGAAAGCGAAGTGCTTTAATTTTGGGTGTGAAAGTGGATTTCTGTATGAGGGCCTTGTATGCGTGATTAATAACAGAATAGGCTACGGTGTATGTTGTCACGTATACACCGTAACCACTTGTTTCTCACACAGATTGTAATGACGACTACCCTGACAATGCTGGTGAGGTTACAGGTGCTCCTGCTGGTCCTTCTGGTGCTCCAGGTACAGACGGGACCAATTCAGACGAATACGGTGATCAAACTCTCGCCGTACCTGCCAGTGCTTCCAAGGAAGGAGTTCCTGGTGCAGCCGAGGACGGCGCACGATCAGGAGAGGCCGTATTAGGATCGACACCATGACAGATAGTATTCAGTGTCATCATTTGACAACCACACTATAAAAGGACCGTTCTGCGAGTAGATCGGTCATTTTGTCGGTCTGCTTTCGAACGGCGAGGTTGTCAGGCGATCTTCACTATTTGCTATTTGTCGTTATTTTGAATTTGTACATGTGTTATAAAATTAACGGTTGTTTGCTAATGTGATTTTGATGTGTTTATTTCAAATTCATTAAATGTTAAGAAAATTATTAAAATCAGCGTGATTATTGTTTTTTTTTTATTTATCTCTACTTCTGGTTCCTACAAATAAATTCAAAATCGAGATCAAGATATTTCAAGTAGTCTTTTTCAATTTTTTCAACATGAGCACAAGTTTTTTGCCACGTTTCACTGCTAACTTGGCCCAAACTTTCATTGATCAGTCTTTCCGTATTCGTCATGTTTTGCTCGATATTTTTAGATGCGACATAATTTTTAACGATCCCCCAAATATTTTCAATCGCATTTAATTCTGGGTGATAAGGGGGAAGGCGTAAGACATCAAAACCCTTGCTTTTTATAAAATCGTCAATCTTGTAGATTACGTGTTGGGCTTTGTACTTCTTTATTGTATCGTACAATTCCAATTTAAGAAGAGATTCATCAAATGCTATACCCTTATCCCTGAGCCATTGCTGCATATCGGCTTTCTTTGTAGATTGCGTCGGTAGTCGTTCAGCCCGTGTGTTGTGATAAGATGCATTGTCTAAGACAATGACAGAGCGCGGAAGTAAATTGGGTAGCAACTTTTCATTTAGCCATTTTACATAGTTATCATAGCTCATATTTGAATGATAATCACCAGCTGTTGAGTTGGCCTTATAAACCAAGGAAGCATTTTCAATAAAACCATCCTTGGTTCCCGCGTGCACTAAAATAAAGCGAGTGCCTGTGCTATTTTTTTTTTAAAAACGGAGTTCTTTCCTTTTTTTTTGCCCAGGTGTTGTTTCGCACGTGTGTCGAAAGGACGTAGCTCTCATCGGTGTAGACAATGGGCCGACTTTGAGAGGGGTACTCTGTTATTTTTTTTTAATATTTTAAACGCCACATTTGTATATCATGACGCTCCGTCAAGACTTTACGGTTGTTCTCTGTTTTGCGCCACTTGTAACCTAATTTCAACAGTAACTTGCGAACAGTTTCTAAACAACCTTCGAATCCGATTTTTTCATTCAATGCTGTTCTTAACTTAGCTAATGTTGGAATTTCTTTATGGACAATATGAAAATCTTGTACAGTACTGCGAACCACGTTGGCTGTAAAATTATCTATATCCACTTTATTATCTCGCTTTCTCCTTTTCTTCATAGGTGAAGTGAATTTTAATGAAGTGGATGGCAATTCCTTCTCTTCTTTTAATATTCTTTGAACTGTTTTTTGGCTCACACCCGTAGCTTCAGCTGTACGGCGTGTAATGTCTCGTAAATGAGACAAATCACAGAATGAGTTCCATTAATGATTTTGTAAATTCATATTCTTCTCGCAGAAAATGATAAACACTAGCTATCATTTTTCGACCCTAAAACAAAATGTAATCAAAATAATTAAGTAATATAAACATTTTATAACACAAAAAAACATTCATTTTATAAATACTTCTATTGCTATATTAAGTATCTTTGTATAACATTTTAATTGAAAACGTATAAATAAATATTACCTCACTATGGACAACTCTTCTTCGTTTTGTTGCCATGCTGACCTTACTCCGTGAAACAATTTGGCGCGAACTAAAATCCACTACTGATCCGGACCGTGTCCCGATCGACACTGAGCCCATATGTTCTGTGCACTGAGCGCTCTCGAGGTTACGCACACAAAATCAATGTGCATGTGCACGCTTGACAACATATATAGCCAAACGGACTTCGTGACATGGGCCGTTGTCATGGGGGACATGGGGGATTCAACGCGAAACTGGGCACACGAAATGATGATGAGCTGCGAGTGGGGCAATTTGGAGTTGGATGTCGGAACCACCGAGGTCACTCACTAGCCAGTTTTATGGAGAAGGAAGGCCTCTTTATGATGAACTCCTTCTTCAGAAAACGTGAGCACAGGAAGTGGACCTGACAGAGCCCTGACGGTGCAATAAAAAATGAGATTGACTTCATTATGTCGACGAAGAAGCAAGTATTCAATGATGTCTCTGTGATCAACGCGGTGAAAACCGGAAGTGATCACCGAATGGTAAGAGGCACATTGAACTTAAATATCAAGCTGGAAAGATCTCGATTGATGAAGTCTACGCTCCGCCCAACACCGATCCAAGTCCAAAACCCCGAGAGCTTTCAGCTCGAACTTCAGAATCGTTTCGAGTGCCTAGGGAACTCCATGGACGATTATAACGATGGGTTCGTGAAAACTGTCCCTACAGTCGGGTATAAGATCTTCAAGACTCGTCGTACAAATAGAAATAAGAAGATCTCTGATCCTACTATACAGCCCATGGAGGAGAGGCGCGAGATGATCCTGCAGTCTTCAGTCGATGCGCTCAAGTACCACCAGCTCAATAGACGGATTTCTCAGTCCTTAAATAGCGATCTTCGCCACTTTAATACAGACCGCATTAAGGACGCGATAGAGCGGAATAAGGGCTCCAAGGTCTTTACAAGAGATCTGTCTATTGGGCAGAGCCAGCTTGTGAAACTGAAGACCAATGATGGCAGGATCGTATCCACCAAACATGAGCTGTTGAGAGAGATCGAGAGTTTCTTTAGACAGTAATACACGTCAACAGGTAACCCTGGTATGAATCTGGCAAACGACCCAAGAGCTAGATTGACCCGACACTACACCGAAGACATCCCGGATGTCAGCTTGTACGAGATTAGGATGGCTCTGAAGCAGTTTAAAAACAACAAGGCGTCAGCCGGGTGATGACGGAATTACGGCCGAACTTCTGAGGGCCGGTGGAAAACCCTTTCTCAAGGCCCTCCAGAAGCTGTTTGGTTCCGTCATACTCGAGGGCAAAACGCCACAGGCATGGAGCAGAGGTGTGGTGATACTGCTCTTTAAGAAGGGTGACAATACCCTCTTTAAGAATTATAGGCCCATCTCACTTCTGAGCCATGTCTACAAGCTGTTTACAAGAGTCATCACGAACCGTCTCGCACGCAGGTTTGACGACTTCCAGCCTCCCGAACAAGCCGGATTCCGTAAAGGCTTTAGCACTGTAGACCACATATATACGCTGCGGCAAGTTATACAGAAGACCGAAGAGTATAACCTGCCTCTCTGCTTAGCGTTTGTGGACTACGAAATAGCCTTATTTTTGATCGAGACATGGGCTTTACTGCAGTCCCTTCAACGGTGCCAGATCAACTATCGGTACATCAAGGTGTCTGTACTAATACGCCACTCTGTCAGTCTCACTCCAGGACCAGACCTCGAAACCTATCCTTCTGAAGCGAGGTGTGAGGCAGGGAGACGTTATCTCTCCGAAACTGTTCACCGCTGCACTGGAGGATGTCTTCAAGGTTCTGGACTGGAAAGGGGCAGGCATCAACATCAATGGCGAGTACATCAATCACCTTCGGTTGCCGACGATATAGTTGTCATGGCTGAGACAATGGAGGACCTCAGTACAATGCTCGATGACCTCAGTAGAGCTTCCGAAAGAGTGGGTCTTAAAATGAACATGGACAAGACAAAGGTCATGTTAAATGCCCATGTTACACCCACTCTCATGAAGATTGGAGACGCTATGCTCGAAGTTGTGGACGAATTTGTTTACCTAGGACAAACTGTCCAATTAGGTAGGTCCAACTTCGAGAAAGCGGTCAATCGTCGAATCCGACTCGGCTAGGCAGCGTTTGGGAAGCTACGCAATATCTTCTCGTCCCACATACCGCAGTGTCTCAAGACGAAAGTCTTTGACCAGTGCGTGTTGCCAGTTATGACCTATGGCACTGAAATGTGGTCGCTTACAATGGGCCTTATTAAAAGGCTAGAAGTCACTCAAGGGCAATGGAGAGGGCTATGCTTAGAGTTTCCCTACGTGATCGAATTAGAAATGAAGAGATCCGCAGGCGAACCAAGGTTACCGACATAGCCCGAAGAATTGCCAAACTTAAGTGGCAGTGGGCAGGGCACATTGCTCGCAGAACAGATGGCCGATGGGGCCGAAAGGTTCTGAAGTGGCGACCGCGTACCGGAAGACGTAGCGTTGGAAGGCCTCCGACAATGTGGACCGATGACCTTGTGAAGGCCGCAGGAATACGCTGGATGCGGGAAGCACAAAACTGGTCGAAGTGGCGGTGCTTGGGGGAGGCCTATGTCTAGCAGTGGACGTCTTTCGGCTGAAATGATGATGAATGATGACGTTCCGGAGCGAAATGTTGCTAGATGTTTAACATGTGATGTTATTTGCGTTGCCTTACTAATGCTCTACATTTTAAATACGCACGAGGGGAATGCAGAATCGCGTAAACAGGCAGTTTCGCGCCTTTTTGTCGACTCGGAATGACGTCGCTCAAAGAGCGAAATGACACGAGTGCGGAATTTGACAGCTCCCTCAATGAGCGAACCTCGGCAAAGATAAATCCAGCATGTGTATGAAATCGATCGTGGCAGATTATTTGTGGCGGTAGTCCTTGACAATTCAAAAGTGCCTGAAAATGCTTCAATTGAAATAACACACATTACGATAATTATATCGTAGTGATATACTCGTATAACTCAAACGCAAATCGATCTGTATAGATAAATTGATCGTGTGTTTGACAAAATCGTAGCAGATTATTTGAATTGCACAATCCATTGGCGGCAGTCCTTGACAATTTAAAACTGGCTTAAAATGGTTTAATTGAAATAAATGCTTTCAGTTTCAGTTGAATTTTATAATATACTTATGTTATAAAAATCTTAAATTCCTTAATTCACTGACACGCAACGCAGAACCTAAACCGTGGGGTCTCGAAGCATGTTTTGCACAAGATTTCTCTATACTCATCATCATAATTCTCCTGCCCTTATCCCAATGTATTTGTGTTAGGTGCAACACGTCTTTTTCTTCCATACTTCTGTACTAGTTGTCATCTCGGAAGTCACCCCCTTTCTAGTCATATCATCTTTCACACAGTCCATCCATCGTTCCTTTGGTCTGCCCCTACTCGTACAGCCATCCACATGCATACTCAAAACTTTCCTGGTGGCATTTCCTTCATTCCTCCGCATCACATGCCCATGACATGACGCAAAGCACTAACATAATCAGCCTATAATGTTCGCACTACTGGGATACAGGCCTCCTCTCTGTGGAGTGGGCCGTAATCCACTACGCGGACCCAGTGCGGGTTGGTAGATGTCATACATCTTCGAATTTTTGGTTCTAGGACATGCCGGTTTCCTCACGATGTTTTTCTTCACCGTTTTGAGAGCAGTGGTGAAGAAATAATTTACACAAAGTAAAACGCCTGTCTGGGTTCGAACCTACGACCTACAACTCGTACGTCGCGGTCGTTACCACTGGGCCACCACTGCTCCTATGATGCGCCCATGACACTAAGCCCTAAGGTTTGAAATATTCATCCCCTGAAGTAGTAAATAGTGGATAAAAATTGATAAGAAGTTTGTCATTTTTGTAGATGGGAAATCCCGTCGGGTTCACGTCTTGTAGATTCGATAAATCTTTGTTGAGCGCGTTTATCTGGCACGATTTTTCTTTGAGTACTGACGATTGACATTCTTAAATAACGATTGCGAGTGTTATTGGGAGCATTGAAATCGTTACGATTTATCGTTACGTGTGTAGCCAGCTTTACTTAAGTATGTTGGTTTTGCTTTATTGTTAACTAGGTTTTACCCGCGACTTCGTTCACGTGGAAATCGTAATTCACCACAATATACTAAAATAACAGCCATATTTTTATAAAAAAAACTGCCTCATTAGTCTAATCGTCGCAAATGCTACTTTTGAGCTAGAGGTCCTAGGTTCGATTGGGTTTTACCTCTTAAATTTCTCAGTAACAGTCCGAAGTTTGGATTTGTGTCCGGTTAATGGCAATAGGCTCGCCCCTATTACATGGGACCTAACGTGGGTGTCCTATAGGTACACCTCTGTCAAATCCTTCGGAGAATAAAGGCGTGATATTATATTTTTTTTTATAAATCTTCCCTGTATAAGAGGGCAACACTGAAAGTTCTTAGAAAATATAAAACTGAACAAACTAGCAAGTTATTAGTTTTATTATATCTTTTCAAAATAGTGTCCATTTACATCAATACATCGCTGCATCCGATGGAACCACTGAGAAAAGCACTTTACCCACTCGTCCTTAGTGGTCTGTTCGACGGCATTTTGAAACGCAGCCACCTGTTCCTCGGTGTCCATAAAACGTTTTCCTCGAAGTTTTTCTTTTATTTTCGGAAATAAATAAAAATCGCAAGGCTCGCACCTTGGGGCAAACGTTGGGGCTATAGGGCGGGTGACCCAGTAGTCGATTGTTTGCTTGGCGGTGTGCAACGAGGCGTTGTCGTGGTGAAGGACTGCGATCTCGTTTCTCCCGAACTTTTTCCAAGACAAGTGGCAAACAATTGTTAGTGTACCACTCTGCAGTAACTGTTTTCGATCCTCTAAAACAATTGTTGCGTAATGACCTGTCCTTCCGAAGAACGAGGCCACAATCTTTTTTCCCACGCTTCGACCTCTCTTCACTTTAGTTGGCATCTCCTCGGAAGGAAACACCCAGACAGTAGACTCTCTCTTAGTTTCAGGATCATAACAGTAAATCTAGCTTTCGTCACCCGGAAGTATGTCGAACACAGCATTTGAGTCACCTCCGTTAAATCTTTGAACTATTTCACGACACCAATCAACACGAGGTAGTTTTTGGGCCTCTGTCAAATTATGAGGTATCCATCAGACACAAAGCTTCCTGGCCGCTAAATGTTCATGAAGGATTTTGTGCACTTGACTCATACCGATGTCTAAGCTTGTCCGAATCTGCTGATAAGTCACTTTTTTGTCAGTCTCTATCATACGCCGCACAACACTAATGTTATCTATAGTCGTCGCCGTAGAAGGCCGTCCCTTACGCAGATTATCGGTGAGATTAGTGTGACCACGTTTGAACTAATTAAACCAGTTGTAAACACTAGCACGAGATGGGGCTTCATCGTGAAAGGCCAATTGAAGTCTATAATAACTTTCTTGTTGACTTAAATGACATCGAGTCATAGAAAATCATTGTACGAAAACTTTCTCCCGTTAAATTCATGCTGACGTGACACAGAATTTACAATTTGCCGCCAAATCGTAAACAAATGACAAATTAATAAAAGACATACACATAGATTGGCAAAGAGTTCCATTTTCAAAATTTGAACTGTTTTTTATATATTATCGTTTACAAGTGGCCAGTTCTAAAAACTTTCAGTGTCACCCTCGTACTACGTTTGTAGTTTTGGTCTCAGAAGCCAAAATATACTGATACTCAGGACTGGTGTTGTGAGAAGCAGTTAGTCCTGATGTCGACTTCGTAGTCTTCAGTAGTAATTTCATACGGTCAGCTACGACCCTTTTTTTTTTTGATGGAAAATCATCAAATAACTTCTCCCGTTCTGGAGCGGGAGGGTGTGTCAGAGTCTTACTGACTAAAAACCACCCGTATTCCTTCTGTTGCCTGTGTTGCGGGTGCCTCACTGACCCATTAGTACCTTCCCGCGACCCCGGCAGGCATCGGCCCTAGTGGACCCCTACATTTGTGCTAACGACACCTCTTTGAGGCGCGCGTGGAATACAACGCGCCGTCGACTCGGGCCTGGTCCTTACCGGACGGTGAGCTACCCATTCATTGCTCACCGTCCGCAAGCCCGCGCCTACAGTGGCCGGAAATCCGCCCGAGATTCCCGACGCCCAGGGCGTCTCCTGCGGCGGCTAGGGGCGAGAGGGCGCGAAATTTGCCTTTTCCTCAACCGTCCCGCCTCCTCCTTCGCGAGCATTACTGCTTCGCAGAAGGAGTTGACGGCTGCCCATGCCCTCTCGCTCTGTACCATGGCCTGAACCAGGGCCGGAGCTAAGACCCTGGCTCGAATATTTCATATGAATGCGGTATAATGAGAAAAAAACCAGCCAAGTGCGTGTCGGACCACGGTGGTCGACGAACGGCTCCGTAGTTGAAAAGTTGGGATGAATTTATCCCAAAGACAAACTTAACATTGTAGTTGAAAAACATGTTCTCCCATACATCGATATATACCATGGTCAATTCTCCAACTGCAAATTTAAGTGGGACGACTATTAATCGTTAACTTGTAAAGCCCACTTAGCCGTGATAGTTTTCCTTTTAATTTCTTAATATTACGCAAACGGATCTTTGAATCGAAAAGTGGTGTTCACAGACCCGCAATATTTTTAAACGGCCTATCGAATGATACCCCACACCATGGGATAGACGAGAAAAAAAATCTATCGTCCCCACATTACATGCAATTACCCTAAAAATATTTTTTTTCAGGATTTTGTTTTTGCACTAT
Source organism: Atethmia centrago (assembly GCA_905333075.3). NCBI lineage: Eukaryota > Metazoa > Arthropoda > Insecta > Lepidoptera > Noctuidae > Atethmia > Atethmia centrago. The sequence continues at coordinate 26,139,890 of HG995380.1, read as the reverse complement.
GTCGGCGTGATTAATATGTATACCTATGCCAAATTACAGCCAAGCTACTGCGGTACCAGACAGACAGACGGACATGGCGAAATTATAAGGGTTCCTTATTTCCTACGGAATCCTAAAAACTATATTTTCGGCATAAGAATCGATCCCAGACCTAGTAGCAATTACTTTTTTTTTTCAAAAATATTCAATGTACAATTTTGACTTCGCTACGATTTTATCACATTATATATAGATTCGTGGTCTTGGCTCCAGGTGTATTGGTATTATATTTAGAGAAGTTTGGGCAGAATTCCAAATTTCGATCTGTTTGGAATCATCCCACATTGCTTGTGGATCTATTGTTGTACTGCTGCGGTTGTAGTTTGAGTATAATTAGAATAAATAATGTACAACTTAGCTTATCGCAAGAGTCTCTAACTAGATATTAAAAGTTCAACTGAACAGTCAGTCATTATTGACAATCGTTTTCGTCGCATTATTACTTTATCTTTTCTTTATTTATTTGGAAGATAAGATAGGTCTTTGATTATATAGAGCAGTGGTAGCCTAGTGGTAATGGCTGCGACTCACAAGTTGTAGGTCGTAAGTTCGAACCCAGACAGGCGCTTTATTTTGTGTAAATTATTTATTATTTGTCGGTACGAAATGTTGCCATTTTAAATATTTGTATTTATGTAATTCTTTTTTTTTTAATATTTGTATTTATGTTATTCAAATTACAATCTCACTGTATGCTGCACCGGTCGACGTCTTAACGTCAACGCCGGCTATCGCTGAAAACCAGCGCTGGGGCTCTGTTTCGCATAGGTCGCAGCATTATGCTGAGCGTTGGCCGTTTTGCGTGGACGTGACGCATATTCTCCCCCAAATTGTTTCTTTTTTGTATTTGTGTTCCTTCCTTGCGTCATGTTTACCGCAAATAAATGTATTTTCTTTCTTTCTTTCTTTCATCACCACTGCTCTCAAAACGGTGAAGGAAAACATCGTGAGGAAACCGGCATGTCCTAGAACCAATAATTCGATTACATGTGACACCAACCCGCACTGGGCCCGCGTGGTCGATTAAGGCCCTCTCCCTCTCACCGAGAGGAGGCCTTAGCAGTGCGAAAATTATAGGCTGATTATGCTTTGATTACATTGGAAGCTGTCAGAACATTGTAGGTACAAATCATTTGCAAGCTTCTTTCTTTTTCGTGTGTTTAGTACTAACCTGGTGTCATTATTTTGAGGATATTCCATTCAGAGCACTGATTTCAACAGCACTTGACCGAACCGCACCCGAGCACTTCTACTAACCGTACTGAAACAACATTTTGGTAATTGCGGTTCGGTGGAACAGTTTTTATGCCGCCCATAGGCCTCTGACTTGGCTTCACATGACAATATCAAGAAATATCTTTTAGGCATGCCAGTTTTCTCACCATGTTTTCCTTCACCGTTTTTTAAACAAGTGATAATTATACAATACGCACAAAAATCCGAAAAGATAGAGGTGTGAGTGCCTTGGGTTTGAACTCGAGATGTATAACTTGGCAGACCGACGGTCAAACCACTCGCTAAAATAAAAACAATTTAAAATTTGACTCGTTTTTTTTTAATTACTGGTTTCTTGACTTTTTTTTTCCCACCAATACTGCCACATAACATCACGCTGGTAAGTCTTGTAGGGTAAGGCAGAGGTGTACTTATAGTACACGCACAAACCCCAATATACTGACAATCATGATTTAAAAGGTTTCTCTTATAACTGTCGTTGTGTAAATGCTGTATACTTGCATAGCACATACTAATGTCCTGCCAATTCGTATTTCCTTAACGAAGCAAAACACTCCATTTTATTTACAAAACAATGATTAAATAATAACAAGATACGAAACAGTTCCAAAATCAACACAGTGTTTCAAGGTATCAAAACAAGTAGATATCAAGTAACAACTCAAAGACTAGTCCAAACAACTTGTACCTAAGTCGGATCACAATGTGTATTGGATTTATCCGAAGATATCCAAGAGTATCCGAGTCTCAATTCATATCCGTGGGTAACTCGGCCATTTCTAACTTTTGTTCCGAAGTTGCGGCGCCGCGGAAAGTGAGTTAATCATATTTGGGAAGTGCATACGTAGCTACTCGTACATAGGACCGAGTGTTGTGCCCCAAAATAAGGGCGAATTTCACCAAAGACACTGAACGCGATCAGCACGAGGCTGCCTTCAAGAGCTGTTAATGTTATCATTGTTGTAGAATATTAACACTGTCAGTGAAGCACACCTAAAACGCGTTTAAGAACTGTCAGTTCTTAAACACGTTTTAGATATCCGAATCTCGTCCAGTTTTTTTGGTGAAATTCGCCCTAAGATGGAGACACAGTAATTAATTAATTATATTCAGCTGCGAAATGTTGATAAACTAGAAATACTTTTTTTGCATGCACGAAGAAATAAAAAATAAAATAAAATACATTTATTTCGAGCAACATTAACTCTTATGTGGAGTATACACAACTATAGAAAACACTATAAAAAGGATTATAAAAATAAAAATAAAACAAAATACAAGACTTAATTATCTAACCGGCCCTGCTGACGGCAACATGCCTATCACAGCAGTGCCGTATGTATGAGCAGTCCATCCGGTCCGCAATCATCGCCAGGACGACATTGGAGCTGAAATACCTACTCATGAAAACACAGGAAAGCTAAATCTGACTCTTTCTTCCTACTAATATTATAAATGCGAAAGTTTGTAAGGATGGATGGATGGATGTTTGTTACTCTTTCACGCAAAAAGTACTGAACGGATTTGGATGAAATTTGGCACACAAATAGTTAACAAATAGAATACTTTTTATCCCGATATACCCACGGGGTAAAAACTTATGCGGGTGAAACCGCGGGGCGCATCTAGTTTGTTATAAATAAACAATCGCAGAACATGCATGGGGATATTTCTCAAAAAACATAACTAAATATCCTACCTACACTTCCCGCAGGGTTAGGCAGAGGTGTTCCTATTATTATAGTACACCCACATTTCGCCAGTTATGTTTAAGTCCCATGTAATAGCGGGCGAGCCTTTTGCCAGCAACTGGGCACAAATCCAGACTCCGATCTGCTACAAAAAAATACAAATAGAAAATCCCAATAACACTTTGCCCGACCTAGGAATCTAATCCAGGACCTCATGCTCAGCAGTAGCCCTAGCAACCACTGGATCAAAGACAGGCAAAACTTACATTTCCTAGAAAAATAAGTCTTACACACTCACTCCAGCTCTAACCACGCTGACTACCTTAGAGCTTAATAAACTTATTCAACCCTATTTGGCAGGGGTAACAAAAAGTCATGCCTAATAAATAACAAATTGTTGTTGAATTAAAACCGCGAGTCACCATCAATATAAGGCGAATTTTCCTTCACAATAGAACATTATTACTTCGCAACAACAGATAATAGTTGTATAGCGTTAGGGTGTGTGCATAATGTGGGTTTTATAGAACACTAGCTTTGGATTTTGGATACGCCATTGCATCCCTTTAAGGAGTTATTTTTTTAAGGAGGAGCTCGTGGCTAAGTAATACTCGTAACAGCCGCAAGTGCCTCGGCAAGCACGTTAAGCCGTTGGTCCCGACTATTATTCGAGGATCTTTGACAGTCGTTACGGGTCGTCCGAAGCCCGAAACTCTGACAACCAATATTACCAAGGAATATCGTATTACCCAGTTACTGGGTTGTGGAGGTCAGATAGGCAGTCGCTCTTTATAAAATTCTGGTATTCAGCTGGATCCAATTAGATTGGAAGCCGACCCAACACACTTGGGAAAAGGCTAGCACGATTGAAGGAGTTGCTTTTTTTGGTTGCCTATCCTTTACGTCAGGTTTCCAACTACGGAAGCATGCTAATGCATCATCATTATCATCATAAAGACCATTTCAGCCGAAAGACGTCCACTGCTAGACAAAGGCCTCTACCAAGCGTCACCAAATCGACCGGTCCTGTGCTTCTCACATTCACCGGATTGTTCTGTAACGCTCTTACATAATCAGCCTATAATGTTCCCACTGCTGGGACACAGGCCTCTCTGTGTGAGGGAATGGGCCGTAATCCACCACGCGGGCCCAGTGCGGGTTGGTAGATGTCACATATCTTCGAATTTTTGATTCTAAGACATGCCGGTTATCTCACGATGTTTTCTTTCACCGTTTTGAGAGCAGTTGTGATGAAATAATTTATACAAAGTAAAGAGCCTGTCTGGGTTCGAACCTACGACCTTGGGGAATATAGCGTGATGTTATGTTTTATTCATCGATATAAAGTCGATTTATTTATGTAAAACAGGTAATGAAAACTAACATCCGTAAATCTGAAATCCGACACATTAATGATCTAAAATCCAAATAATTAACACATTAAATACATTCTCTAAATAAATCATTGGTATTCAATACAAATGCTGTTTGGAATAAATTAATTTTAACCTCTCGATGCCGAATTATTCCGTTGAATTTTCAATTAAAATTTTCACCAAATAATTCGACAAAAGGTGATGTAGCTTTGATTTATTGGTAGGTTATTTTTAATTATGTGTACGTGTTTTTAAAATTAATTTAACCAAAACTTTACCTAAAGAAAATATCTATTAATTATGACGGAGAAGGTACGTCTCTCTCGTTATCGTCAGCCATATTTTAACTACTGTGGGCGTACAATGGGAAGTGTTGGTTGTTGCACAATAGCAAATCCGTTTGCAGTTTAAATCAAATTATAATTTACGATCAAATAATCACACTGCCTATTCACACACAGTAGGTACTCGACACAACTATCCGAAAAGCGCGACAGTTTCTAAACGTGTTGACTCCTTGACCGCCTGCAACAATACTGCACTTAACCCCGGTCAAGCGTTATATTGTAGACTCTGTCGAGCGCCGCTTGGTGGCGCTGGCATCCCGATTAGTCAAACGAGTGACTAACGTATTACCGACATGTATATTATTTTTTGCTTTGAAATGAATGCTGTGTTTAGCTCTAGCGGCAGAATTTCATTTAATATCGCTGAAGTGTATCATCGAAATTAAAATAACATTATAAATCTACGCCTAAGATAAAACAAACTTCCAAATTATACTCGTAGGTAAGATAGCACACAAAATATCTAATGAGGAATCTCGTTTCTTGAAGTCAGTTAAAATATTAGAAAATTACCTAGTGGACTATATATAGCATAGTATTCGGAAAGCTCGTGAAGGGAATCACAGAAAGGACCAGAATCATCTCAAAAACTCGTATTCTATAAACAAAAGTTAGAAAAAAAAGTTAAATATTTCAGGTTATTTGTTTGCCCCCGCCTGTGATACCAAAATTCTGTGGTTGTGGTTTTTTTTTCTCTTTTCAGCTAAGTGTTTTTGCAGTCAGGTATTTTTTTAATAAGTTGTTTTATTTTAAGCGTTTTAGTTTTATTAATAAATAAATAAATAAATATATATATATATATATAAATGGAATTGACTCATTACTAGCTTTTATTTTATACCTATCAATACTGTTATAATTTATTTTAAAAAAACCTTTCCCTTCCTTTTTTATGTATTTTTAGATGCAATGTATAAATATTATATAGCTTATGTCACTCCCATAATGAAGACGAATCTAACGACACCTCTTATGTTAAAACCTATCAAGCCGTTTAGGCTACAGAGAAAGAAAGAAATAGACAAAAATACATACATACATGTATCAATGTATGTATGTATTATTGTCAGTTTCGAAAGGTCTGACGCTGTATGCTGAGATACAGGACTCGTCCTAGTTCGGCTACAGATGCTCTCTATTACTAGCATATAAGTATGTGTAATCCGTTGTGTTATTATTATTATACTCTCGAAAAACATTACCCTCCTTCTGGGGCAGTCGCGTATAAAGCAGCACTTTCTCAATTTTCTATGCAAAAAAATAATTTTCTTCCCCATCATCTTCCTGCCTTGCCAATGTTACGTAGGGTCAGCGCAAACATGGTTTCATCTTTCATTCTCTCCTGTCAATCATCACGCTATGATTCATTTCCTTCTCTTTCATATCATTCCTCACACAGTCCATCCATCTTTTCTTTGGCCTTTCTCTCGCTCTCCATCCATCAACATTTATATTCATTACTCTTTTATTCACATGTGTTTTCTCTCTCCCCATCACATGCCCATACCATGGCAAACGATTTCCTTTCAACTTTTCTTTCACTGGCGCTACTTTCAAACTTCCCCTCATATACTGAATTCTTACTTTATTAGTTTTCCTCACTCCACGAAATGAATAAAGTAAGAAATATAAATATGAGTAAAAATAATCTCTTTCTCATACCAACATAAAGGCGCCCTTACACCGTATATAACTCTATACACGCGTGAAAAATTACCCCCAACTCCATTGTCCGTAGACTTCGTTTTTTATTTTTACGACCGACTTTTAAAGGCGCTGAATGACGGCCGAATGTTGCCAGGTAAATAAAATAGATTTGGTGATTTTTTAAAATCGAAAATAGAATGTGTGTGGAAATGGAGTCTGTTTTGACTTCTGCAAGGAAATATGAAGCTATTTGGGTTTTTTACTGGTTTTTAGGGTTCCGTATCTCAAAAGGAAAAACACGGAACCCTTATCAATCGTGTGTCTGTCTGTCTGTCCGTCTATCGCAGCCGATTTGCTCCGAATCTACTGGACGAATTAAGTTGAAATTTGGCACACATTTGAATTTATGTGTACCAAACACGGACATCAAACCTAAATAAATGAGTTATGAATATGAGGGACACTTTTGGGGGCAAATCAGAAAATTATGAAAAAGTTTTGCAAACTGTAGGTACCGTGTGGCATATCAAATGAAAGGGGCAAAGGATCGGGTTATGAGGGGCTTTTTTTTTCTTTCATTTTTGGATGGGAAATTATCAAATAACTTCGGAGCGGTAGGGTGTGTCAGGCTCTTACTGACTAAAACCCACCCGTGTTCCTTCCGTTGCCTGCGTTGCCAGGGGCCTCGGTAACCCTTTTGTACCTTCCCGCGACCCCGGCAGGCATCGGCCATAGTGGACCCCTACACTTATGCTGACGACATCTCTTTGAGGCACGCGTGGAACACAACGCGCCGTCGACCTGGGCCTGATCTTTATCGGACGACGAGCTACCCATTGCTCACCGTCCGCAAGCCCGCGCCTACGGTGGCCGGAAATCCACCGGAGGTTCCCGACGCCGGGGGCGTCTACTGCGGCGGCTAGGGGCGAGAGGGCGTGAAATTTGCCTTTCCCTCAACCGTCACGCCTCCTCCTTCGCGAGCATTACTGCTTCGCAGAAGGAGGTGATGGCTGCCCATGCCCTCTCGCTCCGTACCATGACCTGAACCAGGGCCGGACGGGAGAGATCTCCGCCACCGCACCGATCGCTTCCACGAGGAGGTCTTAAATATTTGTTTATTTTAATTATTTTAAAATAAATGGTTTTAAAGTTTTTTAAGAAAATTGACCATTCCCCCAACCCCCTTATCTCTACTAATAAGCCTTAAATTAAAAAACAAAGCACATAATACTAAAAACCTATAAGAAGTCTATGGTTTTAAAATAACATGGTAAATCTCTTAATATAGTTGGGCTTGTGGCTAAGTAATAACAGCCGCACGGGTCGATCGATCAGGTTAAGCTACGCTTGTCGCGGTTAGTCCGTGGATGGGTGACCATCTTTACATACCAAGACCCCTCCGTGCCTCGGAAAGCACGTTAAGCCGTTGGTCCCGGCTGTCATTTGTAGATCTTTGACAGTCGTTACGGGTCGTCAGAAGCTCGAAAGTCTGACAACCAGTCTTACCTAGGGGTATCGTGTTACCCAGTCACTGGGTTGTGGAGTTCAGATAAGCAGTCGCTCTATGTAAAATACTGGTACTTAGCTGTATCCGGTAAGACTGGAAGCTGACCCCAACATAGTTGGGAAACGGCTAGGCAGATGATGAAATCTCTTAATATTGTGCATAAAAACATAAATTTGCAGTTGGAATGTATGGGAGAACATGTTTATCCACTACAATGTTAAGTTTGTTCTTGGGATCAATTATCGTGGGCCAAAAAACATGGTAGATAACATATTAATTGTACGGAATCCTCACTACACGATGCTACTGGTAAGCATGAGGTCCTGAGTTCGGGTTCCGGGTTGGGCAAAGTGTTATTGGGTTATCCATCTTGAATTTCTCAGTAGCAGCCCGTATTCACAATCATACCCAATTCCCTCATCATAAAAACAGTCACAACACCAATCTTCCGTCCAGCAAACGTTGTAAAAACTAGCCAACGAGGAACTTCCCCATCGTAACGCTACGATTTCAATTTGGCAGGGAATTAGCTCGCAAAGTTCGTAGCCGTATGTTAGCCGGCACGGATTGTGATTAGAGTTCCGGCTATTTTTTGGCTATTGAGCTTGTGAAATGAGGTAATGAAAGACGGATTTTGGAATTTGGGTTGAGGTAATTAGAATGCCTCGTTGGTCTAGTGGCTGCTAAGCGCTACTGCTGAGCATGAGGTCCTGGGTTCGATTCCCAGGTCGGGCAAACTGTTATTGAGTTTTTCTATCTGGATTTCTCAGTAGCAGCCCGGAGTCTGGATTCATGCCCGGTCAATGGCAATAGACTCGCCCCCTATTTCAAGGGACCTAAACATAACTGGCGAAATGTGGGTGTACTATAGCTACACTTCTGTCTAACCCTTCAAGGAACACAGGTTTGATGTTCTGTATGTTTTATATAATATATGTAGTTAGGGTTGGTTATCTGATAAGGATTAATAAATCACTGTGTTATGTACTGAGATCAACTTCTGCCCAACGCAACGCCAAGGGCAAAAACAGGTCTCCTGGGCCTCAAGTCTGCTATTACAATAGTGTCAGAATGGTCTATCATTGATTTTATAATTGTTGATTTTGACAAGTTTGGTAATCTACTAATATAATGGCGTCATGAATGAGGATCGGAACAGACCATTCTGACACTATTGTAATAGCAGACTTGAGGCCCTGGTCATGAGACAGTTCCAAGATACTGCAAAAAAAAACGAATGAATAGACACTTCAATAAATATCTTGTAAATGCAATCGTTTTCAACATCCAAGATAAGATTTCTATGTCTTCTAAAAATCACTTAAAGGCTCCTACATACTGGCGCGACCTGTCGCGCGACGCGTCGCGACACAAAGGCACCGCTTGTAGCGCTACACGCGGTGTCTTTGTGTCGCGTCGCGTCGCGCGACAAGTCGCGCCAGTATGTAGGAGCCTTAAAAGTCGTAAAAATCTTAAATAGTCTATCAAGTGTATTTCAAAATTAATTTAAAACTAGTTTACTTTAAAATCCAGAGTTTTAAGCAAACTTAACGACGTAACAACTTTATTAAAGCGGTCCAAGTAGCGACATCTGAGAGCTCCGGATATCCGGGTCGGCCATCTTGCAACCGGATGTTGCTAGATATTACACGGGGCTTAGATACCCGGGTGACCCGGTTGATTGTTGAACGTATATAATTATAGTGTAGCCTTCTCTTGTACAGAGTTACCTAAACTCGAGGGAATTTATATAATACCTGAGAGCAAGATTTAACTTAATATATTTACTTAGAAGCCGTTGTAGTCTGTGTAGATAAATTAGGTCATGTTTTCATTGTATAATAATTATTATTCTCAGAATCAGAACTGAATTATGTAGTTATTGGGTTCCCAGAAGCAGCCGTCTGGAATTGTGCCCGGTTGATGGCAACAGACTCCCCATATTACATGAGACTTAAACATAACTAAAAAACAACAAAATAAACATTATTGTTTGGTTATTATTGTTTGTATTGTTTATTGTTGTTTTACTTAAACATAAATGGCGAAATGTTTATGTTACTATGGGAATACAGGAGTAATTACCTATTTAAAAAATAAATAGGAAGGCAACCATTATGGATGGATGGATCATCCACAGATTGACGTCTACTGCTGCACCAGTGGACGTCAATCTGGCTTCTCCCAAGCATGCCGCAATGACCGTTACTGCCCACATTCAGCAGATTACTGAGATGTTTACTTACAGTATACTTGAGTAACACACTCACTTTTGCAATGCTTTTCATTTAAAGAATAAAAAAATATTATACGTAGTTGGGCAGCCGAATTTTTCAAACATATTTTGAAGCAATGAATTATGAATCTCCATCAAAATGAAGTGACTTTCTTAAGACATTATTAACAACTTGAAATATCACAGTATGACATTAATGATAATTTTAGTATTGGTATTATAACTTTTATGAAAAACAAATTAAACAAATTAAACACATGTTTTTGAAATGTTCCTCATAGCTTGACTGTAAAACTTAACTCAAAATGAAGGCGATTCTGAAGGCTAATTCACGTAATTTTATGACGCGCCGATCAGGTTGCTGTGCAGTTGCAGTTAAGGCGCTGACAAGACCCAATTGACCAAAATTGACTTCTCTTAAGAAAAAAAATTGCCAAATCTGTATAGTTTGTGGTAGCGGAAAAAATATATGTTAATTTTGAACATATTTCCCAGAACTTGGTTGTTACCAAACCACGTTTTGAAAAAAAACCTCGATACAAACTAACGTTAAACTAACCTCTTACCATGAGTTCTAATCCAGCATATCTGTATTAAATATCAACATACCTTACATATTTCATTAATAACAAGAACATCTTATTTGAATTCAGAATTTGGTTGTTTTTTATTTTCGATTACTCAACTCAATTTTGAGTAAATAAATAATTGCTTCATATTTTGCAATAAATTACAAGCGTTGTGTCATCGCGCTTCTCTTTCTTTTCTATGCAATCTGACAGTGGCCGCGGCTTAGGTGTTGTCAGCGTCTTAAGTTTAAGTTTGAGTGATAAACGGTATTCTTGTAACATTTGAACTGCGCGTAAGCTGCGCGTGAAGTGCACGTCAACTGCACGACACCCAAATTCCACCAAACTTACCTACGGTGTGGTCACATGAGAGAGAAAAAAAATACTCACCAAATAATCAAATATAATCGATTACATTTCAATGAATATAACGTTATTATAATATTAAAATAATACCCTAGTACTGATTTTAGTGCTTTTTCTTACCATAGAACAAAAAATTATGTTTTGATTCTCAATCAAAGATATATTTTGCTTAATTTTGGCTGAATGATGGTCTAACTTTGCCGCACAAAAACTAAAACTGACAAAATAAGAGGAGCACGTCAATGATGTATGGAGCGTGAAAACTGAAATTCGTGTCTCAGTGCATTTACTAAACTTGTACTTAAACGATTTAAACTTTGATGTATGTATGTATTCTATTATAATAAAATGATATTTTAGGATGTAGGTACAGTAAAGTTTACGAAGAAGTCGTTTCCCTTCAAATAATAATATATGAACATAGCACGTCTCAACAATAGTATCTAATAATATGTATATTTGTAATAAATATTAAAACTGCACTGCAACTAAACTTCTTTAGTCACGTGAATTAGCCTTGACTGAGTTAAGCAATTGGTCTGAAGGTCATTGGACAATCCTGTAAGTAAATCGCCGCATTATCAGTTCAGCCCCATACGCCGCGCGCTGTTTATCTTTCAGTACATTAAGTGCAAATAATTCTCCATCTTCATAAAAAAAATAACCAGTTACGACGACATCTTTCCTTCGCTCTAAAAAGTAGGTCCACGCCAAACCAGCATACAATCAGCGCTTTCTTCCAGCGAGAGCTGGATCCAACTTTGTTCTCTTTGTTAAACCGGTAATACGGATGCATGGGTGTAAACAAAGCGATGGATGTGCGGGCCGGTTCTTTCAAAATATACGGGTATCGTTGGCCCGGCCCGGTTAAAAGTACGGTTGCAGAGATTTGCGTAAAAATGCGCCGTTTTTTTTAAATAAGTTTATTCTTTTAATTGATGAGGGATTACGTTAACGTTTTTTTTTTTTGCTTTTTTTTATGAAAGTGTCCGGTTTTCATTGTAGATTACGTGTGAGGTATAAAAAAGGTTAAAGTAATAAAATTTGTGTAAAAATATCCAACATTTATTCTGTTTGATTTTCTATGAATAGTCGTAAGAATACTTTTTTTTTTTTTTTTGAGGGTGGGAAATCATCAAATAACTTCTCCCGCTCTGGGCGGAGCGGGAGGGTGTGTCAGACTCTTACTGACTTAAACCCACCCGTATTCCTTCCTGTTGCCTGTGTTGCGGGGGCCTCGGTGACCCATAAGTACCTTCCCGCGACCCCAGCAGGCATCGGCCCTAGTGGACCCCTACTATATGTGCTGACGACATCTCTTTGAGGCGCGCGTGGAATACGACGCGCCGTCGACCCGGGCCTGGTCCTTACCGGACGGTGAGCTACCCATTGCTCACCGTCCGCAAGCCCACGCCTACGGTGGCCGGAAATCCGCCCGGGATTCCCGACGCCCTGGGCGTCTCCTGCGGCGGCTAAGGGCGAGAGGGCGCGAAACTTGCCTTTCCCTCAACCGTCCCGCCTCCTCCTTCGCGAGCATTACTGCTTCGCAGAAGGAGGTGACGGCTGCCCATGCCCTCTCGCTCCGTACCATGGCCAGTCGTAAGAATACTAGCGAATGCAATTTCTTAGTAAAGTTCTGGAATTAAACGATTTTCATAATATTCCAACTATGAATTACAGCATATTTTAAGAGTCAGGTGGATGTTGTTTTCCTGTAATAATCCCGCTAAATAATAGTTGCGTCTTATGAATCCCTTGAGCCGAGAATGGAGCACTCCTGTTGTATTATATCAAGTATTTTTAACCCCCGACAAAAAGAGGGGTGGACGGTTAATGAAAACGCCAAACAGACGAGGCTTATACCTAACAATAATGAATGTGTGCTATTGTCAAAAGGAGCTATCCTTTTGACAATAGCATACATTCACATTATTGCTAGGAATAAGCCTCGTGCTGCTAACTTCCTATTTTCATTAACCATCCCCCGCCGCCGCGCCGCTACGACGACGCTTGGATCATAATATTACCTACAACTTACATTAAACTTAAAGGGTCAATACATATAATTATTTACTTTTTAGATATTTTTGGTTATGTCAGTGGTCTTTTAAATTTTTAAATGTACCTTTTTAACACACAAACAACACAACATACCATCACGCCTTGTTTCCCCGAAGGGTTGGGCAGAGCTGTACTTGTAGTACACCCACATTTCGCCAGTTATGTTTAAGTCCCATTTAATAGGGGGCGCTATTGCCATCAACCGGGCTCAAGTCCAGACTCCGGGCTGCTACTGGGAAATTCCAGATAGAAAACCCAATAACACTTTGCTCGACTCGGGAATCTAACCCAGGACCTCATGCTCAGCAGCAGCGCTTGCGACCACTAGTGGTCTAGACCAACAAGACTTTTTTGCAACCTTTTTATTAGGTACTATAATATTAGATACTAGCGACCTGCTCTATACAGTTTTCATGAATTGACAAAACGTCAAGATTTCTTTATTATATGTAGGTTTAATATTAATTTATTATACACCTAAACCTTCCGGAATTAATTCTCTTAATGATCGTGAAAACCGCTTCAAAATCCGTTGCGGAGTTTAGGAGAACAACGCGATCACACAGACAGACACGAAAAGCGACTTTAATTTTAAATATTTATAGTTTATACATAAATTAACATGTGTGTGCATGTGAAGTGTTCGTAACTGTATACAATATTGAAAACTCTTCTGGTTATTGGAAACATTTTTTTTTAAGAAAAAATTACACGTTTTTTTTTTTTAAATTAGAAAACAAATAATAATTATTATGCATTTTGAACTGCTGTTTAATTCAAGGAACATATTTCAGATGCTGACTTTTTACTCGACTTCTAAAAAATATAACTTTAAAATGAAACACAAACATTTTTCTCCACAACTGTACCTACAAATTATTGTTTTACCCAGTTTTACCCGTCCATTCATTGACAGTTTGCGTGCTCGTCTGTACGTATTTGGACTTTATTGTTTAAAACCTGCATACTAGAAGATTCGCTTGGCTATTCAATGGTTCCCGTTGTTCCATATTTTTCGTTCCTGATGTTTTCTTTACCAGTTTCTGGCTGAAGTCTCGTATAAAATAATGGGTGTTTTTGAACTGACAAATTGTTGCTGAATTTTTATGGACATGCGTATTCTTGTCGTATTCGTATCTTCAAAATGATTGTTTAGTAGGTAAATTAAGGAAATCTGCGAGTGAAAGTGCATTTTTTTAAATCGTCAGACTTGCTTTTTACCCGACTGCCAAGGAAAGGTGTTTTTCGCTTTACGCATATCTTGTATGTATATTTATATATTTTGTTTGTTTGTAAATTTCTATATTGAAAAAAAAATATATAATATAAATATGGAGGCCTTGGCAGGGAGTACAACTTTGTGCCCTTTGGCGTCGAGACCCTCGGTCCGTGGGGTCCCAGTGCGCATAAGTTATTTGCGGAAATCGCGAAACGTCTAGTTGATGTAACTGGTGACCGAAAAGCTGGCGGCTTTCTCGCGCAACGCATCAGCATTGCAATTCAGCGAGGAAATGCCACCAGCATCCTCGGTACAATGCCCCGAGGGCCTTTTTTAGGCTTAACTTAGTTTTAATTTAATTAAGTTAATGTTAATAATCATCTTGTAATGTGGTTATGTAAATAAATATATTCCATATAAATATTAAAAAAATATATTTAGCTGAAAGCCTAAGTTACCCGCATTAAGCCGCTTTGTGCTTAGTTAGCCCAGAATATTTTTATTTTTCATTTTAAAGTCGACATTAACTGCACTGATTGTTTATAATATTTTGTCCTTTTATGGTACACTCGCGCGCGGGCCCGTGCCGACTACTGTTACAGGCGGAGCCATGTAAGGTCGGGTGTTTAGGAGACAAATGAAACTAAGGAGGTTCGAGAATACACTGACTGTATTGGAATAAAGATACCTTACAACTACTTAATCACATTACTAGCAGGCGGGACCCAATTGCAAATTATAAACCGAAATGAAAACTAATGGGTTCCGCTTGCTACTAAACTTAATGGAAGGCCCATTAGGTTTAGTAGCAAGCGGAACCCATTAGTTTAGTAGCAAGCGGAATCCATTACAAACCAAGGTTTGTATTTAAAACCAGGTTTAAACCATCGAGCCATTTTTGAATTTGGAATTTTATTTCAACAAAGATAAAGTTCTTACTAAAAACAGATTTTTAACCCGAGCCTAAGTGATCAATTTCGTTTAGAGAACTTTAGTACGGTCAAAATAAGGTTCGAAATACAAAAACTGGCTCGAAGGTTTAAGCTTGGATCTAAGTTACAACTCGTTTTGTAATGAGACGGAATGCGGTTATTTAACTTAGGCTTTCAGCTCATAATATAGTAGAGTTTACTTTGTTTATAGTTAATTTAAATATTGTTTTCTATTCTCCATCTTGTTTCGGTCTTTTTAGTGCGTCACTTTCAAATTGTCTTTTTTGCAGTCGGGTTTTTGCTTATTTATTAAATGTCAATGTTGTAATCTGAGAGTGAACATTACCGATTTAATACGTTATGTTTGTCGACACTCGTATGCGATGCGGTTCTCAGAAACAGAGCTGCATTGTTGCTAAGTCGTGCCCGCGGCAGTGGAAACAGCATTCTTAACATTGTGGCTGGTAAAATCAAAAGTCATTTATTTTATTTAGGCTGAGAATCAGCACTTTTCGAACGTCAAAATTGTGAATGAGACAGTCCCCCAAAAACGGCCGCTCTTCACGTTCTTTATTTACGGTATAAATGACTGTCTAATATTGTGGCATTGTGTCCTATGTCGAAAAGAATAGCTTTTTTTTATAAATAATATTTATTATTATTTATAAAAAAAAAATCACACCATAAAAACATACTATTTTACAGGTACATGAAAATTATTACAATTATTTATTTTGTTGTTTTATGATTTTAATGAAGAGGGCTCGTGGCTAAATGATAACAGCCACACGGGTTGATTGAAGGTTAAGCTACGCTTGACGCGGTCGGTTCGTAGATGGGTGACCATTTGTATATCCATTACTTTACGAGACCCTCCGTGGCTCGGCGAGCACATTAAGCTGTTGACCCCGCCTGCCATTCGTAAAGATCTTTGAGAATCGTTACTGTTAGTCTGAAAACCATTCTTACCAAGGGGTATCTATCGTATTACCCAACAATTGCGTTGTGGAGGTCAGATAGGCAGACACTCCATGTAAATGAATGGTATTGTGCTGCATCCGGCTAGCTTGAAAGCCGACCCCAACGTGGTTGGAAAAAGGCTGGGCAGATTGATTTTGACGATTTTAATGATTTTGAAATAAGTAATATTGTATTTGAATTTCTTGATTTGAAATAGGTAAGTAATATTGTACCGCACCTTGTTCGATAATTAATTGTAAGATGTGTCTGTCACACTTTTTCTTTTTTTTTTATTTATTCGACTTCAAAAAGGAGGATATTTTTTTCGGAAGTCGGTGGCCAAAAATTAAAATACAGATCCAAAGACACCGACTTTCGAAATTAAAGTTATTTTTCACTTTGTAGTGTTTTTCTGGAAGTCGGTTGTTTTTTTTTTTTGCGTAAAAAGTTTTTTTTTGTATATTGGCACTTTGTTTTTATATATATATTCCTGTAATTTGTCATCAATTAATTGTGCTATTGTGTTGTGTGCTATTTCTTTTGTGTGCACTGAATATGTGTTGTGTTTTATCAATCTATCTATTGATGATTTTACACATTCTAATGAATTTAAAGATGATTGAGATTTTATTTATGTGAGTATTGTACAGTCAATTTTAAACCTTAAAATGTTGAAGGTAAAGGTCAAAATCGAATGAGTTAATTTGCCAGTTTGTGGTAAATTGGTGTGCTGGCGACTGTACTTCTGTTATTTATTTTAGCTATAATAGTATGATTGTGGTGCATATTCTTAACTTTACTAACCAAATGATGGATTACTGTGTCTGAAGTAAATTAATTAATCAAATTAATACTCGTATAGAAAAAAAAAAGAAAAAGAGTCGCAATCTTTAAATATCTGGGTCTCAGACGATTTGAATGATAATGTTGGTGGAGAGTAGTGATAGGTAACTCATCAATTTTATTTGAGGTCGAGGGAGGACCTCACTTTACCTCGTGAGGTCCTCACGAGGCACCCCTCTTTTCACCTCACGACTCGTGAGCCCGAGCCGTATTCAGCCGAACGTACGGGGGAGTGAGGCGGGCGGGCGCGACGACGACTCACGCGTACTCATGAGTCTCTACTCACTCGCGAGTCACGGATTCGCTCCCCTCACCCCTCGCCACAATTTCATATTGTCAATGTCACTTTTTGAGGGCGCGTGAACGAGTGACGTGTGGTGAGGTGGTTCAATGAGGACATTCGAGTAACTCTTTCAATTTGCGATCATGAGTACCTACCTCAAACGAGGGACCTCATGAGTGAGGGACTCATCACTAATGGAGAGCGGGAGCCGGCCCACAGGTTGGCACGTTGTACGGCTCAGGTTAAGGTGACGCTTTTCAAAGCCTACTGTCAATTCTTTTACACGTGCAGCCTTTTTTTTTTTTTTTTTGAGGGTGGGAAATCATCAAATAACTTCTCCCGCTCTGGGCGGAGCGGGAGGGTGTGTCAGATTCTTACTGACTAAAACCCACCCGTATTCCTTCTTGTTGCCTGTGTTGCGGGGGCCTCGGTGACCCATAAGTACCTTCCCGCGACCCCGGCAGGACACGTACAGCCTGTGGGTGAACTTTACGCAAAGGGCTTAAAGTGGCCTGCGCACACAATATAACAATAAGTTCCGGGTGTTGATGGGGCTGCTGCGTTTTTGTAGCGCGTCCGGCATGTTTGCCGACGCGGATCATGCGCAAGAGATGCGCATCTCTGCTAGGCCATGTTCGCGCCAGCCCCAACACCATTCTTAGAACTTTGGCTGATAGGTGGGACTCTCCAATCTTGGGGAGGTGGATACGGCTGCACGAAGTCAAGTAGACATTCCCCAGGATCGGCGTGCCTCACGCAGCTTAGAATAAATGTTTTATAAGTACACTAACACTAGTTTATAAGTATAAGTATAATACTAAGTAACTTAGCTAGGACATCAGATCATAAAATGTATTGTTACCAATCTCAGATGTAAACTATTCCTAAGTTGTCATCCTACTTTGTAACAGACTGTACCTCTTTTTATGAAATATATTATTATTATTATTACATTGTTACTAACAAATATGGAAGTGATTCTGAAATAAATGTTTTATTATTATCTTTTTTATCCTTACATATCTCGGGACCATGGGATCCCGGACCTTTGGAAGGCGTACGAGGGGCCGAAGCCAACTCGCAGAGGCCCCTTGGACAATTGTAATGGCATGAGGCACCGACCGACGATTATCCCTGTTTGCTCTATGATGGTGCACCCAAGGACAACCCGCGGTTGATGCAGGACTATTGCAGAACATGGGAACAAAACATATTGGGCTATGGGTTTGGGAGGCTATAGTGGATCGGTTTCCTAAGACTATAGAAACGCTATGGCCCCTACCTGACCAATGCTTTATATAAAATACACCGATAAAATGGCAGGGGGTGACTTGCACACTCGATTTATTTATTATTATTATTTCCTTTATTCCACTTAAAAACATATCATTTACATTTTTAAATATTTTTATAAAAATATAAAAAAAAAAACATTTATAAATATAAAAAATAGCAGCCCACCGGTATCGGGAACAGGGTCCAAGCTACCGGTGGTCAGGGCTCCTGAGAGAGGAACCTCCTGACGATACGCGCCGTGTCCAGAAGTACCGCTCTCTGGATTAAGCCCTTGATCCAGCTGCCTAGCGAGAGCCTCTTCAGGTGTTGGTCGAGGCTCTTGGGTATTATGCCATTAGCCGTAACGACTATCGGCACAATGATTGCTGTATCCACTACTGCTGTATCTGTATTATTATTATTATTACAAATGTCAAACTTATTTTAAAATGTGAAGGCAAATGTATATATCTGTTGTATAGTTCCCATTTTAGTTGTAGATAGATTGCAAGCATCGCGCTGCGATAAATTAACAAGAAAGCCATCAGACAAGTTAAAAGAAAAATCAGACAAATGCGAGTTGAACTCACGTGGTGAGGATTCCGTATACAATGAATATGTTATCTTTCATGTTTTTTTTTTTAACAAACTTAACATCGTAGTTGAAAAACGTGTTATCCTATACATTCCAACTGCAACTGTAAGTTTGTACGCACAATATTGAGATATTAACAGTGTTATTTTAACACCATAGACTTCTTCTTCTTAGTACCAGCAGTTACAGAGATAAGATAATAATGAGGAGGGCGATGGTCAACTTTGATCTATTATCTTAAATAACTTTAAAATTTGTTATTTTAAAATAATATTAAAACAAATTCAGACCCTCAGAACAAGCCCTTCCATTTGATATGTCACACTGTACAGTTTGTAAAACTGTTTTTTCTAATTTGCCACTCAAAAGTGGCTCTCCTCGTAATCAAAATTCATTTATTTACGTTACAATTCCGTATTTGGGTTACAGACATTCATATGTGGTAGGTTCACATATGAATTTTCCACTTAATCGGTCCAGTAGATTCGGAGCAAATCGGCTGTGACAGACAAACAGACACACGAGCGATGCTTTATGAGTTCCGTTTTTTCCTATTGAGGTACGGAACCCCAAAAACATTAAAAACCTTACTTTACCTTAGTAAAGTAATGTTTTTACTGTTTTTTGGGTTCCGTCCCGACTGCATCCTTACTTGTTGTAAGCAACAAGTAAGGATGCAGTCGGTTTTTAGCGTTAAAATATCATCCCCACACCCAAAGGGTAAAACGGGACCCTATTACTAAGACTGTCCGTCTGTCTGTCTGCCTGTCCGTCTGTCACCAGGCTGTATCTCATGAACCGTGGTAGTTAGACAGTTGAAATTTTCACAGATGATGTATTTCTGTCACCGTTTTAACAACAAATACTAAAAAAACTCCGACTCGCACTTGGCTGGTTTTTTTTCATGTTTGTTTTGTTTTTTAAATCAAGCTCGTATAACGCTAGGTTTAAGTCTGAACCTAGCTTAAATAATGTCAAAGGACCTCAGCAAATTTACAAAAGATTTACGTCTTACCCAACAATAGTTAACCCTCTACAACCAAAAGTTTACTCACACCAGTAAACCCACAACCCTCGCATGATGAATATGCCAACGTTAATATTTTTAACCCTCTGCTTGTCTGACGTTTAGTAATACAAATAACACGTTACACTGTTTGTTCGGCCTCGGCTGGGTTGTGGTGGTATTTGTCAAAATTTTGCCAACGTTTGTCCAGTTAAATTGTTTGGACTGAATGGCGATGTCGCGAGCTGTATTGTTTGATTAGACTGTGGCGTTTAGTGTTTTGTTTTTAATTTTTCATTACGTTGAAAGTTTTTCTTGACCTGGTTTTGCAAACTGTGAAATTGGCTGGTTTTTTTTTCTGTATTTTAACGCAACAACACATTTTAACATTTTAACATTACAAAACATGCTTATTTTGTTCATTTCATCATAGTAAAAAAAAATATTTTTTCCCAATGTTGGTTTCAGTTCTACATGGTACTCAAATCTGCAGCCAAACACTTGTCAAAATTTCAACAATAAATCGGCTATTAATCTACGTAATCACTACCAAACACCGCCACCATTTTATTTTCTACACAACCCAAGGAACTCCGACAGCACACGATCAATTCAGTGGCGATTTAACCCTCGCCTGCGACAGGACACGACAAATCGGCACGCGATTGGGTCGCAAACAGTGCCACCGCGCGAGTGCTGTGCAAACTACTCGCGGGCACATCTCGTAAATACACGAGCGGTTGAGGGTTACATTGCATCATATTTTTACTGGTCGAATATTGAACTTATTTGTGTTCGTTTTTGATACTTATGAATCGACGGGTTGTTGTATGTTTCGCTTGTTTTGCTTGCGTATTGACTGCATTTTGCTTGCTCTACATGGAATTCTATCTCAATAATTGTGTGTCTCTATAACTAGGGTTTCCTAGAAAAGTAGTTCCGTCGTATTATGACGGCCGTCATGAAAGTTTTTAATTTTCACCAGTATTAAGGTATCTAAAAAGGCTCTGTATTTGGACAGCCTTAGTCCAGACAAGCACGGGCTTTTTTCTTACGTAACGATTTTTTTTCGCGCACTGGATTTTCAACGCTCTGCTCAGCTTCGAGAGTTGAAAATCCATCAGTGTGTTTTCTTGACACGCTAGATGCGCTTGATGCAGAGCGCATGTTGGATTCTCAATACTTGGCTCAATACTTTAATACAATGAATAAATGTTTTATCTATCTATCTATCTATCTATCAATACCGAGAGTTGAAAATTCAGCGCGCGAAAAAAAATTGTCATGGCCGTTGTCTGCTTTCTTAAAGCGTAAGGCCCCGTGCACACGACGTGGATCTATACAATATTTTACTGTACATTTTTTTATTAACTAACAGTTTTATACAACTTACGTTTTCAACAGTATGAACGTGCGATTCCAACATTTTACCGTAAAATAATACCGTACAGGACAGTTTCGTGTGAACGGCCGCTCAGTAGACTAAGCATGAATTTCACGATTGAAACTAAACGCGATCAGCACATATAAACCGCGTTCAAGAACTGTCCGACGTCCGTGTCATCATTGTTGTGGAATTATTGGCACTGACAGCTCTTGAACGCGGTTTAGACGTAATGATCGCGTTCAGTTTCATTGGTAAAATTTACCCTAAAGTCGAATTATTAATTCACTGGAGTAATCTGACATGTGCTAGCTGTCACTTTATGCAATAAAATGGTCATATTTATTGTAATGGTGGTCGTTTAGTTTTATCAATTCATATGTGTAAAATAAAATTATAATAATAAGTGTAAAAGTCAAGAATACAATAAAAAGAAAGAAAACTATTTTATTTGGGACACGCACAAGAATACAAAAAGTAAAAAAGGAGCATTTAATAGGTCAAGGACAGATAATGAGGCACAATTGATTGTCTATTGTTTGACACCGAATTGGTGACGCGCCGGTCAGTCAACTAACAAAATGTACATATTTGTTCGAATAAACAAAAAAAAAATAGAAACGACTTGTGCGACGCCAAAAAGGCACCTATCTCAGCATAATGCTGCGATATTTAAAACATAAATACCGCAGCGTTAGTATTCTGATAGGGCCTGCTGTGATGCCACGGACACATCTATGGATAAATACAATAAATATGACCATTTTTTTACACAAATTGACAGCTAGCACATGTCAAATTATTCCAGTGAATCAATAGTAACTCGACTATAAGTAGTGAGCTATATAAACCCAGCTTATACCTAAATATCACATTCCAGAGACCGTGACATAAATATGAGACCGGAGTTTAGTCAATATTAGAGCCACCCCGAGTTTCATTACATTTCCTGGAAAACCAAACACTCGCAGAGCTCAACCTAGGACAAGTTATCCAGCTCGGTAGACACAACTTTGAGAAAGAAGCCGACAGGAGGATCCGATTAGGTTGGGCAGCATTTGGAAAACTTCTCGTCGCCAATCCCGCAGTGTTTGAAGATTACATACGGTGCCGAAACGTGGACACTGACAGTCGGGCTGGTCCACAAATTAAAGGTCGCTCAGCGCGCCATGGAGCGGGCTATGCTCGGAGTTTCTTTGAAGGATAAGATCAGAAATGAAGTTATCCGGAAGAGAACCGGAGTTACCGACATAGCCTGCTGGGTCACCGAGGCCCCCGCAACACAGGCAACAGGAAGGAATACGGGTGGGTTTCACACCCTCCCGCTCCGCCCAGAGCGGGAGAAGTTATTTGATGATTTCCCACCCTCAAAAAAAAAAAAAAAAAGAGTCAGCAAGCTGAAGTGGCAGTGGGCTGGCCATGTGTGTCGAAGGACCGATGGCCGGTGGAGCAGACGAGTCTTAGAGTGGAGACCGCGTATCAGCAAGCGTAGTGTGGAGTACTATAGGCTGAGTTGATTGATTGATGTATATGCAGTCCAATACAACAATTATTGACAGTGCTTTAAAATGTTTGTAAGGCTTGCGTTGAACGGAATCGCCGCACCGGAGAGACGGCAATACTAATAAAATTCGTGGCTGAACGCACAATTTCTGTCACGGGTACCGCCTCTAAAGACGTTAGTTTTTACACGTCATTTATGTCACAGGACAATAGTCGGTGACAGGCTTGCTTTGTTTGCTGCGTTGACAAGTCTCTAGCAGTGACCGCCGAGGCGTCTATGTGCTGGCTGGACGGTTATCTCACCTGGCAGTAAGCGATGATGCAGGTGACGATGATGTATGCTTGCCAAGAAGAAGAAACGTTAAGGGAGATAAGGCACTGAGCAGATGAAGAAAAATTTGTTCGTGACTACAGAACGTTTAGAAATCTATGTACGCGCATGTAGGATAAATTAATTTCTGGCAAACGATACATTTTCCATTGCCTGCTTAGCGCTTAACAGCGATCCATTGAATCGAACAACAAATTCCATTTTCAAAAAACACTTGTAACCAAAATAAAAGATCACAGTTTAAAAAAATTGTTATCCAATTTGGCATCCAACATCCGAGTGTCTTACTTTTTCGTGACGTAGAAAATTAAAAAAAAATGCCTCCGGTTCATTATCGCAAATTCCTTTCCGACTTGATCCACGCTTTTAATTAATTAAAAACGGTCATCTACTTGATAAGGGTGTCGGGGAAAGTAAAATGGCGGGTGTGGAGATGTATGAGTTTACGTTTATGTAGGCTCTCTCGTTTGTTTTAGAATGATGGCGTTAATTAGTAGTGTTTTGATTGTTAAAGACGGAATTCTAGATGGTGGAATAGTCGGCTATAACGATTATTTTTACCAATAAAACAAAAGAGTGTGAGAACGATCGACTTGGTCTACAAAATCAAACTTCCAGGTGGATACGCAAAAAAAAGACTGACATACAGATATTTTATATACATACTAGCTTTTCCCCGTGGTTTCGCCAGCGTAGTGGTCGGAAATAATCCCATGGGAACGTACTACCGGGATAGAAGTATCCTATGTTCTAACCCAGGTCATAGTCTACCTTTGTCAATCCACTCAGCCTATAGCAGTCCACTGTTGGACATTGGCCTCTACTAGCATATAAGTTCAGCCGTTAAGAGGCCGACAACACCTAAAGCGCGGTCACTGTCGGACTGCATAGAAAAAAAAGAGAAGCGCGATGACACAACGCTGGTAATTTAGTGCAAAATATGAAGCAATTATCGATTTACAAAAAAGCTATAGATTGTATAAAAAAAAAACACTATTATGCTAATATGTTGCTTGTAGAATAATCTGACAAAAAATCAGGGCCTCAAGTCTGCTATTACAATAGTGTCATAATGGTCTGTTCCGATCCTCATTAATGACGCCATTATATTAGTAGATTACCAAACTTGTCAAAATCAACAATTATGATATCAATAATAGACCATTCTGACACTATTGTAATAGCAGACTTGAGGCCCAGAATGATTGCATGTATATTAGTATGGTTTTTAATCGTTAAAATATTTTTTTAGAGTTATCTTCGTGATTTTTTTCTATCGTATCGAATTAGTTATATTATTTTTTCAACACACTATCTACCTAGCATATATCCTTAAGAATATCACACATTTTTCTGATTTTGTTTACTGCAGTGGATCATATACTTTAAGGCATTATAAAACTTATAAAATTTGCGTTTAGGTCCTGTAGTCCCCTTAAAGTGTGAAGAGGTAAAAGACAGGGAGACGAGACTTACTTTTGCATTCATATTATGTAGAAAATCGTTTGTTCGATTTTCTTTGCTTCAGACACGTTTCCTCGACAGTTTCTTACTGAGATCATAATCAAAATATTTTTACTTCACTTAAACCTACGTTTCATAAGTGCCCATGCACTTATGAAACGTCAGAAGCTAGGTGCACGGTTCCAATTGGTCAATTCCTATGGAGAAGAGTCCGCAAAAAACTACACGATTAGTCTTTTAAAAATAATTCGCTTTTACAATGTTTTTAAATCACAGTGTTAATAGGTACGGAGGACAGTGTAGGCTGTCAAGAAGTACCAGGTACTTAACAAAAAATAAATGGTCTACAAATCTAGTCTATTAAGCCTATAACGTTCTCACATTCACAAAATACACAAAAATATATGTAAAATATTAATAAAATAATAAAAATAAAAACCTATTTAAACCAAATCAAAGGTTTGCCATTACAACAAGTCTGAATTAATATCTTGTCCACAAAAGTCACTAATAAATAGTTTGGTAATGCGATGCCTAATGACATGGGACACTATAGGATCTTGTTCTCGTAACTACTCGTATAATATAATTATCTTTAGTCTTCAATTATTTTCGTTGCAACATTTAGTGTGTATTTATTTATGTATATATTATTTTAGGATCTGATATTTGTGTATCTATTCTAGTATATTGTATACTGTTTTTTTGCACCAATGACAGCCCCACTTTATGACCAGGTAAATCACTGTCCATCCCATGGTTGCCTGGAAGAGATCGCAGAAAGCGAAAAGGCCGCCCATTGTATATTTTGTTGTGTTTCATTTATTTATTACTATTTATTATTGTGGTGTGAAATTGTGTCGGGAAACTCTTCAATGAATAAGTCCTTTTTAGGTTACGAAATATATTTGATTTAATAAATTTCACATAAAAATTATAAAATAGATTTCTTATTAGTTAGGTTTAATACATCTATGTCCGTTCCCACCGAAGTTAGGTAAAGAAAAGGCGATGACAATACTCGGTAACGTGGGAAGCGCGGTGTCATAATACGATCGGTTAGTTTGTTGGAACGATATGCTGAGCTTGCAAGTTGGTCTCGTAACACCTCCCATGCCAGATGAGCAACTATTTGGTGACCTTGACCCCAAAAGTTGCGGCTCTTTTTTCATCTTCTGTCAACTCGGTATTAAGCTGTTTGAGTTGTCAACGAATGATATACCATATGCTTAGTGCGCTTGCACCGAGTAGTATCAGTGAACAAAATGGAATTGTGGTGTGGCACATTCCAATCCTATCTAATGATTCAACTTGTGTTTCTTCTTGCATGGTAATTTAGTTCTGAATTTCGCGAAGACTGCCTAGATCTGTAGTCTGCAAATGGAAACTGCTTGTCTTCGCTGATATCTCATAGTGCGGTAGAGTCATAAGTTCTAATGGTTGCCCGACTAATTCGTTATCCAGATTGATTATACTGATCTCTGGGGTTTTTATCTTGCAACCTTGAGGAACGGTGACCAAAAAGCTTCCTCGTAACATTTGACATCGTTCTATTCCACAGGACAGTTTTACTTTTGTACTGTTGCACAGTGGAACGAATGTATGGGAGCGGTTGGACGTAGACATGTCCGAAAAAAAAGAGTAAAATTATGCCAAACTAATGATGCCATCTTATTCGATTACTTAATGCCTTCATAACTTGTGGTGATGAATTTCTTCATAACTCCCATATTTCGGGAGTAATTTGAGAAAATGTGAAATTTTACTATGAAAATGAGTGTATCGAGCTCTCTCCCTCCTGATTCCGGGCTTGTTTCAAGTAGAGGTCTCTAATATCATAATGCTAATACTAAGAGCTATATTTAATACTAAGACACATAGTGCGCCAAATGTGCACTTTCTGGGATAAAGAGTGATGTTTATTTTATAACACAATTTTTTTATTTTTTGTTTATTTTGTTGATTAAAACCGTTTTTCTAAAGGTTTACCTTATTACAATAACATTTCTGAGCAGCCAATTAGAGAAGATATAAGCTAATTAGGATATATAATTAGGGACTTAAGGTTTACATATAAAACTGATGCACTAATGATTACTGATAAGAACATTGCTATTATTTAATTACTAAATGGCTCTTAATACACTAATTTAGCATGCATCATTTACTAATTATCACAATAACTAATTACCTTGCAATATTTAACAAAGGATACCTGGGATACCTGGATTTTATATAAATAGGTCACTATTAGTAACTTTAAAATCAGTGTTGATTTACACCTCGTTGTATCCAAGCTAATCTCGCAATGTATTTTCCAAATTTTAATACAAATCTTGATATTCACGTTGCTTTATGCGCACGCGCACATAAAGATTTACGCGACTTTAACTATTTGTTCAGTGTTTTAAAAGATAACAGTTGTGTTCAGTTATGTGAAAGTGCTGAAACAAGTTTAAAAGACTGGTGTCGTCGATTTTGCTACCGCATTTATGCAAAATGGACACAGTCTGGAAGAAGCACAGATAAGTTTCGGAAGAAACATGAGATTTGGCTACAGGCTGCAATTCAATGGCCGGAATTACAGAATGAAAATATGGAACCTTCTACAGAAAATATAAGTGACGTCATCGAGCCCATAATTTCTCCTGCTAAATCTGATGCTTCAACTTGTACACATCCTAGTCCTCGTAAATCTTTTGAGGACCTTAGTAACCGGCAAAAAAGAAGACGCACTGAAGATAGTCTTTCATGCAGCAGTAGCAGCGCTGAAATTATGTTTTCGGCCGAAAGGGCGCTTCAAAAGGCAGGACAAAGCGATACAGCTTATGTTATGAAATACTTGACGGAGAATCCAGAAGAGGCCTCAAAAATCAAAGCCTTCATTGAAGGTAAATCAATTCAGGTACGGGAAATATCCCCTTTGAAGGCATTGGCTCTTTATGTATCGATGAACTTATCGAAATGGCGCTATAACACTCTTCGGGATTTCAACACTCAAGAAGGAGCTCTTCAATACCCGAGTTACTACATGTTGGTTAAAGAAAAAATTAAGTGCTATCCGGCCAAAGAAGATCTCACAGTTACAGAGAGCTCTGCAAAAATCAAATTACAAGCCTTGATGGATTTAACCTCAAGAAGACTTATTAGGTCGTTAGAAACCCCTGTTGATCCCAATCAACAGCTCGTATTGACCAGCAAATGGGGTTTTGACGGATCATCTAGCCAAAGCATTTATCATCAAAGGACGAGTGAAGATGAGCAAATCGATCTTGCTAGTAATTTTATGATTAGTCTTGTACCACTGCGGCTCGTCTCAAAAGGTGTAACAATTTGGGAAAACGAGCGACCATCTTCCACTTCATTTTGCCGGCCAATATTGTTTAAGTTTATAAAGGAAACCAAAGAAAATGTGCAGAGAGAGATGGCTGAAATCGAAGCAGAGATTGAAGCCTTAACTCCATCCACCATCACTGATGGAATTAGTGTCAAACACCAACTGCTGTTGACAATGATTGATGGTAAAATTCATTCCATTATATCCAATACAGCAGCTTCAGTGTGTGACATATGCAAGGCTTGTCCTAAAGAAATGAATAATTTAGAGTTAATCAAAGATAAACACGCAAACGAGGACATGTATAAATATAGCTTAAGCACCCTTCACGCTTGGATTCGCTCAATGGAATGCTTATTACACATTTCCTACAAATTAGACATAAAATCATGGCAAGTAAGGGGTGATATAGCAAAAAGGCAAGTTGATGACAGGAAGAAAAGAGTTCAAGAGGCTGTAAGAAGAGAAACGGGCTTACTTCTCGATGTTGTGAAACAAGGCAGTGGATCCACCAACAATGGCAACTCGGCAAGGAGATTTTTTGAAAACTACACTAAATCTGCTGAACTGACCGGAATAGATGCTATGCTTTTAAGAAAAATCTGTGTGATCTTGCAGTGTATTTCATCAGGAGAGAAGATCAACGTAACTAAATTCCGAGAGTTCTGCTTTGATACTGCTAAGCTTTACGTGGAGTTATACCCATGGTATTATATGCCTTCTTCACTTCATAAAATTTTAATGCATGGGCCAGACATAGTTCAGAACATGTCAATTGTGCCCATTGGTTTTCTATCCGAAGAGGCATCTGAGGCTAGAAATAAAGATTTTAGAAAATATAGAGAGGGGCATTCTCGAAAGCATAGCAGTATCTCATGCAATGAAGATATTATGCACAATCTTTTACTGTCTTCTGATCCACTTGTTACAAGTATCCGTCCAAAAGGAAATAAGTTTGTAAAAAAATCTTCTTTTAAGGAATTTTATGAGCTTACGGATTCTGAGAAAAGTGATATCGAATTTGTTAACATAAATGATTTAGCGGACATCGATTCTGAATTTGAATTAATTGATGATGATGATGATGACGAAGATAATTAAATGATGTTATTGTTTTAAAATGTGTAACTTAGTAAATTAGAGCTTACATCTTAATTATTTATTGTACTTTTAATGAAACTAGGTAATTTATTATCAACTTACTTAAAAGTCATACTCTCATCAGTTCTTGTGAATATTTTTGTTAATATATATTTCTGTATATATATAATATATTTATAGACCTCTTAATAAGTCTGTCTGCGGTTTAAAGTAAATACAAATGGGGAAAAAACGTTTTTTTTTTTAAATTTTCATTTCCTTTTATCCCAGAAACTGCACATTTGGCGCACTATGTGTCTTAGTATTAAATATAGCTCTTAGTAATAGCATTACGATATTAGAGACCGCTACTTGAAACAAGCCCGGAATCAGGAGGGAGAGAGCTCGATACACTCATTTTCATAGTAAAATTTCACATTTTCTCAAATTACTCCCGAAATATGGGAGTTATGAAGAAATTCATCACCACAATTTATGAAGGCATTAAGTAATCAAATAAGATGGCATCATTAGTTTGGCATAATTTTACTCTTATTTTTCGGACATGTCTACGTCCAACCGCTTCCATACATTCGTTCCACTGTGTGTTGGGGAAAGCAATTATGTAATGGTAGCTGTCTAGCTCAATCAGAGCTTCCTTGGTCAGAGAGATAGGCGTGGTTATGCACGTTACATCTATCTCCTGAGATTGTATGAGTTTTTGAATACAGTCTGTTTTTGACATAATCTGGTGGACGATCCTCTGCTCGCATAGGTGCCAGATGTTGACCTTCGGGCATTCAGCCTCTATCTACACAAATTCCTTAGAATTGGATGCTATATAGGGTGCAGGTGGTACTATAATTATGCTGTTGTTATTCGGAACGGGGCACAATTCATATAACTGATACTCAGTAGAAAATATAATAGGAAACTTTATGACTACTACAACTGTGGACTCGGTAAAAAATGAAGCTAAGTTAAGAATCTCGTAATAATTTCTAATATCTAAGTTAATTATTTCGCTGGAACTATAAATACGTTTTAATTGACTTATCATATCTTTAAGATCTTTGACAGAAAGTATGGAATAATGAACTGATTTATCTCGACTAACGGCTAATATATTTTCTATTCTATTAATTTCACTCAGTAGTTCTTTTACATTTTCGGTCAAAATCGCGAAATGTTGCACAAGATGAGAGTAATGAATTATTCGCTCAATATCATGTTTAGTCATATTCATGACATAAGAAAGAGCTTTTTCCAATTTTCTCTGATTAATTAAAAGATTGCGGATTATTTGATTCTGCTGAATTGTCATTTCTTTATATAAAGTAATATACTTGTTCAACGATTGTGACAAAGTTTTATCGTTTTTATTTAGGATACGTAGTGCATTTTCAAATTTCAGAGCGTCATCGTTGTTTAAATTTCCAGAAATACTTTTAATTATTGTGCCTATTGGATTCATCAGGCCTCTCTAACTCTGGTTGGTGTAAATGTATCTAACTGCACCGAAACTCTTTCTAATTTTGTGTATAAATGTTTAATCTGATAGTTGAAGAGAGCGCTGTCCCTATGTGATAAGTTATGTGTAGCAACAGCGAGTTGAGATTTCATAGTGTTTACAAGAATCTGTGGAAGTGAGATATAATTTTGGTAGCACCTAGATTAAACGGGTATACCCGGTCCATTGTCTGGGGTTCTGATATGATGTTTGATTTCATTGGTAAAGGTCAATGATTCATTTTCGAGATAAAATATGTCAGCATATTCTTTGCAAAGATTAATTAAATTGGCTGTCTCTTCTGCATTTAAATGTTCTATGCGCGAGTGCGATAAGATTTGCCAAGTTGGCATATCGGTATTCACGGTCACCTAGATTAAACGGTAGTATACCCGGTCCATTGTCTAGGGTTCTGATATGACGTTTGATTTCATTGGTAAAGGTCAATGGTTCATTTTCGAGATAAAATATGTCAGCATATTCTTTGCAAAGATTAATTAAATTGGCTGTCTCTTCTACATTTAAATGTTCTATGCGCAAGTGCGATAAGATTTGCCGAGTTCGCATATCGGTATTCACGGTCATGTCTACTCGAGTTACCGGCCTTGTTTGTTCGTTGAAAATATGTGCAAAGATAGGTTTTCTTATAGAAATTACAATATCATTATCCGTAGGATTTGAAATTTGTACATTAGTATGATTATTTCCTCGGATGATAAGCATTCGCTGATGTAGCAATCAGAAATTGATTGTTCTTCGATGTAAATGTCTCCTTGCGCAATATTAGTAGGCACCTTAATTTTATCAACCGAGTAGTTTGTGCAGGTATGGTAATTTGATAAGAGTTTAAGCATTCAGGATTATATCAAATTATAGGAATTTTGGTGAATTTAGTTTCTAACGTATGCGTAGCAAGGTCGATTTTTGCGTTCCATTTTTTTTATTTGTTCGCAACCTATCAACCCATCGAAGAAATTATGAAATCTGTAAAGGCATAATTTTATCGGATTATAATCTTTAAATTTATCGAAACAGGGCACAGTTGACGAGTAATAATTTTGAGTAGTCACGTGGGTATTTGTGACTAAAAAAGTTTCATAGTCGAGTGGGATGTGCGAGTAAAATTTTTCGTAAGCTTCCGGGCTTATAAAGGACTCATTCGCACCTGTATCGATTAAAAGCTTTATTGGTGGATCATTTATTTGAATATAAGGTAAACGGCGTTTACTATGCAAACTGAATTTTATCCGGGGGCATTTTTCTCCAATGTTGGGCAAAAATTTGCACTCTGTGAAGGTTCTGGCCATTTTAAAAAATTAGATTGTCAACTTCAAGGTCGGTCAAACAATTGTTAGGGTAGTTTGTATCTGTATTAGTAACATCGGTGTTCTGAATATTGGAATCATAGTAGCAATCATTGTCGTTAAAAAGATTCGTTGATGTTCGCTTCTTTAATCTGTGAAACATTATTCGGTGCCAAACTGCACCTGGCATTGTAGTTCGTGGGTGGCAGAGTACGCGCGACAGGGTAACTAATACCACTCATAGGTTTTGGACAATTATTCTGGGAGGTTTGGAGTTGTGGGATTCGAAATCCAGTTGACATGGAGTCTTGGTAGGTCTTGGGTAGGGTTGTCTGAACTGCTCTAGTCGTGCAGGTTGTGCGAGATATTGTGGTGGATATTGAAATCTCAAAGGCTGGATTTGAGGACTCGGGCATGTTTGAAATGTTGAATTTTGATTTGCTGGCCTAACCGAACGAAAATTAGGGTGTGACCAAGAAGTAGGATTAACCTGCTCAAAATTTTGAGGTTTTTCTTTTACTGATTTATTTATTTTCTGTAAATATAGTATATTCAATTCATCTTGAGCGTATTCACGAGCGCTTTCAAGGGTTAAAGGTCTCATACATCTTATCCTAGAACCTAGTGGTTCTTCTAGACCTTTCAAAAAACTCTGTAAAGCTAGTTTTCACTTCGCGCGATGCGGAGTTGATTGCGCTTACTAAAACTAAGGTCTCTATTACTACGTGGGTGAAAAATTTTCCAAAATTATAGTACCCTGCGTTAGAAATATAGCAACTGTGACTGTTGCTAAATAACCCTAGGCCGATAAAATTTTCTTTTTTCCTAATTCTGTTAATATGAATTGTTGGGTCGGTTCTTCATATTGAGGAAAAGTCGTACTCCGCCGCCGTACGACTCTGTAGAGCTCGTCTCCAGACTGGTCACTCTCCCACCGACAGAGATAACAATTCCAAATATGAAGAAGTCTAACGCCTTGTCTCTTGCCTTGTTATGTTAATAGAGCAAGGAAAGGATTGAAATAAATAGTAAATAAGATTTAGGAATTCATAGTTATGAAGTTGGATGTGGTTTAGAAAGACAATAAATAATAGTTTAATGCTAAGTATATAATTATATAGATTTGTGAGTAACTCTTACGCTAGCGTAAGAGGTATTTGGTCAGGCATTACTCACACGATACTTTACATCTGTACTTGGAGTACTCAGAGCAACACTTCCATAAAGTGACGCAAGCGGCTTTTCAGCGGCATTACGTTGACATCATGCTCTTTTGGAGACATGGTCCCTAGCAGTTCTTTCAAATTGATAAGCGTGACGAAGCGGCTTTCCCTGCGGCAACCGTGTGGACCGTCCTTGTCTAACAACGGGGCGGCTAGTTTCAGCGGCATTGCGTCGGCATCATGCTCTTAAGGAGACATGGTCCCTATCAGTCCTTGGACTGGATATGAGATAGATGTGGTTTCCCGAACCCCTGGAAGTTCACCCTTTGCACAACAAGCATATCTGCAAGACACGTGTTCATATCAGTCTAACCGAATTATTGGTTTGTGATGAAGAATACAACATTCAAGAATTACTAGATAATAAGAGTTGAGAATCGAAACTCAAGAATTATTAATTAATAGAGCTGTGGATCAACTCTCTTAAAGATTTATAGACAGCCCCAAAGCGCCCACCCGTCATCACTTCCTAGTGTTTGAGCTGGGGAGAAGAAGTGACGCAACAAACTCCCCAGCAACACGTCTCTGTCTGTTTAGTTACAAGAACTTTAATTATACTATCAGACTAGGATAAATATTATAATAAAAGACTCTCCCAGTCGTCGCAACAAACTCACACACGCACACTATATTAGGTACTAAATTAGTCTAATCGGGGCTTTAAGCCAACTATAACTCATACTCGCTATCTAGCGACAGCCCAATCGGACATGGCCCTTGGTATTCACCAAGCTTCCTAACTTAACCCGCCTAGACTCCAACGTCTGTATCTTTCCGTAGTCTTAAATCGTCTTGTTGCATTCGTCTTGGATAGTTAGGACAAGGAGGGATTACAAGTAAACAATGTCAATATAAAATAAGGTTGGGAATTCACAGGTTATGGAAAGGAATCTAATTTATCTACTTTTCTTTTGATTATAAAAGGGTAGGTATGTGACACGTAACGCTTGCGTTGTACGAGTATATTACTCTAAGTTACGTTAATGGATTTCATCACAATAATTACAGACCCACCCCAAGTGACGTGGAACTGCTTTACAACAGCTGACAGTGTCGTGCATGTATTGTTAGACCTGAACGCATAGGACCACTAAGGACACTGCTACGATTCTAACAAGCCACTCTCCCTAAGCTCTAGTCATAACTTACTCAATCCTAAGGCAGAGTACTGCGAAGTTCAACTGTCATTGAGCGAGACACGTTCCAGTAATCACTGGGTGCGTACTAACGTAATGAACCCCTTATAACGGCCTAATCACCCGTTAAAAAGACAATACAAAACTTGCACAAGCGTACCGCATCGTCAGTCGGTAGTAGAATTCTTTACAATTGCTCCTGCTATACGGCGAAGTGGTTATTCCAAATCGTCACTTCTCACTCTC
Organism: Atethmia centrago; assembly: GCA_905333075.3. Classification (NCBI taxonomy): domain Eukaryota; kingdom Metazoa; phylum Arthropoda; class Insecta; order Lepidoptera; family Noctuidae; genus Atethmia; species Atethmia centrago. The sequence goes on along the minus strand of HG995380.1, from coordinate 26,105,184 downwards.
TTAATCTTCCCCATTTAGAAGATGCTTTCAATGTAATCGTGTCAAGCAACGGAGCGTTTCTATCTCGGCATCCAAATGTCGTGTCTCGCTAATGATAATTTGTGAGAGGCCGATAGCCAGATGTGGTTTAACGAGACACAATCCCTAGCGTTCCTTAGAACGAACTATCAATCCAGTTTAGGAAACTTGGTGAAACCTATCCCCTCTCCCTAAGAGTCTGCATACATCAAGGGCAATGTAAAATATCCTGCAGCTAGTCAGTCCATAGGGATAAGATAGCCTTCACTAGCATTTGGTTTGTTTGTGTTCGTAAACAATTACAAAGTAGCATTATAGCTCAAATTGGCCCTAACGAGTTGCGAGTATTAGTTCGGTTCAGCCATCCATAAGCGGTGTGACTGCCGTAAGTGTCATGTCTTGGTTGTGGTTGTCTATAGGCTGCTGGTAGAGTAGTCTACCGTCTCTTGTTAAATGTCACACCCAATGGAAGGCGTTCTCCGAGTCCCTAGAACCAAACGCTGGTGTAGGATACCTCGATCGTCATAGAAAGGAATAAGGAGGAATAGAATAGTAAACACTCACCCAATCGTTCACAGATACACTCACTGAGATTCGCACGCCTTACACACAACTTACATTATACTTGACCAATATAACCTAGTCTAAATCTACACTTATTATTACAATTTAACGTATTAATTAAACTGATAACACTTTCATTAACGCGATCTCTCCAAAGTAACATTGTGTCATTATTATCGACCTAGTTCTATCTCTCCTAGTCCGGCCTAATTCAACCGCTCTTTCTCGTGGTATTTTCACGAACTCCCTAAGTTAACCCGCTAGATATCACGTCCGAACCCTGTCGCGGCTCATCACCGACCCTCCTCAGCCCTACCCTTTTCCGTCCTCTATTCCATCTCCAAAACGACCGGAGCATGGTCTTTTTTTCCGTGCCAACCGAATACTCAGAATAGGTTTATTGCCTTTTTTGTACCATTTCTCAATTGTTTTAAGGGCCTGTTTGGGTTTTGCCCGAACTCAAGTTATACCAAGCAGATGTTGGCAATAGTATTGTACTCTGCGATAAGAAATCGAATACTTTAGTCGTATCTTTAGAATTTGTTAAATTATTGCTTTCGACCCGTCCGTTGTTAATTGTCTCAAGTTTGTTTCCCATAAAATATAAATGGAATGTATTTCTAAAGGTTTCACAATTCCAAAGAAATAGGATGTTTTTTTATTAATTACGGTAACACGTCGAGCTGTCAGCCCATAAAATAGAGATTTAATGTATTTGTAAGAGCCTAATATCGTGAGACAATATTAAAATAAGAATTTAGAATAGAATATTTTGTTATTAATTAAAAGACATGACAGACAGTCACATTCCCCCCTCTGAAAATCAGACGCGTGACGCAGTACAGCGGATGAGCTTTCACGATAAGATGAGCTCTGCCTTTCAATGTCAGTATTATGAAATATTCAGGTCTGCTATGTTCATCTAGTCAAATACTTAATTATAGGTATTCCAGTTGGAACATCAATCCAATAAGATCAGAATAGGATGCAATGTCTGCTATAATTTAGTACTGTTTCGCAGAAGCATCTTCAATCGATACTATTATTTCTCTATGACACTTGAACATAATCTTCTTCAAAATACTCCTGTCACATAATTCAAATTACATTACCGCGCTTCAATTCATATCAGATGACCTGTGCATGCTTATAATGTAGTTTTACATACCAGGATCTCTTTCAAGAGTATTTGTGTTATTGTGGCACGCTACCTACAGTGCCTCCACGTTCTAAACTCAGCCTACCGCAGTCGCCGATGGACAGAGGCCTCTCCTTATGCACCTCAATGCTGAGTCAGCGTAGTCAGCTGCTCGCAGCCATATCCAGGAGTAACTGAAATAGTTCGCACATGAACATATTAGATTACATTCCAATTGGACGCCCCCCTCTGATTCTAAGAGGTTTAGAGCACTTTTGAATTCCAATCAGAGTTAAGAAGTTATTCTGATTAGAAAATATAGGTATCCTAGATTGTGCAACCAATTATTGGTTTAGTGTGACAAACGATTGTCAATTCCTCCGTCCAATTATATGGGCTATTGGAATGAAGTTTCTCGCGTGAAGAGGATAACATTAACATAATATTTTAATATCTGACAGATTCTCTCTGATCTCATAAAATATTGAAAAACATAATAATATTAAGTTAGATAACAAAAATCATATTACGGGTAACTTTAGTGTCTAATGAAAGTAAAACTTAGCTTCGTAACAGGAGCCACGCTACAGCCACTGTTGTTGAAGTCAGCCGATGACAGCTGATTTTGATGAAGCTTTAGACCAAGCGCAACGCACAAACCAATGGTTCATACAGCTTAATTGCAGCCCAAGTGAAGACTTAAATATCCTGGAATTGTAAATAAGGCCACACGAGTATCTATTCAATTATATGGCATACGCCTCCAACTACGTTAGAATGATTTATGTTTACTTCTTATTATGATAGTTCTAGACTAGACTTAGATTAATTTACCTTCCTGGTTAATTAATTGTTATTTTGTAAGCTCGACGCTTACTTACTAATAGTATTACGTTTTTAAACAAAGTCGACAATGGAGCGAGCTTACCCAGAAGAAACCTGTTCACTCTCACTTTGAAGACAGATCCACGATCACGTGCCAGACCCTGTCGAAAGCCTTCGAGATATCAAGCGATACAGCAAGTGCTTCGCCATGTTTCTCGATGGCTTCGCCCCAGCAGTGCGTGACATACAATAAGGGTGTGTCTTATATCTAAACTTACCCCACACAAACACATAAACCTCAAACACATTCCATGTTCATAAAGTGTCAGATACAAAACTCACGTTATCAGGGACTCGAAACCATTACTACAGTAGCACAGAAACTCAACAACAATCATACCATAACTTACTTAGAAATTGTTACGTCCTTGTATGCGGGAATTGAACCCACTATCATTAGCGTCAAAGCCCTACAATAAACTATCCATGCGGGAATTGAACCCACAAGCCGTGACACAGTTATTCAAGCACTTATAAATAAATAGATCGAACCCAATATTCATCATAATGTAATCGAAGCACATCAACTAATAAAATCATGTAGGAATTGAACCTACTACCAGTACTTGAAGAATTCAACCATTATTATCAAGTCGTAACCTAATTAACCAGAAGTAACTGTAATCGTTGTACTCGTAACTCATGCCGTCTCTAACAATAAAAGCATAAAATATACGTTGTGTTATTTTTGTAGTAACCCATTAGTTGTCCCTTCTCGTTGCACTGAGGTTAATCGGTACATTTAATGACGAGAATCCTGGTCACGGCACCACATGTGACTGTTCCTAAATAACCCTAGGCCGATAAAATTTTCTTTTTTCCTAATTCTGTTAATATGAATTGTTGGGTCGGTTCCTCATATTGAGGAAAAGTCGTACTCCCCCGCCGTACGACTCTGTAGAGCTCATCTCCAGACTGGTCACTCTCCCACCGACAGAGATAACAATTCCAAATATGAAGAAGTCTAACGCCTTGTCTCTTGCCTTGTTGGCAAGAACAAGCTTCCTTCTTATCCTTGCTCTATTAAGAGCAAGGAAAGGATTGAAATAAATAGTAAATAAGATTTAGGAATTCATAGTTATGAAGTTGGATGTGGTTTAGAAAGACAATACATAATAGTTTAATGCTAAGTATATAATTATATAGATTTGTGAGTAACTCTTACGCTAGCGTAAGAGGTATTTGGTCAGGCATTACTCACACGATACTTTACATCTGTACTTGGAGTACTCAGAGCAACACTTCCATAAAGTGACGCAAGCGGCTTTTCAGCGGCATTACGTCGGCATCATGCTCTTTTGGAGACATGGTCTCTAGCAGTTCTTTCAAACTGATAAGCGTGACGAAGCGGCTTTCCCTGCGGCAACCGTGTGGACCGTCCTTGTCTAACAACGGGGCGGCTAGTTTCAGCGGCATTGCGTCGGCATCATGCTCTTAAGGAGACATGGTCCCTATCAGTCCTTGGACTGGATATGAGATAGATGTGGTTTCCCGAACCCCTGGAAGTTCACCCTTTGCACAACAAGCATATCTGCAAGACACGTGTTCATATCAGTCTAACCGAATTATTGGTTTGTGATAAAGAATACAACATTCAAGAATTACTAGATAATAAGAGTTGAGAATCGAAACTCAAGAATTATTAATTAATAGAGCTGTGGATCAACTCTCTTAAAGATTTATAGACAGCCCCAAAGCGCCCACCCGTCATCACTTCCTAGTGTTTGAGCTGGGGAGAAGAAGTGACGCAACAAAGTCCCCAGCAACACGTCTCTGTCTGTTTAGTTACAAGAACTTTAATTATACTATCAGACTAGGATAAATATTATAATAAAAGACTCTCCCAGTCGTCGCAACAAACTCACACACGCACACTATATTAGGTACTAAATTAGTCTAATCGGGGCTTTAACCCAACTATAACTCATACTCGCTATCTAGCGACAGCCCACTCGGACATGGCCCTTGGTATTCACCAAGCCTCCTAACTTAACTCGCCTAGACTCCAACGTCTGTATCTTTCCGTAGTCTTAAATCGTCTTGTTGCATTCGTCTTGGATAGTTAGGACAAGGAGGGATTACAAGTACACAATGTCAATATAAAATAAGGTTGGGAATTCACAGGTTATGGAAAGGAATCTAATTTATCTACTTTTCTTTTGATTATAAAAGGGTAGGTATGTGACACGTAACGCTTGCGTTGTACGAGTATATTACTCTAAGTTACGTTAATGGATTTCTTCACAATAATTACAGACCCACCCCAAGTGACGTGGAACTGCTTTACAACAGCTGACAGTGTCGTGCGTGTATTGTTAGACCTGAACGCATAGGACCACTAAGGACACTGCTACGATTCTAACAAGCCGCGCTCCCTAAGCTCTAGTCATGTCTTACTCAATCTTAAGGCAGAGTACTGCGAAGTTCAACTGTCATTGAGCGAGACACGTTCCAGTAATCACTGGGCGCGTACTAATGTAATGAACCCCTTATAACGGCCTAATCACCCGTTAAAAAGACAATACAAAACTTGCACAAGCGTACCGCATCGTCAGTCGGTAGTAGAATTCTTTACAATTGCTCCTGCTATACGGCGAAGTGGTTATTCCAAATCGTCACTTCTCACTCTCTTAATCTTCCCCATTTAGAAGATGCTTTCAATGTAATCGTGTCAAGCAACGGAGCGTTTCTATCTCGGCATCCAAATGTCGTGTCTCGCTAATGATAATTTGTGAGAGGCCGATAGCCAGATGTGGTTTAACGAGACACAATCCCTAGCGTTCCTTAGAACGAACTATCAATCCAGTTTAGGAAACTTGGTGAAGCCTACCCCCTCTCCCTAAGAGTCTGCATACATCAAGGGCAATGTAAAATATCCTGCAGCTAGTCAGTCCATAGGGATAAGATAGCCTTCACTAGCATTTGGTTTGTTTGTGTTCGTAAACAATTACAAAGTAGCATTATAGCTCAAATTGGCCCTAACGAGTTGCGAGTATTAGTTCGGTTCAGCCATCCATAAGCGGTGTGACTGCCGTAAGTGTCATGTCTTGGTTGTGGTTGTCTATAGTCTGTTGGTAGAGTAGTCTACCGTCTCTTGTTAAATTCACACCCAATGGAAGGCGTTCTCCGAGTCCCTAGAACCAAACGCTGGTGTAGGATACCTCGATCGTCATAGAAAGGAATAAGGAGGAATAGAATAGTAAACACTCACCCAATCGTTCACAGATACACTCACTGAGATTCGCGCGCCTTACACACAACTTACATTATACTTGACTAATATAACCTAGTCTAAATCTACACTTATTATTACAATTTAACGTATTAATTAAACTGATAACACTTTCACTATCGCGATCTCTCCAAAGTAACATTGTGTCATTATTATCGACCTAGTTCTATCTCTCCTAGTCCGGCCTAATTCAACCGCTCTTTCTCGTGGTATTTTCACGAACTCCCAAACTTAACCCGCTAGATATCACGTCCGAACCCTGTCGCGGCTCATCACCGACCCCCCTCAGCCCTACCCTTTTCCGTCCTCTGTTCCATCTCCAAAACGACCGGAGCATGGTCTTTTTTTCCATGCCAACCGAATACTCAGAATAGGTTTATTGCCTTTTTTGTACCATTTCTCAATTGTTCTAAGGGCCTGTTTGGGTTTTGCCCGAACTCAAGTTATACCAAGCAGATGTTGGCAATAGTATTGTACTCTGCGATAAGAAATCGAATACTTTAGTCGTATCTTTAGAATTTGTTAAATTATTGCTTTCGACCCGTCCGTTGTTAATTGTCTCAAGTTTGTTTCCCATAAAATATAAATGGAATGCATTTATAAAGGTTTTACAATTCCAAAGAAATAGGATGTTTTGTTATTAATTACGGTAACACGTCGAGCTGTCAGCCCATAAAATAGAGATTTAATGTATTTGTAAGAGCCTAATATCGTAATATCGTGAGACAATGTTAAAATAAGAATTTAGAATAGAATATTTTGTTATTAATTAGAAGACATGACAGACAGTCACACAAGCAATAATAGGACTTATGTACTTACATGAGTAGCATTGCTTGCGAGCGTTGTTTCATCGATATTTGGATGTCCCAAACTCCGTAGCAACAGCTTTTTCGACAGGCCTCCAATAGGTTCTTTGTCCAGACGGTCGATGCGGCGTTTTCCTGATTTTTAGGTATTTAACATCACCACACCTTAAGTCTGTAACGAGTTCCGACTGCGCCAAATATGTGTGACTGGGCATGTGTCGGGAAACTCTTCAATGAATAAGTCCTTTTTAGGTTACGAAATATATTTGATTTAATAAATTTCACATAAAAATTATAAAATAGATTTCTTATTAGTTAGGTTTAATATATCTATGTCCGTTCCCACCGAAGTTAGGTAAAGAAAAGGCGATGATAATACTCGGTAACGTGGGAAGCGCGGTGTCATAATACGATCGGTTAGTTTGTCGGAACGACATGCTGAGCTTGCAAGTTGGTCTCGTAACATGTGCAATAAAGTGTATATACATAAATAATAATAATATAGGGTCATTAGAGCAGTGGTGGCCCAGTGGTAACGGCCGCGACTTACGAGTTGTAGGTCGTAGGTTCGAACCCAGAAAGGCGCTTTACTTTGTGTAAATTATTTCATTACCACTGCTCTCAAAACGGTGAAGGAAAACATGGTGAGGAAACCGGCATGTCCTGGAACCAAAAATTTGAAGACATGTGACATCTACCAACCCGCCCTGGGCCGCGTGCTGGATTACGGCCCACTCCCTCTCACCGAGAGGAGGCCTGTGTCCTAACAGTGGGAACTGATTATGAATATAGGGTCACATTTGGCGACCATATCACCTGATGGCAAGCTATGATCGACAATAGTACACTTGAAGAAAAGGAAATGGATTACATTTTTTGTCATAAATATGACGTAATAAGATCCAATGATCACATAAATATCTTCACAACTCGCAAAAAGAATAAAAGTACAAAGTTGCTTACTTCCCATTTTTCATCGCTAGTACGTTTTTTCTGATTAAGTCCCTCGTGAACTGTTTAACTTCACCCGGTTTAACTTTTTATTCAGCGGAATTTTGATCACGTCTTTATTATCTGTACTGCTTTATTCGGCATAATTTTGTTACTATGTAATATATAGAGTGCCTATAAAAAAAATACCTACTAGGTATCGGCAAAGGGCAAAGGCACTTGTTAGTGGAACACCTTGCGGTTCTTGACAGGAAATATCTGAAAAACCTCGTCAACAGAACACATATACCCTGACGGACCCCGTCTTATAGTGGAGGACGTCAAACAAATAGTTTTCTGACAGCTGCCGCACAGATTACCCCAAGCCGGCGCGCGGAGGCGCGTACGTCTTTGCCGACGGAACGGATTGTTGCCATTTTGAATATTATATTTATCGGAAAGGTTAAGAGTACGGGGTGTCAATTGACAACGAAACGCAAGTGTGAAGTTGGCGAGCTTCGACAGAGTCTAGCCTGACGTTCGTGAGAGTCGACGAGAGCGCTACAGCGGCGTGGAGAAGCCCTCTTGCAGGGGGCTGACAGCTTAAGTGCCAATTTTATAGTTTTGGTTCTGCTGTCGCGGTATAGTCGCCATTTTGTCCGCAAACGTCATTTGTGTCAATGTGTGTGTCATGTCATTGGTCATTTGACAGTTTACACAATATGTCAGGTAATTAAAGTAAAATGTAATTAAGTCATTGTTTTGTGCAGCATCGAGTCGAGCAGGTTATCTTGTGTTTTCCTCCTCGTTGTGTTGAGATACTTGAGGAGTCGCTTCCTCTGTTGTACGATACAATTTCACGCTTTGTGGTACGTCGTTCCGTGCTCGGTGATATTTATTTCTTTCACTGTGCTCCAAACTGTTTCGTCATGGCGCCAAATAAGTGTTGTGTTGGTGGTTGTGATTCAACAAGCACTAGCACTTATAATTCGCCTACAATGCAACTGATGCAATATAATAAATACAATATTACGAAAGAAAAAAAAAGGGAAAAATATTAGATATTTATTTACAGAATAAATGATAAAAACCCTAAAACCTAGCAGATTTTGTCGATATCGGGTACATCACTATACTACATACAAAAAATATCGATAACAACCATATTGAATATCTAATATATTGACATCATTAATACATTTCGTAAGTATGTGTCAGGCCCATTGAGATAGGAAAAACATGGAGGTGCCGTGTTATTCTATAGATACATTTGCTTATAAAAATATAAGTGAAATACGATACAGAATGTGAAATATCGTTTTGTCTCATTCTGTCTAATAAAATAATCGTATTTGATAAAAGAGACAACAATATTTAAGTTGTTGCTCATTATGGTAACATTTTGTCGTGACGTAGTGACTGTTGTAGGTAGGTGGCATATCAGCCATTTTATGCGCCAAGTTTCGTGGTAGCTTTGCTGTCAAATGGTTGTTTACTTTTTGTATTATTGAGATTTGCGAGAAAATTACGAGGAGTTTACCTTTAAAACTGCATGTGAATGTTGGAAAACAGCAAGTCAACATGCCTCTGTCTTGTTTTGTGAAGTGTAGTGCAAGAAAGAATGAAATTCAACGTCGATTATCATTACACAGGTTAGTAGCCGGTTTTCATGCAATAGTACATACAATAATACACATTCTATGAAAAATATGTTACGGGATTAATTTATTGCTAAAGTATTGATATTTGGGTTCATTTCCCTATACCACGCCTTTTTAATATTTATTATTTCATTCGTTTGTTTACAATAATATGTCATAATGGAATAGTATTGTACCGATGCGAGGCGACGCCGTACCGTAATACTTTCCCAAACTAGTTCCTCCGCTGAAACGATATCGGTTATAATCTGCGATGTTAACAGAAATTATTCTGCGTGTCTTAATCGGTCCGAGTGACGTTGTTAGGTGCGGCCCGTGGTTTACGGTCTGAGAGACCGTCCCACAGAGTTATAACTTATAAGTGACCCTAAAACAAGACGTCAGCATTTGTTCTTTGTTTAGTTCCGCAGCTCTAACCAAAATGAATTATTGATAAAAATATATACCCTAATATATGCCTTTTATATAGCTTTCCTAAAAATAAAGGGTTAAAGAAAAGTGGCTAGAGGCTATTGGTGAAGAAAATATTAATCGCCGATATAAATAATGGTACCTAACTGTGTTCACTTCACTTTAAAGAAAACTGTTTCAATGGAACACCTTGGTGTAATGAGATTACATAATAACTCTGTTCCTACAGTATTTTCGATAAGTGTGTATTAAAATTATTGATTAATAATAGCCCGGCCCTTTGGCCTGAAATAAATAAATGTGATTATCATAATATTAGTAGGTACCAAATTTTTTCAGGTGCCCGCCAAAATACAATATCAAGATTCATATGTTTTGTGTGAAACAAGCAACATTAAAAATCTGATATTTCTGGTATATCTACTGTAATGCCTCTATTGCAGTTACGCCATCGAATTGTGGACACGGTGCATATTTCACATTTCCTTGCATTGATCATTACCTTGTATTGATCATTACACACTTGTATCATAATGTACTAGTGTAAGCCTACTTTTCTAATCTAACGTTATACTATAATCATTACCACACCAATAAACAAAGGTATAAAAATAATTCTTATTTAATTTTTAATCCACTAATCACACATAATATAAACATTATCTTCTCCCACTAGGAATAACATAATGAAAGCCGCGAAGCCTAATGAAAAACAAGATAATCACTAGATAGATTTCTTGTTTTTCATTAGGCTCCGCATACCTAACAGAAGCTACTGGGCTATGGCCTTCCAACGGATCTATCTCTTCCTGCTGTTCACTTAAATACGTAAACGTGATGCAATTAAAAAACGTTTTTTATTTCTGTGCAGAAAACAACACGACATAAATTTTATTCTCAGGTAACAGAACGTAAGTTAACCTACTCATGTTTTTCTGTTACAACGGACTACCAGTATGTAATTATGCTCCAAACGTGATATCTAGTAAGACTAGTATCGATACTAGTTATAGTATGTTCCTTGATTCGCACAACCCTAGCAATGGCAGCCATTTTATGCGCCAATATCGAGTTGTAGGTATGCACCTTTTTTTTGTAGGTATTTCCAGTCCATATATTTATATGTTAATGGTCAGGCCGCGAATAGATAATAACAAACATGAAGTGACAACAGCGCTATAACTGTTATTGTAGGAACTAAGCAAATTTGACTGTCGCATCTGTAGCTTGCTACATATTAGTAATCTGTGCCCTCTCGAGCATCGAGCATCGAAGGACAACAAATACGTCTACCATGAGTTGTTATCGAAAAAATACTCGCTAGCGTTAAACTCGCTAGCGTATTAACGTGGATCAAATAGATTTCGATAATGCTTGCACCATGAGTTTTACGGAGTCATACGCAGACGCTAAGGTCAGCTCGATAGATCGTGTCGTGTAGCTAACTTCACTCCTTATGTTTTGTTCCTTTCTTTCTCACTAACAAGAAGAGAGAATGACTCATAAGCTCATATGACAGTGAATATCTCGAAATAATCCGACTAAATAGAAAGGTTGGCGGTTGGTGGACTACTTATGGTATTTAGTGGTTTTTGAATTTTTATTCCTTATAATATGTCACTATCGTCGATTCATTTGTAATTTGTGTACGTTGTGTGTTCCGCAGCGTTTTTGACATAAATTTAAAGTGAAATAAGTTTGCTAAATTATAATCTAAAATACAATGAGGACCATTAGGTCACAATTTAATATAGTGTATAGTGTAATGAAAATTATTGTTTAAGTTCTATTGAAACTCTTTGTGTTGGCTTGAATTCCGTAACATTGTTCAATAATAAGCACAAATCTTCAAACGCTTTTTTAGAAAGTCTGTCGAGTTGGCCACTAACATATTTCATGCTAAATAAGCTCTTCCAGACATTATTTTTACTTGATTAGACTCAAAAACGTATATAATTTTAATGTAAACATATGTTTCACACCTCAAAATGCTAGTGAGCTTCGTAACTACTATCGCAAGTGTATTTTTCGATAGCGTCCATCAAATTAGTGACTCATGGTGCCGTTTTGTATGGTGACAGCTGAAAAACGTTAGTGACTATCGAATAGATTACGTTAGGTTTCTTACCTATCGAAATCTATAGTGCTCAAGGTACGCATTTTAATTCTGTCTGTGACCGCTAGGGTCGCTGTACAATATTTCATACATTTCATTTACGGAGACGCTAGCGAGTTTTGGCTAAGCAAACTCATGGTAGAGCTAGCTACAAGTGCCTAGAAACTTTCCAACGTTTCGTTTTATAAATTTAGTCAAGTTCAAATATTTAAACCTAAAAATCAATAATCAACTTCAGACATTTTCTTCTCGCCCGCTGCTCACATCTACCAGTAAAATGTTCTACGGTTAAGAATCCTGCTCAAATCGGCCCCCTGTCCCGATATATTTATATAAACATTTAGAATTCAGTATTGTGTATTTATTTTATTTTTTATTTATATCTCATTGTATGCTGCACCGGTCGACGTCATCGCGTCAACGCTGGCTGTCGCTGAAAACCATCGCTGGGGCTCTCTCCCGCATAGGATCGCAGCGTTATGCTGAGCGATGGACTTTAAGCGTGGATGTGACGTATATTTTCCCCCAACTTGTTCTTTCTTTGCGTCATGTTTACCGTAAAATACCTATTTATTTTATTTTTTATCCATGAGAATTTTAAGTCGAAAAGAGTTACCTTGACTTCTTAGAGTTTCGATGGTAATCTGAATGTGATCTAAGTGGAGTCGATTCAAAATTCAGCTTGAAGTTTTGCACTGATCATCTTGACGTAATCACGAAAGATGTTTGCTGATTGCAGTAAAATGTATTTTCTTTATAACAAGCTTTTTAATTTTTTCATACGTAAACACGACATTCAGTCAACATCCGTTGTTGATCATAAGCCTCAAAATTATCACTGTTATTTTAAATAGCCAGACAGTGTTATTAGCGGACAGAAGATCGCTTCTGCTTAATCCTAATCTCTAACATCTCATCATCATCATCATCTCATCTCATCATCATCTCATCATCTCATCTATCTTTTATGCTTATTTTGACACTTCTGGGGTTGACTTTTATTCTTATTAAATGGAGCAAACTTTATAAAAGAAATAACGACTTAGTGCCATTGACACGCAAACATTCAGGTGTCTGACCGACCACTCTAGACAGTTCCTCACAAAAAGATAGCATGTGTTAGGTTATGAACTCGCCTAGTTATAAATATTAACGAACATAATCACATATCATCAATCACAGCGAGTGATATCAAATACAATAATAAGCACCTTTTTACTGAAAGGGTTATGATTGATGTATGTTTTTAGTGCCATAGTATTATCAAACTGGATATGAAAATTATGGTGGTAGGTATCTATGTAGCGATGCCTACGTGAATGAAGAATCTTGTATCTGGTACTAGAATCGGTGCTTTATTTATTTTATATAATTGCAAAATGCTCAGGGCAAGATACACTTTGTCTTTACTTTGCTAAGAAAGCGTCGCATACGAAAGTTAACGTGAGCAATGGCATGGCAAATATCGAGATTTCTGTGCTATATCTATGTTAATATTGTTGAATGTATTATACAAATAAATCTTCCGGAATAAATGATGTATACATAATCAGCCTATAATGTTCCCACTGCTGGGATACAGACCTCCCCTCGGTGAGAGTGAGTGGGCCGTTATGCACCACGCGGGCCCAGTGCGGATTGGTAGATGTCACATGTCTTTAAATTTTTGGTTCAAGGATATTTGAGACATTTCAATTTTTGGTTTTCTCACGATGTTTTCCTTCACCATTTTGAGGGCAGTGGTGATGAAATAATTTACACAAAGTAAAGCGCCTGTCTGGGTTCGAACCTATGACTTACAATACGTAAGTCGCGGACTTTACCACGGTGGCTAATACAAATGTATATAACTTTTTTTGGCCACCATTTTCATTTGGCGCCAAATATAAAGGTTCTTTGTTATCCACTATTTAGTTAAAGTGTGGTAAAGTCGTTATGCACCATTTATGAGGCCATGACCACCGCGTTCATTTCAGTAATTTAATCCTAAAGTTCCAACAGGGATTGAAAAGCGACCCAATGTGTTCAACAAAATAGTACAGGTAACTAATCTCATTTTGACTACAGAGGATTTATAAATAAACAACATTTTAACTATTGTGGAAAAGAGTAACATTTGTTGACCCCCAAATGATTTTTGCCTGAATGGTTACGTGGAGTAAATGCACCATTCTTCATTGAAGAGGCAGGACAGGTGCTGCTGTTATTGCGACTGGCAATTGCAATTGTGAAATTTTTTAACTTTAATTTCATCAAACCAATCAGTTAGACCTATAAAATACATGGTTCCAATAGGAGGCAGCCAGAAACTATGTAGCACGTAACTTAATCGAAATTTTGAAAGGAATATTATTCCAAAACAATCAATTTCCTGGAGATTTTGCCCCCAAATTCACTAGATTCGTAAGGTCCTGACTTTTTTCTTTATGGTTATCTTAAGGGATGTGTCATGGTTTTTAGATTACTGTTTAGAATTGCCCATAATCAGCAAAATATTTGTGGCTCTGATGATGGAAACCTTATAATGTATGCGAAAATTTGGTGAAAACACGATGAAATGCGATCGCATTCGAAACCAGGAAAAAGGTAGAGATTAGGCGGATATTATTTTTTATACTAAATTGCCAAGCCTGTGTTATGTAATTATGGAAAAAAGTCAGGTAATTTTCGTTTTTAATAAAAATTATAGTTATTTAAAGTTGTGTACCTACCGTCTAAGTGGCCACCCTGTAAATCATGTAAAAAAAAACACATCAAAATCCATTGTGTAGTTTACAATATAAATAGAGCGGTCATACAGGCGAACACGAAAATCGTCTTCATTTTAGAGATCCTCTAAAAAAATTTGATTTTCGTCTCTCCGTCCTAAAGATTTATTAGATTCTAAAATGTTTGTCTCAGGTATCGTATTTTTTATTAAAACGCACATTTTTAATAAGGCTGGCAAACAGCCCTGTTAAAAATGTATATCTTATCATAAGATATATGCATATTAATGGAATGGAAATAAAGGAATGTATAGTTTTAGTAACTTCGTTGCATTTACCTTCTCTTTTCTTCTCTCCCTCTCTCAACTGAGAATGCAACACATGAAACAATACAACATCGAAGCCAACTAGACCCCATCTTTGGAGCATGAGAACAAAATTATCCGTTGCATAAATTTGCTCCAACTTCACCGTTTCTCAGCCATAAGGCGTCCAACAAATTTAACAACCCATTACTGTGGTCCTCCTGTTACACCGTAGCGTAACTCAAGGTATGGTCTTTGCTTAGAATATAGAAAGAACCAGAATCCGCGTTCAACTGTTATTGCAAGCCGCACGCTGTGTCCAAAATCAAGACAAGCGTCCTGCGCCCGCCTCACTTCCCATCTCGGACATTATGAACCCGTTTTGGGGTAAACGTTGAGAGTATTGGTAAGATAATATAAATAATAAAATCACAATTGGTCTTTTCATAGATACATAATTTCATACACCCGCCCCCTCTAGAAATCCTAATAGTCTAACATAGTACCTATTATGAATGTTAAGCAATTCTAACAAAATCATATATACATACGGGTTGCATTGATAACCTTTCTTTTTCAAGTCGGGTTTTTTTTTAAGTTGTTATTAATTTAACACTACAACGAATAAATGCCCAGTAGGTAATAAAAAGAAGGTAAAATCAAAACTCTTATACTGGCAACACTAATTAGATGGATGCATCATTCTCTATGACTGAACAATTTAATTAGTAATTAAATAAGACGATATTTGAATGCGCTATTTACACGTGAAATGTGATCCCATCCTGTTTATTTTTTAGCCCCGCTGCATTTTTACAGGTATGAACGACACAAGACGGCATAATTAAATAAAATTGCACACCGGTAAAACACGTTACGCTATACAACGTTCACAGAGTAACTAATCGACTGCGCGTCAAACTACTCTATTTAGGAGTAGTTTTTGACGCTTCAGTATTAGGCGTGTTCGCGGCTTCTGGTTCTTTCTATATTCTAAGGGTCTTTGACTGTTTCGTTCTTAGAGAAGGATTGGACACCCCTTTATTGTCTGCTAACAAGAAAATACTCCTAGGTCGAATCTGTGTTCAAATCAAATCAATCTACCTAGCCTTATCCCAACTATATTTGGGTTGGCTTCCAGTCGAACCATGACGGAGTCTAACCATGATGAACGGATGGTCAGATAGGCAGTCGCTGCATGTAAAATACTGGTATTCAGCTGAAACATTAGTATTTTACATAGAGCGTCTGCCTATCTGACCTTCACAACCCAGTAACTGCGTAATACGATACCTCTTGGTAAGACTGGTTGTCAGACTTTCGGGTATCTCAGGACTCGTAACGACTTTCAAAGATCAACGAATGACAGCCGGGACCAACGGCTTAACGTGCTTTCCGAGGCACGGAGGAGTCTCGGTATGAAAAGATGATCACCCATCCTCGGACCAACCCCGGCAAGCGTAGCTTAACCTGATGACTCGACCCGTGTGGCTGTTACTTTTGAGCCGCGAGATCCTCATGTTGAATCTGTATTCGTCAAGAGAAAAAGAAACAGCTGATATATATGTACGATATTCCCTTGATAAATATAAGAATCAGTAAACCTCTACTTATTTGACAGAAACTATTAGATTATTACTTAAAGCTATAAATAAGAACTTACTAACGTGAAGTTATCAAATTACTTCAAACAAGACAGTATCTCGACTCAATAATGAAGTCAGTCAGTCAAGTCAAGTCATTGTTATTGTTATTGTCAACCCACGTCATAGTAAATATATCAAGTACGAGCAGTGCCCCGTGGTTTCACCCGGATAGGTCTCGATCCCGTGGGAATATTGGGATAAAAAGTACCCTCAATCCAAATCCAGGTCATGGTATACTCACGTGCCAAATTTCATCCAAATCCGTTCAGCCCTTTTAGTGTGAAAGCGTAACAAACAAACTAACGTTCGCATTTATAATATTAATTAGAATTTGAGAATTAAGAATGAATTTACCGTTGACGTGTTATAGTATTTTTATATCAGGAAGCGACGCGCGCTTACTTGTGGTAACCTAACGTACAAAACGCTGTGAATGTGTTTGTAAGCGCAGGACGAAAATACTGTACATGATACAAACTAATAGTACTTTAATGTGTTAGTAAAACTGTTGCTCTATAAAACACAAACTGCAATTGACATAATAAAATAGCATGAACAAATAAACACGTAATTATTAAATAACCTGCCGCATGCAACCACGGTGTAACAACCGGCCAATGGTAAACCTCTTTTAACTAAGTTTCCACTAGATTAACCAATGGATTACTTGTCTTAATTCGTTAGCATTAGGGGTCAAAGTCGCTTGTTAAACATAATTGCATAGGATTCAGTTTGCGAAACACGGAACCAAGTGTTTTTATTATGTCATTTTGGTATTTCTATGAGACTGGCTAATGAAAACCACTCTTTAATAAAATGTTTTTGTTGTTCATAATGGCTGAAATAAATTGGATTCTTAAATTACGCTTTGACATTTGTTTTTAATTTAGTATGCAACAATTTATTTTTATAAAGATTAGAATTTTACGTCTCCCTGGTTGGTATATTGGTCTCAAGTGCTACTGCTGAGCATGATGAGGTCCTGGGTTTGAATCCCAGGTGAGGCAAAGTGTTATTGGGTTTTTTCCATATGGAATTTCTCAGTAGCAGTCTGGAGTCTGGATTTGTGCCCGGTTGATGATAGGTTCGCCCCCTACCAGAAGCAGGCACATTGATACTGGCAAGAGTTCGGCGGATTATGTCGTTAATCCTTATTAATTATTTAAATAAATAATTTCATCTAATAAACAAAAAAAAGAAGATGTATAACGAAATTATCTTTTTTTTCATGTTAACCACCTTTGTGGCAAGACCACGTCGGACAACGCACAATGAAGAGTTCCGTGGTTGGGAAGTTGGGATGATTTATTCCCAAAAACAAACTTTACATTGTAATTGAAAAACATGTTCTCCCATACATCGATATATGCCACGGTCAATTCTCCAACTGCCAATTTAAGATGGTCGACTATTACTCGTTAATGCTTAATAATATACGTAAACGGATCCATGAATGGAAAAGTGGTGTTCACAGACTCGCAATATTTATGAACGGCGTATCCAACAATAGACGAGACAAACAAAATTTCATCCCCACATTACGTGCAAGGGAGGTACCATTTTAATGATTTTATTTTAGCACTTTATCAGCGTGATTAATATGTATACATATGCCAAATTACAGCTTTTTAGTACTAAGCGTCTCTGAGCTACAGTGGGGACAGACAGACAGACAGACAGAAGGACATGGCGAAACTATAAGGGTTCCTTGTTTACTACGAAACCCTAAAAAATGCCAATAAGTAACTAGATATGTTGATATTTTTACGGAATTCGGTGCTATTTGCTATTTTATAGTTTACTTGATAGCCTTCCTAATTACAAATGAATTGCAAACAGCAATTGAATGCAGACAGTCATCTCCCATTGCCATTGCTGATAATTATGAAATATTCCCCTCAATGAAACGCCATGGTTTACCAACCATGGTTCGTTACCGTGTACGTTAATTTTAACGTACACAGCTCCCGGTAGAGATGATGCGTCGCTGTGATCCCACGGGGTATGAGCCAATTAAATATATCATACAAGTTTAATTTGATAGCTTGATTGGCGCTGCAGGACCTCGCGACCGTCGGTTTTGAATTTGAGTCCGATAAATTATGCCTGGAATACACATGCTATTAAAAAGCATAGTTTACATAAAAATTTATAAGGGCGCGTACAGGCAGTGCTTTGCGCTATCTGTACGTGCCTTAAGACAAATAGTGAGAGACACAAATCTGGCTGTCTTTAACCCTTTGACCGCCACGTCAAAAATGCAAAAACGTGCCCTCGGCGCCAAGCTACTAATTATTCCATATAAATCTGTCATGTAGTCGTGACCGTGGCGTGCTGGGCACATTTTGGTTTGTCATCTACACATGACTCGAAAGTCAAAAGGTTAAGGTGGATCCGCAGTGGTACCCCACGAAATATTTTTTTTTCTTACGTGTTTAAATTAAGTTAGATTAGTTCCATAAAATTTTTTCCGATAACTAAGAGAGATGTATTAATGATTCTAATATTCTCTATCGATACAATGATTTTATGCATATTCTAATTTGTAATTTGTAATTGATTTAATTATTTTAAAACTCTAATTGACTCATTTATGTATTTTCGAATTTATAAATTTTGAAATATTAGTTGAATTTTATTTTTATTTTTATTGATTTCGATGCAATGATTATGTGTAAATATATTGTAATTTGTAATTTGTAATGCTTATCTGTCATCTTTTGTATTCATTATGTGTTATGTGTTTAGTTTCTATGGGTCTAATTTACCTGAAATAAATGGATTTATTTTAATGATTATTATTCTGTGAAAACATATTTGTTATGGTCGCGAATCATATTTTGATTAAGAGACAACCTGACACTGACCTGCTAATTGCAAAAAACATAAGAAAATTTGAATTTCGCGGGCTACCACTACAGATCCATCTATACATCTATCTATACAGATAAATAAAATTGTTGTGTCTGTTAGTAATATTAAGATAACCGCCTTTTACTAAATGCATATGGATGTATACACGGTACATATACCTACCTATATATATTTTGTCTGTCTGCCTGTCAGCTGATGTAATAAGGAGTAACTTAAGCTAAGTACTTTTATTTCAGAAATTTTATTTATGTTATATATACATATATATATATATATATATATATATATATATATATATATATATATATATATATATATATATAATATAAATCTATACAAACAAAACAAACTGAAGTGTCTGTTTGGAATGTCAAAATAACAGCTCTTACTAAATGCATATGAAAGTATTATTACAAAAAATAACATTTAAATTTTTTGTCTATCTGTTTGTTCCAGCTAATCTCTGAAACGGCTGAACCGATTTTGACAGGGCTTTCACTGGCATATAACTGATGTTGTAGGAGTAACTTAGCACTTTATTTTTGAAAAAGCCACGCGGGCGAAGCCGCGGGTAGCAGCTAGTCTGAAGAGTAAATAGGTTCAGAAATGGTTGAGAATAAGCTTGAGATGATCGATGTAATACTACTTTGCAATGAGGATCTGTTATGTATTTATGCATGTAGGTACTTTTCTATAAACACAGGAGAGCACAGACAAGTTTTCAAAACACATACCGCACTCACACCGCTACACGAACAGTTTTGAGTCACTTTTGACCACACCGCAGCTTAGTTCGCATTTGAGCGGAACATGTTAAATGAATAACCTCGGAAGGGTTTGGCGTTATTTGAAATCATGTCATCTGGAAAAACCAAAATGTTTAATTTTCCTTTCTTGATAGTATCGAGGGATTATTAGAGTATCATTCTGTGGTATCGTCACTCGACCAGTAATAATTTGCGTTTTGTAAGGAGTTTTCCTTATTCATTAGTTTACATATAAAGAGAATCGTTTTATAAAACCATTAATGTTTTTCGAATGTCAATAATTTGTTGAATGTGAGGATAAAAAACAACGAAACTCATATTTTCATCATTTTGGATGGGAAATCATCAAATAACTTCTCCCGCTCTGGATGGAGCAGGAGGGTGTGTCAGACTCTTACTGACTAAAACCCACCCGTATTCCTTCCGTTGCCTGTGTTGTCAGGGGCCTCGGTAACCCTTTAGTACCTTCCCGCGACCCCGGCAGGCATCGGCCCTAGTGGACCCCTACGCTTGTGCTGACGACATCTCTTTTAGGTACGCGTGGAATACAACGCGCCGTCGACCCGGGCCTGGTCCTTACCGGACGGTGAGCTACCCATTGCTCACCGTCCGCAAGCCCGCGCCTACGGTGGCCGGAAATCTACCCGGGATTCCCGACGCCCTTCCCGACGCCTTCGTAGTTACCTACTTGAATTTAGATACCGTGCGTACCCTGGGTAGGCAAACCCACTGTTATTTTTCAATCATGTTAAATTTTTCTTACCATGGCAATTAGGTATATTATTGACTACCCACGACTTCGTCCGCGATCCAGGATGAAAAGTAGCCTACGTCATTTTCCATGTAATAGCCTACTCATGTGCCAAATTTCATCCAAATCTGGTAAGCAGTTTTTGCGTGAGAGCGTAACTAACAAACAAACTCACTTTCACATTTACAATATTAGTTCGGAAGTTAGGATATCTATTATATTAGATCGAGACGTTACGATACAAAAAACCGGCCAAGTGCGTGTCGGACCACGCACAATGAAGGGTTTCGTTGTTGGGATTACTTGGGATGAATTTATCCCAAATACAAACTTAACATTGTAATTGAAAAACATGTCCATCCCATACATCGATATACGAGTACGTTACGGTCAATTCTCCAACTGCAAATTTAAGTTGGTCAACTCGCTAACTTGTAAAGCCTACTTAGTTTTCCTTTTAATTTCATTATATGTACTACTGCCATGATTTTTTTCACTTCTCTATAAACAACTATTTAACTATTTAGGACACTTGACTCTAACAAAAATAAGACTTTAATGCTTAATGTTACGCAAGCGGATCCTTGAACCGGACAGTGGTGTTCACTGACCCCAATATTTTTGAACGGCCTATCCGACGATACCCCACACCATTTGTAGACGAGAAAAAAAATATAATCTCCACATTAAGGGCACCTTAATAAAAAAAGATTTCAAGATTTTATTTTAGCACTTCGTCGGCGTGATTAATATGTATACCTATGCCAAATTACAGTTTCTCGTACTAAGCGTCTCTGAGCTACAGCGGGGACAGACAGACAGACAGAAAGATGGACATGGCGAAACTATAAGGATTCCTTGTTACGAAGTTCTAAAAAGCCCTAAAAAGGAAAAAAAATCAGTGTGGTAGAGTATTATATCTACAGTCTATTTCAAACACCACCATCTCTATTGAAAACCCTCCGCAAACATAGCCAACATAACTATACATCTACTCTACCAAAATTAACATCGAAATGCATACAACTTCAATATAGAGCTACCATTTCCTTCCTCCATGCGGTTTGAACTTTACAACCGTGGCCGCAGCCTCTCGAATTATAGCAAGCTTCGTTAACGAACTTGGGTAATTATTATTAGAATATCAATATGTTGCAGTGATTGCGAGGGGTTATTATTTCTAATAATGATTTGATTGTTTATGAAACTACTTATAATGAAGGGACTTACGGCTAAGTAATTTTAGCCACAAGATGCACGGGTCGAACGATCAGGTTAAGCTACGGTTGCCGGGCTTGCGGACGGTGAGCAATGGGCAGCTCAGCGTCCGGTAGGGACCAGGCCCGGATCGACGGCGCGTTGTATTCCACGTGCGCCTCAAAAAGATGTCGTCAGCACAAGTGTAGGGGTCCACTAGGGCCGATGTCTGCCGGGGTTGCGGGAAGGTACAAAAGGATTACCGAAGCCCCTGGCAACACAGACAACGGAAGGAATACGGGTGGGTTTTCGTCAGTAAGAGTCTGACACACCCTCCCGCTCCGCCCAGAGCGGCAGAAGTTATTTGATGATTTCCCACCCTCAAAAAAAAGCTACGGTTGCCGCGGATGGTCCTTGGATCCACCTAAATCCTGTTAAGTGAAGAGGTGACCATCTCCCGTGCCTCACAAAGCACGTTAAGCCGTTGACCCCAGCTGTCATTCGTAGATCTTTGACAGTCGTCAGAAGCGCAAAAGTCTGACAACCAGTGTTACCAAGGGGTATCGTATTCCTTCTGCGAAACAGTAATGCTCGCGAAGGAGGAGGCGGGACGGTTGAGGTTAAAAATTTTGCGCCCTCTCGCCCCAAGCCGCCGCAGGAGTCGCCCTGGGCGTCTACGGCGACGAGCGTTGCCGCCACGTCGCCACTCTGCACGCTTGGAACGAAACACCGTGCGCTCGCCGATATTATCGACCGCGCACCGCTTCCGCCCAACCGAGTAAGTAATGAAACAATGAAAGTAGTGGTTTTTCAGCGACGATCGCGCGAACGATCTCCCACTTATGCTACACCTCTCATGTCTCCTTACAATGCCAGACTAGAGTCAAGGAATCCCAGGTGGATTTCCGGCCACCATAGGCGCGGGCTTGCGGACGGTGAGCAATGGGTAGCTCACCGTCCGGTAAGGACCAGGCCCGGGTTGACGACGCGTTGTATTCCACGCGTGCCTCCACGAGATGTCTTCAGCACAAATGTAGGGGTCCACTAGGGCCGATGCCAGCCGGGATCCCGGGAAGGTACTAATGGGTCATCGAGGCCCCCGCAACACAGGCAACGGAAGGAATACGGGTGGGTTTTAGTCAGTCAGAGTCTGACACACCCTCCCGCTCCGCCCAGAGCGGGAGAAGTTAATTGATGATTTCCCACCCAAAAAAAAAAGCTACGGCTGTCGCGGATGGTCCGTGGATCAATCCAAATCCTGTTAAGTGAAGAGGTGACCATCTTCACTTACCAGGACCCCTCCGTGCCTCACAAAGCACGTTAAGCCGTTGTCGTTCCCCAGCTGTCATTCGCAGATCTTTGACAGTCGTTACGGGTCGTCAGAAGCCCAAAAATCTGACAACCAGTGTTACGAAGGGGTATCGTATTACACAGTTACTTGGTTGTGGAGGTCAGATAGGCAGTCGCTCCATGTAAGATACTGGTATTCAGCTGCATCCGGTTAGACTGGAAGCCGACCACAACATATTTGGGAAAAGGCTAGACCAGGGATCCCCAAACTATTTTGGACAAGTGACCCCTTTTCCAAAATGAACTGTTAGCTCAGACCCCCATGGCCAAATTACCTACTTTTAAGATCAACCCCCTTATTCATAATGGTCCGCTAACTTAAAACAGCTGCTACAGAGTGTTATTTTTCATTCTGACTTAGGTCAATAGAAGAAGACAGAGTGAGATTTAGCAATGCTTTAAGTTAGCAGACTATTATGAATAAGGGCGGGGGGGTCTTTAGATTTTTTAAAAATACCTAGGTACTAAGGTACCAATTGGAAAACTTTGCACTTGGTTAAGTGAGTAAAGTTGACTTCATTTTCTCATCAAAATTTAACAAAATAAAAAGACATACAATTCAGTTAATATCAAGTTTAATTTATAATGATTAATACAAATTAGGTACTTAAAGAATCTTAAGTAGGTAGGAAATTATATTTAAAAAAGTATTAATTCGCAAAGAGAAAATAAAACATTCAGTGTGATGGATGAACCTGGTGACTATCTACCAATCTAGCTACATCCGGTTCAATATTGGTGAGTTGCAGCCTTAAATCGACGAAACAAAGCAACCGCTTGAAAATCAACGAACGTGGAGACGTTCGTTGATTTTCAAGCGGTTACTTTGTTTCGTCAAAATGTTTGTTACCACACTGAAGCTTTTTTCAACTAGGTATGATAATGGAAAAGCGATAAGGTATTTTTCAGCAATGTTCCACAATGTACGATACTGTGTTTCAATGTTGCGTTGCAACCAGAACTTCTGATAGCCTTGCTTGAACTTCTGCTTAAGCTCTTCGTCTGTGCTGATGGTAATCAACTCTTCTTGCATTATCACATTGGCTTCATCTATGGCTGTGGTATTGTACGGATTTATTATCCATTGAGGAATTTGTAAATTTAAAAGATCCTCAATCCTCTCCGTTAAATCCTTGTGTAATGCGTCCAAGTGAGTGACATATAATAAAATGTCATCATCTGAAGCATTTCTGGTAATTTTGACAAATGCAGAAACTGTGAATATTCTTCTCTGCCTAAATTTTGTTTATAAAGGATTAGTTTACCCACGAAGGCCGATATTATTGATTTTGTTTTAATCAAGTTAAGATCGTCACCCTGCAGCTGCAAATTAACTTTGTTGAACATTCCAAAGATATCAGTCAGGTAATAAATATCTCCTCGCGCACGTATGGGAGTGGCGCGAGGAGGCGAAACGCCGGGGCGTAAGTCCGTTGCCGCGAGAAATCGCGGCTCAGCGGACGGAGCTCCGGCGGGATCTCATGGCGTCATGGAAAGTACGGTTGTCGCAACCCAGTGCTGGGCACGCCACGATTTCGGCGATAAGTCCCCTCTTTGAGGAGTGGCTGGAGAGGCGCCACGGCGTCCTCACCTTCCGCCTGACGCAGGTCCTCACCGGACACGGCAGCTTCGGGAGGTTCCTGTGTCGGATAAGGCGGGAGGAAACGTCCGGGTGTCACCACTGTGTGGATCGCCCGGAGGACACGGTGGAGCATACGGTGGAGGTCTGCCCGGCTTGGGCAGAGCACCGCCGTGTCCTCGTGGAGGCGATCGGCGGCAGAGACCTCTCGCGTCCGGCCCTGGTTCAGGCCATGGTACGGAGCGAGAGGGCATGGGCAGCCGTCACCTCCTTCTGCGAAGCAGTAATGCTCGCTAAGGAGGAGGCGGGACGGTTGAGGGAAAGGCAAGTTTCGCGCCCTCTCGCCCCTAGCCGCCGCAGGAGACGCCCAGGGCGTCGGGAATCCCGGGCGGATTTCCGGCCACCGTAGGCGCGGGCTTGCGGACGGTGAGCAATGGGTAGCTCACCGTCCGGTAAGGACCAGGCCCGGGTCGACGGCGCGTCGTATTCCACGCGCGCCTCAAAGAGATGTCATCAGCACAAAGTAGGGGTCCACTAGGGCCGATGCCTGCCGGGGTCGCGGGAAGGTACTTATGGGTCACCGAGGCCCCCGCAACACAGGCAACAGGAAGGAATACGGGTGGGTTTTAGTCAGTAAGAGTCTGACACACCCTCCCGCTCCGCCCAGAGCGGGAGAAGTTATTTGATGATTTCCCACCCTCAAAAAAACAAAAAAAAAAAAAAAAAAAAAGGTAATAAATATCTGTTTTACAATTGTTCAGATTTTCTTTCAAATTCGGATCTTTTTCTTGTAAAAACTCCCAACACAGATTCAAAAATGGCTGAAAATATTTCTAAGCAAGAGCCTCTTGATAGCCAGCGAACTTCAGTGTGCAGAAATAATCGAGTAAAGGGTTCGTCGTTTTCCTCACATAGCTGAGCAAATAACCGAGAGTTCAAAGAATTGCTTCGAATCTTGTTGATAGCATTTATTACATATTGTAAAGACTTATGCAATCTAGGACTCAGCTTTTTTGCTACTAAATGCTGCCTGTGAATCACACAGTGAATGACCAGTACATCAGGCAGTTTCAGCATCGTGGTTTAAGTGAGCTATTAAACCACGATGACGACCAACCATAGACGGTGCACCATCAGTCGCAACAGAAACAATGTTCTTCCATGGAATAGCTTTGTCAGTAAAAAAATGTTCCACGGCCTGAAAAATCGATTCTCCTCTGGTATCAGTCTCTAAATATATAGCAAAAAGCAGTTCTTGGCACATATTTTCATCTTTGATGTATCGAACATATCCTAACAACAGAGCTTTATTGCCGGGTAATGTAGACTCGTCCAACTGGAGAGAGAATCTGTTGGTCTGTAAGAACTTGCATAAAATGTTTTCCACACCGCGTCCCATCTCGTCTATGCGTCTCTGAACGGTGTTATTGCTCAAAGGTATTCTCTTTAAAATATCATGTGTGGGTTTGTGCAATACATTGTTAAGGACCTCCGCAATGGCTGGTTAGATAAGCTGCTCTCCAATTGTGTGGCGTTTCCCCGACTTCGCTATTAGTAAAGATATATTATAGGACGCTCGAAAACCATCATCGTCTTTAATAGATGATGACGCAAACATCGATCTTATGGATGGCCTTTTGTCTATTTTTTCTTTAAGTGCTTGAAAAAATGACAAGGGCTTAATTTTTTTGTCAGCATGTACTCTTGATAACTGGTCATCCATTTTTGAAGGCTTCATGGCATCGTTACTGAATACTTTTTCACATATGAGACACATCGGCAAGTGTTGATTTAATGGAGATGCAATAAATCCGAACTTCAAGTAGTCCAAACTGTATTGTCTGCATTTTTTTCGTGTCCTTCATCATAAAACTCTCAGTAATCCTACAAATAAAAAAATAAGAAACTACCTAAATAAAAAACCACAATGTATGCCCCACTGTATGGCAATGTTGATGCACTGTGCCGAATAAAAACTGTTTGGTACTTACCCTGTTAATTTTTCATAAACTGCAGATATTGTATGGTTACGCTATTAACTCGCGTAGGGAGCTCAGCATTTTGTAAATTATTTTTCATTCACTTTACTTCACTTATTAGCTATGTTATAACTTTGTAATCTCTTGAAATAAGTTGAAATGAGTTATTATCGTTCAGGCTCTAACGAATTTCAAAACGCAAATGAACTTTCAACCTAAGTGCAAGCTCGTTAAATAGACCGACCGACCCCCAAAATCAGTTTTCGTTTATGTCGACCCCTAGGAAACCGATATCGACCATTTTCGGAATCCCTGGGCAATGCTAATGATGATGAAACTACTTATTATGATTTGAAATTATACGACTGCCTTGTTGATTTAGTGATCGTCTTGGGGGTCCTGGGTTCGATTCCCGGGTCGGGAAAAGTCTAATCGGTTTTTTTCCATTTGGAATTTCTCAGTAGCAGCCCTGAGTCTGGACTTGTGCCCGGTTAATGGCAGTAGGCTCGCCCCATATTACATGGGACTTAAACGTAACTGGCGAAATGTGGGTGTACTATGCTATTACACGTCAATCATATTTAGAAAAAAAAAAACTAGATGAGCTCGGCGTTTTCTATTTGACTACTCTGAGAAGAAAGGCCGAAACAAACTCAGAGGTCACAGTCTCTTTTAAAGTCCAGACATAATCTTGGTCAGATCATGTGAAGACCATGTAGATTGGTGTCTAAATGGTCTTTTGAGGAAAGAACCACACAGACTGAGTGGATCTATCCAGTCAGTGCACGCATTTGTCGTGCAGCTCAACTCAGAACTTAAGGAGCTCAACAATTCGACGAACAATACCAAAGAGAGGACATTTGGGTAGGCCGCTTAAAAGACTCAAACTGCCAGACCAAGATTAAAACTAAATGAGAAAAAAAAGACAATGACCTACATAGTCTTCACATTCACAATAATTGAAAACAATATAATACTTTACAAGTAAATATTAAATTCCACACAATATATTAAGCTCCACAAAGTAAATACGTCATTGTGTTTTGAATAATCATTAAATGTCAAAAGTGTATATAAATAAAATAAAAGTTTCAGTATGCAATAATTGGAGCAGCTCAATCCCAAGCCTTTTTGTCCTCAATATAATCTTTAACGGTATAAAAGGCTTTCTGGCACAACTTACTTTTAATAAATGATTTGAATTTATTAAGGCTTAGATCTTGAACGTGGCTTGGAAGTTTATTATAAAAACGTATACATTGACATCTGAATGAGCCACCTATTTTCTTGAGCCTTGTTGTAGGTACAACAAATTTATGTTTGTTCCTAGTATTTATATTATGGATATCCCTGTATTTTTTAAACAATTTTATATTTTTATGGGCATATAAAAGAGTTTCAAAAATATACTGAGAGGGCACAATCGTTACATTAATCTCCTTAAATTTCTCTCTGAGAGAGTGTCGCGGACTTAATTTATAAATTGATCGAAAAGTTCTTTTCTGCAAAACAAAGATAGTCTGAATGTCCGCGGCATTTCCCCACAACAGAATACCGTACGACATTACAATATGAAAATAGCTAAAGTACACTAAACGGGCTACCTCTATATCAGTTAAATTACGAATTTTTCTAACAGCGTATGCTGCGGAGCTTAGCTTTTTCGACAATTCATCTATATGTGGACCCCACTGAAGCTTAGCATCCAAAGTTAAGCCCAAAAATACTGTACTATCTTCAGGATTCAATTCTTCGCCCTTTATCAACACATTAGTTTTCACCTGCCTAACGTGAGGAAGCGTAAACTTAATGCATTTGTTTTTTTTTTTTTCATTAAGAAGTAAATTATTAACATTGAACCAATGAACTACTTTTGAGATCGCACTATTTACATCGGCAGTAACCAGCTGCTGACGTTTAAGTTTAAACAAAAGTGAAGTGTCATCCGCAAACAACACTATATCATGATTATCCTTTATGAGGTACGGCAAATCATTAATATAAATAAGAAACAAGAAAGGACCAAGAATTGAGCCCTGTGGGACTCCCATTGTTACTATAGATCCGGGAGATCTTTTCCCATTAAAGTCAACGCTCTGAATCCGTTACTCAAGTATGAAGTAAGAAGATCCAGAGCGGTGTTCCGTATCCCGTAGTGGCGGAGTTTCCTGATTAACGTTTCATGGAGAACGCAATCGAATGCCTTGGACAAATCACAAAAGATGCCCAAGGCATCGCGTTTATCTTCCCATGCATTATAAATATGTCCTAAAAGTTCAACATCAGTAGTCGAACGACCCCTTGTAAAACCGAACTGTTTATTGTGCAATAATTTATGTTTATTAAAAAACCTTTGTACTTGGTCTAAAATTATTTTTTTTAAATTGAAGGTTTCCATTTTTTTCCTTTTGAGGTACGGAACCCTAAAAAAACAAACAAAAATGTTATTCTACAGTGTGATATTGCCGCCGTTACTCGGTGCCGCGAAGGTGCGCCGTAAAGGCTCGTGCAGACTAACGCGATGTCACTGGCACGACAGGCAGCAATATGCCGTTCGCGCCCGTGATATCACCCCAGTCTGAGCGAGCCGTAAGTCAGCCTAACGACGGATTTGGCAAATGCCGTCTCCGGGTTTGTACCGGGCAAGAATATTCGACCATATAAACTGCCCAAGTAGCAAATCCTATGTGGTCCTATAAGTATTCTAGGATCATGTATTTTTTAGTCCTATAGAAATTTACCAACGTTTATAGAACTGCATTTGGGTGCAGTTTTTTTTGTTTTTAACAATATTAAAGTTGTATTGATTCATAAATAAGTGTTACAATATTTAGGTATGACACTGGATCCCGCACTAGGATAACCTGTGTCTACAGGTTCCAGTCTCTTTCGCCAGAAAATATGAATTATTATAGATAAGTTATCAAATGCAACGGATTCAGTATAATTAATTAATAAGTTCGCTCTATTGTCGTTTTGTTACAGTCCGGTAAAGTGCAATTTGATTTTATAATTATCTTATTAAGTGCTTATACTGGTGTAATTGATCCAAAAGTTGTCAGTGTGATGCCATTACTAGAGCATTCGTTCTTCATTCTGTTTGAAACGGTGACGCGTAGGCAACTATTGTTGTTTGACGATTGTGTGAAGATTGCCTATTCAACTTGTGAAATTAATATTATTGACAAAGTGTTCGATGATAATAAACTTATCTTCATGCCCCTTCGAAACTAAACATTTTTATTATATGTTTATTCGATAATACTTAACAAAAACTTAAGCCGCCATAGAATCTGGATCACTTGCCATAATATTTCATTATCAAAACTTTTATAATACAATTTAGTCAAAGTGAAGACTACCTACTACAGGACATACCTACTTCGCCATATTTAAGTTTCTAGGCCGACTACTCTAGTAATAGGAAATATAGGACACATATAAGTAGAATCTTGCCCATAAAAATCGCAGTGCATGCTAGTTTGGTGCGAACAATCCATTAGAAATCGCGACTAAGACAAATCAATCCAATATTATCCTTCACCTATAGCAGTTACATCTAAGACATTTATAGAAATACATGTTTTATAGAAGAAACAAATTGTTAACAAGAGTAAACAATCTTATTAAATGCATGTATAGGATCAAAAGCTAAACTTTGCTAAAATGTGCTTAAAAGACGTAAGTTCTAGTAAGAATCGTATAAAGTAATCCTGTAAACGTTTATATAACGAGTACCTAATAGAATCATATGTACTTGTAGCACAAATCCTCTTATAAGATGCTATTGTCAGATTAATGATCTCAGTCAAAGCGCGTATTAAATTCCTATAAGACGTTTAGTCTTATAAATCGATTAGTAGAAATTATATTGTTACTTGGGTGCCAACCCAGGTGAATGCTGGGTTCTCTAGTGCTCCGTAACAATTCACGATTAACTTTCGTAAGGCGCTCGTTCACGTTAAAGCGCGTCGCAAGGCCCGGCAATTCGAGGTCAGCAGTAGTCATGCCGCGTTGCACTCTTGCACCCTCCAGCAGTTCGTCACGCAGGTCGCGGCCTGCCAGGCGCACGACGCGGAAGCGCAGGCGGGTCTCCACCGGCAATGACGGCGGCGCCGCCTGCGTCGCGTTGATGCGCCTGCCTGCTCGGCGCTCACTATGTGGCGCACTTTGATTTTGACGCCAATCTTAGACGTACTTTGATTCTGACGCCAATCTTAGACGCAACTAATATCACCGTGTGGATTGGATTTTCATTACTGGTCTCCGGTATGTTAATGATCCGTAAATCATTTGCGAGCAACTCCTGATCTCGGTTGTAAATATCGCTCCACAGTTGTGATATCAAATCATTTACCTCCAACGATACCTGGTTCTGAGCGAGATTACTCATCCTATAATTTGTTGCGTTTATCGAGTATCTTAGCTCGGACAGATCATCGCGGAGCAGATGGAATTCATTCCGCACAGTCCTCAAAGATTCCTCCTTAAAAATGCTTAGCTCTGCCCGAAATTTGCCTTTCCCTCAACCGTTTCGCCTCTTCCTTCGCGAGCATTACTCGCAGAAAGAGGTGACGGCTGCCCATGCCATCTCGCTCCGCACCATGGCCTGGACCAAGTCTGGACGCGAGAGATTTCTGCCACCGATCGCCTCTACGAGGACAGGGCGGTGCTCTGCCCAAGCCGGGCAGACCTCCACCGTATCCTTTGGGACGAACTAATACTTAACTGAAGAATTTGTTCATTAATAACACTAAAAAGCTTAAAATAAAACAAATTATAAAAAAAAACAAAAACCCGTCTGCAAAACAACCAACTGAAAAGATGGAACTAGATGAAAAGAAAAATACCAAAAATAAATAAATGCAGCCGGAGGAAAATTTTAAGGCGTTCGTTAGATATCCTAGATACCTCCGACTGCATTTCTTTATTTTTGGTACGTAAAGGATACAATTTTTTAGGGTTCTGTAGTAAACAAGGAACTCTTATAGTTTCGCCATGTCCGTCTGTATGTCTGTCTGTCTGTCCCCGCTGTAGCTCAGAGACGCTTAGTACTAGAAAGCTGTAATTTATCATAGGTATACATATTAATCACAGAGTGTATTCATCACAAAGTGCTAAAATATAATCTTGAAAAAACAAAAAAAAAAATCTCGTCTATCCCATGTTATGGGGTATCGTTGGATAGGCCGTTCCAAAATATTGCGGGTCTGTGAACACCACGGTAGATTCAACGATCCGTTTGCGTAATAATAAGCATTAAAGTGCTAATGTTTATTGAGTCGAGTGTCCCAAATGACTGACTCTTTTGACTGACCTTGATTGTAACAAATACTAGCACTTTAATGCTTCTCCTGCCAGCTAAATGGTTGTTTATGGAGATGTGAAAAAAAATTAAGCAGTAGTACATATTTTATATAATGAAATTAAAAGGAAAACTATTACAGGTAAGTGGGTTTTACAAGTTAACGAGTAATTATATAGTCGACCAACTTAAATTTGCAGTTGGAGAATTGACCGTGGCATATACTTATGCTTATGGGAGAACATGTTTTTCAATTACAATGTTAAGCTTGTTTTTGGGATAAATTCATCCCAACATCCCAACAACGGAATTCTTTCAAACTTCATTGAGCGTGTTCCGACACGCACTTGGCCGGTGTTTTTCTTCATCTTTTTTCTATTACGGTTCAATGTCTTGTAGCCAGGTTTTTTTTAATACATACATACATAATCAGCCTATAATGTTCCCACTGCTGGGACACAGGCCTCCTCTCTGTGAGAGGGAGAGGGCCGTAATCCACCACGCGGGCCCAGTGCGGGTAGGTAGATGTCACATGTCTTCGAATTTTTGGTTCTAGGACATGCCGGTTACCTCACGATGTTTTCCTTCACCGTTTTGAGAGCAGATGAAATAATTTACACAAAGTAATGCGCCTGTCCGGGTTCGAACCTACGACCTACAACTCGTAAGTCGCGGCCGTTACCACTGGGCCACCACTGCTCTAATTTAATATATATATTTTTTTAAATTGCTTTTATTTATTTAAATATATACACACACTATAAAACTGATTTACATCCATTAGACGTCCTTGTAATATAAGGTCCAGTTTAAAACCAGTATCAGGCACTAGTTGCCTGGCATTTATGCTGAACTGTTTATCTATTTGGCGCAGCCGTGAGGCACACAATACCTACTATTTACGGTATTTTATTTATTTGAAAGGGTTTTATTAGTTAGTGATAATGTCACCCCCGTAATAGGAAACAACAACAACAACAACTTAAAACTAAACAATGGGCAATAAACAGTTATTATTATAACTATGACCTACTTAATAGTGTTGTCCCTATCATTTTGGTAAATTACCAACAACAGTGACACAACATTCTAGCCTCCTCCGACAAAGGGGACGCTAGGATGCTGTAATTTTTGTTGCATGCACATCAAGCGAATATTGTCTATCGTGTATGTTCCGATCACATTCCATCAGCTGGTGGTAAATTTAAGGGGAATAAAAAAAAAAGTTTTTTAAATTTAAGGGGAATCTCCCTTTAGTTTAAAAACGTTATTAGGGGTTATCAAAGTTTGAATGGGAGAATTTTAACACGCGGTTCGATTAACTTGAAACTCGGTATTTATACTTAACACCGAAAATAAAGGATAATGTGTATCAGGGGTCAGGGGGATGTTACTGAGTCCCTTGTTTAACTCAAAAGTTTAAATAACGTATTAGTTAAATAATGGAATGGTCACAAGCGATTTTTCCAAAATTAACCCCTTTGGGGTGAAAACGGGGATAAAGTTTATATGAAAAAATCTTATTCTTTCAATCTATAAACCTGAAACTTGGCCCGAATATGTTACATGTAAAAAAATAATAGAGATTATCATCATCATCTGCCTAGCCTTTTCCCAACTACGTTGGGGTCGGCTTCTAGTCTAACCGGATGCAGCTAAATACCAGTATTTTACATGGAGCGACTGCCTATCTGACCTCCATAACCCAGTAACTGGGTAATACGATACCCCTTGATAAGACTGTTTGTCTGACTTTCAGGCTTCTGATGACCCGTAATGACTGTCAAAGATCCACGAATGACTTTCCGAGGCACGGAGGGGTCTTGGTATGTAAAGATGGTCATCCATCTACAACCGCGGCAAGCGTAGCTAAAACCGGACCTACTTATAAAAGGACCTAGACAAAGATCGTTAGGAACGAAAGACAAAAGGACAGATTGTTGAAGGATTTCTACGGTGCGATGTCAAAAATGGAGAAACGAATTGGCACTTTGTATAGAAAGAGCTATGTCTATTCTTCGTAGAAATAGAAAGTGTCATGCTAAGCCTGCAGTACCTATCTATTTTGTGGTAGAAATTATGATTATTTCTATTATTTCCTTCCTTTGTGCCAATGCTGTTGCTCATCAACAATCAGACTTTATATAGTTAGTTACACGAATGACTAAGTGCCCGATTGCCAAAGGGAAAACCATAAATTTATCGTGTGACATACAATGCCCGGTCTCAGAATAGGCATAAAATTAATCGGTGATTCACCAACATACCAAAAATATAGAAACTATATTATGTAAATGCGGGAAATAAAGTGAATGGTGCTATACATGCGATGGTGACCAACCAGTCGATGCCCAAAGAGGCTCGACTGGCTGTTCATAATGGTGTGCTGGTGCCTACACTTATGTATGAAGGAGCATGAAAGTAGAGTAAGTGCTGTGGAAATGCGTTCCTTGAGAAGCATGTGTGGTGTGACTATAAATGATAGGCTGGAAAATGATGTGATAAGGCAACGGTGCGGTTTAAAGGAAGATGTAGTGACAAAAACTGAAAAGAGTATGCTTAGATGGTTTGGCCATGTTGAGAGGATGAATGAAAGGCGACTAACAAAAGGTATTTACCAGGCAGATGTGAGTGGTAATGCCGGGAGGGTACACCCCAGAAAGACATATAGTGACCTCATTAATGATGTTCTTCTTCTTCCTCATTAATGATTTGCGTGTATGACCAGATGTATGAACGTAAACGAAGCAAAAGGAGTATGTAAGGAGCGTAGCAGGTGGCGTTCTATAGTTTCTGCCTACCCCCATGTGAAGAAGGCGTGAGTTTATGTATGTATGTATGTATGTATGTATATTATGTCCTTCTAGGGCGTCCCGGCGCATTTACTGAGCGGTCCACACTGCAGAAGACCGCATAGCTTGGAGACGCGTCGTACGTGGTCGCGATCCTCAGTATTGAGGGAACGGCAAGGAAAAAGAGAAGGGCCTACCCATCCGTCGTTTCCATCTGCCTTGTAAAAACATTTTGTTACTCGCTTTTCATTCATCATCTCATCATGACCAAACCATCTAAGATATCTTGATATTTAATACATAATCCGCCTATAATGTTCCCACTGCTGGGACACAGGCCTCCTCTCTGTGAGAGGGAGTGGGCCGTAATCCACCACGCGGGCCCAGTGCGGGTTGGTAGATGTCACATGTCTTCGAATTTTCGGTTCTAGGACATGTCGGTTTCCTCATGATGTTTTCCTTCACCGTTTTGAGAGCAGTGGTGATGAAATAATTTACACAAAGTAAAGCGCCTGTCTGGGTTCGATCTTACAACCTACAACTCGTAAGTCGCAGCCATTACCACTGGGCCACCACTGCTCGCTGGATATTTAATATCAAATTTAAAATCAAGCAATGTCGATTTAGACAGATCGACAAAAACACGATGACAATCGTCTGTTACTTGCTTGTTCATTTACTCTATTTTGTTGAATCACACGTGTTGATCTTCAAAAATCGAGCAAATGCGCTTTAGACAACAACGATCTTCGCGGCGTCTAGTGGTCCGACGCCTGTTGTTGCCTAATTTAGCAGCGTGATCTTGGAAAGGGGCTTGTGGCTAAGTAATAACAGCCGCACCGGGCGATCGAAGGTTAAGCTACGCTTGCCGCGGTTGGTCCGTAGATAGGTAACCATCTTTACATACCGAGACCCCTCCGTGCCTCGGAAAGACGTTGGTCCCGGCTGTCATTCGTGGATCTTTGACAGTCGTTACGGGTCGTCAGAAGCCCGAAGGTCTAACTACCACTAACTATATAAAGTCTGATTGTTGATGAGCAACAGCATTGGCACAAAGGAAGGAAATAATAGAAATAAGCATAATTTCTACCACAAATTAGATAGGTACTGCAGGCTTAGCATGACACTTTCTATTTCTACGAAGAATAGACATAGCTCTTTCTATACAAAGTGCCAATTCGTTTCTCCATTTTTGACAGCGCACCGTAGAAATCCTTCTACAATCTGTCCTTTTGTCTTTCGTCCTTTTATAAGTAGGTCCGGTTTTAGCTACGCTTGCCGCAGTTGTAGATGGGTGACCATCTTTACATACCAAGACCCCTCCGTGCCTCGGATAGTCATTCGTGGATCTATGACAGTCATTACGGGTCGTCAGAAGCCCGAAGGTCTAACTACCAGTCTTACCAAGGGGTATCGTATTACCCAGTAACTGGGTTGTGGAGGTCAGATAGTCAGTCACTCCATGTAAAATACTGGTATTCAGCTGCATCCGGTCAGACTGGAAGCTGACCCCTACGTAGTTGGGAAAAGGCTAGGTAGATGATGATGATGACGATCTTATTGTGCTTTGATTGTACTGAATAAATCAGAAAAATACAATACAAGGCAAATCTGTGAAATCGTGTGCAAGTTGTCCGACAAAAACGGATATTACCTACAGTCATATGTAGTTGGCTAAAGTCAGCGGGGTAATTTATTATTTATTATTATTTTATTTAATACTTTACGCACACAAATGTACAGAGGCGGACTTAATGCCTTAGGCATTTTCTACCAGTAAACCTTTGGGTGATCCAGAGACAGACAGCGGTAGGTGCAATAACGAAAACTGTGGAATAAATATTTATTAAAATATTAGTATATACATACATATACCTATTAAAAAACATTATATACAATACATAATTGCGTCACACATCAAATGGCAATTGATTGCAACTGGCTTCAGGGCTACCATGTTTTTGTTATTGTTATTAGTAATTAACTGTTTATTTACTTGACTTCGATGATGCTAGTTTATCATTTGTGATTTCGAGTTACAGCTATATACAAGGTATCGTTTTGCATCCTCGTCAAATTTCAGAAGGCTGCTATGAAAGACATATATAATCAAATAAAATTGTGATACCTGTTGAATAATTAATACATACTTGTTTTTTTAGTTATTTAAGTTTGACAGTATTTTAGAATACACCACTTTGACAGAACAGAATCACCCGTTGCGTATGCGGTAGTGTGTGTAAAAGAGCAGTTACAGTGCGGTATCACACGGGCCGCGTTTTAACATGAGTGTCACACACATGCAAATTTCCGAAAATTAGAAAAAAAAGACCTACTTATTTTATTATTGATTCATGTCGAGAATCATTAGCATAGTTACCTCCTTGAGTTTGACGAGGATGCAAAACGACACCTTGTATAGCTTTATTTAAGCGGGCATGCCCTTTATGCCTGAAGGTTTTTATTTAGGTATTAAGTTCTGTTTACGTTTTTAACCAACTTCATAATAAGGACGAGGTTCTCAATTTGGATGAATATGTATTTTTTAAATGTTTGTTACCTCAGAACTCCGTCGTTTATAAACCGATTTGCAAAATTCTTTTTTTAGTTTTTATTTCTGCTTGAGTTATAATTTTCAATGTTTTTTTTTTGTTGATATAGTGCCGTGTGCTAGCTGACATATGAAAAATAATTTAAGTAATTTAATGTTTTTTGTTACATATTATTTTGCATACTATTGTATAGAATCAAATGTTTCAAACTGAACAGACAGTTGTGCTGCTCGGGAGTTCGTTGCGCCTCGTTTTCTTCGGAAGTGATGAAGGGCGGGCATTTTTAGGGGACTGTCTTATGTAATGTAGACGTTCGAAAAGTTCTGATTCTCAGCCCACAAATATTTTGTAAGGTTTTAAGTCAATTTATATTACTAGAAGCTAATCTGTCTTGCCTTTGAAGTATTAAGGAACGTCTATTAAGATATTATCTATGATTTTATGATTTTGTTGTTGTGACCGCTGAACTCGTTTGTTAAATTATATCCTGTTTACTTAAAACAGATAAAAACGCGATGGAGGAATTGC
Source organism: Atethmia centrago (assembly GCA_905333075.3). Lineage (NCBI taxonomy): Eukaryota > Metazoa > Arthropoda > Insecta > Lepidoptera > Noctuidae > Atethmia > Atethmia centrago. The sequence goes on along the minus strand of HG995380.1, from coordinate 26,067,087 downwards.
CTTTAACCGTCTTCGTACTGTATCTACATACTCATTTCACTTAAATAACATTACTTCAGTATTCCACGAAGTGGTAGGCAGAGTACACTCGTCGTAAAAAAAATAATATAAGTAAAATGATAGATGTTTACGAGCTGATATTCTGATCTTTAGATCCTTACGTACATAACTATGCTAGAACCAGCTTCACCTCTTGTAGGTACCATAATGCATACAAAATCGGTTGGTAAATGACATACTGCTGCCTATTTAGGCAAACAAGCGTAGCGAGCCGCGTGCTTGGCACGGTTTTAACGACTTAACAAAACATGGAGATCTCTTTATTATATGTAAGTTTAATATTAATTGGTCAAGGACGGCTAATGAGACACAATTAATTTTCTATTGTTTGACTCCGAATCGGTGTCGCGCGGGGCTTAACAGGTTAATGTAATAAACATATAAATTCTCCTTCCGGAATAAATTCTCTAAATGATGGTGAAAACCGCATCAAAATCCGATGCGGAGAATGAATGGATAAATTAATGCAGCTTTCTATAGTAAGTTATTAACAGTAAGGTCTGCAACTAAAAAAAAACGTAAAGCGGTAGTGATTTCGAAATTTGAAAAAGATTTGACAGAAAGAAAATGAGCAAGATAAAAAGTAAGAGCTAACAAGTGTATGTTTTATTTATATTTTAATTACATAATCATCCTATAATGTTCCCACTCCTGGGACACAGGTCTCTTCTCTGTGAGAGGGAGTGGGCCGTAATCCACCACGCAGGCCCAGTGCGGGTTGGTAGATGTCACATGTCTACGAATTTTTGATTCTAGGATATGCCGGTTTCCTCACGATGTTTTCCTTCACCGTTTTGAGAGCAGTGGTGATGAAATAATTTACACAAAGCAAAGCGCCTGTCTGTGTGGTTAGAACTTACGACGTACAGCTCGTAAGTCGTGGCCGTTACCACTGGGCCACCACTGCTCCATATTTTAATTCAAAGAAGTTAATCGTATTTTCAAGTTTCATTTCGGTATGCATCCCTACAAATCTCGCCCGGGATCTAATTAGTATAGACTGTGAAAAAAAGTACAAAGAATGTTGAAAAAGAAAAGACAAAAGACGACGCGGACCAGAACGAGAGTCAAGAAGAAGGTAAGGTGAAGGGATTTTTGGAATACGGGCAACACGAATGCTAAAGCAAAATAACATGGATGGAAATGGGCAATACGGTGTGATGGATATCAACAAAAATATTGACGGCTAAGGTATGACCTACTCTTAGTCGAAGTGGTCGCAAGACAAAGAAAACAATGCCGAAGATTTTGGTTGGACGGTGCAACAAAAGCTAATCATAGCTCGAAAACATCGCTTTCTGGAACCGTGTTAACTCGCACTTGTCCGGTTTTTTTATTACTAATTTTACTTCTAAAGTTATTATGCAGACTGTTACAGTGTCTTTTCATATAGTGCCGAAGGGTGCTAATTCGTCTCCACTTATTCTTGGTCAATCCTATTTGGTAAACATGGTAATAAAGATTAACAGGTTCTTCGAATAAAGTCATACGGTTAGAATAGTTAATATTTACAATGTTTACTTCCTAATCCTGTATTGATGTTAATGAAATGTCCCCTAAAGTTCAGAGTTATTGATAGATATAAACCATTACATACCAAAAAAGCTCCAATTAATTTAAAGATATTAACTACGTATTTCTTCTTAATTGCATAGTTATTTTCGTGTTATCTATCCCATATGTTGCACCTGCCATATTTCTTCCCTGCATCGCCCTAAGTTTGACTGGTAGAAAAAATGACTCAGGCATTAAGTCCAGCTTTGTACAATACTTGTACAGTACTTTTTTTACTGGTGCATAAAGTTTTAATGAATAATACTCTAAGATGTAATTAATTTATCTTGCTCATCTTCCTTTCTGTCAAATATTTTTCAAATTTCGAAATCACTCCCGCTTTACGTTTTTTTTTAGTTGCAGGCCTTACTGATAATAACAATAGAAAGCTGCATTCAGACAACATGCTACATTATTAAAATTCCTACATACATATAATCACATACTGAGCAATCGAAGTCTGTAATATGTCTATGGTGTGGTATTTATAATTGTGTTTTTTTTTCTTATTTTGTAATTTGTTTGTGCCTATGATCCTTTTCTTGGTCGAATTAAACGTTTTTATTTACGTGCGAGTCGACTCGCCCACCAAGGGTTCCGTGCAAATTTGTAGGTATTAAATAAAGACTATTTTTTTATGTTTAATTACAAATGCATAAATTTCAGATTTTTTGCCTGTACTTGTAGTATAAGATGATATTATTTGCCAAATTTCATAGTTCTAGGTAAACGGAAAGGGAGGTACTTTCCGTTGACCTAGAACTATGAAATTTGGCAAAATACATTTTGATTCCCTTGATAGTGTCGAAATATACGTTTTTTGCAATTACTTAGAAGTTTGATTGTTTCACAGCTTTAAGAGACTGTAGATTTGAGTATATGGTTTTAATTTCAACTCGATACCTCCATGCATTCCTGAGGTAATGGGTATTGACAGACAGAAGGACAGACAGACAGACGGACAACAAAGTGATCCTATATGGTTTCCGAGTTTTCCCTATTGAGGTACGGAACCGTGAAAACAGCAAATTTCACCTCTAAAATAAACTAACGAAGATACAGTCCTTTCACAGTTATTTTACCTCTGACAAATCAAAATCAAAAATCATTTATTCAAACTAGGCTGAGAATCAGCACTTTTCGAACGTCAAAATTACATAAGACAGTCCCCCAAACACCTGCCCTTCACCACTTCCTAGTGCTTTAGCTGGGAAGAAGTGGCGCAACAAACTCTCCAGTAGCAGAGCTATCTGTTTAATTATAAAAACTTGTTTTTATACAATAGAATGCAAAATAATTTACAATACGCAATACGAAACATTAAATTAAATTATTTGTCATACGTCAGCTAGCGCACGCCAATATGCCAACAAAAAAAAACATCGATAACTATATTGTAGCAAAAATAAAAACGTAAAAGCTTAATACCCAAATAAAATCCTCCAGGCATAAAGTGCACGCCCGCTTACATAAAGCTATAGCTGTATCTCGAAGTCATAAATTAACACTATCGAAATAATTAAACAGTTTATTACTAATAACAATAATGAAACTATGGTCAGCAAGATGACCACTCACCACAAGCAGCACCCATTTACGAGCATAAAGCAAAGACCAGTCATCACTCCCTCGTCATATTTGAGGGAAGAAGGCAACCCAACTCCCGACGCTACCGCAAGCAGAGACATCTGAGGGAGCACGACGAACTTGCTGCTGGTTACTCAGGCAAGAATAGTATGATCAATTGTCGAGGTCGCTAACCACTTATTGCAATACAATACAAACAAACCTTATTTCTAGAATAAAGACATTTTAATTTAAACAGCCTCCTTCATAATGAACAATATGGCTTTACAAAAGGTCGTTCGACTACAGATGCAGGTGTTGCACTGCTGAAACACGTATTTAACGCATGGGAGAACTCGCAAAATGCTATTGGAGTTTTCTGTGATCTCTCCAAAGCTTTTGATTGCGTGCAACATGACACGCTCTTGCGTAAACTACATCATTACGGTGTCCAAAATGAAGCTCTTAAAGTAATAAGTTCATATTTACATAATAGGTTGCAATGTGTAGATGTTAATGGTGTGAAATCTTCCGAGCTTCTAGTACAGTTAGGTGTACCACAAGGCTCAATACTGGGTCCATTCTTATTATTAGTATATATTAATGACTTACCATTCTATTTAAAGGGTATCTGTGACGTTGTACTGTTTGCAGATGATACCTCTCTTATTTTTAAAGTAGAAAGGAATAGACAAGATTTTGACGACGTAAACAGTGCACTCTCAATTGTGACGGATTGGTTTACGACAAATAACTTAGTTCTCAATACTAAGAAAACAAAATGTATAAAGTTCGCTTTACCAAATGTTAGAAATCTAGGACCCAACATCGTCTTGGATAAAGAGGTTCTTGGAACTGTAGACTCGGCAGTTTTTCTGGGCATAACAGTAGATGCCAAACTTCAGTGGGGCCCTCATATATCAAGCCTAGCGGGAAGGCTCAGTTCGGCCGCTTACGCCGTCAGGAAAGTAAGACAATACACTGACGTTAATACAGCTCGGTTAGTATATTTTAGTTATTCTCATAGCGTTATGTCCTACGGTATTCTGCTGTGGGGCAAAGCCGCTGACATTCAAAATATATTTGTTCTTCAAAAACGAGCTGTTCGAGCAATTTACCAGCTAGGTGCCAGAGTTTCTCTGAGAGATTTTTTTAAAGATATTGGTATTCTCACGGTGGCATCACAATTCATCTTCGCCAACATCTTATATATTAGGCAAAATATACACTTATACATTAAAAACAGTGATATTCACAATATTAACACCAGAAATAAGGACAAATTACGTGCTCCATTTCACCGGCTTCACAAGGTTCATAACTCGTTTGTTGGGCTTGGTATTACTTTTTATAACAAGTTACCTTCTTCTTTGCTAGATTTGCCTTTTAATGCGTTTAAAACTAAAGTAAAATGCAAACTTTGTTCAAGGGCATACTATTCTATCAACGACTACTTAAATGATAAGAATTGTTGGTCACTGTGATTAACTCAAGACTATGTTTATGTTCTTTCTCCAGAATTAGCCTACCTAGTGACAGGTTATATGAGTTCATATAATTGTTTATTTTATTTGACTGTATAAGTCAATTTATTTTAAATTTTATTTTCGTTCATTATTGACATAATCTTCTCATTACAATGTTTTTTGTTGAGTTGTATTGCATTATGTGGTTAGCTAGCGACCTCGATAACTGATTATATTATTCTTACAACCGGCAGCAAGTTCGTCATGCTCCCTTAGTTGTCACTGCTTGCGGTAGCGTCGGGGGTCGGGTTACCTCCTTCCCTCTAATATGGCGAGGGGGGTAATGGCTGATTTTTGCGTTATGCTCGTGAACGGGTGCTGCTTGTGGTGACTGGTCGTCTTGCTGACCATTGTTTTGTTTTGTTATTAGTAATTAATTGTTTATTTATTTTACTTTGATGGTCCTAGTTCATCATTTGTTACAGCTATAGCTATATGTAAGCGGGCACGCCTTTTATGCTTGGAGGCTTTTATTTGGGCATTAAGTTCTGTTTACGTTTTTATCTCTGCTTGAGAATTAATAGTTTTCGGTGTTTTGCTTTTCTTTTTTTTTTGTTGGTATAGTGGTGTGCTAGCTGACATATGGCTAATAATTTAATGTTTTATGTTGCACGTAATGTAAATTGTTTTGCATACTGTTGTATAGAATCCATTTTTTTTCCTCTAACTGAACAGACAGCTGTGCTGCTGGGGAGTTTGTTGACCACTTCTTCTTCCCAGCTAAAGCACTAGGAAGTGGTGAAGGGTGGGCGTTTTGGGGGACTGTCTTATGTAATTTTGACGTTCGAAAAGTGCTGATTCTCAGCCTAGTTTGAATAAATGACTTTTGATTTTGATTTTTGATTTTGATTTTAAAGATCACTGTGATTTTGACAGTCAGATGTAAAATAATTGTGAAAGGACTGCAAGAGATATATTCAATATAGAGGTGAACATATGAAATGTAGTTACACAAGACTCGTGCCTACTTACATTAACGTCATTCTAGTTAGCAGTTCCTAGTTAAGAAAAGATAAATTAAGGCAAAACATAAACATCAACTTCATTTGCACGGAAACAGGCAAAGTTAGTGCAACACAGGGATGAGCACACAATTAACTTTTTAAACGTAACTTAAAGCAAAGTCTACAATGTAAATATTGCTTTGAGTACAGCAAAACTTAAGCATGCTCACTTAAGAAAATATTTCTGCGGCATGCGCAGCTATTGACAGACCACACTCCTTCCTGATTTCGTCCAATTAGAGACAATATGCATTTGTGTCAGTATAGGGCGTGTAACAAAAAATAACAACAGACATAATAGTACATTATGATACAAGTATGCTATGTTGGTCAGTCACTACACTCGAGCCGGTATTATTTACGCGAGCCGAGAGTGAAAGCGATAAAAGAGCCGAGTATGTAATGATCAATACTCGCGCGTTTCATACAACGACGGTTCTCAACTTGAGAGGAAAGAAAACAGACTGGTTTTGTTATTAGTTTCGTGAGCCGCCAGGTATTTCTCTTTAAATTTTGGTGGCAACAGGCTCCCACTCACGTTTTGGGTCTCGATTAGTATTTCCGGGGGGGGGGGGGGGGGGGGAGTCAAATCTACGTATTTCTTTTCGCTCTTATTTCCTTCAATTATTAATAATAATTAACCACACAACGAAAACCTTAACAAGTATTTATGGAAAATGGTGAGCTGGTTTTATTTATTCCGCGCGCCGTGCTAGCAATGCGCGCGCTGGTTTAAATAAAGGCACTCGCAATTCCGCTAAACAGTCTTTATAAAAAATGTAATAAACACAAAATAATGTTTTGAATACGCAAATTAAGGTGAAAAATATATAATTTGATGTGTGTGTATGAATTTGACGATGTATTTGTCATATGTAACCTAAAATAGTTTATTTATTCACAAAAACATTGTTTTTAGACATAAAAATTTGCGAATATTGAAGAAAAGGAATGTAAAGTGAAAACGCTACTGTATAATAAGCTGAATTATGAACTTAAATGCGTTGCCATAAGAATCAAGCAAGTGTGTTGAAGAAATATTTCGACCGTATTTTATGGCCCTTCTATTAAGCCGTCCTATTGTTTAACCGAATGTTATGACGTAAACTAAAACAAAAAACTGAAACTCTGATAATGAACTTATTTTTATTGCAGTTGCAAAAGTTCCAACAGCAATAAACAAAAAACTCTGATAACATCGTATAAACTGCGCCAAGTATTGGTTCAAATACTACTGTAATTTAGTAATAAAAGAAAAACATACCAACGTGCGTGTTTTTTTATCACGTATAACAAAGTGGTAAACTAAAATCTTGAATAAAAAGTTTTTTGGGGTACGTCCTTTGCACGTTAAGTGGGGTTTGTGAAAACAATTTTTCGATTCAGGGATCCGTAGGCGCAATATTTGGCTTTAAAGTGCTTTTAATAGTCAAATGTCCTTCTCCCCCTTTTTTTTTTTGAGGGTGGGAAATCATCAAATAACTTCTCCCGCTCTGGGCGGAGCGGGAGGGTGTGTCAGACTCTTACTGACTAATACCCACCCGTATTCCTTCCTGTTGCCTGTGATGCGAGGGCCTCGGTGACCCATAAGTACATTCCCGCGACCCCGGCAGGCATCGGCCCTAGTGGATCCCTACCTATGTGCTGACGACATCTCTTTGAGGCGCGCGTGGATTACAACGCGCCGTCGACCCGGGCCTGGTCCTTACCGGACGGTGAGCTACCCATTGCTCACCGTCCGCAAGCCCGCGCCTACGGTGGCCGGAAATCCGCCCGGGATTCCCGACGCCCTGGGTATCTCTTGCGGCGGCTAGGGGTGAGAGGGCGCGAAACTTGCCTTTCCCTCAACCGTCCCGCCTCCTCCTTCGCGAGCATTACTGCTTCGCAGAGGGAGATGAGGGCTGCCCATGCCCTCTCGCTCCGTACCATGGGGCCTGAACTAGGGCCGGACGCGAGAGATCTCTGCCGCCGATCGCCTCCACGAGGACACGGCGGTGCTCTGCCCAAGCCGGGCAGACCTCCACCGTATGCTCCACCGTGTCCTCCGGGCGATCCACACAGTAATGACACCCGGACGTTTCCTCCCGCCTTATCCGACACAGGAACCTCCCGAAACTGCCGTGTCCGGTGAGGACCTGCGTGAGGCGGAAGGTAAGGACGCCGTGGCGCCTCTCTAGCCACTCCTCAAAGAAGGGACTTATCGCCGCAATCGTGGCGTGCCCAGCACTGGGTTCCGATAACCGTACTTTCCATGACGCCATGAGATCCCGCCGGAGCTCCGTCCGTTGTGCCACGATTTCTCGCGACAGCGGACTTACGCCCCGGCGTTTCGCCTCCTCGCGCTACTCCCATACGTGCGCGAGGACTTTTGCCTCCAGATCCCATGGCGGCAATCCGGCAAGGAGGCTCGCTGCCTCACAGGAGACCGTGCGGTATCCCCGGACCATCCGGATGGCCATGACCCTTTGGGCCGCGCTCAACCGGCGGGCTGGCCGCAGCGCCAGAGAGCGCGCCCATACAGGAGCCCCGTAGAGGGACATGGACCGCACGACCCCCGCATAGAGCTTCTGGCAGGAGGCGTTTGGACCCCCTAGATTGGGCAGGAGCCGCTTCAATGCAGCGCCTGCCCGCTCCAGTTTGGGAGCCAAACGTCGGAAATGCTCCACGAAGTTCCACCGGCTGTCGAGGACGAGTCCCAGGTACTTCATCGTCGACTCGACGCCGATGGAAACCCCTCCCACCGTTATTTGGGATCCCAACGGTGGCGCGTTCCGAGGACCATGAAAACACACGGACTTGTGCAGGGCCACCTCGAGTCCCAATTGCCGGATCCTTTCGACGATTGTCGCAACCCCGCGTGCCGCTAATTCGGCTGCCGCCTGGTGCGACCTCCCCTGCGCCAGGACCAACGTGTCGTCAGCGTAGCACACTACGCTGACGCCGCTAGGAAGGTCGGCGCGCAGCACCCAGTCGTATCCGATGTCCCACAGATGCGGCCCCAGGACCGATCCCTGTGGGACACCGCACGACATCTCTTGCTGGTTCCACACTCCCTGGTGACCGGGGTAGATGACGGCCCTGTCCGTCAGATAGGCGTCCCTCTCCCCCTGCCAGATAAATGGTTATTTTTGGATATGTGAAAAACATTATGGCAGTAGTATATATAACAAAATAAATAGGAAAACTATCACAGCTAAGTAGGCTTTACAAGTTTACGAATAATAGTCGACGAACAGTAATAGTCGAGAATTGACCGTGACGTATATCGATCTATGGGAGAACATGTTTTTCAACTACAATGTTAAGTTTGTTTTTGAGATAAATTTATCCCAATTATAGAACCCTTCATTGTGTGTCGTCAGACTCGCACCTGGCCGGTTTTTTTATATTATTGTTCCCAAGATTAAACAATTTAAATGTACTTATTTACTTTCCAATAACACTGCACAAGTAACAAGCCCCTTTAACGCTGATAAAACAAAAAAAATCAATATAAACATTTTATACCTTTATGCAGTGCCGGTCAACGTGCCTAGCGCGTTCGCTGCGATTTGTCTTGCGGCGCATAGGACATTGGAGGGACAGGCGTATAAATAGCCGTGTATCCTTGCGGGTCGAGGACGACAGAAAAATTATTATCTGGAATGCATAATAATTCAATTTGCCTTTTTTTGAGCAAACTTTCAAAGAGGAATTGGTGACGGTCAGGTGGCGTCTGTAGCCTAACTCCAGCAAATAATGCAAAGCGGTACCTGTGCTTCTCCTGGCGAAAGTCTTGAAGAATCCTTCTGGGCAGGTGGCCACCATGCTTGCCCGTACACTGGTCACTTGAAAGTCTATAATTTGGATTTAATCGGACGCGGGTTATTATTTTTAATTTTGAAAACTTAACACAGTATATCCCCAAGGATTACGGGATAACGTAATAAAGTTTGCGGTTTTTGCGGGCGCGATGAATTGAGATTGAAAAAACGTGGTTTGCGGTGAGACGAAATGCCTCCGTTCAGCGGCGGTGCACTATGACGTCTGACAGCCATCATTCGCTGTCACTAGCCGCAGGATTCTCTAAATGCCGCGACACACACTATCCGCGGCTGCAATATAAGCCTAAGACAGACTACAGACACCTTATAAACCGTCCACAATCAAAAAAATGTAAGGGGCAATAACTTGCCACACCAGACATCGTGAAAATTGGGGAAGCAGTGAAAGTGTTAACACTTTTAGTGCCGAGCACCCGGCTCCCACGTAGAACGATAATTCGTTCGCGTGCCCACAAGTTGCCTCCTACCTCTGCATACATATAAATATCAGTAGGTGGCATGTGACCATGCCTAGCACCCGCCTAGCGGATGCAAATCAAAACGTGCTACTAGGGTTAGGGCGAGTTGTAGGCACGCGAACGAATTATAGTTTCACTAAAAGATTTAAACGGCATTAAAAAGCACCAGCAGCATAGTCACTTTATTGATGATCTTCTTCGGTATGTAGTACTCGCAACCGGCGTGCATGTATGAGCAGAGAAGCAAAAGGAGTTTGTAAGGATCGTAGCAGGTGACGTTCTTTAGTTTCTGCCTACCTCCATGAGAAGAAGGCGTTTATGTATGTGTGTACTATCGGCCAAACCTCTGCATGCTCACTTCTAAGGCAATAATCGTATAACGTGGCTCACGACTCGATCGCCCGATGCAAGCGTTTTGACCAATGGGATGCACGAAGCGTATTTTAGTCGTGATCGTATGAATGTAATTATATATAGAAATGTGACACTCACACTAGGCGCGTGCTATGCTCACTTGTTTGTGAGATATTTTTTTAATGTGCACGGCCAGCGAGAGCTCTTTACGAGAAGTAATTTCGTACTCATATCTTTCGTTTGGTTTAGAAAATGTATTATTGTTATTGCTATGTTTAATTTGTATCAATAATAAAGTATTTCCACAAAAATATAATAATTTGGAATAAGGAATGTCAAACAAAAAATTATGTCTGTTCTATCAACTTTAATATTTACCTCTCTCCGACACATGGCTATGCTCTATCGGGTTTATAAATTCAGTTAGGTATTTATTAAAAAATCTAGATAGAAACCCAATGAGGTCCGATCAGGAACAGGGTCCAAGCTATTGACCAGCGAAGGCACCAGAGATTGGAACCATCTTAAAATGCACTATTTGTCTAAGAGAAGAGATTTTGTATGTAGCTGTTGATCCAACTCCTTAATGACAACCTTTTTTGTGCTCGTTGAGGCACGGTGATAGATCATTACAACTTTCGGCAAAATTGCGGCCGAGGTTTTTATCTTTCTCAGTTTTCGTCGGTAGGTACGGAAAAATCCTGACACACCATAAACTAGCCAGAAATTCGGTTGTTTAATATTCAAGCCCGTATGTCACAGACGCATGCATTCGACACTCGGAATAGAGGTGTTCCGTGTTCCAATTAGATGCAGACGGACTGGCCTACCTAATTCCTATTAGAAGTGCGCCTGCTCTTATAAGCGAATTGTTTGAAGTCGGTCGTAGGGTTAGAAATACGTGCCTACATGCATACGTGGTGTATGAGTGTACATTTTCGATGAGATTTTAAGTCACTGCTGTATCATGCTTGAATTCTTGTGAAGCCACATAAACAAGTGCTACTCACAGGAATCTTCAAAACCATTGCAGAACTTTAAAATAAAAGTTAAATTAAACATTTATTAAACCCCGACACACCTCTAAAAAGTAAAAAAATAATATGTATTCGCCCTTTAATTTTAATATAAATTGTAGGTAATATTTTGATTGTAGCGTCGCGCGTCTTCGCGGCGGGGGACGGCTAATGAATTATAGGAAGTTAACCGCAGCTATCCTGTCTACAATAGCATACATTTATTATTGCTAGGTATTAGCTTCGTCTGTTTGGCGTTTTAATTAGCCGTCCCCTGACGCGACAACGCTTGGACACCCCTCTTATTCGTCGGGGGTTAATAATTGATTGTAGTTGTCAAATTGAAACAATATGTACATACTACGCGATACAGTACCACCCATCACATTATGATACCCTAGTACTTTGCAGCGGTATATGCTATCTCAGAGCGAGAGCGTAACCATAATTTATCGAATTAATCAAAGTCAGAAGACTCGAAGATCGCAAAACGCAAAACAAGAGATCTTGAACGCTACTTCAGAACCATCACAGACGTTGAAAACAATTGAATGTAGATTTCAAACTTTATGCCAGTTATACTACGCGATACAGTATAGGTATCTTCCACCACATATGGTACTCCAGTACTCCAGAACACTCCAATTAGGCAAGCTCGTCGTACTTCCACTCGTGTCAGATTTCAACTATAAAATAGCGAATATGTTACAGCACGTGGAAATACAGTAGTACAATTGCGAACAACAAAGTGACGTACTCGCATAGACACGCGAGTTTCGGAATGCTCTGAATGATGGGTTTCATGAAAATTGACGCCACCAGTTGGCGCCACTTAAACAAGAGGTCTTTCATTTCACAAATATAAATAATATAAAATAAAATAATAATAATAAAGGAATATAAAATATATGATGACGTTCATCATTCAGTCATGACTAAAAATATAGGCGCTTTGATACTTTTGACAGGTGCTTGGACCTGACATCTCTTTGCTGCCACTTACTGAACGTTATTTCAGAAAACCCTCATTGCATTATTTCGTCCAGCAACATAAACAAGGCTATATACATATAAGAGGGTATTTTAATATACACGAGAAAAATCTATAAATATATTATTGAGATAGTTTAGGCAAAAAGGAGTCGGAAAATGTTATTTTCAGTTTTTCTAATCTGTTAAAAAACACCATGAAATAGTAGCCGCCATGTTATTACGTCATACGGCTGTGTAAACTAAAACGTGTCAACTGTCATCTGATAGTTATATAATAGATCAGCGCATTTGTTTACATAGCCAAGTGACGTCATGACCACAGAGCAACATGGCATCCACTGCGTCCAGCGTTTTCGTCAAACTACGCGCGAAATTTGAAAATGTAAATATCAAATGCATTTTTATGGCACTTATCGATTGAATAAAACTTTTGTGATTTTTTGGGGCATATGAGCACTATAGAATTTAATTAAGACACTTTTCAAAAATAGGTGTAAGACCCTATTAGGTACCTACACGATTCACACGTTTTGAATTTGAATGAAACGACCACATTGAATCGTTTTATGTTATAATAACATGAAAGTTAATTATTATTACTACTAGCCTGATTTGTCCCACTGCTAGGCAATGGCCCACCCTCATTCCTATCGTTGATCACGATGATACGCTACTTCTTTCCAATGCGTAAAGACTATACGCAGGTCGTCCCACCATCCCCTTCGTGGTCTACTGCAGCCCCGTTTCACTGTTTCCCGGGTGTTACGAGCCCACAGTGAAACACGGCATGCAGACACGTCCCATTTTATTTTGGGCACCCTTTTGAGCCACGTCAACACGTTTGCGTTTTGGAGGCCAGTGTTCAACATGATTTGTTCGTTTAACACCAAAATGAATCATGTTGGCCAAATATTTCAGCCTTTTAATCAAAGTGACTTTTGCTGAAGTGTGTAATATTTACACAACTTTCGATGGTGGGAAGGTTTTTTTAAGAAAGTCCAGCAGGCATGACGCTTTCTATTTCTACGAAGAATATACACAGCTCTTTCTATACAAAGTGACATTTCGTTTCTCCACTTTTGACATCGCACCGTAGAAGTCCATCTACAATCTGACATTTTGTATTTCGTTTCTAACGATCCTTGTCTAGGTCCTTTTTATGTAGAAGGATTTCTACGGTGCGATGTCAAAAATGAAGAAAAGAACTGTCACTTGGTATAGACAGAGCTGCGTCTATTCTTCCTAGAAATAGAAATCGTCATGCTAAGCCTGCAGTTGAGATACTGTTTTACATCTCTGCTGTGAAATATATCAAGGGTTCTTTTGTCTACATGCAGTTATGGGAATTCATTGTGCCCTCAAGCTTTTAAAAATGACGTTGTTTGCATAAACAAATTGTTTTAGTTAGGTTAGCTAACAAAACCACAACACTGTCATGTTGTGGTTTTTGTTAGCTTGTAATTGGAATTGGTGTTAGTTTGTTAGTTTCTTCGGTGTTTTATTTTGTTTGAAATTGTATGGTATATTATATAAAAATGAATCCCTATTTCCCTTGGTCACGGCATCACGCTTAAACGGCTGAACGGATTTAGATTAAATTTGGCACATGGGTAGACCATGACCTGAATTAGGACATAGAATACTTTTTATCCCGATATGCCCACGGGATGGAGACTTATGCGGGTGAAACCGCGGGGCGCGGCTAGTTCCAAATAAAATAAAAAGTGGGTCGTTAAATTTTGTATTGACTGGAATTTATATTTGGAAAAATTGAAATCTCCGACTGGAATGATGAAAACAACATATATCCCATTATTTCCCATTATTTTATGTCATTGGTCTAGTGGTTGCAAGAGCTACTGCTGAGCATGAGGTCCTGGATTCGATTCCCGGGTCAGGCAAAGTGTTATTGGGTTTTTATATCTGGATTTTTTTAGTAGCAGCGCAGAATCTGGATTTGTGCCCAGTGGCAGATGGCTATAGGCTCGCCCCCTATTACATGGGACTTTAACATAACTGGCGAAATGTGGGTGTACACCTCTGCCCAACCCTTCGGGGAAACAAGACGTCATGTTATGTTATGTGCGTGTTCCGTTGTGTGTATATGTAAACCAAAAAAAACACAATCATAGTTCTTTCCCTGCACATGTCTGAGTTTTGGTACCTTACAAAAATTAAAGCTATTATTTTGACCTTTCAAATGACACAAATACCACAACCCATTCATTCTCATTTGTAGATCTTGTCATTTTTCTGGTAAACAACGGTGTACAAAAAACATGAATAAATCATTCTGTAGGTAATTTGCCTCACTGCAGGGTTCAAGTGTTGTCTACGAAGACATTCATTCATCAGTAGGCGATTGCCAAACTGCTATGGTAATATTATTAAACCACTTCAATTACGTCAGATTAACTTAAATAAGAATACCTCGCTCCATGATAAAACGGTAGTCGGTTCAGTCAGTTAGCAAGATTGAAAGCAGGGCTGAATTGTCTATCCATACACACTTTTCTTTGGAAAGCCGTATAAGTATCCCGTCATATACAGGTTTCCAGAGAAAAGAAAAGTAGGTATGCGCTTCGGAAATCATCGTCTACCTTCGGAACTACGAACGCTCGATGATGAAACCCAATATAGAGCTGTTACAACTATCGAAGTACCTTTGTGTAAGTGCCTATTCTATAACCGGGAATAATGTCTCACAGGATAAAATCCGTGTTTTTCCCGTCCATACGTTTCTAAAATCGAGCAGTTAGTCATTCATGTAACTATACCAAGTTCGATAGTTGATTAGCAACCACATACGCACATCGGAAGAGATCAATAGAAATATGCGTAACACTAGAACCACAAAATATAGACAAGGACATAATAATAATATAATATAATAATAATATAATAATAATATAATATATAATATAGGACAAGGAGCGAACACAGACGCACGCACAAAGACGTAAAAATATTGCGGTGGAATTTTATCACGCACTGGTTTTTCAACCCTCGGTGTTCAGCCGAGTATTGAGAATCCAACAGAGTGCAACTCAGCGCGTCGCAAAACACACAGTTGGGTTTTCATCTCTCGGCGCTAAGCAGAGCGTTGAAAATAGAGTGCGCGAAAAAAAAACGCCGCGTGAAAAAATCACCCGTGCATACCTTTTTTTTGGGGTGAGAAATCATCAAATAACTTCTCCCGCTCTGGGCGGAGCGTGAGGGTGTGTCAGACTCTTACTGACTAAAACCCACCCGTATTCCTTCCATTGCCTGTGTTGCCAGAGGCCACGGTATCCCTTTCAGACTTTCACGACCCCGGCAGGCATCGGCCCTAGTGGACCCCACCCGTGCGTACCTGGGCTTGATAAGGCGGAAGCCCCAGATTAGTTTGAGTGCATGATTAGTATGATCTCTCTTTAAATAAGGGTTTGTAATAATATTACCTAACTAAATATAACTTCATCTAAACGTAAAAAAAATCAATAATATAATTATTTATGTTATTGTTATTGACTTTTTACATAATCAGCCCACTGCTGGGCCACAGGCCCCACTCTGTGAGAGGGAGTGGGCTGTAATCCACCACGCGGGCACAGTGCAGGTTGGTAGATGTATATATATATATATATATATATTTGGTGTTAGTTTGTTAGTTTCTTCGGTGTTTTATTTTGTTTGAAATTGTATTGTATATTATATAAAAATGAATCCCTATTTCCCTTGGTATCTTCAAATTTTTGGTTCTAGGACATGCCGGTTTACTCACGACGTTGTCCCGATCTTTTGTGTGGGTTTGACTTTTTATGTGAATGATTTTCAGGTTTCATGTATAATTTTATTTTTATTTTTAGCTTTCTATGACTTATATTTTTAACTTTAAGTAATAATAGCTATGTATCTAACAATAAGTTCTTTAGTAATAAGCATTACCTTTGTACGTATATTTCTGTTCCTTTTTTCTTGTCTGTTTTAAGTTTGTGTGTACATAAACTGTTAAATAAAATAAATAAATAAATAATGTTTGCTGTGTCCTGACGGGTTTACAGGCTCTTAGCTCTAAGCATTTTGTTAAATTCTCGTTTTACTTTTTGGAACACAAATAAATTAATATGAATAGTTAATTTTTCAATAGTAAATTTTCTTAGTTTTTTGCAATTTGCAGGTCATTATTAGGTTGTATATTCATACAACCATATACGTTTACATTCGTAAACGAAGCATAATCTATGTAAGGATCGTAGCTGGTGGCTTTCTGTAGTTTCTGCCTATTCCCATAGGAAGGCGTGAGTTTATGCATAATTGCAGGTTGTATTTTGATCAAAATATTATTCGCGACCGTAACAAATATGTATTTACAGATCATTCAATCTTCAATACAACTTTCAAAGCTCAAATTATCCTACTGAATGACTATTTAAGGCCAATTATTCTTAGTTATGATGATTAAGTCTGGGTCTTTTTTTTTTTTGGTTAGGAAATTATCAAATAACTTCTCCCGCTCTGGGCGGAGCGGGAGGGTGTGTCAAACTCTTACTGACTAAAACCCACCCGTGTCCCTTCCGTTGCCTGTGTTGCCAGGGGCCTCGGTAACCCTTTTGTACCTTCCCGCGACCCCGGCTGGATCTGGTTCAAAGCAAGAGTGATCATGCATCTTCTGGGGACGTGGAAATTATCAAATAACTTCTCCCGCTCTGGGCGGAGCGGGAGGGTGTGTCAAACTCTTACTGACTAAAACCCACCCGTGTCCCTCCCGTTGCCTGTGTTGCCAGGGGCCTCGGTAACCCTTTTGTACCTTCCCGCGACCCTGGCTAGATCTGGTTCAAAGCAAGAGTGATCATGCATCTTCTGGGGACGCTCATTCCACTATATTTTTATGTATTTGTATAGACAGTCACACATCATTACTAACTCATGTAATTAAGGCATAAATCGTACAGTACGATATTGATGTCTTGTTTATACCTTTAGCCACTTTACCATTTTTTTAAATTCTTTTGGTTTTCCTTTTGACTTCGACGTAGACGGGTAAAAATTAAGTTGTTAGTTATATATCCATTTTCTTGTTAACAATCGTTTAACAGTAAGTAGATACCTACAAGCGTACTATAAAAGAAATGCCACTCAGCTAGACCACACCATATTGAAATCAGGAGTCAAGTTCATTACCATGGACATCGTTGTAACTTTGGCGTTTGTACTGGTATTCGCTGTGTTCGGGGCAGTGATGGGCGTAACTAGTTACTTATGTAATTTAATTAATAATTGAATTACATAATAATTTGATTAAAATGTAATCTAATTACATAATATTCAATTACATTGTAATTAGATTACTTTGGATGTGCTATGAAATTAATTACAATGTATTTAATTACAAAATAATTTGATTACAAGTTAACCTAATTACATAGTATTCAATTATATTGTAATTATAATAACTTTAAATATGAAATGTCGCATGCTTGCATCGCAATTTTTTGTATAATTATGTGTTTCATTTTCGTATTTGTCAAAAATGTATAAATTTTTTGTAAGACGCAGATGTCCTATTACGGCCAGTACTAATATAAATGTGTAATTACGTTTTATCAGATTACTTATAATATGTAATCTGTTATAATGTAATTAGATTAACTTGTAATTAAATTACTTTGTATTTAATTACATTAAGTACTCATTGCAATTAGTTACTTATGTAATCTGTTCCAAAGTATTTTAATTACTAATTACAATGTAACTGTAATTTGTAATTATTAATCTAATTACTTTTTGCCCATCACTGGTTCGGGGTCCATTCTGAATGCTGTGGTAGAACAGCCATGTTTTGGGGTACAGATGACAGTTGTAACCCATACAATGAACGTTTCTACGTGGACGATGACAGCCGTGAAGTGAAAATATTGATGTCTATATTGTATCCTACACGCTGCATAGCCAAGGTTTGTGGCGATGGGAAAGAACACCCAGGATTTTACTGTGGTAGAGTTGGATGCAATATGTTTGGCTGCAACTGTGATGGTGGTTGTATAGTAGGCGATGCTGAGGAAAACTTTCGAAGAATATCTGGAATCCAACGCGCAGTTTCATCCTACCATTTAAGTGATCCTACAACATGGTTCAGCAAGTAATCGATGTAATTTGCAGATACTATTCAATAAATTTGCAGATATTATTCAATAAATTTGCAGATACTATTCAATAAATTTGCAGATACTATTCAATAAATTTGCAGATATTATTCAATAAATTTGCAGATACTATTCAATAAATTTGCAGATACTATTCAATAAATTGTTTCTAATTTTGAAAACTGTGTATTTTATTCACTAGCTGATCCGACAGATGTTGTCCTCTCCAAATTTTAGCTACCCACATACTCGTAATTACTATAATTAACGGTTATTATCATCATCATGATCATTTCAACCGAAATACGCTGGACACAGGCCTCCCTCAAGCACCGCCACTTCAACTAGTTCTGTGTTTCCCGCATCCAGCGGATTCTTATGGCCTTCACAAGATCATCGGTCCACCTGGTAGGAGGCATTCCAACGCTTCGCCTTGCGGTACGCGGTCGCCACTCCAGAACCTTTCGGCCCCATTAGCCATCTGTTCGGCAAGCAATGTGCCCTGCCCACTGCCACGGTTATAATATTAAAAAAATAAACCCAGCAAGCAAAAAGACCAACGACATTTTTCTTATTGTCTCTTAAACTACATCCATCAATCTCAGAAAAAAACACACAAACAATATTAAAAACTGAGTATTTGAGTTTGTTGTTGTTTATAATAAATTAGTATTGATTACTGTGGCCTGTTGGTGGCAATAGGTTCGCTTCCTATCACATCATCATCATCACCTGCCTAGCTTTTTCCCAACTATGTTGGGGTAGGATTCTAGTCTTACCGGATACAGCTGAATACCAGTATTTTACATGGAGCGACTGCCTATCTGACCTCCACAATCCTGTTAGACTAGTTGTCAGACTTTCGACCTTCTAAAGACCCGTAACGACTGTCAAAGATCTACAAATGACAGCCGGGACCAACGGCTTAACGTGCTTTCCGAGCCACGGAGGGGTCTTGGTATGTAAAGATGGTCACCTATCCACGGACAAACCACGGCAAGCGTAGCTTAACCTGATCGACCGACCCGTGCGGCTGTTATTACTTAGCCACACTCTTTAAGCTTCTTATTACATGGGACTTAAACTTATCTGGTGAAATGTGGGTGTACTATAGATACACATATGTCTTACCCTTCGAGGATTACCTCCGTGATGTTATGTTAAGTATTAGAATAATTTATTCCTTAGCTTCTACCATTATCTGCGAATGCAATACTAACACTTAAATAAAAACTCCAAGAAAAGTCATAGCGGAGCAGGCTTTAACTACAATACAACTTGGAAACTAACAGACAGAAGGAAAGAGGCCGAGCAAAGAATTAATTTCAACAAGAACAAGTTCGTATGACTATGAAACTAATCTGTGAGACAATGGGACTTTATGCTTTTAAAGCCGAGGCTTGCAATCAACGTAAATATGACTTTAATGGCAGACTGCTGAATGTTTACGGAGAAATGTGGTTTATTAATGTTTATGGCTCTTGTAATAAATCTAGTTGGAACAGCATAGTTTTTAAAGGGTCGTTAGGGGCTTCACTTGAAATTAGAACCGAGAAAAAACCTAAAACTGTTGCATAAAGAAAAGAAGAAATACAAAAATAAATGGTTATATAAATAAATAAGAAATAAAATACGTTTATTTGCGGTATACATGACGCAAAGAAGGAATACAAATACATAAAAGAATACATGCTTGTGGTGACTGGTCGACTTGCTGATCATGGTTTTAATTGTTATTAGTAATTGTTTACTTATTTTACTTCGATGGGGCTAGTTTATTATATAACTAAACAGACAGATGTGCTGCTGGGGAGTTTGTTCCACCACTTCTTCTTCCCAGCTAAAGCACTAGGAAGTGGTGAAGAGCGGGCATTTTTGGGGGACTGTCTTATGTAACTTTGACGTTCGAAAAGTGCTAGTTTGAATAAATTACTTTTGATTTTGATTTTAAAACAATTTGGGGGAGAATATGCGTCACATCCACGCGAAACGGCCAACGCTCAGCATAATGCTGCGACCCTATGCGAGACAGAGCCCCAGCGCTGGTTTTCAGCGATAGCCGGCGTTGACATGATGACGTCGACCGGTGCCAAGAAATGAAAAATCCGGCCAAGTGCGTGTCGGACCACGCACAATGAAGGGACGAATTTATTCCAAAAACAAACTTAACATTGTAGTTGAAATCCTGTTCTCCCATACATCGATACATGCATATGATAATTCTCTAACTGCAAATTTACTAATTTACTATTTACACCATATGGTAGATGAGAAAAAGACATATCATCCCCACATTACGTGCAAGGGAGGTACGCTAAAAAAAATTTTCAAGATTTTATTTTAGCAGTTTGTCGGCGTGATCAATATGTATACCTATGCCAAATTACAGCTTTCTAGTACTAAGCGTCTCTGAGCTACAACGGGGAAAGACAGACAGACAGACAGAATAGAATAGAATAATCTTTATTATGTACACCATAAAAGTTACAGATACAAATGTTGAAATTTTACAAGGGGTGACACAATGGGCGGTCTTATCGCTAAAAGCGATCTTTTACAGACAAACTTTGAATGGATTGAAGGGGAAGGAGAGACAATACTGCAGGTAGTCAGTGGTGTACCAGTTGCATATACAATAAAATAATACAAAGCGTATACTCATCTACATAATATATATGACATAAACATGAAACAAGATATGAAACAAGATCAAGATCAATATAATAAGTAATGATGTTGTTTAAGGAGAGTAAGTGTTTTTTACTTGAATTTTAAAAGTGGACAAAGATTGAGCACGCCTTATCGACACGGGCAAAGCATTCCATAACCGTACTGCTTAAAAGATTTGTCATAAAAGCTGGTGGAATGCATCGGCATCTCTAGTCTTAAGTCTTCTGATGACCTCAGGTATCTATGATGTGTGTCATGAAGGAACTTAAAACGTTCTTTAAGATAAGAGGGGAGGGTAGGATTGAACAGAATACTGTAGAGCTGAAATAAGATATGAGCATTCCGGCGAAGACGTATGGGAAGCCACACTAACTGACATCAGCGTAGTCAAGGATGGGAAGTAAAAAGGATTGTGCAAGCGCAGTTTTAGTGGCAGTTGGGAGACAGTTCCGTTCAAGACAGACTGACGGACATGGCGAAACTATAAGGGTTCCTTGTTTACTACGGAACCCTAAAAAGAGTGAAACAACACTATCTCTCCACTGCGTCGTATATGTAGTTACTGTTACGTGTTATAGTTGCATAGGTATTTATTAAATTACATTGGCAACGGTGCGGCTTAAAAGAATATGTAGTGACAAAAATTGAAAAGAGTATGCTTAGATGGTTTGGTCATGTTGAGAGGATGAATGAAAGGCGACTAACAAAAGGTATTTACAAAGCAGAGGTGAGTAGAAACGCCGGGAGGGGACGCCCTAGAAGGTCATAAAATATAGTGACATCATTGGTGATGTTCTTCAGAAAGGTCAGGTGCGTAGTACTCGCAACCGGCGTGCGTGTATGACCAGATGTATGAACGTAAACGAAGCAAAAGGAGTATGTAAGGAGCGTAGCAGCTGGCTCTATAGTTTCTGCCTACCCCCATGAGAAGAAGTCGTGAGTTTATGGTAGTAGTAAATTACACTGTGATTTTTTTAATATTCTTGTGATATTTATTTTAGAAGTATGTTTGTATGTTAGTCTATTCCCATATTATTTGTTTTGTTAATTATTTCAATTCTATGTATTCTATTTTCTCTTCTACTCTTACACACGGTGTCTACATCTCTTTATCTACTTTCCTATCGCAGGTAAGCTGGAAGAGATTTCTTTAGAAATAACCATCATCTTTGTACGTATTTTTCGGTTCTTTTCTTCTTGTCTGTTTATAAATGTGTGTACATAAATGGTTCAATAAATAAAAAAATATATACATATCGGCCTACCGACCCATTATTGGGCTAAACTTCACTTATTTTTATTGAAGTGAAGTTTAGCCCAATAATGGGTCGGTAGGCCGATATATATTGAAATTGATTAAATGATTGTCTCTAGTAATTTAGCAAGATTGGTAGTTGGGTTGCTAAAGTGCTGGACGTATCACTCATAAGTATTCTTTTAATAGCAAGGTAGCTATTTGGAGGGACAGGCGTATAAAATAGCCGTGTATCCTTGCGGGTCGAGGACGACAGAAAAATTATTATCTGGAATGCATAATAATTCAATTTGCCTTTTTTTTTGAGCAAACTTTCAAAGAGGAATTGGTGACGGTCAGGTGGCGTTTGTAGCCTAACTCCAGCAAATAATGCAAAAGCGGTACCTGTGCTTCTCCTGGCGAAAGTCTTGAAGAATCCTTCTGGGCTGGTACGGGCAAGAAGAATCCTTGCTTGCCCGTACACTGGTCACTTGAAAGTCTATATTTTGGATTTAATCGGACGCGGGTTATTATTTTTAATTTTGAAAACGTAGCACAGTATATCCCCAAGGATTACGGGATAACGTAATAAAGTTTTGCGGTTTTGCGGGGGCGATAAACTGAGATTGAAAAAACGTGGTTTGCGGTGAGACGAAATGCTTCCGTTCGGCGCCGGTGCACTATGACGTCTGACAGCCATCATTAGCTGTCACTAGCCGCAGGATTCTCTAAATCCCGCGACACACAATATCCGCGGTTGCAATATAAGCCTAAGACAGACTACAGACACCTTATAAACCGTCCACAATCAAAAAAATGTAAGGGGCAATAACTTGCCACACCTCTATTAAAAGAATACTTGTGAGTGATACGTCCTATTCAGCATCTTCAGAACCAAATTACAAAACATACCTTAAGGCGCTGACAAGACCCAATTGACCAAAATAGGCTTCACTTAAGAAAAAAAAATTGCCAAATCTGTATAGTTTGTGGTAGCGGAAAAAATACATATATGTTAATTTTGAACACATTTCCCAAAACTTGGTTGTTAACAAAACACTGTTTGAAAAAGAATATCGATATAAACTAACGTTAAACTAACCTCTTACCGTGAGTTCTAATCCAAAATATCTGCATTAAATATCAACATACGTTACGTATTTAATTAATAACAAGAACGTCTTATTTGAATGCAGAACTTGGTTGTTTTTTTTTTTCGATTACTCAACTAAATTTTGAGTAAATAAATAATTTCTCCATATTTTGCAATAAATTACAAGCGTTGTGTCATCGCGCTTCTCTTGCTATTCTACGCAATCGAACAATGACCGCGGTTTAGGTGTTGTCAGCGTCTTAAAGAAAATATTAGTCAGTTAAGGTTGATATTATGGTATCGAGGCTAACTGGCTAAAGTGCGCCTCACATATCAACAACACTTGCATTATACTCTTTAAATTCACTCCTACATCACCTCCTTTGAATTCCTGCTAGCCTAGTGGAGTAATTATTTTAATTTTATTAATAGCAACCGTATTTATTTATATGTTTTACCATGGGAACTAATATCATTTTGAAGGAGCAACCGTGTTAAACAAATCTTTTATCAGCCAAATCAAAAAGTTTATTAATTTTTATATAAATAATAATCTTAATAACAAATATCTTTTTCATTTATTATACCTACAAACAGCTTCAAAAGTGGCCTCTTGTATTCTTATAGTCCTGTACAGACTGAAGTCTGGAGTTACAATAAACAGGGTGGTTACGTTGATTCGCGGCCCCCGTTCGCCCCGCGTAATTTCCTGCTCCCCCTTCCCACAGCTTACAGTCTTCCTGTGTACGGTTGGGCAGGAGGAGCAATGTAAAAGCGATAGCGATAATGAATGGGGTATCCAGTATACTCCATTCATTCCCCGCTATCGCTTTTTATTCATCATCATCATCATTCGTATCATCATTTTTATTCATCATCATCGCTTTTTATTATGAAAATAATAATAATAATAATAAAAAAACAAAAAACCCGACTGCTAAAACACATAACTGAAAAGAGCAAAATAAGCATTATAATTATAAATTAAATAAGACTTTTTGTATCGCGTGCGGGGGCACGCGATACAAAAATTCTATAGATTACAAACAAAAGTTACACCATATTTCAGGTTATTGCTTTGTCCCCCGCCTGTGATACCAAAACTCTATAGATTATAATGCTTACTTTTATCTTTTCAGGTGTTATTTTTATCTTTTCATGTGTTTTAGCAGGCGGGTTTTTTGTTTTTTAAATTATTTGTTTTATTTCAAGCGTTTTAGTTTTATTAATATGGTATATATGCAATTGCCTCATTACTGGCTATTATTTGATATCAATATTGTTGTAATTTATTTAATAAGAACCTTCCCCTCCATTTTTTTTTGTAGATGCATACGCAATATAGTATAAATATTATATAGCCTATGTCACTCCCACAATTAAGACGAATCTAACGACATCTCTTATTTTAAAATCCATCAATCCGTTTAGGCTACAGAGCGTGCCAAAGAAATAGACATACATACATACATACATACATACATACTCTCGAAAAAACATTACCCTTCTTCTGGGGCAGTCCGGTAAAAAAGAAGAAAACATGTTTATTTGCGTCTAATATGATCCGTAATAGTAAAAATAAAGCACATAAAACATTACCTTCCTTCTGGGGCAGTCGAATAAAAAATAATAAAAACATGGACGATATGCGTCACAACCGCGCAAAAAGCCATCGCTCAGCATAGCTGCGACTCACGGTGAGCAACGTCACAGCGTTTGCTTTTAGCGAAGTAAACACCGCACCGGCTGGTGTTTACTTCATGACGTCGACCGGTGCAGCATATAAAGTAACTAGCTCACAATCCGAAGAATTTTGAAGGAATTTCATAATCCATTGCTTCATAAGCTTTATAAAACCGTCTGTTTGATAACGTGAATATAACTGAATTGTCAAAATGAATGTGTTACGCAATTACTCTGCAGCTTACCCTTTTCATATATATTATGTGTATCCGCCATTGTGCGCTTTTATAATTTATTTCTAATATTATCATGGATGTCCATGGCATCACGATATCACAAAAAAGCAAAATGTATAAGAAGCTTTTAAATCCGTCCACAACACACATATAACATAATTAGCCTATAATGTTCCCACTGCTGAAACACAGGCCTCCCTGTGAGAGGGAGTGGGCCGTAATCCACCACGCGTGGATTATTATTCATCGATAATTATTATTATTATTAATCCAACGTGCTCGTTTTTTGCACATTGAACATTTAATGGACAAGGACATCCACTACAAAAACGTGACGTTAGAAATAATAAAAGCGCACATTAGGAAGCGGGGCTGAATCCCGCTTCCTGATAGTGGGTACACATGTGAAACAACATGGAATGTAACATACGTTGAAATGAACATTCCGTCCAAATATACAGGGTGACATTCAATTCACCCTGTACTATATTTGGACGGACATTGTATATTAAGAACAACTTTTACTATGTTCCCTACATTTATGTTCGCTTAACTCGTCAAAATGTAAGGAAGAGCAGAATTCTTTTTTCGCGATTTTGCGTTTATCCCATAGTATACCCCACAGTAAAAATTGTTCATAATAATGAGTACAATGACCCCTTAAGAAGATGCCCATGAATTCAATTTCACCCTGTATATGCAATGGACCATGAAATAAACTATGAGTATGAACTAGGCGCTTCAACACACGTTGAACTTTGCTGACTCTTCAATCTTTCTTTTTCCTATGATCGTGACACGAGAACAAGAAGGCTCATTCGACGCAACAGTTTATAACTTAAACCACACCTCGACTTAGCCATTCGGCGTGCGCTGTCCTCTCCGCAATTTGGCCTATTCAATTCTGTCGCAGCAACGCGTTAGTACTGTTGCATCGTAAGCTGAATGCCACGCTTTATTTGTACTGAATAATTACAGATACAGCTTGCAGTTTGGGCTTGTATACAACCTTTTTGTTAACGTTAAATGGTTGAAAAGACTTAGGAATGGATTGACAAAGAGCAGAGGGTGTTCGACAATTTATTTCCATTCTAACTTTCCTTAATATTGTGGTTTGGTGAATGGCTCACTGCAATTGGTAAATTGCATGTACCTACTATGGGTGGGAACTTAGACAACGTGTTCTTTCATGTGCTGCCGTCCTTTAATAAGAAGGTCGTAAAGCCCAAAAAGTTAATTCCAAGAAAATGGCAAAAAACGCGGCAATCGTTGTTTCTTAAAAACAACGATACTTAGGTTAACGTCAAGGAATATTTAGGTTAATGATTGTTGCGCACATCAATTGATATGTCTTTCAAAGTCAAAGTCAAATTATTTAGTCGAAATTTACAAAAAAAAAAACAGAATTCATTCTAGTTGCCCCTTCCAAAAGGTAGTTTCGTATGGAGAAGAATGGGCAAGAAACTCCACCGTTACTATTTTAAAATGTTTTACAAAATTTTGTATAGGTACCTACTTTACCTATATAATGTTACGTGAAGACGATGCACCTAGAATAAAATTACTATATCAAAATAGGAAAAAAAAAGATTTAAAAATGAAGCAATGACAGGTAAATTCATTATGTGATAGGTACATCATCATCATCATCATTCCAGCCGAAAGACGTCCACTGCTGGACATAGGCCTCCCCCAATATTGGGGGGGTTTGCCATAATCGCCACGCTTGGCAGGCGGGTTGGCGATCGCAGTATGGGGTTAAAATGCATAGAGAACGCTGCTGCCCATTCTCTAGTAAGTCCCTTAGTCGCCTTTTACGACACCCATGGGAGGAAATGGGATGGTGCTATTCTTTACGTCCGACACCACACGGAAGATAGGTACATGATGCTCACATATTTACAAACATTGTAAAAGTATACGTTTTCCTATAAATAAATAATAAATAAAGTAATAGGTCAGTGTGTGAGTTAAAGTAACTACAGAATTTAAATTCAACATTGATTTATTATTTGTATCAAATAATAAATTGTACAATTAAAATAGCAACCAATTTGATTTTCTCTAGTCTTTCTATCGGGCAGTTAAGATATTTTAATGTACATTGAGCGAAGGTGTGGGTTAGACGCTTTCAAGTGATGGAATCTTCTTAGAATCTGTTACTTAACGGCCTACAAACATTTTATATATCTGGAACTACGAGTATGTACATTGTAAAAATGTTTCTTAGACAGAAATATTAGATTTTAAACTCTATTACTTTATATTTAAAAGTTGACCATTTGAGGGTGAACGGCTTTCTAGTTAGGACGGCAATGTGGCAAACATTAAAAAACTGAGTTGACCTACAATTTTGTGGTATTTTTGAAGTAGTACAAATAATAGAAAGAACCAAAAGGCCTAAGTTCTTCCACTAAATGGACTGATCGTACGAACGACAAAACTCTTTCTTTACGTCAAAATAACATTACAAAAAAACCTTGAACACTAATAAAATGAGGACGGCAATGTGGCAAACATTAAAAAACTGAGTTGACCTACAATTTTATGGTATTTTTGAAGTAGTACAAATAATAGAAAGAACCAAAAGGCCTAAGTTCTTCCACTAAATGGACTGATCGTACGAACGACAAAACTCTTTCTTTACGTCAAAATAACATTACAAAAAAACCTTGAACACTAATAAAATGAATAAAGGAGTTATTTTGATTTCTAGAATGAATTTTTTTATCTAGTTTTCGTTGGCGTTCTTTACGCGTATGCGCTACCCTAACGCGCGTCTAAAAAAGGCAAAATGATCTCTTATTCCCGTTCTACAACTACCTATCTCAACGATTATTATCAAAACATGTTTCAATTCATGTTCCAACAAGTCTTACAACTATGATGCAACTTCCGCGCTGTTGCCGTACTTCTACACAAGAACTTATGCCGGTTTTACCTTCATTACTCTTCAAGTATGTCAGAATTATAAAGTTAGTTGCTAAGTGGCACTTTAGCAACGAAATGTTGCGTTGTTAAGGCGCGGGGTACACGCGAACTGTGCCATGTTAGGGTTAAAAATTATCTTGGTTCAACCTGATGTTTTGTGGGGTTAGAAAGTGGAATTGTTTTGACATAATTACCTACTTATTTTTAAACAAAAGAGGGGCTTGTGGCTAAGTAATAACAGCCGCACGGGTCGATCGATCAGGTTAAGCTATGCTTGCCGCGGTTGATCCGGGGATGGGTGACCATCTTTACATACCAAGACCCCTCCCTGCTTCGGAAGGACGTTGATCCCGGCTGTCATTCGTGAAATGAAATGAAATGATTTATTTTTTTCTGTAAGTAGGTTTGTACAAACACTTTTACACGTCAATCATATTTTTAAAAGCTAGATGAGGTCGGCGTTTCCTATCTGACTATTCTGAGAAGAAAGGCCGAAACAAACTCAGAGGTTACAGTCTCCTGTAAAGTCCAGACATAATCTTGGTCAGATCATGTGAAGGCCATGTAGACTGGTGTCTGAAATGGTCCATTTGAAGAAAGAACCACACAGATTGAGTGGACCTGTCCAATCAGTGCACGCATTTGTCAGTAATCGTGGATCTTTGACAGTCGTTACGGGTCGACAGAAGCCCGAAAGTCTGACAACCAGTCATACCAGTATTACCCAGTAACTGGGTTGTGGAGGTCAAATAGGCAGTCGCTCCATGTAAAATGCTATTATTCAGCTACATCGGGTTAGACTAGACGCCTACCCCAACATAGTTGGCAAAAGGCTAGGCAGATGATGATTTTTAAATAAATGAAAATTGACACAGGCGTAATCGAAATTCAGCTATTTCCCGTTACCCATTTTAAATGAGTTCCTCCGCAATGTGTATTATTTTTTGACAATACAATGGTATGGTTTCACATAGCTTTTATGACGACGAAAGGTCTCTTATCAACTAACTCTACCAAGATACTTAGTACTCGTACACACGGCTACATATCAAGCTATAAATTTCCAGTATAAGCTGATCTCGCATTGTACAGGACTTCCGTACAATGAGAGGCCAGCTTATACTGGAAATGTGTAGCTTGATATGTAGCCGTGTGTAGATAAAAGGAGAAATACACCTAAAAATATAATTTTGTTTATTTTGTTTTACTGCGTATAAAGGTTAACCAGCTAACTTGTTTTTTTTAGGGTTCCGTAGTAAACAAGGAACTCTTATAGTTTCGCCATGTCCGTCTGTCTGTCTCCACTATAGCTCATAGGCGCTTGGTAGTAGAAAGCTGCAATTTGGTATAGGTATACATAGCAATGACGCTGACAAAGCGCTAAAACAAAATTTTGAAAAATATGAAAGGACTGTGAGCACTATTTTTCGATTCAAGAAACCAATTGCGTAATATTAAGCATTAAAGTGCTAATTTTTGTTACAATCAAGTGTCAAAATCAAAATCAAAATATTTTTATTTCACATAAACCTGCATGGGTACTTATGAAACGTCAAAAGCTAGGTGCACGGTTCCAATGGGTCGTTTCCTATGGAGAAGAGCCGGCAAGAATCTCCACGGTTAATCTGTGTAAAATATTAATAAAATAATAAAAATAAAAACCCATTTAAACCAAATGAAGTTTGCCAAAATTCAAAATTTTATAATTTTATTTCATCAAAATTTTAGGTATATAATGTCAAACAGTGAAAATAATATGTCAAAAAGAAAATTTTTATAAAAAATAATAATAATAAACATCGTAATTTGGGAGCAGTTAATAGACATTTACATAGTTATGCCGTTTATGAGGTACCAGGGAAGCCACATGTGCAGAAGGAATTATTGCCAAACTTCCTTGTCTTCAACGTAGTCTTTAATCGTATAATATGCGTTTTTGGTAAGGACACGTTTGATGTGGGTTTTAACTTTCCATCGCTAAGTTCTGTAACTGACTTTGGCAACTTGTTATAAAAGCGGATACTGTTGATAACAAATGATTTGCTTGTTTTTGTTAATCTCACACATATCACAATTTCATGTTTACTACGTGTATTTATATTATGGAAATCACTTCTTGTTTTGAAAAGACATAAGTTTTTGCGAACATACAAAATACTTTCTAAGATATAAAGAGAAGGCAGAGTTAGTACATTAATTTCTTTGAATTTGTTTCTAAGGGACTCACGAGGACCCATTCTATAGACTGCGCGGATTGCCCTCTTTTGTAAAATAAAAATTGAATCTACATCAGCTGCCGATCCCCACAGCAGAACGCCATAAGACACAATACTGTGGAAATATGCAAAATATACTAACCTAGCTGTAGCTATATCAGTCAACTGTCTAATTTTCCTTACTGCATATGCAGCTGAACTTAATCTACCTGAAAGAGCTCTAATGTGGGCTCCCCATTGCAACTTCGAATCTAGAGTAATTCCTAGAAAGTGTCCCCCTGTCAGCTAAATGGTTGTTTTTATTAGTATTTATATACAAGGTGTTGTT
Source organism: Atethmia centrago (assembly GCA_905333075.3). Lineage (NCBI taxonomy): Eukaryota > Metazoa > Arthropoda > Insecta > Lepidoptera > Noctuidae > Atethmia > Atethmia centrago. The sequence goes on along the minus strand of HG995380.1, from coordinate 26,036,216 downwards.
TTGGACCTGCAAAACATTTTAGGAGATAATTATGTTAGTGATTCTCGACCAGAATAAACAAAAAAAAATCTAAAATAAAAAGTATTATTGATTATTGACTTGGTATCGTATTGTTATATGATTATTTACGAGTTTCATAACAACCTCCTGAAATGTTTTGCAGGTCCAAAACAACACCTTGTATAGTTAGATTTGAAAAAAATCATGGCAGTAATAGATACATATAATGAAATGAAAAGGAAAATTATCTCAGCTAAGAGGGCTTTGCAAGTTAACGAGTAATAGACGACCAACATAAATTTGCAGTTGGAGAATTGACCGTGGCATATATCGATGTATGGGAGAACATGTTTTTCAACAACAATGTTAAGTTTGTTTTTGAGATAAATTCATCCCAACTTCCCAACTATAGAACTCTTCATGGAGCGTGATCCGACACGCACTTGGCCGGTGTTTCTCTTCATCTTCTTTCTATCTTTACGGTTCGATGTCTTGTAGTCAGGTTTTTTTTTAATCATTCGTTTTATTTATTTAAATATATACACACACTATAAAACTAATTTACATCCATTATACATCCTTGTAATATAAAGTCCAGTTGAAAACCAGTATCAGGCACTAGTTGCCTGGCATTTATGCTGAACTGGGCGTATTTGGCGTGGTCCGAGACGCACGTGGCCGGTTTTTTTATATGCATGTGATTCTGTTACATTTTTTTTTCCTTCTTTCTTTATGTCACTCAAGCGTTATCATTACATTAGGATGTTCGACAAACTAGTACTGTTAACATTTGGTACATCCCCTAGTACGATGATATTGCAGAATTTTTAAACATTCAAACTGCTGCGACCGAAAACCGTGCTTGAGACTAAGCCCTTAAATTATTACTAATTACTAAAACTGCAATGTGGGTAATCGATATTTGTAGTGTTTGTAACAGTGTGATAATAGGGTCAATAATTATCTTGCGAAACTTCGCAGACGTGATGGGTATTCAAATAATCTTATTTTCTCTTCACAAACAATGACTTAATAAATATTTAACAACAAAACATCACGCCTTGTTTCTCCGAAGGGTAGAGCAGAGGTGAACTTGTAGTACACCCACATTTCGCCAGTTATGTTTAAGTCCCATGTTACAGGGGGCGATCATACTGGCCTGCTACTGAGAAATTCCAGATAGAAAAACCCAGTAACACTTTGCCCGACCCGGGAATCGAACCTAGGACCTCATGCTCAGCAGTAGCGCTTGCAACTACTAGACCAACAAAGCTGTCTAAAAAAATAAAAAGGCAAAAATAAATAAAGGCAGGTAAATATTTAAGACAAGCTTAAAACCTACGTGAAAAAGTTTGTGAAAGACTGGTGTCTGCACTAGGAAAGCCTGTATAGCAGATCACCAGGTATTGATATCTAAAATGATAAAAAAAAGAAATTAAAAAATCAAAAACTACGCCTGCCTTGTCAAAAAGTCAATTTCAAAACATTGCTAAAAAATAAAAACAAGCTACATGATTTTGAACTGAATACCAATCTTATCAGCGAAGTCGGGGGAACTGTAAATAACTGTTCAAGGAACCAATAATTCGTGTTCGGATAGTTATAGGATTTTTATTTTATTGTTATTTTATTTATTTATAAAGGTACACGAACAGCTTCTCTATACAAAATATCAAATAATAATAGGTAACAGCCATGGGCTTATAAAGTTGCCAATAACAGGTGAACCGACATTCTCAAATACAGTGATAACCTAAGGTAAAAACGAAATATAAAAATTAAGTGGTAACAAACCATACAAACAGAAAAAATATAAAATTACAAGAAATAAGCTACAGAGGTTCCAAGAAACACCTACATACTAACAGAATGAATCCTAGATTGTGTGGGTTGCATGCTTTGGGACCTTAAAACTTGGGATTTAAAGATGTTTACGTAGTCATGATATATGTCAACATCTGGAGTGGTTTTTATATAAGAATTCATCTCTCGGCTGAGCCTATTGAGAGGTGAGTTTACTCTTACATTAGTTTTGGTTGCTTTAGGGGAGAATAAATGTGTAATGGGGTATCTAGGTAAATTATAGGGGGCTTTTAATCCAATTTGATAAGATAAGACAATCATTTATTTGCTCAAACATGAGTACAATACATACAACACAAATTGTCAGCATGCAAGTGATATTAAAAGTACAAAATCAAATATTTTTATTTTACATAAACCTACATAGGCACACATATATACATCGCAACACAAAACATTAATCTATTAGCCATATGTCAGCTAGGATACCACCATACCAAAAAAAAAAAGAAAGAAACTCACCGAAACTATACTCCAGCAGAAATAAAAACGTAAACAGAACTTAATACCTAAATAAATACCTCTAGGCATAAAGGGCGTGCCCGCTTACATAAAGCTACCTATAGCTGTAACTCAGTCACAAATGATATACTAGGACTATTGAAATGAAATAAATAAACAGTTAATTACTAATAACAAAACAAAACCATGGTCAGCAAGATGGCCAGTCACCATAAGCATCGATATACGTCACGGTCAATTCTCAAACTGCAAATATAAATTGGTCGTCTTTAACTCATTAACTTGTAAAGTGTTCTTAGCTGTGATAAGTTTTCTTTTAATTTCGTTATATACACTACTGCCATGTTTTTTTTCACATATCCAAAAACAACCATTTAGCTGGCAGGGCGGGACTTAACTCTAACAAAAAAACATTTTAAAGCGCTTTTAATATTACGCAAACGCATTCCTGAATCGAAAAACGGTTTCACAGATTTGATATATTTTTGAACGGCCTATCCAATGATGCCTCCACGCCATGAGATAGACAAGAAAAAAAAATATCATCCCCACTTTACGTGCAAGGGAGGTACCCTATTTTTTTAATGATTCTATTTCACCACTTTATCGGCGTAATTAATATGTATACTCATGCCAAATTACAGCTTTCTAGTGCTAAGAGTTTCTGTGCTAAGCCGGCAACAGACAGACAGACATACGGTCATGGAGAAACTATAAGGGTTCCTTGTTAACAACAGAACCCTAAAAAAAAACCATCGAAATTGGATCTCATAAGGTGGAGATATCTAGTAGGCCTTTTTTTGCCCTTTTTGGAGGAAGTACCCCTCCAATCAAAAATCTCCCACGCGATCGACGAATCTATTAATTTGTAAAACCTGTAGACCAAGTTTCGTCTAGATCGGTTTTAAAATACGACCGTAGAGGAGTAGCAAGAAACTGACAGAGGAAAGCAAATTTCGCCGACTTGAAGCAGTTTGAGACGCTTCGCTCGCTCGGTCAACTAGATAGACCGTGCATGATGTTTCCAATAGTATATAAATTAAAAGAAAATTTGAACTAATTTGTTTTGTATAGTCTTTGGCTTCTTCTGTATCGTACTTTCACCAATAGAAACATGCATTAAGCCATCAGTGGACTGCTATAAGTTGATAATTGTTCACAAAGAGCCAGCAGAACTTCCACTAAGCCACTGCCATTACGCAGATTGTTTTCGAATTTCATACCATGAAGCGCAGTACACCACCCGTCATAATTGTACGTCACGCTACAGAGGTGGCAGGACGTAAGTGGGACGCGAACGTGTCCGATGACGGGACACGTCATGCCCGTGTCACGTCTGCATTAGGATTACGCTATATTGCAAAGGTCATCGCCGTTCTATTTTCAAAATTATTTTTATTGCTGGCTACTGACCGTGTTATCAAAAACCATTAGTTCAGTTGGTTCAATAACTTGTCAGAGATTTTAGCAGGCTTCAACAAACATCCAGTTCAAGGCTGGACAAACAACTTTCCCTGCGCGAGGCATGTAACTCAATCCTCGGCTACTCCCATCCAGTTGCTACCAGCCATTCCTCAAAGATCGTCACTCTACCTATAGCCTGAAGACATCTAACACTATACGTTTGCCAATTCGTGATTTACACTCAGAAACCAATAGTTTCCTTTCATTTTATTTTAAAGCTGCACCAGAAAATTCTTAACTTCTTGAAATCTCACACTATATTCCATTACATATTCACTTCAGTATTTTGCTGTCCTCGTATAGTAATCATGTAGTTTGCGTATACTTAAATAAATATACAGAAGACCCACTGCAATAAAACTTTATTTTCACCAGCACTTATCGGGTAGATAACAGAACTCAGCAATGCATATTCGACAATCGAATTCGAAAAAGTGCTCAGAGAAAACAGAAAAATTACCATCGGACATGGTAATTTTTCTGAGTTCTCAGAACGCAGCAATGCATATTCGACAATCAAATTCGAGAAAGTGCTCAGAGAATACAGAAATATTACCATCGAACATCGTAATTTTTCTGAGTTCTCAGAACGCAGCAATGCATATTCGACAATCGAATTCGAAAGAGTGCTAGAACTCAGAAAAATCAACATCGAACATGGTAATTTTTCTGAGTTCTCTGAGCACTCTTTTTAAAGAAGCTTACTTTTTCAAAAAGAGAGCTACTTCTATAATGCTGAACCAACACTTTAATTTGCCGTTATTGCATTCGGCTGTTACGAAGAAAGTCAAACTACGTTGTTTCCACTAGATATCAAAGCAATTAAAATATCCTCCACGAGTGGCGGTACTTAAAATGTACGTCCGGCGTATACTGTATTTATAGTTAATTAAAACGGTACAACACTAATAACATTAATTAACATAGAAACAATTATTACGTTGACAATAATTATGTCCTATAAAATTTCATTTAAAACTAACATGGAACAGTGAACTCCCTTGCATACTTTCTCTCACAGAACACCTGACATATACGCATAATTTGAATCCATTTATCCGCAAATATATGCATATACATATGGAGGGGCTTGTGGCTAAGTAATAACAGCCGCACGGATCGATCGATCAGGTTAAGCTACGCTTGCCGCAGTTGGTCCGTGGATGGGTGACCATCTTTACATACCAAGACCCCTCTGTGCCTCGGAAAGCAAGTTAAGCCGTTGGTACCGGCTGTCATTTGTAGATCTTTGACAGTCGTTACGGGTCGTCAGAAACTCGAAAGTCTGACAACCAGTCGACCAGTACCAAGGGGTATCGTGTTACCCAGTTATTATTATTTTATTAATATTTTACACAGATTTGTGTGTACCTTGTGAATGTGAGAACGTTGTAGGCTTAATAGACTAGATATTATGTAGACCTTTTCCTTTTTTTTTTTTGTAAAGTACCTGGTACGTCTCGACAGGCCTACACTGTCCTCCCATACCTATTAACACTGTAATTTGAAAACATTGTAAAAGAGTAACCGTGGAGTTTCTTGCCGGCTCTTCTCCATAGGAAACGACCCATTGGAACCGTGCACCTAGCTTCTGACGTTTCATAAGTCCATGTAGGTTTATGTGAAATAAAAATATTTTGATTTTGATTTTTTTTTATCCAGTAACTGGGTTGTGGATGTCAGATGGGCAGTCGCTCCATGTAAAATACTGGTATTCAGCTGTATCCGGTAAGACTGTAAGCTGACACCAACATAGTTGGGAAAAGGCTAGGCAGATGATGATGATCCGCAAACATATCACATTCAGGATTGGCAGTCAGAAGGGCATTTAGCATCTTTAGAGTACGACAAACCCCAGTCTGTCATCCAAAACTGCCATCCAAAACTGTAGCCAGAGTCAAATCCCCAGATTTGACTCTGGCTACAGTTTTGGATGGCAGTTGCGCAAACAGGTTGTGCCCGGCTCTGACGGTGTCCGATGTATTTGTCGGGCACAAGTAATCGACAGAAAAAGTAATGGAGCTCTGAGCAGTAGATGCGTCCCCGTATGGTACTTGACTTGGATTTGCTTCGAACCAAAGTAGTGTATAAAACCTAATAACATTTGGATTGCGAAAGTTACATGCAAATCCCTAAAAGATTTCTTCGCAAGGGTTTAGTCTCAATACCACATCGCTGACTGGCTAATATTTTATCAAGGCATAACTGATTCTCATATTATACTTCATAGTTCGTACCAATACGAGAGGGACAATAAACTTTTCATCTCAGACGTCAAACAGACCTTTTGCACCCAACCTAACACAGGTTGGATGCATAAGTCTGTTAATAAGTAGTGAGCACGTTAACATGTTGCTCAGTTAATATTTAAACGAACGCTGCTTTCGTAAACCGTGTTACGTAGTGATGGTGCAAAGTTGGACATAAGCGGTTAACACTTACGTCACACATTTGCATTTGCACATGTGTGCTTATGTAATGTGACTGAAGCGTCGGAAGTGTTACGGGAAATGAAATGAAATGAAATTGTTTATTCTGACACGTGTGTGCTTACAATGTGACTGAAGCGTCTGAAGTGTTACGGGAAATGAAATTAAATGAAATTTGGTGTGGCAAGTTATTGCCCCTTACATTTTTTTGATTGTGGACGGTTTATAAGGTGTCTGTAGTCTGTCTTAGGCTTATATTGCAGCCGCGGATATTGTGTGTCGCGGGATTTAGAGAATCCTGCGGCTAGTGACAGCTAATGATGGCTGTCAGACGTCATAGTGTGCACCGGCGCCGAACGGAAGCATTTCGTCTCACCGCAAACCACGTTTTTTCAATCTCAGTTCCTCGCGCCCGCAAAACCGCAAACTTTATTACGTTATCCCGTAATCCTTGGGGATATACTGTGCTACGTTTTCAAAATTAAAAATAATAACCCGCGTCCGATTAAATCCAAAATATAGACTTTCAAGTGAGCAGTGTACGGGCAAGCAAGGTGGCCACCTGCCCAGAAGGATTCTTCAAGACTTTCGCCAGGAGAAGCACAGGTACCGCTTTTGCATTATTTGCTGGAGTTAGGCTACAAACGCCACCTGACCGTCACCAATTCCTCTTTGAAAGTTTGCTCAAAAAAAGGCAAATTGAATTATTATGCATTCCAGATAATAATTTTTCTGTCGTCCTCAACCCGCAAGGATACACGGCTATTTTATACGCCTGTCCCTCCAAAATTGTTTATTCTGTCACGTGTGTGCTTATAATGTGACTGAAGCGTCTGAAGTGTTACGGGAAATAAAATGAAATGAAATTGTTTATTCTGTAAATAGGATGTCAGAAACACTTATACAAGTCATAAAAAAAAAAAATACGCTAGATGGAGTTGACATTTCCTATCTGACTACCCCTGAGAAGAAATGGCGAAACAAACTCAAGGGTCAAAGTCTCTTTTAAAAGTCCAGACATAATCTTGGTCAGATCATGTGAGGGCCATGTAGATCCATGTCTGAAATGGTCTTTTGAGGAAAGAACCACACACATTTGAGTGGATCTGTCCAGTCAGTGCAAGCATTTGTCAGTAATCGTGTAGCTCAAATCAGAACTTAAGGAGCTTAACGACTCGACGAACAATACCAAGGAAAGGACATTTGGGTAGGCCGCATAAAGTACTCAAAATGCCAGACTATCATTAAAATTAACTGAGAAAAAAAAACGAATAGTAATAAATAAAAATGACCCACATCACTGTGTGGGTCATTTTTATTTCACACACACAATAATTAAACACACATCATTCACAATAATTAAAGTTATATAATACTTTTAAAGGTACATAAATATTCACGTAATTTTGTTTATAATATTCATCAATGTCAATATGTATATATAGGTAATGATGATTTTACATATTACGGGTTGAATGGACGCGTGAACACAGTACAGTCCTGTTTTAAAAGTTATGATAAAGAATTAGTAAAATGATAAACGTTACTGTGTTAATTATTTTGCTTATTTTGCTCCGTTTTTGATGACAGTCGATAGCGCTTATCTAAGTTATTAATAGACATATTTTTTTGGGCACAGACTATTAGTATCAGGTACATAGGCAAATATTACGTATAGGTACCTAGTACTGGATGCTTATTGATACATATCAATGAACGCGAAAAACCGCTTACCTAATTATTTCAAAGGCAACAACAATAGATAATATCTACCACCCGCACTGGGCCCGCGTGGTGGATTACAGCCCACTCCCTCTCACTGAGAGGAGGCCTGTGTCCCAGCAGTGGGAATGTTATCGGCTGATTAATAAGTAAAGTCAATGCTTGTACAGTCCCTAATCATTCCCATAATTGACTATGGTGATGTGTGTTACTATCACATACAGATCTCAATAAACTTGACCAGCTTCTCAATAATTGCATACGATTCGTTTTCAATCTTCGTAAGTATGACCATGTATCCGCACACAGTGTGCTTCTAAAATGGTTACCCAATCGTCAGCGCAGAGAGGTGAGGGTTCTGTCTATGTTGTTCTCTATTCTCGACAAACCCACTTCTCCTTCTTACCTGACTTCCCATATTCAATGCTTGTGCTCAGCCTATAGTTGAAATCTTTGTTCCACCAACAATCATGTCCTTCTCACCGCTCTGGTTTCTTTCACTCTTCTTTCTTTGTCCAGGCGGTCTTTCTTTGGAATGGGCTTCCTCTGAACATCAAGACAGCAACCAGTCGGTTGTCTTTGAAAGTGAAGGCACGTGAATATATACGTAAGAAGTTGGCAGAAACATCCCAGCGCTGATTTGCTGGATTCGTTTTCTCCTCTACTAATGGTTATTTCCCCTCTACCGATCATTATTTCTCCTGACAAAATTTATTCTGTTGATATGTATGTATGTATATATCTATGTAGTTATTCTTGAATTGTATAGTTAGTTTCGTGTTATCCATCCATATCCGTTGCACCTACCATGTTTCTTCTCTGCATCACCCTAAGGTTGACTGGTAGAAAATTCCTCAGGCATTAAGTCCGCCTTTTTACGGTATTTTTTTTTACATGTGCATACAATTTTAATAAATAAATAAATAAGTAAAAAAAACTTCACAGTTTCGAAAAGCTCGTGCAGGTACATAATTCACTGACGCCACTTACAATAATTCTACTGCGCCCTTTTATTAAGGTACTGTACCACTGTACAATACTATTTTTATTAACAAGTCAAGTAAAGTTGTAAATTTCTAGCGTACGCCTTCAAGCGTTAGGTACTCGATATCGTGACCCATAAAACTCGCCATGAAACCACTAGACAAACAAAAGGTTTATCGAAGTCAGAAGTAAAGAATTTCTCTTTTTACCCACAATACCGCTCGAATATTGAAGAGCAATCACATCTGTTAAAGCTGATCCCACCAAAAACATGTTCATGTAAAATGTTGCCAAGACGAGACCACATGGCTCGCACTGTTCAAAAGTTATCAAATCTCATGTAGAGCCAAGCTTCTAACTCTACACGCCCCGACTCCACAAGCCCTAACTTCACAAACTCTACAACTTAGTCAAAATATGCTCTAAGTCTCATACTAGGTAAAAGTTCCAAGTTTTAGATTTTTTATTGTTTGTGTACTAATACTAGCTTGCATACCAATTTTCAGGAAGTACCCTAAGAAGACTTTGATGATCATCAGTGAGTGAGTCAGTGATGAAATCGGGGTTTTTTAGATATCAATAAAATCTAAAGTATAAGAGCTATGCAATTGAAACTTTATATGTTTAATAAGTCTACTATAGAAATCATATCACGAGCATTTTGTTTATCTGGTATAATACAAACCCAAGTTATGAGGGTTCCAAAAACAACGAAACTCCTCGAGAAAAGGTAGGTAGTGCCCTTGCGCTTCGCTTGGTTTGTCTTAGCGGGGGCACTACCGTGGCCCCAGGCACTCCACTTGAGTAAATGTTTCTTTTTTCACCAACTAAGTCCACACGGCACCAAAAAAACTAGGAATGAACGTTCATCTTCTCCTTTCAAAACATTTTTTCCTTTCGATCATTCTATAAACGACTGAAATATGCTGAATTCTGAAATACTCAATACTCAATCATTTATTGCATTCCACAATGTATACGCTTAGGTGGTAAGTAGAGCGGCAGAGATCTCTCGCGTCCGGCCCTGGTTCAGGCCATGGTACGGAGTGAGAGGGCATGGGCAGCCGTCACCTCCTTCTGCGAAGCAGTAATGCTCGCGAAGGAGGAGGCGGGACAGTTGAGGGAAAGGCAAGTTTCGCGCCCCCTCGCCCCTAGCCGCCGCAGGAGACGCCCTGGGCGTCGGGAATCCCGGGCGGATTTCTGGCCACCGTAGGCGCGGGCTTGCGGATGGTGAGCAATGGGTAGCTCACCGTCCGGTAAGGACCAGGCCCGGGTCGACGGCGCGTCGTATTCCACGCGCGCCTCAAAGAGATGTCGTCAGCACAATGTAAGGGTCCGCTAGGGCCGATGCCTGCCGGGGTCGCGGGAAGGTACTAATGGGTCACCGAGGCCCCCGCAACACAGGCAACAGAAGGAATACGGGTGGGTTTTAGTCAGTAAGAGTCTGACACACCCTCCCGCTCCACCCAAAGCGGGAGAAGTTATTTGATGATTTCCCATCCACAAAAAAAAAAAGGTGGTAAGTAGACATTTTTTGTAACAATTATGGACCCTGTCGGGCACAAAAACAGAAAAAAATTAAGGAAGAGGGCTTGTTTATTACATGCAACTAAGTAGTTATTCTAAGTATTAGCTTAAGGTAACATTTTATTAATTATTAATTTGATCTAAAAACAAAAAAGAAACATACATTATTAATTTTTATAATCATGTCAGTTCTATAGATTTGTCAATTAAATATTCGATTATGCTATAGTAACATGTATTTAGTAATATCTTTTTTAATTAAGTGTAAAAACAGCAATCTTTTCCTCATTTCGAAGTACTTCGGGCAGTTTGTTATAGATTTTTACCAATATAACCATTGGACCAGATGAGTGCATTTTTAAACGGGATACAACATCGTATGAACGGTTCATTAATTAATTATTTTTTCAGTTTTGATTAATTTTTTTTTTTTTTTTTTATTAATTTTGTGTTCAAATGTTTGAAAGAGTGAAAGATGGCGAAAGAAAAACAACATTTTTTTAAAAGTTGGATACCGCATCACCCCGTCAATCCCGTTGATAGTAACAGGGCCTCTGTTACCATCAACGGGATTGACGGGGTGATTGATCTAGCAGTAACGTGTGACATAAACTTAATGTAGAATACGAACGATTTTTTAATTGAGAATACAAGTATCCTATAAAATGTTGCACAATAAGTAGTTATCACCTATTGATAAATATTATGTGCCAAAAGCATTTTCAATTTTGTATCTTTCTAATTTGGTTGGTCTCTGCCAGTGACTTTAATTAGCTGTAACAGTAAGGCGCATTTTCGTAGTTCAAGTGTGCGCTTGACCACGCAAAGTGCACCTTCTGTACAACTCTACTCTGCGCCAGTACTCACAGAACATTCGACCCTTCCAAGCCCCACCTATTTCCTTCTATAAATTTTAAATGTTCAACGCAATTTGGCTAATGAACAACAATAATTATACGTTCGAACTAAAAAAGTTCAATTCCGGGTCAGTTAATAAATTTACTTTCTTGTTTTTAAACCACTATGTACTACGTACTTAATTTGTAATGGGTTTATGTCTTAAACATTGAGATCGATCCAAGAAGTTGGTAATATACGTATAATATAATACGAGTATACATGTAATATATAGTAAGCTTTTTCCACAGTCCATGAGGTCCTGCAGTGGCGGTACCTTCATATAAGCCCAAAAGCCGCAGGCATGCCGTACTAAAATGGATGGATGAATTCACTTTTAATTTATTGTACCTAACCAGTAGTTTATGAGAAAATTGCGATGATACATACGTAGGTACATACATACTCAGTCAAAAACTGAACTTTCTTTTTTTGAAATCGGTTAAAATTTTATTGGGCTTGCGTTATTTTGAAACCCTAGGCACGCCACTGAGGTCCTGGGTTCGGTTCTCGGGTCGGGTAAAAGTGTTATTGAATTTTTCCATCTGGATTTTCTCAGTAGCAGCCCAGAGTCTGGATTTGTGCCCGGTTGATGGCAATAGGCTCGATTACATGGGACTTAAATATAACTGGTGAAATCCGGGTGTACTACAAGTACACCTCTGCCTAACCCTTCGGGAAATACAGGCGTGATGTTAGGTTGTTGTGTTTGTTTTTCCACAGTTTTACTTCGCAAAAGCAAAAAAAGCAAATAATTTTTTGTAACACCTAAATCGGGTAAGACGTTCTCGAGTTAAAGGCGCAGTAGGCAGACTGACCGATAACCCCTTTCACTTAAAGGAGGCCTGTATTCAAGCAGTCGTAAAATTATAGCATTCATCATCATCATCATCATCATCATTATTTCAGCCGAAAGACGCCCACTGCTGAACATAGGCCGTTCCAAACATCGCTTCGTGGACTAGTTCTGTGCTTCTCGCGTCCAGTGGATTCCTGCGGTCTAACAAACATGTGGGAGGCCTTCCAACGCTTTGTCTACCGGTACGCGTCCGCCACTCCAGGTTCTTTCGGCCCCATTGGCCATGTGTTCTACGAGCAATGTGCCCTGCTCACTGTCTATTCAACTCAGCCTATCGCAGTCCACTGCTGGACATAAGCCTCCCCTAGGCTGCGCCACAACACCCTGTCCTCCGCCTTCCGCTTCCAGTCTGACCCAGGCACCTTCTTAAGGCTTTCGATCCATCTAGCTGGGGGCATCCCACACAATGCTTCCCGATACGCGGTCTCCACTCTAGGACTCATCTGCTCCATCAACCATCGGTTCTTCGGCAAAAATGGTCAGCCCACTGCCACTTCAGTTTGCTTACTCTGCAAGCTATGTCGGTAACTCCGATTCTTTTCCGGATAATTTCATTCCTGGTTTTATACTTCAAAGATACTCCGAGCATAGCCCGCTCCATAGCGCGCTGAGTGACCTTGAATTTGTGAACCAGGCCGAGTATCAGTTTCCAAATTTCAGCACGGGCATGTCATGACGGGCAGGACGCACTGGTTGAAGACCTTAGTCTTCAGATACTGCGGGATAGGCCACGAGAAGACTTGACAAAGTTTTCCAAATGCTGCCTAACCGAACTGGATCCTTCTGTCGGCTTCTTTTTCAAACTTGTGTCTATCGAGCTGTAATACTGGCCCTAAGTAGACATACTCCTTGAAAACTTCGAGAAGCGACCCTTCGATGTGGCAAGACGTGCGAATTGTACATGACTTTTGTCTTATCAAAATCCATGTCCAAGCCATCCCGCCGAGAGGTTCCATTTAGGCTGTGCAGCATCTGGTCTAACTATTCCAGCGTCTCTGCCATTATGATGATGTCATCGGCAAAATGAAGGTGTGAGATGTACTTGCCATTGGAACTCTGTCCAGTACAGTCCAGCGTTTTGAAGACATCCTCCAACGCATTGGTGAACAGTTTCACTGCCAATTAAGTTTGGAAATTCTTCGGGCTATGTCGGTTACGTTGGTTCTTCTGCGAATCTCTTCATTTCTAACTCGATCAAGTAGGAAAACTCCGAGCTAAGCCCTTTCCATTGTCCTTTGGGTGACTTTAAAACTTCTATTAGGGCCCGAATTGTGAGCGACATTACAGCATTATACGCTGATTATGCCTCTGTGGATTATTTTATTAACTGACTGTCAAAAGTCATAGATAGCAAGTTGCGTTTTCATAATGTAGTAAGATGAATCAACTAACCTAACCTAACCTGACACTGAAAAACCTAAGTTCAAGAAGTAAATTATTTCCATTTGAACTCTTTTGGGTTTGAACGTTTTATAAATACAAGATAGGGTAAATAACCTATTGTTGGCACAGTGCCATTGACACTCGAGACTTTCATTAAAATACGAATTTTCAAAGGACTTAAGCTGCACTCAGTTCTTAAAAGCAAAGTAAGTTAACTAAAGAGTTAAATAAAAGTATACTGTGAAACATTTCGTTTCTCAAGTTGTATAAGGTACCCTGACTAATATGACTATAATTTCTGTTTTTGTGGTACTTATAGGTACATGAGAATAGAATAGAAAACTCTTCATGTACACCATAAAAATTACAGATATAAATGGAAAAAATTACAGAAGGTGACACAATGGGCTGTCTTATCGCTAAAAGCCTTCATCGTCATGAGACATTTCATCTTTGTGTCGTGCATTTCATCGTCGTGGATGCAAACCTATATACTATGCCCCTGATACTGCAAATATCCGATTGACGGCAGTGACCACTTATCAGTTGATGGACCGCTTGGCGCTGACTTGTTTCGTAGTTTTCCCCCGATGACGTGAATAAATTCCTTAATATTTTCAGTTCTTTTTCACTCAGTGCGACTTAAAAGGTAAAAGACTTAATTATTTTTTACCAGTCAACCGAGGGTGTAGGAGAGATAACATAGCTAAAGGCTAATTCCTTAAAAAGGTCAAGGTAAAATTCAAGTCAAAATCTTATCTCAGCGACCATCGATGTCAAAAACTTATCAAAAATATTGGTCAATTAGAGGTTTTTTTGACAGACTGTATTAGAATGTGACGGATCATAAAAATATGGAAATGGTTATTTACAACCTAATAATAATTTATTGAATAAAACGTTTACAAAAAGTGTACACTTAGTCAACAGTAATTAGATTTTCCATACAATTTTATTGCCTAAAAATAAAATATTTTTGTTACAGTTGCGAGTAATGACGGTTCGGAATTATAATGCTAGATATCAACCCGCCCGATCTAGGTTAATTCAAACCTGTGTTTCAGGCCAGCACTTTACATTCCAATAAAATTGGGACAGTAAAATTGAAAGTTCTGTTATTAACCATGAGAAAAATCATATTGGTACAACAATGTCTAAAACTAAGCATATGTAAATATACAGAAGTAAATACTTACAATGGAATAAATCCTCCTCATGCCAAAATTTTTAGAAGTTTTTCTATGTCTGTGAAATTATGAATAGCTAAATATTCTGAAAACATTTTACTACAGCAAAAACAAATTATTTAAAAAACAAAACCTGACCTCTTGTTTTTCTCTTTTCAGTTATGTGTTTTTGCAGTCAGGTTTTTTGTTTTTTTAAATAATTTGTAATATTTCAAGCTTTTTAGTTTTATTAATATTTATATATATATGGAATTGACTCATTACTAGCTTTTTTTAGATAACAATAATTTCGTAATTTATATAAAAAAAAAACATTCCCCTCCCTTTATTGTATTTGCAGATGCAATATATAAATATTATATAGCCTATGTCGCTCCCACAATGAAGACTAATCTAACGACACCTCTTTTGTTAAAATCGGCGTGCCAAAGAAATAGGCATACATACATACATACATAGTCTCGAAAAACATTACCCTTCTTCTGGGGCAGTCGGGTAAAAAAACAATGTCACCACTGGACTTCTACATCCAGGATCCAGATATCATGCCGAAATTCAAGTTTTACATTCACATAACTCTATTTCATACAACTATTCTCTCGTCCTAACATCATAAAGCTTTCAGCTTTAACGGGCGCAATAAGAAACGAGGACTTACGACTATGTGTGTCAACTGAAAATAAATGGTTTAACCGGATGGGACAAGTTTCACTATAACTAAACTATAGTTATAAGTACCATGCTTGTGATATGTAAAGCCTAGTTATTGTATGGAGACAAGTGATTGAAACGTTTTGTGGGAGGATGGGAGATAAAAGTTATATTATACATTACAAAAATCTTGATCAATCATAATAATAATAACGTCAACAAAACGTCGCGAAATATTATTTTTCTTGTTTTCATCAATTTTAATAGCACTAATAACTTTCGACGAAATTTTATAGTTTTTAATTGTAAATAAGAAATCGGAAACGAACGTGAAACACTATTTCAATTCATGCATGACGGGAACCTCGTGAAAGCCGAGGCAGATAAAAAAAATCAAGTATCTTGACTTGGCTCCCGAGGTTGTTGACATGTGGGATGTGGACTGATAGTCGTATCAGCCAATGACTTAATTGCCAAGAGGCTCGACCAACAGCAGCCCTTAATCCAGCTGCCTAATGAGAGCCTCCTGGCTCTCATTAGGCAGCCGGATTAAGGGCTTGATTCAGAGAGCGGTACTTCTAGTCACGGCTCGAATTGTCAGGTTCCTCTCTCTGGAGCCCTGACCGTAACTTGGACCCTGTTCGGCGGTCTGCAATGACTCTTTGAAAGAGCTTGCCCACCTCGTCGAGCAGCATGATGGGCCGATAAGCGGATGGAGAGTCCGCAGGGCGCTAGGCCTTCTTTATGTGGACCAGTTTCCCCGTCTTCCAACGAAGCGGGAACTGGCACCTCTCCAAGCATGCGCTTAGGAGCCCCCTAAGTCAAGGCCCGAGAGCCTCTAAGGCCAACCCAGACCTTCGCAGGTAAGCCGTCGGGTCCTGGGGTGGTATTCTTGGCATTAAGCCTGCGTACCGCCGCTCTCATTTCTACCTCGGTCACCTCCGGAGCATCGTCGTCGTCGTCGGTGGTGTGTTCCGCATTGGGCACCGCAGTAGCCGGAGCCATGTGCGGGGAGGTGTGTTCCCCTCGCGAAGGGAACAGAGTGCTCACCACGTTATCCACAAGCGTCAGCGGGGGAGCCCATGGGCGGAGTTTATCCCGCACCACTTTGCACGGGCGTCCCCACGGGTCCCTGTCCAGAGTCCCCAGCGACTCCTCGCGGGCCAATCTCCTGGCCCACAGGATCTCCGCTTGGAGGGCGGTCTTCGCCGCTCTGTGCCCCTCGTACAGCTCCGCCTGAATGACTTCTGTATCCGGAGGTTAGATACGGAGCCTGCGGTGCCTGGTGTACCGGCGTGATCGGAATAGGTCTCCACCCCCTCCATGACGCGCCAGTCAACTACACGCAGCGACAGAGCGGGGCTGGCGAACGAGATGTCCACCACTGATTCACCCCGCATCCGCACACACGTGGGGATAGAACCCCGGTTTAGGACGACCAGGCCTGTGTCCAGAGCCCAGTCCTCCACCATCCTGCCCCGTGTTTCCGTCAACCGGGAACCCCAAGCCAAATTCTTGGCATTGAAGTCCCCGAGGACGAACACGGGGTGGGAACCAAACCATCAACACCGCAAGGGAGTTGTGGAACTCGGCAAGAGTTCGGTTCGGAGAGAAGTAGACCCTACCACGACAATCCCCCGAACCGTGCTGCTACGCAGCCCCGTCCTCTCTTGACGGCCTCGGGGGACGGAGTACCGGCGGCGGCCGACGAAATTAGGGTCACTGAGCCGCTCAGGTCCTCCACTCAGTCATCCCTGGGCGGGACAAAGTACGGCTCAGCGTCCACGGCGATGTTAATCGACCACTGCGCCATGCTCTGGAGCAACAGATCCTGAGCGGTGGCGCAGTGGTTGATGTTCGCCTGGAGGAGGCGTAATGGGGCTATTATTGGCACTCCTTGTTAGCATTGGCCTCCTCCCGAACCAAGGGTCCTGCCGTGGCGGCTATGGCGGCAACGACTGCGGTGATGGAAGCGGCAGCGGCGGCGGCGGCAGTGGCGGCGGTGGCGGCGGTGGCGGCGGTGGCGGAGGGCTTGCCCCTGGCCTTGGCTTTGGCGAGACAGGTACTTACAGTTCCAATAAGGTTGTTGGCAATCAATTGTTTTATTATAAACGGTAAATGCATTCAGGATTTTTGACGTGATAACGTCTTGTAAATCGATGAACGCCGGTTGCACGCACGAAAAAGCATGAGTCATTGTCACGTTCCGCCTGAGCCGAGCGTGCAAGTGAGAGCGCGGACCTAGCGATAGAGAGGCACGACCGGCCTAAGCGTTCGGCTTGTGACGCATCTCTCTCTCGTTATCACGTAAAATATCGTCCGTAAACCGACTTTACAGACAACCAATTTTTTTTGTATTTTTCGCTGCTTCTCACAGTTTTGACCATCCAAACCGTTCCAACCCGATAACGGTCAATCTGCCTAGCCTTTTCCCAACTACGAGTATGTTGGAATCAACTTCAAGTCTAACCGGATGCAGTTGAATACCAGTTTTTTACATGGAGCAATTGCCTCTGACCTCCACAATCCAATTACTGGGAAACACGATATCCCTTGGTACGACTGGTTGTCAGACTTTTGGGCTTCTGACTACCCGCGTCGTAACGACTTTCAAATATCTACAATGACAGCCGGGACCAACGGCTTAACGTACTTTCCGAGGCGCGAAGGAGTCTCAATATGTAATGGATGGTCCCCCATCTACGAACTGACCATGGCAACCGTAGCTTAAACTTTGATCGACCCATGCGGGTGTCATCATTTAGCTATGAGCCCCTCCCAATACAATATCTTCAATTCACTCAATTTAGCCGTATCATACGAGTACCTATGTATTTTGTATGTCGACGTACATCTGACTTTACCCAGCACTACATCATCAAATTGCCACTTAAAGTGCTCAAAAATAACCAATTAATTGCTTAAAAATACAAAACCTTAATTGAATTTAAGTGAACAAGTACACAATAATTACTGCATGCGACAACAATAGCTTTGTCACCAATAATTATATTGTAAAGTACACGCCTGGTTTCAGTCCAAATATGTTTACGTACGGAATATTGTACAGAACTAGCATTTAGCCCCTGACTTTGTCTGTGTTGATATTAGATTTCCAACTTTCGCTATGAAGCGGGCTATGCTCGCAGTTTCTTTGAAGGATAAAATCTGATTATGAAATTATCTGGAAAAGAACCGGATCTACCGACATAGCTTGCAGAGTAAGCAAGCTAAAATGGCAGTGGGCTGGCCATGTTTGTCGAAGCATCAATGGTCGGTGGAGCAGATGAGCCCTGGATTGTAAGACCGTGTATTGGCAAGTGTGGGACGCCCCCGACCTAGATGGCCGAATTAACTTAAGAAGGTATCTCCTGAAAAATGGCTGTGGTTGAAGGCTTCGCCCTTCCCTTACATTACAGACGTACGAGTACAAAAAGTTATATAAAGAAAGAAGGAAAGAAAAAATAAAAATACGATCAATTGTTACGAGTGTGTGTTTGTGTGTGTATGTGTGTGTGTGAGAGAGAGAGATTTTGAGTGCACATGAGTGACTTTATTAGCGTATAATATCACTCTAATAATATTTAGTAGACGAAAACGGGTTATAATTTTATTTACTATAGGAAAAAAAAATTGATGGTTTGTGGGTAGTGATTTCTGTAATTCTGATAAAGATGTTCTTCAATAGTTTGGACCGTTTAGACTTGTATGAGGTCACACGCTGAATTATTACATTTTTTTTACATCCATATTTTTTTATCATAAATATATATTAGTTTATTAATTTTATTGTATAAAAAGCTGAGCGTTTTTTATATTGTCTGCTGGCAAATTCTGCCCTAGTTATGGAAACGTTTACTATGCAGTGTTTATTTCGTTTTCTTAGTATTTTCCCCGTTTAAACTTCAATTTCTCTAACAATCTTATAAAAGACTACTGTTTCTGAGGAAAATTCACAGTTTCAATTCTTTTTTACCTAACTTCTCGATAGCAAAGACATGATCGAGCGATGATTATAAGCTAAGTCTTTTTTTTTATAAAATAAAACCGGCCAAGTGCGTATCGCACCAAGCACAATGAAGGGTTGCGTAGTTGGAAAGTTGGTATGAAATTATCCCAAAAACAAACTCAACATTGTAGTTGAAAAACAAGTTATACGATACATTCCAACTGCAAATGTAAGTTTGTACGCACAATATTGAGAGATTTGCCATGTAGTTTTAAGACCATAGACTTCTAATAGGTTTTGCTGTAATTTATAAGTGATTAAATAACTTTAAACTATTTATTTTAGAATTATAAAAAGGATACCTGAAATCCTTACATCAATCTTTTATTTGATATGTCACTCGGTACTACTCGGTACAGTTCGCAAAACATTTTATTTTTTTTTATTTTCTAATTTGCCCCCATATTCGAAATGTATTTATTTACGTTTCACGTTCATGTTTGGGTCACAGAAATTCATAAATGGACACCAAATTTCAACTTAATCGGTCCAGTATATTCGGAGCAAATCGGCTTGGACAGACTGAGAGACAGACATACACACGAGTGATCCTATATGGGTTCCGTCTTTTTCTTTTTGAGATACGGAACCCTAATAATGAAGATAATTAAAAAACCCAACTGTAAAAGACTGCTAGAAAAGTGATCTTGTTTTGAACTTTTTAGTTGGAATCAGTTTTTTTTGTATTGTCGTATAAATCGATGAACGCTGACTGCAGGCACAAAAAAGCATGATTCATTGTCACGTTCCACCTGAGCCAAGCGCGAGAGCACGGAACTAGCGATAGAGAGGCACGATCGGCCTAAGCGTTCGGCTTGTGATGCTTCTCTCTCTCGTTATCACATAAAATTATCGTCCGTAAACCGACTTTCCAGAAGACCAGAAGCAGATTTTTGACATGATGTATTCCCAGAAGCATCGTAGGTGTGTTGCACTGTTCACAGACACTGCAACCCTGCTACAGCTAAAACTTTCTAAGAACATTATTATTATAATCCGTAGAAGGTTTCTGAACTTCATGTTTCTATCCTCAATGGCCAGCCGGAGCCTATTATGGTCCCTCTGCAGGCCTCTTCTCATACAGAGAAACACGATCACCACGCTTGCTCAAGACGGGTTGGCGATTTCAGACTTTTATTTACTATAATTCCAAGTTTACTCAAGATATTTTTTCTTCATCGATGTCAGTAATGTCCAGAAATTACATATGAATTGAAAAACTTACAACTTCACGAATAAGAGGCGAGGGCTTAATTACTGAGCCATCACGGCGTCAATGGTTTAGGCCAGGGATTCCCAAACTTATTTTGGGCAAGAGGGGCCTCTTGCCCAAAATTTTCCAAAATGAACCAACATCAGACTCCCATAGCCAATTTTATTTCTTTTTGTACGAAGTTGTGCACGCTTATCGACTGTTGAGTTTTTTTAAAGTACAACAATGACTTTTTATAAGAATGAGTAATATTTTAGTAGGAAGTCTACTAAAATATTACTCATTAACTTGAAAGTTTCAAATAAAAACTTGTGTTAATAAATAGGGGTCGATTTTTAGACCGCGTCGATCCACAAAATCATCCCTGGGAAACCGATTTCGACCACAAGGGGTACCGATATCGATAACTTTGGGAATCACTGATTTAGGCAGTGCCATATCGGTCTGTCAGTTAATCATTTAGTTGGTCAGTCACGAGACTGTTTTATATGTATGGAATATTGGCACCGCGCGGTACGGTTTGCACAAAATTGATTTAATATCAATTCCTTTGTGGTTGTGACACCTATAATTATTGCGTTCGTGCTGCTGATCGTGGCCCGATTGTTTTTTGTGAGTATTACGGCCATTTGTTTGTCATTTCTGTAAATGCAATTTACGATCTCTTTTTAATTGCTGAGGAGTTGAAAAGAGATTGTGATTATTTTGCATATACAGGGCGTACCACGACTTTGCCACCTTTTTTTTTTTTTGGGTGGGAAATCATCAAATAACTTCTCCCGCTCTGGGCGGAGCGGGAGGGTGTGTCAGACTCTTACTGACTAAAACCCACCCGTATTCCTTCCTGTTGCCTGTGTTGCCAGGGGCATCGGTGACCCATAAGTACCTTCCCGCGACCCCGGCAGGCATCGGCCCTAGTGGACCCCTACTTTTGTGCTGACGACATCTCTTTGAGGCGCGCGTGGAATACGACGCACCGTCGACCCGGGCCTGGTCCTTACCGGACGGTGAGCTACCTATTGCTCACCGTCCGCAAGCCCGCGCCTATGGTGGCCGGAAATCCGCCCGGGATTCCCGACGCCCTGGGCGTCTCCTGCGGCGGCTAGGGGCGAGAGGGTGCGAAACGTGCCTTGCCCTCAACCGTCCCGCCTCCTCATTCGCGAGCATTACTGCTTCGCAGAAGGAGGAGACGGCTGCCCATGCCCTCTCGCTCCGTACCGTGGGCTGAAGCAGGGCCGGACGCGAGAGGTCTCTGCCGCCGATCGCCTCCACGAGGACACGGCGGTGCTCTGACCAAGCCGGGCAGACCTCCACCGTATGCTCCACCATGTCCTCCGGGCGATCCACACAGTGGTGACACCCGGACGTTTCCTCCCGAAGCTGCCGTGTCCGGTGAGGACCTGCGTCAGGCGGAAGGTGAGGACGCCGTGGTGCCTCTCTAGCCACTCTTCAAAGAGGGGATTTATCGCCGCAATCGTGGCGTGCCCAGCACTGGGTTGCGACAACCGTACTTTCCATGACGCCATGAGATCCCGCCGGAGCTCCGTCCCCGGCGTTTCGCCTCCTCGCGCCACTCCCATACGTGCGTGAGGACTTTTGCCTCCAGATCCCATGGCGGCAATCCGGCAAGGAGGCTCGCTGCCTCACAGGAGACCGTGCGGTATCCCCGGACTATCCGGATGGCCATGACCTTTTGGGCCGCGCTCAACTGGCGGGCTGGCCGCAGCGCCAGAGAGCGCGCCCATACAGGAGCCCCGTAGAGGGCCATGGACCGCACGACCCCCGCGCGTAGAGCCTCCGGCGGGAGGCTATTGGACCCCCTAGATTGGGCAGGAGCCGCTTCAATGCAGCGCCCGCCCGCTCCAGTTTGGGAGCCAAACGTCGGAAATGCTCCACGAAGTTACACCGGCTGTCGAGGACGAGTCCCAGGTACTTCATCGTCGACTCGACGCCGATAGAGACCCCTCCTACCGTTATTTGGGACCCCCCTGCGCCAGGACAAACGTGTTGTCAGCGTAGCACACTATGCTGACGCCGCTAGGGAGGTCGGCGCGCAGCACCCAGTCGTATCCGATGTCCCACAGATGCGGCCCCAGGACCGATCCCTGTGGGACACCGCATGACATCTCTTGCCGGTTCCACACTCCCTGGTGACCGGGGTAGATGACGGCCCTGTCCGTCAAATAGGCCTCGACCACACGACAGAGGTAGGTCGGCATCCGGTGGCACCGGAGTGCCTCCCTGATGCAACTCCAGGGCAGGGTATTGAAGGCATTGGCGATGTCTAGAGACACCGCCAAGACGACCCCATCCTGGGCAACAGCATTCCCCGTCGTCAGGGCTCGCACGCGCATGATGCCGTCCACCGTAGAGCGCCCCCTGCGGAAACCAAACTGGCTCTCCGCCAAATCGGGCCCTACCCGCACCAGCTGGCCGACGAGGCGGTCTGCAATGACTCTTTTAAAGAGCTTGCCCACCTCGTCGAGTAGCACGATGGGCCGATAAGCGGACGGAGAGTCCGCAGGGTGCCCTGCCTTCTTTATGAGGACCAGTTTTCCCGTCTTCCAGCGAAGCGGGAACTGGCCCCTCTCCATGCATGAGCTTAGGAGCCCCTTAAGTCGAGGCCCGGGAGCCTCCAAGGCCAGGACCCAGGCCTTCCCAGGTAAGCCGTCGGGTCCTGGGGGCGGTATTTTTGGCATTAAGCCTGCGTACCGCCGCTCTCATTTCTACCTCGACGACTTTGCCACCTGGAAGGAAAGTATCTTAAATACTGTAGATAGACATTTACTAAATAAAGATTTCATTTTTATTAAAAAAAAATACGAACTTCATTCAAATAATTTTTAATAAACGCATTTCTGGACCGGGAATCGAACCCTCCTAAATGTGGAAAACGAAAAATGAATGAATCAAATGTTAAATTCCATGATCTTCCGTGCCTCAAATGGAAAAAAAACGGAACCCTTATAGGATCACTTGTGTGTGTGTCTGTCTGGCTGGCTGTCTATCTGTCTGTCTGTCCGTCCGTCTGTCACAGCCTATTTGCTCCGAATCAACTGGACCCATTAAGTTGAATACTCATATGAATTTCTATGACCCAAATACGGACATGTAACGTAAATTAATGAATTTTGAATATGAGGGTCTCTTTTGGAGGGCAAATTAGATTTTTTTTTAAATAATAATTATAAACTGTGCCGTGTGACATATCAAATGAAAGGCCTTGATGTAAGGATTTCAGATATCTTTCAAATAAGGGTTTCAAGGGTATATTTTTAAAATTTTAAAATCAATAGTTTTAAAGTTAGTTAAGAAAATAGATGAAAATTGTCAATTTCCCCTTTATCCCCGAAACTACTGAGACATTTTGGAAAAAATACAGAAAATAGTTTTTACTTATAGATTACTGGAAAACCTATAAGAAGTCTATGGTGTTAAAATAATATGGTAAATGTCTCAATATTGTGCGTACAAACATACATTTGCAGTTGAAATGTATGGGAGAACAAGGTTTTTCAACAATGTTAAATTTGTTCTTGGGATAAATTATCTTGGGATAAAAACATGGTTGGTAACATATTAATTAATATATTATAGGGTTCCGTACCAATGTACGGAACCCTCGCCACGCGAGTTCAACTCGCACTTGGCCAGTTTTGTCCCATTTTTTTTTTTTGGAAAATCACGAAAGATATTTGTGTAGAACTTACAGCACCTATGACTATACATAGTGGCGATCGTTACCAGTAAGTATAGTAAGGGTGTTTATTAAAACGCATGCACAATGCCCCTTTTATGCCTTTGGCATGCTTCTAAAGAAAACTTAATTTATTCAACTCAATAAGGTTATTGTTACAAAGATGAGGATTCTTACAATAAAAAGCATTGTTTTGACTCCTCTATTTTCACAGATCTCCTCTTGGCACGGTCCTCCAGACGTTTTCTACTTCTATGATTCAATGTTTGTAATTCTGTATATATGCGAAATACTCAGAACTACCAAGATAGTTCCGTTTAAAGCTGTCTATAAAGCTTCGGCCAAACTGAGGTGGATCCCACGTGGAAAGCGGGATGAAAATCACTCAGACCGGTTCTGTCACTTGTGTGGTGTTCAAACTGGCGCAAATAGTCACATGACTTCCTTAACTACATAATAAAAAATTAAATGCTTCTAGTTGGTAAGCGCATCATTTGAGAACGGCTGGACCGATTTGGCTTTTTTTAGTTTTAAAATGTTCTTAATATAAGAAAAAAACTGTCCCGCAAAAATTTCAAATTCAGGAAAAAAAGAACGTCCTTCATTTTTTCTATGGGATTTTTGCATGTATTATTTAAATTTGGACTGGGCAACGTCTTTTGGGCAGCTAGTCATTAAGAGAATCAACGCACGCAGTCGCGCCCCGCATCCCACACGTGATTCGCTTCAGTGTGGCCAGAGCTTATAGACGTGAAAAAGCAGCGACAAAAATAAGACAAAACTCCCCAAATAATCCTAAATACACATAGTGCAAAAAAACTTATCCCTCCGAAGGTAACATTTGTGCCAGATTTTTTTCAATTGGGAGACGATAACTCATAACTTATTTATTCCGCCCCAGAAACCTTACGGGACTGTCAAAATTAAGACATAAATCTTACGCTCGACCATTCTTTGGGCCCAACTTGTAATTTTATGAAGAATCGAAAATTGTTTTTTATATACGAACGTGAAAGTTTTGCGCATGATATTGGACGTTTGCTGGGTGTTTCGACTGTTCCGATTTGTTTTCGTACGGGAATGTTGAGGAAGTGTGTCACGGTACTATGCTTTGTTTTGCTGAAATTTGTTGCTCGCTTTTGGTGTTTATTTGAGGGAAGAGTTATTGAAATTGATCTTGGAAAAGTTACTCTATCTTCTATTGCGGATAATTACAATATATTATGTTACAGAATATTACAATATAGAATATTACAGACGAGTTTAAAAAAAAAGTGGACATTGATGTTACCGTCCGCGTTTAACTCCAAATTATACCAATAAATTAGAACAAGGGGAATAGGATCCTGCCGTCGTCTTAATTTAATTGTGATCAGCACAGTACTTACACCTTGTTTTTTCAAGATATCTCTCATGTCCGTCATCTTAGTCTCCACTTCCTTCTTCTTCTAAACTTTTTAAAATATGTAAAACTGAAAGACTAAACTGCTCACCACATTTTGTCTACCATATTTCTCATAAATCTTATAACAGCACAAATACCTTATCTCTAGACACGCGGAAACTAAGAGCGCAATAGAGCAACAGAAACAACAATATCTATAGAAAATCAAGCGGTGTAAACAATTCTAGAGCTCGCTTCCTTAACAACGACGTACAAAGGTCCTCGCAGCTTGTTTACGGATGTTAAGACTCATTCACAGTGAGAGAAATTCATTCATAATTTCTTGAGATTTTCACTTCCTCTTACTTTTATATTGTTTTATTATATCTCTGTGATTGAATGTGTTATAGATGTATATAGAGGTCAAATAATGATAATTTCAAGTGTCGTCTACAACAGAGGAAGAGCGCTGATGTCTGAAATACAGTTATTTTATATCTAGTTCAGACACAGATGTCTCAATAAAGATCGTAGAATAAAGTATATTATACGCTGGTCCTGCTCCACAAGGGCGCAAAAACTAATTGATCAAGTATTGAAAATAGTGTTGGAGCTGCTGAAGATTTTAAAAACTCTTTGCATTGTATAAATTCAATCTCTTAGTATTGTATAGCTGCACAGCACATTGTTATGTGAGTACTATGTACTATAAAGCTGCCATTTACTGGATACGTCTTTCATTGACTTGAATGTGCCCTGGTGGCTGGGAGTATGTCGTGCTCACTCTAATGTCTCGCTGATGGTGGCGCGTGTGTTGGATCATTTAGCTCCCTTCAAAATGGTTGAGCTGAATGGCGCTGATCCACGCGTCATGTTCGTGAACGGGCGCCGTCAGTGGAGACTGGTCATCTCTTAGCTGCCACGGCTTATTTTAACTTTAATTTGTTTTTGTTGTAATCTTTTTATTACGGACGCTTTTACGTTTTGCATCGTTCTCACATGTATAATTTCAAAATGAATGATGTAAACAATACTTTGTAACCATAATACGTTGATTTAAAAGAGTGTCCTTGGAGTTTTTTGCCCGTTCTTCTCCATAGGTACCTACTATGCTTTGGAATGGGCAACTAGCTTCATCTTTCTGACTGACTGACCGAACCCTTGACAATTCAAAAGTGCCTGTAATTGGTTTATTTGAAATAAATGCTTTGAGTTTGAGAGTTTGAGTTATAGTGTATCACCATATAATTTTTGAAACAAATTAATTATTCTTATTCCTAACATAGAACAATCTACACAGAACCTTACAAAAACGCAGAAAAATAAGTAGCAGATAGTCCCAATGTACTCAGAAGCTCCCAGCAGTACTAAAGGATCGTTGGTTTGATGCCAGATTATCTCGCATACACGCTCCGAAGATTTTAATCACTCAGAGATGTTGCCAAGACGCGTTCCAACTACTTTGTCCTTTTTGTCATTGGCTGTCGGTTATACTAAGTTATAATAATATACCAATTTATAGGATGCTGTTTTCGGATTTTGGAATCCGTATTGTGCTGTGTTTTTTGGCTGTGTAGGCAGTACGCCAGAAACGCAGCATTCCAATGCTGCGTTTCTGGTATCTTTATATTGTATCAAATGATAAAATAATGATTTCATTCCTGTAAGTAGGTTTGTACAAACACGTCAATTATATTTTAAAAACGAGATGAGGTCAATGTTTCCTATCTGACTACTCTGAAAAGAAAGGCAGAGGTCACGGTCAGATCATGTGAAGACCATGTAGATTGGTGTCTGAAATGGTCTTTTAAGGAAAGAACCACTCAGATTGAGTGGACCTATCCAGACCTATGCGTGGACTGATCCACGCATTTGTCAGTAATCAAGCAGCTCAACTCAGAACTTAAACAGCTCAACGATTCAAAATCAAAATCAAAAGTCGTTTATTCAAACTAGGCTGAGAATCAGCACTTTTCAAACGACAAAGTTACATAAGACAGACCCCCAAAACACCCACCCTTCACCACTTTCTAGTGCTTTAGCTGGAAAGAACAAGTGGCGCAACAAACTCCCCAGCAACACAGCTGTCTGTTCAGTTAGAAAAAAAATCCATTTTTTTTATGTTTTTTTGTGTAAATTATTTTGCATACTATTGTACACAATAGTATGCAAAATAATTTACACTACGCACAACACAAAACATTAAATTATTAGCCATAATTATGTTGGCTAGCACAACACTATACCAACACACAAAAAAAACAATACCAAAGAAAGGACATTTGGGTAGGCCGCATAAATTACTCATACTGCCAGACTAAGATTATTTTATTTTATTTATTAAGGAAAACCAACAATTACACACTGTACATAACAATAGCTAATAATATAGGTATATCAGTGCGTAACCAACTACGCTATCCACATATTACATATTACAATTCAAATTTGGAAGAACACGAGTCCAACATTACTAATTAATCGTACAAATGAGTAAATCTTATTCTTATAATACTAAAAATTATGCATAATTATATAAAAATAAAATACGGTAACCAATTATTTTATCGAAGGTAGAACATTCGTAAACTGAATGAAAGAATTCTGAGAATAAATTACAAATCTCAGTGGAATTACTCGAGCTACAATTTTTATAAGACATTGTTGAAGGTTGCTAGTATCTGCTTTTTGATTAGAGATGTAACTCCATAAGTATTTTTAATAATATTTTCTTCGACCGAATCAATATACTTATTACGTATAACAGATTTTACAATCTACTTGAAATTACTGCCTTAAGATAGAAAATTGTTCATAGTCTGGAATGTAATATATCTTCCATTTCATCCAAGCTTTATTCTTGTTCCTGAAAATACGTGTTAAAGACCTGGAGAACCAAACGGGGAATTTGACGAGCACGTGGATGAGGAGTGTATGGTATTTTATAGTTCGGTAAATAATATCATAGAAAATATTTACAGAATCGACAGCTGACGTGTGGTTTAGAGTATTGACAATATATTGGGTCAGTTAGTCAGTTACTCAAGTTCTGGTTAATTAACTCGTAGTCAGCTCTATAAAAATATATTTGTATATTTTCGCTCGTGTAAATATTATTTCAGATTTATAACAAAAAGTAGAACAAAAAGAGGGGTGATAATTATCTATTGGTAGTAATATGGAGGATGGTGGGTATACATAGCAATCATTATTACTAATTATTAAATCTAGAATACGTCCTTTAACATTTTTCAAGTAATTAAATTGGAAAGCATTGAGTACTCACAAAAATTATCTAAATGTCTACAAATAGATGAGCTGTCATTACAGCACAGTGCTTCAGATGTGTCGTTTTCACTAGGTAGCCACTCAATATTGGGCAGGTTATAGTCGCTTAATAAATCCAATTTACTGGAACCTAACTTGTCTGGTGTGCTATGAAGATTCTCGAAGTGAACAGGATAGGTTTCTTCAGAGGAATTTTGTGGAATATATGTCGCACCAATGTGATATTTTTCGTAACCGTGAACGGGAATTTCCAGAAGTATGTGCTCAATATGGGGATTTGTAGAATACGGTACGCACACAGCATTAACCTTTTTTCGAACAGCCACGAGAACTCCGCCACCTTATTTTTTTTTTGTAGCAGTGCGATTACGATCACATCTAAAGACCATATAACGTTTGACAATATATTCATGGTCAAATATACGTGAAGTAAGCCAAGTCTCAATTAGAATAATTTTATCATACCAGTTACTTAAAATATTAATGTATAAGATATTGAGTTTCGTTCGTTTTCCCATGCAGTTCTGATAATAGACTGTTAAGTTACCTAACACTATGAAAATATTGATTTAAAAAAGTATATTCTAAATAAATAAATAAATAAAGGCACATGGCTTCCGAAAAGGGTATGAAAACATCCTCATGATTGCACTTAAGTGATAAGAAATATAAAAGTAGTGAATAGTGTAACAAAAAATACTTCTGTACCCATGAATGACCGAAGGCCCAAGACGTGATAACATACCCAATTATATTAATAACTACTATCTTTACAAATAAATTATAAGTTTCTATGCTATTATATAAAACATAAATAAAATTAAAAGCTTTCGAAATCAAATTACTGTAACTGTGACATATCATTTTCAGACTGTTGATTATTTTTACCGATGATAAAGCGATAACCGGGCTTAATATTTTTGATATCTTTTGACGATCGTATTGCCAGCGCTAAAGAGGTATCAATTTCACGGACCAGAATTGTAGCATGCTTGACCCATACGTACTTAAAGTTATGTTTTTTGGCTGCATCTCAGGTTTCATGAAATAATTGGTTTTTTTTTAAGTCAATTGTTCATGCATGTAGATTCGTTGTATGTTTCCCGAAAATCCCAGCTAATCAGAGTTGATGCCTTTTGCCAATCGGAATGAACTTAGTAAATTATCCCTTGGTATGCGCGAGCTTAACTTTACAATAATATTTTTCGGGGTGTTACGAGTATTATCCTGATGCACGTGCGGGACACGATGTATGGCTATTATATCTTTATGAGAGAGTGACAGACGGTGAGAGAACAGCTTATCTTAAAACGCGCCTGCCTAGGTTCAAACTCATGACCTACAACTCGTAAGACCCCGTTACCACTGGGCCACCAATGCTCAACATTCACAATAATTAAAATAATATAATACTTTACAAATCTCTCTATCTTTATATGGTCCACTCGAATTTTAAAATCGTTTATTAGAATGGAATTTAAAGAATAAATTTCAGTCAAATGTCAAGTATATCTCACATTTTCTCATAAAGAAGCCGGGGAAGGACGCCCTGCGGACTCTCCGTCCACTTATCGGCCCATCGTGCTGCTCGACGAGGTGGGCAAGCTCTTTGAATGAGTCATTGCACACCGCCTCGTCGGCCAGCTGGTTCGAGTGGGGCCGGATTTGGCGGTGAGCCAGTTTGGTTTCCGCAGGGGGCGCTCTACGGTGGACGTCATCATGCGCGTGCGGGCTCTTATGACGAAGATTGCTGTTGCCCAGGGTGGGGTCGTCTTGGCGGTGTCTCTAGACATTGCCAATGCCTTTAATACCCTGCCAAGGAGTTGCATCAGGGAGGCACTCCGGTACCACCTGATGCCGACCTACCTCTCGGCAAGAGATGTAGTGCGGTGTCCCACAGGGATCAGTCCTGGTGCCGCATCTGTGGGACATCGGATACGACTGGGTACTGCGCGCCGACCTCCCTAGCGGTGTCAGCGTAGTGTGCTACGCTGATGACACGTTGGTCCTGGCGCAAGGGAGGTCGCACTAGGTGGCGGCCGAAGTAGCGGCACGCAGGGTTGCGACAGGATCCGGCAATTGGGACTCGAAGTGGCCTTGTACAAGTCCGAGGCCATCTGTTTTCATGTACTTGGAACGCGTCACCGTCGGGGTCCCAAATAACGGTAGGAGGGGTTCACATCGACGTCGAGTCGACAATGAAGTACCTGGGAGTCGTCCTCGACAGCCGATGGAAGTTTGTGCAGCATTTCCGACGTTTGGCTCCTAAACTGGAGCGGGCCGGGGCAGCTTTGAATCGGCTCCTGCCCAATCTACCTAGATTGGGCTGGATTGGACCACCTAGTCCAAACACCTTCTGCCGGAGACTCTACTCGGGGGTTGTGCGGTCCATGGCCCTTTACGAGGCACCTGTGTGGGTGCTTTCCCTGGCGCGGTGGCCAACCCGACGGTTGAGCGCGGCCCAAAGGGTCATGGCTATCCGGCTGGTCCGGGGATACCGCACGGTGAGGCGGCGAGCCTCCTTGCCAGATTGCCACCATGGGATCTGGAGGCGAAAGTCCTCGAGCACATATGGGATTGGTGCGAGGAGGTGAAACGCTCGGGCGTAACTCCGCTACCACGACAAATCACGGCACAGCGGACAGAGCTCCACCGGGATCTCATGGCGACATGGAGAGTGCGATTGTCGCAACTCAGTGTTGGGCACGCCACAATTGCGGCGCACCTTCCACTTGACGCAGGTCTTCATTGGACACGGCAGCTTCGGGAGGTTCCTGTGTTGGATAAAGCGGGAGGAAACGCCCGGATGTCACCACTGTGTGGATCGCCAAGAGAACACGGTGGAGCATATGGTGGAGGTGTGCCCGGCTTGGGCAGAGCACCGCCGTGTCTTCGTGGAGGCGATCGGTGGCGGAGATCTCTCGCGTCCGGCCCTGCTTCAGGCCATGGTACGGAGCGAGAGGGCATGGGCAGCCGTCACCTCCTTCTGCAAAGCAAAGCTCGCGAAAGAGGAGGTGGGACGGTTGAGGGAAAGGCATATTTTGCGCCCTCTCGCCCCTAGCCGCCGCAGGAGACGCCCTGGGCGTCGGGAATCCCGGGCAGATTTCTGGCCACCGTAGGCACGGGCTTGCGGACGATGAGCAATGGGTAGCTCGCCGTCCAGTAAGGACCAGGCCCGGGTCGACGGCGCGTTGTGTTCCACGCGCGTCTCAAAGAGATGTAGTCAGCACAAGTGTAGGGGTCCATTAGGGCCGACGCCTGCCGGGGTCGCGGTAAGTCCAAAAGGGACAGACTCTCCGCCCAGAGCGGGAGAAGTTATTTGATAATTTCACAGCCAAAAAAAAAGAAAACTATATCTCACATTGTGAAAGCCAGATTCTATAGGCGTGCATGAGTGGATTGTAGTTGACGAATAATCCTCCTACCACTGGCAATAATGAAGCTTACAAATTATCGTTGCAAATTTGAAATCCCCGTCGTATATATTTATTGAGAAAAAAATAAAAAAGTTCCCAGCACAAAATAGGGACAAAATTGTCGTGCTGGCGTTTGGTGACCACTTAAAATATTATATATTTTTAATATATAAAAATGTTACATAAAACTCTCATGTGTACATCAGACACAAAGGATACACTTGATTTTTTCTTTAATGATTCATGCTTTATCGAAATAATAAGATATTCACATGGAAGTTTTTGCTAGGTATGCGTATTCAAAATCGCTTTTCAAATATCTGCAACACTCATTTTTGACAACAATGTCAAATAGATTTCTGCAACCGCGAAATTTTATAATGTCTAGCTAAGCATAGAAAACTTTTTATATTTCCTCTCACGACGAATTAAATTATATATTAGATCGAACTAATATAAAGCTTCTGTGCTACTTATCCACTAAATATTATCCCATCACCCCCAATTACATGAAAATCAAAAACAAATGTCATTTATTCAAACTAGGCTGAGAATCAGCACTTTTCGAACGTCAAAATTACATAAGACAGTCCCCCAAAAACGCTCGCCCTTCACCACTTCCTAATGCTGTGAAGAAGAAGTGACGCAACAAACCCCCCGGCAGCAAAGCTGTCTGTTCAGTTAGAAAAACTTGATTCTATACAAATCGTATAGAAAAAAAATTAAATTAAAAAAAAAAACCATAAGTTAGGTAGCACATGCCAATATACCAACAACGAACTTAAATATAACTGGCGACATACGAGTGTATTATTAGGTACACCTCTGCCAGACCCTTTGGGGTTTACAGGCGGGATGGTACCCCATAACGTTTATTTGATGCCGTGGTCTATCTTCAAAGCGAACTTGAAAAAACCAAATCTGTAAGTACGTACTTCGACTCCCAAAAATCTGAAGAAATCCAAACTTTTCCCCTTTACGACCCTTCGATACACTGTTGAAAATAAATAGGTAACATTTAATTATGTAACAGTTTATACAAAGTATGAAAACCATTTCAACTCGAAGGTGAGACTTGAGTGAAACTTTCATTGCTTTTTCATAGTACAAAAGAGAATATATAGGTAATAATAGATAATTTGCAGGCAGCGTGTTCGCAACGGAAGCGAATGCGACTCGACTCTTCGACTTTTGTCTCGAAGTCTTGGTCCCAAGTTGTGAGACAGGTTTAGGCTCGACTGTTAATTAAGAATGGTTTGATATTGAAGATATGCCGCAGTTCTTATGTCTTTTTGCGATTTTCAGAAGTGGTGTTTTCAAAAGTTGATTTTAATGGGAATGTTTTATGGTGTGTTTGTGTAGATGTATGAATGTGGACGAAGCAAAAAGAGTTTGTAAGAATCGTGTCACGGGGATTTCAAACCCCAAGTCAAAGTCAAAACGTCGTCATCGTTGTCGTCGACCATAGTATTTACCCCCTATGGGAAAAGGCGTGAGTCTATGTAGTTGTTTTAGATAAAAGATGTTTAAATTTAAAACTGTCGAACGGCTGGAACAGAACGCAAAGACAACTCTAAATATTTTGGTATTCTGATGTGTATTATCTAAAGAATTTCGGCCACATTATTCGGCTGGATCTCAGTAATCTTTTCTCTTGATATCTCGATTGGCGCACTGGGTGAACGATTATAGGTTCTATGCTACGGAATGCATATTTTTATTGCGTAGTGAAAATTGATCTAGGTCAAGGTGCTTGTTTATGTGAGATTTAGGAAGAAGATTTATGAGTTATCTTAGGGTGGAAATCATTCCACCCTAAGATAACTCATAAATCTTCATCAGAAAGATAAATATCTTTCTTTTCTTTTTTGTATCTCTTTCTTTCTTTCTTTTATTCTCTTTTTATTTCTTTTCTTTTTAATCTTTTCCTTTTTTTTGTCTTTTTTTTGCTGGTTTTTCTTTTTCTTTACTTTAAATAAAGTCAAGCCACTTTACCACTAACACTAGCTTAGCACTTGGGTAGGAGACGCTCGCATCGCTGAAGAAGTAAGTATTCGTTATATGGGTATACAATATCTAAAACTGAAACATGAAAAACAATACACAACTAAACTTTGATAACTTCTCTATTACTATTTCCAAAACAAAACACTATCATATTTACAAATACAGAAGACCATAAAATTATTCTAACAAGCTCAGCGATCCCGCATTCGATTCCCGGAAACAATTATCTGATAGTAGTCGGTATGCTATGGTTACACAAAATAGAGATGAACAGAAGGCCAGCTCCACACAATGAGCCAAAACGCACGCACACATACACACGCTTCACGTACAGCGATTGCACGTGCACTCACGACTGGCATTTGTTTGAAGTCGCCCAGGCGTAATTACGATCCATGTGTTCGTGCACCTATTTTCTACCGTTGTATTTCAGTCTGTTCCATAGTCTCTGA
This sequence comes from Atethmia centrago, assembly GCA_905333075.3. Taxonomy (NCBI): domain Eukaryota; kingdom Metazoa; phylum Arthropoda; class Insecta; order Lepidoptera; family Noctuidae; genus Atethmia; species Atethmia centrago. Next base: position 26,001,322 of record HG995380.1, on the reverse strand, counting down.
TCAAAATGTAAATAAAAAGATCATAAAATTTACCAGTGGATGCCCATTTGTAGTGCCACTTACAAATTGAGAACTTTGTTTTGATTATTTGAATAACGCCTAATTTAAAATCACCAACCACTCAAGAGTCCAAGCCGCGCGGCGATTCTCACCCCACCTATCCGCGAATGAAACCCTCTCAACAAAAACGATTAGTACTGAAAAACTGCTATAGCTTCATTCGAATAAAAAATACTCACAGAAAGCTCAAAGAATCCAGAATTTAATTTGATTACAAGTAAATTACTCTAAGTAATAATAAAGGATGAAAATAAAGTTTAAAGTTGGATGTTTTTCATTTGACAATTCATGTTATTTATAGTTTAAATTTTCATCGATGATATTTCACATTTTCATCAGATACTTTTGAACAGAAGGGATGGGCTCATGGCTAAATAATAACAGCCGCAAAAGTCGATCGAAGGTTAAGCTACGCTTGGCGCGATCGGTTCGTGAATGGGTGATCATCCGTTAGTCCCGGCTGTCATTCGTAGACCTCTGGCAGTCGTTACGGGTAGTCAGAAGCCCGAAATTCTGACAACCAGTCTTACCGAAGGGTATCGTTTTACCCAGTAACAGTAAAGTGGAGGTCAGATAAGCAGTCACTCCATGTAAAATACTGGTATTCAGCTGCATCCAGTTAGACTGGAAGCTGTCATCAACATTGTTGGAAAAAGGCTAGGCAGTTGATTGACTTTGGAACAGAATGAAAAAAAAAAAAAAAAAGAAAATGAATTCGTGGTAAAATCCTACGTTTTACAAGAAAATTACTTCTGCCAGCTCCCATATAAATCTTATATTTTATCTCTTAATTACTTTTCCTTTACTACTTTTTCTTTTAAGTTTAATGTGTGATCTCCTGTAAAAAGAAAGAAAAATACTTTTTCTTTCTTTTCTTTCTTTCTTTCTTTTTTTTCATCAATAATATGAATACAACTAGCTTCATCTTTCTGACTGACCGACCCCTTGACAATTCAAAAGTGCCGCCGACCTTCTGCGTCTATCTGTTTTGTGGCGGTTATCACACTAATTTATTATTTCTGTTCGCCCGTGGCGTGGGCGTCTATAAGGAAATTGTTCTTGACTATTGCCAAGCTTCGAATTTCGCCCGCTTTTTGAGTGTGTTGTTTATGGTGTGGTGTTTAGTAGTAATAATAGGGGTTCTGTATAATAACCGTAAACATTTAGATGATTGATTTATTTGATATTAAAGCTACCTCCTGGTCGTGAGCTTAAGAGTTTATAGTATAACCGACCTGCACTCTAATTACGTAACACATTTTCAATCACAATCCGAGAGTTTGAAGGACATAATGCTTATCGTACGTATGATTTATTTTCCCAGCCGCCATCTTGGATTTACATTTTGACATCACTATCGACTTTAGCACCCTCGAAAACTTAGTAAACCTTATGAATACAATTTTTAAAATTTTCGCAACCACCATCTTGAATTTAAATTATAACAGCACTTATCACCCTTAAAAACCATGAAAAACGACACCAAAGACGATTTTTTTTTTAAATTTTCGCAGCCGCCATCTTGGATTTTCATTTTGACCAAATTCACATATTCTGTCTCTATATATATATTTCTATTCTATGTAATGGAAAGAGACTGAGATCTGAGAGACTGTCTCTATATATATTTCTATTCTATGTAATAGATAGAAAGTCTCATGGCTATAACACTTTTTCCTTACGTAACGATTTCTACCAGTCAATTCATACTGCAAGCCGCCTTAAAGAACTTCGTACCAAAAAACTTAATAATCTCAATAGTTTTTGTATTAGTCCACAGAGGGGACTTTAGGGATAAAAGAACAGCCAACTGCTTTGTAGGTTTTCATAAAGTTCCCTTAGCTCGTTATATTAACGTAAAAGACTAACAAAAATTGGTTCAAATGCACAAATTAAAGCTAAAAGTCAGACAAAAATTGTTTCCCTTCTCTCACAACTCTTGGTAGTAAAGGTCGCAGTTACGCTACGCACGTGTCTTTAGCTTCGCATTGTATGAAAATATAGGCGGGATTATCCATTGTGACCAACGGCCACGCTAAGCATGTATGCGTAGCTTGCAAAGAAAGGAACGTCGTAGCTATCGTGGCAAACCTCTCTGTGCACATCCTGCGCAGCAGTGGGCAATAGAATTTATGCTACGTTTGTTAATATCTTTGGAAGTATAACCCTAACCAAACCCTCTCCTTCGCCTTCGCTTCGGTAACCAAAACAATACATAACCGTCAAAATTCAATGAATGACTTGCATATTGCACGGCTTGGTTATTAAGATAAACGGAGGGGATAAACTGGGGCTTATTTGCAAAATATGGCCACTATTGTGAGTTAGTACTGTCGATCTACGAATCTATTCTGTAAAAACAGCAACGTGAAATCTGAAGCTGACAATAATGTCAATCCCTAACATGAAGTCTAATGAACGCTCATTTTAAGTTGACTTCACCTTACTTTCACGTTTTCAGAATAAACTGGCTGATCATCACATAGATGAGTGAGATTCGAAGCATCTATTAAATTTTCGCCTTTTGGTTTAATTTTTTGTGTAAACGGAAGTTTGAAAAACTACCCCAAATAGAGACGAAACCATATACACAACAAAACGGTTAAAGTGCATTTCGGATCCCGCACAATGAAGAATTCCGTAGTTGGGAAGGTGGGATGAACTTATCCCAAAAACAAACTTAACATTGTAGTTGAAAAACATGTTCTCCCATACATCGATATATGCCACTGTCAATTCTCCAACTGCAAGTTTAAGTTGGTCGACTATTACTCGTTAACTTGTAAAGTCCACTTAGCTGTGATAGTTTTCCTTTTAATTTCATTATATGTATGTCTGCCATGATTTTTTTCACCACTCCATAAACAACCATTTAACTGGCAGGGGGGACCACACTTTTTATTTTTTTGTGGATGGGAAATCATAAAATTACTTCTCCCGCTCTGGGTGGAGCGGGAGGGTGTGTCAGACTCTTACTGACTAAAACCCACCCGTATTCCTTCCGTTGCCTGTGTTGCGGGGGCTTCGGTGACCCATTAGTACCTTCCCGCGACCCCAGCAGGCATCGCCCCTAGCGGACCCCTACATTATGCTGACGACATCTCTTTGAGGCGCGCGTGGAATACGACGCGCCGTCGACCCGGGCCTGGTCCTTACCGGACGGTGAGATACCCATTGCTCACTGTCCGCAAACCCGCGCCTACGGTGGCCGAAAATCCGACCGGTATTCCCGACGCCCAGGGCGTCTCCTGCGGCGGCTGGGGGCGAGAGGGTGCGAAACTTGCCTTTTCCTCAACCGTCCCGCCTCCTCCTTAGCGAGCATTACTGCTTCGCAGAAGGAGGTGACGGCTGCCCACGCCCTCTCGCTCTGTACCATGGCCAGAACCAGGGCCGGACGCGAGAGATCTCTGCCGCCGATTGCCTCCACGAGGACACGGCGGTGCTCTGCCTAAGCCGGGCATACCACTACCATACGGTAGAGGTATGCCCCTCTTAGGCAGAGCTCCACCGTGTCCTCCGGGCGATCCACACAGTGGTGACACCCGGGCGTTTCCTCCCGCCTTATCCGACACGGGAACCTCCCGAAGCTGCCGTGTCCGGTGAGGACCTGTGTCAGGCGGAAGGTGAGCGTGGCGCCTCTCTAGCCACTCCTCAAAGCACACCGTGGCGCCTCTCTAGCCACTCCTCAAAGAGGGGACTTATCACCGCAATTGTGGCGTGCCCAGCACTGGGTTGCGACAACCGTACTCTCCATGACGCCACGATTTCTCACGGCAGCGGACTTAGGCCCCGGCGTGTCGCCTCCTCGCGCCACTCCCATACGTGCGGGAGGACTTTTGCCTTCAGATCCCATGGCGGCAATCAGGCAAGGAGGCTCGCTGCCTCACAGGAGACCGTGCGGTATCCCCGGACCATCCGGATGGCCAAGACCCTTTGGGACGCGCTCAACTGGCGGGCTGGCTGCAGCGCCAGAGAGCGCGCCCATACAGGAGCCCCGTAGAGGGCCATGGACCACACGATCCCCGCATAGAGCCTCCGGCAGGAGGCGTTTGGACCCCCTAGATTGGGCAGGAGCCGCTTCAATGCAGCGCCCACCCGCTCCAGTTTGGGAGCCAAACGTCTGAAATGCTCCACGAAGTTCCACCGGCTGTCGAGGACGAGTCCCAGGTACTTCATCATCGACTTGACGCCGATGGAAACCCCTCCGACCGTTATTTTGGACTCCAACGGTGGCGCGTTCCGAGGACCATGAAAACACATGGCCTCGGACTTGCGCAGGGCCACCTCGAGTCCCAAGGGAACAGAGTGCTCACCACGTCCTCCACAAGCTGGGGCCGGAGACTCTGCGTCAGCGGGGGAGCCCATGGGCGGAGTTTATCCCGCACGACTTTGTACGGTACGTCCCCACGGGTCCCTGTCTAGAGTCCCCAGCGACTCCTCGCGGGCCAATCCCCAGGCCCGCAGGATCTCCGCTTGGAGGGCGGTCTTCGCCACTCTGCACCCCTCGTACAGCTCCGCCTGAATGGCTTCCGTATCTGGAGGTTTGATACGGAGCCTACGGTGCCTGGTGTACCGGCGTCGCGCAGCCACGCACGCAGTGCGCAGAGCCGTCAGCTCCTGCGACCACCAGTACACCTGGCGCGAGGCACGTCCAGGCTGGACTCGGGGCATTGCTACGTCACATATGTCGGACATGGCCTCCCGGAACCACTCCGCCTCGTCGTTGATGTCAGCAGGCCTGTCCGGTGGTGACACCCAGGCCTGCACGATCGAGGCTTCCAGGAGGAGCTCCCGGTCCAGCTGCTTCAGCGCCCACCGCGGACCGCTCGGGGCCCGTCGGTCCGGCGCATTCGAGGTCTGGGCGGAGACGTCAAAACGGATATACCGGTGATCGGAATAGGTCTCCACCCCCTCCATGACGCGACAGTCAACTACACGCGGCGACAGAGCGGGGCTGGCGAACGAGATGTCCACCACTGATTCACCCCGCATCTGCACACACGTGGGGACAGAACCCCGGTTTAGGACGACCAGGCCTGTCTCCAGGGCCCAGTCCTCCACCATCCTGCCCCGTGTGTCCGTTAACCGGGAACCCCAAGCCAAATTCTTGGCATTGAAGTCCCCGAGGACGAACACGGTGAGGGAACCAAACCCGACGACGACGTCTCTCAACTCCGCAAGGGTGTTGTAGAACTCGGCAAGAGTTCGGTTCGGAGAGAAGTAGATCCCCACTAGGACAATCTCCCCGAACCATGCTGCTACGCAACCCCGTCCTCTCTTGACGGCCTCGAGGGACGGGGTAGGGACGGGACACTTGACTCTAACAAAAATTAGCACTTTAACGCTTAATATTACGCAAGCGGAACCTTGAATCGAAAAGTGGTGTTGATAGACCCACAATATTTTTGAACGGCTTGTCCAATGATATCTCACAACATGGAGTAGACGAGAAAAAAACATATCATCCCCACATTATGTGCAAAACATTGTGTGTAAAATTTTTTAAAGAGGTACCCTAAAAAATTTTTTTTCCAAGATTTGTTTTAAGTACTTTGTCGGCGTGACTAATATGTATACTTTCTAGTACTAAGCGTCGCTGAGCTACAGTGGGGACAGACAGACAGACAGATAGACGGACATGGCGAAACTATAAGGGTTCCTTGTTTACTAAGGAACCCTAAAAACAGCACTAGTCCAAATGAAATCAGTCGAACTAATGAGCAAGACGTCGTAAGTTCAATCCCTAAGCATAAATAAGCATAGCATAATGGTGGCCTATATAGTTCGTACTGCTGGGACACAAGGCCTCCTCTTTTCGAGAGGGAGTGGGCTGTAATCTATCACGCAGGCCTAACACGGGTTGGTAGATGTCACGTGTCTTAAAATGTTGGTTCTAAGACATGCCGGTTTCCTCACGATGTTTTCCTTCGCCATTTTGAGAGCAGTGGTGATGAAATTAATTACACAAAGTAGGAGTTGGTTCAGCAGAATCATCAAGTATGTCTACTGGAAGTCCACTGTATCTGTTCTCGTATAATGCCTGCCTGAATTCCAACCCATGACCTACAATTCGTAAGGCGGAGGCGATGCCTCAGGGACAACACTGCTTCCTCCCTTAAGATAAATCCATAATATTTGCGTTATATACGTGAATCCAATCTTTTTACAAACATATTTATATTTAGCAAGAAAAATATTGATATAAAACATACAACGTACTTTTTTTTGGGTGGGAAATTATTAATAACTTCTCCCACTCTGGGCGGAGCGAAAGGGTGTGTCAGACTCTTACTGACTAAAACCCACCCATGTTCCTTCCATTGTCTGTGTTGCCACGGGCCTCGGTAACCCTTTCGGACTTTTCCGCGACCCCAGCAGGAATCGGCCTTAGTGGAAAACATTACCGTCATCATTCAGCCGTCATCGTCAGCCCATTACCGTCCGATCGCCATTACCTCCATTCTGTGCAAAGTTATTTAAAGGGTACTGAACAGTAAGTTGCTGACCTACCTCGAAGACAATGATCTCCTCAGTGACCGTCAATATGGCTTTCGCCGGGGACGGTCAACTGGTGATCTTCTTGTGTATGTCACGCACTGCTGGGGCGAAGCCATCGAAAAACATGGTGAAGCACTTGCTGTATCGCTTGATATCTCGAAGGCTTTCGACAGGGTCTGGCACGCTGGTCTGCTCAGCAAGCTTCCTGCTTATGGCATCCCAGCTGATTTTTGTAGCTGGATATCAGACTTCCTTAGTGAACGGTCGATCAGAGTAGTCGTTGACGGCTGCTCCTCTGACCTTATGGCTATTGATGCCGGAGTTCCTCAGGGGTCTGTTCTCTCTGCAACTCTTTTCCTACTGCACATCAATGACCTTCTACAGACTGGTATTGTTGGGTACGCGGACGACAGTACTGTTTCAGAGAGATACTTGTCCAGCGCAAAAACCAACGGGGCCGCAGTTCGTTCCTTGAGAGAGGCCTTGGTAGAGCGGACAGAGTTGACGTTAAGCCTTGTCTCCCAGTGGGGTGATGATAATCTGGTCACTTTTAACGCCACCAAAACACAGGCGTGTCTTTTTACCGCAAAAAGGAGTCGTTTCGACCTGACTCCTACTTTTCGGGGTACATCGGTTCCTGTAACTGATCGGCTCGAGCTCCTAGGCACGGAGTTGACATCTAACCTCAACTTCGGCGCCACCATCGAGTACAAAGCCCAAACTGCGGCCAAGAAACTGGGCATCCTAAATAAGGTGAAGCGATACTTTACGCCTGGACAGCTTTTGACCCTTTATAAAGCGCAGGTCCGATCCTGCATGGAGTATTGTAGCCACCTTTGGGATGGCTCGGCTAAATACCAACTTGCCGCGCTTGACTCGGTGGAACGCAGAGCTAAGAGGCTCATTGGCGACGTAAATCTGGTTGATGCCAAGCTTCACAGTTTGGCCCATCGTCGCAAGGTTGCCTGCTTGTCGGTCTTCTATAGATTGTACTTCGGAGAGTTTGCCCAAGAACTCCACGACCTCATTCCACCGGCCCCCTTCTATTATCGGTCATCTAGGCGCACTTCAGGTTACCATCCCTTCCTGGTGGCTATCCCACCAACTCGCACTAAGCGTTTCCAAACTTCTTTTATAATGCGCACAGCAAAGGAATGGAACTCTCTGCCTGCGTCTGTGTTTCCGAACGCATACAACCCTAATCTCTTCAAAGTGAGAGTGAACAGGCTTCTTCTGGGTAAGCTCGCTCCATCGTCGACTTTGTTTCTGTCACCTCTGACATAGACTAAGGTCAAGAGCAAACCAATCAAAAATAAAAAAAAAAAAAAAACAACACTTCGCACCTTTAGAACGAAAACGACACAATTAAAAAAAATCGAAAATTGACTTATCGTCATAAAACGACTCAAAACGAAATTCTCAATCTAACAATAGTTCAAACATAGCCATATTCGAGCGGGAACTGGACAAAATTGTTATATCGGTCTTTTTCTTACGCGGCGACATGCGGGTCTGAGTCGGGGGGGAAACGACGCAGTTAGTATTGTGTTCGCATCGCTAAGTGCAGGACGTCGCGCGTTCAGCCGGGTAGTGACCCAAAGCTTATTACGTCGTTTTCATTCCGAAACAATTGGTAAGTTCTCTTTCGATTTTTAGTATGGAAACGACCAATTTAGCTTTGTGATTGTTTTCTTCCGATTTGTAAGATAATATTAGTGACTTATTCAGGTTTGTGGCATTTTAATATTTAAGACACTTATAATTCCAATGACAGATTTAAGTTTGTGTCGTGTTAATAGTAAATAACGATGAATGTTTTGGGACTAAAATTGACCTCTTAGAAATCAAGTCGTTTTTTTATTTATCAAAGTATTATCATTTGTGGCTCATTAATTATTAGGCCATTTATTTATTTATTTCTAGATAAAAAAGGAGACGCATTGGTTAATGTGTCACTACACAATTACTGAGCCAGCAAGTTTTAAAATAAAAAGTCACTTACAAGATTATACAATGAAAAGAAATAAGGACATTATAATGGACAATGCATTAAAAAATGTGAAAAAATACAAAGGAAACGAACCCGAAGTATGAACATGTACATAATATACAAATGTATACTGTGCACTTTACACTGTGAAGTTTTTATTTATTTTACACATTTTAACCATCACTGTGTTTATCTTTCGTCAGGAACAGCTGGATAGCAAAATGAAAGAGAATTTGTCTCTGAATTCCACAGATATTCTCAATTTTACAAAAGAAAAGACTGAGAGTAACAATTTTTATGTCATCGATAAGCTTAACTTGGTAAGCAATAATTTTAGTTTAGTTTGGTACAGACGACTGCGTGTCAGTGGAAACAGTTTGACCTTGAAAGCGCCATTATTTTGTTATAATAAGAGCAATTTTCGTAGTCTAACAGTGTTACCACTGATGTGCTATAGTTGACCGTACCCACTTTAGTCTAACTTCTCACTAATGTTAATATTATTAACAATTAACAGTATAAACGTTATACTGTTAATATTATTAACATTTTATCTTCCGCCAGGAATCGCCGGCTGCTAAAATGAAAAACCAACAAGAAAACTTCAATCCAAATTCCGCAGCTACTGAAGAATTACTAATTAAAATGACAAACAGCGGCAATATTGCTGTCAATTATCCGAGTGAACTTGTAAGTAAAATAATATATCAATTACTATCTAGCAAAATAAAGTTACATAAAAAAGAAAACTATCGTCGATTTTATGATTTCAGAAATCTTCAATTAGCATTGATATGGTATAGAACTTATCTTCTAATTCCTCATCATTCATTGAAAACTCCCCAGAGTGTACAAAGACGCGTGTAAATAGCAGCGACATTTTTAACTTCAGCCAGTCCACAGAAACGGTAAGTAAAAATGTCTCTATACCTTACTATAATATAATTATAATCTACTTTACTTATCTAGCGGTTTGATTCTTTATTCAGCAGCGGAATGATACTTCCGACAATGAGTCAATTCATAATCGAGACACACTCACCAGAAGACCAATTCAGGAAAAAGGAGTATCTTCTTCATCTTATTCAAGTTCATCTCGTTCAAGTTCCAGCTCCTCAATTTCCAGCTCCTCAAGTTCTAGCTCCTCAAGTTCCGGTTCATCTTCTTCGAGTAACGCACAAAATGTGAAATCTAACGTGCGTACTTCTCATATTAATGCGGATGTCGCGAGTACCAGTCAATTAGCTACAAGAAGTGGTAGAGCTATCCCGAAATCGAATTATTGTATATTACCTATTAATGCTCCTGAAAGTGACCCCGATTTACGTGATAGTGACCCCACGTTTCAAGACCCCATCGAAATTTCAACGCGTCTGAGAAGTTTGTCATCTTCTTCGACAGACTCCATTTCACAAACTGAAGCACCCCAACATGACATACAACAACCTGAGATAATTAACGCCAATGAATCGAACAGGACTCAAAGAAAGTCAAGAAAAAGGCAGCGTAATCCCGCATCATGGAAGCAAAATATAAGTAAACTATTGCGCAACACTGGAAAATCTTAAAATTCCCTATCGAAGTCTAAAAAAGAAGTTCCAGCCCGTTGTATGAAAAACCCAAGCGCTCCATGTCGATTAAAATGTCCTGACCAAATTAATGAAGTCCAATAGACTGCGATTTTTGAATCGTATTGGAACCTTGCAAGCATGGAACTTAAAAGATCCTTCATCAGTTCTTGCATTATGGAAGTCAAACCTAAGTATAAATACACGAATGCTGAAAAGCCCAGAGCACCAAATAATGCGTTTTTCTTCACTGTTAACAATCAGAAAATTCGAGTTTGCAAACGTTTTTGATAAACACTTTGGATATAACAGAAAGACAGGAACTACAAAAGAAAACCAATGAAAACGGATTCATAGCTGAAGATCGAAGAGGAAAGCACAGTAATAGAAAGAGAATTGACGAGACCATTATAAAAGACATTGAAAACCATATCAATTCAATCCCAAGGATAGAATCACACTACTTAAGGGCCTCTACATCTAGGGAGTTAATTGAAGGAGGCAGGACCGTAAAAGATCTTTGGAGAGACTTCTCAGAAGTAAGAGATCCAATTAAACCCAGGGTAGACTACTGGCTATACAATCAAAATTTTAATAACAATTTCAACTTGGGATTCTTTCAGCCTAAAAAAGATCGATGTGATCTATGTTTAGAGTACGAAATGGCATCTGTAGATCACAAAGCAAAGCTGAAGGAAAATTCGATATCCACTTAAAAGAGAAAGACCTTTGTCGCCTTGAAAAGAAGAACGATCGCAGAAACATTGGTGAAGGAAATATATGTACCCTATATGATTTGCAAGCAGTCATGCAATAGCCCTTTGGGAGACTCGAGTTCCTTTTATTACATATCAAAACTCAACTGCCTAAATTTTACTATGGCTGCGCTGGCTCAGAAATCCGACAAAAAAACAAATAAAAACCAAAAAAGAGGACAGGAAGTTGAAGGGAACGACGGAGAAGATAGAATTGAAGAAGAAACTGTAGGCGCCTATGGGGATGTATATAATTACTTTTGGGATGAAAAACAAGGAAAAAGGGGGGCAAACGAAATAGGATCGTGCATATTTGAGTATATAAAAACTATCTGTGAAAAATATCCTGAAAAACCACTGAATATAATTTTCTATTCAGATAATTGCTGTGGGCAAAATAAAAACAGGTTCATTGCATGTCTGTACTCGTATATTGTGTCCAACTTTCCAAATATAATGAGTATAACTCACAAATTTCTTATTCGTGGACACACACAGAATGAAAGTGACAACGTACACAGCCTAATTGAAAAGGAAGTGAAAAAAAACCTAAAATCTGGACCAATTTACACTTCTCATCAATATCTTGCCCTGATCAAAAGTGCCAAGAAGTCTGGAAAGCTTTTTAAGGTCCAGGAGTTAAATTATGACTTCTTTATTGATTTGAAGTCTCTACAAGATCAGTGGGGTTATCATTTTAATGAAGACGATGAGCGCAATCAGGTGTCTTGAAACGATATTAAGGTATTGAGATTCTTGAAAGACGAACCTTTTGTGTTTTCCTTTAAAATATCTTACACGCAAGAAAATTTTAAGCGTGTTAACATGAGAAACAAACGAAAACAAATGCCTAACCTTGAAGACGTCTCAATCCCGAAATTTACACAAATAAAATAAAATTAAGTGAAAATAAAAAGAAGGGGAATTGAACTACTAAGCGAATTGCTACGGAAAAATTTAATACCTGGTTTTTATATAGATTATTACAAATCTTTATTAGATGATTAAGATGACTGACTGATGTAGAATAGAAAGTTCCTAGTGGACGAAGATTTTATTTGGGTGGTTACTATTGATTTTATAGTCTATTATATTATTGCAGAACTTACTTTTTATTGCTAATTGCTTTAATTTGAGTTTTACATTTACGTTTTCTTACGGGACTACAATATTTTTTCTAAGAAAGTTCCTAATGAACAAAGCTTTTGATTTATTTTTTAAAGTTGTATTATTGAATTATTAACAATAAAAAAAATGTTTTAACATACTTTTGTAATGGAAAAGATCTCTGCTTATTTCTTTTTAAGTGTTTATTTATCATATCGTATTAGAATTTATTTTAACAAATTTGTATTATGTTTACTAAGAAGAGTTCCTAATGAACAAAGATCTCGGTTAATTATTATAAGTGTTAATTTAGATTTTTAATGTTACTCTCAAAGGATCATGCTTAACATAACCATTAAGACCAATTTCGTGTATGTTTAAATTCAAACATTGCCATTAAAAAATCTGATTTTTATTTTATTTTTTTCTGCTCCTATGACGCATTTTCCAATTTGCTATGCATAATGTGCTAGATATTAGAAAAAAACAGACCTAAGTCGGAAAACGTCAAAAAATTACATACTGTTCTAAAAACAAAAATGGCGTAACTCTTAAACTTTCACATTTAAGACATTTTTTTCGGCCGAAAAAAGACTCAACTCTTAAACCGTCAAATTTATGTCACTTTTCTCGGTCCAAAAATGACTGAAAAAATAAATAAGCTTTTTTTCTATATTATTCATTTTAATAATTATATTTTTTTATGATACAATAATAGCTGAATGACTTTTTTATAATTTGCAGCACAAACATAGTCAATTACTTAAATAATCACGAAATAATAGACAAAAGATTGCGGAGGTGTCAAAATTTTAAAACTTGTTTTGCTAATTCCCCAAAAGTTGCTTTTTTGAGTTACGTCGTTTTCGTCCTAAAGGTGCGACTTGTGCTGACATCTCTTAACGAACGTACATTACTACATAGGATGCTAATAATCTGTTTGTTGTTTGTGAAATAGGGCTTTAATAATCTTCTACTTAAAGCAACCTGCTTACGAACACAGAAAATATTTAATCACGACAAGAAGCACGTGCTTCGATAATCCGAACTTCCGAATACGAAATCTGATACTTAGTTTCCAAACTCAAAGAAACAAATCCCATGGCAAAAACAACCTTAACGTGTGAACCTCAAGGTTAAATTTCAAGGGTAAAGGTTGCCAGTGCCTTGTTTATTAGTACCTCATCGTTAGTTATCTATTATTTTGTTAGAAACGCGAACCGTATTTTGTTGTAAACGCTTGCAATTAATACTGTTCGCTAGAAATAATTAATATTAAATTACGTTCGTTGTTTGGTGTGAAGTGTAAGAATTCTTCGTGGCAATATTTCTACAAGATGTAAATGTTCATGTAATATTTTACGGAGGAAAAATCGTTTCGAGAAATTTCTATAATCTTATCGGCATCTCCTCTACTATGGCGACTCCAGCCGTGATCCTGGGAACGAAGACAGCAAAACCTGAGTTGAGCTGCACAACTACTGACAAATGCGTGCACTGACTGGACATGTCCACTCAATCTGTGTGGTTCTTTCATCAAAAAACCATTTCAGACACCAATGGGTCGCGGGAAGGTACCAAAGGGTTACCGAGGCCCCTGGCAACACAGGCAACGGAAGGAATACGGGTGGGTTTTAGTCAGTAAGAGTCTGACACACCCTCCCGCTCCAGCCAGAGCGGGAGAAGTTATTTGATGATTTCCCACCCAAAAAAAAAAAGACACCAATCAACATGGTCTGACCAAGATTATGTCTGGACTTTAAAAGAGTCTGTGACCTCTGAGTTTTTGTTTAGGCCTTTCATCAGTAGTCAGATAGGAAACGCCGACCTCATCTACACTGGCTTGCAAAACTAAGCACCACACTTAATTTTTTTTTTCTAAACTGTAGAAGTTAGAGATTTAAAATAAAAAACGTTTTTTAGCATTTTTTATTAGCTTTCTTTGAAACTATAGTAAATTATACATTAGTAACATTTTTAAATCTAAAACAATAAAAATGGGAACTTTTAGCTTAGTGTCATAAAACTCAATTAACATATTTTACGAGTATGTTTTACATGTTATTATTTTTTTAATAACTGGTACTGCCACCTCGGGCTCTGCTTACAGCTTCGAGTCGATTTGGCATACTGAACACGTGGCTTCAGAGCCGATGTTTGGGAATATTCTCCCATTCTTCTATCAGGGCCCGTTTTAGTGCCTTGAGGGTGGTTGGTGGTGGTCTGCGGTGTCTGACTAGCCTCCCTAGCTCAACCCAGGCGTGCTCAATCGGGTTGAGATCAGGACTTCTTGATGGCCAAGCCATCACGCTGATACCAACCTCCTGAATATACTCTTGCACGACCCGAGCCGTGTGTGGCCCGGCATTATCATGTATCAGCATCGATCAATCACCCATATTTACTAAATGCGGCCCTGCATACTCATTGAGAATCTGCTGGGCATATCTTTCTCTAGTCAGAGTGCCATTTTCTATGACCACTAACTCTGTGCGACCTTCTGAAGATATGCCAGCCCATACATGTACACTGCCTCCACCGTACTAGACTCTTTCTGAGAAGCAGGCTTGAAGGTATCGTTCACCAGGTCACTTGTAGACACTTCGCAATCCATCAGAAGTGTAAAGTGAGAATCGAGACTCATCTGTAAACAAAATTCTTGACCATTCTTCTTGATCCCACTGTATGTGTTCACGGGCTTATTGCAATCTCGCTATTCGATGCTCTCTCTCGAGTTTGGGCCCACTCGCTGGTCTTCGAGGTTTCAGGTTTGCTTCAGCCAGTCTTCTTCTCACTGTACTGTCACTAATGGAGTCCCTTCGGGTCTGAAGAAGCTGTTGCTGGACTTCAACTGCATTTAGGTGGCGATTTCTCAACACAGTTGGAACAATATAACGGTCTTCTCGGGCACTAGTACACCTGGGACTGCCATTACCAGGTCTCCTCAAATGGTTTCCAGTTCCTCTTCGAACCTCTGCTTCACCTTCTGGACCGTTCGTAACGTCACACCCCCCATTCTTGCAGTACGACGCATACTGATGCATAGTTCCAGAAAAGTCATGATCCTAGCACATTCTTCAGGTGAAAGAGGCATGATAAATAAGTTTATGTGCTGTTGTCTAACTTAGCTTTTGTAACAAGACTCATCGATCAAGAAAAAAATAGAAAATGGAAACAATAAATGAATGGTAAAATTGTAATTCGAAAAGGATTATTTTTGATTTTAAAGTTTTTTTCAGCCATTTCTTAAAAGAAGGTTACCGACTATGAATTTTTATGTACAAAATTAAACTATTTTTCGAATACTTTTTGTTTCGAAAGTATACCTTGTGTACTTAAAAAGTTATTGCAATTTAAAAAGTGTGATACTTAGTTTTGCAGGCCAGTGTAGTTTTAAAAAATATGATTGACGTGTAAAAGTGTTTGTACAAACCTACTTACAGAAATAAAATCATTTATCAGCACGTGTAATAATAGTTATTTTTGTTTTCATTTTCGCCACAAAAACGTATTTTTCCTCTCCTTCCTTCTAATGGCTCATCCTGGTTCAGCCCCACTTAGTTTATCAGTCCTATGAGATCAAATTGGACGACATTCCAAAAACAAACTCCAACTTCTGAACAAAACTATCTCGATATACATAACCGATCATACCTACTAACAAATATATTTTATTAATATTATTACTTATTTGCAAGAAGGAGTACAATAAGTTGACAAATACATTGTAAGTTTCCTTCATATTCTACCTGGTATCACGTGTGAAAATCTTAAATGAAGGCTTAAAGACAAAACGGACACATATAATAAATAGTTGTATAAAATGAAAAACAATCAATTTTACATTGTAGGTTAGTAATTACTATGAATGATTGTTCAATATGAGGCATTAATATAAGGCATGTGAAGTTGCATGATACATTGATGTGAACGAAGTAGGTTATACTAGTTTTTGCGAGACCACCGTGTTTCAATGCTGTGTTCCAACATAAAATAGCGCAGTCGGTAGGATACGAACCTATGCACCCAAAGGGAATCTTTCTTCTTTCCAATCAGACATCATCCATTACATAACCAGTCTATAATGTTCCCACTGTTGGGATACATGCCTCTTCTCTATGATAGGGAGTGGGCCGAAATCCACCACGCGGGCCCAGTGCGGGTTGGTAGATGTCACATGTCTTCGAATGTTCTAAGACATGCCGGTTTCCTCACGATGTTTTCCTTCACCGTTTTGAGAGCAGTGGTGATGAAATAATTTACACAAAGTCACGGCCGTTACCACTGAGCCACCACTCTATCATTCATTAGTGAACTCAAAAAAATACGAATCGAAAAAATAAGTAAAATGTTGAAATAAAAACGTAAATAAATAACAAATAAACTTGAAAATTTAATAATAGTTTTTGTAGTAGACAGTTTTATAATTTTTTTTATAATAAGCTAACATTTAATTAGACCCCTGTCCTCTCATAACTTAGCCCAACAACTAATCTGTCGAAGATACCCGCCAAGAGAAAGGCTTATGTGTTCCCAGCATGTTTTCGTTAGCGATACAAACGAGGCCGACTTCCCGAGAACATTGAACTACAGACGATTAATATGGATCATGTCATGTTTAGCACACAGCTTTTTAAGGAGAAATTGTACCGCCAGGCTGTGTACATTGTTCCGTTCGTAAGGAGTGGTGCATGCAAGATTTGGTTTTGTAGAGATTTTTTTATTATTAAATTGCACATCTCTCCACTGCTTGTTGTACACACATTTAAAATGTTTGTGTAGAAATTTTTGTAGAGGGGAGTGCAATTTGTAAATTAAAAGATCTCTACATCGCTCTTGTAGGCACTCCAGTTCTGATCCAGCCTGTCCCCCCAGCGACGTCCTAAGCCGAGGTTCGTACCCCACAGGGGGTGCCCTTAGCGTGCAGTCGCTTAGTAATGTAAGAAATTCGCCCCTGCCTGGAGGCTTTGAGTTCGCTTAAGGCAACCACAGGATAGTCCGGTTAAGTAGTCACGACCACTCAAGGTAAACTACGAGATGCCATACATAAAAAAAGTAATAATAATCTTGTAGGCACAGGCCTACAAGACTAAAGAAACGATTTATGGACTGTATGAAAGATGATATGGCTATAAAGGGTGTGAATACCGAATTAACGACTAATAGAGAACTATGGAGGAAATTACATTTTGCGCCGACCCCAAATACATTTTGATAAGGGCAGGAGAATGATGACAAGGCTTCGCCTAGACATAGCAATTTTTTTCTTTTTGGCCTTAAAGCTAAGCATGTGCCAACCAGTCCCCTTGGTAAGACTCGGGTATCGGGTGACCAGTAACTGGGTTGTCGAGGTCAGATAGGCAGTCACTCCATTTAAAATACTGGCAGTTGCATCTTGTTAGACGACCCCAACGGAGTTGGGAAAAGGCTTGATGATGATCATGGCCAATCTCCCAACCCGCAGCAGGCACGCCGGGCGTTGGCGGAGGGCGGACAACGCCCTCTTCCAGTCCCCGTAAACAGATCTGGAGAGACGGTGGACTCGGGGACGTCTGCCGCCCCCTCATCCAGCATAACCCGAGGTGGCGGCACGTAGTATTCCCGCAAGCCCCTATTGGACGTCGCGGGGGGAGTCTTATACCTCACTCCTCCCGCGGACTTGAGGTGACCCGCAAAAGTGGGACGGCACCAGCCGGAAATCGCGTAAATCCGATGATCCTCGATCTAAGTGTGGGAAGGGATCACTGGGGTGACAGCCTTTTCCAAACTATGTTGGCGTCGGCTTCCAGTGTACCGAAGGCAGCTTATTCAGCTACCTCCGGTTACACTGGAAGCCGACCTGTCTTATCATATTACATGGAGCGGCTGCCTATCTGACCTCCACTCTCTAACAACACGATACTTCATGGTTTTTTTATTTATTTGTTTAATTGGCCAAGGACAGCTAAGGAGACACAATTGATTTTCTATTGTTTGACTCCGAATCGGTGTCGCGCGGGGCTTAACAAGTTAACCTTTGACCGACCCGTGCGACTGTTATTATTTAGCCACGAGCCCCTCTGAAGGTCGAGGTATATTCCAGAGAAAATCACAAAATAATTTTCAAGACTATCAGATTGATGATGATGGCTTAGAGCTCTTCTTTCTTTTTCTGCCAAAGATGGTGAAACAAAGACATGTGAAAATAATCAGGTCTTGGAACTATAAGATTTTTTTTAATAGCATACCCACTTATTGAAAATTCTGAAATAAGTATCCATCTTTACGAACTCCACAAGTCTCGTTTAATTGTTCCTGTTACTAGAATTTCATCTCAAAGAAAATACGAAAACAAGTAAGTACCTCCGGGAAACTCGTAAGAATCAACTCTCCGCATCGGGCAAGCTGCAGCGCACACGGCCAGCATCTTTTAACCATTATGTAAAGCAGTACACGACCTACTGCAAAGTAGCAAATAATCAACACAGGAAGCAAATAGGGTACAATAAGGAATGATCCTTATTGTACCCTATTTGCTTTGCCTGGGTAAAAAAAAGAAGTCATATTTAGTCCATCAGTCAGATAATAAAAAATATTAGACACGTTTTTTATTGTTAATATTTAGGTTATTTTTTATTAATACGTAACATATTAATAAAAAATAACTTAAATAAAACGCATTAAAGTTGGGGAGTAAGGGCTCGCTACGTCATAGTTCAGTATAAATTCTAGCAAGGCGTGATGTCATATCACATAGTAACTCAATGTATCGCCGTAATCTTTTGATTACATAAAAAAAGAAAAAAACATGTGTCCAATATTTTTTTAATAATCTTGGTAGGTACCTGACCGGCAAAACAAAAATGTCAGCATCCCTATTTTCTTATCATAAACCTTTTAAAGAAAATCTGTATTATACCTAGATTGTTAAAAGGCAAAGTGAAATAAATGAGTGCCATTTCCAAGATTTTTAACAATTTTAGGTTATTTTTTTTGATACAGTCTTTGAAAGAAATATCTTTCAAAGACTGTAAACATAAATATATGTTGTATCCACACAGCAGCTGTATGAGACTATTACTAACAGCACAATCAGCCGATACTTTTAATCTGAAATGCATATTCAGCAAATCTGCTTAAGTTTCTTATCATATCATTCCAACTCAAGTCCTTCCATCTCTTTCTCGTTTTGCCTTTTAAAAAAGGCAGCAATACATTTGACAAAGTGTAATTAACGATTCAAATTAAACGCCCCATATAAGCAGGAAAGGCGACATTTGCCAAATTTTCAAATACAATCTCCGCTTTTGAAGTAGGGAACAATAAAAATGGTTGCCGCTTCCGAACGCATCTTGCGAGTATGAAATAATGATATTGCCTTTGGCAGCATACGTTCTTGCTTTAAAACCGAAAGATGTCGCCATTTTGTTGGGGAGAGAAATTTTGAAAAGCGAATAGGTAGCCAAGTGTTCGGGGCAGACGTTGGAAAAAAATATTATTAACTGTATTGCATTTGGCTGAGTATTTAAAAATATGTGCTGTTTGACTTTTTTGTTTTTTTTTTATAAGTTACTTTTAGATACCCATATTTTTAGGGTTCCGTACCTCAAAAGGAAAAAACGGAGCCCTTATAGGATCACTCGTGGGTCTATCTGTCTGGCTGGCTGGCCGATTTGCTCCGAATCTAATAATCTAATAATAATTAAATTCAAATTAAGTTTAAACTTGGTACACATATGCATTTCTGTGACCCAGACATGGATGTGTAACGTAAACAAATGAATTTTGAACATGAGGGTCACTTTTGGGGTGCAAATTAGATTTTTTTTAAAAGCTTTGCAGTACCGTGTGACATATCAAATGAAAAGGCTTAAATGATGAAAAGAAATAAATTGTTTTATAATTTTCAAATAAATTGTTTTAAAAAAGAAATACAGAAAATAGTTAATTACGTATATATTACAGGAAAAACTATTGGGTTTTTTCTTCTCTAGTTTCTCAGTAGCAGCTCATGTCTGAATTTGTGCACGTGCCCGGTTTTTGGCAATAGGCTCACCCCGTTACATGGGACTTAAACATAACTGGCGAAATGTGGGTGTACCATAGGTGCACCTCTGCCTAACCCCTCGGGGAATACGAATAGGCGTGATGTTATGAATTTCATGTGACTGAAACCGCGATTTCAGTTAAAATTATTTCTGTTAAGTAAGTACTGCCATATTTTTAAACGTAATACAATCCTTTTGGCTTTTAGGTGACCAACACAATTCAAGATGACATGACCCCTGGAATGCTGGCCATTCCACCAGAAAAATAACCGTGGCAAAATAACCCCTGACACCTTACTTGAATGAGGAAAAAGCACCTTTACCCAGTGACCTACTTTCTAATTTAAAAAATTGTTTATCTCCTCTTATAAAAGAGAGATACAATTTTTTACTATTATATGACGGAGAAGGTACGTCTCTCTCGTTATCATCAGCCATATTTTAACTACTGTGGGCGTACAATGGGAAGTGTTGGTTATTGCACAATAGAAAAACCATTTGCAGTTTAAATCAAATTATAATTTACGATCAAATAATCACACTGGCTATTCACACATAGTAGGTACTCGGCACAACTATACGGAACGCGCAACAGTTTCTACACGTGTTCACTCCTTGACCGCCTCCGAAAAACCGGACTTGACTCGGGTCGAGCATTATGTTGTGGACTCTGTCGAGCGCCGCTTGGTGGTGCTGGCGTCTCGATTAGTCAAACGTGTGACTAACGTATTTCCGACATACATAACATACATAATCAGCCTATAATGTTCCCACTGCTGGGACACAGGCCTCCTCGCTGTGAGAAGGAGTGGGCCGTTATCCACCACGCAGGTTTAGTGCGGGTTGGTAGATGTCACATGTCTTCGAATTTTTGGTATTAGGACATGCCGGTTTCCTCACGATGTTTTCCTTCACCGTTTTGAGAGCAGTGGTGATGAAATAATTGGCACAAAGTAAAGCGCCTGTCCGGGTTCGAACCTGCGACCTACAACTCGTAAGTCACGGCCGTTACCACTTGGCCACCACTGCTCTACCGACATTTCCGACATATTTTATTTTTTATTACTATTTTTTTTTGTTTTTTTTTTATTTTTTATAATAAACAAAAAATAAATAGATACCTACAAAAGAAGTCATTTTCAAATTATTAAATGCCCTTGAGAGTATGTTAATCAGGGACATTTATTGGCAAAGAAATGAGTACCAACTTAAATAAGTCCGTTTATTTAATTCACAAGTGTCTTTCTTTGACGGTTGTATGAAATGGCTATAGCATGGAAAATTTACCTAGGTGTGTCTATGTCAATTTGCTTGAAAATTAATGATCCTTTTTTTGTACTTAGAGTAATCTTATTTTTTTTTTTACTATTAATATTTTTTTTTTTATGAGTTTATATATATCGGGACCCTAGTCTCGGATCTTTGAAAGGCGTACGAGGGGCCGAAGCTAACTCGCAGAGGCCCATTAGACGTTTTGAATGAAATGAGGCACCAATCGACGATTAACCCTGTATGCAGTATGCAAGTGCATCCGAGGACAACCCCCGGTTGGAGCTGGACTATTGCAGAACATGAAAGCAAAACATATTGGGCTATGGGTTTGAGTGGCTTAGTGAATTGGTAACCTAAAACTATGGAAATACTATGTCCTCTGCCTGATTAATGTTATGTAATACACGGAGAAAATAGCAGGAAGTGACTTGCACACTCAATAATGGACCCCCGAAAACGGTCGCTAGCACATAGTAACGTAGCGACAAGGGGGCAACACTTCCTGAGGTGCTTGAGGAGTGGAGAGGTATTCCACGGCTATGTCAAGATCCCTACCAGCATCTTATTGGAATACTTCCTTCCTCCGAGCAAGTTTGCTCTTGCGAATCGCCACCCAAGCCGGCCAATAAAGGCAAGAAAGAAGTGGGTGCTCTAATCCCTCGTCAGTGTTCACTCCAGCCGGCCAATAAAGGCAAGCGAGAGGTGAGGAATAAGATTTCTCCCGGGAGATAGGTTACGTGGGGTCGCTACTGCCCAACAGCTCGCCACATGCTGCCCTGCGGGTTTATGTATCTCTTTTGGTCAGGCTCCTCACCCCAGACCTGTTTCGGCAAATTAAACTCTACCGGCACAGACCCCGAGTTCGGAGCACGCAAGCCCCGCTATTAATATTATTATTATACTAAGAATTTTTATTTGTTAAATCTCAGTGAGCATTGGTGGCCCAGTGGTAATGGCCGCGACTTACCCTGACAGGCGCTATAGTTTGTGTAAATTATTTCATCACCACTACTCTCAAAACGGTGAAGGAAAACATCGTGAGGAAACCGGCGCGTTCTAGAACCAAAAGTTCGAAGACATGTGAGATCTTCCAACCCGCACTGGGCACGCGTGGTGTATTACGACCCACTCCCTCTCACCGAGAGGAAGCCTGTGTCCCAGCAGTGGGAACATTATAGGCTGATTATATAAGTGTCAATGGTTAGTAAACAGGTTATTTTTAAATATAAAAAATAAGAAAAGTCATTTTGCTGAGATGTCAGTGGCATTTATTTTGATATTTTTTATAGCCTCGTAAGGCCCAACGACCTAATTTAATGACAAAAAAATTTTGACACTCCGGCCCGAGAGACACTATTTAAAATCATTAAATTATATATCTAATCATAAAAATATATATCGACCTAAATTTGGGTTGGGCCTTACGAGGATAGGACAGTTTGTAGGCGTGTTATTATTTTACAAAAACTACTTGTTAGTTTACCAAGAAAGTATAGTACCTAGTTATTACAATTTAAATCCCATTTGATACGTCTATGTTACATAATTGAATCTTTTCTAGGAACTCTCTTAGATTTTCTTCCATCCATTATCCTAACATATGTAGGTTTGTACCTACCTACGAAAGTAAGTAGGGTAATGGAGAGGGCTATGCTTGGAGTTTCCCTACGTGATCGAATCAGAAATGAAGCGATCCGAAGGCGAGCCAAGGTTACCGACATAGTCCGAAGAATTGCCAAACTTAAGTGGCAGTGGGCTGGGCACATTGCTTGCAGAACAGATGGCCGATGGGTTGAAAGGTTCTGGGGTGGCGACCGCGTATCGGAAGACGTAGCGTTGGAAGACCTCCTACAAGGTGGACCGATGACCTTGTGAAGGCCGCAGGAATCCGCAGGAATGCGGGAAGCACAGAACCGGTTGAAGTGCCGGCCCCGGCCTATGTCCAGCAGTGAATGTCTTTCGGTTGAAATGATGATGAATGAGGTAGGTAGGGATGCGGATAGCAGAATCAAAAGTCCTAATACCCATAGTTGAAAATTCATATTCCATGAATCCATTTCTTTTTACTCTAGGTTGTATCCAAAATATCTACTTTAGCAAGTAATTCAGTTTAAATCAGACATCCGATTTTGTCTAAAAACTATTTAAATATTTAACTTTATTTCACACAAAATAGGTTTGATTAACGTAACGGCGTTGAAGTTATTTCTAAAGTAAAAGAATAAGTAATTACTGCCAGCCGAGTTAACCAATTTAAATACGAATTGAAATTTTGCGTTCCATTTCGCACATGGATCTTAAAATTGAAGCAGATATGCCAAGAAAGTATGAAGATTTAACGCTCTAAAAATGCCTAAGACCCGTCTTGTCCTTTCTCATACAAAATTCCCATAGAAAAAAGGACGATAAATTTTTTCCCGAATTTGAAAAACTATCGAGAAACTTTTAATTTTTTTTTTTCTAAAACATAATTCGGACTAGTACAAACATTTTAAAATACAAAATAGCCAAATCGGTCCAGCCGTTCTCAAGTGATGCGATTACCAACAAGTCATCAACATTTCACCTTTATTTTAAATAATCTAATTCAGACTATTACGAACATTAAATTTCATTTATTAATAAATTATATTATCATTTATTTACATAACCAAATTACAAGATGATTATTAACATTAACTAAATTAAATTAAAACTAAGTTAGGCTTAAAAAAGGCCCTCGGGGCATTGTACCGAGGATGCTGGCGGCATTTCCTCGCTGAATTGCAATGCTGATGCGTTGCGCGAGAAAGCCGCCAGCTTTTCGGTCACCAGTTACATCAACTAGACGTTTCGCGATTTCCGCAAATAACTTATGCGCACTGGGACCCCACGGACCGAGGGTCTCGACGCCAAAGGGCACAAAGTTGTACTCTCTGCCAAGGCCTCCATATTTAATAACTTTCAGATTTTCGGCATTTTCTGCCGCTGCACCCGCTTTAGAAGTAGTCCGTTGGAGGTGGGACGGTGCCAGTGTGTCTACACAGGTAGCGTCCCACACAAGCATCCGTCCCAAACTCCACGGGACCAAAGACACACCATCAGGTCTTTTGCCATCATCTCTGACAATGCCAGTCGGCTCAAGAAGAGCAGGCACATTGATGCTGGCAAGAGACCGGCGGATTATGTCATTAAGTGTTGCATGTCTTGAAAAGCGGCCTGCACTTTTTTGACAACAAAGTCCGTGGTGACCCAGTCGGTCCACGTCCGTGCCACAAGGGCATGTGTGTGGAGTGCATACCGTGACCCCAAGCCGCAGACCAGTCGCCAGACGAAGCGAGGTCGGATCCAGGAAGGTACCGGTATATGGAGAAGGATGGGCATGTAGCCAATGACCGGCCTCTCTGGTTCCGACCGCCAAAAGTCTTGCGCGATCCGGACCTGAACTGCGGCTCAGAATCGATTTGTATGTTAAATCGCAATAAATATCGTCCCAGCTCCTCTGAGATTTTAGGTTGTCTGGAAATTCTTTACCCGGGCAAGCAATTTGAAAAGCATTCTTGGCATCCTCCAAGCCCGCAGTCTCATAGTTTGTGGGCAAAGCCCTTAGGACATTACCTATGAGACGTGACGTGCTATGGGTGGACGACAAAAAGGCTGGGGAAGCAACACTCGAAATTTTGCGGATTCCTAAACCGCCAAACCGAATAGGGAGGGATGCTTGTAACCAAGATGGTTCATTGAGCTGAATATTTAAAATCGTTTCTAAACTAGTTTTGACTAAATCGTCTATTGGTGAAAGCAAATTTGGATGTTTCCAAAAAGGGCTACAGCGAAGCACATAAGTAAATTTAGGGACAAAAAGGCAAAACTTTAGAATTATAAGAGCATAATGAGGACTGATTTCGAGTAAACAATTTGCGTGACTTTGGAATTTAGAAATAGTGTTAGTAATGTAATCAGGAAAAGATTCTTCAAAGATGGGAGAACCCAGGAGGCAAAGTGACTTTCTGTCTACTATTTTGATATTCGGTGCCAGAAAATTTAATTTGGATTTTAAATTATCCAAACCGTAAGAAGTTTTTTGAATGAAGAGTTCACATTTGCTAAAATTTAATTCTAAACCAATATTTTCGAAATTTGTTTTAATATCTGATAAGTCAGATAGCACAGTGTCCACATCGCCTCCCAGGGTTCCGTCATCCAAATACCAAACGTTAAATTTTGATTTTAAATTTTGAATAATCGGATTTATAGCCAAGCTAAAAATTGCTGGCCCGAGGGGATCGCCCTGCTGACAGCCGACCTCCGAAGAAAGTTCATGGGAACGGTAAATTAATTTTGAAGGTTCTGCGTAGCAGGTAAGCAGGTATTGATAGAGTTCCGGAATTTTGTTCTTAACTTCTGTCAGCATGGCATCCCTGTTTACTGAATTGAAAGCATTTTTGACGTCAATTTTGACTACAATTTCGCAATCATCATACGAAAGGTAGGTTCTTAAGGCATGGACGGCTGCCTCACACCCACCTTTCGTGCCAAATCCTAATTGTATAGGTTCGAAAACAGACTGTAATTTAGATTTGATATGTCTCACCGCAATTTTGGATGCCAAACGTCTTAAAGTTGACCCCACAGCAATGGGTCTCACCCCTCCGTCCTTTTTAGTTAGGGCGATCAAATTAGCACCAAATAAAAGTGAGGCAATATCAGCGTTGATTTTGCCTGAAAACATAAAATTTATTAATTTTGTAATAGAGCAAATAAGCTGCACACCTGCATCACCCACAGAATAAGAAGTTAAATCTTTTAAATGTTGGGGTGAGATTCCGTCCAGGCCGGCCGCTGAACCGGTTTTAAAAGAAATTATTGCGTCAATAACGTCTTTGCCTTCGATTTCGAGGCAGGCCTGGTCTGCTGTAGGAGAGTCGAAAAAATACGGGATCACGGGAGCCGGGGGATGTTTCGAATGCAAAGCCGAAAGGGTATCAGGAGTATCAGGCGACAACACGTCGTTAGTAAAAAGAAGACGTGCGGCGCCTTTGAGATCCCCGTCGGCAATTTTGCCTTCAATTAATTTAATTCTAGATAATGTTCCCCTCTTGGGAGAATCAAAAGGTGAAGATGTTTTTGTTAAACAGTTATTTTTGATTTTTTGGGTTAGAGAAATAGTAGCCTCATCTTTTTTGACATGCAAAGTGGTATACGAAAAAAGGAAGAGATTATGCCAGTCTACAATTTGGTTGCTCTCCACACATTTTTTAATCAAGCCTGAAAGGTGGTTTGCGACGGAGATCCTGGCGCCGCGCGGGACTCGTTTGATAACAGGCACATTATTTTTTAGGTAACTAAGGTACAAATGGAATGGGGTAGAATTTGGACTGTCGGAAACAGGTGCCGGTAAAGAAACTGGGTCTAAATTTAGAGCAGGGCCGTTCTGGCTAATACAAAGACGATGTTTTTTTGAAATATGAATGTTAAGACCCCTTTTTGATTGAAAAGATCTATCGCAATGTAAACAAATGTAATTTTGATTTAACGTGCCATCACCGGATTGGGTTGCGGTATGCATCCACTTACCAGAAAACAACACTTGAATAGAGAAAAACACTCAACTAAACACAAAATAGAAATTATCACTAAAATATAACTATTTTAAAGTCTTTCAGAAGCGTTGACGTCGGACGTCAGGACGACACGCCATAACGTTGCCAAGGAGGACCGCAACGTCTGAAACAAAAATATATTTTATTATTTGTTCAAAATTGGGAGCTGCCTACACTTTGGCACAGCAGTTAAGCCTTGATTAACAAGAAAAAGATCAAATTTGGACATCTAGGGCCACGTAAAATATGTAAATTTAAATAAATATGAGCTGTGAAAAAGTGACAGACAGTGACGTGACAGATCACATTCATTCATAATTAATAAATTAATTTTATCAATTTAATTAAATGTTTCGCGTCTCTTTTTTAAGGAAATTTCTCGCCGATTGATCGACACTTCACGTGACCAGAGAGCTGGCACGTTCTTTGGCCAAAGAATTAGCATTGCCATTCAACGTGGCTATGCTGCCAGTCTTCTGGGCACGTTTCCGGATGACAGCGATGCGGACTAATACTTTGACGCCTAAGTGTCCTTTTGTTTTTTGTATTCATTTGTATATTTAGTTAGTAATTTAAATTAGTACCTACCTAGTGTAAATAGTTAGTAGCATAATAATTATTGTATATTACATAGGCTAAATTAGTTTTAAAGTTATTAAATAAAAAAAATATTTATTATTAAAGCTATTTCCACGATAACCCAATACGGCTGGCCTTTTTGAATTTCTAATTTAATCAGATAACGGAAAATATTGTAACAAATATTTTAGGCAAGTTCATTATTAGCTAACTGATATTTCTTTTATCAAGACTTTTCCACGTCACAACGTAAAAAACTTCACAACACAGAAAGTTCACAGGCCTAAGGCATTAAGTACGCCTTTGTACCTTTTTGAATCCGAAAAGTTAAAATAAATAAATAGGTCCACAGTCAATATCAAGCCTGAGGATCCTAAGGTGAGCTTAGTATGATTTATACTAAGCTCACTTTGATATAAGGGTAACCACATGGGGTATCTGTGGCTCAGTCCTTCATAGAATTAAAGTATAACCCTACACAAGAACAGTATCGAGCTTAGATATCTTACTCACTTAAGCAAGATTCAAAAGCGATTTTTTATTGAAATGACGATTGCAACTTTGAGTAAAGACCTAATTTATTGACCTGATTTTAGACCGTATTTCAGAATCACAATCCGAATTCATTTATTTGTATGAATGTAGTTAAAATACTACGTTCGTAGCACCATTCTTCGACGATTTCCACATTTGGACCAACACGGATGATGTCCTCTTCTACCTACCTCCTGAAGGAGGCAAGATTTTAAAGGTGTAGATAGTTTTTAAAAATCTTGCGTAAGTACTGTACACCATGCTGTACAGTGTACACAGGCGTGCACCAAAATAGTGGACTCTAGCCAAAAGTAAGAGTAGCCCTGTTTGCTCACTGCAATATGTATTGACAGAGTACCCAAAACGAATGGACAATATTACACTGCATCGAAATCAAAAGTACATACAAGAAGAGTAGAGTCAACCATTGCCTTTAATTTATCAGTGTTATTTTCATCCTTGGCATATTCTTTCCTGTTAACATGTTCTTCATACTCCTGTTTTTCTTTCTTTTCATCTTCGGATAACTGCTCAAACTTATGACAACAACATTGGTCTTTTCTCAAACTAAAATAATGTCGTTTCTCCTTATTGTATAATCTTTGCCGAGTCCACCCTCCCTGCCCGGGGCTAAGTATAGGTTCTTTTTTAACTTCCTACAAAGATCAAAGGTTGAATATTATTTTTTGTTCTGTCACAACGCGATTACGTATTCAGTCCTAATTTTGAATGGGAGTAAATATTAATTCTGTGATAATTGGGCGATTCTTCATTCACTTTTTTTAACCGACTTTCAAAAATGTGGAAGTTATAACTATGGTCGCCTAGATGTATGTTTGTTTTTTATGTATTATTACCGATTTCTCTATCAATTGTAGATCGATTTAAAAAAAATATTTTTTGTTTGAAAGGCTCATTGTCACCAAGTAAGAATCTGATGAAGTGGATCTCATGGAAATTGAGGGAAATCCTCAAATTTTATAGGCTCACCTATAAAGATTTGGATATTTTTTGTATAGTAACTTGTGCATTTGCTCTATAGTAACTTATGCATTTGCGGAAAGCACTATTTGGTGAAGTGAAACTGATGATGAAGACCACAGATGGCCACCGGAACTATTTAATAATAAGTATTTCAAGGGTTGCGATTCGATTAGGTACTTTGATATGGTTGCTAAGCAATTTATGCTCATCACAATACATAAATGGTGAAGTGGAGTTGATGGTGACTTCACCATCGGCGACAATTTTCCGGGTTATGTTACCAGAAGAACTCCTCAACAATTAACGTCCCCGCATCGGGAAAAGCCATATTTTGTAAAAGGTTATGAGCAGTTGACATAAGGCTATTGTAACTTAGATAAATTACAAACGGACCCACAAAAAAAAAACTTCTTACAAAAAAAAAACAACCGACTTCCAAAAAAAACACTACAAAGTGAAAAATAATTTTAATTTCGGAAGACGATACAAAAAAACTAAAGTACAGATCCAAAGACACCGACTTAACCGAATTAAAATTATTTTTCACTTTTTAGTGTTTTTTTTTTTTGGAAGTCTGTTATTTTTGTTGTATTTTTTTATTTTTTCATCTCTTTTCATTTTCTTTTCTGTAGCCGTACTTAGGTTTGTGTGTGAATGAATGTATACAAAAAATATATACATTCAAGTTTCTAGATAATTTTATGGTGTTTTCATTTATAAACTTTGTCTTTTATCCTTTGAAAAAAACTTAGATTGAATTAAATTTATTTATTTGGTTCACCAACCGCAGTACATACGAGGAATCAATAGACAACAAAACGAAATAAAAGATGATAATAAATGCTGGTGTGTATTCCTATTACAGGTGAACGCAGTATTCACAATAAAGACAACAGCGTAATTATCTAAGAAAACAATAAAAAAAAAAAAATAGAGTGCAAAATAGAGTAGATATTTGCAATTAACTTAGTAAATATGCAGCCCTTGGCAGAAAGTACAACTTTGTGCCCTTTGGCGTCGAGACCCTCGGTCCGTGGGGTCCCAGTGCGCATAAGTTATTTGCGGAAATCGCGAAACGTCTAGTTGATGTAACTGGTGACCGAAAAGCTGGCGGCTTTCTCGCGCAACGCATCAGCATTGCAATTCAGCGAGGAAATGCCGCCAGCATCCTCGGTACAATGCCCCAAGGGCCTTTTTTAGGCTTAACTTAGTTTTAATTTAATTTAGTTAATGTTTAATAATCATCTTGTAATTTGGTTATGTAAATAAATTATAGTAAAACGATAATTATGACGATAAGTGTGTTATAATTTGATCACACTACAGCCGGATGCGGAAAAGAAGGGTGTGTCCTACAAGGAAGTACTAGCCAAGGTGGGTGAGGTGGTGCACCTCGAGGAGCTCGGCGCTGCCAAGGCCTCAGAATGAGGATTACGGCGACTGGGACTCCCCGGTAAGTGGCTCGGCCGCTGACGCTCTGCCCGAAAGGCTTAGGGCGTCCCTAAATGCAGACGAGATCCAAGTGTCCAGGCCCACCAAGTGCACTAGCATGCGCATCATGGGCCTGGACGACTACGTGACGGAGGGACAGGTGGTCGCCGCAGTGGTTAGGACTGAGGGGTGCTCTGCCAAGCAGGTGAGGGGAGGCACCATCCATCCAGACTCCGTGGGGCTGCAAACCATTATGGTGAGCTGTCCCATGTTGGTGGCCAAGAAAATTGCCGGGGAGGGCCAATGGCTATTGGTGAGCTAGGTTTCCGAGTAAGTTAAACTGCTGGAACCCAGACCTCTGAGGTGCTTCCGCTGCCAGGTGAGCAACCACGTGGGAGCTAATTGCACCTCAGAGGTGGATCGCAGCAGTCTTTGCCACCGCAGTGGTCTGCCCGGGCACAAGGCCGGCTCGTGCAATGCCACGCCGCGCTGTGCCGTATATGTGGCGGCTGGCGAGCCGGCCGAGCACCGGATGGGGGCAAGGCCTGCACCCCACCCACCAAAGCCAGGGCCAGAGACAAGCCCTCCGCCACCGCCGTCACCGCCGCAGCCGCCACCACTGCCACCGCCACTGCCGCCTCCACCACCGTCGTTGTCGCCGCCGTAGCCACCGCGGCAGGACCCGGGGCAGGATGGTGGAGGACTGGGCTCTGGAGACAGGCCTGGTAGTCCTAAACCAGGGTTCTGTCCCCACGTGTGTGCGAATATGGGGTGAGTCAGTGGTGGACATCTCGTTTGCCAGCCCTGCTCTGTTGCCGCGCGTAGTTGACTGGCGCATCATGGAGGGGTGAACCACCGGTATATCCGGTTTGAGGTCTCCGCCCAGACCTCAAGCGCGCTGGTCTGACGGGCCAGGGCCCGTCGGACCAGCGCCCTCCACCACCAGTGGTCCTCGGTTTTTTCTTGTCTACCCTATGTTGTGGGATATCATTGGACAAGCCGTTCAAAAATATTGTGGGTCTATCAACACCACTTTTCGATTCAAGGATCCGTTTGCGTAATATTAAGCGTTAAAGTGCTAATTTTTGTTAGACTCAAGTGTCCCGTCCCTACCCCGTCCCTCGAGGCCGTCAAGAGAGGACGGGGTTGCGTAGCAGCATGGTTCGGGGAGATTGTCGTAGTGGGGGTCTACTTCTCTCCGAACCGAACTTTTGCCGAGTTCTACAACTCCCTTGCGGAGTTGAGAGACGTCGTCGTCGGGTTTGGTTCCCTCACCGTGTTCGTCCTTGGGGACTTCAATGCCAAGAATTTGGCTTGGGGTTCCCGGTTAACGGACACACGGGGCAGGATGGTGGAGGACTGGGCTCTGGAGACAGGCCTGGTCGTCCTAAACCGGGGTTCTGCCCCCACGTGTGTGCGGATGCGGGGTGAATCAGTGGTGGACATCTCGTTCGCCAGCCCCGCTCTGTCGCCGCGTGTAGTCGACTGGCGTGTCATGGAGGGGGTGGAGACCTATTCCGATCACCGGTATATCCGGTTTGACGTCTCCGCCCAGAACTCGAACGCGCCGGTCCGACGGGCCCCGAGCGGTCCGCGGTGGGTGCTGAAGCAGCTGGACCGGGAGCTCCTCCTGGAAGCCTCGATCGTGCAGGCCTGTCGCTAGGGACTCTCAACAGGGACCCGTGGGGACGCCCGTACAAAGTGGTATTGAATAAACTCCGCCCATGGGCTCCCCCGCTGACGCAGAGTCTCCAGCCCCAGCTTTTGGAGGATGTGGTGTGCGCTCTGTTCCCTTCGCGAGGAGAACACCCCGCCCCGCCCATGGCTCTACCTACTGCGGTGCCCGATGCGGACCACACCGGCGACGACAAGACGACTATGCTCCGGAGGTGACCGAGGTAGAGATGAGAGTGGAATATACAACCTGTTTTTTTTTTATACGAGTATCCCATAACTGTGGGGTTATATTCTATAAGTAAAAATAATACAAAAAGTCTTAGAATATGTTGTCCAAAAATGCACAGTTTCGAAGATATCATAAAACTAACACTAGACTCTCGAAGTGTGTCGGTATCTAAGTTTCATTGAAAAATACGAGCAATTAATTTAAAGCTAAGAAAATGCGACGCTGTCATATTTCACGTAAGAGTGTTTTACATTAATAAAATAAATAAATAAAATAAAATTTATTTATTTATTAATATTATTTATTATTATTTATACATTATTATTAGAAATCGTGACTGTAGAATTATTTTGTAAGAAAAAAAAACAAAAAAAAAGATAAATGAGAAATAATTCATATGCCGTTTGATTCTTTGATATGGTCTCATTCATACCCTAAGTTATGGGATATCAAAAAAAACACATTGTATATCAAAAATATCGCCCCAGGACCCGACGGCTTATCTGGGAAAGCCTGTGTCCTGGACTTGGAGGCTCTCGGGCTTCGACTTAGGGGGCTCTTTAGCGCTTGGAGAGTGGCCAGTTCCCGCTTCGTTGAAAGACGAGGAAACTGGTCCTCATAAAGAATCGGGGGTGCCCTGCGGACTCTCCGTCTGCTTATCGACCCATCGTGCTGCTCGATGAGGTGGACAAGCTCTTTGAAAGAGTCTTTGCAGATCACCTCGTCGGCCAGCTGGTGTGGGTGGGGCCGGATTTAGGGGAGAGCCAGTTTGGTTTCCATAGGGGGCGCTCTACGGTGGACGCCATCATGAGCGTGCGGGCCCTCACGACGGGGAATGCTGTCGCCCAGGGTGGAGTCGTCTTGGCGGTATCTCTAGACATCGCCAATGCCTTCAATACCCTGCCCTGGAGTTGCAACATGGAGGTACTCCGGTACCACCGGATGCCGACCTACCTCTGTCTTGTGGTCGAGGCCTATCTGACGGACAGGGCTGTCATCTACCCCGATCACCAGGGAGTGTGGAACTGGCAAGAGATGTCGTGCATTGTCCCACAGGGATCGGTCCTGGGGCCGCATCTGTAGCAGCGTCAGTGACACGTTGGTCCTGGTGCAGGGGAGGTCGCACCAGGTGGCGGCCGAAGTAGCGGCACGCGGGGTTGTGACAATCGTTGAAAGGATCCAGCAATAGGGACTCGAGGTGGCCCTGCACAAGTCCGAGGCCATGTGTTTCATGGTCCTCGAAACGCGTCACTGTCGGGGTCCCAAATAACGGTAGGAGAGGTTCACATGGGCGTCAAGTCGACGATGAAGTACCTGGGACTCGTCCTCGACAGCCGGTGGAAATTCGTGGAGCATTTCCGACGTTTGGCTCCCAAACTGGAGCGGGCCGGGGTTGCCTTGAAACGGCTCCTACCCATCTCCTGCCGGAGGCTCTACACGGGACTCGTGAGGTCCATAGCCCTTTACGGGGCTCCTTTGTGGGCGCGTTCCCTGGCGCTGCGGCCAGCCCGCCGGTTGAGCGCGGCCCAAAGGATCATGGCCATCCGGCTGGTCGGGGGATACCGCACGGTCTCCGATGAGGCGGCGAGCCTCTTTGCCGGATTGCCGCCATGGGATCTGGAGGCAAAAGTCCTCGCGCACGTATGGGAGTAGTGCGAGGAGGTGAAACGCCGGGGCGTAACTCCGCTGCTGCGAGAAATCGTGGCATAGCGGACAGAGCTCCGGCGGGATCTCATGGCGACATGAAGAGTGCGATTGTCGCAACACAGTGCTGGGCACGACACAATTGCGGCAATAAGTTCCATCTTTGAGGACTGGCTAGAGAGGCACCACGCATCCTCACCGTCCGCCTGACACAGGTGTTCACGGGACACGGAAGCTTCGGGAGGTACCTGTGTCGGATCAGGCAGGCGGAAACGCCCGGGTGTCACCACTATGTGGATCGCCCGGAGGACACGGTGGAGCATACGGTGGAGGTCTGCCCGGCTTGGGCAGAGCACCGCCGTGTCCTCTTGGAGGCGATTGGCAGCAGAGATCTCTCGCGTCCGGTTCTGGTTCAGTACGGAGCGAAAGGGCATGGGCAGCCGTCACCTCCTTCTGCGGAGCAGTAATGCTCGCGAAGGAGGAGGCGGGACGGTCGAGGTAAAGGCAAATTTGGGGCCCTCTCGCCCCTAGCCGCCGCAGGAGACGCCCTGGGTGTCGGGAATCCCGGGCGAATTTCTGGCCGCCATAGGCGCGGGCTTGCGGACGGTGAGCAATGGGCAAAGCACCGTCCGGTAAGGACCCGGCCCGGGACGACAGCACGTTGTGTTCCGCGCGCCTCAAAGAGATGTCGTCAGCACAAATGTAGGGGTCCACTAGGGCCGATGCCTGCCGGGGTCACGGGAAGTTACAAAAGGGCTACCGAGGCCCCTGGAAACACAGGCAACGGAAAGGACCCGGGAGGGTTTTAGTCAGTAAGAGTCTGACACACCCTCCCGCTCCGCCCGGAGCGGGAACAAATAGTAGATAATTTCCCACCCAAAAAAAAAGAAAGTGTGTGTTGTATTTATGGGTGTGAATTATTTTTTACACTCGTAACTGTTTACACCTACGAATTAACAATATATTTTATTAATTAATAACAATTATAATATATAATTAATTACTTATTAACAATTAATAATAACCTACACATCCATGTACATAGACGATGTAGGTTAACTAGTTGCTTACGTGAAGTTGCTGTCGTGTGTATGTAAGCACCTTTATATTAATAAGTTATGTATAACGTGTGTAAGAATATAAAAGATGTGACACTATTTAAATAAAGACAGTACTCGTATTTACTCATCATTCGCCGTGTTATCATTTTGCTCCGATTCCCAACATCATATGGCGACCGTGACGTAGGTAAGTGTCCCGTACACTTGTTTAAAATTCCTATCACCGTATTAGGATACCGTTCCACGATGAAACACAAGTGTAGTCGCAAACAAAGTATGGTGATAGCTTCAATTCAAAAGAGGCTAAAATAATTGTGCCTAATAAACAATCGTTTTTGAAAAATACTATCGGCCCTAATTTTTTCCAAAACAGTATTTGCCCATGGATTTGATCAACATCACGCCTGTATTCCCTGAAGAATTAGACAGAGGTGTACCTACAGTACACCCACATTTCGCCAGTTATGGTTAAGTCCCATGTAATAGGGGGCGAGCCTATTGCCATCAACCGTGCACAAAAAACTCCAGGCTGCCACAGAAATTACTGATGGAGAATCCCAATAACACTTTGCCCGACCTGGGAATTGAACCCAGGACCTCATGCTCAGCAGTAGCGCTTGCAACCACTAGATCCACGAACCAGTCAATAATAATTTTATAACCTGATAATATTAACATAGTAATCGTATTAAGCAACAAGGCTGCCATTCGCAAAGCTGTAATAGTGGTATCTAATAACGAACCTGTCTTCCCACCCATGAATGCACACATCCTTGAAGGCACACTCGAAAACGGAACCAATATAATCGTATTTTGATGCGTCAAAGGGAAGTAATATTAACGAGTAAGAAACTCAATTAAGCTAACACAGATAAAGCTCGTCGGAGATTGTTAAGAGCGTCGAATTGATCGCACAGTGGCGGCAGCGTCTTGAACTTTAATGAGTAAGCGTCTGTCATTGAAAGTATGTGAAATTAAAACTATTAATAATAATAATAATATTCTTTATTTCAGGCAACTAAGGCCCATAAAAACACAATACATAAAAAAGTATATAAACAAAAACTAATACATATTTTCTACAAAAAAACTTAAAAACTACTGCACACAAAGTGACGGCGTCGTGTTACGCTGCGAGGTGTCGCGTAGACGACCGCGGAAACGCCGATACAGCACATCTTTCGGCCAAAACTCTTCCTTGAGGAAGGTCACCAAATGATGGGTCGGAACACGCACTACAAACGACTTGAAATTGGTGTTATGGCGCGCCTCCAACTTCTCCACCCTCAAGGCCCAGTTGGTCTTCACCCGAATGTACTCTACGATGTCTTCAGTATTCGTAGAGTGGTGCAAACGGGACACGTATAGCTGCGTCGTTGGTACTGCAGGACGTAGCAGCATGTTAATACCTGCAGGCGCTGTCTCACACTGGTTGCGATAAGCAGGCTTCCTCTTCTTTCTCTCAACCTTGATGAAGCCGTCCTCATCGCATGAGATTTTCGGTGGACCTTGTTGTTTGTGGTCTATCACAGCGCCTTTAGTCGCACTCGATGCTGAGCGACTCTGCTATTAAATTAGGTAGATGAATATGGAGCTCGTGGCTAACTAATAACAGCCGCACGGGTCGATCGAAGATAAAGCGACACTTGCCGCGGTCGGTGCGTGGATAGGTGACCATCCATTACATATCATGACCCCTTCATGCCTCAGAAAGCACGTTAAGCCATTGGTCTCGGCTGTCATTTGTAGATCTTTGACAGTTGTTGCAGGTAGAGAGAAGCCCAAAACTATGACAACCAGTCTAACTAAGGGGTATCGTGTTACCGAGTTACTGGGCTGTGGAGGTCAGATAGACAGTCGGTCCATGTAAAATACCGGTATTTATTCGGCTGCATTCACTAAGACGATAAACCGACTCTGAAAAGGCTAGGCAGATTGATTGATTTTTTATAATAGGTTATTTTTTTTTCATTTAAATCTGCAATCAGCTTTCAGCCATAATCAGATGTTTACTGGGACTAATTTGGGTTGGGTGCGATTCCATTAAGTGGCACAGTATATAGGTTTAAATGAATATTTTCTTAGGGTTTCGTACAGTCAGTCTCAAAAAGACGCAATAATTGCCTGTTGATGATGTAGCTACAATTTTGACTAACTAAGGATGTAAAGAACAGGGGTGACCTAAGGAAACGGCCCTACATACGATTAGGGTCGTAGATTCAATCCCAGGCAGCACTTTATCTTGTGAAAATTTCATTAAAACAGTGAAGCAAAACGTTATGAAGAAACGGCATGTCGTAAAACTGAAAATTTAAAAACATGTGCTATAGACTATCATAGGGCATCTGTAGTATCACAAAACATCAAAAACTAATTCTTTAAATACTTTTTCCTACAAAATAAAACATACACTAAACTTCAAAGCCTCTAAACCAGTCCCATAATGTAACAGTTAACCCTAGCGTTGAGCAAAAACAATAAATTGCCCGACCGGTGCGCAATCATGCAAGCACACGCGAGAAATTACTGCCCGAGCACTATTGGAGCAATCACGCGATATATTTTACGAATTTCGCAATACTTTACTGGGTTAGCCAGTTACTGAGAATAAACATTTATGCTGGTTTAAGTTGGATGATTGGTAGTATGGTTGTTATTTTGGTGAATCAATAACAATAATTGTCTTCGTCTTCCGCGGTGTACAAAAATAATTGTTGTCATCTGCCTAGCCTTTTCCCAACTATGTTGGGATTGACGCCCAGTCTTACTGGATACAGCTGAATACCAGTATTTTACATGGAGCGACTGCCTATCTGACCTCCACAACCCAGTTACTGGGTAACACGATACCCCTTGGTAAGACTGGTTGTCAGACTTTCGAGCTTCTGACGATCCGTAACGATTGTCAAAGATCTACAAATGACAGCCGGGACCAACGGCTTAACGTGCTTTCCGAGGCACGGAGGGGTCTTGGTATGTAAAGATGGTCACTCATCTACGGATCAACTGTGGCAAGCGTATCTTAACCTAATCGATCGACCCGTGCGGCTGTTCTTACTTAGCCACAAGCGTGACAAAAAAAGATTATTTACTTAGCAAGATTTACAGCTGATTTTACAGTAAACATTCTAGACAGTTGCTTGTTTTATAGAGCTATATAATACTTTTTACTGTGTACAACTTTTTAGTTTACATTAAGAGGCTGACAACAGCTAAAACGCAGTCACTGTCGGACTGCATAGAAAAGAAAGAGAAGCGCGATGACAAAACGCTGGTAATTTATTGCTAAATATGATGCAATTATCTATTTACAAATAATCTATTGATTGGATAAAAAAAATAAAACACTTCTATGCTAATATGTTGCTTGTAGAATAATCTGACAAAAGAATCAGAATGATTGCTTGTATATTAGTATGGTTTTTAATCGTCAAAAGAAATTTTTAGAGGTATTTTCGTGATTTTTTTCTATCGTATCAAGTTAGTTGTATTATGTTTTTAAAACACTATCTACCTAGCATATATTTTTCTGATTTTGTTTAGTGCAGTGGATCTTAAACTTTTTAATTAATCTTTAAAAGTAAAACTTACAAAATTTGCGTTTAGGTCCTGTAGTCCCCCTCCTGTAGTTAATGATTTACCCCAATTACTTCAACATCAACCGAAGATGGTGTTATTTGCATATGACACATCATTGATCTTTAAAATAGGCCGACGAACACAAAATTTTGATGACGTGAAAAGCAGCTCTATTCTTCAAGTCCAAGATTGGTTTACAGTTAAATTACTTAATGTTAGAAGTCGCGAATTTGATATAATTTTGAATGGAGAAAAACTTGAATTTCAAACGTTTTTCCTAGGAATCACGCTAGACGAG
The DNA here is from genome assembly GCA_905333075.3 of Atethmia centrago. Classification (NCBI taxonomy): domain Eukaryota; kingdom Metazoa; phylum Arthropoda; class Insecta; order Lepidoptera; family Noctuidae; genus Atethmia; species Atethmia centrago. The sequence continues at coordinate 25,962,447 of HG995380.1, read as the reverse complement.
AAACTACAACGGGGACCTCATATGACATCTCTTGTGGTACGGCTAAGCTCCGCCGCGTATGCTGTTAGAAAGATAACACAGACAGACATACAGTTAACTGATATGGTGTAGAAACCGCGCATTTGGTCTATTTTAGCTTCTTTCACAGCATCATGTCGTATAGCATTTTACTGTGGGGTCGGGCTGCTGACATTGAATCCATCTTTATTTTGCAAAAGAGAACTGTCAGAGCCATTTATAATCTACGTCACTGCGAATCTCTTAAAGAACTATTTAAAAGGATTAATATTATGACGGTACATTGCCAATTCATTTATGAAAATATTATGTACGTAAGAAAAAATCTACATCTTTTTAATAAAATAGGTGATAGACATGGTTTTAATACTAGAAATAAATATAAAAAAGATTAACGATTTTTCAGATTATCTAAGTACTTACTAGTAAATATGAAACCTTGGGATATATAGCAATTAAGTGAAAGAAAATATTAAAACTCATATTAAAGGTATACTTTGTAAACAAGCATATTACAAATAAGAGGATTGTAGGTATATCTAAGATAAAAATGCTTGGAAACGTGCTGGTCCTGCTCCAAAGGACAATCTTGAGTCGAAGCAAAGTCAAACTGGTTGCTAATTTAATTGTATCATTTATTATTTTTATGGCATTGATTTTACATTATGTGATTATTTTACCTCAAACACCATATTAGATTATAGTGTTATTAACATTTTAGAAATATCGTCTCCTTTCACAATATTTGTAAATATGTGATCACCATGTCTCATAATTAATTTATGTCATTGCTTCATTTTTCATCATTTTTACCTATCATGGTATAGTAATTTTATTCTAGGTGCATCGTCTTCACATAATATCATAATATATCAAATATTGTAAAACATTTTAAAGGAGTAACGGTGGAATTTCTTGCCCAGTCTTCACCATACGAAAGCTTGTGGAAGGGGCGACTAGAATCAATTATATTTTCTTGTTATTTTTTGACGTTCAAAAGTGCCTTTTATGTGCCTATTTGAAATAAACCACTTGACTTTGACTTTGAATTTAAATAACAGACATTAAATTAAATGTCGAAAATTGGGGTCGACTTATCACTAAAAACGATCTTTTGAAGACAACCTTTAAGAGCTTTCAAAAACATGTTTGCTCGTTCTTCTGACATTGACATCGGAACTGCCTAATGTAGTCTTGTGGAGATGCCAAAGTCCGGATGTGTTATAAAAGAACAATAGCTTCTATTATGCTAAATTGTGATATGCCCTAGCTCAAGTAATTGAGAACCTTTCCTAAAGGCACTGCGATATGATTTGGACGTAGACACATGCATCAAGTAGCCCACACAAAGTAACCTGATAAGTACAAGTTTTGCACACTACAGCTATCGTTTCACGCAAAAATTAATAGCAAAATCGGTAACTACCAGCAACTACCGGCAATTAGCCGTTGAAACTCAATTACATGAACAACTTTGAAGAAAGCTGGCCCATTTCGCCACTATCGACCATAAACTGGCGTAATGGGGGAAAAATATCAAGTTTATAGCACGTAGTATGAACTGGGTATCAAAGTTCAACCACAGATTAGTTCAACACCCACGGTTGGTTATCTAAGGGGTGTTTTGAAGAGGTTTCTGTAAAGTAAGTTTTAGTTAAGGTACACTTCTATCAAAAGGCGTGGTAACAAGCTTTCGGGTAGTTACCTATTTAATCAAACCTTTTACAATAGTGTAGAATCAAAGAAAATTAATTGTTAACACGTTGCGGGATGGTACTGACTTTTTCAAATTATGCGATATGACAGTAAAATTGCCCCTCAAAGTCACGACCACTATATCCGTACTGCCCTAGAGCCATACTAAAGAATTATAACACGACGACAGTACATTTATAGCCGTAAGCCGGTTGTAGCCGAACTGTCATATAATTATGCATGAATGACATGTTAAAATACGTAGCGTACCTCACTTCAGAAGAGTTTCAAATTGTACGGCGGTGCCCGTACTGTCATTTTTCAACTTAAAAAATATACTGCTAATGCAGTGCGTCCCGCAACGTGTTAAGAAAATTGAGTACCGATTTAAATTGTCCGTATGTTCAAATCTCAATGGATAGAAGAAGAACTGAGTAAATAAGAGGAAGTCTGAACGTGGAGGAAGTCATGGTATGCGCACGTGATGCGGAGGAATGAGGAAAATGTCGTGAGGAAAGTTTTGAGTATGTATGCCAATGGCTATAAGAGTAGGGTAAGATCCAAGAAATGGATGGATGGATGGACTGTGTGAAAGATGGTATAGCTAAAAAGGGGGTGACTACTGAGATGACAACTAATAGAGAAGTATGGAAGAAAGGGACATGTTGTGCCGACCACAAATAAATTGGGATAAGCGCAGGAGAATGATGATGATATTCAAATCACAACTGTTATTCTTTAGCAATTGTATAAAATTGCAATAACAGGGCTGATTGACGTAGGGTGATAATATGCTTAACAGTTAATTTTCCTGACTGTCTCTCTTCTCTGATGAATCCTTTTGGATTTACCAACCTTACAATCAATCAATCCCTTAACATAACTTCACGACTGTATTCCGTGAAGGGTTCAGCAGAGTTGTACCTGTACACCCACATTTCGCCAGTTATGTTTAAGAAAGCCTATTTCCATCAACCGTGCACAAATCCAGACACCAGGCTACTACTGAGAAATTCCAGATGGAAAATCGTTCAGTCTTTTTCCCGACCCGGGAATTGAACCCAGGACCTCATGCTCAGCAGCAGCGCTTGCGACCACTAGACCAACGAGGCAGTTCAATCCATTAAAGTCGTTTGCAAACAAGGACTGTCCAATAACAACAGACTAAAATTAACATTCAAACAGATAGTTATATCGCATTATACTCGTATAAGGCTTGCTCAATTTCTTCAACCTTCGTGGCCGCAATCATATATTTTTTTGTCTTTTTTTTATCCACAACGGTGAAGCTCTTGGCCTTCAACTCACCTTATGGTAAGTGATGATCAGGCCGAAGGTGGAAGCGAGCTTCACCCGGAATCCTAAACCATACAGGAACTGGTTATCTTACCACTAACTACCGAAACACAACAATTCTGTTAACATTGTTGTTGTTGTCGCTGTTTGCTTGCCCTTATCCCGATTCATTTCGGGTAAGCGCAGCATGTCTTCTGCTTCCATTCAATCTGCCTAGCCTTTTCCCAACTATGTCGGGGCCGGCATCCAGCCTAACCAGATGCAGCTGAATACCAGTATTTTACATGGAGCGACTGCCTATCTGACCTCCAAAATCCAGTAACTGGGTAACACAATACCCCTTGGTAAGAGTGGTTGTCAGATTTTCAGGCTTCTGACGACCCCTAACGATTGTCAAAGATCCACGAATGACAGCCGGGACGCTTAACGTGCTTTCCGAGGCACGGATGAGTCTCGGTACATAATGATGGTCACACATCTACGGACCAACCGCGGTAAGCGCAGCTTATCCTGATGGATCGACCCATGCGGCTGTAATTACTTAGCCACGAGCTCCTCCCGATGTCTTATTAGTAGTCACCCCCTTTCTGACCAATCCTTCCTACACTAGGACTTTAATTAGCCGCAGTACAATGACAGTTCTTACTGTCATTTCGTCAATAACATAGAACGTTTTTTAACGAAATGACAGTAAGAAGTGTCATTTTACTGCAGCTTATTAAAAGTCCGACTATACGAGTAGATACTACCTTTTGCCTTTGTTGACAGGCAATATGTTCAGAAAATCCCGTAAATCACTAGAACATCCTAACTTACTATATCCCAAAATGTTTTACTTGACTTACTAGAGCAGTTGAGTAAACTCAGTTGTCATAACAGCCAATTTGCTCATCACAAGAACAGTGCAAAAGTCACAACACCAATCTTTCGTCCAGCAAATATTGTAAAAACTAGCCAACTAGGAATTTTCTAGCTAGGAAAGACAATTTCTTCATAACAGTTCGTAAAGCTTAGGTTTCCTAGGAAAGTGGTACAGTCACATTTTAACGGCTGTCATGAAAATGTGTTATTTTCACCAGTATTTGACTTTAAGGTGTCAAAAAAAGCCCTGTATTTGGACAGCCGTTATTGTGCGACCATTCGCTTTCGTAAGAAACCATAGCTTAAACGTCACATGCAGCCTTCTAATAAAAAGTCACTCATTTATCAAATAGACACGACTGCCCAAAAAAGAAATGTAATGTTTTCAGGGTTCATGTATGTACCCTATGAGAGTTTCGTTATTCCAAGAAATTTGGATGTGGGGTATCGTTAGAATCCTTACACATCCCCGGTGTCAGCGACTGTAATGTTTTTTTGAAAAAAAAATCAATATGGCGGCAGTAAGGATCCATTTTTAAATGTGAAAAAAAAATGAATTTCTTCAATTATTACAATATGGGTATCAAATTGAAGGCTTTTGTGAGAACATTCTAAAACTATGCAATTTAATGGCATAATAAGGGTGTACATGCAAAACAAACATTTCATCGCCGTGAGGGTATGAAACCACCTTTAGTGCTCACTCTAATGTCTCGCTGATGGTGGCGCGTGTGTTGGATCATTTAGCTCCCTTCAAAATGGTTGAGCTGAATGGTGCTGATCCACGCGTCATGTTCGTGAACGGGCGCCGTGAGTAGAGACTGGTCATCTCTTAGCTGCCACGGCTTATTTTAATTTTAATTTTTGAATTGCTTTTTTTTTGTTGTAATCTTTTTATTACGGACGCTTTTACGTTTTGCATCGTTATCACATGTATAATTTCAAAATTAATGATGTAAACAATATTTTGTAACCATAATACGTTGATTTAAAAGAGTGTCCGTGGAGTTTCTTGCCCGTTCTTCTCCATAGGTACCTACTACGATTTGGAATGGGCAACTAGCTTCATCTTTCTGACTGACTGACCGAACCCTTGAAAATTCAAAAGTGCCTGTAATTGGTTTATTTGAAATAATTGCTTTGATTTTGAGTTTGAGTTTGAGTGCTTAAAAATAAAAATTAAACCCACCTAGCATAACATGTTTAAAACAAAAACTTGTCGCTAAAATGTATAAAATAAAAAGAAATAATTAAAAAAAAATAAAAACACGACTGACTGCCGACTTGTGGATCACTTTTTAATAATAATAATAATAATGATTCTTTATTTCAGATTACAGGATCCATAATGTGTTAGTATTGCCTTAACCTATTGTTAGTGAAAAATGAATTAAAACAAAAGTGACATCACAAACAAAAAACAATTAATTTTGCACATGTACGTCTGTACGCACATGTCTCCCAGCCCAGTGCCTAATAAATGGCTCATCTATTTTGTCTGCCAGTGTACCTAAAATATTGTTCGGACTACCTCGGAATCGCCGCAACATAGATACACTTTGCTTGCGCATGATGGCATAAAAGTCGTCCAGTCTCGCTTCAGCAAACATGCTTGATGCGCTGCAAAACCGAGGCAGTCCCAACAACATCCTGAGTCCGCTATTATACTGGACGCGCAGGGTGCTGTAGGCTTTCTGCGTATACCTAACCCCCAACCTGAGCGAGACTACTACTGATGTCTAAGCGTTCTAAAGAAGAATTAATGGAAGGCGCAGAAGATGAAACAGGGCTTGGAGAAGGTGGCGGCAATTCGTTGTCACTGTTATTTTCGGATTCATCACTAGTTTCGGATGGTGCATGCTCGACAGGAACAAGTGCTAGTATTCTATGCGTGCGGTTTTGTATTTTATTCAGTTAACAAGCAAAAAATAACCAAATAAGCCCAGTAGAAGCCCACCACCTAAAAGCATTATTTGTAAATAAAAGTTATACCTAATTTGGCAATGTTCATCACAATGAACGTATCAAATTTACAATACTTGTTCTAGTATTTGGCAGTGTTCACTGTGATGAACAAACAAGTAAGCCTCCAAAAAATAATTACCAAAAACACAAAACATTACGTAAAACCCATTCCAAAGCAAAGCATATACATTGTTTAGTAAATAAAAACCACAAAAAAGTTACTTTAGCTATGTAAAACATGTAAAATAAAAACATTTACCTTGCGAAGAATGGAGTGCCCGCGCTTTGCTGACATCTTGTCTCGATAATGACAGATGAACGATGTTGCCACTACTAGAATTATTTTTTATACCGATAAATATACTTTAAGCTAGCTATAACTAAAATAAAAACTGAAAAATAGTACGTAATAGTTGCTCAATATTTATTTTTTATGTATGTTTATCACAGTGAACATAATCAAATTAAGGGTACACTGATGTATTCTCAGAAAATCTGATTTTAAACTTTAAAATACAGAAGTCTCTTGGTGTGTCCCTAAGCGGAGGTATAAGCATAAGGTGGACCGATGAAGACCGCAGGAATCCGCTGGACTCGAGAAGCACAGAACCGGTCGAAGTGGCGATACTTGGGGGAAGCCTATGTCCAGCAGTGGACGTCTTTCAGCTGAAATGAAGCCATACCTGGACAGAGATGTATAATTACAACCACTTCTCGCAGGTTACGTCCTATTACATAATAGGGGGCGAGCTGCCCAGGACGCTATTGATAACTAGCGTAATGTGTTAGTAACATAATTTAGAAAACAGACCTCAATTTGGGTAAAAACACAATCATACCCAATTCCCTCATCATAAAAACAGTCACAACACCAATCTTCCGTCCAGCAAACGTTGTAAAAACTAGCCAACGAGGAACTTCCCCATCGTAACGCTACGATTTCAATTTGGCAGGGAATTAGCTCGCAAAGTTCGTAGCCGTATGTTAGCCGTCACGGATTGTGATTAGAGTTCCTGCTATTTTTTGGGTATTGAGCGTATATATATGGTTATGAAAGACGAATTTTGGGATTTGAGTTGGGTAATTGTAATTTGAGTTGGTCGTGTCAGATATTAAAATTTTTGTTCTCAGCGTTTCCTATAGGTTTGCCATAGTACTTAAGGCGCTGATAAGAAGCAAATGACCAAAGTAGGCTTGTCTTAAGAAATAAAAAATGCTTAATCTGTATAGTTTGTGCTATCGGAAAAAATATATGTTAATTTTGAACATATTTCTCAGAACTTGGTAGTTACCAAAACATGTTTTGAAAATCGATACAAACTAACGGTAAAATAACCTTTTACCTTGAGTTCCAATCCAAAATATCTGTATTAAATATCAACGTACGAAATACGTAAATTTTATTAATAACAAGAAATTCTTATTTGAATGCAGAACTTGGTTGTTTTTTTTATTTTCGATAACTTAACTCAATTTTGAGTAAATAGATATTTGCTTCATATTTTATAATGAATCTTAATTAATACAAGAGTTGTGTCATCGCAGTTCTCTTTCTTTTCTATGCAGTATAACAGTGATTGCGGTGTAGCTGCTGTCAGCGTATTAACTTATGTTGTCTTTATTTGCAAAATACCTTAAAAAGGCATTTTTTTTCACGGTTACTTTGATTTTTTTGCTAGGTTTTACAGCTCTAAACCATCCACTCTCAAGCAGTACTATTTTCAAAACTTGCCATACTTAAAATGCAACAGGAAGTGAGTCTGTTATCATTTAATATTTGTCTAGGTACCTTTACTTATTTTTGTTTAGATATGTATGGTCTTTCTTTCATAAAATTTACTCATAACTAGCTACGGCTTTTCCTAAAATATAAGCTTAAGTTACTCCTTATAACATCACCTATCTGTGTTATTATTTATTTACATAACCAAATTACAAGATGATTATTAACATTAACTAAATTAAATTAAAACTAAGTTAAGCTTAAAAAAGGCCCTCGGGGCATTGTACCGAGGATGCTGGCGGCATTTCCTCGCTGAATTGCAATGCTGATGCGTTGCGCGAGAAAGCCGCCAGCTTTTCGGTCACCAGTTACATCAACTAGACGTTTCGCGATTTCCACAAATAAGTTATGCGCACTGGGACCCCACGGACCGAGGGTCTCGACGCCAAAGGGCACAAAGTTGTACTCTCTGCCAAGGCCTCCATATTTAATAACTTTCAGATTTTCGGCATTTTCTGCCGCTGCACCCGGTTTAGAAGTAGTCCGTTGGAGGTGGGACGGTGCCAGATAATTAATTTTAATATATTATGTTTAAATAAACAATAGAACACACGCAAGTAGTATGCAATTTGCAATATCCATTGCATTGCACGATATAAAATTACCGGTGTGCAATGCCAATAATGATGCTAAAAAAACACTTTGAAAAGAAAAAAATTACTGTACTGTACACCACGTGAGGGCAATTCCCATCTCAGCTGCAAACGTGTGTCTCAGTTATTTATTATTATTGTTCGATATAAGACGTCAAAGTTTCGCATACAGAGTACCTCATTTCATAACTGGATGGCAACTATTACCTAAGTGTAGTGTAAGTTATGAGTGTCTGCGATTTATTGGGACTTAAAATTGTACGTGAAATTGTTGAGGTTTCGTTATGGCTCAGACTTAAGATGGCTTTGTGTCTGAAGTGTATTTATCAAAAAGTGTATCCTAAGGTAGATTGAATTGGATTATGTATAATAAGAGTTCAAATCATAAGTAGGTAAAGGTAGAATTCTGGAGATCTAACGTATGAAGCCTTCTATTGTAAGTTCATGTAAGAGACTGACCTACAATGTGAATACATTTCTTCTTCTTCCCCAAACTCAATCTCACACCATTTATTTTATCTAATAATAATAATAATAATAATAATTTATTTCAGATTTCTCCATATAAATTGTTAGTAAAATAAAATAAAAACTCAAACTCAATCTCAAACCATTTATTTTAATTAATAATAATAATAATAATAATTGATAATAATAAAAAAATAATAATAATAACTGGCAACACCGTGTCAACAGAACGTCTCCGTCTCCGTTTTCCAAATTTTACTAAAGATAATAATTTCGACAAATTTTACAAGAGTTTTACAATTTATACAAAACCAAGAACAGAAAACCATTGAAAATTTAAAAAAGACCATTACACAACAGCAAAATGTAACAAAATTTAATTAAAAACCGCCGAATCGGAGGTGACATGACAGATGTCACCTCCGATAAAACAACAATACAGAAAATATGGAAAATTGGAGTAATAAAGAATGTTGACAAGAGCTGCTGCTGCACGTAGAGCACGCCTACCACCTCCGGACTCTTCACTCAGCTCCGCCTCGCCGCCGCCGGTACCCAGCCCCACTGTGAGTGCTGTGACGACACCGGCCGCGGTAGTTGCGTCGAGCTCGAGCGACGAGTATTTCTCTCCGCCCACGACGCCACCACCTGTTCGTCGACGGGGAGGACGCCGGCCGCCGGACGGTTTAGGACCTCGAGGCCCACCGGCCTCTGATAGGGTCCCAGCTCCCGGCGGAAGTGTGCAGCGCATGAGATGGACACGATCTATCAATGAGAACGTCATGCGCTCATACTATGGGGCTACAGAGGGGGGAAACAATCTGACCGCGTACCGTGTTCGGATGCTCTCTCTTTTTCAGGTGCTTGAGCCAGCTGTCAACGTTTCGGCACAACGACTGTCGGATCAGGTGCGGGTTATCCAGCGTAATCATATGTTGGATGACACTGTACTTGAGCGCCTGCGAAGTGAAATACAGAGTAGCCATGTCATCGCCCCCCCGTCGCAGACTGTTGTAGTTTTACCTCAGTTAGACACACATCAAGCTGACGAGGGGAGTGATGACAGGGCCACAAACGTAAGTACCCAGTGCAATGTGGAATTGAAGAGTGCTTTGAGGATGCGATTCGAGAATATCGGTTCATGTCGCCCGAAGTAAGGCCACGCTTACCTCGTTTGCCCATGCATAAGAAAAATAGGGCGCTAGTGGCAGTTCTGGATTCGCAGTTGTCAAACTATTTTGATGACTGCGAAGACCTCACTGATACTCATTCGATTCTGTACTGCGCGGCTGTAGCGGTATGTCGTGTAGCTCACGTAATATTTCCTAATGATTCTAGAGCTACACGACCGAAACCAACCGTACCAATTTGGCAGTGCAGAATTGAACGCCGTATTGGTGGGGCCAGAGCGCTCATCGGCAAACTAATCTGCTTCAGGGAGGGCAATACTCGCCCTAGAGTGATGCGCTTTGTGAGGCGGGCGTTCTCAGGGACTGATATCAGCCCTCAGGACTATATGTCCCGTGTCACAGAGCGCATCGACTTCCTGAAGCAGAAAGTGTATGCATGGGCGAACCGTATTCGTAGGTATAAGCGGCGAGTTGACCGATACACTCAGAATCGCACCTTCCAGAGCGATGAAAGGTGGGTTTATAGGGGTTGGGAGCAGCGAGACCAAGGTGTGACTGACACGCGCCTGCCAGATGACGATGTCATGTGTTCGTTTTGGCGCAGTATCTGGTCGGTGCCTGTCAGTCACACCGAAGGTGATTGGGCTCGAAAGGTCGAGCGAGCCTGCGATCCATTACCAGAAATGGGGGCTATTACTATCTGCCCCCAAGATGTAGCTCGTGCAGTCCGTCCGTTACCTAACTGGAAGTCTCCAGGGCCGGATGGGCTGCACAATTTCTGGCTCAAATGGTTTTTAGGGTCGCACGCTCGCTTGGCGGCTCAGTGCCAGACTGCTTTGGAATCTGGTTCGCTGCCCCAATTCCTAACGATAGGCGTTACCCACCTGCTCCATAAATCAGGTAGCACCGCGGAACCCAAAAATTATAGACCAATCACGTGTTTACCGACGGTATATAAAGTTCTTACATCCATTTTGAGAGCTAAAATTAACAAACATATAGACACCAATTCCATCATGTCTGCCTCTCAAAATGGATGTAGGAACGGGTCCCGCGGTACTAAGGAGTTACTCCTCATTGATATGACCATTAGCCAACAGGTTCGTCGTTTCCAAAAGGATCTGTCGACATGTTGGATAGATTATAAGAAGGCCTATGACTCGGTGCCACATACATGGCTCATGAGGGTGCTGGAGTTGTATAAAGTAGATGCAACTCTGCGCACCTTCCTGATGTCGTGTATGGGGCAATGGAGGACGGTCCTTCGCTATCCATGATGTCGAAATATCCAGAGGAATAGCGAACCGATAAGGATCGAGCGGGGCATTTTTCAGGGCGATAGTTTGAGTCCGCTTTGGTTCTGCTTAGCCTTGAATCCTCTAAGCACGCTGCTGGAGGATTCAGGTCTAGGCTATTGGTTGAGGAGAGGTGGTCAGGTAATATCTCACCTCCTCTACATGGATGACCTAAAACTCTTAGCCTCCAATAATTTGCAACTGATGGAGCTACTGAAAATAACTGAAACTTTCAGTAGCGCCATCAGGATGGAATTTGGAGTGGATAAATGTGCGGTCATGCATGTAAAGCGAGGGGAGATTGTGGAATCCGTGGGAACCCAACTCTCGGATTCCATAAACCTTAGAGCCCTCTCCGCATCCGAAACCTACAAGTATTTGGGTATGTCGGAAGCGTTGGGCATCAATGTTACTGACATGAAGCAATCGTTGAAGCAACGCTTTTTTGACCGCCTGAAGAAAGTATTTAATAGTCTTCTATCAGGCGGAAACAAGGTGCGCGCCTTCAACGGTTGGGTCATGCCCGTTTTGATGTACTCTTTTGGCATACTCAAATGGACTCAAACCGAACTCGACGCCTTGGATAGGAGGGTCCGTACGCTGTTGACTGCATATCGAATGCATCACCCACGGTCATCGGTAATGAGACTGTATATCCCGCGAAAGTGTGGAGGTCGAGGCTTTTTAAACGCTAAGACCCTCCACAATCGCGAGGTATGCAGTCTCAGGGAATATTTCCTAGAAGCCGACGTGGGGATGCATCGAGATGTGGTCGCGGTGGACAAGGGCCTCACCCCACTCTCCTTGGCTAAAGAGAACTGGCGCAAGCTTGTAGTGCTTGACACTAACGATCGCAGGGAGGTATGGCAGAGTAAGGAGCTTCACGGACGCTTTTTCCGGGCCCTACATGAACCCGATGTAGATTTCCAAGCGTCCGTAGCCTTCGTTTCGGTGACCTCTTTGGGGAAACCGAAGGTTTTGTCTGTGCAATTATGGACGAAGTTATCATGACGAAGAATTACCGGAGTTTTATTGTGAAGGACGGCACGGTTGACATGTGTCGGGCATGCCACCGTCCGGGAGAATCAATCCGACACATTATCTCCAGGTGTTCTCGTCTAGCTAACGAAGAGTATTTGCATAGACACAATCTTGTAGCCAGGATTATCCATCAGCAACTTGCTCTTAAATACAGCCTTGTAGAATCTGAAGTGCCGTACTACAGGTATGTGCCCGACCCAGTTCTCGACAATTGAAATATCACCTTGTACTGGGATCGATCCATCATCACTGACAGGACTATTGTTGCCAATAAGCCTGACATAGTGGTGGTGGATCGAACAGAGCGGCGCGCAATGATTGTTGACATAACAGTCCCTCATGACGGGAATCTCGTGAAAGCCGAGAAAGATAAACAGATCAAGTATCTTGACTTGGCTCGCGAGGTTGTCGACATGTGGGATGTAGATTCAGCAATCATTGTGCCGATAGTCGTATCAGCCAATGGCTTAATTGCCAAGAGCCTCGACCAACACCTAAGGAGGCTCACGTTGGACGGCTGGATTAAGGGCTTGATTCAGAAAGCGGTACTTCTGGACACGGCCCGCATTGTTAGGAGGTTCCTCTCTCTGGAGCCCTGACCGCCGGTAGCTTGGACCCTGTTCCCGATACCGGTGGGCCACCATTTTTTTATATTTTTAAATGTTTTTATATATTTTTGTATATTCTAATATTTAAAAATATAATTATATTGTGTAAATAATGAAATAAAAGTAAATAATAATAATTAAATTAATAATAATAAAAAATACTCCCCGCCGACGTCGCCAACACCTGTACGTCGGCAGGGGAGAGGCCGGCCACCGAAGAGCTTGGGACTTAGGGGCCATCCGGCCCCAAGCCGGGTCCCCGCTGCCGGTGGTTGTGTGCAGCGCATGAAATGGACTCAGTCTATGAACGAGAACGTCATGCGCACATATTACGGGTCTACAGAGGAGGGAACTAACCTCATTGCGTACCGTGTTAGGATGCTGTCTCTGTTTCAGGAACTAGAGCCAGCCGTCAACGTCTCGGCCCAACGATTGTCGGATAAGGTGCGGGTCATCCAACGCAATCATAGGTTGGACGATCCCGCACTTGATAGGCTGCGTTCAGAGGTACTGAGCAACCATATCATCTCGACTCCGGCACAAACCGCGGTAAATACCCCAATTATTGATGTAATCCCGCCACGGTCCAATCACGGTGCTGAAGAAGAGGATGATAGGGCTGCCACAGTAAGTAGCCAGTGCAACGCTCGATTGAGGAGCGCACTGGAAGATGCGTTTCGCGAGTATAGGTCCACTCCAACCGAACTTAGACCCCGACTACCACGCCTACCTATGCACAAGAAAAATAGGGCGCTGGTGTGTGCCTTGGACTCGCAGCTTAAGGATTTTTTCGAGAGCAGCGAGGATCTCGTTGATACACACTCGATCCTGTATTGCGCGGCTGTTGCGGCATGTCGTTTAGCGAACGTTAAGTTCCCAAACTGTGATGGAGCTACTCGACCAAAACCAGCCGTACCGGCTTGGCAGTGCAGGATTTAGCGTCGTATCGATGGGACCAGGGTACTCATCGGCAAACTATATTGCTTCAGGGAGGGCAATACACGACTACGAGTGATGCGCTTTGTGAGGCGGGCATTCTCGGGGACTGGAATCGGCCATCGAGAATACATATCCCATGTCACAGAGCGCATCGACTTCCTGAAGCAGAAAGTTTGTGCATGGGCGAGCCGTATTCGGCGGTATAAGCGGCGGGTTGATCGATACACGCAAAATTGCATGTTCCAGAGCGATGAAAGGTGGGTATATAGAGTTTGGGAGCGACCTGAGCAAAATCTGACAGACATGTGCCGCCCGGATGATGCCGACACGAGTGCATTTTGGCGCAGCATCTGGTCGGTGCTTGTCTGTCACGCTGAGGCTGACTGGATGCGGGATGTCGAGCGAGTGTGTAGAACTATTCCAGAAATGGAAGTTGTAGTCATTACGCCATCAGACATAGCCAGTGCGGTCCGTCCGTTACCGAATTGGAAATCACCGGGACCGGACGGACTGCACAACTTTTGGCTGAAATGGCTAACTAGTTCACACACTTGCCTGGCACCTCAGTTCCAGTCATCCTTAGAATCTGGGTCGTTACCGCAGTTTCTAACAACAGGCGTTACCCACCTGCTCCATAAGTCAGGTAGTCCCGCGGAACCCAAGAATTATAGACCGATCACATGTTTGTCGACGGTCTATAAACTTCTTACATTCATTTTGAGAGCCAAAATTAATACTCACATTAACAATTATTCAATTATGTCAGCCTCTCAAAATGGTTGTAGGAACGGGTCTCGCGGTACTAAGGAGCTACTCCTTATCGACATGGCCATTAGCCAACAGGTTCGTAGATCCCGCAAGGATCTGTCGACTTGCTGGATAGATTACAAGAAGGCCTACGACTCGGTGCCACATACGTGGCTCATGAGGGTGCTGGAGTTGTACAAGACAGATGCAACTCTACGCACCTTCCTTGAGTCATGTATGGGGCAATGGAGGACGGACCTTCGCTATCCAGGATGTCAACAGATTCAGGGAAATGATGGATTAAAAGGGGAATATTTCAGGGCGACAGTTTGAGTCCACTTTGGTTCTGCTTAGCCCTTAACCCTCTAAGCACATTGCTGGAGGATTCAGGTCTAGGCTTTCGGTTGAGGAGAGGTGGTCAGGTAATACCTCACCTCCTCTACATGGATGACCTAAAACTCTTTGCCTCCAATAATTTGCAACTGATGGAGCTACTGAAGGTAACCGAAACTTTCAGTGACGCCATCAGAATGGAATTTGGTGTGGACAAATGTGCAATCATGCATGTGAAGCGAGGGGAAATTATGGAATCCCAGGGAATTCAACTTTTGGATTCCATACACCTTAGATCCCTCTCTTCATCTGAAAGCTATAAGTATTTGGGTATGTCGGAAGCGTTAGGCATCAACGTTACTGACGTGAAGCAATCGTTGAAGGAGCGCTTTTTTGGTCGCCTGAAGAAGGTAGTAATTAGTCTTCTTTCAGGCGGAAACAAGGTGCGCGCCTTCAACGGTTGGGTCATGCTGGTTTTGATGTACTCTTTCGGCATACTCAAATGGACTCAGACTGAACTCGACGCCCTGGATAGGAGGGTCCATACACTGTTGACCGCAAACCGGATGCATCAACCACGATCATCGGTGATGCGACTGTACATCCCGCGGAAGTGCGGAGGTCGAGGCTTTTTAAATGCAAAGACCCTCCACAACCGCGAGATATGCAGTCTCAGGGAATATTTTTTGAAAACCGAAGTGGGTATGCACCGTGATGTGGTTGCAGTGGACAGGGGGCTCACCCCACTTTCCATGGCTAAAGAGAACTGGCGCAAACCTGTAGTACTTACCACGGATGACCGCAAGGAAATATGACAAAGCAAGGAGCTACACGGGCGCTTCTATCGGGCTCTTCATGAGCCCGATGTAGATTTCTTAGCGTCCGTATCCTGGCTACGTTTTGGGGACCTTTTCGGGGCAACTGAAGGTTTTGTCTGTGCAATTATGGACAAAGTTATCTTGACGAATAACTACCGGAGACATATTATGAAGGACAGAACGGTTGACATGTGTCGGGCATGCCACTGTCCGGGTGAGTCTATCAGACACATTATCTCTGGTTGTTCTCGTTTGGCTAACGGCGAGTACTTGCACAGACATAACCAAGTAGCTAGGATTATTCACCAGCAACTTGCTTTGAAATATAAACTTGTGAACTCTGAGGTACCGTATTATAAGTATGTGCCCGACCCAGTTCTCGAAAATGACCATGTCACGTTGTACTGGGATCGGTCTATCATTACTGACGGGACTATTGTCGCCAATAAGCCTGATATAGTGGTGATAGATCGATTAGCACGCCGCGCAATGATAGTAGATGTTACCATTCCACATGACGAAAACCTCGTGAAAGCTGAGAAAGAGAAACAAATAAAATATCTCGACTTAGCACACGAGGTTGTTGACATGTGGAATGTGAACTCGGCTATCATTGTGCCGATTGTCGTAACGGCCAATGGCCTGATGGCCGAAAGCCTCAACGAACATCTCTCGAGGCTCTGGTTAGGTGGCTGGATCAAGGGCCTGATTCAGAAGGCAGTACTCCTCGATACGGCTCGCATTGTGAGGAGGTTCCTATCTCTGGAGCCCTAACCACCGGTAGCTTGGACCCTGCTCCCGACACCGGCGGAACACTATTTTTTATATTTTTAAATGTTTTTTTTATACCTCTTTAAGAAATATTTAAAAATATATTTTATATTTAAAATTAAAAAAATGAATAAACGACATAATAATACGTGCACGTATATACTTTTTCCTACGTGGGTAGGCGTCACATAAACACGTAATTTTGTAGCTTCATTATTTATTATTTATTTTAAATTAGTTAATTGTTCTTTTCACTATATTTATGTGCTAATTATCCAATAAACCCACCTTCGCTCGGAACTTTCCTTTTACTTTCACGCTTCATCACCACAACATTTAAAAATATTGCAACTAAGCATGGACAGCAAGCTTGTACACAGTATGGAGGAACTGGAGAAGCTGTTTAGCTCCCGCATGCGTGAGTACGAAGATAAGCTGCAGAGAGCTACAGCTGGAACTGAACCTGCTCACTCGGATTTTGCTGCGCTGTCCCTGGACTTTTCTGAGTTTAAATCCTTTGTTTGCAAAACTCTCTCTCTCTTCAAAACTCAGATCGAACTCCTGTCGTTGAGCCTGGACACACATGAGACTGCAATGCGAAGAAAGATCTTGCTGTTTCATGGTATTCCTGAGAAACCTAATGAAAAGCTGTGTGACTCGATTCTCCTGATTATATCCAAACAACTGATGATTGACGACATTAAATTGGATCATTTAGATGTTTGCCACAGATTAGGAGCCCCCCAGGGTAAAACCAGACCTGTGCTGGTGCGATTTAATGTGATGGAGCATCGTCGGTTAGTTTGGGATGGTAAAACTACACTCAAGGGCAGCAGCATCACCATTTCTGAGTTTTTGACTAAGACACGGCACCAGGTATTTATTGCTGCTCGCAAACACTTTAGCATCAACAGCTGCTGGTCTACAGAGGGAAAGATTATTGCCTTGACGCCTGACAAGTCACGCCGGAAGATAGCGACCATGGGTGAGCTTGAAACGTTAATTGCGCTATTCCCCGCTCCTGCCAGTGCTGCTGCATCCAATGATCCCGTGCCAGCCACTTCTCCCTCGTCAGCCGTTGCATCAACATCGCCTGTAATAGCAACCCCCAAACGAAAGATTGTAAGGAAGGCTCGTCGCTAAGTTTACTCATTTAGATATCTTTATTGTTTGTTTTCATTGACCGCTTTTTGATACATTATTTTGTGTAGTGTCGGTACACTTTAAATTTGATTAGCCTTTTTATTGATCTACCCATAGCTTTTTCTTTTCACTTAACTTTTTCTCACGTTATAGCTTGCCGGTAGATGATAATATTACCAAGATTAGTGACGGACGTGACGTATGTCAGTGTCATTTTTAAATTTGTGTTGACATTACGTTTCGTTACAATCTGCGTTTGTCATAGGCTGTATCCGAATGTTGTGAATGTTAATCTCGTTAGTTAATCTTTTTTTTTTTTTTTTTTTTAATATCTTGTTTTGATTTATTTCCTTCACATTTCTATGTACCTAGTTTTAAATGGTTTGTGAAAATCTCTACGAACAACAGCGAATAGGTGCTCTTATTGGTAATTTGAACGTGTTTAATTATTAATACGATTGGTTTAGTTTTATGCACTTTAGTTGTTTACTGAAGTAGTTAAGTAGTTTTGATATTTTTTATTAGTATTTTGTTTTTGTTTTTTTTTTTTATTCATATTATATATATATTATTAATTTTGCAAACTATGATCAATGCGGACCTTGATGATAATTTTTTCTCTTGTTCTTCCACTTCCACCAGTTTCCTTAGTGCAGCAAGTGATTCTTCTTCTCCTCTCACTCTAGGTGATCAGATTTCCTCTTTGCTTTCCCACCTACCCAACAATCTCAACATAGCCCATATCAATGCCCAGAGTATTCCATGCCATTACTCTGATCTTCTGGCTTCCATTAACTGTGCACATATAGATGCTTTGCTAATCTCTGAGACTTTCCTCAAACCCTCTCTTTTATCTATACACTATGCCCTTCCTGGGTTTGTTCTTATCCGTAATGACAGAACTGGAAAGGGTGGTGGTGGTGTTGCCATTTACTTGCGTACTGATATTCCCTACAAGATTATCAACACATCACCATCTTCCTACTCGGGTTCAGTAGAGCATTTATTTCTAGAAATTTCCTTGCATCACGTTAAATTGCTTCTTGGAGTGATGTACAGTCCTAACCTTACCATCGATTACTTTGACTCTTTTGATTCGCTTTTAAATGATTTCTGTGTGTCTTATGACCACATAGTCTTGATGGGTGATTTTAATACTTGTCTTCTTAAAAATGACTGTCGTACTCACAAACTTCAATCTCTCTTATCTTCTTTTAACCTTAGTATTCTGCCTCTTTCTGCTACTCATCATTTTCCTAACTGCAGCCCTTCTCTTTTGGACCTGATGATTGTCTCTAATCCTAATAATGTATCTGTCCACGGACAGCTCACTGCTTGTTTTTCTTACCACAACTTCATCTTTATGTCCTACAGGATTCGCCCTCCCAAGCGTAAGCCCCAATATATTTTCCTTAGGAATTACAAGGGCATAGACTTGGAGGTATTGCTGCGTGATGCTGGTAACATCGACTGGACGGAAATCTTAGGGAGCTCATGCATCAACGAGATGATTCACATTTTTAACAGCACTATACTCAGATTCTACGATCGTCATGCCCCTATCCGTCGGGTCAAAGTCAAGTATGCTCCTGCTCCCTGGCTTACTCCTGCCATTAAGGATGCGATGGCAAGTAGGGACAGAGCCAAAAGGAGGTTAAAACGCTGTCCTTAAGAGCGCTACTTGAAAGCGTTTAAAGTGCTGCGTAATCGCTGCAGTCGTATGTGCAGAGATGCAAAGAGACGTTACTTCCATAATTCTCTCGACAACCGTAACTCTTCAGAAGTCTGGAAGTTTCTAAAACTGTCGGCATTGGTAAGTCTCCTGTTGCTTCCAGTAATGACACTGATGTGTGTGCTCTTAACAAACATTTCACCCACCCCCCTGTTACGTTGGATCCGCACGTCAAATCGGTTACTTTAAATAAACTTTCACGCTTGCCTATGCCGCAGTGTCCTTCTTTTGAGCTAAGTCCTATAGGTGAAAGTGAGGTCAAAAAATCTATTTGTGCTATCTCCTCCTCTGCAGTTGGTATTGACAATCTTTGCTCAACAATGATTTCTCCTATCCTCCCCACATTGCTTCCCATCTTGACCCACATTTTTAATTTCTCCTTGTTTTCTTGTACTGTTCCTGAGGTCTGGAAACAAGCTCATATCATCCCCTTACCCAAAATTCCTAACCCGGTCTCTCCGACCGACTTCCGACCCATTTCTATCCTCCCATTTCTCTCTAAAGTACTTGAGCACATTGTTTATCAGCAACTTTCTGCCTTTCTATCCTCGAATTGCCTTCTTAGTCCTTTTCAATCTGGTTTTCGACCCGGTCATAGCACAGTAACGGCTCTTCTGAAGGTCACTGATGAAATTCGCTTGGCTATGGACAACAAATCTCTCACCTTGCTTGTACTTCTGGACTTTAGCAGTGCCTTTAACTCTGTCGATTTCGACATCCTTCTAGGGATCCTTAAATGTTTCAATTTCTCTTCTTCTACTGTAGATTGGTTCGACTCCTATCTTAAAGGCCGGACGCAGCGGGTTCATCTCGTTGAGACTTCTTCTGACTGGTGTTCTCTTACCGCGGGTGTGCCTCAGGGTGGCGTTCTCTCTCCTCTTCTCTTTTCTATTTTCATTAACTCCGTCAACAGAGTTATCTCTTCCCACTTCCATCTCTATGCCGACGATCTGCAGCTTTACAATCACTTCTTTAGGCAAGATGCGGAAGCAGCCGTGTCTGCCATGAA
The DNA here is from genome assembly GCA_905333075.3 of Atethmia centrago. Lineage (NCBI taxonomy): Eukaryota > Metazoa > Arthropoda > Insecta > Lepidoptera > Noctuidae > Atethmia > Atethmia centrago. The sequence continues at coordinate 25,942,202 of HG995380.1, read as the reverse complement.
CAATGACCTGGATTTGATTAGCGAGTGGTCGCGGTCCTTTGGCCTGCAAATCAACCCTAAGAAATCCCAGGCCATAATTATCGGCGGAAGGTATATGCGGAATAGGCTCGATATTGCGTCGCTGTCTCCACTCTGTCTGAATGGAGTTCAGATTGAATACGCAAATACAGTTAAAAACCTGGGGGTGACCTTGGACTCTTACCTATCGTGGACTACCCATGTTGCTCAAGTCAGTCGCAAAGTGCACTACACCTTCCATTCGTTGAAATGCCTCCAGAGCTTCTTGCCCTTGAATACCAAAATCTCCCTTGCTCAAACTCTCATACCGCCCATCATAAACTACGCTGATACCTGTTATTTGGATGCCACCGAGGAGCTTTTGAATAAACTTGAGCGTTTGCAAAATATCTGCATTCGTTTTGTTTTTAACCTTAAAAAGTATGATCATGTTTCTAACTTTCGCAAGATTCTCAAGTGGCTCCACATTCGTCTTCGCAGGAACTCTCGGATATTGTGTCTGCTAATTAACATCCTTCATAATCCTAGTACGCCATCCTATCTGCGGGAACGTTTTTCCTTCGCCCGTCCTTCTGATGCACCTTGCAGGTCGCATCTTAGAAATCTCCTTAAATCCCCTCCCCACTCTACCGACTTCTACTCCTACTTCTTCACTGTGCACGCAGTTCGGCTGTGGAATTCACTTCCGCCTGACATTAGGGACTGCCAAACTGTTGCTGTTTTTAAAAGAAGAGTGAAAGAACACTATCTTTCCACTTTGCCATAATTGCATATTATGTATTTATTATTTTATACTATTAATTATAAGTATTTTAGTGATATTTATTTTAGAAGTATGTATTTATGTAAGTATATACTCTTATTGTATAATTAAATTAGTGAATAGTTTTATTTTGTTTTTATGTATTTTGTTTTCTCTTTTACCTTACACACGTTGTCTACATCTCTATGTCTACTGTCCTATCGCAGGTATGCTGGAAGAGATTTCATTAGAAATAAGCATCACCTTTGTACGTATTTTTCTGTTCCTTTCTTCTTGTCTGTTTATATGTGTGTACATAAACTGTTAAATAAAAATAAATAAATAATAATAATTGGGTGCACCTTCATAGAGCAAACAGGGATAATCTTCGGTTGGTGCCTTATTCCATTACAATTGTCCAAGGGGCCTCTGCGAGTTGGCTTCGGCACCTCGTACGCCTTCCAAAGGTCCGGGACCCAATGGTCCCGAGATATGTAAGGACATAATAATAATGATTTATTTCAGATTTCTCCATATAAATTGTTAATAATTAAACCATTTACAGACAATTTTGAATTGTCAAGGAGTCGCTCAGTTCGGGTACGCCACAATTGCGGCGATAAGTCCCCTTTTTGAGGAGTGGCTAGAGAGGCGCCACGGCGTCCTCACCTTCCGCCTGACGCAGGTCCTCATCGGACACGGCAGCTTCGGGAGGTTCCTGTGTCGAATAAGGCGGGAGGAAATGCCCGGGTGTCACCAATGTGTGGATCACCCGGAGGACACGGTGGAGCATACGGTGGAGGTCTGCCCAGCTTGGGCAGAGCACCATAATTTCACAATAAGTGAAAATATCGGCAATAATAGTGCATAAGAGTATTTTGAAACTATCAAATAAATCTTAACATTTATGTGTTGGGTCATTTAGCTGCCTTCAAAATGGTCGAGCTGAATGGTGCTGATCCATGCGTCATGTTTTTATGAACATTCGCCGTCAGTTGGGACTGGTCATCTCGTAGCTGCCTCGGCTTATTATTATTTATTTTATTTTTAAATTGTTTTTTTTCTTTTTATTTATTTTGCTGTACTATGGACGCATTTTTTTACATCATCCTCACATTTAGTTATAAATTCTACATTATTTATACTAATCTTTATGTAGCAATATAATTTAAAAGAGTGTCCATGGAGTTTCTTGCCCGTTCTTCTCCATAGGTACCGCTTTGGAATGAGCGACTAGCTTCATATTTCTAACTGGTCGACTCTCTGACAGTTTGAGTTTTATTCGTTTTTTTTTTACTAACAAAATAGTAGTAATATCTGACTATGGGCTTTACATAGTGCCTAAACTATTAGATTTATTTAATAAAAATGATGTATGTAGACTAGGAACGTCATAAGATATACAAAGCTAAATTATTGTCGTATCGTGGGTCCCCATAGTTCGTGAGACGAGAAAAGAACCCCGCTTATATCGTATGACTTACACCAAAAAACGTGGGAAATTTATCGAAACGGTTATAGGTGCCTTGTTCTTTGAAAAGTTACGCAAGAAATATTCTGATTTGTTTGTTACGATTTCTAAATGTAAATATTTTGTTTTGACTCAAAATTGATATATTTTCCAACAGCGATGTTTTCCAATTTCAATTTTTAGTTTAATATTTTTAGAATGCCTGGGGAATGAAAAAGATACAATACCTGTATTGAATCGTTTTTTTAATAGTGCCAACTAGTTTCATTTTTATTCGTGAACAGTTTTCTAACTACATACTACTACTTAAGTGGGCTTGTGGCTAAGTAATAACAGCCGCACGGGTCGATCGATCAGGTTAAACTACGTTTGCCGCGGTTGGTCCGTGGATGGTTTACATACCAAGACCCCTCCGTGCCTCGGAAAGCACGTTAAGCCGTTGGTCCCGGCTGTCATTTGTAGATCTTTGATAGTCGTTACGGGTCGTCAGAAGCTCGAAAGTCTGAGAACCAGTCTTACCAAGGGGTATCGTGTTACCCAGTATCTGGGTTGTGGAGGTCAGATAGGCAGTCGCTCCATGTAAAATACTGGTATTAAGCTGTATCCGGTAAGACCCCAACATAGTTGGGAAAAAGGCAGATGATGATACTACTACTTAAGTATCCCGATTTATGGTGTCACTATTTGGTGTCATCTCGGTAGTCACCACCGTTCTAGCCACATCATATTTCCATCATCCTTCCATCGTTTCTTTGGTCTTCCCCTACTCTTATAGCCATCGACATTAATCACACTAAAACTTTCCTTACGACATTTTCGTCATTCCTCCGCATCACATGCCCATACCATGACAATCGATTTCCGCACAACTTTTCAGTCACCGGTGCCACTTTCAGACTTCCTCTTATATACTCATTTCTTATCCTATCCTTTCGCGTAACACCACACACCCCTCTTGGCATTCTCATCTCAGCTGCATGTAATTGCCTTTCATTCATCCCTTTTGTGGTCTAACATTCTGATACAACTACGTAGGTATAGGCAAGGAATTAAATGTTATGCACCTTAGGGTTCATTTTTCTTTGCATTTTATTGTTTTCTCTACCACGTATTGTCAATATTTTGAATGAAAATTACAGTTCGAAACGCCCTTAGTCCCAGAAATTAAAAAAAAAAAATGGTAATTGAAAATAGAAGAGGTACCCATATTTCGCCAGATATTTAAAGTCCCATATTATAAAATGGTAAATTATTGAATGATCCTCAAAGTAATTCTCATATCAATCGAAAACAAAAAGATAAACTGCACTCAAAGTACAGTAAAGATGGATACGGTCCTTTTTCAAACAGCAAACTACTGATAGCTGCGTGCCATATTTTAAACAGAATAAAATATTAACTTTACCATGCATATATATTTTAGAAAATTTCAAAATGATCAGGGTTCAACTTTACAAACACTGCCAGTGTTTGTAAAGTTGAACCCTGATCATTTTGACCGCAGAGCTGACGTATTTTCAAGAAATAAGAGTGATAAGAGTAGGCTATGTCTCCCTAGTGTGAGAACGGCAAAAGTATCTGCTACATGGCGCCAGTAATTTATAATAAATAAATTTCCGAGGAGTATGAGAGACTTAAACTTGACGTTATTTAAAAAAAAAAAGCTTCGTCTTTTTTTAGTAGACAAAGCGTACCTATTATAGTTGACGGAATGTTTAATGGAGAAAGGAATTTCTTGATTACTTTTTATGATGTTTAGAAATTTAAAAAAATATGACATTAAATTTTCATTTCATTTTATTTCATTTTAATTTAATTTCATTACGAAATAAGTTCACTGCAGAAGAATTGTCTTTTTAAATAACTATTGAAGTTTATTTAAGCATTAGAATGTATATTTACATAATCAAATTACAAGATGGTTATTAGCATTAACTAAATTAAATTAAAACTAAGTTAAACCTAAAAAAGGCCCTCGAGGCATTGTACCGAGGACGCTGGAGGCATTTCCTCGCTGAATTGCAATGCTGATACGTTGCGCGAGAAAGCCGCCAGCTTTTTGGTCACCAGTTACATCAACTAGACGTTTCAATTATGAAGTAATTCATAATTAAATTGAAATAATAGTTAATCAATCTTTATATTGACATTGTTTATCTTTATTATTATGTACCTACCATCTCTAGTTTTTTTCTGTACTTTTACATGTCGCATGCTTAATACAATACTTGCTTAACTCAAAAACGTAAATTTCTGGAAATCACCGTTAAATGTTTTGCGATTGGCGTGGGATCTAGTCAGCTTATTAGCCAATGTTATAAATATGTAATTTACTTATAACACCTAATATAACACCTACTTTTCAAAAACCATTGAAAAAATCTGTGCAAAAAAAATTGCAGAAATCCTAACTTTGACTCAAGCTCTAATAGGTCAGTATTCTATTAAGCATGCGATGTATTCTGGTTAAATATGACTGTTGCTAATTATATTTTCATGTCACCTTATTTGCAAAATAAATATCTTATTTTGTCTTATCGAATATCAACTCTGAGTAGATATTAATTGAGCACCGTACCAAAATACGGCTACAACTTGTATTACTTTCTTTCTTCTCTGGGATCAGACAGCAAGGAAATACCAGCGCCATCTAGTTTTAAAATACTGACCAAAAAATTTACGTGTAAAGTGTCTTAATCTTATTCTTTACAAAAATCCTCAAATTTGTAAAATTCACCGTCACTTATCAAGTTTTTCCATTAAAAAAAACTCCAAATCTTACGAGCATCGTGTTTTCTAACACATCTTGTGTAACGAGGATTTGTCAGCACTTCTCTTAACCGACTCGTAAAAGAAACGACGTCGTAAATATTATGCTCTGTACTTAAGAGGCCGACAACACCTAAAGCGCGGTCACTGTCGGACTGCATAGAAAAGAAAGAGAAGCGCGATGACACAACGCTGGTAATTTATTGCAAAATATAACGCAATTATCGATTTACAATAAAGCTATAGTTTGTATAAAAAAAATAAAACACTAGTATGCTAATATGTTGCTTGTAGAATAATCTGACAAAAAGTCAGAATGATTGCATGTATTTTAGTATGGTTTTTAATCGTTAAAAGAATTTTTTAGAAGTATCTTCGTGATTTTTTTCTACCTAGCATATATCCTTAAGAATATCATATATTTTTCTGATTTTGTTTGCTGCAGAGGATCATAAAAAAAAATTATAAAATTGGCGTTTAGGTCCTGTAGTCCCCTTAAAATCAACAGCCACCAAAATATTACAGCTTGGTTAATCGTGGAAAAGGAGATAGATGGTACTGGTTTCAATCTTGTACATGTGTCAGAACTGTGGTGGCACAGTAGTAACGACCGCGACTTACGAGTTGTAGGTCGTACCTAAGTTCGAATCAAGACAGGCGCTTTACTTTGTGTAAATTATTTCATCACCATTGCTCTCAAAGCAGTGAAGAAAAACATCGTGAGGAAACCGGCATGTCCTAGAACCAAAAATTCGAGGACATGTGACATGTACCAACCTGCACAGGCCCGCGTGGTGGATTACGGCCCACTCCCTCTCACAGAGAGGAGGCCTGTGTCCCGACAGTGAGAACATTATAGGCTGATTATCCTATAAGTGACCAAAGATATTCATTCTGAGTTTTTATTTGTTTATACTTCATTTACAAAAGAAATACAGTCGAACAAGATACGAGTACATATTTGTTATAGGTAAGCAGCCAGCTAAATTGCAACTACTTTTAAACAATTTTGTGTGAGAGACAAAAAAATATAATGTAAAAGAATTGCATTTCTTTTACATTATATTTTTTTGTCTAGGAAATTATTAAATAACTTCTCCCGCTCTGGGCGGACCGGGAGGGTGTGTCAGACTAAAACCTACCCGTGTTCCTTCCGTTGCCTGTGTTGCCAGGGGCCTCGGTAACCCTTTCGGACTTTCCCGCGACCCCGGTAGGCATCGGCCCTAGTGGACCCCTACACTTGTGCTGAAATCTCTTTGAGTCGCGCGTGGAACACAACACCGTCGACCCGGGCCTGGTCCTTATCGGACGGCGAGCTACCCATTGTTCACCATCCACAAGCCCGCGCCTGCGGTGGCCGGAAATCCGCCTGGGATTCGCGACGCCCAGGGCATCTCCTGGCGGCTAGGGTACTCTGCCCAAGCCGGGCAGACCTCCAACTTATGCTCCAACTTGTCCTTCGGGCGATCCACACAGCGGTGACACCCGGTAAAGCACCCCCTTTTTTTTTTAAGGGTGGGAAATCATCAAATAACTTCTCCCGCTCTGGGCGGAGCGGGAGGGTGTGTCAGACTCTTACTGACTAAAACCCACCCGTATTCCTTCCTGTTGCCTGTGTTGCGGGGGCCTCGGTGACTCATAAGTACCTTCCCGCGACCCCTGCAGGAAATCACCCCCTTAAGCTATAAGCTTATGCTTTAAGCTTAAAAGTTATTGTAAGGTAGTGGAATGATAAATATGTTTGCCTGTATCTCCAAATAGCTTGTTCGACTGTACATAAGGCGGTTTATATATACTCAAGACCGGATTTAAGGCGGGTCAATGTTGACCTACCTTAAATCCGGTCTTCAGAGGGCTCTAAGCCCGGGCCTTCACAAAAAAGTGGCTTCCACAATTTGTTTTTTTTTTAGATAAGAAAATAAATAAATCCTTTGTGTCCTTTGTGTCAATCAAAGAGAAAAAGTTGACATTCACAAGGTACCTTTTTTATTTTCAAAATCTGTGAATGTAGATTAAAGTTTCTCAAAAAGTCAAGGACAGTCTCTTAAGCCGTTTTCCTGTAGGTACAACGGATATGGCACCTATTTCAAAAATCGACCCTGTTTATAAATTATTGAAAATAGTGAATAAAAATATCCGTACCACAATACGTAGGGATACTGACCGTTTCTGAAACTGGCCACTTACAATAAAAAATAAAACAAAAAATCAATTACGGAATTCAAAAATGGAACTCTCAGGGAACATGTCACTTTTTAATTTGCGAGACTGTCATTTGTTTTTTTCTCTGTGGCGTCCTTTAGAAAATTGTGCTATTACAGTGAAAATTTTGTTGATTTTATATTACTGACATGACACATGCAATAGGCATCTAAAAGTAGGTATTACCTGCACAAATCTATTAGACAGTTAGTTATTCGAATATTCATTACCAGTTGTTGCCTACGCTAAAGACAAAACATTAAAAAAAAACCTATTAAAAGCTCGATTATTTCCACAGACAGCGCAAGAATATGAAACAAACTAAATAAAATATCTAAAGAAGCACATTTAATGATCATAAAACTTTATTGTGAATTTCAAACGAGGCGTTGTTTCGCGATTTTTATTTGAAAAAAAACGGTCTGGCAAACGAAAAAGTTTTAATTTTCCGTTTCAGGTCCTTCGTCTCTAGTTAACGCGGTCGCTTGTCTTTAAATCTGTTATAAAATGTTGTTTTTTTATAGAATTGTCTAGCTGAAAATCTTTTGTGTGAATGTAACTTAACCTTTGGATATTATGCTGGTTGGGTGTGAATGTGTAGTGGTTAGAACGATTAGTTTCTTAATTATATCTCTTAAAATTAATTGTAAACACTACACACAACACATTACATAACCTAACATAATTCCTCGTTCGACATGTCAGCTGTCATATTTACGTTTTGTTCGTCATAGACAACAAACGAGGAATTATTGTCTATACCATGGTTAGCACATTATATATTATTCACAACAATTACTTATTTACTATATTTATAACACACAAAATATCTATGGACATATTACAATATATATTACAATTATTATTACACACAGTTATTTACACTCCACAACTTTATATATGTAAACCGAATGCACGTCCAGATTGGGGAACGAAACACACATTCGGGCACGGTCGGAAATCTTCGGAACCGATCGTGGCCGGACCGTGATGTGCATTATTTTGAACCCACTGGGAGAGGTCAACGACCCCAGTGTTCGACCTTGCCTCAAGGCGAATGCGCGCTCGGTATAGCGACATATATAGCTTCCAGAACTTTTGAGAACGCTAGTCTGCCCAGTCAGCTCCAACCATTTTATATTTTCTGTTTTACTTGTGCAAATTGTCCATAGTCCTTATTGTTGTTTTTGTACCTGTAATTGTTTTAAGAAGTGCCGTGGTAGGCAGTAATACAAGTCATTTTACTGGAAACATAGTTATTATTCAACCTACCCCGTAACACTTCAAATGTGTTTCTCTGTTTTATGTCAAAGAATTATCGATTTGAAAGAAATGAGAATTGAAAGATCGCTATAATAAACAAAAATAATACGATTTAATATAGAGGGTTCACAATAAGCTAACCACGTAATTAGTTCATAATTAGTAATTATTGAGAGCAGTGGTGGCCCAGTGGTAACGTCCGCGACTTACGAGTTGTAGGTCGTAGGTTCGAACCCAAACAGACGCTTTACTCTGTGTAAATTATTTCATCGCCACTGCTCTCAAAACGGTGAAGTAAAACATCGTGAGGAAACCGCCATGTCCCAGAACCAAAAATTCGAAGACATGTGACATCTACCAACCCGCACAGGGCCCGCGTGGTGGATTACGGCCCACTCCCTCTCACGGAAAGGACGCCTGTGTCCCAGCAGTGGGAACATTGTAGGCTGATTATGTCCTCCGGGTGTCACCACAGTGTGGATCGCCTGGAGGACACGGTGGAGCATACGGTGGAGGTCTGCCCGGCTTGGGCAGAGCACCTCCGTGTCCTCGTGGAGGCGATCGGCGGCAGAGACCTCTCGCGTCCGGCCCTGGTTCAGGCCATGGTACGGAGCGAGATGGCATGGGCAGCCGTCACCTCCTTCTGCGAAGCAGTAATGCTCGCGAAGGAGGAGGCGGGACGGTTGAGGGAAAGGCACGTTTCGCGCCCTCTCGCCCCTAGCCGCCGCAGGAGACGCCCTGGGCGTCGGGAATCTCGGGCGGATTTCCAGCCACCGTAGGCGCGGGCTTGCGGACGGTGAGCAATGGGTAGCTCACCGTCCGGTAAGGACCAGGCCCGGGTCGACGGCGCGTCGTATTCCACGCGCGCCTCAAAGAGATGTCGTCAGCACAAAGTAGGGGTCCACTAGGGCCGATGCCTGCCGGGGGTTGCGGGAAGGTACTTATGGGTCACCGAGGCCCCCGCAACACAGGCAACAGGAAGGAATACGGGTGGGTTTTAGTCAGTAAGAGTCTGACACACCCTCCCGCTCCGCCCAGAGCGGGAGAAGTTATTTGATGATTTCCCACCCTCAAAAAAAAAAAAAAAGGCTGATTATGTGTAGTATTTGTTATTACTTTTTTTTCTTTGGATGGGAAATTATCAAATAACTTCTCCCGCTCTGGGCGGAGCGGGAGGGTGTGTCAGACTCTTACTGACTAAAACCCACCCGTGTTCCTTCCATTGCCTGTGTTGCCAGGTGCCTCGGTAACCCTTTTGGGCTTTCCCGCGACCCCGGCAGATTTATTATTACTTAATAGTTCATTATTATTAATTCAAAACAATTACTCAATTTTATTTTGTCATTGAGAATTTGAATGCAGCCAATCAAATGTTGTTCTGTTTCTTATTTTTGCTACTTTATGTATGGTATGTATGGTGACCGAAAAGCTGGCGGCTTTCTCGCGCAATGCATCAGCATTGCAATTCAGCGAGGAAATGCCGCCAGCATCCTCGGTACAATGCCTCGAAGACCTTTTTTAGCTTTTTTTTGCATAGTTATGGTATAAGATGGAATATATTAAAGTTAATAGAATCATACTTAAGTAATAGACTTCAGTGCACAGAAATCTCTAGGATATGTCCAAAGAGTAAATTAGAAAACAAATATGTATCAATACCAAGACACGTAAAATATGGCGTTCCACAAGGCAGCGTACTGGGTCCGCCACTTTTTTTTATATATATAAATGATCTCCCGGAAGTAACAACAAACAAAATGGTTCATTTTGCAGATGATAGTACGGCTATTATAAAATGTACTGATCCAAATAATTATAAAAATGACATCAATACCTGCTTACGTGACATAATAAATTGGCTCAATACTAATAATTTGGTTATAAACCTGAGTAAAACAAAAGCCATGCATTTTTATCAACGGTGTGAAAGCCCACAGGTGAATATTTCCTTCAAGGGCTGCGATATTGAAGAAGTAGATAAAGCTAAGTTTCTGGGCATCACAATTGATAATCAACTTACATGGAAACCTCACATAGAAGAAATATGTAAAAAACTTAGCAAATCCGCTTATGCTCTGTATCAACTATCCAAGAAAGTCAATAGTCAGGCTCTTTTAACAGCCTACCATGGAATAGTTGCCTCTGTTTTGCGGTACGGCATTATATTCTGGGGGCATTCTACTGATAGAGAAATGGTGTTTAGGTTGCAAAAGCGATGCATCAGGTCAATGTGCGGCCTGAAGACGACTGATAGCTGTGTTCCCTATTTTAAGTCATTAAAAATTTTAACATTGCCTTCACTATATATATTGGAAACGGCTTTATTTGTGAAATGTAACCCACATCAATTCCAAAAATTATCAGAGGTCAGAAAAAACCCAATACGGAAACAATACGTTAATAAATTATGTCATGTGAAATGTAAAACTGCACTAATGCAAAAAAGTTTTTTTGGTATTGCCCCTCGCATTTATAATAAATTACCGAATAATATAAAAAAAAATACTGTATTACAATTTAAAAGGGCGCTAAATGAAATTTTACTTAATAAATGCTATTACACTGTTGACAGCTTTCTTAATGATGATTCACTTGCTGATTGACATATGTATTATTACTCTGTTTGACATACTTTTACTCCGTTTGACATTTTATTTATTTTCTTATTTGTTTGACAATTTGTTATTTTTTTAAATTGTATTATGTTTTTAATTAGTATGTTAAACACGCTATTTGCATGCCCATTAGACGGTAAAATGTGGAGAACTTGTTTATAAATATGAAACATCTATGTATCTTTTTTACCCATGTTTGCAAATAAATAAATGATTTGATTTGATTTGATTTAGGTTTAACGTAGTTTTTATTTAATTTAGTTAATTTTAATGATCATATTGTAATTTGGTTATGTAAATAAACGAAAATTAGACATATTATTGTACCTTTTTTACAGTGAATTATCAATATTCCATCATTCTTAAGAAAAATAGAGTCATTGAAAGAAAGGCTTATTTTTTTTTGCTGAGAACCACAAGCCATGTTACATACGCAGATTTAAAGAATGAATCGTAGTTGTTTATTTCCCTAGACGGGTAGATAAATATTGTAAGCGTAGCCTGTGCAACTCACTCACGTCCCTGTGGAGTTTGGTTAACAATAACTAACGGATCTGCACCCGTTTCTTTACAAGAATTGCATTAGGTTTTATAGTGTTGGACGAACATCGAATAGATATGGAAAGCTGGAAGAGCGTTAATTTTTAACTTTTTTTTTTTTTTTTTTTTAGGGTGGGAAATCATCAAATAACTTCTCCCGCTCTGGGCGGAGCGAGAGGGTGTGTCAGACTCTTACTGACTAAAACCCACCCGTATTCCTTCCTGTTGCCTGTGTTGCAGGGGCCTCGGTGACCCATAAGTACCTTCCCGCGACCCCGGCAGGCATCGGCCCTAGTGGATCCCTACTTTTGTGCTGACGACATCTCTTTGAGGCGCGCGTGGAATACGACGCGCCGTCGACCCAGGCCTGGTCCTTCCCGGACGGTGAGCTACCCATTGCTCACCGTCCGCAAGCCCACGCCTACGGTGGCCGGAAATCCGCCCGGGATTCCCGACGCCCTGGGCGTCTCCTACGGCGGCTAGGGGCGAGAGGGCGCGAAACTTGCCTTTCCCTCAACCGTCCCGCCTCCTCCTTTGCGAGCATTACTGCTTCGCAGAAGGAGGTGACGGCTGCCCATGCCCTCTCGCTCCGTACCATGGCCTGAACCAGGGCCGGACGCGAGAGGTCTCTGCCGCCGATCGCCTCCACGAGGACACGGCGGTGGTCTGCCCAAGCCGGGCAGACCTCCACCGTATGCTCCACCATGTCCTCCAGGCGATCCACACAGTGGTGACACCCGGACGTTTCCTCCCGCCTTATCCGACACAGGAACCTCCCGAAGCTGCCGTGTCCGGTGAGAACCTGCGTCACGCGGAAGGTGAGGACGCCGTGGCGCCTCTCCAGCCACTCCTCAAAGAGGGGACTTATCGCCGCAATCGTGGCGTGCCCAGCACTGGGTTGCAACAACCGTACTTTCCATGACGCCATGAGATCCCGCCGGAGCTCCGTCCGCTGTGCCGCGATTTCTCGCGGCAGCGGGCTTACGCCCCGGCGTTTCGCCTCCTCGCGCCACTCCCATACGTGCGCGAGGACTTTTGCCTCCAGATCCCATGGCGGCAATCCGGCAAGGAGGCTCGCTGCCTCACAGGAGACCGTGCGGTATCCTCGGACCATCCGGATGGCCATGACCCTTTGGGCCGCGCTCAACCGGCGGGCTGGCCGCAGCGCCAGAGAGCGCGCCCATACAGGTGCCCCGTAGAGGGCCATGGACCGCACGACCCCCGCGTAGAGCCTCCGGCAGGAGGCGTTTGGACCCCCTAGATTGGGCAGGAGCCGCTTCAATGCAGCGCCCGCCCGCTCCAGTTTGGGAGCCAAACGTCGGAAATGCTCCACGAAGTTCCACCGGCTGTCGAGGACGAGTCCCAGGTACTTCATCGTCGACTCGACGCCGATAGAAACCCCTCCTACCGTTATTTGGGACCCCAACGGTGGCGCGTTCCGAGGACCATGAAAACGCATGGCCTCGGACTTGTGCAGGGCCACCTTGAGTCCCAATTGCCGGATCCTTTCGACGATTGTCGCAACCCCGCGTGCCGCTAATTCGGCCGCCGCTTGGTGCGACCTCCCCTGCGCCAGGACCAACGTGTCGTCAGCGTAGCACACTACGCTGACGCCGCTAGGGAGGTCGGCGCGCAGCACCCAGTCGTATCCGATGTCCCACAGATGCGGCCCCAGGACCGATCCCTGTGGGACACCGCACGACATCTCTTGCCGGTTCCACACTCCCTGGTGACCGGGGTAGATGATGGCCCTGTCCGTCAAATAGGCCTCGACCACACGACAGAGGTAGGTCGGCATCCGGTGATACCGGAGTGCCTCCCTGATGCAACTCCAGGGCAGGGTATTGAAGGCATTGGCGATGTCTAGGGACACCGCCAAGACGACCCCACCCTGGGCAACAGCATTCCCCGTCGTCAGGGCTCGCACACGCATGATGGCGTCCACCGTAGAGCGCCCTCTGCGGAAACCAAACTGGCTCTCCGCCAAATCCGGCCCCACCCGCACCAGCGGGCCGACGAGGCGGTCTGCAATGACTCTTTCAAAGAGCTTGCCCACCTCGTCGAGCAGCACGATGGGCCGATAAGCGGACGGAGAGTCCGCAGGGCGCCCTGCCTTCTTTATGAGGACCAGTTTCCCCGTCTTCCAGCGAAGCGGGAAATGGCCCCTCTCCATGCATGCGCTTAGGAGCCCCCCAAGTCAAGGCCCGAGAGCCTCCAAGGCCAGGACCCAGGCCTTCCCAGGTAAGCCGTCGGGTCCTGGGGCGGTATTTTTGGCATTAAGCCTGCGTACCGCCGCTCTCATTTCTCCCTCGGTCACCTCCGGAGCATCGTCGTCGTCGTCGGCGGTGTGGTCCGCATCAGGCACCGCAGTAGGCGGAGCCATAGGTGGGGAGGAGTGTTCCCCTCGCGAAGGGAACAGAGCGCTCACCACGTCCTCCACAAGCTGGGGCCGGAGACTCTGCGTTAGCGGGGGAGCCCATGGGCGGGGTTTATCCCGCACCACCTTGTACGGGCGTCCCCACGGGTCCCTGTCCAGAGTCCCCAGCGACTCCTCGCGGGCCAAACCCCTAGCCCGCTTAATTTTTAACTTGCGATGGTAACCCGAAAAATAAATGGCTTAATATGCAGTGAGAACGTTACTAAACAACTAATACCTTTTTACCCGACTGCCCCAGAAGGAGAGTAATGTTTTTCGAGAGTGTATGTTGTATGTCTATTTCTTTGGAACGCTGTGTAGCCTAAACGGCTTGATGGATTTTAACATAATAGGTGTCGTTAGATTTGACTTAATTGTAGAATTGACATAGGCTATATAATATTTTATATTGCCTCTTCAAATACAAAAAAAGAGAGAGAAAGATTTTTTTAAAATAAATTACAACAATATTGATATCAAATAAAAGCTAGTAATGAGTAAATTCCATATATATATTAATAAAATTAAAAAGCTTGCTATAAAACAAATTATTTAAAAAACAAAAAAAAAAACCAACTGTAAAAACACATAACTGATAGGAGAAAACCAAGCATTATAATCTATATATCCTCTTCTTGTTGACGAAAGTGCAGTGTGCTGTGCCAAGGTTGCTGGTGATCAGCATATCCGTTGGTGAAAGCTGGCAATATGACTCGCCGCTCGGAAGTTTGAGGAATCGGGGTCACCAGTATAGAGGTATGAAAAACAGGGTGTAAAGTTCACTCATCCTCTTATGAAAAGGGAGGATCCTCCGACCAGACGGGTGTCGTGTTTGGTGGGCAACTGCCCGACGATTGATGTCGGGACGTTGTACGAGTATATATGCTAGTTGCGCGGTAAACTCTGCTTGCGCGATGCAGGATTTTGCGTGACGTCAGTGTGATGCGTAGTGTACATGTAGCGTTGTAAACGCCGCCACAACTACAATAAAGGAAAAATACAAATTTTAGGACGAAAACTTAGGCCCAAATTGAAGTAGCCGTTGTAGTAGTTCTTGGTACAGATAAAGTCACTTCTTTTAACGTAGCTTTTCACCCCACCACTTATCTTGTCGGTCAGCTTTAGTAGATATCATCTTCTTCATCTAATCTGAAAACTAAAAGTTATATCTATCGCAGGTAAACGAAATTAATTCATACACAATGTACACTCGCACTATTATACACACTCACGCACAATTACATACATTGCACAAGTGCGCCCCTTTTTTTTACTAGGGTTCCGTAGTAAATAAGGAACCCTTATAGTTTCGCCATGTCCGTCTGTCTGTCTGTCTGTCCAACCCCACAGTAGCTCAGAGACGCTTATTACTAGAAAGCTGTAATTTGGCATAGGTATACATATTAGTTACGCCGACAAAGTGCTAAAATAATACCTTGATGAAATTATTTTTTTTAGCATACCTCCCTTGCACGTAATGTGAGGATGTTTTTTATGTTCTCGTCTACCAAAAAAATTGCAGGTCTGTGAACACCACTTTTCGATTCAAGGATCCACTTGCGTAATATTAAGGGATTAAAGTGCAAATTTTTGTTGGAGTCGAGTGTCCCGTCCCGTCCCGTCCCCCGCCAGCGGGGTTGTTTATGGAGATGTGAAAAAATTCATGGCAGTAGTACATATAATGAAATTAAAAGGAAAACTATCACGGCTAAGTAGGCTTTTCAAGTTAACGAGTTATAGTCGACAACTTAAATTTGCAGTTAGAGAATTGACCGTGGCATATATTTTGTTTTTCAACTACAATGTTATGTTTGTTTTTCGAATAAATTCGTCCCAAGTAATCCCAACTACGAGACCCTTCATTGTCCGACACGCACTTGTCCGGCTTTTTCTCTTCTTTTTTTTATTTTTTTGTTTTCAATTGCATACACTGTATAACGTTAAGTTGAAGAGCGAAGTCACCTAACACAAGACAAAATATCTTCTTGCTTAAAAGGTGATCTCAAAATCAAGTATGTTAAAGCTTTATGTAATTAAAATAAACATTATTTTTTTCTTCAGTGCACGATATGCCATACCATTCGATCTGTCAATCATTGTATAACGGAACCAGTAAAAAAAAGACAGTTTCGTTCCGTTCACTAGGGCTTGCAGATATCCAGGAAATCCTAGTGGACGGAACGAAACTATTTTTTATTTTTCCGTTTTATTCGGTTGTAGGTATGCCCAATCCAATTTTTTACGAAAAAACATTCTGCAATTGTATTTAAACGCAATAGTTTTTAACCTTTTGACCGCCACAGTCATGTATAGATGACAGACCAAAATGTGCCCAGCACGCCACGGTCACGACTACATGACAGATTTTAAGCAATAATTCGTAGCTTGGCGCCGAGGGCACGTAATTGCTTTTTTGATGTGGCGGTCAATAGGTTAATAAAAATCGAACAGGACCGGTGAGAAGCGCATACAAAAAACAATGATTTACAACACCAATCTCACAAGGTATACAGCTAAAAACTAGCATTCAATAGAATCTTAACGCACTGCCCACAATAACTCACGGTCTCTTGTGCCCAAGAAATTAACTACTAACAGCTTCGGTGCAAAATGGCCGACGAGGTCCTTTATAGTTGCCTCTCAAAAGAGTCCAGACGGTCGCCTTTTAGAACGGTTCATTTTACCCCGCGACCGTCGACGACATGTTGAAAGACCTAAAATTACGCGGCAAGCTACCGCTTTGGTGCTTTTTTTTAAAGGATCTTTTATATTGTATAGTGTGGTGGCTTAAGGATTTTGCAGTGTAACGTGTTTTGGCGAAGTTCGAAATTTTCTTTTGGTGGGTGGTGGTTTCAGTGTGCAAAAGAAACTTTCAGTTTACTTATTTTAGTTTTAAGCTGATTTTGGGCTTTGATAGCCAGGAAGGACATTTGGTCATACTCAAGAAGAGCTGAGGTTTGAAGACCCAATATTTAGAGTAAACAACCCTTTGCGCGAAAACTTTCAAAATGCCACAGGAGCTAGCGGATAGCCTGGTAACTTTCATATTTGTTTTTACTGCAAAAGTTACCTTTAAAATAGTAAGCTTAGATAGTTTATTTAGTTGAGAGGATAAATAAAAGCGATTTACAAAAGATATCTACAAGGCAGATGTGAGTGGGAACGTAGGAACTAGGACATAACTAGTGACCTAATTAGTGATGTTTTTCAGAAAGGTCAGGCATGTAGTACTTGCAATTGGCGTGCGTGTATGACCAGATGTATAGACGTAAACGAAACAAAAGGAGTATGTAAGGATCGTATCAGGTGGTGGTGGTTCTGTAGTTTCTGCCTACCCCATAGGAAGAAGGGTGAGTTTATGGTATGTGTACGTATGTATTTACCTTTCTCCATGAATTACAAAAAATAACGGATAGTTATAGTTTTTGTATCCATTGCAGAATTTATTTGCTGTTTCTAAGGGAAAGCGGTCCCCATTGAAAATAAAATGATTTATTTTATCAGCTCCTTCCAATGTATTTTATTCTGTTTTGCTCGCAATGTGTAGGTGTGAGAAGATAATAATTTTTGCCTATTCTTTTCTCATTCATTTTCCTTATATCTTGATCATAATATCAAGTCTTTATTACTCGAAAAAGTATGCAGAAGCAAACTCACAATAGTTTGAGTTATGATACCCAAGTTAAATGTATGGTGAATCTATCAACCTGGACAAAATCCAGACTTTCAGCAATAACACTTGCAAACCTATGGTCGCAAGTGATACAACTGAGAGTCTAGATACCCCTCCTCCTTTTTTGATGTCCGTGAACAAAGCAGTCAAATATTGAAACCATAAAAACCTTTCCAAAAACACATCATCTCGCCTTATTTACCAAAATACTCGTCACTTCATAAAACAGTGTAACCTCTATAGAAATACCTCAGATACTTCTCTTCGCCAAACAGCTGGGTGTAGTATGCTGGGTCAATGGACCTGTGATGAAAAGACTCCAAAGATAAGTGCTACAATTTCCCATAAGTTATTGAATGTTACGTAATCTTTAGGTTTGTGGAAGTGTGGTAGCGAAGCGATGATTTAGAAGCATCACAAGAATAAATGTTGCGTTATAAAATCAAATCAAAAGTCATTTATTCAAATTAGCCTGAGAATCAGCACTTTTCGAACGTCAACTCTACATACTCGTAAGACAGTCCCCCAAAACGCCCACCCTTCAACACTTCCTAGTGCTTTAGCTGGGAAGAAGAAGTGGCGCAACAAACTCCCCAGCAGCTGTCTGTTCAATTAGAAAAAAAAAAATATTTTATACAATAGTATGCAAAAATAATTTACACAACGCTAAAACATTAAATTATTAGGCATATGTCAGCTAGCACACCAACAACAACAAAAATACATCGAAAACTATACTCAAGTAGACATTTACTAAAAACGGAAACAGAAATGTATACCTAAATAAAAGTCTCCAGGCAAAAATTTAATGGCGTGCCCGCTTACATATAGCTATAGCTATAACTCAGTCACAAATGATAAACTAGGATCATCGAAGTAAAATAAAGAAACGGTTCCTACTATTAAAAATAACAAAACCTTGGTTAGCAAGACGACCACTCACCACAAGCAGCATCCGTTCACGAGCATAATGCAAAGGTCAGCCATTACCCCCCTCGCCATATTTGAGGGAAGGAGGCAACCCGACCCACGACGCTACCGCAAGCCGTAACATCTAGGGCTGGCGGACGGTGAGCAATGGGTAGCTCACCGTCCGGTAAGGACCAGGCCCGGGTCGACAGCGCGTTGTATTCCACGCGCGCCTCAAAGAGATGTCGTCAGCGCATAGGTAGGGGTCCACTAGGGCCGATGCATGCCGGGGTCGCGGGAAGGTACTTATGGGTCACTGAGGCCCCCGCAACACAGGCAACAGGAAGGAATACGGGTGGGTTTTAGTCAGTAAGAGTCTGACACACCCTCCCGCTCCGCCCAGAGCAGGAGAAGTTATTTGATGATTTCCCACCCTCAAAAAAAAAAAAAGCCGTAACATCTAAGGGAGCATGACGAACTTGCTGCCGGTTGCTCCAGTAAGAATAATATAATCAATTGTCGAGGTCGATAGCTAACCAAATATTGCAATAAAACCACCAAAAAAACCATTGTAATGAGTAGATTATGTGGATAATAAATGAAAATTAAATTAAAAATAAATTGACTTACACAGTCAAACAAAATAACTATTCTTTCTCTCAGAGAAACTCTGGCACCTAGCTGGTAAATTGCTCGAAAAGCTCGTTTTTGAAGAACAAATATATTATTTTGAATGTCAGCGGCTGTGCCCCACAGCAGAATACCGTACATAACGCTATGGAAATGACTAAAATAGACTAACCGAGCTGTATCAACGTCAGTGTACTCGTATTGTCTTACTTTTTGACGGCGTAAGCGGCCGAAATGAGCCTTCCCGCTAGGCTTGATATTATGAGGCTTGAAGCTTGGCATCTACTGTTACGCCCAGGAAAACTGCTGAATCTACAGTTTCAAGAACCTTTATATCCAAGACGATGTTGGATCCTAGATTTCTAACATTCGGTAAGTCAAACTTTATACATTTCGTTTTCTTGGCATTGAGAACTAAATTGTTTGTCGTAAATCAATCCGTAACCATTGAGAGTGCACTGTTTACGTTGTCAAAATGTTGTCTATTCCTGTTATATTTAGCAGCATTTTAAACTATACTACTTTTTTTTAAGATTCCGTAGTCAATAAGGAATCCTTATAGTTTCACCAGGTGCACCCGTCTGTCCCCACTTTAGCTCGGAGACGCTTAGTACTAGAAAGCTGTAATTTGGCAAGGGTATGCAAATTAATCACACCGACAAAGTGGTAAAAAATCTTGAAAAGCACGTAATGTGGGGATGGCGTCTATCCCATGGTGTAACTTGTAAACAAGGGGGACACTTAACTCTAACAAATAATTAGCACTTCAAAGCTTAAAATTACGCAAACGGATCCCTTAATCTAAAAATGGTGTTCACAGACCCGGAATATTTCCACAGTGAACCACATATCTAACGACACCCCGTCGTTAATTTTGCTAATTTTTGCTACAGTCGAGTGTCCCGTCCCCCTCTAGCAAAATGGTTGTTTTTGAATATGTGAAAAAATTCATGGCAGTAGTATACATAACGAAATTAAAAGGAAAACTATCACAGCTAAGTAGGCTTTACAAGTTAACGAGTAATAGTCAACCAACTTTTATTTGCAGTTGGAGAATCGACCGCGACGTATATAGATTTATGGGAGAGCATGTTTTTCAACTACAGTGTTAAGTTGGTTTTTGGGATAAATTCATCCCAACTTCCCAACTACAGAATCCTTCATTGTAAATGGTCCGACACGCACTTGGCCGGTCTTTTGCAAACTATTTTGTGTGTCTTTTAGTCTGTGCTAAGTAAATGTATTTTCTTTCCCACATTTCATTAAATGATCACAATAGCTTGTATAATTTGTCTAACAATTTATACATTTCATGAATAGTACACATAACAGTTATGTTATGTGTACAATTCAAGAAATGTCAAATTTCATGTTCATGAAATCACGCCTATAATCCCCGAAGAGAAGGCAGAGGTGTACCTGTAATACACCCACACTTCGCCGGTAATGTTTAAATTGAATTATGTAAACATTATAACCGATCTGCATACAATTTTTACAGTACTTTGGAGTTTTGATTCAAAATAAAGTTGAGTAGAGTTGATTTATTCAAAATCAAAATATTTTATTTCCCTTAAACCTACATGGACACTTATGAAATATCAGAAGCTAGGTGCACGGTTCCAATTGGTTGTTTCCTATGGAGAAGAGCTGGCAAGAAACTCCACGGTTACTCTTTTAAAAATGTTTACAATGTTTTCAAATTAGTGTTAATAGGTATGGGAGGACAGTGTTTGCCTGTCAAGAACCAGGTACTTAACAAAAAATATATGGTCTACAAATCTAGTTTATTAAGCCTACAATGTTCTTACATTCACAAAATATAAAAGAATCTATGTAAAATATTAAAAATAAAAACCTATTTAAACCAAATGACATGTTTGCCATTACAACCGTAACAAATCAGAATTAATATCCTGTTAATGAAATGAAATGATTTTATTTTCTGTAAGTAGGTTTGTACAAACACTTTTACACGTCAATCATATTTAGAAATAAAAAACTAGATGAGCTCGGCGTTTCCTATCTGACTACTCTGAGAAGAAAGGCCGAAACAAACTCAGAGGTCACAGTCTCTTTTAAAGTCCAGACATAATCTTGGTCAGATCATGTGAAGACCATGTAAATTGGTGTCTGAAATGGTCTTTTGAGGAAAGAACCACACACATTGAGTGGACCTGTCCAGTCAGTGCACGCATTTGTCAGTAATCGTGCAGCTCAACTCAGAACTTAAGGGGCTCAAAGATATATACAAATGTGAAATAATGAAATATTATGTCAAGGAAGTACTCGTATTTATAATTTATTTTAACATAAACATCGTGATTTTTTTGTGTGACAATTGTCACAATGATAAGTATCATCTCATAGTTATGTACTAATGCAAATACTTAAATCTCAACTTTATTACTATTTTAAATCAAAACTCCATTGAACCTCTATTCTCTCTTCAAGATTTTCTAAATGTACTAAACTTCAAAACGAAGAAAGTTGGGGTTTTATAGCTACGCTCACCATCGCGTAGCTTTCACTCCACAAGTTCTTTAATAACAATCAAGGCGTTTCTTTGGTGGCCGCTAGGGGAGCGCTGTTCCCATTGAGAGTGAAATGATTTATTTTATCTGCACCTCCCAATATTTTTACCTACTGTGTTGGGAAAGATATTTTCGAAAACCGTCGCGAGAATATTGTATTTTTTCTTCTGAGTTTTTTTTGCCACCTTTCATTTTATTTAGATCGTGAATCGAGTTTTGAAGATAAAATAAAGTAAGTAGAAAAGCAGACATTGGTAATGATAGCAAACATAATCAAAGCTCAATGCAAGAACTCAAACTCAAACTCAAAGCATTTATTTCAAATAAACCAAATACAACAGCAAGCTGAAGTGGCAGTGGGCTGGCCATGTGTGTCGAAGGACCGATGGCCGGTGGAGCAGACGAGTCCTGGAGTGGAGACCGCGTATCGGCAAGCGTAGTGTGGGACGCCCCCCAGCTAGATGGACCGATGGCCTTAAAAAAGTGGCTGGAACAGACTGGATGCGGAAGGCGGAGGACAAGGTGTTGTGGCGCAGCCTGGGAGAGGCCTATGTCCAGCAGTGGACTGTTATAGGCTGAGTTGATTGATTGATTGATTGAAACCAAATACAGGCACTTTTGAATTGTCAAGGGGTCGGTCAGTCAGAAAGATGAAGCTAGTTGCCCATTCCAAAGCGTAGTAGGTTCCTGGAGAAGAACGGGACAAGAAACTCCACGGACACTCTTTTATATTAAAATATTGTTACTAAAATATTGGTTACATCATTCGTGTTGAAATTATACATGTGAGAACAATGTAGAAAGACGTGCACGTTAAAAGTGTCCGTAATAAAAAGATAAAAACAATTGAGAAAATAAAATAAGCCGTGGCAGCTAAGAAAGGACCAGTCCCTACTGACGGCACCCGTTCACGAACATGACGCATGGATCAGCACCATTCAGCTCAACTA
Source organism: Atethmia centrago (assembly GCA_905333075.3). Lineage (NCBI taxonomy): Eukaryota > Metazoa > Arthropoda > Insecta > Lepidoptera > Noctuidae > Atethmia > Atethmia centrago. The sequence goes on along the minus strand of HG995380.1, from coordinate 25,919,470 downwards.
TTTTGAAGAGAACTTAATGATCCAACACACACGCCACCACCAGCGAGACATTTGAGTAAGCATGACACTCTCAGCCACCAGGGCACATTCAAGTCAGTTAAAGACGTACTCAGTAAATGGTAGCTTTATAGTAGGTACCAAGTGCTCACACATGTGTGTAGAAGAAAGATATCCAAAAAATCTACAATAAATTCAGTTTTCACTGGAATCTCCTTTGAATTGGGAACGGCAGCATCGTTTTTGGCATTAAAAAAAAACCTGACTAACACTGTTTGTCCACCACCACCGTCAACGGGACGACAACGAGAAATGAGATTATTCGAACTGAACGTGACGTCCGGTGGCGGTGGACACGCGCCCATAGTAAGGCCCGTATTAAAGTACCTCACTCAAAACTCAAGCATTATTTAAAACTCGTTTAACCTGTTAAGCCTCGCGCGTCACCGATTCGGAATCAAACAATAGAAAATCAATTGTGTCTCATTAGCTGTCCTTGACCAATTAAAGCCATTTGATTGGTTCAAAATAGTTTTACGTAATTCTTAAGTAATGAGTAGCTCGCCGTCCGATAAGGACCAGGCCCGGGTCGACAGCGTGTTGTGTTCACCACAAGTGTAGGGGTCCACTAGGGCCGATGCCTGTCGGGGTCGCGGGAAAGTCCGAAAGGGATAACGAGGCCCCTGGTAACACAGGCAGCGGAAGGAACACGGGTGGGTTTTAGTCAGTAAGAGACTGCCACACCCTCCCGCTCCGCTCAGAGCGGGAGAAGTTATTTGATAATTTCCCACCCTAAAAAACAAAAGGTTTGGGTAAGGTTTTGTAATACGGCCCTAAATGCTACCGCGCTATCGCTACTTGAGCGCCGTCATCTCATTCTCGTTGACGTCCCGTTGATGGTGCCGGTTAACAAACGGCCATACGCTTGATCTAAAATACCTCCAACGTTCTTTATTAGTGATCGATGCCTCCAACGGGTTATTTGCAGACCGTTGCATTTTCGTCATAATTTACATTTTTTTTTTCAGTCAGAAAACCCAACGTTCTAACACCAATTAAAACTTTTCAAACAAACAATAGTTTTTTGGACTTTCAAGCTGAAGTCAAAGACTTAACGCGAACAAGACTTCATTAGACTGACTAGCGCGACAAAACCTTAGCAACAACTACCATTCAAAATACAACTGTATATCAGGTAGAACTTAGAGACGACATTCCATTGTTTACTTCTGCAACTATTTTCACCAAGATCCCAATGGGAAATGGAACTCTAACGAAATAAACATAAGGTTGAAATTGCCTTGTGTTTTCTTAACTATTGTAGAATTGTTTCACATCTGTTTCTAGTAATTTATTGTGTCGTGTTTGTATATTTGTTTAAACAGATCAAATGTATTTATTTACATGACTGATTTGTTGTTACTGGTTGGTAAATCAGTTGAACTTGTGTTGTGTAACTTTGCTAGTAAGTAAACACATCGTTAGTTCGTAGTTATCGTTGTTTCTATTCATCAAACAAATTCCATTCAAATAGAGAAATAAAGAAAACTCGTTAAAAGAACGCAAATAGGTAATAATCAATCAATCTTATTGACGATATTTTGTTGTTATAAGTTCATAACCGTAGCTCATAAGATCCAAACTTTTTGTCTGAAATGTTTGCATATACTTTTAATGTATTATAATTACCCTCGTTATTATTGTCATCAAATCATCAAATCATCAAATAATACCTACAAAGTATCTGTGTTCTTGTAGCCATACTCATAAGTCAATGTTTTATTTAGCAGTCAAATGCAAATTATCGGTAATGTGTGTGTGTTTGTGAACGACGAAAGGAAGACTGACCTGCCGTGATACAGTTTTCACTAGTACGGAGGTCAGTGTGAATTAAGCTCAGACAACCGCATAACGTACACATGTATTTATCATCACATTAATCACACACGTAATTGTACTAGTATTAGTAGACACAAATCACAGGATTGTTGGGATTTTTGTGTAAGGTTTGTTCTTTTATATTGTCATTAAACTTTTTTACTTTTACTTTTTAATCAATCTGCCTAGCCTTTTCCCAAATATGTTGAGGTCGGTTTCCAGTCTGGTTAGACTGGTGGCTATTCGGTTGGATATAGTTGAATACCAGTATTTTATATGTAGTGACTGCATAGGTCAGATAGCTGACCACCACAACCCAGTTGCTGGATAACACAATATCCCTTGGTAAGACTGGACCGACCGCGGAAAGTGTAGCCTAACCTTCGATCGACCCGTGCGGGGCAGTTACGTAATAATAAAATTAAATACACATAAAAAAATCTGCAAACATTTTCAAGTATTTTTCGAAAAATGGTAATGGTTTATTATCTTCATATCACCAAAACCTATCTAATTGTTTTGAATTTCGAACGGCTGTCAATATGGCGCGTCATTGGCTCACACACTGTCGTGCTACGCGTTCGATGGTTAGATTGTTTTGCGTTTGATACACGATTTAAATCTTTGGTATGTTAGTTTCGTGTATTCCCGCTCGTCCCACTGCCGTCGTCCCACTGGTGGAACGATTGAAGAATTTTCAAAAATCAACCCCTTTCGGGATGAAAAGGGAGCAACAGTTTTTCCTTTGATCAATAAATCTATACAGATAATAAAATCGTAAACTTTCCGTGTCTGTACATTATTTTTTTTTTACAAAAAGTACCTATTGGAAGCCATCAGAAATAAGTAATAGAACGAAAAAAGCATTTTTTGAAAATTTTGTGTTTGTCGGTTTTTTTGTTCGTTTGTGCGCGCATCACGTAAAAGTCGCTCGTTGGATTCAAAATCGAATTACTGAAATCTTTACTGGGAGTAACATTTAGCGTTTATTTCATCAAAATCAACTTACAGAATCAAAAGATTTAATTTTTTAAAGGACATCGTCGAAAATGGCCCTAGGACCAACAAACATCGGATGTACATAATAATTATTTAAACATATTTTATGAAACGGACATTCTGCGCTCCATAGCGAACAATTAAGTCGTTGTGGGAATAGCTGAAAATGGGCTTTTTTTTTTGGATGGGAAGTCATCATATAACTTCTCCCGCTCTGGGCGGAGCGGGAGGGTGTGTCAGACTCTTACTAACTAAAACCCACCCGTATTCCTTCCTGTTGCCTGTGTTGCCAGGGGCCTCGGTGACCCTTTAGTACCTTCCCGCGACACCGGCAGGCATTGGCCCTAGTGGATCCCTACATTTGTGCTGACGACATCTCTTTGAGGCGCGCGTGGAATACAACGCGCCGTCGACCCGGGCCTGGTCCTTACCGGACGGTGAGCTACCCATTGCTCACCGTCCGCAAGCCCACGCCTACGGTGGCCGGAAATCCGCCCGGGATTCCCGACGCCCAGGGCGTCTCCTGCGGCAGCTAGGGGCGAGAGGGCGTGAAATTAGCTGAAAATGGGCTAGGACACAGGACTTTTTTTATCTCAGTAGTACGTTGCATGCAAACAAGCAATTGTAAGGTTAACTCATCATTGCATACACGACGGTATACTGTTCGCAATATGTTGTGCACAATTTCTGAGTAACTTAACAAAAAGTACTAGGCTTACATGAATTCACGATAGTATTTCAATTATCAGCCTAGTGTTAGAGTGGGGAGGGGAGGCCTTTTTTGATAAAATACAATTAACAACAATAAAGAAACAAACCAAAATTAAATAACATACATAATCAGCCTATAATGTTCCCACTGCTGGGACACAGGCCTCCTCTCTGTGAGAGGGAAAGGGGCCGTAATCCACAACGCGGGCCCAGTGCGGGTAGGTTATGGTATGTCACATGTCTTCGAATTTTTGGTTCTAGGACATGCCGGTTTCCTCACGATGTTATCCTACACCGTACATCATTACGTGCTACTAATAGGATTTGGATGAAATTTGGCACTCAAATTGTTTATAACCTGGGTTAACAGACGGAATACTTTCTATCCTCGTAGTACGTTTCCGTGGGATAATTTCCGACCATCACGCGGGCAAAGCCGTGAGCAAAGGCTTGTATGATAAATTAATAAAAAAACCGCAATCATTCGTTTTCGAAAACTATCTTTTAAACGGGGTGAAAAATGAAAAGAGTCTTAAATGTTGTAGGTGAACATACGAAATCCACGCGGCCGAAGTCGCGGTCGAAGTACTAGTGCTATAATAGTGCTATTAGAAATATAGTTAGTTTGATATAATTAACTAAATATGTAATCTACTTCCATATCACAGACCATTAAAACTATTAGAAAGTGATCATTAAAGTCATGACGTGTATTTTATGTATAGCATAAAATATCACTTTATAAGAATCCGTTTAAGAGTGTATTAATGCCACATAGTTATATTGCCGTATTTCGCATATCAACTGGGAAAAAAATTACCGTTCGTAGTAGCATAATCAGCCTATAATGTTCCCACTGCTGGGACACAAGCCTCCTCTTGGTGAGAGGGAGTGGGCCGTAATCCACCACGCGGGCCCAGTGCGGGTTGGTAGATATCACATGTCTTCGAATGTTTGGTTCTAGGACACGCCGGTTTCCCCACAATGTTTTCGTTCACCGTTTTGAGAGCAGTGCTGATGAAATAATTTACACAAATTAAAGCGCCTGTCTGGGTTCGAACCTATGACCTACAACTTGTAAGGCGCGACTGTTACCATTGGGCCACCACTGAGATGAATAGTATAAAAAGTAAAGTAGGCTACTAGATATATATTCACATACCGTCAAAATCAAAATCAAAAGTTATTTATTCAAACTAGGCTGAGAAACACCACTTTTCGAACGTCACAATTACATAAGACAGTCCCCCAAAACGCCCGCCCTTCACCACTTCCTAATACTTTAGCTGGGAAGATGAAGTGGCCAACAAACTCCCCAACAGCAGTAGTGGTCATAGAATTAGAAACACTTGGTAGTGTTAATTACTTGTTATGTTATTATTGCAATGAATCGATGATGAAAGATTAATTTACCACATTAAAATGTACAATCGTATTTCTAGTTTAAAAATGATCACTAAAATTATGTTAACTAATAAAAATTATAAAAAAAAAACAATATCTTTAGTAATGGAAGTCGGACAACTAATTAGAAACACGAAAAACAACATTAAAAACTTAAACAAAACTCCAATAATTTGGATAAATCGTGAAATGTAAATACTATCTAATACCTTATTCATAACCGATAAGTACTTGGATGGGTAGAATCTGTTGTCGATTACAGCTTTACAACGACCTGGCATTGATTACAGTAATTTTTCACTCGTTTCCAAAGGAATTATTCTCCAAACCTAAACAAATGTGTCGTAAAGTTGGTTGACGTTAGTGTTTATTTGTCAGTTATTTCTTCACGATGTGCCATATATTCTCTAGCGGATTTAAATCCAGACTGTTCATCAAATCAAATCAATCAAATGAAAATATTTTTGTTTCACATAAACCTACAAGGCCACTTATGAAACGTCAGAAGCTAGGTGGACGGTTCCAATTGGTCGTTTCCTATGGAGAAGAGCCTTTTAAAAAGAATTGACTTTTACAATGTTTTCAAAATACAGTGTTAATAGGTATGGGAGAACAGTGTAGGCCTGTCAAGAAGTACCAGGTACTTAACAAAAAAAAAGAAAAAGGTCTACAAAATATCAAGTCTATTAAGCCTACAACGTTTTCACATTCACAAGGTACACAAGAATCTGTGTAAAATATTAATAAAATTATAAAAATAAAAACCTATTTAAACCAAATGACATGTTTGCTATTACAAAAAGTCTGAATTAATATATTGGCAACAAATGCTACTAGAATATAATAGAATAGAATAGAAAAGAATACTCTGTTACGTTGTAAATTTGAGTACCTACTGTTGTGTACTAGCAGGATGTATGTGTGTAGCGATGCGCGGCCACGTAGGCTGCCTGCGCAGACGACGCCGCGCAGCGCCCCGCGCCCCCCGGATCGGGCTCGCGCACGCGTGTCACAAAATAAAGCGTCAGTGCGTTCACAGCCCGTCCTAGTTTTACTCGTATCCCCGTGTCCCGTATCCAACAGTGGCGACGAGAGCGACCCACGCTATATCACGATGGCTCAGTTTAGTTTCGGTATATTAAGTAATTTCGACCACACAGTGCACGAATGGCAGGCGTACAAAAGTCGCCTGCGGCAATGGTTCGTGGCAAACGATATTTCCGAAAAAAACGACGCAACGGGTTCAAGACGGCGAGCAATTCTACTGAGCGCACTCGCGGACGGCACCTACCAGCTCGCAGCCGACTTGGCTTTGCCAAAACAACTGGAGGAGGTGCCAGTAGAAGACATTTATAAGCTTCTCGATACTCACTTTTCCCCAACAAAGTGTGGATTCGGGGAGCGGTACGCATTTTACGCGGCAACGCAACAAACGGGTGAGACGCATGCGCAGTGGGCGGCAAGACTGCGTGGCCTCACGAAACATTGCAAGTTCGCCAACGTAGAAGAGGCATTACGAGACCGTTTCGTGATGGGCATGTTGGCAGGTCCCGAGAGGGACAAACTGTTCACAAAGGACACAGATACCTTGACCCTGGCCAAGGCAGTGGAGTTGGCGCAGAGCGTCCGGTGCGCGCGGGCAGGCGCCGCCGCCGGCGCTTCCACGACGGCGTCGATCACACAGCAAGAACATTCAGTGTTCAAGGTGCAGGGCAAGAGTGCGGGTTCTGATAAGGAACCGGTAATGGAGAAGTGTTCCGTGTGCGGACGCAAGAACCATGCATCATCTCAGTGCCGATTCGCGAACTTTTCTTGTAGGAAGTGTAATACAAAGGGCCACTTACGTAGAATGTGCAAAGTAAAGAGTGTTGTGACTGGTGACGTGAGTGAGAAGGACGACGATGGTGAGTTTTTATGTTGTAACATCACTTCAGAGCGGGGAGAACCCATGACAGAAATCGTGTCCATAAACGGCTCACAAATCAAATTTGAGATTGATAGTGGATCTGCAGTAACGGTAATTTCCGAGAGTTTATACACAAAATGTTTTAGCAGGTTGCCCTTGTTATCACCTAAGAAAAGGCTATTTACCTACACGGGCAGTAGTATTATGTGCCTCGGTATAGTTCGCCTATCGGTCACATATAGGCTCAGCACACACACACTAGATGCTTACGTGGTACGCAACGAAGGCCCGCCATTGCTCGGAAGGGATTTCTTATCCTTATTTAAGTTAAAAATAGCACCCTGTAATTTCATAAAAAATGAAGTAAAAACAATCGATGACTTGCATAATAGATTCAGAGACGTATTTTCAGAAAAATTAGGTAAATTCAACAAATTCGAGGTCAAATTACGTTTAAAAGATGATGCAGTGCCAATATTTTTCAAAGCGCGTCCCACCGCTTTTGCATTGCGAGACAAGGTAGATAAAGAGATAGTCCGCCTTGTAAACTTAGGGATACTTAAACAGGTTGATCACTCAGAGTATGCATCACCTGTAGTGCCAGTATTAAAACGGAATGGAAGTGTTAGGCTGTGTGCAGACTATTCTGTAACCATAAATAAACAATTAGTTGTAGAACAATACCCGTTGCCTACAGTCCACGAGCTGTTTTCAAAATTGCACGGAGGTCAACAGTTCTCAAAGTTAGACCTGTCCATGGCCTATAATCAATTTGTTTTAGACGAAGACTCACAAAAGATTACATGCATAAATACTCACCGCGGATTGTTTCAGTATACACGTATGGTTTTTGGGTTAACCAGCGCACCGTCTATTTTTCAGCGCGCAATGGAAAACGTATTGTCTGGTATGGACGGTGTGTTGTGTCTTTTAGACGATGTCCTTATCACAGCCAATGGACCGGGTTTACATTTACAACGGTTGACGGCAGTGTTACAGAGGTTGCAAGATGCGGGACTTACCTTGCAAAAAGAAAAGTGCGAATTTTTTAAGAATGAAATCAATTACTTAGGGTATGTAATTAACAAAGACGGGTTAAAAAAATCATCAGATAAAGTAATAGCAATTGAGAAATCCCCCGTGCCCACAGATATAGGCAAACTGCAATCATTTTTAGGATTAGTAAATTACTACCGTAATTTCGTACCTAAGGCGTCCGAAATTCTAAGTCCCTTATACGATCTTCTAAGGAAGGGTGTTAAATGGCACTGGGCCGACGAACATCAGAGAGCGTTCGTCGAAATAAAAAAACATTTAACGTCGGATCAGGTGTTAGCGCATTTCGACGCAAATGCAAAGTTAATCCTCACAGTGGACGCTTCACCTAATGGGTTAGGTGCGATTTTATCGCAAAGCGATAAAGATGGATGCGAGCGTCCTATTTCATTTGCGTCCCGCACTCTAAACACAGCTGAAAAACGTTATTCTCAAATTCAGAAAGAGGCAACTGCTATTATTTTTGGAGTTCGAAGATTCCATCAGTACTTGTACGGTAAGTCAGACCCGTTCATCCTTCGCACCGATCACAAGCCTTTAATTTCAATTTTTGGCCCGCACAAAGGTATACCGGAGGTTTCGGCAAACAGATTACAACGATACGCGTTGTTCCTCAGCGCATATAATTATAAAATCGAATACGTTCGTAGCGAAAATAACAGCGCGGATTATTTATCCCGTGCAAGTCTTCCCGACAACGATAAGCGGTCGCGGTCAATGACCGCCGCGGACTGCGAACGGGGGGACAGCGCTCAGCACGCTGCCGCTGCGGCCGCCCCGATTGATCGCGCGTCATATGTTCACTTCGTAATAGACGGACATATGCCAGTTACGCGGGACGAATTACGCAAGGAAACTACCCGAGATGTTAATTTAATGAACGTGATTGATTTTATTTTTAAGGGTTGGCCTAGAAGCGTTTCTGATGAGATTTTAAAACCGTTCCACGCATGCAGGAATCAATTATCGTATGAAGACGGCTGTGTTATGAGAGGCCATAAATTGGTTTTACCAGAAAGGCTAAAAATGAAAATATTAAACGAACTTCATACTTCCCACCTGGGAATTGTAAAAACAAAGGCCGAAGCTCGTTCCCGTTTCTGGTTTCCGGGTATTGATAAAGAAATAGAAACTATGATCAACTCTTGTAGTGTTTGCATACATTTACGACCTACCCCTCCGCGCGCCCCGCTTGCCCCCTGGCAATACCCACCTCACCCATTCTACCGGTTGCATATAGATTTCTTGGGTCCGTTAGATAATAGACATTATTTAATTGTAGTAGATGCATATACGAAATGGGTGGAAGTTTACGATATGTGTGGTTCAACGACCTCATCAGCTGCAGTAGAAAAACTATACGAGTTTGTATCAAGGTTCGGGTTACCAAATACAATTGTAAGCGATAACGGCACGGCTTTCACGTCACAAGATTTTAAAACGTTTTGTACAATTAACGGCATTGAGCACGTGACGTCACCGCCCTATAATCCTGCGAGCAATGGTCAGGCCGAAAGTTACGTAAAGATCGCAAAAAAAGGTATTAAATCCTGTATTTTATCGACTAACAGCCAAAAAGACACTAGGGTCAAACTGTTAAAATATCTTTTTGATTACAGGAATTCAGTACATTCAGTGACAGGGTTCTCTCCGGCTCAATTAGTTTTTGGTCACAAGCTAAGATCAAGGTTGGATCTATTGTCGCCAAAACCGCTGTCGTCGCCTTCCAACGCGTCACTGGACAGCACAGTGAAATCTAAACAGTGTTTGCAGAGTAAATTCTATGGCGGTAAAAATAAACAATTTTTTAAAAACGGGGACGAAGTTTTATACAAAAAATTTAACAATAAAGAAAAGTTCACATGGTGCAGAGGCACAGTAATAGACAGGAGTGGTAGAGTTGTGTATTTAATTTCCGATCATTTAACAGGGAGTGTAATAAAAAAACACAAAAACCAGATTGTGTTATTTAAGGGGAACGGCAATGTACAACAAAGTTGGAATACTGGCGAATTAGAGGATGATGGTGACGAGGACATATCATCAGCGGCACCACTGAGCCCCCAACCCGCGTCTCAAGCTGACGCAGCGGAGGAGGGCGGACAGGGTGTAAATACGCCACCAGCGGCGCCGACCTCACCGCCCGCGCTTGTGCCGCCCGCCCGTCACGGTAGGATGTTGCGCCAGCTTCCAAAGGTGGACTATAGAAGCCTTGCGTTAGGCAAGTGACCAGTGGATGTCATAATTTTGTACTTGTATGTTGTTGTAAGGACCTTTAAGTATTTTAGTATTATTATTATGTTTTTAATCCTGCTACTATGCTATGCTATTGTATCTTGTATTATATCTTTAGAAATAAGGTTGGGAGATGTTGTGTACTAGCAGGATGTATGTGTGTAGCGATGCGCGGCCACGTAGGCTGCCTGCGCAGACGACGCCGCGCAGCGCCCCGCGCCCCCCGGATCGGGCTCGCGCACGCGTGTCACAAAATAAAGCGTCAGTGCGTTCACAGCCCGTCCTAGTTTTACTCGTATCCCCGTGTCCCGTATCCAACACCTACCAAGGGTTGGTATTACACAGCTGCATTACTAATAAGTAAAGTAGCATTTACCTGAAAACATTAGTAGTACCTTATGAGGTTTCTGAGTAATTTATTTCATTGTAGTGTGCAAGTAACTTTGGTCTGCACTTGATGGAAGGACTCATTCCTTCAACTATATTTCGTCACTGGACTCTTTAGTAAACACTTTCTAACATTAAATCAATTTTCTAAACCCTGATAACAGGTTTTCACAATTAATTAGAACAATAAATATAATGTTTACATTCCAACTGTCATCCTGTCGAACGTCAGATTCTGTCGTTTAGAAACGACATCTGATGGTCGCCGGTTCACAGTTGTAGTTAAATCGATAATTGAACTTATTGATTGCCAACCATCGAAATAAATCGTATGGAACAATCCTTAATAATTTTCAGCTTTCAGTAAAACTTAATAATAAAATAAATAACCGAAAGCGGAAATGAAATAGTTTTTACAATATAGACTTTTCTTCTAGAAACTTCGGTGTCAAATAAATCCATTTTTAATCTGTGATTTATCTTTGACATAATGTAGCCAGGTTGTACGTTGTTAATTACCCAAATTAATATTTCGGAATAATTACCCCGATCAAGACAAGTTTTAGAATTGGGATTTATGAATAAATTGTTTGTTGGTCTAGATCATGAAGATTCTTATTGTTTCAGAGTTTAAACGTCACGTTGGAATGTTGTTAGTGATTTTCAAGAATTTATTATCTTGGTGTAGTATTTATCTTATAATCATTTTACCCGAAATATGGGAGATTTTAGAAATAGTCTGTCTATTTCCGGTTTGTAATCCGTGACAGGATTATTAAAGAGTGGTGGCGTCTATTTGCCCTTGAACACGCTTGAGTGATACTGGAAAACTAATTCCATGTTTTAAGAGGTAAGGATTTGGTGGTAATAGTGCCTAGAAGTGGTCTGTGAGCCCTTCCCTGGTTGTTAAAAGGATATTCTAGTGATCCATGGATATTTATTACAGGATTCCAAATTGCGCATACGCAGACTATTTTCCAGCCAGTCGAGGATCTTACAGTCAAGTGCTTTTTCCCTAAGCCAACCGTGAGTACTTCACCTGCTGACTATTTGCCTTAGATATTTCATGGGATATTCCTCAGTGTTAACAATGGATTAGATTCTTGTTCAGGGATACGCAACAAGTCCTTGTTGTGAAGTTGATGGATGCCACATGGGTAATCCTCATTACTCTTGTCCCACCGCTCAGGATCAGGCAAACAGAAGTCGTAACTCCTTATGTTGTATTTGAAACAAGGCCAAGTTAACCGGCTAATGTATTAGCCTTTTAGATTTCCAAGCTCAGTCACCTCCCGGAAGGTTAATTTGCTTCCCTTATATTATTAGGTCCCCGTATTGTCAATTCCAGGAGAGGCACCTCGAGAGATTCGTCTCGCCGCCAGGATCTAGAGGAGAGTCTGGGACCTGGACGCGAGACCCGTTCCTCGAGGCAACTCGAAGCCTCTTGTGGAGACGACTGTGCGGCTGGCAGACCCCGTCTAGCGAAAGCGCAGGCGGGACGGTTTTTTTTTTTATACCTTATTACTTTTCTATTATAATAAGGTTTCAGTAGGAACCTATTGTTTACCGCAGTCCGGTTTTCTGTAGTGGAAACCGGTCTGACAACTAAATTGAAATAGAGGATCTTGGGTTCGACAATCCTCGTTCATCCAGACGAATATTGGACACCTTCGTCGGCTCCAGGATCCGGGACTCTTCAAAGTCCCTGGCGCCCATTTAATAAATATTAACATACATAATAACTGGAAGGTTAAACAATAATATTCAAATTAATAATATTAAATTAGAACTTTTAAAAGGAACAGTACTGGGTTTATCTCCAACTCCCCACGACCGAAGCTTTATCCGCTGAATTATAAGCTGGCTGGCAAAAGTAGGCTTTCACAGTAGTCGCCTACCTCATTTTTAAGACGGTAGCCCCGTATCGGCTACCGTGTGTTATGTTGTGAAGAATTAATTTTATAATTATACTGTATTGAAGATAGTTTCTTGTTTGTTTTCAATTCAATACCCAACCACCTGGCCTCTGGGCTTATGTTAGTTTACCGCTAGGGGGAACAAAAATAAAAATATAACAGTGGCGCCCAACGTGGGGCCCGAACCCACGACCCTGAGATTAAGAGTCTCATGCTCTACCGACTGAGCTAGCCGGGCTTTCATAGCAGGGCTCAATTCCATGAGCCGCCCAAACCAACGTCTTCTTTTGTTGCAGCAGACTTGGCATACAAAGCCCCGAAAGGTTCACAAAGGATTGAAGTCGTGCAAAATGATTCTAATTCGTTGTTCTGTGTTCGTTGTAGGGTTAAGGGGCACTCGTTATCACAATGCAAATCCAAAGCAATTGTGTGTTACCGTTGCGGCAAGAAGGGCGTACGTGCACCATCGTGCCCTACGTGCAGTAAAAAGCAGAAGGATGCTCAGTCCTGTCCAACCTGCACTTCAAAAAACTAAATTTACGGAGCTACAGCCAAAATTTTGATAAGTCCGATTGGGACAATTATTTAAAATTTTTAAAATTATTTTTTCATTCACTAAGGGTAGAAACAGTACGCTATAAGACCACGGGCGATAGTCGTCCACATTTGACAGTTTCTATAAATGATGTGCAATATTACGGTTTACTCGACTCGGGTTCTAGCATTTCAGTGTTGGGTTCCGATGTTGGCCAACAATTCATAAGGGCTGGTGCGACTCTACACGCCGATAGACAGTTGGGCAGCATCATAACTGCCAATGATTCGCGGGCATCCGTGGAGGGTTATTTATTCTTACCAGTGACTCTCATGAGAGTGACTAAGGTTATTAAATTCTATATTATTCCAGACATTACCACGCCGTTGATTTTTGGCGTTGATTTTTGGAAAGCCTTTAATTTGGCACCTAAAATTTTTAATAAATTACCATTTAAATATATACAAAACAATAGAGGTCATACATGTGTCTCGGAGGTTAGGCACCTACAGCCGTTTGACGAATTAACAGCGGAACAAAAGAATGAAGCGGAGTTATTAATTAAAGATTTCAAAAAGGTTTCCTTTGAGGCTAAAGGATTGGGTCGTACCCATCTGCTGCGTCATAAAATAGACACAGGAGATGTTCCTCCTATTAAACAGCGTTATTATCCTTTATCACCTGAACGCCTCAAGGAACTAAACCGACAGCTGGATGAGATGTTGGAGATGGGAGTGGTGGAACCTAGCAATAGTGCGTGGAATAACCCGGTTCTACTGGCTCCTAAACCTAATGGGGAATGGCGATTTTGCCTGGACAGCCGAAAGCTGAATGCGGTCAGCAAGCAGGATGCGTATCCACTACCCTACGTCTCTCACATCTTAGACCAGTTGCGGGACGCGCGATACCTTTCATCGATTGATTTGAAATCTGCTTTTTGGCAAATCGAATTGGACTCCGTTTCATCCAAAGAAAAAACCGCGTTCACGGTTCCCGGTCGAGGTTTGTTCCAGTTTAAAGTTATGTGCTTTGGGTTGACGGGAGCCCCCGCCACCCAACAGCGTTTAATGGACAGACTTTTCGGCCCGGAGTTTGATAATAAGGTGTTCGTATATTTAGATGACATCATTATTTGCTCATCAACCTTCGAGGAGCACATTTCGCTTCTTCAACGAGTTTTAGACAAACTAAAGCAGGCTAATTTGGCAATTAATTTACCAAAGTCCTGTTTCTTTCGACGAGAACTAAAATATCTTGGTTACAAAGTGGATGAGCATGGCTTACACACTGATCCGTCGAAAGTTCAGTCAATTGTCGACTTTCCAACACCTACAACTCGTAAGGAAGTGAAAATGTTTCTTGGAACGGCCTCATACTATCGACGTTTTATTAAAAACTTTAGCTCGATAGCAGCCCCTTTAAACGCACTAACAAGTACAAGCAAAAAAGCGCCGCCTTTTGAGTGGACGGCTGAAACAGAAACCGCGTTCTCAACCTTGAAAGAGGCATTGGTGTCTGCTCCAGTATTGGCTTGTCCAGATTTCTCACAACCTTTTGAGATTCATTGTGACGCATCCAGTTTTGGGATAGCGGGCACTCTGACTCAGGTTATGAATGGGGAGGAGCACCCAATAGCCTACTGCAGTCGTTCGCTTAATCCGGCGGAACGCAATTATTCAGCAACGGAGCGTGAGGCTCTCGCTGTAGTCTTCGCCGTGGAACACTATCGTCCTTATGTAGAAGGCGGTCCTGCATTTAAAGTGATAACCGACCACTCGAGTTTAAAATGGTTCTTTAATTTAAACAATCCCTCTGGTCGATTAGCTCGTTGGGGTTGTCGGTTATCACCTTATAACTTCACTATTGAACACCGCAAGGGCAGGGACAATGTGGTTCCAGATGCCTTATCTCGTGGCGTTCCGGTGCTGGAAATTAAAGTGCCTGACACGGACACTTGGTTTAAAGGGTTATGGGATAAATGTGTCAGTACCCCCAGATCGTGTCCTAACTTTATTATTAAGGAGGATAAACTATACCGTTATTCAAAAAATAAATTCGGGGTGGCTAGTGACTATGATTGGAAGCAGGTAGTACCGGAGGGCAATCGTCAAGAATTATTGAAGAGTCACCATAGTGGCGAATTATCACCACATTTTGGAGTGTATAAAACCTATAAAGGACTTGCACTCCGATACTACTGGCCTAACATGTATAAGGATGTGATTAACTACGTTGGTAAATGCGATACGTGCGCCGCATATAAACACTCACAATTACCTCCTCCCGGTCTCTTAGGTGATGCGAAAGAGTGTTCCAAACCATTTGAAACCTTAAGCATTGACTTAGTAGGTCCGTTGCCACGGTCTAGAGCGGGATTCACATATCTCTTAGTTGTCGTGTGTTGCTTTACGAAGTACTGTTTACTGTTTCCTTTACGTAGAGCTGTTGGTAAGGCTATAGCACAGAAACTAGAAGACGGCGTTTTCCTCGTACACGGTATACCCCGTACGGTGATAGCAGACAACGGGACGCAATTCACGGGTAATGAGTTTCGTTCACTCTTGGAGAGGTACAAAATACCTCAAATCCACTTCACACCTCGTTATTGCCCAAGCGTGAACACCGTGGAACGCTATAACCGTACCATAATGACCGCGGTATCAATTCTCGTGGAGGATGATCATCGATCCTGGGATGTGAACATCTCAAGGATCCAATTCGCTATGAACACCTCCACAAATGTAGTCACTCGTTTTACACCGTTCTTCCTAGTACATGGCAGAGAGGCAGTTAGTTGTGGTGATGTCTTCGGCGATGTTACCGTTGGACAGCCCACTCTAGCCTGCGCTTCCCGCAGTTCATATGCAAATCAGCTAGGGGCATTGGATGGTATCTTCGATAAAGTAAAGGACGCGCTCATCAAATCTCATGAACGTAGTGCTCGTTATTATAATAGTAGTAGGAGGCACGCGGAGTTTGAGGTAGGCGACACTGTGTGGAAGAAAACATATCCCCAGAGTGACGCCTCCAAATTCTTTATGGCCAAATTAGCACCTAAATACGAGAGATGTATAATTAGGAAAAAACTTTCACCCTTAGTGTATGAATTGGAAGGCTGTAGTTCCGGTAAAAACCTTGGCACATGGCATATCAAGGATTTCAAATCACCATGTAGCAAGGATTAATTTTTTTTGTATATTTTCTTCGAATTTAAAATATAATTTAAATTCGTTGGTCGCAGTGACCATTGAGGGCTGTATATGCCTTGAGGTTGCTGGTTTTTAATTTAGCATTGGTAGCTGTATATGCACGGTGCTAGAAAACCGTAGGTTCACATTTGTGAGCTATATGGAGTAGAGAAGGAGATTGTTTAAAAGTTGTTTGTAGTCTGTGGTTGTTGCAGGTTTGACACCCCTGTAGAGTGTATAAAACCTCCGGACTGCTGGTAAGGCAGCAAAATGATAGTCCTGAGATTGGAGGCCATAATGGCGGGCGTGTAGGCTGCATTGATGGAAAACGTTTAAGTTGGTATTTTTTTTTCCGGGGCGAATAACCGTCTCGTTCATTTTATGGAAGACGGTTAGCCAATTTTCATTATTTTGTAGCATCTAATTTCTTTTGGTATTATTTGTGTACCAGCTCAGCATTATTATAGGCTGTCAGCTCATTGTAAAAGGTGGTGTACGATGGAGTAGGGTGGTCTCTCCTATATAAATATAGTAGGTCAGACTTATATTTTTACTCTTTTTGGAGCTTGTCTTTTACATGTTTGTAAATGGATTAGACTCGCTCCAGGAGAAATAGTATATATTACACAGGTCACATGGATAACTATAAATAAGCCATAAAACACGGGCGGAATTGTAGACTCGTTAACCAAAGCCATCTACAATGTCGCCTAATAGAGCGGGTTGTTACTCTATACTTGAAGTGTGACCAGAATTCTTTTAGGTCGTAGGTTTATGTAGTTTAAAACGAAAACCCAAATTAGTATATTTAATAAAGGTTACATGGATAATTAAAAATAAGCCATAAAACGCGGGCGGAATTGTAGACCCGACAACCAAAGCCTACTACAATGACGCCTAATAGAGCGGTCTGTTACTCTATATTTGAAGTGTAACTAGAATTCTGTATTGTTTATGTATATACCTTATCTACCTATATAGTATTGTTTAAGTTTACATCAGGTATGACAAATAGAAATCGTACACCAGCTTCCACGTACTTTTTATTTCTTTTCTTTTTCTGTTCCTGTTTTCAGGCATGAACATTGTAGATTGTTGTAGACGTGTTTGACTCTTGGAGTCTGCTTTGACGCTGGAGGGCCAGCGTCGAGATTTGCCCTAGGGGTCAAATCTCTGGTGGTTGGGGAGGTACTGTTACGTTGTAAATTTGAGTACCTACCAAGGGTTGGTATTACACAGCTGCATTACTAATAAGTAAAGTAGCATTTACCTGAAAACATTAGTAGTACCTTATGAGGTTTCTGAGTAATTTATTTCATTGTAGTGTGCAAGTAACTTTGGTCTGCACTTGATGGAAGGACTCATTCCTTCAACTATATTTCGTCACTGGACTCTTTAGTAAACACTTTCTAACATTAAATCAATTTTCTAAACCCTGATAACAGGTTTTCACAATTAATTAGAACAATAAATATAATGTTTACATTCCAACTGTCATCCTGTCGAACGTCAGATTCTGTCGTTTAGAAACGACATCTGATGGTCGCCGGTTCACAGTTGTAGTTAAATCGATAATTGAACTTATTGATTGCCAACCATCGAAATAAATCGTATGGAACAATCCTTAATAATTTTCAGCTTTCAGTAAAACTTAATAATAAAATAAATAACCGAAAGCGGAAATGAAATAGTTTTTACAATATAGACTTTTCTTCTAGAAACTTCGGTGTCAAATAAATCCATTTTTAATCTGTGATTTATCTTTGACATAATGTAGCCAGGTTGTACGTTGTTAATTACCCAAATTAATATTTCGGAATAATTACCCCGATCAAGACAAGTTTTAGAATTGGGATTTATGAATAAATTGTTTGTTGGTCTAGATCATGAAGATTCTTATTGTTTCAGAGTTTAAACGTCACGTTGGAATGTTGTTAGTGATTTTCAAGAATTTATTATCTTGGTGTAGTATTTATCTTATAATCATTTTACCCGAAATATGGGAGATTTTAGAAATAGTCTGTCTATTTCCGGTTTGTAATCCGTGACAGGATTATTAAAGAGTGGTGGCGTCTATTTGCCCTTGAACACGCTTGAGTGATACTGGAAAACTAATTCCATGTTTTAAGAGGTAAGGATTTGGTGGTAATAGTGCCTAGAAGTGGTCTGTGAGCCCTTCCCTGGTTGTTAAAAGGATATTCTAGTGATCCATGGATATTTATTACAGGATTCCAAATTGCGCATACGCAGACTATTTTCCAGCCAGTCGAGGATCTTACAGTCAAGTGCTTTTTCCCTAAGCCAACCGTGAGTACTTCACCTGCTGACTATTTGCCTTAGATATTTCATGGGATATTCCTCAGTGTTAACAATGGATTAGATTCTTGTTCAGGGATACGCAACAAGTCCTTGTTGTGAAGTTGATGGATGCCACATGGGTAATCCTCATTACTCTTGTCCCACCGCTCAGGATCAGGCAAACAGAAGTCGTAACTCCTTATGTTGTATTTGAAACAAGGCCAAGTTAACCGGCTAATGTATTAGCCTTTTAGATTTCCAAGCTCAGTCACCTCCCGGAAGGTTAATTTGCTTCCCTTATATTATTAGGTCCCCGTATTGTCAATTCCAGGAGAGGCACCTCGAGAGATTCGTCTCGCCGCCAGGATCTAGAGGAGAGTCTGGGACCTGGACGCGAGACCCGTTCCTCGAGGCAACTCGAAGCCTCTTGTGGAGACGACTGTGCGGCTGGCAGACCCCGTCTAGCGAAAGCGCAGGCGGGACGGTTTTTTTTTTTATACCTTATTACTTTTCTATTATAATAAGGTTTCAGTAGGAACCTATTGTTTACCGCAGTCCGGTTTTCTGTAGTGGAAACCGGTCTGACAACTAAATTGAAATAGAGGATCTTGGGTTCGACAATCCTCGTTCATCCAGACGAATATTGGACACCTTCGTCGGCTCCAGGATCCGGGACTCTTCAAAGTCCCTGGCGCCCATTTAATAAATATTAACATACATAATAACTGGAAGGTTAAACAATAATATTCAAATTAATAATATTAAATTAGAACTTTTAAAAGGAACAGTACTGGGTTTATCTCCAACTCCCCACGACCGAAGCTTTATCCGCTGAATTATAAGCTGGCTGGCAAAAGTAGGCTTTCACAGTAGTCGCCTACCTCATTTTTAAGACGGTAGCCCCGTATCGGCTACCGTGTGTTATGTTGTGAAGAATTAATTTTATAATTATACTGTATTGAAGATAGTTTCTTGTTTGTTTTCAATTCAATACCCAACCACCTGGCCTCTGGGCTTATGTTAGTTTACCGCTAGGGGGAACAAAAATAAAAATATAACAACTCTTTTTCTCTTTTCTAATAGAATAGAGTGCACCATAAAAATTACAGATACAAATGTCAAAATTTTACAAGAGGTGACACAATGGGCGAGACCTACCGCTATAAAAACGATCTTTTACACACAACCTTTGGATGGATTAAAGGGGGGAAAGAGAGACAATACTGCAGGTAGTCAGTGGTGTACCAGTTACATATACAAAAAATACATAAGGCATATACTATTCATAACATATATTATACATATATACAGGGTGGAATTTTGTAATGCCACCTGGAGGGAAAGTACTCTTAATACTGCAGATAGAAAGTTTTACTCAAAGGAAACATTCCTTTATTTTTGAATAGAAAGCAAACTGCATTCAAAGATTTCGAAAATTCTCTTCTCCCACACCCGGGAATCGAACCGGCTAAAATCTGAAAAAAATATACCCTGTACTTTTATTGAATCGATCGTTAGGGTCAATTATAAGGATGAAATCTCTCTAACAAACATAAATTAAATGAAAGGAAAACCAGGAAATCTTAAATTAATTTAATTATTTACAAAAAATGGTAAACTAACTAATTAGTTGCTCGAAATGGGCTCCATTCTCTTGGATACACAAATTTATTCTTTTAACGAATTAATTTCTAGTAACCTTTAATAAAGTGTTGTGGTGAATATTCCCTTCAGTCTTTCTCACGGGACCAAGCCCGTATCCCGAATAACATCCCCACACTTTTTGGTCGTCATGAGGGGCTTGTGGCTAAGTAATAACAGCCGTACGGGTCGATCGATCAGGTTAAGCTACGCTTGCCGCGGTCCGTGGATGGGTGACCATCTTTACATATCAAGACCTCTCCGTGCCTCGGAAAGCACGTTAAGCCGTTGATCCAGGCTGTCATTTGTAGATTTTTGACAGTCGTTATGGGTAGTCAGAAGCTCGTAAGTCTGACAACCAGTCTTATCAAGGGGTATCGTGTTACCCAGTATCTGGGTTGAGGAGGTCAGATAGGCAGTCACTTCATGTTAAATACTGGTATTCAGCTGTATCCGGTAAGACTAGAAGCCGACCCCAACATAGTTGGGAAAAGGCTAGGCAGATGATGACTTTTTGGTCGTCGTACATATCGTTTTCCGTTGGAATTTAGAATTTACTTACTCACAACCCAAAATAAAACTTTTTACCATTGATGAACAGTCCAACTGCCATATTTTCTAGCGAAGGCTAGACGGGTTTCTCTATGTTGCCTGATAAGAAGTGGTACTTTCCTAGCAAGTCTTCTAATCAATTTCCCTTCAACCAACCGCCTACGGACTAGTTTTGCGGACACGTTACAAGGGTCGTCCTCTGAAAATACTTCTTTTTGAATAACATGAAAACCTTTGAATGAAAGGGGTCCGTCTTAGCCAAGCGAGCCTGTCTTCTTGAATTGTGGTCTTCCTTGGCCGTACTTGTCTAGGCACAATATCTGATGTGCCACGCTGTTTGTAGTGTGCAATGGCGTTAAATACCGTCATTATGGAACACCCTAAGTGAGCAGCTATTTTTTGTAAGGCCATTTTCCTTTGAAATGAAAATTCACAATATTTATTCGTGTTACTGCATCACAGCTCTTGTTTTCACACATTTTTAATAATTGAATCACTCAGAATGTAACTTAACTTAAATCAATAAAAAAAGGCGGCAAACTGCCTAATGTGATGACATATAAAAGATGTATTGTAGTTTCAAAATTCAATTTGAGAACATAAGTTTACATCTGGTTTCCACGTTATATTTATCTTTTGAGTAAGTAAGTGACTCTGTGTTTCTAATTTTAAGACCACTACTGTATATACCAACCTACTAAATAAATAACCAAATTACTTGAAACATTAGCAACTGATAATAGGAGACATTACCGTTATTCTATGCATAATACTTAAATAATCATTAATCAAACATCGATTAAGAAACCCATTAAAACCCAATATAATTATATAAAAGGTGGTGCCTTTGAGAAGTGAATCCATTACCAATCAAGTCAGTGGCAAGGTTACAGCTGGACATAGTAAAAACAAAGACTTAATATCAAAAGATCACAGAGAAGTCATCATGTTTTCTCTCTACATATTGGCTTTACTCATCCACGCGGCGTATTCGACCACGCCTTGCCAAGACGGAATCGAAATTGTATCAAAGGAGACCAAGAATCCTCAAGACCTTATTGGAAATTGGACCCATGTATACCAATGGACTAGCTTTGGGGGCAACAATTGGAAATTCGCTGATATCAAAGCTGACCACTTGATGCAATGCCCAGGATTTTCAATTCAACCGATCACCCCAGAATATGTCAAAGCGAAGGAAGCTCAATGCAAATACTCTCATGTGCCATTCAAATGGGCTGACGCCAAATTTAAATTAGATTCTCCTCTGTTGATGATGAATGGAGGCATCCTCGTCATGGGAGAGAATGAAAATTGGATTATGGTTAACTGCAAGCAGATTATTCCCATTGTACTGAAGAAGGTGTTTGAAGATTACATCGTGATGATCAACCCGGAGATGGCTTTAACCTCCGAAATGTTCGCAAGGAGGGTACCGACTATAGAGGAGTTGAAATGTGTCATTCATAATGTAGATGTGGGCAAAGGTGTGTCGGGATTAAGTCGTTGTGTTTGATTTAATTCAGAATGCATATGAATTTTTAATAATAAAGTATTATTAAAACCGATATTGTGTTTGATTTGGTCATAATTATTTATGGACACCAGATTTTTGTGTTCACACAACCTAACATAACATTACGCCTTGGTTCTCCGAAGGGTTGGGCAGAGGTGTACCTGTAGTAGAGATTATCTACACTAACATGGCCCGCCGCTCCAAAATTCAAAAAGTTTGAAAGTGTTTGTGAAAGTATTTACAAAGCGCCACCAAGAACCACGACGCATGTGTGCGTAATGAGACGGCCGTAAAACAAAACAAATCCACTAATTTGTTGCTCGACTGGTGTCGTCATTAATCGCTCATTATTATTAGTATGGCGCTGCACTGACGTACTCTATGAAAATGACACGTGCGTTGTCTTGCGCAGTCGGCTGGTTATGATTAGTTGACCAACAAATCTGGTAATAAGTGAGATATTACGAGTACTGATTGCACAAAAACTATGAATAAATTTTATTGTATTAAAATATTAAAATTTAATTTACTCTATTATACTATTTTGCATGTTGAATGTTTTCAATAATATGAAACCTTTAGTTATAATGTAAGTATTTGTAACACGTTTATTTTTAGTTACTAAATCATCAAAATCATTTACAAAAATACATACCTGATCATTATCATTATACAAAAGTTTATAGGTATGAAAAGATCCAAGTGATAACATTATTAATAATTAATCACTTGGCTCACAAAATTTATATAAAATTAAAAGTCTTAATGATCTCTATTGGCACTGGAACTAAAATTTTGTTCATCGCTGTCATAGAAGCTTGATATCACTTTCAGAATCTGATTCTCCTACATGAATAATAAATTCTTGCTCGTCGTTGTAGTTTTTCCAGTATTTGGATTCCGTCTCCTCTACATGTCTGCAAGTGTTGGTCCACATCGTGCAATCGATCATGTCTAGACGTTCATTTAGTAATTTCATGATAGATGTGTAGTTTTGGTCTACATTTTTGTTTGCGACATAGTTTTTTAACACTCTCCAAATTTTCTCAATCGGGTTTAAGTCGGGATGATATGGAGGAAGTCTTAAAATATCGCAATTAAACTTTTTTGCTTCGCCATCAACGGCGTAATTTCTAGAATTATCTTTATTTTTTAAAATGATATCATAGAGTTCGATTTTCTTCATGTCTTCCTCGAAGTGGATGTGTTTATTCACCAGCCAATCTTTCATGGCTGCTTTGTTGCTGTTGGAGGTGGGAACTTTTTCTGTAAATGTGTTATGGTAGGACGCGTTATCCATAACAATTACGGACTTTTCTGGTATGTTAGGTAGTAGTTGTGATATGAACCACTTCTTGTAATTATCATGGTTCATGTTGTCGTGGTAGTCGCCTGTCTTCGAACTGGCCTTGTAAATTAAAGAAGCATTGGGGACAAAACCATTTCTCCCACCAGCGTGGACAATTATGATGCGTAACCCTTTAGAAATTTTTTTCTTTGCTACAGTTCCCTGTTTAGTTCCCCATGACTTATTTTGTACATGAGTGGTATGAATGTAGCTTTCATCAGTATAAATAATATTCCTCTTCCATAATAGAAATATAGAGAAGAAGGGATCTTCTCTATATTTCTTCAATTGTTTTAAATATTTATAGCGGAGGAACTGTACGTCATGTTTTTCAACAAGCGCTTGACGATTTTCTTCAGTAGTTTTCCATTCATATCCTAAATCAAGAAGTATACGCCGTAATGTCTCCAAACATCCGTCAAAATTTATCTTTTCAGTAAGCACCCTTTTCAGAACTTTTAATGTTGGATATTGTGTATACTCTCTGTGATAGTTACTGACAGTACGCCTTATTACCCCCTTGTCAAATTCATCGAAGTCACGCTTTAAACGTTTGCGAGGATTTTGGTTTTTACGCGGTGAACTCGTTTTTGTGCACAGTTGTATCACATTTTGCTTTTTCTTTGAGAATTCTTGTTATAGTCTTTTCACTAACTCCCACAGCTCTTGAAGTTCTCCATCTAGCGTCTGTCAAGCGCTCCACTCCTTTTTCAGCCTCATACTTCATTTGTTGGTATTCTGTAGCTATCACTTCTCTTGCCTAAAATATATAGAAAAGATTTTACATTAATAGCCATAAAAGTCAATCAAAACATTACGTAAACTTATTTCACAAACAAACAAACAAAATTACCTGACTCCGCATAACTATTTTTCTTGAATTTTCCATGACTAATTATTTTGCAATCAGTACTTTCGTGTCACTGAGCGACGTAGAAACAATAACTTGACTGTCTCAGACCACTGCCGGCCTACTACTGAAGACGAATACTTACAACTACAAACAAACTCTTTCGTAAGGATGTGACTACACACATTGAAACAGTAATTTGGAGGGGCGCGCCATGTTATCGTAGTTTATCTCTACACCCGCATTTCGTCAATTATGTTTAAGTCCCATGTAATAAGGGGCGAGCCTATTGCTATCAACCGGGCACATATCCAGACTCCGGGCTGCTACTGAGAAATACCAGATAGAAAAACCCAATAACACTTTGCCCGACCTGGGAATCGAACCCAGGAACTTATGCTCAACAGTAGCGCTTGGAACCACTAGACCATCTTGGGTTTACATAAGTTGCTACAAGTACCTGATTCCAGTTAAATATTACCTACGAGGGCGGGTCAAAAAGTTCGAAGAATGTAGGGGTTAGAGTGGAGAGGGGAGGCCTTTTTTACCTGTCACTACTTGGTGACTCAATACAACTATAATACTAAGTTTCACCCCGATCGGTTCATTATCCTTTGAGATTTCGCTGGATAAACAAGTAAATCGGGAAGAGAACAGTGACTATAGAGAAAATTGAGTTTCGTGCGGTGATAAAGTTCCTTACTAAGCAAGGAAAAACGCCTCAGATAATTATGGAAGAGATTTGATTTGTTTATAGGAACTCTTGCCCAGGAAAATCAGTGATTCACAAGTGGCATAGTCTTTTCAAGCAAGGCAGAGAATCGATTGAAGACGATCAGCGTTCTGGTCGGCCGATTGTGGCTACATTTTCAGACATTGTTGAAAAAGTTGGTAAACTTATTCTCGAAGACGCTCGTTTGAAGAAACAACAGGTCGCAAAGATGACTGGAGTATCGACTACGACTATTTTGAGCATTCGCCATGACCATCTTGGCATGTCTAAAGTCAGTGCAAGAAGGGTACTGAGAATGTTCACACCGCTTAAAAAACAGCAGCGCGTCGACTGTTCTCGCGAGGTTTTGGATCTGCGTAGTGAGAACAGGCATGAGATTATGAACCGAATTGTGACTGGGTATGAAACTTGGGTTCAACACTATGAACCTGTGTTCATGCAGTGGCACAAAAAAGGCGCACCACCGCCTAAGAAGTTCAAGGTGTCACAATCGGCTGGAAAGATTATGGTTACAGTTTTTTTGGGATTCAGAGGGGATTTTGTTGATCAATTATAAAGATAGAGGAGTCAATATCACGGGACAATACTACGTTACGCTACTAAAGAAATAAAAAAAATGCAATTAAAGAAAAACAAGGGGAAAGTGGTGTCGACGTGTGATCCTTTTGCACGACAACAAACCCGTTCACAAGAGTCATGCTGCAATGGCTGCCTTACACAAGTGCGGCTTTGAAACTCTGAACCACCCTGCAGTCCAGATTTGGCCCCTTATGATTATTATTTGTCCCGAAAAAAAGAGCTTCGTGGAAAGAAATTCACCGATAACGAAGAAGTGAAGTCGGCTATTTTGAGGGCCTTAAAAATATTTTATTTTTCGAAGGTATAAAACAAATTATTTGAAAGGTCTGGTAAAAGTATTTATTTTTATAAGGTTAATGAAGAATACATATATTGAATAGGAAAAATAATTTATTTTTTAATATCACCTCCCTTCCTTTTCATTCCGCGAACTTTTTGGCCTCTCCTCGTATATGTATTGCTGGATCTAGAAAGTCATCTATATATACGTGAAGCACCCCTTTGTACCCCTTTTTACAAAAACTTCGCGGACGGAGGAGTATGAAATTCGGCACAGTTAAAGTTTATATGGAGAAAGAGTTTTAGTTTTATAATATAATACGCATTAGAAATAAATCTATAATAATATTATAACGAGATAAAATTTGTTTGTAAGTTTGTATGTAGGGGATAATCTCGGGATGATCCAATTCTAAAAAAAATACCGGGTATAAAGTTACATTATTCCTGAGTGCTATAAATTATATTTATATAATGGATATTAGCCGAGCTATCACAATTGTTGTCTAGCAAGTCGGAAAGAAATACCACTTAAAACAGAATATATATATATTTGCATGCGCTGCCTAAACAGTTGTATATATTTGAAAACAATGTATGGCAACCTGGTCCGCCTTAAATAATTCTACGAAAAAGTCCGTGACACCATATTTATATGTATTATATTTTATCTTTTATATTACGTTTATGTTATAAAAACGATTTTTTCGACATACTTACATTTGGATGATAATTTAAACAACAAAATATCAATCTTTATCAATGAATTTGCTCGTTTATTTGTTACACTTTCCCGCTGGATTTAATGAAATTTAGCACATTGGTAAACCATGACCTGGATTAGAACATAGGACTTTTTGTACCGATATTTCCACGAGATCGAGACTTATGCGGATGAAACCACGGGGCGCAGCTACTAAGTCATAAATATTAAAGATTTTAATCATTATTACCGCCATTTAAATGGGGCGGAGGGGGTTGTAAAATTTTTGGCGAAAGTATGAAATTCACGCGAACGATATCGCAGGCGAATATTGAACGACTGACATCAGAAATTTTGCACAAGGGTTTCTTTAATAATATAGGCTCTAAGAAGGGGTTTTTTGGAAATTCACCTTGAAAAGGGGTTAAAAGGGGGGATTTCTATTATATGAAATTGTATTTCTTAAGTTTATTATAAAACAATAGTAATATAGCTCTTTAGTATTTAAGTAAGTCAACATCATCTGCCCAGCCTTTTCCAAAACTACGTTGGGGTCAGCTTCCAGTCTAACCGGATGCAGCTGAATACCAGTATTTTACATGGAGCGACTGCCTATCTGACCTCCACAATCCAGTTACTGGGTAACACGATACCCCTTAGTATTTAAATAAGTACCTAATTAAAATTATGATTACAAACATTTATCTTTTAAAACATTTAAAGTTACGAAAGGAGAAACCCGTTTCTGGGCCTAACCGTTACACGAATCAGATATATACTAAAAAAAATGTCTATTTTTCTTAATTAACCTATTTAAATCTTAGCCTCAATTACAATGGCAAAGTGTAGAAAATAAGTAGATTTCAATTTTTTTCTTAAAACCCGCGCGACACCAATTCGGAGTCAAACAATAGAAAATCAATTGCGTCTCATTAGCCGTCCTTGATGAATTAAGTAACTATGTGATTAGCAACAATATAAATCGAAGTAGGGCGCAGTTCCAAGCAATAGATGTAGGAAGCGAGTTTCCTGAATTAACATACAGCGAGCTTAATGCTTGTCTCCTTGGGCACATAACAAGTTAAGCAGGCCCGTTCTTACTATGGGGAGCACGTGAGAGAAAATAGCTCTTAAGTCATAGAATTGTGTAGAAAGGTGGACGGTGACCTACAGCAAGAACTGTCAACATCGGACTCAACCTGGATGTTAAGAGGAAGAATAAAATCCAGGCACATTAGTAATAGGATGTATTTCGTTGATATATTAGTTGACAACTTCTAAGTGCTAAGATGCTAAGATGCTATAATCCAATATTATTGCACCCGTATCGCTGGCAAAATAACGGTTGGTCGCTGTGCCCACACCACACTGTGCATAATATGGTATATTGGTTGCGCACGGCACCAGGGCAGTCTCTTGCACAATTTCTGGATACTGTATTATTATATTATGATAATCCTAATGAAGAAGGTAATCAATAAAACCATTTATCACGATTATTTTTTTTATTTTAATATATTATTACAATCTCAGATAACTGTAATCGAGATTGCATCAAATCCCCTAGTAGACAAAACATTAACAATGCAACCCAGTGATGTAAGTGGACGTGGTCTAATAAGCTGAGGTTTTCAGTAAGATAAATCTGAAGTCACCCTCTAAGCGCTTTTTATGTACCTAAAACGTCATCGTGATAGGCTGCAGGCGCTGCAGCACAACGCATATGCGTTCCAGATTTCCTACGTAAATCTGGAACGCGAATGCGCTGTGCTACAAAGCTTAAAAAATAATATTTTTATTTAATTAGATAATAAAAATAACCTAAAATATAAACATTGCCTGATTTTACCAATTTGGCCATTGGCTGGGAGACGTGAAAGTTGGGCTCGTGGAACCTTCCTAAATAATCTAATTTATAGCCAAATTCCAGCCCTGTAACGCCAGGCCCAAGTTTCTATGGAGTTTGGGTTTCTCCTTTCTAAGTAAAACGAATACAAAAAATAATTGTATATAAAGCATACACTTGCCTAATTATATTTGGTAAACTTCGGGATCCAAAATGAGTTTGTTCACTTTTAAAAGATCTAGGGTATCTTCATCAAGTGACTTCACACTTCTGCTTAATGTTTTTCTAAGACTGGAAATGTATGGATCTGATGTGTAGAGAAAAGTATGAAATACATCCTCATTTGTAGCCGCAAGAGAGATCTTCTTGGCATGATGAAGACGAGTTTTTTTTAAAATCCTTATTGCGGGATCCTTGCGCATCTTCAAGTTGACCAATAGGAAAGTGCTTAATGATACTTTCACCATGAATTATAATTTTATGTAATGAAGATGGCATGTAGTACCAATCATAATTGTTAACATAGATTCTGGCAGTTTCCATGGCATAATTGACAAATTTTTCAGCATTTATCATTACACCAAATGAAAGAGCTTGTAAAATTATGTAAAGCCGTTTAATCAAATGTATAATCACTCCTGTGATTTCAGCAGAACATTCTGCATTGTAAAAAAATCTTCTAGCAGTATTACCATCATTGGTATTACCACTTACTTGTCGTGGTTTGTCGATGTTTCAAGGTGTTTGAAAAGGTAATGCTTAATCAAATGCTCAATCATTTTAACACCAATAGAATCTTACACGATCAACAGTATGGCTTCACCAAGGGACGTTGTACGACTGACGCCGGTGTCACCTTATTAAAACACATATTTACGGCGTGGGAAGAGGCCCAAGACGCAATAGGAATATTTTGTGACCTCTCCAAGGCATTTGATTGCGTCGACCACGAAACATTACTCTTGAAACTTAAGCATTACGGACTTGGAGACCTTGCGCTCAGTTTAGTAAAATCTTATTTATATGATAGACAGCAGCAAGTTCAAATAAATGGTGTCAATTCACTCGGCTTAAAAGTAGAAATGGGTGTACCTCAAGGCTCGATATTGGGTCCTTTCCTCTTTTTAGTATATATTAATGATCTACCCCACTTGTTAAAAACCCAACCACAAATGGTGTTATTTGCTGACGATACTTCCTTAATTTTTAAAATTAATAGACGTGCCTCAAATTTTGACGACGTAAATAACGCCCTATTGCAGGTCCAAAATTGGTTCACTGCTAATAATTTAGTATTAAATGGGAAAAAACTAAGTGCATAAGATTTTCTTTACCAAATGTCAAAAGTAGTATTTGTGAGATAGTATTGAATCAAGAGAAATTAGAATTCGTCGATAAAACTGTTTTCCTGGGGATTACGCTCGACTCAAGGCTTCAATGGGGGCCTCATTTAACTTCCCTTGCAGGACGGCTAAGTTCAGCAGCATATGCTGTGAGAAAAATCCGTCAATTTACTGATGTAGATACCGCACGGCTAGTATATTTTAGTTACTTTCATAGTATTATGTCGTACGGTATTTTACTATGGGGACGGGCTGCAGACATCGAGTCTATTTTTATTCTGCAGAAAAGAGCCATCAGAGCCATATATGGCCTCCGCAGGTGCGACTCTCTAAGGGAACTGTTTAAAGAAATTAACATCATGACGGTACCTTGTCAATATATCTATGAAAACATCATGTACGTAAGGAAAAATCTACATTTTTTTAGTAAAAGAGGTGAAAGACACAATTATATCACTAGAAATAGGGACCAATTAGTTCAACCAGGTTTCAGGCTGGCTAAAGTAGACTCATCTTTCATGGGGTACTGTTTAAAATGTTACAATAAAATACCTCCCCACATACTTCAACTGAATGAAACAAAATTTAAATCTAGTATAAAACGCACACTATGTAGCCAAGCATATTATAAATTGGGGGATTACATTGCTGATAAAAATGCTTGGCTCAACGCTGGTCCTGCTCCACAAGGGCGCAAAAACTAATTGGTCAGGTATTGAAAATAGTGTTGGAGCTGCTGAAGATTTTAAAAACTGTCTTTGCATTGTATAAATTCAATCTCTTAGTATTGTATAGCTGCACAGCACATTGTTATGTGAGTACTATGCACTATAAAGCTGCCATTTACTGGATACGTCTTTCATTGACTTGAATGTGCCCTGGTGGCTGGGAGTATGTCGTGCTCACTCTAATGTCTCGCTGATGGTGGCGCGTGTGTTGGATCATTTAGCTCCCTTCAAAATGGTTGAGCTGAATGGTGCTGATCCACGCGTCATGTTCGTGAACGGGCGCCGTCAGTAGAGACTGGTCATCTCTTAGCTGCCACGGCTTATTTTAACTTTAGTTTTTGAATTGCTTTTGTTTTTGTTGTAATCTTTTTATTACGGACGCTTTTACGTTTTGCATCGTTCTCACATGTATAATTTCAAAATGAATGATGTAAACAATATTTTGTAACCATAATACGTTGAATTAAAAGAGTGTCCTTGGAGTTTCTTGCCCGTTCTTCTCCATAGGTACCTACTACGCTTTGGAATGGGCAACTAGCTTCATCTTTCTGACTGACTGACCGAACCCTTGACAATTCAAAAGTGCCTGTAATTGGTTTATTTGAAATAAATGCTTTGAGTTTGAGTTTGAGTTTTGATGATCAATCCTAGCTCCTCACAAAAACGTTGTTGAACTAGAGTTTTCTTTTCTAGATTTTGTCGCTTCTTTTCTTCACTTCACTTGTGGCTGACCATGTTTAAAAAGAGAGGTTGTATGAAATATGTAATATCATTTCCATACAACGAATCCAGACATCCAATGTAGGTAGGAGGGGTTTACATCGGCGTCGAGTCAACGATGAAGTACCTGATACTCGTCCTCGACAGCCGGTGGAACTTCGTGGAGCATTTCCGATGTTTGGACAGGGGCTGCCTTGAAGCAACTCCTGTCAATCTAGAGGGTATATATAGATATTTATATATATACAGCGGATTGATTTGAGAAACACTTTATCTCTGTTTGCTGTATGCCATTACCGTGTGGAAATATCCAAGTCACTGGCAAATTTTCATCGGAATATGGGATCATTGTTTCCTATAAGATGCTTCTGTACTGATACTGATCCATTGGCCATTCAGTCTTTCTCACGGGACCAACCCCGTATCCCGAATAACATCCCCACACTTTTTGGTCGTCATGAGGGGCTTGTGGCTAAGTAATAACAGCCGTACGGGTCGATCGATCAGGTTAAGCTACGCTTGCCGCGGTTGGTCCATGGATGGGTGACCATCTTTACATATCAAGACCCCTCCGTGCCTCGGAAAGCACGTTAAGCCGTTGATCCCGGCTGTCATTTGTAGATTTTTGACAGTCGTTATGGGTCGTCAGAAGCTCGTAAGTCTGACAACCAGTCTTATCAAGGGGTATCGTGTTACCCAGTATCTGGGTTGTGGAGGTCAGATAGGCAGTCGCTTCATGTTAAATACTGGTATTCAGCTGTATCCGGTAAGACTAGAAGTCGACCCCAACATAGTTGGGAAAAGGCTAGGCAGATGATGACTTCTTGGTCGTCGTACATATCGTTTTCCGTTGGAATTTAGAATTTACTTACTCACATCCCAAAATAAAACTTTTTACCATTGATGAACAGTCCAACTGCCATATTTTCTAGCGAAGGCTAGACGGGTTTCTCTATGTTGCCTGATAAGAAGTGGTACTTTCCTAGCAAGTCTTCTAATCAATTTCCCTTCAACCAACCGCCTACGGACTAGTTTTGCGGACACGTTACAAGGGTCGACCTCTGAAAATACTTCTTTTTGAATAACATGAAAACCTATGAAGGGGTTCGTCTTAGCCAAGCGAGCCTGTCTTCTTGAATTGTGGTCTTTCTTGGCCGAACTTTTCTAGGCACAGTATCTGATGTTCCACGCTGTTTGTAGTGTGCAATGGCGTTAAATACCGTCTTTATGGAACACTCTAAGTGAGCGGCTATTTTTCTGTAACGCCATTTTGCTTTGAAATGAAAATTCACAATAATTATTCGTGTTACTGCATCACAGCTCTTGTTTTTACACATTTTAATAATTAAATCACTCAGAATGTAACTTTACTTCAATAAATAAGAAAAGGCGGCAAACTGCCTAATGTGATGACATAAGAAAGATGTATTGTAGTTTCAAAATTCAATTTTAGAACATAAGTTTACATTTGGTTTCCAATTAGTTATCCGACTGCCAGTACTAAAGATATTGATATTTATTTCCAAGTTATATTTATTTTTTGAGTAAGTAAGTGACTCTGTGTTTCTAATTTTAAGACCACCACTGTATACAGGGTGACATTGAAAACATGCGACAAATCGAAATGGGAGATTGTACTCATCATTATGAACAACTTTTACTAAGGGACCAAAGCTACAATCCCAAAAAAAAAAACTGCTGTCCCCTACATTTATGTTCGCAATACCTCATCAAAATGTAGGAAAAGCAGATTTTTTTTTTTTGGATTACAGCTTTGGTCCCTTAGTAAAAGTTGTTAATAATGATGTATACAATGTCCCATTTCAGTTTGTCGCAAGTTTTTAATTTCAACCTGTATACCAACCTACTAAATAAATAACCAAATTACTTAAAACATTAGCAACTGATAATAGGAGACATTACCGTTATTCTATGCATAATACTTAAATAATCATTAATCAAACATCGATTAAGAAACCCACTAAAACTCAATATAATTATAAATAAGGTGGTGCCTTTGAGAAGTGAATCCATTACCAATCAAGTCAGTGGCAAGGTAACAGCTGGACATAGTAATAACAAAGACTTAATATCAAAAGATCAGACAGAAGTCATCATGTTTTCTCTCTACATATTGGCTTTACTCATCCACGCGGCGTATTCGACCACGCCTTGCCAAGACGGAATCGAAATCGTATCAAAGGAGACCAAGAATCCTCAAGACTTTATTGGAAATTGGAGCCATGTATACCAATGGACTAGCTTTGGGGGTAACAATTGGAAATTCGCTGATATCAAAGCTGACCACGTGATGCAATGCCCAGGATTTTCAATTCAACCGATCAACCCAGAATATGTCCAAGCGAAGGAAGCTCAATGCAAAGACTCTCATGTGCCATTCAAATGGGTTGATGCCAAATTTGTATTAGATTCTTCTCTGTTGATGGTGAATGAAGGCATCCTCGTCATGGGAGAGAATGAAAATTGGATTATGATAAACTGCGAGCAGATTATTCCCATTGTACTGAAGAAGGTGTCTGAAGATTACATCGTGATGATCAACCCGGAGATGGCTTTAACCTCCGAAATGTTCGCAAGGAGGGTACCGACTATAGAGGAGTTGAAATGTGTCACTCATAATGTAGATGTGGGCAAAGGTAGGTCGGGATTAAGTCGTTGTGGTTGATTTAATTCAGAATGCATATGAATTTTAAATAATAAAGTATTATTAAAACCGCTATTGTGTTTGTTTTGGTCATAATTATTTATGGACACCAGATCTTTCTGTTTACACAACCCAACATAACATCACGCCTTGTTTCCGCGAAGGGTTGGGCAGAGGTGTACCTGTAGTACACCCGCATTTCGTCAATTATGTTTAAGTCCCATGTAACAGGGGGCGAGCCTATTGCCATCAACCGGGCACAAATGCAGACTCCGGGCTGCTACTGAGAAATTCCAGATAGAAATTTGGGAAGACTTTCGGGCTTCTGAGGACCCGTAACGACTGTTAAAGATCCACGAATGACAGCCGGGACCACCATAGGTAAAGATGGTCCCCCTTTCCGCAAACATAGCTTTACCTTATCGTTTGACCCATGCGGCTGTTATTACTGAGCCATGAGCCACACACACACATACTCACTCACTTAGCGTATCCATCAACCGGGCACAAATCCAGACTCCGGGCTGCTACTGAGAAATTCCAGATAGAAAAACCCAATAACACTTTGCCCGACCTGGGAATCGAACCCAGGACCTCATGCTCAGCAGTAGCGCTTGGAACTACTAGACCATCTTGGGGTTACATAAGTTGCTATAAGTACCTGATTCCAGGTAATATTACCTACGAGGGCGGTTCAAAAAGTTCGAAGAAGAAAAGAAAGAAGGCCTCCCCTTCCCACTCTAACCCCTCTAGGGTTTTGATAAAATACGATTAACAACAATAAAGAAACAAACCAAAATTACATAACATACATAATCAGCCTATAATGTGCCCACTGCTGGGACACAGGCCTCCTCTCTGTGAGAGGGAGTGGGCCGTAATCCACCACGCGAAGCACCAAAATTAAAGATGTAAAATACCAAATTAAACCATTGAAATGAAAATGGGCAGGGCATTTCATAAGAATTAAGATGGAGAACTGGGCCATGGAAGTGACAGATTGGTTTCCAATATATAAAACAAGAAGAAAGGCAGACAATCTTCCCATCTACGATGCCTGCTATCGTAGCTTCTATGCGAAGATTACATCAAAAAGGCGTCAGGGACGACTTGGATTAGAAAAGCAAGATACCGATGCTTGTGGAGAACACTTGGGGAGGCCTATGCTGAAAAGCAAGACAATCAAAGAACTGGTGTCGAATAAGAAAAATAATTAAGTATATTTATAATCGCAGGTATGCTTTTTTTTGGGTGGGAAATCATCAAATAACTTCTCCCGCTCTGGGCGGAGCGGCAGGAGGGTGTATCAGACTCTTACTGACTAAAACCCACCCGTATTCCTTCCGTTGCCTGTGTAGCCAGGAGCCTCGGTATCCCTTAAGTACCTTCCCGCGACCCCGGCAGGTATCGGCCCTAGTGGACACTTGTGCTGACGACATCTCTTTGAGGCGCGCGTGGCCGCGACCCACGCCTGACACAACGCGCCATTGACCCGGGCCTGGTCCTTACTGGACGGTGAGCTACTCATTGCTCACCGTCCGCAAGCCCGCGCCTTCGGTGGCCGGAAATCCGCCCGGGTGATTCCCGACGCCCAGGGCGTCTCCTGCGGCGGCTAGGGGCGAGAGGGCGCGAAATTTGCCTTTCCCTCAACCGTCCCACCTCCTATCAACCGCCCCGCCTAGGTATGCTGGAAGAGATTTCTTTAGACATAAACTTCACCTTTGTACGTATTTTTCTGTTCTGTTCTTCTTTTCTGTTTTTATATGTTTGTGCATAAATAGTTAAATAAATAAATAAATACACATTCCTGTAGTAATAAGTAGAATTAAGATGAAATGTAACTTGTGAGATTTTTAATAGGCAAGGCTTTTATTATTATTTAAAAATCTTTGACATATATCGGGATCCTGGGGTCCCGGAACTTTGGAAGGCGTGCGAGGGAACGAAGCCAACTCGCAGCGGCCCCTTAGACAATTTTAAGTTTTGAGTGATGGAGGGGAGTGATGTGGCGATCCTTAACATCTATCATACACAATACAAACAATTATACACATACATAATCATAACATACGGTACACAATTATACACTTATATTTACAAATCACATTTACACATAAACACAATGTTTAGACAAATTCATCACCGTCATACACAGTGATACCGTACCGTGGAAGCGCGCTCCGTCTACGTCACGCAGTGACGTAGTCGTTGCGCATGAGTGGGGCCGCGCTACTCAGCGCGCGTTCATCCACCTTGACTGACCTTCAGTCCGATCTCGCTGTCGCGACGCGTAGCCCACGCAACTCTTAGCGCTCCCGGCCAATATTACATTCCCTGAAACCCTTCGGGATTACAGTAGCTGCTAAGTGTATACGAACTCTTATCAAGACAATTCAAATCTGTGTATCCTTCAATGTGAATGTCCATCTCGTGTGCCCTTCTTCTGTGAATGCTTCTGTGTTTTGTGTATGGATAATATAACCGTGAGTACAAGCAAATCTTTCATTT
Source organism: Atethmia centrago (assembly GCA_905333075.3). NCBI lineage: Eukaryota > Metazoa > Arthropoda > Insecta > Lepidoptera > Noctuidae > Atethmia > Atethmia centrago. The sequence goes on along the minus strand of HG995380.1, from coordinate 25,882,949 downwards.
ACCACTGCTCACCACGCAAACACGATAATTAGTGAGCGAAATCTCACTAAATTGGTGACCCCGTTTAGAATACGCCAGAAAGGCTTGAGAACCACGTAGGCCCTGAAAAGCACAAACTATATTTAAAGAAGCAAAGGAAAATCACAGTAGCACGATGAGTGGTAGCAGTGACTCTGCAAAATCGTACGGAACCAATCGTTCGCGTCAACAACCTCGTCACGCAAAGTGCGTGTCCATTGACGAGCCATCCGACATTTGCCGTATTGCGGTACGAATACCACCTTTTTGGCCGGATGACCAAGAAGTTTGGTTCGCACAAGTGGAGGCCCAGTTCGCAAACGCGAACATCACCAGCGACGCGACGAAATTTAATTACGTCATCGGCAACCTTGAGCACCAGTACTCCAAACAAGTGAGGAAAATTTTTCTTAACCCACCGGAGCACAATAAGTACGACAAGCTCAAACACGAGCTCATTAAGAGACTGACAGCGTCACACGAGAAGAAAGTGAAGCAGCTTCTCATACACGAGGAGCTAGGGGATCGCAAGCCTTCACAGTTCCTGCGACATCTCCAAAGTTTGGCCGGACCAAGTGTCCCAGAGGACTTTCTCCGGACAATATGGTGCAGTCGTCTGCCGAGCAACGTCCAGACCCTGCTGACTAAAAAAGGCCGTGAGGAACCTGACGACGCAGCTGAGTAGGAGACCTCGTTCGCAATCACGTTCCAAAAACCATCAGCGTCATCGATCCAGACAGCTGTCCGAGTCCAGCCACCAGCAGCATCCGTTCTGCTTTTACCACTCCAAGTTCGGGGCCAACGCTCGCAAGTGTGTTAAGCCATGCGATTACGAGAAGTCGGGAAACTCCAAGGGCAGTCGGTAATGGCGGCTGACGACTGTCTGACGACCACTGGTCGCCTCTTCGTCACGGACCGGACATCAAAGACACAGTTTTTAGTGGACACTGGTAGTGATTTGTGTGTGTTTCCGCGGCACGTGAACAGCGTGTCAAGTCGAACTATCAGTTATCGGCCGCTAACGGGTCTATAATTGAAACTTACGGCTATCTTCAGCTGAATTTAGACTTAAGTTTGCGCCGGAACTTCCCATGGCGTTTTATTGTTGCTAATGTCACCAAGCCAATTATCGGTGAAGATTTTTTAAGCTTTTACGATTTGCTTGTTGACATCAGAAATCAACATTTGGTGGACAAAACCACCTCAATGTTTGTGACAGCTTCCGTTGCAAAGGCTACAGCGACGTGTTCAGTGAAGGTCTCAGTTGGCGATTCCAGGTATCACTTGATACTTAATAAATACCCCGAGATCACGCGAGCCGCTGGCACACACCGAAAACCCACACATCACACAGTACACCACATACGCACCACATCCGGCCCGCCCATCTCTTGTTCCCCTCGCAGGCTAGCTCCAGACAAGCTGCAGATGGCTAATCAGGAATTTGAGATCATGCTTAGCAATGGCACAGCTCGACCATCTGAGAGCCCTTGGTTTTCACCCCTTCATTTAGCGCCGAAGAAGGACAACAGCTGGCGACCCTGCGGTGACTACAGGTTGCTCAACGCGAGGACTATACCTGACAGGTATCTTATAAAACATGTCCACGACCTTACCCACAGCATAGACGGTTGCAATGTCTTCTCAACTGTTGACCTGGTTAAGGCATATAACCAGATACCGGTCAGCGACGGCGACATCCAGAAGACGGCGATAACAACTCCGTTTGGCCTGTACAAATTTCCTTATATGACCTTTGGTCTGAGGAACGCAGGTCAGACATTTCAGAGATTTGTCGACGAAATGACGCGCGGACTTGACTTCTGTTATTGTTATCTCGATGACTTTCTCATCTTTTCGAAAGACCAGGAGCAGCACGAGGACCACCTGCATCAGCTCTTCACCAGGATGCAGAAATATGGCATAGTCATCAAAACCTCAAAGTGTGTGTTCGGAGCTGACGAAGTCGCATTTTTAGGTTATCGCATCTCTGCAGCCGGAACCAGACCCTTGGAGTCCAAGGTGGAAGCCATCAAGGACTTCCCTACGCCTAAAACTGTACGGGAACTCAAGCGTTTCTTAGGGATGTTGAACTTTTACAGGCGGTTTATACCCAAAGCCGCAAAATTTCAAGGTCTCCTTAACGCCCTGCTAACTGGCTCAGTAAAAGGTCAACATCCCGTGGAAATAACAGGTGAGGCACTCACCGCCTTTAATATGTGCAAAGACAGCCTCTGCAACGCTGTATTGCTTGCACACCCCGACTACCAAGCAAAGCTCGCCCTAGTTACAGATGCGTCCGATCTGGCAATGGGTGCAATTTTGCAACAGTTCAGGGACGAGCAGTGGCAACCACTTGCCTTCTTGTCACGCAAGTTGAGCCCCGCTCAGCAGAAGTACTCGCCATATGATCGTGAGCTTCTTGCGATCTATGAAGGCATAAAATACTTCCGCCACATGTTGGAAGCGAGACACTTCACTGTCTATACTGACCACAAGCCGTTGATATACGCATTCCATGAGCGAAAGCACAACTGTGCTCCCCGTCAGTATAGACACCTCGACTTTATTGCGCAGTTCACAACGGACATTCAACATATTTCCGGCAAGGACAATATCGTCGCTGATGCATTGTCCCGCATCAGTGAACTGCAAACTCCAGTCGATTTTGAGGTCCTCGCTAAATCACAAAGTTCTGACCCCGAACTGTCGCAACTTCTAAAGTCAGAAACGTCACTTCAACTAAAGAGGCTTAAAATCGACGGCAGTTCCATCGAGTTACTCTGTGATGTGAGTACAGCCACACCTAGACCATTCGTGACTAAACCCTTTCGACGACAAATTTTTGAGAGCCTTCACAGCCTCAGCCATCCAGTAGCAAACACATCCGCAAAATTGGTTGCGCAGCGATACGTTCGGCCTGGAGTCCGCAAGGACTGTCGACAATGGTCACGAACGTGTCTCAGCTGTCAACGCACCAAGGTTAATCGCCATGTGTCATCACCATTAGGCACATTCGAATTACCCCGTGCTAGATTTGCTTTTGTGCACATCGACCTAATAGGTCCTCTTCCTCCATCACAGGGGTACCGCTATTGCCGGACGGCCGTGGATCGTTTCACTAGGTGGCCAGAAGTAGTACCGATTGCAGACATTACCGCTGAGACAGTCGGTAAAGCATTGCTGACCAACTGGATCTCCCGCTTTGGTTGTCCAACGGATATTGTCACAGACAGAGGACGGCAATTTGAATCCGCACTGTTCCAATATCTGGCCAAAATAATCGGATTCAAACATCGGAAGACCACAGCCTACCACCCAGCATGCAACGGCCTAGTGGAACGATTCCACAGGCAACTCAAAACGGCGATAATGTGCCACGCGGACCATAACTGGACAGAATCTCTGCCTTTAGTTCTACTGGGTGTCCGGAGTGCTTTTAGAGACGATCTTCAGACATCTTCTGCGGAACTCCTATACGGTGAGCCATTACGACTTCCGGGAGAATTTTTCATTCCCGGTGACAGCGGCAACACAGACATCTCGGAGTTCACTACTCGTTTACGCTCGTTTGCCGCAAAATTACAGCCAACTCCAGCCGCACACCATTGCAGGGACAAAATATTTGTCCATAAGGACCTCGCTACCTCCAGCCACATATTCCTCAGGGACGATGCGCTTCGAGGTTCATTGCAACCAGCATACACCGGTCCCCATGAAGTTGTGCAAAAAAGCTACAAAACTTTTACAATATTAGTGAAAGGTAAAAAGGTAAAAGTTTCTGTAGACCGCTTAAAACCTTCCACCAACCGAACAAGATGTTCAAGAAAAGGAAAAACACCCCTCGGACACTCCCGTCAGAATTACCAGGTCTGGTCGAAGGGTCCGATTCCCTGATTATTATCGCCCGTAGGACGGTCTCTGGAGGGGAGTGATGTGGCGATCCTTAACATCTATCATACACAATACAAACAATTATACACATACATAATCATAACATACGGTACACAATTATACACTTATATTTACAAATCACATTTACACATAAACACAATGTTTAGACAAATTCATCACCGTCATACACAGTGATACCGTACCGTGGAAGCGCGCTCCGTCTACGTCACGCAGTGACGTAGTCGTTGCGCATGAGTGGGGCCGCGCTACTCAGCGCGCGTTCATCCACCTTGACTGACCTTCAGTCCGATCTCGCTGTCGCGACGCGTAGCCCACGCAACTCTTAGCGCTCCCGGCCAATATTACATTCCCCGAAACCCTTCGGGATTACAGTAGCTGCTAAGTGTATACGAACTCTTATCAAGACAATTCAAATCTGTGTATCCTTCAATGTGAATGTCCATCTCGTGTGCCCTTCTTCTGTGAATGTTTCTGTGTTTTGTGTATGGATAATATAACCGTGAGTACAAGCAAATCTTTCATTTACCACTGCTCACCACGCAAACACGATAATTAGTGTGTGAAATCCCACTAAACACCAACCAACGATTATCCCTGTTTGCTCTATGCAAGTACACCCAAGGACAATCCCAGTTGATGCAGAACTATTGGAGAAGCTGGAAACAAGAGATTGGGCTATGGGTTTGGGTGGCTATAGTGGATTGGTTACCTAGAGCTATAGAAGGACTATGATCAATGTTATGAAATACACGGATAAAATGGCAGTGGGTGACTTGTGACTAAACTAGTGCTGCGCGCCGACCTCCTTAGCGGCGTCAGCGTAGTGTGCTATGCTGACGACACGTTGGTCCTGGCGCAGGGGAGGTCGCACCTGGCGGCGGCTGAAGTAGCAGCACGCGGGGTTGCGACAATCGTAGAAAGGATCCGGCAATTGGGAGTCGAGGTGGCCTTGCACAAGTCCGAGGCCAAGTGTTTTCATGGTCCTCGGAATGCGCCGCCGTTGGGGTCCCAAATAACGGTAGGAGGGGTTTCCATCGGCGTCGAGTCAACGATGAAGTAGGTACTTCATCGTTGACTCCAGGTCCCAGGTGGGACTCGTCCTCGACAGCCGGTGGAACTTCGTGGAGCATCTCCGACGTTTGGCTCCCAAACTGAAGCGGGCAGGCGCTGCATTAAAGCGGCTCCAAACGCCTGCTGCCGGAGGCTCTACGCGGGGGCCATGCGGTCCATGGCCCTCTACGGGGCTCCTATATGGGCGTGTTCTCTGGCGCTGCGGCCAGCCCGCCGGTTGAGCGCGGCCCAAAGGGTCATGGCCATCCGGATGGTTCGGGGATACCGCACAGTCTCCTGTGAGGCAGCGAGCCTCCTTGCCGGATTGCTGCCATGGGATCTGAAGGCAAAAGCCCTCACGTACGTATGGGAGTGGCGCCAGGAGGCGAACCCTCGGGGCGTAACTCCGCTGCCGCGAGAAATCGTGGCACAGCGGATGGAGCTCCGGCGGGATCTCATGGCGACATGGAGAGTACGGTTGTCGCAACCCAGTGCTGGGCACGCCACGATTGCGGCAATAAGACCCCTCTTTGAGGAGTGGCTAGAGAGGCGCCACGGCATCCTCACCTTCCGCCTGACGCAGGTTCTCACCGGACACGGCAGCTTCGGAAGGTTTCTGTGTCGGATAAGGCGGGAGGAAACGCCCGGGTGTCACCACTGTGTGGATCGCCCGGAGGACACGGTGGAGCATACGGTGGAGGTCTGCCCGGCTTGGGCAGAGCACCGCCATGTCCTCGTGGAGGCGATCGGTGGCAGAGATCTCTCTCGTCCGGCCCTGGTTCAGGCCATGGTACGGAGCGAGAGGGCATGGGCAGCCTCCTTCTGCGAACTCTACCTCTACCTCCTTCTGCGAAGCGGTAATGCTCGCGAAGGAGAAGGCGGGACGGTTGAGGGAAAGTCAAATTTCACACCCTCTCGCCCCTAGCCGCCGCAGGCGTAGGCTGTGTGTGTGTGTCTAGACTGCAGACGGTGAGCAATGGATAGCTCACCGTCCGGTAAGGACCAGGCCCGGGTCGAAGGCGCGTTGTATTCCACGCGCGCCTCAAAGAGATGTCGTCAGCACAAGTGTAGGGTCCACTAGGGCCGATGCCTGCCGGGGTTGCGGGAAGGTACTAAAGGTGACCTTTTAGTACCTTCCCGCAACCCCGGAGGCTTCTGGCAACACAGGCAACAGGAAGGAATACGGGTGGGTTTTAGTCAGTAAGACACACCCTCCCGCTCTGCCCAGAGCGGGAGAAGTTATTTGATAATTCCCCATCAAAAAAAAAAAGGGGGTGACACTCAATAATGGGCCCCCAAAAAGGATCGCGAGCACATAGTGACGTAACGACAAGGGGGCAATACTTCCCGGGGTGCTTTAGGAGTGGAGAGGTATTCCACAGCTATCAGGATGATCCAGGATGTTCGGTCAAGATCCCTACCAGCATCTGAGCACGTTTACTCTTGCGTATCTCCACTCAAGCCGACCAATAAAGGCAAGCCAGAGATGAGGATCAAGACTTCTGCCGGGAGATAGGTTCCGTGGGGTCGCTACTACCCTACAGCTCGCTACATGCTGCCTTGTAGGCTTCTGTATCTCTCTTGGTCTGACTCCTTACCCTAGACCTGTTTCAGCTAAGTAAACTCTACCGGTATAAACCTAGAGTTTGGAGTGCGCAAGCCCCACCACGACGATGTCAACGTAGAGATACGGCAGTGGGGTTATTATTAATATTATGGATCGAGACCAAAACCTGCATTTCTCTATTTTCTCAAATCATACCAAAATCAAATCAAAAGTCATTTATTCATACTAGCCTGCACTTTTTACCCGACTGCCTCAGGAGGGTAATGTTTTTCGAGAGTATGTATGTATGTATGTATGTATGTATGTATGTCTATTTCTTTGGCACGCTCTGTAGCCTAAACGGCTTGATGGATTTTAACATATGAGGTGTCTTTAGATTCGTCTTAATTGTAGGAGTGACATAGGCTATATAATATTTATAAATTGCATTTGCAAATACAAAAAAAAGGAGGGGACGTTTTTTTTTAATTAATTGCAACAATATTGGTATCAAATAAAATCTAGTAATGAGTAATTTTCAAATTTATATATATTAATAAAACTAAAAAGTTCGAAATAAAATAAATTATTTAAAAAACAAAAAACCCGATTGCAAAAACACATAACTGAAAAGGGAAAAACTAGCATTATAATCTATATAATTTTGGTCTTGCAGGCTCAAATAACCTGAAATATGGTCTAACTTTTGATTATCCCCGCCTGCAAGACCAAAATTATATAGATGCTTGTTTTTCCCTTTTCAGTTATGTGTTTTTGCAGTCGGGTTTTTTGTTTTTTAAATAATTTATTTTTCATACGTCAAAATTACATAAGAATTTCCCCCAAAATGCACGCAAACCTTCACCACTTCCTAGTGCTTTAGCTGGTAAGAAGAAGTGGCGCATCAAACTCCTCAGCAGCACACCTGTCTGTTCAGTTACAAATCTTAATTCTATACAATAGTAGGTATGCAAAGTAATGAATATTACGAGACAGAACATTAAATTAAATTATTTGCCATAAATATGTCAGCCAGTGTATATAGATATACAAGCTGCTGCCCGCGGCTTCGTTCGCGTGGCTTTTTAGGATTCCGTAACCAAATAGTAAAACAGTACCCTATCACTAAGACTCCGCTGTCCGCCTGTCTGTCTGTCTGTGTATCTCATGAACCGTGAGACAGTTGAAATTTTTACAGATGATGTATTTCTGTTGCCGCTATAACAAAAAATACTAAAAAACAGAACAAAATAAATATTTAAGGGGCTCCCATACAACAGACATAATTTTTTTGCCGTTTTCATAGATAATGTTACGGAACCCTTCGTGCGCGAGTCCGACTCGCACTGGGCCCGATTTTTTTTATTAAGTCTAAATTACTCCTTATTACATCAACTATCTGCCCGTGAAAGTCCCGTTAAAATCGGTCCAGCCGTTTCTGAGATTAGCCGGAACAAACAGACAGACAGACAAAAAATAAAAAAATGTTTTAAAATTTAAAATGTTTAATTTAGTACAAAGCTCTTATTTTGACATTACAAACATACAATTTATTTGTACAGATGTGTAGTTACAAAACAGGCAAGTCTTTGTTAAATTCCTCCATCCGGCCCAACTTGTTTGTATTGTAAGTGATATTAATTAACGCGACCTATTCTCGCAGCAAATAATCAAGTTGCCTTACATACATATAGGATATTGGGTGCTTACTAAGAGTGCGGCTAAGTCACTTGGTACTCACTCTTAGGCCCACTTGTACCATAAATCGCTAAATAAGTACGTTTACAACTAAAACGTATTTACAATATCGCTGTTTCTGTTAATCGTTTGAAGATGACAGAGACAGAATTATGTCATAAATTATTATTTGGTTACACACACTAGCAGCTAATTATCTGATGCGTGTGTATCAAATGGAGATATTTAATCTGTCCAGTCGATTCTTGAAGCAGTTCAGTGAGGGAGCTGTCACAACATTTTCCGGGAGCCTATTCCATGACCTTACAACTCGGTTAGACAAAAATTGCTTCAAAGGCTTTTTCTTTGATAAGTTTTCCCATAACTTTAGGGAATGTCCACGCAAATGATCGTTGGCATTCAGAGCGTACAGGTTTTGAAGACTGGGCACTTGGAGTGTTCTGTATGTATTTTGTACGTCTCAATGAGCCTACCCCTTTGTATACGCTGTTCTAGTGTGATAAGGCCAATGTCTTTGAGGTGCTGTTCATAAGGTAGATTACGCATGGTACGAACCAACTTGGTTGCCATTATTTGAACATTATCTTTGTATATTAGAGTTATGTCTTTTTTGAAATATGGGTCCCAGATCACATTAGCATAATCCAAAAGAGGTCTTATTTAGGTCTTGTACATTTTGATGAATGTCTTAGGCGTCAGGCAAATAAAAAAATAGAAAAATGTGTATAGCAGCACACGCATTTAGTGATTTGTTGTGCAAGCGGATCTAAAATGTGAGACAAATCTCAACCAACAAAGATATCTTGTCTTAAATGAGTAAGACTGTTTTCAGTAATATTGTTCTGGTATAATACGTGCATGTAGGTACTGGTATTGGTATTTTTCTGGTATTATATGTCTTGAAGTAACTCAAAATCAAAAGTCATTTATTCAAACTAGGCTGAAAATCAGCACTTTTCGAACGTCAAAACAGAATCCAAATACATAAGACAGTCCCTCAAAACTCCCACCCGTCACTACTTCCTAGTGCTTTTGCTGGGACAGACTGCGAAACGTACAAATTAATCAATTGGAAGTCGCTTTAGATCTTTCTCATTAGTACCTACTTGTAGCATCAATAATCAGACTAATGATGAGAGAAGAAGTATGGAAGAAAAATATTATGGTTCGTAGACCCCAATTTAATTGTAATAAGGGCACAATAATGGTGATGATTAGAAGCAACTTAAATAGTAGCTTAGGTCTCATATGTTTTCACCTGTTAACGTAAAGTAAAACATTCACTTTCAACGCACAAACCAATTTTGTATTCTATTCAAACTAAATGAGAAAAAAAAAACAATGACCTACATAGTCTTCACATTCACAATAATTGAAAACAATACAATACTTTACAAGTAAATATTAAATTCCACACAATATATTAAGCTCCACAAAGTAAATATGTCATTGTGTTTTGAATAATCATTAAATGTCAAAAGTGTATATAAATAAAATAAAATTGTTTACAGTATATATTAAAGAAATCATCATGTAGATGATTAGGATCAGCAAGAATATACAAAACTGGTAATTTATTAATGAGTTTGACTTTAAAAGCTTCCAAGCGACTTGCAGTTTTGGGGTTAACAATGATATCTTTTTTAGCCACTTTGTTGTTTTGGTTTTGAATAGTAGTAGTATCTTTTACCCACAATGATCTGAGTCTAGTAAATTTATAATTTCTTTGTGGCTTGGTATAATATCTGTATAAATATTATCTAGGCATGTGGCACTTGTAGGGGTTATTCTTGTGGACTCGAGAAATAGATTTACAAGATCGTTGGACTGAAACAGATTTGTTATTTTACTACAAGAACCTGAGTTTTCTAATAAATTAACATTAAAATCACCACAAGTGATAATATACTTGTTTGAGTTACAAATCTTGTGTAACATTTCATCCATTACCTCAAAGCAGTCATACAATCCTGAAGGGGATCTGTACACACTTAATACAATAAACTGCTCCAAGTTTATACAGGCTATTTCAACTGTCCGCTCAAGAGATAGGTTCACAATATCCTTACGGTCTTTAAATTTAAGCTGGTTACTTACTAAAATCAATGAGCCACCGTGTATAGCATTTACTCTGCTGAACGAACTACCAACCTGGTGATTATTAAAATTGAACAAGAACTGGTGGCTTTTAAGCCAATGTTCTGTTATACAAAGAATATCAATACTGTTAACATTCATAAATAACTCTACCTCAAAATCTTTGTTTATAAATCCTTGAATATTTTGATGCACCAGGTTGATACTATTGACTGATTTTAAACTTTTATTTGATTTATTTTTCCAGTTCTGTTTATTGTTATTGCTAGAGATTTCCTCTATTGTCTTAATTTCTAATTTATATTATTATCAATGTCAATGTTTGATACAAATTATTGGCTGAATTATTCAACATGTCATCATTGCATTGCTCAATAGAAGCAATTTGTTTAGCGAAATTCTTGGCTGTAATAGAAAAATAGTAAGATAGCGACACAGCTATCTGTCTTTTACAGTACTTTGAAAAATAGTACCTATCCATAAAAAATCTATCATTCGTCAAATGTAAATGATTACCAACATAATTGTTAGTGTCAATTAATAATAGAAATAAATTATTATTGTAAGTCAAATTATGCAAAGTCATATTCATTTCAGACCTAAAGATGTTTTCTTCCTGTGGCAAACTTTGGCTGTAAGGGAATGTGAACATCACATTTTTTCTTAAACTAAGGTTGCACAATGATCTATAATATTGGAGTAATTCTCTTTTGTTCACATTACCCCTATTACCAATAAATATTAATAGTATAGTACCCTGGTTCAAATTGCATTTTATAACTTTTTTCATTATGTCAAATAAAGAACAACCAGGCATGCAGTAGTTCATTAAAATTTAAAATTTAAAATAAAATTTAAAGTTTATATTAAATCAAATCAAATCAAATCATTTATTTGCTTGAATATGGGTACATGAGGTGATACTTTAAAAAAAAGTTCTTTAAACCATATCCTACATAAACAGGTGTGCAAATATCTATTATAATTAAAACGTATCTAATATCATTAATTTAACATTGCAAATATTAGAATTTGATTATTTATAAAATGTATTAATTATATAATTCTAAAATATACATTTATCAATTAAATAATCATTAACTTTATAATAGGCTTTATTGATCAGATAAGACCTTAATTTATTTTTAAATTAAGTTAAATTCTTTGCTTCCTTTATATTATTAGGTAATTTATTATATATTCTAGGGCCCATACAAATTAAAGTCAGTAAAATTGTTATTATGTAAGCAAAAGAAGGGCAAAAGGCTTATAAAATGTTATTAGGATCAAAAACTAAGTAACGTCTTCATCACCATCATCAACCTACAGCTGCTGGACATAGTACCATTCGCACGCCATTTAACTCGATTCTCGGCAACTCTCATCCAGCTGGTACCAGCCGCCCTATGAAGATCGTCACTCCACCCAGCCTGAGGACTTCCTACCTTACCTTTAGTCACGTCATATTCACCCGTATTTTCGCGAACAACTAGTACCACAAAAACAAATATTCGCCAGAAGAAGTTAGCGAATCAATTTGAAAGTTGAGCCTTGCGCGCACTTTCTCGTAATTTAGTCGAACGCACACTTTCTTTATTTACGTCTTACGCCAGCTTACGTGAAGACACGCGGGTTTTGTTTCATAAAAGTAGCACGTTAATTTGTTTATGGAAACATAATGAATTTTGTAACATGCCTTTAATAAGGCCCATCGTGGGTAAGAAAAAGTTTGGTCTGTCGAGCGTTGTCTCTGCCAATACGTAGCAGTTCTTTTTTATAATCTGTGAGTTCTGTGATTTCATGTTATAGCTGTATATAGCTATATAACACGAGGCCTTTATGCCTGGAGGCTTTTATTTAATTCTTTTTACGTTTTTAGTTTTTTTATTTTTTCTCTCTTTGAATAGTTTTCGATGTTTTTAGTCGGTATATTGGCTTGTGGTAGCTGACAATTTAATTATTTTAAATTAAATGATTTGCTGTACAAATAATTTAATTTAGTGTTTTGTGTTGCGTAATGTAAATTATTTTGCATACGTACTATTGTATAGAATCGACTTTTTCTAACTGAACAGACACGTGCGCTGCTGGGGAGTTCGTTGCGCCTCTTCTTCTTCCCAGTTTAAGCACTAAGAAGTGGTGAAGGGCACATGTTTTGAGGGACTGGCTTATGTAATTTTTACCTTTGAAAACTGCTGATTCTCATCCTAGTTTGAATAATTAACCCGTGTGACAGTGTATTTCTAAAATTCGATATACAATATTAAAGTCAGGGTACAGTAGTGTGAAGAATATAATAGAATACCCTTTATTATGTACACCATAAAAATCACAGGTATAAATGTAGGTATTTTACATAAGGATACACAATGGGCGGTCTTATCACTAAAAGCGATCTTTTAAAGACAACCTTTGGATGGATTAGGGGGAAAGGAGAGAAAATACTGCAGGTAGTCTGTGGTGTATCATTTACATAATTATATACAATAAATACATACATACATAAAACATATTAAAATTATCTATATAATATATTCAATAATAATCATGATACAAGAGTTAAGAACAAAAACAGGTTCAAAGAACAAAGAAAATAAAAAATATGTTTAAGTAGAGCGACAGTGTTTTAATAGCATAATTTTAAAAATGGACAGAGACAGACAGAGACGCACTCGTTATCGACACCTGTAAGACATTCTACAACCATACTGTTTGAACTGTACAAGATTTATCATGGAAACTGGTGGAATATATCGGCCATCTCTAGTCTCAAGTTTTCCGATCACCTCAGGTATCTATTGTGTGTGTGATTTAGGAACTTGAAACGTTGAGGAAGTAAGATCGATTACAGATAAAAAGCCTATGCTTCTTATCTGCAATCGCTCTAAACGAAAGCTGGTAAATGAAAAAAGATGCTTTCGTTTAGTTAATTAACTTAATGATTTATAAAAAAAATGAACTGCTGTCTTTTGTGGCGAAATGTATGTGTCAAAGTTTTTACTCTGCCGGATTATTGTGTTAAGTTTATATGAATTGTATCTTATGTACGATGCCTCAGTGCGCTTAAATGCACATCTTGCAATGGAAATATACACAGTTCAGCCTCAATTAAAACATAATGTCAACAATAAAAACTGTTGAGTTAAAACGCAGTTGAGTTTTCAATTGCGTTTAATTCACAAATTCAAAACATTTATTTCAAATAAACCAATTACGGGCACTTTTGGATTGCCAAAAAAGTCGGTCAATCAGAAAGATGAAGCTAGTTGCCCATTCCAAAGCGTAGTATGGAATGGGCAACTATGGTGAAGGGCGGGAAAGAAACTCTACGGACACACTTTTAAATCAAAATATGGTTACAAAATATTGGTTACATCATTCGTGTTGAATTTATACATGTGAGAACGATGCAGAACGTAAAAAATGTCCGTAATAAAAAAAAGAGTCCCTACTGAGGGCACCATTTAGCGGAACCATTTTGAAAGGAGCTAAAGGATCTAACACAAAATACCACTTCCATTATATTCTTTCCACAAAAATTACGAACACCACATTATTTTCATAATCCAATTACCAAAAGCCTCCCAATATGGTGGCTTTTGGTTCCGATTTTCCGAAAAATTCTCTGTCCTCGGAAAAAGCTGAACTATTTGCGAAGCTATGTACTGTATGCTGGGCCACGAAGTGTGGAGTACACTGCCCTATAACTCTGACACGGCAGTGTAAATGGCTGGAAGTAACTGGCAATTTATTGGTGGATTTCATTCGGAATGGGCTGACAAAGATGTGCCAGAAATGTCACTGTGCAGTGACTGATTTAGAATAAGCTGTAGACTAAGTTTAAAAGGGTTACTAGCTACGAACTAGGTAAAATCTTCATATGTCAAGCTATGGACACTGAAACTCATCGGGCTTGTTATCTCAGTAACTGGTGTTACTTCAAGAATCATGACAGAATAATTGTCATCAGAGATTTTCCGCAGCTAAATCATACCGAACAGATAGATTGATCAACGAAACTTACTTACGCTCATGAATAAGTTAGGTATTGAGCTATATAGGATACGAGTTATTGAGATAAATAGGATAAGAAATAGGCAGGATACATAATAAAAAAGAAACAAACTCCATAGTTATCATAATCATGTATCGTATTCGCTAACATCCATGTATAGACCAATAGAAAAAACAACAAAGACCACCACCACATATGGAACCAAAACTCCCCATGCCCAACTATAATAAAGCTTTACGAACCAAAACGGGAAAACGCAAGCACTTCTATAATTCTAATTCTTTAACAACATGCCACAGGCTGGCATCATGCCAGCGGCTTAAAATCCACCAGTACCTCACGTTGGGCCGTTTGTCCCGCGATAACATAGGCACAAATTAACCAAATTACTGCAACTTACTGTCGCCAGTATGTGGTCCTGCTGCTCTTGAATTATATCGTAGGCTGTGGCAACGTATCTTCCAGTTCTTAGAAATCGAGTGTTTATGAGGTTTAAGTGCGATCCAATAATAAAAAAAAACTGGATACATAACATGACGCCTGTATTCCCCGAAGGGTTAAATAAAGAAAGAAAAAGTATTTTTTGGGACTCGCATAGGAAGAACACAGACTAAATATAGACAGAGGTGTACCTAAAGTACAACACCACGTTTCGCCAGTTATATTTAAGAGGCTGATAACAGCTAAAGCGCGGTCGCTGTCGGACTGCATAGAAAAGAAAGAGATGACACAATGCTGGTAATTTACAGCAAAATATGAAGCAATTATCAATTTACAAAATAAACTATTGATTGGTTAAAAAAAAAATAACATACTACTATGCTAATATGTTGCTTGTAGAATAATCTGACAAAAATTCAGAATGATTGCATGTACATTAGTATGGTTTTTAATCGTTAAAATATTTTTTAAGTGGTATCTTCGTGATTTTCTATCGTATCAAATTAATTGTATTACGTTTGTATATGTTTTCAACACACTACCTACGCATATATTGTGAAGAATATTATATATTTTTCTTTTACTGCAGGGGATCATACACTTTTAGGCATTATAAAACTTAGAAAACTTGCGTTTAGCTCCTGTAGTCCCCTTAAGTCCCATGTAATAGGGGCAAGCCCATTACCAACAACCGGCCGCAAAACCAGACTCCGGGCTGCTAGAAATTCCAGCTGGGAAAACCAAATAACACTGCCCGACCCTTGAAATCGAACCTTGGAACTCATTATCAGCTGTAGCGCAAGCTAACGCTACACCAACGAGGAAGTTTAGCATGAATAAGGCTAACTAGATAGTAGCTTAGAATATAGAAAGAACCAGAATCCGCGTTCAACTGTCATTGCAAGCCGCACGCTGTGTCCAAAAACAAGACAAGCGTCCCGCGCCCGCCTTACTTCCCACCCGAGTAATGTTGCTAGCTCGGACATTATGAACCCGTTTTGGGGTAAACGTTGAGAGTATTGGTAAGATAATACAAATAAATAATAAAATCACAATTGGTCTTTTCATAGATACATAATTTCATACACCCGCCCCCTCTAGAAATCCTAATAGTCTAACATAGTATCTATTATGAATGTTATATTGATTACCTTTCTTTTTCAAGTCGGTTTTTTTTTAAGTTGTTATTAATTTAACACTACAACGAATAAATGCCCTCAGTAGGTAATAAAAAGAAGGGAAAATCAAAACTCTTATACTGGCAACACTAACAAGATGGATGCATCATTCTCTATGACAGTTACAAACTGAACAATTTATTCAGTAATTAAGTAAGACGATATTTGAATGCGCTATTTACACGTGAAATGTGATCCCATCCTGTTTATTTTTTAGCCCCGCATTTTTGCAGGTATGAACGACACAAGACGGCAAAATTAAATAAAATTGCACACCGGTAAAACACGGTACGCGATACGACGTTCACAGAGTAACTGATCGGCTGCGCGTCAAACTACTCTATTTAGGAGTAGTTTTTGACGCTTCAGTATTAGGCGTGTTCGCGGCTTCTGGTTCTTTCTATATTCTAAGGATAGTAGTAATAAATTCACGAAATGAACGTCCTGTTCTAATCGCTAGTGCATATGTCGCAGACAATTTGTATGACTCAGCTTTTTTCTCAAACTTCGTCGTCCATTTAAAAACGCTCGCAGTCGCGCTGAAGCAAACTGTAAATCTATTTCTTAAGGCGCTGGCAGGTTGCTGCCATTTTTTTTTTTGTTGGGAAATCATCAAACAACTTCTCCCGCTCTGGGCGGAGCGGGAGGGTGTGTCAGACTCTAACTGACTAAAATCCACCCGTATTCCTTCCATTGTCTGTGTTGCCAGGGGCCTCGGTAACCCTTTAGTTCCCGCGACCCCGGCAGGCATCGGCCCTAGTGGACCCCTACACTTGTGCTGACGACATTTCTTTGAGGCGCGCGTGGAATACAACGCGCCGTCGATCCGGGTCTGGTCCTTACCGGACGGTGAGCTACTCATTGCTCACCGTCCGCAAGCCCACGGTGGCCGGAAATCCGCCCGGAATCCCCGACTCCCAGGGCGTCTCCTGCGGCGGCTAGGGGCGACAGGGCGCGAAAGGAGATTGTTTTGCATCCATACACCTTTCGCCCTAGAACCAACAGCGAAGGAAAACTACTTTGCATGTTCTAAATTACAAGTATAACCACATAAACACAAAGTTTAATGACGGACAATTTGCAAAAAGCATTTAATTAAAAAGAAAACAAAGATTTTGAGGTTATAATTATTTAGTAAGAAATAATCCTTTCAATACTTAAAAATACATGCTAATGTAATGTCAGTAATGTTATTTCTATTGCCTGTATGTTGCTAGTTAAACTACGAGATTCAGTAAAACATTTAAGTGCTTATGTACCTATCTTGTTTGGTGTTAAATAAACTTACTAAGAAGCATTTTACTCATTTGGTAAATCTTCTAGTTTTTATATTAAAATAGGTAGGTAGGTAGGTAGGTAAGTGCAAATGCAAGAACTTGACAGTTGAGTTGATTGACGTAACATGACAAGGATTAGAGATGCTCATACATTAGATCCTTATCGATATATTTTAAGCATAATCGATACCGTGCTACTGCATGGTATCGATTTATGTGAGTGTGTAATATGTATCTAATATTTCAAATAGAATAACAAGCTGGGTATTCCTAGCGTGTTATTCTATTGAAATATTAGAATACATATTACTAATGTGTAGTAATGGTTCTCAAACTGGTGGAGGAAAACATCGTGAGGAAACCGGCATATCCTAGAAAAAAATTGAAGACATGTGACATCTACCCACCCGCACTGGGCCCGCGTTTTGGATTACGGCCTCTCACAGAGGGGAGGCCTGTGTCCCAGCAGTGGGAACATTAAAGGCTGATTATGAAATGTGAAGTAATTGTATAGAAAAAGTTAATTCATTATTTAGAATGTAATATGTTACGAAAATCGGTTTTGTTGTTGAATTATTTTCGCACTAAGGTGTAACTAATTAAAAGGTCGCACAAGTCACAAGGGGAGCGTCATACCCTAAAGCGAAAAAGGTTAACAAGGAAAGTACGTACGGATGCGTAAGATATGTGTGAGCAGGTGGCCAACGCAAGTAATCTCATACCGTGTCAAACATATTATCAAAGATGGCGGCATTTCTGATCTGACGTCGTTAAACGTTACAGCTTTTTTAATTGTTCATTATGGAACGCAGAATTTCCGTTTCATACAGATATTCGTAATTAGTATAATTAAATATGCTTATAATATATGCCAGTCTTTTTTTTTTTTTTGAGGGTGGGAAATCATCAAATAACTTCTCCCGCTCTGGGCGGAGCGGGAGGGTGTGTCAGACTCTTACTGACTAAAACCCACCCGGATTCCTTCCTGTTGCCTGTGTTGCGGGGGCCTCGGTGACCCATAAGTACCTTCCCGCGACCCCGGCAGGCATCGGCCCTAGTGGACCCCTACTTTGTGCTGACGACATCTCTTTGAGGCGCGCGTGGAATACGACGCGCCGTCGACCCGGGCCTGGTCCTTACCGGACGGTGAGCTACCCATTGCTCACCGTCCGCAAGCCCGCGCCTACGGTGGCCGGAAATCCGCCCGGGATTCCCGACGCCCTGGGCGTCTCCTGCGGCGGCTAGGGGCGAGAAGGCGCGAAACGTGCCTTTCCCTCAACCGTCCCGCCTCCTCCTTCGCGAGCATTACTGCTTCGCAGAAGGAGGTGACGGCTGCCCATGCCTTCTCGCTCCGTACCATGGCCTGAACCAGGGCCGGACGCGAGAGGTCTCTGCCGCCGATCGCCTCCACGAGGACACGGCGGTGCTCTGCCCAAGCCGGGCAGACCTCCACCGTATGCTCCAACGTGTCCTCCGGGCGATCCACACAGTGGTGGCACCCGGACGTTTCCTCCCGCCTTATCCGACACAGGAACCTCCCGAAGCTGCCGTGTCCGGTGAGGACCTGCGTCAGGCGGAAGGTGAGGACGCCGTGGCGCCTCTCCAGCCACTCCTCAAAGAGGGGACTTATCGCCGCAATCGTGGCGTGCCCAGCACTGGGTTGCGACAACCGTACTTTCCATGACGCCATGAGATCCCGCCGGAGCTCCGTCCGCTGTGCCGCGATTTCTCGCGGCAGCGGACTTACGCCCCGGCGTTTCGCCTCCTCGCGCCACTCCCATACGTGCGCGAGGACTTTTGCCTCCAGATCCCATGGCGGCAATCCGGCAAGGAGGCTCGCTGCCTCACAGGAGACCGTGCGGTATCCTTGGACCATCGGGATGGCCATGGCCCTTTGAGCCGCGCTCAACCGGCGGGCTGGCCGCAGCGCCAGAGAGCGCGCCCATACAGGAGCCCCGTAGAGGGCCATGGACCGCACGACCCCCACGTAGAGCCTCCGGCAGGAGGCGTTTGCACCCCCTAGATTGGGCAGGAGCCGCTTCAATGCAGTGCCCGCCCGCTCCAGTTTGGGAGCCAAACGTCGGAAATGCTCCACGAAGTTCCACCGGCTGTCGAGGACGAATCCCAGGTACTTCATCGTCGACTCGACGCCGATAGAAACCCCTCCTACCGTTATTTGGGACCCCAACGGTGGCGCATTCCGAGGACCATGAAAACACATGGCCTCGGACTTGTGCAGGGCCACCTCGAGTCCCAATTGCCGGATCCTTTCTACGATTGTCGCAACCCCGTGTGCCGCTAATTCGGCCGCCGCCTGGTGCGACCTCCCCTGCGCCAGGACCAACGTGTCGTCAGCGTAGCACACTACGCTGACGCCACTAGGGAGGTCGGCGCGCAGCACCCAGTCGTATCCGATGTCCCACAGATGCGGCCCCAGGACCGATCCCTGTCGGACACCGCACGATATATATGTCAGTCTGTGCCAGCCACCTTTTTAAAGTCGTTGGTTGGTCACTACGCTTGCCGACACGCGGTCTCCACTCCAGGACTCGTCTGCTCCACCGGCCATCGGTCCTTCGACAAACACAAACATGGCCATCCCACTGCCACTTCAGCTTGCTTTCTCTGCAGGCTATGTATCGGTAAATCCGATTCTCTTTCCGGTTCTATTTTGAACAAGCAAGGGCTTATAACAAGCTGAAAATAAATTCCGTATTTATAGGCCAAGTCTTTAAAACCTAACGTTTTTGTTAACAAATAGTTATGATATTTATTTATCAAGATTTTTTAATATATTTACTGGCGAAATAATAAATACATACCTAAATGCATGCCCTTTATTCAAACCCACCTCCACATTTAAACTCCAAACAATGCGTTAACATTAAGATTCCTCTTAAATTCTTGACAAACTTTACCTACATCAAATTACCTACTTTCTTATCAACATTTACCAAATTTTTCCTCGTTTTTAAATTCCCATCGGGTCAAGAGCCCAAACAATGGCCACCCAAGACAATGGATTTGTTTTTATCGATATAATACATGTACACACAACCTTTATCGAAAAGTGATATTTGATATACTGTCGTGCAAAAAAATGTGTAAACGTTACATTTCTTTTTCTAAACCTTCGTGTGACAGCTAGGTTAGGTTTTTGACGTAAAAACGTATTTAAAATTGATTCCATAGGGAGGCAATTTCAAAACGAATGATAACAAAATCAGGGGATACAGTTAGGTGTTGCAGCTACATATCTCACTCAAATCTGTGTGGTTCTTTCCTCAAAAGACCATTTCAGACACCAACCTACATGGTCCTCAAATGATCTGACCAAGATTATGTCCGGATTGTTTTATACACATTGACATTGATGAATTTTATTTATGCAATGACATAAACATTTACTCTGTGAAGTATTATATTATTTTAATTATTGTAAATGTGAAGACTATGTGGGTCATTGTTTAATTATCTGGCAGTTTGAGTATTTTTTGCGGCCTAGCCAAATGTCCTTTCTTTGGTATTGTTCGTTGAATCGTTGAGCTCCTTAAGTTCTGAGTTGAGCTGCACAACTACTGATAAATGCGTGCACTGACTGGACAGGTCCACTCAATCTGTGTGGTTCTTTCATCAAAAGACCATTTCAGACACCAGCCTACATGGTCTTCTCATGATCTGACCAAGATTACGTCTGGACTTTAAAAGAGACTGTGACCTCTGAGTTTTTCTTTCGGCCTTTCTTCTCAGAGTAGTCAGATAGGAAACGCCGACCTCATCTAGTTTTAAAAAATATGATTGCTGTGTAAAAGTGTTTGTACAAACCTATTTACATAAATAAAATCATTTAGCATGTATTTATCATATCTATCATATCCAACCAAAATTCAATTACACTACTGGATACAGGATCAAATAATTTATTACGCTAAGTAAGGACTGTGACACGTCGCGCGCAGCGGAGGGGGAAGCGCCGCCATTTTGAGGTAATTTTGCTGCGTGTCGAGATTTCGATTTAGTATAACTTTTGACTCGGAGAAGCTATGACGTTCGTTCAAGTTTCAATCGTCAGCTCTTGTCAAAATCTTACGGTTATAGTATATAAAATGTATGTAGAAAATATTACCCGTTACGAGACGTATTCACGTACAACACACGCCCGCGTCCATGACACAGCCACACCCCATTTTTTTTTCAACAATTGAAGTGCTGTATTGTGCTGTGTTGTTGTATTATCTGCTGAGCTGTTTCCAAAGCATACAGTCCGGCCGTCGAGAATGCGTTCTTGACATCTGTCAGATTCATACTAATGAATATTTGTTTTGCGCATTTGATCCTTATTACAACTAGGAATTATCCAACGTACAGATGTCTAGAACGCATTGTCTTAATGGCCGGACATATTCATCATAGTTCCAGTATGTAACAAAAACGGCGCTTTTTGTACTCTAAACAAGCATTTAACGTCTAAAATTAAAGAGAGTCTCAATAATTAGGTACAGTCAGAGAAAATAGCTGTTAAATTGATACACTACGTCAATTTGCCGTGTTACATTGTATACAACTGTCAAAGCCTTGAATTTATGGAAAATTTAAGTTGATACTTGCTAATTATTTTCCCTGACTTCACATAAGTAAAGTAATAAAATATACGTCAAAATATACAAATAAGTACCACTATACATAAAACATAACATCACGCCTTGTTCCCCGAAGGGTTGGGCACAGGTGTACCTGTAGTACACCCACATTTCGCCAGTTATAAGTCCCATGTAATAGGATGCGAGCGTATTGCCACCAACCGGGCACAGATCCAGACACCGGGCTGCTAATGAGAAATTCCAGATAGAAATTCGTTCGGGCTTCTGATGACCCGTAACGACTTTTAAAGATCCACGAATGACAGCCAGGACCACCAGCTTAACGTGCTTTCCGAGGCACGGTACGTAAAGATGGTCACCCATCCACAAGCGAAGCTTAACCTGATCGATCGACCCACGCGGCTGTTATTGCTTAGCCACGAGTCACAGACACACATACTCACTCACTCACTCAGTCTTCTTAGCGTATCCATGGTAAAAACTTGAAATATGTTGGGTCCAAAATACAGCTATGCGAACCCCGCTCACTGACCCAATCATAAGGTCATCAAGTGCATGCCTGCCCCGGGGTCGCGGGAAGATGATTTCCCACCCAAAAAATATATAAAAAAAAAGGCTCAAGTGCACAGGTGACAGGGCTTGCGACGCTAGATGGATGGTGGGCCATTGTCTGTGGGGAGTCGCCGCATACGCACTTGAGATCCGAGTCGCCCATGAATCCCTATCTCTTAAACCCCTTACTCATTGAGTATTGCAAAATTCAGACCGTGTTATCGTATATGAACGCAATTTCACAAGGCATTTCAAGGCAAGCGCGCACCGACTGTTTTCACGCCACCATGCGCAAGCGGTGCGCGTCCTTAGTGCGCAGGGTGCGGGCCAGCTCCAATGCTGTCCTGGTTATGATCGCTGAGCGTTTTGACTGCCCCTACATACGACAATGCTGTAACAGACATGTATAGCCACTTAAGCTGATTATTTTTATATGAAATTTTTATTACTAGATATTTTCTAAATTTAATTTTTGACCCATATTTGACATTTTATTTTTATTCTGTGACCTTTATAATTTGTACTTATTAATTCGTAGATGTATTGAATTGTATTGACATTTTATTATATTCTGTGACCTTTATTATTTGTACCTATTAATTTGTATATTTAATTGTATTGACATTTTATTCTATTCTGTTGCAGTTTTGTTTTATTTTGTGTAATATGGGTTTTGCCTGAATTAAACGAATTTTATTTTATTTTTTTTTTTTTTATTTTCTTGAAAAAGTTCCTTATGGTACCTAAAACATACTTATTTTTTTTATTTCACTCCAGGTTTTAATCCTGAAATCTTTGGCTGAAGATACGGAACCGTAAACCTTCAGATAAGCATAACATTTTTACGATAACCACCTTATTATCTCTTAAAAAATCTAGGACCTAATGAGAAATACTGGCCAAGTGCGAGTTAGACTCACACACGAAGTGTTCCGTACCGTATTAACATCGAGCAAAAAAAATCCCTTTGATGATTAACTTTATTTAATTTTAATTCTTTGCTGTAATATAAATACACAATCTGTGAAAATCTCAACTGTCTACCTAATACGGTTCATGCGATACAATGAGATACAGTAAAAAAATGTGTGCTCTTTTTACGATATTTAGGGTTCCGTTTGGCACTTATCGGGTACGGAACCCTAAAAAATGTAAAAAAGAGTACACAATTTTCTTTTTCAGTTCAAAATAGTGTTAAATATCTGAGTATCTATTACAGTATATTCTTATGGATCAGAAGCACATTTAATTTCTAAAAAGAAAAGCAAAACTGCATAGGAGTATTTATTTTAAAATAACAGAATTGAAAATAAATCATAATAATGTGAAACAGACACCGAAATAATTGGACTAATTACAATTATTTTGGTGTCGGCGGTGGAGCTCCGAAGCGACGAGCTCCTGAGTAATAGAAGCCTAGATGCGTGAGTGCCCCTCTAACGCTATGTTGTCCATTCCAAAGGCTGCGTCATAATGGTCACGTGACATCCATTTTTTTTTTTAGTGTGGGAAATTATCAAATATTTTCTCCCGCTCTGGGCGGAGCGAGAGGGTGTGTCAGACTCTTACTGACTAAAACCCACCTGTATTCCTTCCGTTGCCTGTGTTGCCTGGGGCCTCAGTGACCCATAGGTACCTTCCCGGGACCCCGGCAGACGTGATAACCCTGCCGTCTCATTTGACAAATCCTCTAATAATATTGTATTGTTGTTTGGACTGCCAAACTGTTGTAGTATTTAAAAGACGAGTGAAACAACACTCTCTTTCCACTTCGTCATAGTTGCGTATGTATTTATTATTTTAAATTACACTTTAGTTTTTAATATTTTATTGATATTTATTTTAGAAGTATGTATGTATGTTACCAAATTATTTGTTTTGTGAATTATTCTTACACACGGTGTCTACATCTCTCTATACTATCGCAGATATGCTGGAAGAGATTTCTTTAGAAGTAATCATCACCTTTGTACATATTTTTCTGTTATTTTCTTCTTGTCTGTTTCTATATGTGTGTACATAAATGGTTAAATAAATAAATAAGTATCTATATACTGTTTATTTGCACATATCACAACCTCATTTTGTATCCAGGCAATTACTGCCCATTCCAAGGTTCCCTGGAAGAGATCGGAGAAAGCGATAAGGGCGCCCATTGTATGTTCTGTAGTATTCAATTTAATTCCTTTGTAATGTATATTTTTATGGTGTACATTAAAGTATATGTATATACATAACACCACACCTTTAATACCCGAAAGGTGAGGAAGAGAAGTACCTAATATCACATCCACATTTCACCAGTTATGTTTAAGTCCCATCTAATAGGGGGCGAGCCTATTGCCATCAACTGGTACATACAAAGACAAGTACATAATATACATATATAAATAAATACATAACATCACGCCTTGTTCCCGAAGGGTTGGGCACAGGTATACCTGTAGTACTCCCACATTTCGCCAGTTATAAGTCCCGTGTAATAGGGGGCGAGACTATTGCCATCAACCGGACACAAGTCCAGAGTCCGGGCTACTACTGAGAAATTCCAGATAGAAAAAAGCAATAACGCTTTGCCCGACCCGGGAATCGAACCCAGGACCTCATGCTCAGCAGTAGCGCTTGCAACCACTAGGCCAACGAGGCAGTCGAAGTATAAATAAATAAATATGTCTATCAATCAATCAACTCAGCCTAAAACAGTCCACTGCTGGACATAGGCCTCTTCCAGGCTGCGCCACAACACCCTGTTCTCCGCCTTCCGCATCCAGTCTGACCCAGACACCTTCTTAAGGTCGTCGGTCCATCTAGCTGGGGGCGTCCCACACTACGGTATCCACACCAGGACTCGTCTGCTCCACCGGCCATCGGTCCTTCGACACACATGGCTAGCCCACTGCCACTTCAGCTTGCTGACTCTGCAGGCTATGTCGGTAACTCTGGTTCTCTTCCGGATAACTTCATTTCTGATATTATCCTTCAAAGAAACTCCGAGCATAGCCCGCTCCATGGCGCGCTAAGCGACCTTTAATTTGTGGACCAACCCGAATGTCAGTGTCCACGTTTCGGCACCGTATGTAATAACGGGCAGGACGCACTGGTTGATGACCTTAGTCTTCAAACACTGCGGGATTGGCGACGAGAATAAATATGTAATAATACAAATTAAATAATTCAGTTTGTTTTCTGATTATAAAAGTAAATCGCGTGTTGTCGGCACATCTAAGCACTGAAAACAAAATGATCACGTGCTTAGAAGATACAATTATAATCAATTTATAGAAACAAAAGTGTTAAAGAAGAAACGGTTTTATAGGTTAATTGAAAATAAATTCTTAGATTCCGTTTGGAATCGCTATTGCATTAGGATCGATATTCTTACGAGGTTTAGTATTGTTCAGTTGGTTGATGGATTGCTTTTCACCGCGTCTACTTCTCTAGAAAAACTCTTCAGGGCAGCTAACATAACTATTTCTGTCAAGAAGCGGTCCTGTGTCCTGTATGGGTATAATTAGACATATCAATACATACTGCAATTCTTGCAAATAAATTTCATTTCATAATCTATCAGCTATCGTGACAGGTGCTTGCTTTACTTTTACATTATCTCATTACCACTGCTCTCAAAATGGTGAATGAAAACATCGTGAGGAAACCGGAATGTCCTAGAACCAAAAATTCGAAGACATGTGGCATCTACCAACCCGCACTGGGCCCGCGTGGTAGATTACGGCCCACTCCCTCTCACCGAGAGAAGGCCGGTGTCCCAGCAGTGGGAACATTATAGACTGATTATGCGTATATCTATCAGTATTATCTCCGAGGTAAGTAGGTTTGTACAAACATTTTTACACGTCAATCATGATGATGAATCATATTTTAAAAACTAGATGAGGGCTGCGTTTCCTACCTGACTATTCCGAGAAGAAAGGCCGAAACAAACTCAGATGTCACAGTCAATTTTAAAGTCCAGACATAATCTTGATCAGATCATGAAATCACATCGTGAAAAAAAATTGATTTAGACTTCTTTTGGTATTGATTTTGATTTTTAATTGAATTTATTTATTTATTTAGCAGTTTATGTACACACATCTATACAGACAAGAAGAAAGGAACAGAAAAATACGTTATTGTTTAATTTTCTCACTTATGTACAGAACTTAAGGAGCTCAACGATTCGACGAACAATACCAAAGAAACTATGCAAATTTAACCTAGTAAATAAATAAGATTATGAAACACACCTGTCTTCTTTGATTTTTTTTTAAATTTTACGCATTTGACAGGATTAACTTAATATTGTAATAATGGCAAAACTGCGGTACTAAATTTGTAATAATAATCCCACCAAAAACATTTTCATGTAGTTGCCAAGACGAGACCACATGGCTCGCACAGTCAAAAAGTTATCAAATCTCATGTAAAGCCAAGCTTCTAACTTTACACGCCCTGACTTCACAAACTCTACTCTACACCTTAGTCAAAATATGTATGTGGCTGTGGATGAAAATGTTTTTGATGGGATTTCACTTCTTTTTGTAAGTTGAAGTATAGGTCGATGAAATTTATTTTACTATTATTTATAACAAGGAGTCCCTATCTCAATTTTTACACCTCTATCATCAAAATTTGCGGAAGTCTCATACAAACTTTCATTCCATAGTTTATGGAGTTGGGGGATAAAAGTTCCAAGTTTTTTTTTTGTTTGTGTACTAATACTAGCTTAAATACCAAATTTCAGATTTCTAGGATTCAGGAAGTACCCTGAGAATTTTGATGATCATCAGTGACGAAATAATAGGGGTTTTTTAGTTATCAATAAAATCTTAAAGTATAAGAGCTATGCAATTGAAACTTTGTATGTTTAATAAGTCAACTATTAACATCATATCTCGAGAATTTTGTTTATCTGGTATAAACCAAACCCAAATTATGAGGGTTCAAAAAACGACGAAGCTCTTCGAGAAAAGGTAGGAGTGCCCTTGCGCTTGGCTTGGATCGTCTTGGGACTACCGTGCTCCCAGATACATAAATAGAAACATTTTAAACTATTACAATTATAATCGCAGCGTTATGGCTCTGTTTCTGAACGATTGAGTCAATTTCTCTTTGGGTAGGGGCTTCGAATCTAACACGAAAGAAATATTTTTAAAACCTAAATTAGCCATGACTTTGTGCGGGAGGTTTGAAGAATTTAATGTAAACTATATTTATTGCATTGTAACTTACAGAAGTAGCTCAGACAAACATCTAACATTACCGACTGTTGAAAATACCTTCACTTTTTCTTTTATACCGTAGTCAGACTATCTAGAACTAAATCTACCTAAAGACCTTAAATTACAATTTATCTCCCTCATATTCCTTCACTGGAAACCTTACATATTTTCGTGACATTTTTCTGGCAATATAATTCAAGTTGGTACATAATTCTGTACGCCACACCACGGCAGGTTGACCTCAGTCCTCGACCTTCGAGGTAGGTATAATGTGAGCTTGAACAATAAATAGAAGAAAGGACGTGTCCTGATAATGTCCCTTCGAGGATACTACTAAGATATGGACGACTGCGATATTTGTTGACACAAAATGTAGATCACCTATGCTTCAGCAGGTTATTAACAGCAATTTCGACAATTTCCTACGATATCAAGACCGTTTTTCTGTTCTCTGTAACTGTAATATCATAAATGCGAAAGTGGTTTATTTGTTTGTTTTTAACGCTTTCGCGCAAAAACGACAGAACAGATCGTTATGAAATTTGGCAGATAGGTAGCCTACGGCCAGTTTTCATCCTGGATCGCAGACGAAGTCGCAGGCAACAGCTAGTGAAAATATAATCCTGAAACTGGCAGTATACTCACACATTACGTTATTATAACCATAGTTTTCTTGTGCTAAATGTGTGCCAGACCAAAATAAATTTATTTATTTAATCTTCTAGTAGTACATTAGATACCTTTGCCACTTTGAGGGGTTGTGTGATAATATCTACTAGTCTAAGTTGTTGTCAAAGTCAAACTCAAACTAGTCGCCTCTTCCAAAAGGTCGTAAGGACAAGAATGGGAAAGAAACTCCACCGTTACTCCTTAAAAATAAGAATGAAAAATTAATGTGAATGAATGATGATGTCCTGTTTTTTAATAATAATTTGTTTGTATTTGTTTTTTTTTTTTTGGATCAAATGGTTTATAATATTTTGTATGAATTAATTATATATAGTTATGTGTGAAAACGGTGCATATAGAATCCACGAAGCGTAAAGTGAGCCTTTATTTTCTAATACAATATTTACCTATGAACTCGCTTTATGTGGCAATCAAGGTAAAAAATAATGTTCAGTCTATTTTTAAAATTATCTTACTCCCTTTTGATTCCTTTCACGATGCCCATCGCTTCAGCTACCAAATTACGGCAGGGCCGAAGAAACCCTTTGACGTATTACATGATTAAACCGTTTTGCGGAGAAAACCGAAGTTTTTTCTCCCAAGTAATTGGACAAAGATAGGAAGCAAGGCTTCTTTAGAATTTCACAAGGTCTTCTTACAGAGATATCTTTTAATATAATTACGGATTTAGGTTCGTTTGTTATTCAGGGTTTCTTTTAGGTAAATATTAGGGGTTTTGTTTGTTTCAATTATCATTTTTTCTTTGTAAATTATTTGTCTTTAGCCGTGTTGTCTTGGCGAATAAAAGGTCCTGAGTGAGCTCCATCTGTTGCAGTATTAACGTAAACTCACTGCTATTACCAAAATAAATATGATAATTTATTTTTGCTGATTGACGCGGACGGTGCAATAAAACATCTTGAGAAAACCTGAGAGCAAAGACAAACGGCAATCGCTTTCAGCAGGCTTAGCATGACGCTTTCTATTTCTACAAGGAATAAACACAACTCTTTCTATGCTAAAGTGAAATTTCGTTCCTCCATTTTTAACATCGCACCGTAGAAATCCTTCTACAATCTGTCATTTTGTCTTTCGTTTCTTCTTTGTGTTGATCCTTTTTCATGTAGAAGGATTTCTACGGTGCGATGTCAAAAATGGAGAAACGAAATGTCATTTTGTATTGAAAGAGCTGTCTATTCTTTGTAGAAATAGAAAGCGTCATGCTAAGCCTGCAGAACGTTTCGTATTTCTACAACGACTTTTAACAGGATGGACATAAGAATTTCGGCGGCATAATATGTCAATCAAATACATTTTTTACTTTTTCATCATTGTTATCACCGATATACCTACCTGTTAGCTTGTTTCAAATACATTTTTTAATTTCAAATAAATATTGCGCATTTTCTAGATACATTTTCCGAATTCGTTGAAAATAAGTTGCCAATTCTACTAAAAGTTATCGATCATTACGGTAACTTAGTGACCCTTTAGTACCTTCCCGCGACCCCGGCAGGCATCGGCCCTAGTGGACCCCTACCTTTGTGTTGACGCGACCATCTCTTTGAGGCGCGCGTGGATTAAAACGCACCGTCGACCCGGGGCTGGTCCTTACCGGGCGGTGAGCTACCCATTGGTCACCGTCCGCAAGCCCGCGCCTACGGTGGCCGGAAATCCGCCCGGGATTCCCGACGCCCAGGGCGTCTCCTGCGGTGGCTAGGGGCGAGAGGGCGCGAAATTTGCCTTTCCCTCAACCGTCCCGCCTCCTCCTTCACGAGCATTACTGCTTCGCAGAAGGAGGTGACGGCTGCCCATGCCCTCTCGCTCCGTACCATGGCCTGAACCAAGGCCGGACGCGAGAGATCTCTGCCGCCGATCGCCTCCACAAGGACACGGCGGTGCTCTGCCCAAGCCGGGCAGACCTCCACCGTATGCTCCACCGTGTCCTCAGGGATTACGGAAGCTTGGATTATTATTTTTTTTATATTATTTTATTACCGAAGTATAATATCCACTGTGGCAACACTGTCAAAGAATAAAACACCATGTAACACCAAAAAAATCACCGATATCCCGAGTGGTGATTCGTATTAGGTATACTTAGTAAACAACAGAAAACATATTTATATTTAGATATCACGTCCCAAAACATAAATAACGGAAATCTTACTTTGTTTACTTTCCGCAAAACTTGTTCGAGCGTAGTTATAAAATATATTTATAAATATCATTGATGTGTACAAAAGTCATCAACGCTTAGATTACTCATAAATCTACAAAATTCCGCGTGTTTAATTCTTAATTCTCCTAACTTATTTAGTTATGTTTGTGGTCAATTCACTTCTGAAAAAATTAAACTGATGCTGGATGCGTATCACAAACCAGGACGCAATAATTCGCTGAAAATCCATTTCTTTCACTCACATTTAAGTTTCTTTTCGGATAACATACATGGGTTTAGTAATTGATGAGCACAGTGAAAGATTTCATTAAGAAATTGCAATTTATGTAGAGTATGAGAAGCGTTATCAGGGTAGATGGGAGCCAGCCATGCTTGCAGACTACTGTTGGAGCCTCCAGGGGGATACTGCCACTATTGACTATAAAAGGAAAGCCAATTGTTCCAAAACAAAAGCTGTTTAATGTAGAATAGCAATTTATGTCACTTGATACAGGTTTAAGTAAAATCAATAAATGCATTTCACTACTAAACATGATGTGATGTAACAATTTTATTTAAGGTCGCGAATCATAGTAATACTAGTACTGTGATTTTTTTTTTTACTCTGTTGCATAGTGATTGTTTGTAACAAACTTTTAAATGTATTTTCATTATGGCAACTGAATTCCGCAGGAGAAGCCTTGGGCGTCAGAAATCCCAGGCGGATTTTCGGCCACCGTAGATTTTATTTTTGTTTTAAAAATAAAATCGTAGAAATTTAGCAATTTTTTTGTCACAGTTAACATTTTGGTCTCGTCATCAATTTACGTGAGGTCAACACACTAAAATGTTTTCCTTAATATTAATGATTTAGATACTGTTTATGCATATTTTATTATATTATACATAATTCGCTGATTTAAATTGGTGTTTTTAAATGGTTATTAAATTAATACATCAAATTTACCGACTATTGCCGATATGTGAAACCAAACGTAAAATGACGCCATTTTGTGTTGTCACCATCACTTCACAAAGTCTTTTTTTTTTTGTGGATGGAAAATCATCAAATAACTTCTCCTGCTCTGGGCGGAGCGGGAGGGTGTGTCAGGCTCTTACTGACTAAAACCCACCCGTATTCCTTCCGTTGCCTGTGTTGCGGGCGCCTCGGTGACCCATAAGTACCTTCCCGCGACCACTTCACATAGTCTGTCAGTCATCGTTTGTGTCCGTAACTTAATTTGTTTTATTTTAAATATACTATCCTTTATAATCCTTCTAAGGCGCATCCCATTTTTTTGCAGTCATAAAAATCTTACATCGGATTCAAGGGGGGCTGCTACTTCCCCTTTAATTTTGTTAATCACCCCCAGACCTTTAAATCGATGTCAATACAAGTAAATTCGATATTAAAAAATCTTATCTCAAAATGGGGGTCCACAAGTTTTCTTTCAAAGGGGGTGTTATACACCTTCACTATCTCCCTCCCCCACTCCCACCCCTTAAATCAATGGCTGTTAAAGCAAAGCCCAACCAGTGTAGGCTCTCGGGACCTACACTGGTTGGGATGATAGTCTAAAAGCACTGACCCGCACCGAACAAGCGTGGTGATTAATATTCGTTCCCAGGAGAGGACACTTTTACTAGGAGATTATCAAAAGAAATGCTGTAACAGGAACGAGTTTTTTTACTTAAACCTTCACACTTAATTACTATAGGTATTATTACTTTCTTCTGCATTGACATTTTTTGAGAGCAGTGGTGGCCTAGTGGTAACGGCCGCGACTTACAACTTGTAGGTCGTAGGTTCGAACCCAGACAGGCGCTTTACTTGGTGTAAACTATTTCGTCACCACAGCTCTCAAAACGGTGAAGGAAAACATCGTGAGGAAACCGGCATGTCCTAGAACTAAAAAAATCGAAGATTCGGATTAAAGCCCACTCTCTCTGACAGAGAGGAGGCTTGTGTCCCAGCAATGGGAACATTATAGGCTGATTATAGTATTTTTTAAATAAATCTGTTTCGGTCGGGATAACTTAGCTTAGCTTAGATAGATCTTTATAAGATAATATTATTTTGAACTGTTACGCAATTTCGGGTTCGCGAAGGTAAAACCGATTGCAATCGATTCCTTCGTTCTTAAACTACTAACTAAGATTTGTGACTATGATTTACCATCTGATATACCTTAAGTTTTCTCGTAATCACTCTTCATTCAGCTCAAATTACCGGTTCTACAACTACTTTGATCACATTTAACTTAAGTTTTTTTTTTATATATTCTTGTTCGATTAGTTTTTATAGAACTAAGTTATTATATACGTGTTAAAGTCGTGAATTTTTATTTTTATTTCGCTACAATTTGCATAATCGTTAGGCTACTCGCTGGTCTCGTGATCACTAGCGCTACTGAAAATCATGAGGTCCTCGGTTCGGCTCCTAGAACAGACAAAAGGTTATTGTGTTTTTCCATCAGGAATTTCGATAGCGGAATTTTAATAGTATTGGCCAGGAATCTGGATTTGTGCCCGGTTGATGGAAAATATGAATTGATGTTATAAGGCAACGGTGTGGTTAAAAAAAGATGTAGTGACAAAAATTTAAAAGGGTATGCTTAGATAGTTTGGTCATGTTGAGAGGATGAATGAAAGGTGACTAACAAAAGGTATTTACAAGGCAGATGTGAGTGGAAATGTCGGGAGGGGACGCCTTAGGAGGACATATAGTGCCCTCATTGGTGATGTTCTTCAGAAACATCAGGTGCATAGTACTCGCAACCAGCGTGCAAGCATGACCAGATGTATGAACGTAAATGAAGCAAAAGGAGCGTAGCAGGTGGCGTTCTATAGTTTCTGCCTACCCCATGGGAGGAAGGCGTGAGTTTATGTATGTATGTATGTGATGGAAAAATGACTCGCACACTATTTCATGGGACTTAAACATAATTGGCGAAATGTGGGTGTACCTCTGCCTAATTCTTCAGGGAAAACAGGAGGTATGTCATAATAAATTACGTTTACTTAGCCTATAATAATCAGCCTATAATGTCCCCACTACTGGGACACAGGCCCCATCTCGGTGGGAGGGAGTGGGCCGTAATCCACCACGCGGGCCCAGTGCGGATTGGTAGATGTCTTCGACGTTTTGGTTCTAGGACATGTCGGTTTCCTGACTATGGTTTTCTTCACCGTTTTGAGAGTAGTGGTGATGAAATAATTTACACAAAGTACAGCGCCTGTCCGGATTCGACCCTACGACTTACAACTCGTAAGTCACGGCCGTTACCATTGGGCCACAACTGCTCCCAATTATGTTTACTTACGCATATCAAATTCGACTATCACAGCCCAGCACTGCTTTCCAATCTAGCTGTCTTTGGCATAATATGTAGACAATACAATAGATAAAAATATTAATCCATACCAGCTTAGTGGTTTGCCTCAGATTAGTACAATACACTGTTATCTCCTACCCAGCAACCACTCGAATAATTGCCTAGCTCATACAAAAATGTTTTGATCATAAGCCACATTTACACAGTGCTAGTTTCTTGAACGTTCAATTATTTCCATTCAATTATTGCAAACAAGTGCCTGCAAACGTGCAATTTGCATAAAATGACATACAATAATTGAAAGCAAGTTTAGTCATTCAAAAATTTCATGTGACTTCTGTTTACGCCAAGGCAATTATTGCATGCAGGTTTTGCCTCCTGTGAACACAGAGTTGTGTGACTGTTCCTAAATAACCCTAGGCCGATAAAATTTTCGTTTTTCCTAATTCTGTTAATATGAATGTTTGGGTCGGTCCCTCATATTGAGGGAAAGTCGCACCCCGCCACCGTACGACTCTGTAGAGCTCGTCTCCAGACCGGTCACTCTCCCACCGACAGAGATAAGAATTCCAAATATGAAGAAGTCTAACGCCTTGTCTCTTGCCTTGTTGTGTTAATAGAGCAAGGAAAGGATTGAAATAAATAGTAAATAAGATTTAGGAATTCATAGTTATGAAGTTGGATGTGGTTTAGAAAGACAATAAATAATAGAATAATGCTAAGTATATTATTATATAGATTTGTGAGTAACTCTTACGCTAGCGTAAGAGGTATTTGGTCAGGCATTACTCACACGATACTTTAAATCTGTACTTGGAGTACTCAGAGCAACACTTCCATAAAGTGACGCAAGCGGCTGTTCAGCGGCATTACGTCGGCCATCATGCCCGTTTGGAGACATGGTCCCTAGCAGTTCTTTCAAACTGATAAGCGTGACGAAGCGGCTTTCCCCGCGGCAACCGTGTGGACCGTCCTTGTCTAACAACGGGGCGGCTAGTTTCAGCGGCATTGCGTCGGCATCATGCTCTTAAGGAGACATGGTCCCTATCAGTCCTTGGACTGGATATGAGATAGATGTGGTTTCCCGAACCCCTGGAAGTTCACCCTTTGCACAACAAGCATATCTGCAAGACACGTGTTCATATCAGTCTAACCGAATTATTGGTTTGTGATAGAGAATACAACATTCAAGAATTACTAGATAATAAGAGTTGAGAATCGAAACTCAAGAATGATTAATTAATAGAGCTGTGGATCAGCTCTCTTAAAGATTTATAGACAGCCCCAAAGCGCCCACCCGTCATCACTTCCTAGTGTTTGAGCTGGGGAGAAGAAGTGACGCAACAAACTCCCCAGCAACACGTCTCTGTCTGTTTAGTTACAAGAACTTTAATTATACTATCAGACTAGGATAAATATTATAATAAAAGACTCTCCCAGTCGTCGCAACAAACTCACACACGCACACTATATTAGGTACTAAATTAGTCTAATCGGGGCTTTAACCCAACTATAACTCATACTCGCTATCTAGCGACAGCCCACTCGGACATGGCCCTTGGTATTCACCAAGCCTCCTAACTTAACTCGCCTAGACTCCAACGTCTGTATCTTTCCGTAGTCTTAAATCATCTTGTTGCATTCGTCTTGGATAGTTAGGACAAGGAGGGATTACAAGTAAACAATGTCAATATAAAATAAGGTTGGGAATTCACAGGTTATGGAAAGGAATCTAATTTATCTACTTTTCTTTTGATTATGAAAGTTAGAGGACATGTCAGTAATATAAAAGGGTAGGTATGTGACACGTAACGCTTGCGCTGTACGAGTATATTACTCTAAGTTACGTTAATGGATTTCTTTACAATAATTACAGACCCACCCCAAGTGACGTGGGACTGCATTACAACAGTTGACAGCGTCGCGCGTGTATTGTTAGACCTGAACGCATAGGACCACTAAGGACACTGCTACGATTCTAACAAGCCACGCTCCCTAAGCTCTAGTCATGTCTTACTCAATCCTAAGGCAGAGTACTGCGAAGTTCAACTGTCATTGAGCGAGACACGTTCCAGCAATCACTGGGCGCGAACTAATGTAATGAACCCCTTATAACGGCCTAATCACCCGTTACAAAGACAATACAAAACTTGCACAAGCGTACCGCATCGTCAGTCGGTAGTAGAATTCTTTACAATTGCTCCTGCTATACGCCGAAGTGGTTATTCCAAATCGTCACTTCTCACTCTCTTAATCTCCCCCATTAGAAGATGCTTTCAATGTAATCGGCAGCCGTGCGACTAAGTCAAGCATCGGAGCGTTTCTATCTGGGCATCCAAATGTTGTGTCTCGCTAATGATAATTTGTGAGAGGCCGATAGCCAGATGTGGTTTAACGAGACACAATCCCTAGCGTTCCTTAGAACGAACTATCAATCCAGTTTAGGAAACTTGGTGAAGCCTACCCCCTCTACCAAGAGTCTGCATACATCAAGGGCAATGTAAAATATCCTGCAGTTAGTCAGTCCATAGGGATAAGATAGCCATCACTAGCATTTGGTTTGTTTGTGTTCGTAAACAATTACAAAGTAGCATTATAGCTCAAATTGGCCCTAACGAGTTGCGAGTATTAGTTCGGTTCAGCCTTCCATAAGCGGTGTGACTGCCGTAAGTGTCATGTCCTGGTTGTGGTTGTCTATAGTCTGTTGGTAGAGTAGTCTACCGTCTCTTGTTAAATGTCACACCCAATGGAAGGCGTTCTCCGAGTCCCTAGAACCAAACGCTGGTGTAGGATACCTCGATCGTCATAGAAAGGAATAAGGAGGAATAGAATAGTAAACACTCACCCAATCGTTCACAGATACACTCACTGAGATTCGCGCGCCTTACACACAACTTACATTATACTTGACTAATATAACCTAGTCTAAATCTACACTTATTATTACAATTTAACGTATTAATTAAACTGATAACACTTTCACTATCGCGATCTCTCCAAAGTAATATTGTGTCATTATTATCGACCTAGTTCTATCTCTCCTAGTTCGGCCTAATTCAACCGCTCTTTCTCGTGGTATTTTCACGAACTCCCTAACTTAACCCGCTAGATATCACGTCCGAACCCTGTCGCGGCTCATCACCGACTCCCCTCAGCCCTACCCTTTTCGTCCTCTCTTCCATCTCCAAAACGACCGGAGCGTGGTGTTTTTCCCATGCCAACCGAATTACTCAGAATAGGTTTATTGCCTTTTTTGTACCCTTTCTCGATTGTTTTAAGGGCCTGTTTGGGTTTTGCCCGCGGCCCAAATCATCCTAAACAGATGTGCACTACTATTGTGCTCTGCGATAAGAAATCGAATACTTTAGTCGTATCTTTAGAATTTGTTAAATTATTGCTTTCGACCCGTCCGTTGTTAATTGTCTAAAGTTTGTTTCCCATAAAATATAAATGGAATGCATTTCTAAAAGGTTTCACATTTCCAAAGAAATAGGATGTTTTGTTATTAATTACGGTAACACGTCGAGCTGTCAGCCCATAAAATAGAGATTTAATGTATTTGTAAGAGCCTAATATCGTGAGACAATGTTAAAATAAGAATTTAGAATAAAATATTTTGTTATTAATTAGGAGACATGACAGACAGTCACATTCCCCCCTCTGAAAATCAGACGCGTGACGCAGTACAGCGGATGAGCTTTCACGATAAGATGAGCTCTGCCTTTCAATGTCAATATTATAAAATATTCAGGTCTGCTATGTTCATCTAGTCAAATAATTAATTATAGGTATTCCAGTTGGAACATCAATCCAATAAGATCAGAATAGGATGCAATGTCTGCTATAATTTAGTACTGTTTCGCAGAAGCATCTTCAATCGATACTATTATTTTCTCTATGACACTTGAACATAATCTTCTTCAAAATACTCCTGTCACATAATTCAAATTACATTACCGCGCTTCAATTCATATCAGATGACCTGTGCATGCTTATAATGTAGTTTTACATACCAGGATCTCTTTCAAGAGTATTTGTGTTAATGTGGCACGCTACCTACAGTGCCCCCACGTTCTAAACTCAGCCTATCGCAGTCGCCGATGGACAGAGGCCTCTCCTTATGCACCTCGATGCTGAGTCAGCGTAGTCAGCTGCCCGCAGCTATGTCCAGGAGTAACTGAAATAGTCCGCACATGAACATATTAGATTATATTCCAATTGGACGCTCCCCTCTGATTCCAAGAGGTTTAGAGCACTTTTGAATTCCAATCAGAGTTAAGAAGTTATTCTGATTAGAAAATATAGATATCCTAGACTGTGCAACCATTTATTGGTTTAGTGTGACAAACGATTGTCAATTCCCCCCTCCAATTATAAGGGCTATTGGAATGAAGTTTCTCGCGTGAAGAGGATAACATTAAAATAATATTTTAATATCTGACAGATTGGTCGATATGTTTACCGCTGCATCTCATAAAATATTGAAAAGACAATTATCTAGTATATCTGAAGTGATAACTCAAAACATAATAATATTATGTTAGATAACAAAAATCATATTACGGGTAACTTTAGTGTCTAATGAAAGTAAAACTTAGCTTCGTAACAGGAGCCACGCTACAGCCACTGTCGTTGAAGTCAGCCGATGATAGCTG
The DNA here is from genome assembly GCA_905333075.3 of Atethmia centrago. Taxonomy (NCBI): domain Eukaryota; kingdom Metazoa; phylum Arthropoda; class Insecta; order Lepidoptera; family Noctuidae; genus Atethmia; species Atethmia centrago. The sequence goes on along the minus strand of HG995380.1, from coordinate 25,844,519 downwards.
ATTTTGATGAACCTTTAGACCAAGCGCAACGCACAAACCAATGGTTCATACATCTTAATTGCAGCCCAAGTGAAGACTTAAATATCCTGGAATTGTAAATAAGGCCACACGAGTATCTATTCAATTATATGGCATACGCCTCCTACTACGTTAGAATGATTTATGTTTACTTCTAATTATGATAGTTCTAGACTAGATTTAGATTAATTTACCTTCCTGGTTAATTAATTGTTATTTTGTAAGCTCGACGCTTACTTACTAATAGTATTACGTTTACCCACAATAAGGGTGTGTCTTATATTTAAGCTTACTCCACACAAACATATAAATCTCAAACACACAAACACATTCCATGTTCATAAAGTGTAAGATACAAAACTCACGTTAGCAGGGACTCGAAACCATTACTACAGTAGCATAGAAACTCAACAACAATCATACCATAACTTACTTAGAAATTGTTACGTCCTTGTATGCGGGAATTGAACCCACTATCATTAGCGTCAAAGCCCTACAATAAACTATCCATGCGGGAATTGAACCCACAAGCCGTGACACAGTTATTCAAGCACTTATAAATAAATAGATCGAACCCAATATTCATCATAATGTAATCGAAGCACATCAACTAACAAAATCATGTAGGAATTGAACCCACTACCAGTACTTGAAGAATTCAACCACCATTATCAAGTCGTAACCTAATTAACCAGAAGTAACTGTAATCGTTGTACTCGTAACTCAGGCCGTCTCTAACAATAAAACCATAAAATTTACGTTGTGTTATTTTTGTAGCAACCCATAAGTTGTCCTTTCTCGTTGCACTGAGGTTAATCAGTACATTTAATGACGAGAATCCTGGTCACGGCACCACATGTGACTGTTCCTAAATAACCCTAGGCCGATAAAATTTTCGTTTTTCCTAATTCTGTTAATATGAATGTTTGGGTCGGTCCCTCATATTGAGGGAAAGTCGCACCCCGCCACCGTACGACTCTGTAGAGCTCGTCTCCAGACTGGTCACTCTCCCACCGACAGAGATAAGAATTCCAAATATGAAGAAGTCTAACGCCTTGTCTCTTGCCTTGTTGTGTTAATAGAGCAAAGAAAGGATTGAAATAAATAGTAAATAAGATTTAGGAATTCATAGTTATGAAGTTGGATGTGGTTTAGAAAGACAATAAATAATAGAATAATGCTAAGTATATTATTATATAGATTTGTGAGTAACTCTTACGCTAGCGTAAGAGGTATTTGGTCAGGCATTACTCACACGATACTTTAAATCTGTACTTGGAGTACTCAGAGCAACACTTCCATAAAGTGACGCAAGCGGCTGTTCAGCGGCATTACGTCGGCCATCATGCCCGTTTGGAGACATGGTCCCTAGCAGTTCTTTCAAACTGATAAGCGTGACGAAGCGGCTTTCCCCGCGGCAACCGTGTGGACCGTCCTTGTCTAACAACGGGGCGGCTAGTTTCAGCGGCATTGCGTCGGCATCATGCTCTTAAGGAGACATGGTCCCTATCAGTCCTTGGACTGGATATGAGATAGATGTGGTTTCCCGAACCCCTGGAAGTTCACCCTTTGCACAACAAGCATATCTGCAAGACACGTGTTCATATCAGTCTAACCGAATTATTGGTTTGTGATAGAGAATACAACATTCAAGAATTACTAGATAATAAGAGTTGAGAATCGAAACTCAAGAATGATTAATTAATAGAGCTGTGGATCAGCTCTCTTAAAGATTTATAGACAGCCCCAAAGCGCCCACCCGTCATCACTTCCTAGTGTTTGAGCTGGGGAGAAGAAGTGACGCAACAAACTCCCCAGCAACACGTCTCTGTCTGTTTAGTTACAAGAACTTTAATTATACTATCAGACTAGGATAAATATTATAATAAAAGACTCTCCCAGTCGTCGCAACAAACTCACACACGCACACTATATTAGGTACTAAATTAGTCTAATCGGGGCTTTAACCCAACTATAACTCATACTCGCTATCTAGCGACAGCCCACTCGGACATGGCCCTTGGTATTCACCAAGCCTCCTAACTTAACTCGCCTAGACTCCAACGTCTGTATCTTTCCGTAGTCTTAAATCATCTTGTTGCATTCGTCTTGGATAGTTAGGACAAGGAGGGATTACAAGTAAACAATGTCAATATAAAATAAGGTTGGGAATTCACAGGTTATGGAAAGGAATCTAATTTATCTACTTTTCTTTTGATTATGAAAGTTAGAGGACATGTCAGTAATATAAAAGGGTAGGTATGTGACACGTAACGCTTGCGCTGTACGAGTATATTACTCTAAGTTACGTTAATGGATTTCTTTACAATAATTACAGACCCACCCCAAGTGACGTGGGACTGCATTACAACAGTTGACAGCGTCGCGCGTGTATTGTTAGACCTGAACGCATAGGACCACTAAGGACACTGCTACGATTCTAACAAGCCACGCTCCCTAAGCTCTAGTCATGTCTTACTCAATCCTAAGGCAGAGTACTGCGAAGTTCAACTGTCATTGAGCGAGACACGTTCCAGCAATCACTGGGCGCGAACTAATGTAATGAACCCCTTATAACGGCCTAATCACCCGTTACAAAGACAATACAAAACTTGCACAAGCGTACCGCATCGTCAGTCGGTAGTAGAATTCTTTACAATTGCTCCTGCTATACGCCGAAGTGGTTATTCCAAATCGTCACTTCTCACTCTCTTAATCTCCCCCATTAGAAGATGCTTTCAATGTAATCGGCAGCCGTGCGACTAAGTCAAGCATCGGAGCGTTTCTATCTGGGCATCCAAATGTTGTGTCTCGCTAATGATAATTTGTGAGAGGCCGATAGCCAGATGTGGTTTAACGAGACACAATCCCTAGCGTTCCTTAGAACGAACTATCAATCCAGTTTAGGAAACTTGGTGAAGCCTACCCCCTCTACCAAGAGTCTGCATACATCAAGGGCAATGTAAAATATCCTGCAGTTAGTCAGTCCATAGGGATAAGATAGCCATCACTAGCATTTGGTTTGTTTGTGTTCGTAAACAATTACAAAGTAGCATTATAGCTCAAATTGGCCCTAACGAGTTGCGAGTATTAGTTCGGTTCAGCCTTCCATAAGCGGTGTGACTGCCGTAAGTGTCATGTCTTGGTTGTGGTTGTCTATAGTCTGTTGGTAGAGTAGTCTACCGTCTCTTGTTAAATGTCACACCCAATGGAAGGCGTTCTCCGAGTCCCTAGAACCAAACGCTGGTGTAGGATACCTCGATCGTCATAGAAAGGAATAAGGAGGAATAGAATAGTAAACACTCACCCAATCGTTCACAGATACACTCACTGAGATTCGCGCGCCTTACACACAACTTACATTATACTTGACTAATATAACCTAGTCTAAATCTACACTTATTATTACAATTTAACGTATTAATTAAACTGATAACACTTTCACTATCGCGATCTCTCCAAAGTAATATTGTGTCATTATTATCGACCTAGTTCTATCTCTCCTAGTTCGGCCTAATTCAACCGCTCTTTCTCGTGGTATTTTCACGAACTCCCTAACTTAACCCGCTAGATATCACGTCCGAACCCTGTCGCGGCTCATCACCGACTCCCCTCAGCCCTACCCTTTTCGTCCTCTCTTCCATCTCCAAAACGACCGGAGCGTGGTGTTTTTCCCATGCCAACCGAATTACTCAGAATAGGTTTATTGCCTTTTTTGTACCCTTTCTCGATTGTTTTAAGGGCCTGTTTGGGTTTTGCCCGCGGCCCAAATCATCCTAAACAGATGTGCACTACTATTGTGCTCTGCGATAAGAAATCGAATACTTTAGTCGTATCTTTAGAATTTGTTAAATTATTGCTTTCGACCCGTCCGTTGTTAATTGTCTAAAGTTTGTTTCCCATAAAATATAAATGGAATGCATTTCTAAAAGGTTTCACATTTCCAAAGAAATAGGATGTTTTGTTATTAATTACGGTAACACGTCGAGCTGTCAGCCCATAAAATAGAGATTTAATGTATTTGTAAGAGCCTAATATCGTGAGACAATGTTAAAATAAGAATTTAGAATAAAATATTTTGTTATTAATTAGGAGACATGACAGACAGTCACAGTTGCACGTCCTTGTACAATTTATTTAAGCCAGTATTTGTGCTGCCAAGCATTTCATCGAATTTTATTGAATGTCTTCTAAAGATTTTTTTAACTTGGTACGTTCGCTCATATTTGAATGATAGAAAAGTTCTATGACAGAATTTATTGCGATTTTATTGTACGTGCGATTTTATTGTTCGCGCTGTTTATACCTACACCATTTTTGAATGTCGACTAACTTGCCCGTATCGTGCAACAATAGTACGTGTGGTTTAGGCTCTGCCAGCCAATTACTGATTCAATTCTATGGTATGCCACCGGCAATAAACTTGAACCGTGTAAATAGTGATTTAATTCCGTGTAGCAAGTGTTTTAGTTTAAAAACTTGATACACAAGACAAGAGTCTTGTATATCAAGTTTTTTTCTTGTATTTGATATACCTAACATAAATGATAATGATAAATGATAAATGATTTTATTTCTGTAAGTAGGTTTGTACAAACACTTTTACACGTCAATAATATTTTTTAAACTAGATGAGGTCATAAATGATGTGTTAAGAGTGAAGAAGAAGTTTTTTTTTTTTATTCTTTATTAAAAAGAACCAGGTTCTTAATAATTAATTACAATCTAGCCTATAAGACTAATAAGTAATTTTAATCTAACTTAATTTTTTAACGTGATAATTATTTTAAAACTTAGAATAGTGTTGTTTGTACTTTACACAAGTTCGTTCCACTTTCTTAGAGTCTGATATAATAATATAAACACTTTGTTCATGTGTTATATGTGTGTCATTGTCACTATTATGTCACTATTATACACTTTTTACACTACAGTAACCCGAAAGGTTTTGTTCGTTTTAGTCTTCGCACTATATTTGTTTGGTCTAATAGCTGATTTGCCTCGATGTTCAAAAGTTGGTGGAGTGGTGCTTCCATATTTAGGTCATGATAGAGGTCGTCATTTCTTATATACCAGGGCGCATTAACAATACTCCTGAATACCTTATTCTGGAATGTTTGTATATCCACAGTTAGATTGCATAAAGTCCATATTAGCATAAGAATATGCTTATATAATAAAATGTTGAAATGTATCGATAGGCAGGAATCCCGTCCAATCAACCAAGACATGTTTATAAAATGCACCTAAGGCAAGCCTATTACCATCAACCGGTCAGAAATCCAGACTAAAGGCTGCTACTGAGAAATTCATATTAAAAAAAATACAATAACACTTTCATTCACCTAGGAATCGAACCACGAACTAGCAGAAGCAGTCGCGTCTCGACCACTAGACAAATTAGACAGTTAAACAATGTCCCAAATGTGTGTACGAGTACCCAAATGTCCTTTCTTTGGTATTGTTCGTTGAATCGTTGAGCTCCTTAAGTTCTGAGTTGAGCTGCACGATTACTGACAAATGCGTGTACTGACTGGACAGGTCCACTCAATCTGTGTGGTTCTTTGATCAAAAGACCATTTCAGAAACCAGTCTCCATGGTCTTTACATAATCTGACCAAGATTATGTCTGGACTAAAAGAGACTGTAACCTCTGAGTTTGTTTCGGCCTTTCCTCTAAGAGTAGTCAGATAGGAAACACCGACCTCATTTAGTTTAAAAAAAACATGATTTACGTGTAAATGAACAATCCTACTTACAGAAATAAAATCATTTATCATTATCATTTAACGTTTTATTTGAAAAACAGAAATGAATTTATTTGAGTAAAACACGGAACGTTATACCGTATTTGTAGAAAAAATACTCCTACTCGTAAGAATCTTGGAAATTAAATAGGTTACAACGAACCCAATACGAGCAAACGTTCTCAGATCCCAAATATTAAGTACGAAATAAAATAAAAACAGAAAATAGCTTTTATTTTTTTTGTCAGCGGAATCAATTACCTGAAATGGTTAGTTGGCAAACCGTTTTTTTTCCACCAGTGAATACACAATTATTTTTTTACGCCTGGGTCAAATTCGCAAAATTTGCTCTCCCCTGTTACAGGTAGACATAATCTGTGTAGGGAATCGCCAATCTGGGCCCCGTGTGACTACTCACAGTTCTCGATCGCGATTTAGGCCTAATTTTACTCTTTAGGGATCTGTAGACGGTATGGTGGTGGATTTAAATAGTCAAAGGAATCTGAAATATGAAGGTAGTTGCCCATTCCAAAGTGTAGATGTAGATGAATATTTCGACGCTCTATTTTAGTTTGTGTATAGTTTTAGTTATTTTTATTATTTCATATTAGGTATACTTGTTTCTATGTACGAATCAATATTAATAAATATATATAACAAAGTTTAGTAGGTAGGTACCTATGGAGTTGAGCGGACAAGAAACTCCATTGACACTCTTTTCGATTATATTGTTACAAAATATTAGTTATATCATTAATGTTGAATTTATTTTATGTGAGAACGATGTGAAAAGACTTGCACGTTAGCGTCCAAAATACAGCAAAAGAAAACAAACAACAAAAAACCGGCCAAATACGAGTCGGACCACGCACGATGCAGGGTTCAGTTGGGGTGAATTTATCTCAAAAACAAACTTAACATTGTAGTTGACAAATATGTTCTCCCATACATCGATATTTTCGTAACTCTCGTATCTCGTTAACTTCTAAGTAGGCTTTACACCTACTTAGCTGTGATAGTTTTTCTTTCAATTTCGTTATATATACTACTGCCATGATTTTTTTTCACATATCCAAAATGAACGGCCTATCCAACGATGCCCCACGTCATGGGATAGACGAGAAAAAAATATATCCTCCCCATTTTACAAGTACCTAAGAGAGCACCCTAAAAAACTATTTTCAAGATTTAATTTAGCGCTTTATATGTATAGCTTTATATGTATAGCGTGATTAATATGTATAGCTATGCCAAATAACTGCTTTCTAGTACTAAGAGTCTCTGAGCTAAGCCACAGACAGACGGACATGGCATAACTATAAGGGTTCCTTGTTGACTACGGAACCCAAAAAAGGTATTGAATGCGTCGACAGATTATTCAAATACTAAAGTGTCAAGAGACCAAAAGTTTTGTAAAGATAGACAAAGATTTCGCTGCAGTAGGTAAGTTGCAGGTTTTACAGTATAATATTTAGCCAGCACAGATCTAGACGGGAATCTTGAGAACAAAGATTCACCGGCTGATGACGTCAATATTATCATGATTGTAGCTTGATCAACCGGTGTATTCTGTAAAAATCTCACCGTGTAATCTTATGTGAAGTGAGCTTGAAGTAAGCTGTCAATAGTGTCAATCCCTACCATCAGCCGGTCTATTCTGTATAAATCTCACCTTGAAAACTTAGGCGAAGTGAGCTTGAAGTAAGCTGTCAATAGCGTCAATCCCTAACATCATGTGCAATGACAGCTCACTTCACTTAAGTTTTTACGGTGATGTTTATACAGAATTGATAGGTGGCTGGTATGACAGCTCACTAAACTTAATTTTTTACGGTGAGTTTTGTAGAGAATTGATAGGTAGCTGGTATGACAGCCCACTTCACGAAGTTTTCACAGTGAAATTTTTACGGAATAGACTGACTGAGCTCCACTTGTGCTGATATTCGAGTTTTGGAGTAAAGTGAGTAAAAATCGTAAACAAATGGTATGAAACTACAAATAAAATAACACTCGAAGGTCGGAAGCCAATTTTCTTGGTGCCTTATCGCAATACTTAGGTTTTTGAAGGCACCACTTACAAACACGAGTCATTTGGACATTCATATTATTACAATGCATTGCTAAATCTGAACAAAATGGTTGGAAAATGTTAAATTGTGTTTGAGTTCTATTTTATATCTAGGTATTAAACGTATGATAAGAAGAAAAATATGCTTTTCTTCTGCAGTATACTTAATTTGGAGAAGTAAATGACACCACAAAATATGAGAGATTTCAACAATTGAATGCTTACTCAATGTATTCAGTGTCCGAAATCAAATGATTTATTTCTGATAAATTGCCTTTTACGAGCGTAGGAATATTTTACACAATTATTTGTAGTAGGGTATAAAACCGATCTTTATAATAATTTGAACAGCAGGGCTAAAATACCAAGCGCGAGAACGCTCTCTTTCTAGATTTGTCGAAAGTTGTCTTCGATTCTGGCGTCATCCTAATGCGTAACATGACCGCTAAGCTCGAGTAAACTCGAGAAAGGCACTTTGACAGTTCTTTATCTCGCGACGAGAGACCGATGTGGCAATATATTAAAAACAAATCATTTTTATTTTAGCAACATCGGCCTATTCATTAAATTTTACTCATGGAATTAGTATGTCCTATAATGATTTTACATCCACCTCTTTTAATTTATGTAAATTTTGTGTAACCGACTTTTTTGATCAAAATTATTTTTTTTACTTTGGCATGCCGAAATTAAAATAAAACATGAAATGAAAATGAGTATGCCATTTTTGGTAGGGGCAAAACATATGGAATCGCGTCACCGATATAATAACCGCGTCACCGACATGCTAACCGCATTACCGGCATGCTAACAGTACCCCTTGACATGCAATCTGCGTCACCAACATGATCACCAAGTCACCGACATGCTAACCACGTCACTGATATGCTAATAGCGCCACCAACATGCTAACTACGTCACCAACACGCTACCTGAGTCACTGACATGTTAACAGCGCCCGCGACCTGCTAGCTGCGTCACCCACATGCTAAAATCGTTACCGACATGCTAATAGGTTCATCGACATGCTAACAGGTTTAAGACCGGCTAACCGCGTCACTGACATGCTAATCGACTTACGACGTGATAACTGCACCATCGACATGCTAACTGCGTCACCAATACGCTAACCAAGTCACCGATATGCTAACCGAGTCACCAACATGCTAAAAGCACCCCTCGTGCTTGTGCACCTGCAATCTGCATCACCAAAATGCTAACCGCGTCACCGACATGCTAACCACGTCACCGATATGCTATTCGCGTCATCAACATGCTAAAAGCTCCCCTCGTGCTTGTGCACATGCAATCTGCGTCACCAAAATGCTAACCGCGTCACCGACATGCTAACCACGTCCTCGCCTTGTGAACTGCGTCACCAACATGCTAATCAAGTCACCGACATGCTAACTGCGTCACCAACATGCTAATGTGACGTGTTGCATCAGTCTGGCATCGCGCAGCAGCCTGTGTACATTTATACGCATATACTATGTTATTCCAAAGTTTTTGGTTTTCACTTCTATCACCAGTCCCCCATGAATGACATTTTTTTTGTATTATAATTGTGTTTACTCTTCTCGTCGTCAAAATCAAGGACGACTATATACGACTAAATGATGGAAGAATCGAATCTCGTGTTGAATGGACAAAATTTGAGATAATTTACGTGCAGATAATTTAGGGTTTTTCGAGAAAACATGGAGTTTGACGGAACGAGTCGAGTTTTTGGTATAGCAGCGCTGTCAGAAAACCAAAAAATTACAGAAATAGGCAAGAATTACTCACGCGAGAGTGAGTAATTGTCGTGTATGTCATGTTAGCCCTGCAGGTCGCAATATAGGATGAAAATAATTTAGATATAATGGATATTAGAATTAAGATTAAGCAATGTTTCGGAAAAATAATGGACACCCCATTCGCAGCAGACCATTAAGTATGACCATCATGGCTAACACAAAATCCGTTATGTATTTTCACACAGAAAAAACCCAAAAAAAAAAAAAACAATAAAAGGAACCTCATTCACAAAAAAAACGTTCTTAAACTATTAAAAGGCTTTAAAACAAAACAGTACCGACAGCAAAAACAACAAACTGGGACTAACAAAAGTTCAACAAGTCTATTCCAATAAAAACTAGTTGTATAGAATATAACCTAAACGTACGAACATTTTACAGAAGTTCCAATATGTTCGGGCGGGTGGAGAGAGCGTTTTTAAGTTGTGGTATAAGTTATAAGAGAATGCTTCAAAGAGACTCCAAGCATAGCCTGCTCCATAGTGCGCTGAGCGACCTTGAATTAACCCGTCGATTTCAGAAGCTTAATAGGCTCCAGGCACGTAGAAAAAAAAACGAAAAATAGTGTTTTCTGCACAAACAAAACGCACATTACATTATAAAGCCCAAATCCCAGAGAGCCAGCGAGAGCGTACATTTGAAGCTAAATAACAAATTCCCGATGAAACGATTCCCCACACACAGTTGATTATGAAAATTATAGCAAGACATGTGCCATAAGTGAAAACTTCACAGCTTACCGTTATTTTAACAAAAACATGTTCTGTTTGAGACAAAAGAAAAATATTTTAATACTGCTACTACTAAGAAATCATAGGTATTAACTTTTCACTAGACTATATCGGATAGACAGAAATGTAAGTGGAGACGCCGCGGGAGAGGACGCCCAAGAAAGATATTAGTGACCTTATTGGTGATGTTTTTTAGAAAGGTCAGGTGCGTAGTACTCGCAACCGGCGTGCGAGTATAATCGATGGATCGTAGCAGGTAGCGTTCTGTAGTTCCTGCCTAGCCCCACGAGAAAAATGCGTGAGTTTATGTTTGTATGTAGTCATTGGAAATAAACTATATAAAACATATTTGACTACAAGACAATCTAATAAATTAAATGACAATGCTTATCTTCCATACCTAGGTGAAGGGCTTATCCCGTAATAGCAGTTATTGCATGGGCTAAGCCTTTCTCATTTGATATGTTATTATAGTAATAGTTAGAAGTGTGGTATCTTCGTTACGTTATGTACAGTCGCAGCACTTCAATTTACCACAAACTGTCAAACTTTCTCATTTGATTTTGAACTTAACCCCTTACTAATACTGGATGTCAGACTTTTGAGCTTTTGACAACTCATAACAACTATCAAAGATCTACGGATGACAGCCGGGACCAACAGCTTAAAGCGCTTTCCGAGGCGCGGAGAGATCTCGATATGTAATGTGTGGATGGTCACACAATCATGAACCGACCGCGGCAAGCGTAACCTAACCCTCGATCGACCCGTGCGGCTGTTATCTTTTAGCCACGCAAGCACAATCCATTTAAAATCTTTAATCGCTCGTCTCGTAACTTGGACCACACGTCAGTGTGGAAAGAGTTTGTCGGATAATAGCGGAATGAAAGTTTTTGAGAATGTCGGCCAACGATAATATAACACGACGCACGGTAAAACAGATCTACCCTTAAAAAGGTTTCCAAACGAAAGGTTTTCAACGGAAAATAGGGCACATGTAAAGGCTTTTAAGTCTCTTTTGTGATATGATACTGAATAATGATATTACAAGCACAAGCCGGTCCAAACTACATGTGTTTTTGAAAGATAAAAGGACTGCAAAATGGGTTTGATGAATTGAAAGACTAAAGCAGTGGTGGCCAGTGGTAACAGAGGCCTGTTACCACTGGGCCACCACTGCTCTAGTAAGTCAGGCGACTTACGGGTCTTAGGCCGTGGGTTCGAAAGCAGGCATGAGCGCAGTTAACATTGAAGCCTTAACTAAACTTTGTCCTAAAACCTGAGAAGAAAAACATCATGAGGTAACCGGCATGGCCTAGAACAAAAAAAAATAACATGGTATATTATGACATCCGCACGGGTCTCGCGTGGTGAACATTGACAGAGAGGTCTTACTCTACAACGTGAAGACAACAATACGAAAATATAATAAAAGAAAACACCGACAGTACCTACTAATGCATAGGGATATTTAGAAACCATCAAATAAATCCTGACTTCGAAATTGGAAAAGTAGCATAATCAGCCTATAATGTTCCCACTGCTGGGACACAGAGGCCAGATGTCATGACATGCCGGTTTCCTCACGATGTTTTTCTTCACCGTTTTTGAGAGCAGTGGTGATGAAATAATTTATATAAAGTAAAGCGCCTGTCGGGGTTCGAACCTACGACCTACGACAACTCGTAAGTCACGGTCGTTACCACTGGACCACCGTAGCTCTCAGGACTTAACGATATGCCTCAGTCCCAGCAATTCAATAAATAAAAAGGCACACAATATACAAAAGAAAAAAAAGACTTAGTTATAACAGTATTGTGTGCCTCAGGGCTGCGCCAAATACGCCCAGTTCAGCATAAATGCCAGACAACTAGTGCCTGACGCTGGTATTCAACTGGACCAAAGACGTCGTGATCTTGATAGACAGCTTTAAAAATAACCTAAAAACATTTCTAGATTTATTAGCCTGGAGCAATCGCTTAGGCATGTTAAGATCTAGATAGGTAGAAACTGGCCTAGACAATCGGTACAAACGAAAGAGGCGTACTCCAGTAATGCCTCTAGCTATTGTACTATCTAGCTGAATAGACTTTGTTATTAAAGAAGTGTATGATAACGACATTGTATTTTGCCAGAATCTAATTTGTTAAAACTGGTTCTTGATTTTTGATATTATAATTAATAATATATTATAAACAGGGATGCCAATATGTGTATCTCTGTATCTATAATACTCCCATATTTCTCCTGTTATGTTTAAATCGTTTGTATTAAGTAGCGAGCCTATTGCCATCATCTGGGTACAAATCCAGACTACAAGCTGCTACTGAGACATTCTTGATGAAAAAACCCAATAACAATTTGTCGGACCTAGGAATTAAACCCAGGATATTGAGCTCATTAGTAGCGCTTGCGACCAAGAGCAAATCAAGAAAGAGGCAATCTCCAAATGAGGGTTTTCTGGCAGCACTGGGACGTCAGGTCAGGACCTATCAAAAGTGTCAAAGCGCCTAGCGCGTCGTGACTGAATGAATAAAACGAATGTTGAACGTGATCATAATTATATTTTATATTTATTGTCGAAATGGAAGTCCTATTGTGACTTCTAATACATATAAGTATCAAGTTTTTTTTTAATCCCAGAGAGTAATTTGACATTTCAAATCTTTGTTGTTTGATTTTTCAATTTGGAGTTTGACATTTCAAGTCTCACCTCCTGGGATTAAAAAACCGGCCAAGTGCGAGTCGGACTCGCGCACGATGGGTTCCGTACCATTATCACCAAAAAAAATCATGTCTGTTGTATGAGAGGCCCCTTAAATATTTATTTTATTCTATTTGTTGTTAAAGCGGCAACAGAAATACATCATCTGTGAAAATTGCACCTGTCTAACTATCACGGTTCATGAGATACAGCCTGGGGACAGACGGACAGACAGATGGACAGCGGAGTCTTAGTAATATGGTCCCGTTTTACTCTTTGGGTACGGAACCCTAAAAACGAACTTTAAACGTCAACATAAACCGCAATCGTAACGACCGATTGTATCGTCGTCGTATACTGCAATATAAAAATCTCTTCTATTTCGGTATTATCTATTTCTATTTCAGTATATAAAGAGTTCTCTCAGAAATAAATCATGTTCGTGTGCACCGTTCTTACGTAGCACTTATGAAGGCTTTAGTCAGAACCATTTAGATGAGTTGAGATGAGATTAAAAGCCCACAGATAAGTATCATAGCGCTCGTAAAGTAAAAATTGATGGAGGCATTTATCTTTACGACTTCACCCGTTCCTGAGGCTTGCAGACAGCTACATGTTATGTAGAACCTATTTAATATGATAGTTCATTCGTTGATATTGATAGAACATTGCGGTTTGCCTAAAGATACTCAAAATCAAAATCAAAAGTCATTTATTCAAACTAGGCTGAGAATCAGTACTTTTCGAATGTCAAAATTACATAAGACAGTCCCCCAAAACACCCACCCTTCACCACTTTCTAGTGCTTTAGCTGGGAAGAAGAAGTGGCCAACAAACTCGCCAACAGCAGAGCTGTCTGTTCAGTTAGAAAAAAAAAAGGATTCTATACAACAGTATGCAAAACAATTTACATTACTTGCAACACAAAACATTAAATTATTAGCCATATCTTAGCTAGCATACCACTATACCAACAAAAAAAAAGACAAGAAAATCACCGAAAACTATTCTCAAGCAGAGATAAAAACTATATGTATAACACACGTGAAAAGGCCTATTTCTGGGCCTACTGTAAAGCTACCATTTACTGGGTACGTCTTTCATTGACTTGAATGTGCCCTGGCAGCTGGGATGGGAGTATGTCATGCTCACTCTAATGTCTCGCTGACGGTGGCGCGTGTGTTGGATTATTTAGCTCCATTCAAAATGGTTGAGCTGAATGGTGCTAATCCATGAGTCATGTTCGTGAACGGGCGCCGTCAGTAGAGACTGGTCATCTCTTAGCTGCAACGGCTTATTTTAGTTTAATTTAATTTTGAATTGATTTTTTTTTATGTTTTTCTTGCGGACGCTTTCGACGTTTTGCGTCGTTCTCACATGTATAATTTCAACATGAATTATGTTACCAATATATTATGTCCATGGAGTTTCTTGCCCGTTCTTCTCCATAGGTACAGTTTTGGAACGGGCAGCTTCTTCTTTCTGACCGAACGACCCCTTAACAATTCAAAAGTGCTTGTAATTGGTTTATTTGAAAAAGTGCTTTGAGTTTGAGTCTGAGTTTGAACAAATACCTGTGCATGGAATGTTTGAATCTTATTATAATCAGCAGTAACCAGACAGATTGGACCTAGTTTGCTCTTAAGAGAACGGATTGTTGTTATAGAATAGTTGCCGCGTAATAAATCCGCCTCGGGTCCTGCTATGTGGGGGGCAATGGATGTCCCTTCGCCCCTGGACCCATTTAGGGGGACTGGAAGAGGGTGTTGTCTGCCCTCCGCCGACGTCCGGTGCGCCTGCTGCTGGCAGGGTGAGTGGAAGACATCTCGCGCTCCCGTTCCGCAGCCTCCTTCTGTGACATGACTGTTTCGCAGAAGGATACCACCGCGTCCCAGGACTCCTCGCTGCCGACCATCGAGTCGACAACGGCTGGCAGCGACAAGTCGCTGCCTACTCCTGAGATGAAGTCACGGCGCGGCTCCTCCAAAGCGGCACAGCCAGCGTATGCCATGCCGTGTCCTCCCGGCAGCTCCCGTAGCCCCTGGTGCAAGTGTGCGAAGGAAGACGAGGTAGTTTTAGTCAGTAGAAGTCTGATAGACCCATCCGTCCATCCCAGGATGGAGGACATCCATGAGGATTTCCACCCCGTAACCAAAAAAAAAGAAAAGGACTATTGCAGAACATGGAAAAAATATATATTGGGTTATGGGTTTGGGTAACCTTGAACTATGGAAGGACTATGTTCTACTACACTCTGCTATGCTCTGCTGTTCCCTCTACTATGTTGTACTATACACGGAAAAAATGGCAGGGGTGACTTCCACACTTCATAATGGGCCCCCGGAAACTGTCGCCTGCACATATTGATGTAGCGAAAAGGGGGCAACATGTCTTGTTAAGACAATCCTAGAAGTACGGTCAATATGGTTATCCTCCTCACAACCACAACTCATACATTTATAAATCCACGATAATAGTGGTAAAAAACCCCTGCGTAACTTGCAGTCACCGATCCATCAAGCAACCCTGGTGGTCACACAAACAGTCCACAAATTATTACCTCAAGCCTAACAACGACTTGCTCCAGCACATTCGTGTACAAAATAGTCTTTATGCAGAGTTCTAGATGGTATCAGCAGTAAGGTTGCCTACGTGCGCGCGATAAGGTCTGTGAAATATGCCGCTACCGTAGCGGGGTAGGCAGATTTGTAGACTTCACGTAATTTTATTGCTTTCGATGTGTTATGGAGATTGATGGGTGGTGTGTGTCTATTATGGGAAATAAGATAAGGTGCCTCGACCAGTGGTGATATAAATGTATGTGCGCATCCTGGGCAGTCTGGGCAGTCTTGCTACCACCTTGTTGACTGGATTTGACAACTTTTTTGCTATGGTATAAGCTATTCCCACAGAAAGACGATGGTTTCAAAGGTCACCTAGTATGCAACTAAATGAATATGGGACAGGCTTTGATGAAATGAAAACTAAACTAGGGAACCTGGTGTTATAGGTGCTAGTGACATCATGTGACATGTTAGTAGTTACTATTATATTAATCAAATAAAATGTTCTTTCTCAGATTGACATTAGCCTAGCAAGTTTACAACCTCGTAAGATTAGTTAAATTGTTTAGACATGACCGCAATGTCCCGCATTTAATTGTGAAAAGTCTTCAATACATTGAAAACTATAACTATGATATTTCCAAGCACCAATTAAAAATATTCCTTCAAGACTCACCTCTATTACCTTACAAAGTTACCTGTGCCCACACCAGTCGCACGAACAAAGCGCAACTCTACCAGATAAGATCTGGCTGCGCCAAATTACGCGAAGGGCTGGAAACACGCCAACGAGCCCTGAGCCCCTGATATAACTCGATACGTCCACTTATAATGATAACAATCGATTTTCGAATCGCTTTTGATTTATATTAATCGGATAAGTCGGTCATTTAATTCGAGAGGTTTGGAGACGATATTATTGGATGGTTTTGTGATATTAATGAAATTGTTTTTCTTCTTAGCTTGTATTGGAACAAATTACTTGAGAACTAGCTTTTGCCCAAGGCTCGCTCGCATAGAGGTCGAAAATTATCTCAGGGGACGTATAACTGGTATAAAAGGTAACCTATGTTGTAAACTACGCCAAGGTCTACCTTTATGCATCGTTTCAAATGATTTTTTATTTCTGTAAGTGGCTTTGTACACACGGCTTTTTTTTTTTGGGTGGGACATTATCAAATACCTTCACCCGCTCTAGGCGGAGCGGGAGGGTGTGTCAGACTCTTACTGACTAAAACCCACCCATATTCTTTCCATTGCCTGTGTTACCAGGGGCCTCGGTAACCCTTTCGAACTTCTACGCGACCCCGGCAGAGACACATCAAGCTATACATTTCCAGTATAAGCTGATCTCGTATTGTATAGGATTTCCGTACAATGTGTGGTCAGCGTAAACTAGAAATGTATAGCTTGATGTGTAGTAGTGTGTACGAACACTTTTACACGTCCATCATATTTTTAAAACTAGATGAGGTCGGCGTTTCCTATCTGACTACTCTGAGAAGAAAGGCCGAAATAAACTCAGAGGTACTGTCTCTTTTATAGTCCAGACATAATCTTGGTCAGATCATGTAAAGGCCATGTAGATTGGTGTCTGAAATGGTCTTTTGAGGAAAGAACCACACAGATTGAGTGGACCTGTCCAGTGAGTGTGTCATTGATATCCGTTAATCCGTTAAGGTGTGAAAAGCTAACAGACTAACAGACAGAGTTACTTTCACATAAATATTAGTATAGTAGAGAAACGAAACGATTTTTTCATTACAAAAACTATTCATAAAAAAAAAACAACCGACTTCCAAAAAAGCACTACAAAGTGAAAAATAATTTTAAAATCGGAAGTCAGTGTCTTTGGATCTGTATTTTAGTTTTTGCCGATCATGAGAGATTTATTTTGAGGGACAGAGATAGTTATATCTTTCTTCTCTCTCATGAAACGAAAGATGCCTAAACGTGACGCCTCCTTCAAATTTAACTGTAAATTTTCGTCCAATTATCGACTCGCCGTCTAAGAAGTTTCATTTCAAAAAAAAAAAAATTCCAAGCCGTGTTGCTTAGGGACATTTTACTCATGTAGGTAAACCTGAGGGTACAGGGCTTACCCTTAACCCTTGACCTTAGGGTAAAATAAGGATATCTTCGTAACCTACTGGGATAATATCTCAGGGGATTGTCGCCACGAGACTATTAGGAGAATCTATCCGTAAGCCGTTGTTAACGGTGATGAGGATAAAAACAGGTTTTATGAAGTGTATATATAGGTATACTTAGGGCTGAATTTTTAACCGTCAGATAACTTTTATCTGAGCAGAAAATATTATGGTTTGACTGCTTTTGCATAGAAAATATGTCAAACTGTCATATTTATTTTTCAAATAAAAGTTATCCTAAGCTATCTGACTTTTGCAAAAACACCCCTTAGTTAAAAATGTTACGATTCAACATTTCGTACTTCAGGTTTGAAAATAACTTTTATCTTACTTACTTCTCTTACCAATTTCTATTTTTTCAGTTTTACTCACAAGACTCGTGCCACATAAATCCCGCTCAGAAAACTTGAGCCATCGACTTTCAGTTACCGACTTAAGAATTCGCCGTCAAAAAAACACAGCTATCCAAAAAAATCCAAAGAACACATTACAAAAACAAAAGGCAAATCAGTAGCCCCGGACTTACAGTGGGGACAATCAATAAAGCCTGTCCCGCGGGCATCGTTGACATCAATCGACTATATTCCCAAGTCACGTGGAGCTATCGTGTATACTTGTTCCGAAGTTGGTTGCTTGTTAAAAATAGGTAAAAAGTATCTTAGTGGCCGTCACGTGGAATATGCTTTGGAAATTCGAAAAGAAACTTTGAAATGTTTGAAAAAAGCCTTCAGCATCGCCCATAGCAATTCACTGCTAGGCTTTTATAAAGGCTGATCCAGTTCGATGTTCCTACCTTTTATTTTAAAAAAAGTACACAAAATGTAACAATACCTTAATTATTTTTTCTTGAATCAAATATGTTGTGGTATTCATTAATTATACAAAATGATGTCAGGCAAATGGCCGCCTCTGGACCGTCTGCAGCAGTTGATTCTTTCGAGGTAATTTTAGATGACTTTTTTGCAAATTTCCTGGATTATCTCTGCAATAACTTGGCGGAAGTTAGTTTTTAGGTGCTCCAACGTTGCAGGTGTGTTAGTATAGACTCGAATCTTAAAAAAAACTGCACAAAAAAAAATCCAAAGGCGTTAAATAGCACGATCTTGGCGGCCAGTTGACGTCACCGTATCGTGAAATAATGCGACCTATGAACGTATCACGCGAAACATCTAATGTAAACACAGTAACTGAACAATTTCGACGCGTTGAGCAACGGTAATGCGATTCATTTTGTAAATATATTGTCACAAACCAAGATTCGTTTGAAATACGCGCCATTACTGACAGCTGTCAAAATTAGTGTTGCCAATATAGGAACCTCGAATAGGATCACCCTTTAGTTACATGTAAGTTCTACTAAACCTGATCAAGGGCCCTTCTATTTCGTCATTATAGCCAGCTGCACTGCGAAGATCATCATGCTTAAATACATAAGTAAGATACATTACCTTTTTCTCCGCCGAAGAATGCACTGTTTAGCGATGCGCATTTGCATCTAATTACTTTTCGATAACATAACATCGCGCCTTGTTTCCCCAAAGGGTTGGGCAGAGGTGTACCTGTAGTACACCCACATTACTTTTCGATCGTACAAAGAAAAACACGTTTGACAAATGGATTGCTCATCATTGGTAGGAAAAAGAAAAACAGAAAATAGCGACTATGTAGACAGCAAATCTTTCTTTGGAAACTATGAAAACTATATTTGAAAACAAGTCTTTTCATTTCATATGTCACACGGTAAAGTTTTCAAAAAAATCTTTTTAATTTTCTAATTTTCCCCCAAAATTGAACCCCATGTTGGGTCATAGATATTCATAATATGTGTATCAAATTTCAACTTAATTGGTCTAGTAGATTTGGCATTCGACTTCGAAAGGACAGACAGACACACGAGTCATCATATAAGGGCTCCGTTTTTTCTTTTGGGGTACGGAACCACAATTATTCAATAACTGAAATATCTTCAGCAATCAGTCTCAATTAGCAACGGCTAGTTACTCGATAACCACTCACTCCTCTACCTGCAACAACACTGCACTGCCAAATACGTTAATAATGTGGTTGATAGATGCTTAATTACTACAAAATAACGCCTCTTGTATTTAGTTCACTAGATCAGGTAGCGTTGTTGCAGCATTATAAACAGAACATAATTAAACCACCATGGTTTAATTACATACATAAACTCTTCTTCCCATGGGGGCAGGCAGAAACAACAGAACGCCGACTGCTATGATCCTTACATACTCCTTTTGCTTCGTTTACGTTATACGTCTGGCACACACGCACATTAGTTGACCTTTCTGCAGAACAATCACCAATATTGTTTAAATCATGGTTTCTTTTCAGAAGCAAAAAATGTCACTTTTAATTTACCCCTTGTAAATGAAAAGTGACATTTTTTGCTTTGGATTCTTGAGTAAGGCCTTGTCTTCAGTACAGAAAAAGGTTGGCATACTTTGTTGTACTAAACTAGTCGATACTTACATTTGACGACGATTGACAAAGAGCATAGATGAGAATCAACCAGAAGAACAAGCTGGATTTGTACGTAGCTTCTAGAGAAGCTTCAGAGAGTGTACAAGGTCTGTGGTAGGCCATACCATACCAACGGTCCCTACGAATAATCCCCTAACTTCAAATATCAAATTTTACAGGAGAGCATTTCAAAGTTTTGCATCACCTAAAGCATCAAAAACAAATGTACGAGTAGGAGTAAACTTACCTCTCAATAGGCTCAGCCGAGAGATGCATTCTTATATATATCCACTCCAGATGTTGACATATGTCGCGGGAAGGTACTTATGGGTCACCGAGGCCCGCAACACAGGCAACAGGAAGGAATACGGGTGGGCTTTAGTCAGTAAGAGTCTGACACACCCTCCCGCTCCGCCCAGAGCGGGAGAAGTTATTTGATGATTTCCCACCCTCAAAAAAAAAAAAAAAAGATGTTGACATATATCATGATCATGACTACGTAAACATCTTTAAAGACCAAGTTTTAAGGACCCAAAGCATGCAACCCACATAATCTAAGATTCATTCTGTTAGTATTTAGATGTTTCTTGCAACCTCTGTAGCTTATTTCTTAAGTAATTTTATATTTTTCTGTTTGTATAGTTTACTTAATAAGCCTATAATGTTCCCACTGCTGGGACACAGGCCTCCTCCCTGTGACAGGGAGTGAGCCGTAATCCACCACGCGGGCCCAGTGTGGGTAGGTCGATGCTACATATCTTCGAATTTTTGGTTCTAGGACATGCCGGTTTCCTCACGATGTTTTCCTTCACCGTTTTGAGAGCAGTGGTGATGAAATAATTTACACAAAGTAAAGCGTCTGTCTGGGTTTGAACTTACGACGTATAACTCGTAAGTCGCGGCCAGTACCACTGGGCTACTACGCTATTTTTTTTACCTTAGGTTATCGTTGTATTTGAGAATGTTGGTTCACCTGATATTGGCAACTGTATAAGCCCAAATAAATCATCTATCAGGCATACAAAATTTTCCAAGACTGGAATACATAAGAATTTCCAGGATGGAATTGAATTGGGTCCCTTTACCGCAACAGCCAAGAGCTTAGCAGCACGAATATTGTACCTCGCGTGTATTACCAAATTATAAAACATGTATTCTACATGTTGTGTCTACTGTTTCCAATTATCGGTTACATCTAAAGTTAAATTAGTAATTCAGTGACTCCACTGATGATCATCTGATGTCAGATTACTCATCTGACATGTGTAACAAAATGGATCACTTTGTGTAACAAAATGGATATATTCATTTTAATGATCGTTTAGTTTAATCGATTTATATAAGTGTAAAATAAATGTATAATAATAAGAGTAAAAGTCTAGAATATAATAAAATATTACCATTTTTTTACACAAAGTGACAGCTAGCACATATGAGATTACTTCAGTGAATTAATAATTCAACTTTAAAACAAGTTGTAAACACTAGTTGTATACAAAACTTGTAGAAGATTTGCCAAAAATGTCAAAAAGGTGAACAAAATAGTCAAAAGACATGTCTGAAACGTCGTCAATACATGTATGATACATGTTTAATACATAACATGTTTTCGACGTCTTTTTTCAAGCATCATTGTATGTAGGTGTACATCACTAACACAGAACCTACCATACCAACAAGACACATTATAAAAACCCTGCCATTATTAAACCAATACCCTCAACAAGTCTCAAAAAAACAAATAAGCTTAAAAAAATAATCTTATTCCTTTGTCCTGATCCTTGAGAAATGGTCCTGAAGCCTGTCTGTGATTGATGACAGGCCAGGCTGAATCAAGACAGGCCGTGGCCTCGAATGAATTATAACCGTTTCAAATAACTGATTCACGAAGACTTAGGTCTGTTGCTAAGCTATTTTTGGTAGACGGGAAGAAATAATAAATGGTGAGGACTGAGGACATAATTAATTAACTTTTTAGATAGACTTAAAATGGAAAACGCAATGACCTCGAGGTTCTAAATGTGAATTATTTCTTTAAATTTATGACTAATAAGTTATTTTTAGAGCTGTGGTAGCCCAATGGTAACGGTCGCGACTTACGAGTTATAGGTCGCAGGTTCGAACCCTGACAAGCCTTTACTTTGTGTAAATTATTTTCTCACCGCTGCGCTCAAAACGGTGAAGGAAAACATCGTGAGGAAACCGGCATGTCCTAGAACCAAAAATTCGAAGACATGTGACATCTACCAACCCGCACTGGGCCCGCGTGGTGGATTACGCCATACGTGGTCCCAGCAGTGGGAACATTATAGGCTGATTATGCTAAGGACCACTCCTAAATGCAAAGAAAAGGAACATTTTAAAGGATCTATCAAATTGCTATAAATGAACCCAAATAAAATAGTTTACCATTTTCACATTAAAACAGTCCAATCACAAAATAACCTTACATAATCCTTACTAATATTATAAATGCGAAAGTGAGTTTGTTTGTTTATTTTGCTTTCACGCTAAAACGGCTGAATGGATTTGGATAAAATTTGGCACATGTGTAGACTATGACCTGAATTAGGACATATAATTCGTTTATCCCGATATTCTTACGGGAATAAGACTTATGCGAGTGAAACCGCGGCGCGCAGCTACTTTCATAATAATATGATTTCCTTACAGTTCCCAAAATCTTTCTATTGTTGCCTTTCGTGAAGGCCACGAGGAATCCTCGACCAAAAGCTACTTCTATATACCTATATTATTAGACCAACTCGACCGACAAAATAAAAATTTAACACAGTAAAAGTAAAATTAAACCTTGTTTTGTGATTCATAAGGTAGAAAATTGTCTAATACGCCTAAAGCGTTGATACAAAACGAAATATATAAACAAAACAACGGCCAGAGATTAATAAAAGAAGACAATGAGATATAAAACCTCCTTTCTTATTTTTATGAAACACAATAAAAAAATTAAGGACTTCTGAAGTTACTGAGATTCTTAGGATATTGTTTTTTAAAACGTCTATGGTGATATCTATGTTGATTTAATTATGACATTGTAGCAGATTTTATTCGCTGTCTCATTGGTATAGTGGTCGCAAGCGCGACTGCTGTGCGTGAAGCCCTGAGTTCGATCCCCGAATCGGGCAAAGTGTTAATGGATTTTTCTATTAGGTAAATCCCTGTAGGGGTCTGGTTTTTGAATCTGTACCCTATTAACAGAAACAAGGATTCATAAAATATTTGGTGAAATGTGAGTGTACTGTGTTCAGAAAGTTTAAGATAGTACAACAATGTGTCCTCTGAGTTTTTTTCGGCCTTTTTTCTCAGAGTAGTCAGATAGGAAACGCCGACCACGCTAGATTACTAGCTATATTTAAAAATATGATTGACGTGTAAAAGTGTTTGTATAAACATACTTGCAAAAATAAAAATCGATTATCGTTTAACAATATACATAAT
Source organism: Atethmia centrago (assembly GCA_905333075.3). NCBI lineage: Eukaryota > Metazoa > Arthropoda > Insecta > Lepidoptera > Noctuidae > Atethmia > Atethmia centrago. The sequence continues at coordinate 25,820,798 of HG995380.1, read as the reverse complement.
TATGAAATCACTAATCTCGATGTTCAATGAGAGCGTTTTCTTAGTTCTTAGTGTTAAATGTAATATTGAAAGGTCACCGGAAAATTATCCGTCTGCCTTCCTGGTGACCTATACACACGTTCACCAGGAAATTATGTTACTTAAGTTAGGGACAATATTAATATTAATTAAGTCAAATGTAACCAGAAAAAGAACTCAATATTTTTGTATCCGTCTACAGAACTAGAAGTTGTAACATTTCTAAATCAGTATTTCTCAGAAATACGGATTTAGAAATCACTAGCTATCTTGATAAAATCTGGAGAATTGAAATAAATCTCATGTTTATCGCGCACTAAATAGCTTTCATTTTGTTTGGCTTCGAACTTCGCTACTGAAACAAATTCAATCATTCAGAAAAACAGAAAGTAACCTACAAGTTGTCTGGCGAAAAAATGGATTGATTGCAGTAAAATAATATAAAACGTGAAGATCGAAGAATGTATGGAATGTTTAAAAACAATTGACTGTTAAATTAATTATTTGGGCCAGAATTTGTAAAACCAATTTTCAGTTACATTGTTATCGAAAAGACATGGTGATTTATTGCAATGGAATAAGAGGAATCTTTGCTTATTATAGTACTAACGACCTGCAACTTTTTCGCATGGTTTTTACGATTTGACAAAACATAGAGATTTATTTGTAAAATGTAGGTTTAATATATATGTATTACAAACTTATACCTTCCAGAATAAATTCTCTATATTATGGTGAAAACCGCAACAAAATCCGTTGCATAGTTTAGAAGAACAACGCGGTCATACAGACAGGAAAAGCGACTTAAATTTATAACATGTATAAATCAAAATCAAAACTCATATAGATTAAGAAGCTATGCCCTAGCACCGTCTACGTTGTAGCAAGGTGTACGACGTAGCACAGGCTACGACGTAGCACAGACTACGACGTAGCACCATCTACGGCGTAGCTGAAGTAGAAAACAACTAGTAAACCTAATTAAAACTATTAACAAACTAAAATATGGCGTCGTAAAATTCCTCCGCATCGCTGTCGACTGGTAATGTAACCTAGAGACTGGCGAAATTTTCATGTTGTATGCCTCTGGCCAAGGTTAAAGCCAGCCCTTGTGTCACGGGAAATTTCAACCAATCGTTAGGAGATTTTTTTTAACAACAGATGAAACGCCGACCTCATCTAGTTTTAAAAAATGTGTAAAAGTGTTTGTACAAACCTACTTACAGTAATAAATTCATTCATCGTTTATCATACAAGATAAAAATCCACCAAGAAACCAGTTAGGCCCGTGTCACACCAACACAGACGCTGTCGAGTGTCGCCGCGTTCCATCTGTTATGCACCTCGTAAGAATCTTAAACATGGTCCTTAAGCCCCGGTCTTGGTCCTTTGTCTTTCCTCGCTATACAGTGGTTTTACTGCAAAAGTCTGTGTCCAAACATTGACTTATTAATTTAGATGAAAAATATGTGTTACAGAGATGATATAAGAATGTACAAAGCAGAATAAAATAGAGATGTTTAAAAGAAAATCTGAGGTTATCGCCGAACTGTGTCATTTTTTGCTGTCCTAATGATCATGGGACAAATTGATCGCCTTTTTCTCTTAAAATACAACTGAAAATTATTCCATGTACGTTACTATACATATAGAGCAGTGGTAGCCCAGTGGTAACGGCCGCGACTTACGAGTTGTAGATCGTACAAACTACAGGTTCGAACCCAGGCAGGCACTTTACTTTCTGTAAATTATTTCATCACCACTGCTCTCAAAAACGGTGAAGGAAAACATCGTGAGGAAACCGCCATGTTCTAGAACCAAAAATTCGAAGACATGTGACATCTACCAACCCGCACTGGGCCCGCGTGGTGGATTACGGCCCAGTCCCTCTTACAGAGAGGAGGCCTGTGTCCCAGCAGTGGGAACATTATAGGCTGATTATGATGACGTTACTATACTCTATATTAAACCACTTCTTGAAAAAAGTAAAAGAACCTCTTATTTCACATAACATAACATAATTTAACATCGCACCTTATTTCCCCGAAGGACAGAGGTGTACCTGTAGTACATCCACATTTCACCGGTTATGTTTTTAAATCCCATGTAATAGGGAGCAAGCCTATTGCCATCAACCGGGCACAAATCCAGACTCCGGGCTGGTACTGAGAATTTCCTGATAGAAGAACCCAATAACACTATGCCCGACCCGGGCATCGAGCCCAGGACTTCATGTTTAGCAGTATCGCTTGCGAACACTAGACCAACGAGGTGAGTCTTATTTCACAATCAGCGTAATCGCCCCAGTAGTCACAATCAGCGTAATCGCCCCAGTAGCGTTTAATCGCTATTCGGTTCTCTATAGTCATAATAATTTTATGTAATACCATGAGTAAAACGACAATAAAACCACATGACTAATTACTTAGCTTATTAAAATACAGATAATTAATTCCGTTTCACATCAAACACCAAAATTCGTTGCAATTCGAATTCGCTTCGGCGTACGTAAGCTAGTTTCTAGATCTACTACTTATAGCGCTACCAAATTGCGATGGCTTCAATTTGAATAGTCTCCGCCGTGTAGCGTGGCGTACTGAATTTTACTGGTTTATATACGGTTCGAACTGAAAATTAAGCTAAGTCAGACGGTTGTAGAAATGCAGTTCTATTAAATATTCAAGTCAGGTATTAGTGAGGGAAATTATAACGCGTTTCGTACACCGAATGTATGAGCTGACTTGTTTTCTATGTTATCGTATTTCTAACCAGATTCCACAGCTTCATTCGTGTAATCAAGGTAAGTGAAATGTTGTGAGACCCTTCATTAAGATTCTAAAGAAAGGTTTTTGCTTTTAGTAGCCTAGCCTTCACCACCAAACATAATGGGTATTCCTTCTTCGGAAATTCAAAAGGGGTATAGCAAAAATCATCACTCTTGCCAGGTCAGTGATAGTAAAACCAGTAGGTATTTATTGATTTAACCATTTACCACACATATAAAAACAGAAAAGAAGAACAGAACAGAAAACTACGTACAAAGGTGATGCTTATTTCGAAAGAATCTCTTCCAGCATACCTGCGATAGGACAGTAGATAAAGAGATGTAGACACCGTATATAAGAGTAGAAGAGAAAATAGAATACATAAAATTGAAACAATTTAAAAAACAAATAATATGGGAATAGACTAACATACATACATACATAATTCTTAAATAAATATAACGAGAATAAAAAAAAATTACAGTGTAATTTCAAATAATAAATACATACGCAACTATGACGAAGTGGAGAAATAGTGTTCTTTCACTCTTCTTTTAAATACTGCAACAGTTTGGCAGTCCCTAATGTTGCATGTTTCTATTAACTCACTGGAGAAAGCTGGGTTTCTACAAATACTATCCAAAATGAATAATCTACGTAATAATTTGGTTTTCTACGAAGTAAAAAAGTGAAATGTAACAGAAACCAATAACAGACTATTTCTGCACACATACATTAATAATAAATAATATTGTATATGACTTTTTTTCTATTTATAGACATCACGTCTATATTACACGAAGGTATTACCCGAAGGTTTATGGTTAGGCATCTTTTAGAAAACTCATTTATTTACCGAGTAAAAGAAAATCTAAGCCCACATCTACGTCACAGGACCGATCATTACTTAGCTCCCAACCAAAATAAAAATATGACTTAGCCGTAGGTACAAACAAAAGCACTTAAAGAAATATATCCATAATTCGTGGGTTTATTATGAAAAGCTGTAAAAGCAGCTCGTTAGAGCCTCTCAGGTATTACGTAATATGAACGGTAATTCTGAAAGGCGAACTAATTTTCGCATTGCTATTAACGTCGTAATTTCGTATTTATGTAATAATATTATTTATGTAACTAGTTATGTCATTATTTACATTAATATATTATATTGGAGGTTATTCTCCCAATTTATGCGAAACTCACTTCTTATAATATACACAGAAAACAGAATTGACAATTACTTCTGCTGAAGATGTGTTTCAGACACGTGACGATCGATGTGCAAATGCTCTAGAATATCTTGCAACGTAAACTTAGAAACGATAGGATTTATCCGACCCAGTTAAAGAATACACCATATTCCACTGAACGGATCCACGTACCTACTACAGTATCCTGTATACATACCACACTTGCAAAGTACCTAAACAAAAAAACAATGGCCACCAAAATCGTAACCAAGGACCAACCCACAAATACCGATATAAAAAATTCAGCAAAGTACGAACCAAGGACTAAAATTTTTAGGCCTTATTGACTACTTTATCGATATTCTCTCAAGGCATTTTAACTCCAATAACTTATTCAAGAACTCCAGATTCAAAGGTCGCTGAAAGAAGTCCAAAGTTCTCAATTAGGGTCCCCACAGTAGCTAGGAAGAGTTATCAGGGACTTTAGGTTAGTTTATTTCTAAAACATAGCGTACAAACGGAATATTTTATCCCACGGACGGAGATGTGTGAGATAGGTTGGTCTGGATGCGGTATGGGAGCGTGGTTAAGTTTAATTAGTAGAAGAAGAAAAACTGTAAGGGCCTGCTGGTAGTTAGTTATGTAACAATTGCTTGCTGCACTGACAGTTTACACCAAAACATGCAGCAAGCCTAAAGCATAACATTAAAATAAAAAACTTCCTGCAAACATTAATCATAGATTTACTGCTTACATAATTATGTTGTGTTCAGCAGATTAATCACCTAGGTTAGAGATAGAGAACCCAGGCGATTAATCTGTTAAATGCCTTGATTGACCAGGAGCCGGATGTTCTCAACTACTCTTAGTTGAGAGAAAAAAAACGGTTTCTTACACATCTGCTAATCTCTTGAAAATGTTAGTCAGTTAATCAACGAAACTCGGTATTTCTTTTTTAATCTCACTGCCAGACCGATTTCACTTTTCTTCATTTAAAGCAAGAAAAAGTTCAGACTATTTTTTTTTCAAAAAGAATTTGACCACGCCTGTACTTTCTTCGTCTTTAAATTTACCACTTCAATTATTCCGCATCACTTCCAGTATCAAAATAACCTAAGTTTACTTCGTTCAAGTAGAAATCTAATCCCTAGTTGTCTCCAAAGTTCTTCTTTGATCTCGCGAGTGTCTAATGATGGTCCAAAGTTTTAAGTAAGATTCTTTGTTTTCCCAAAGTTGGAATGTTTTCCGATGTCTACGATCACTCGCTCTTTTTATAAGACGTCGTGTCCCTGCCACTCATGTTCCGATTACTTTGGTAATTTTACCTTTATTTCGTTAATTCTTAGAAAAAGAACTGGGATATAATGTTCGCAAAGTTTTGGAAGCGTTTTTCGAGGAGATTACGTTCTGAAACTTCTCTTTATTTGAAGTTATCGGAGAATTTTAGTAATCGATGTTGTAATTTAATGTATATGATAAAATGTTACAATACAGATTGTGATGTGATGTTTAGTAGTGATTAATATATTTATTTATTTAACAGTTTATGTACTATTGGCAAAACTTAAGCATGCTCACTTAAGAAAATATTTCTCCGGTAAGCGCAGCTAGCGACAGACAAACCCCTTCCTGGTTTCGTCCAATTAGAGACAATATGCATTTGTGTGAGTATAGGGTATGTAACAAAAAATGTACAGATGTGTGCTATTTTGGTCACCCACTACACTCGAGCCGGTATTACTCCGATAAAGGAGCCAAGTGTGTAATGATCAATACACACGCATTTCATACGACGGTTTTCAACCTGAGAGGAATAAAACAGACTTGTTAGTAGTTTCGTAGGCTGCTAGGTATTTCTCCCTAGTTTTTGGTGGCAACAGGCTGTCACTCGCGTTTCGTGCCTCGATTAGTATTTCCTGGGGGGTCAAATCTACGTGTTGCTCCTCACTCTTCTTTCCTACTTGAAGTCAACATTTTTGATAATAATAATTAACCACAATGAAAACGTACTTATGGATAATGGCGACCTGGTTTTGCTTCTTCAGCGCGCCGCGCTAGCAATTCGCGCGCAGGTATAAATAAAGGCACTGGCAAAACGCTAAACAGCCAATATAAAAAATATAATAAACACAAAATAATGTTTTGAATAAGCAAATTATTAGTATGTAGTGAAAAATATATAATTTTATGAAACGATGGTAATTTTGATGATTGATTTATCATAAGTAACCTAAAATAGTTTATTTATTCACAAAAATATTCATTGTAATTAGACATAAAAACTTTGCGGAGATTAATGATTGATTGATTGGAAATAAATGTAAAGTAAAAACACTACTGTATAATAAGCTGAATTATGAAACTAAATGCGTTGCCATAAGAGTCACTTTTCAAGCAAGTGTGTTGAAGAAATATTTCGTCATTTTTTGTAACTATTTTATGATCCTTCTATTATGCCGTCCTATTGTTTAAGACGCTGACAACACCTAAACCGCGGTCACTCTCAGATTGCATCGAAAAGAAAGAGACGCGCGATGACAAAAAGCTTGTAATTTATTGCAAAATATGAAGCAATTCTCTATTTACTCAAAATTGAGTTGAGTAATCGAAAATAGAAAACAACCAAGTTCTGCATTCAAATAAGACGTTCTTGTTATTTAATTAAATACGTAACGTATGTTGATATTTAATGCAGATATTTTGGATTAGAACTCAAGGTAAGAGGTTAGTTTAACGTTAGTTTGTATCGAGATTATTTTTCAAAACGTGTTTTGGTAACAACCAAGTTCTGGGAAATATGTTCAAAAGTAACATATATTTTTTCCGCTACCACAAACTATACAGATTTGGCAATTTTTTTTCTTAAGAGAAGCCTATTTTGGTCAATTGGGTCTTGTCAGCGCCTTAACCGGATGTTCTGACGTTCCCACTGAATAACAATGGTACTTAGATAATGAACTTATTTTTTAGCAGTTGCAAAAGTTGTGACAGCAATAAACAAAAACTCTGATAAGTTTGTTTGTTTGTTTGTTTGGGTTTGTTATCAGAGTTTTTTGTTATGTTTTTGTTATCAGAGTTCAAATACTACTGTAATTTTGCTATTTCAATCAAAACAGCAATAAAAGAAAAAGGCACCAAATGTTGTCAATTTCTAACAAAACTACGTAATTTGCTTCTTTTTGGGGTTCTGTAGTCAACAAGGAACCCTTACAGTTTCGCCATGTCCGTCTTGCTCTCTGACTGTCTGTCCTCGGCTTAGTTCACAGACTCAATACTAGAAAGCTGTAATTTGGCATGGGTATACATATTAATGAACTGAGATAGGAGCCTTTTGGCCTCGTACAGGACTTCGTTTTTATTTTAATTTAACTTTGTTTTTTTTTAATGTTTCTATGAGTGTTTTTTAGTTTAATTTATGATCTCCTGTGCGAGTCCCAATAAATACTTTTTCTTTCTTTCCTAATCACGCCAACAAAGTGGTAAACTGTAATCTTGAAAAAAATGTTTTTTTAGGGTACGTTCCTTGCACATAAAGTGGGGATGATATATTTTTTTTCTCGTCTATCCCATAGTGTGGGTGTATCGTTGGATAGACCGTTCAAAGATATTGCTGATTTGTGAAAACTATTTTCGATTCAGGGATCCGTATGCATACAATTAAGCTTTAAAGTGCTCATTTTTGATAGTCAAATGTCCCCCTCCCCCTGCCAGATTAATGGTTGATTTTGGATATGTGAAAAAAAATATGGCAGTAGTACCTATATATAATGAAATAAATAGGAAAACTATCACAGCTAAGTAGGCTTTACAAGTTTACGAGTAATAACTCGTAAACTTGTAAAGCCTACTTTTCCTATTTATTTCGTTCGCAATTCTCCAACTGAAAATGTAAGTTGGAGAATTGACTGTGACGTATATCGATGAACATGTTTTTTGACTACAATATTAAGTTTGTTTTTGAGATAAATTTATCTTAACTATGGAACCTTTCATTGTGTGTGGTCCGACTCGCACCTGGCTGATTTTTTATATTATTGTTTCCAAGTTTAAACACATTTAAATGTAGTTATTTACTTTGCAATAGTACTGCACAAGTAACACCTCACGCTGATAAAACACAAAAGATGACAATATAAACATTTTATAGCTTTATGCGGTGCCTGTTAACGCGCCTAGCGCGTTCGCTGCGATTTGTCTGGTGGCATCGCATAGGACATAGCGAAAATTGGGGAGGCAGTGAAAGTGTTAATAAATAACTAAATTTATAGACCCGTCAGAGGAGGCCATGTGTCGGAGAGAGTTAAATATTATAGTGGATAGAATAGACATGATTTTTGTTGTTTGACATTCCTTATTCTAAATTATTATATTTTTGTGGAAATATTTTATTATTGATACTAATTAAATATAGCAATACCAATAATACATTTTCTAAACCAAACGGAAGATATGAGTACGAAATTACTTCTTGTCAACAATAATAATTCATAGAGCTCTCGCTGGCCGTGCCTATTAAAAAAATATCTCACAAACAAGTGAGCATAGCCCGCGCCTAGTGTAAGTGTCACACTTCTATACATAATTACACTAATACGAACACGACTAAAATAGGCTTCGTGCATCCCATTGGTCAAAACGCTTGCATCGGGCGATCGAGTCGTGAGCTGTGCTATACGATTATCGCCTTAGAGGTGAGCATGCGGAACTTTGGCCGATAGTACACACATATAAGCAGACAAGAAGAAATGAACGTACAAAAGTGATGCTTATTTCTAAAGAAATCTCTTCGTAGCATACCTGCGATAGGACATTAGACAAAGAGATGTAGACACCGTGTGTATGAGTAGGAGAGAAAACAAAATACATAACACAGAAAAACTATTCACTAATTTAAATATACAATAAGAGAATATACACATAAATACACACTTCTAAAATAAATATCACTAAAATGCTTATACAGGCTGTCCGGTAATTAATGGATAACCATGAAATTGTTCATGGTAGAACTAATGGCCTTTCAAAAAAAAAATACAAATAAAAAAAAACAAGTAGTACCAAAGATATGTTTTTTTTTTTTTAATAATATCTATGTTTTTTGTTACCTTATTTTATATTCTTGTACACCACGACCACAAATTAATTAATTCCATTGGTTTTTATTGTAATAGTAATTTATGTTAACTGTGCTGATAGAGTTTGGGTATGTTCTATTTAAATACGCACGAACATATACAGCATAATGCGCAGGACAGCCGTCATTTTGCAACCAATAAGATTCTCTCCACCTCGGGTACCTCTTGCAATAAATTTGGAAGATCGTTTTCTAGGAACTCTAAATAACTTTGGCCAGTTAGGTTCCCCGGTAATTCAAATGGGCCTATTATGTTTCCATTTATAATTCCAGTCCAATAATTAATATATTTTTAATTGGCACTGTGACCTGTCTTCACGCATAACACAAGAGTTCTCTAGCTGCCAGCTATGGAGATTGTGTAAATTCATGTAGCCATCTCTTTTAAGTGTTGATTCATCACTCCATAGAATTTTATTGAAAAACTGCGGGTCTTCTTCCATTTTCTCCAGCATTTATCGGCAGAAACGCAGTCTTTAATTATAATCTCTTGGTTGAAGAGTCTGCACGCGCGTAACGTGGAACGGGTGAAAATTGTTCTTCTTTAAAATATCATGCACTGTCGATTTCCCTATTCTCGTGCGTCGAGCTATTGCTCGCGTAGAAGTTGAAGGATCTTGCGCAATTTCCCCAAGTACCAAGTCGTCTACATCAACACGAGCGGTTCTTCCATTGCTAGTACTGTGGCGGCATCTACAGCGCCACATACAAAACTACGCATCACACTGACGTCACGCAAAATCCTGCATCGCGCAAGCAGAGTTTAGCGCGCAACTAGCATATATACAACATCCCGACATCAACCGTCGGGCAGTTGCCCACCAGACACGACACCCGTCTGGTCGGAGGATCCTCCCTTTTCTATGGAGGATGAGTGAACTTTACACCCTGTTCCTCATGCCTCCATACTGGTGACCCCGAATATGAACGTCAGCGCAGCCTTCGTGCAACTACTTCAGCGTGACGTCATCATCTACACTTCCTCAAGCTCTCGAGCGGCGAGTCACACAGCCAGCCAGCACCCACGGCTTCAACGGGTATCCTGACCACCAGCATGCAGCGACCGCGCATACCTGGTCATCACCCTAAGCCTCATCAGCAACCTTGGCACAGCACACTGCACTTTCGGCCGGTCAACAAGCAGAGCTCTTCAACGCTCTCCTGGTCGACGCCAGCAGTCAGCCCTCAACCCGGCGCTGTACCACGTCCGACTCACTGGAGCATAACGCAGCGCCACCCCGACTCACTGGGGCATCACCGCAGACAGTTCCGACCCACCGCGAACTATGCGACAACCGGTTCCGACCCACTGGAACCCCACCTGGCACTGGCAAGCATCGCAAGATACACGACTCAGCCCACTATCGACCTCCGGTCTCCGGAGGGGAGTGATGTGGCGGCATCTACAGCGCCACATACAAAACTACGCATCACACTGACGTCACGCAAAATCCTGCATCGCGCAAGCAGAGTTTAGCGCGCAACTAGCATATATACAACATCCCGACATCAACCGTCGGGCAGTTGCCCACCAGACACAACACCCGTCTGGTCGGAGGATCCTCCCTTTTCTATGGAGGATGAGTGAACTTTACACCCTGTTCCTCATGCCACCATAGTACCACCAACACCACTACCAGGCATTCTTCCTTCTGAGTAACAACCGTGGACTCTTATACATACGCGGTAATCTAGATGACGCGCATTAGGGCTATCTATGCCCATAAAGAGCTGCGGCTGCATTTTCATTGCCTCTGCATTCCCCATAAATAAAATGCATGTTTGCATATTCTTGTGGCGTATACTGAACACGTGGCATTGTGTCCACAATCAAAACAATCAAGTTACAAGCCAAGTCGTCGCAAATATCACCGCACAAAACAAGTCCAAATCAGTAAACAAAACGAATAGTCCAGTAAAATAGCCAGGTCATCGTTTTAACACTGATACACAGTAAATAGCAACTAAATGAAAACGGAAACGAAATAAACACATGCGAAGTCAAGCAAGTCGAGTGACGCACTAAGTCCCTACTTCCCTAGACTCCCTACCGGGTTTTTTACATTTACTATCTCGCTCGCACTCGTTCAAATCATATCCTCTTTGTCTAACATGGACAAAAGACGGGTGGTGCGGGGTGCACGCAGGTAGCCAATATGACGGTCACACTACATATTTTAAACCCTTAATAGACTTACCAATTTGTTTTCGTTAAAATATTTTTTAAGCTAACTTTAAGCGTAAGCTGGTTTTAAACAGGCTTTATTTAATTATTACTATTCAATACTGACGTCTATTAATGTTTTTTTTATACCCAAATGATCAGGTACATTTAATGTAAATAAATATTCCAATATTGCAAACTTTCTTGCTTAATCAAATTTCACTCCTTTTAAACACGAATGGCAATAATTCACTATTTACATTAGGTACAATAATGATTAATACCATGTTGAAATCGGCTTTAAGCACATATTATTTTTAAATTACTGGTCAATTGTGTTTCGGTACTTATTTTTTATGCTGCCGTTGCTTATACTTTGTCAAAATGAATATTTTTCACTAATTTTGCACTAGAACAATAATTCAACTTGTTTTTAAAAAAAAACGTGTAATAGCAGTCATACTATTTATTGCTTATCTATCAGCACAGTTAACGAAAATTACTATAACAATAAAAAACCAATGGAATTCATTGGTCGTGGTGTACAAGAATATAAAATAAGGTAACAAAAAACATCGATATTATTAAAAAAAAAACATATCTTTGGTACTACTTGTTTTTTTTTTATTTGTATTTTTTTTTTCTGAAAGTTCTACCATGAACCATTTCAAGGTTATCCATTAATTACCGGACACCCTGTATATAATTAATAGTTTCAAATAATAAATACACAATGGCAAAGTGGAAAGATAGTGTTCCTTCACCCTTCTTTTAAAAACAGCAACAGTTTGGCAGTCCCTAATGTCAGGTGGAAGTGAATTCCACAACCAAACCACGTGCACAGTGAAGGAGTAGGAGTAGAAGTCGGTAGAGTGGGGAGGGGATTTAGGAGATTTCTAAGATGCGACCTGCAAGGTGCATCATAAGGACGGGCGAAGGAAAAACGTTCCCGCAGATAGGATATTGTTCTAGGATTATGACGAATTTTTTTTAATAGCAGACACAATATCCGAGAGTTCCTGCGAAGACGAATGGGGAGTCACTTGAGATTGAGAATCATGCGAAAGTTAGAAACATGATCATTAAAATGATATGATATTATTTGTAGTAAGTAAAGTAAATTTCATTAAAACTTGTAGGTATCGTTACTAAGTACCTATTAATATTCAGCTCCAAGAGTCCAGTGCTGGATCTGGCCTTGACAAACACAGATTAAAATTGTCATAATCATCATTTGCGAACGTATCAATGATCGGTCAGTTTGTATTTTTACCAACCATTAACAGACAGACTTGACATAACTAGGACCATTTTTGCCCAACGACTGTACTCCAAAAATAATCTGATATTTCGAGACGCCTTTAATTAATGACACGCCACTTGCCCACTTGGCTTTAATTTAATTATGTACGGTCAGGGAGATTAATTATTTATCAAATTGACGCACTACGTCAATTTGGCGCGTTGCAGTCAATTCATATAACTGTCAAATAATCACAGCTGTGATTTCAATATAAGGACAACTTAAGGTAGTCGTCAATTTGATAAACTTTACCACATAACAAGTTGACGTCCAATTATCGAACAAGCCTGTATTATTATCGAAGTATAATTATTAACAGAATATTAACACAGGCCCTGCCCTTCAGCGAAACAATTTAACATTAATAACACGACTAAGTTTCGGCAGGCCGGATCACGCTTGACTGACTCGACGCCTCGCCTGTTGCGGGTTGAGACGAAAAACGGGGTTTTGGTAACATTCTATGTTTTGTGTACATGATGTCTGATTAGTAATGGTGGTGTCCGTGAAGTAGTATGTTTGATTATCTGGTTGGGCAAAATATTATTTATTTCTTCTGTCTCGCACTAGATGGGACTGAATTTGGCTATTCACAAGCGATAGTAGGATTTTGTATTCTATTTCACATTATACAAGGTGTCGTTTTGCGTCCTCGTCAAATTTCTGGAGGCTGGTATGAAGGATTTATATATAATCAAATAAAATTACGATACCTGCTCCATAATTAATACACACTTGTTTTTTAGTTATTTAGTTTGACATTATTTTAGAATACACCACTTTCACAGAACAGAATCACCCCATGCATATGCGGTAGTGTGTGTGTAAAAGGGCAGTTACAGCGCGGTATGACGCGGGCCGCGTTTTAACATGCGTGTCCCACACATGCCAATTTCCGAAAACTAGTAAAAAATAAATCTACTTATTTTATTATTGATTCGTTTCGAGAATCATTAGCATAGTTACCTCCTTGAATTTGACGAGGATGCAAAATGACACCTTGTATAATTATGAATTATCATTATTATTCCCTATGCATTTCATTTCGTAGCAAAGTCTTCATTCAGTGTCAGTCAGTTTCAAAAAGCTTTACTTTGGTAAATTTATACGATTTATTTACTTTTTAAATTCTAACCTTAACACTGTCAACAAAACCTTAGATTCTTTTGATCTCAACCCAACCCAAAGTTAAATCAATCATGCATGTCATAGCTTTTGACTTGTGTAAATCTATCAACCAGTCTAAACCTGTCAAAAGATATCAGAAAAGTTTTTCAAGCTAAAATGGAAAACGTACAGAATATGACACATTTCAGTATTACGTCTACGACCAGTGAAACTAATACTCAAAAGATCCCGATAGAATTGCCAAACGTTGGTCCTCTAAGAATTTGATGTAAGGTAACCATAATCAAATGGTAATTTTAATAATGCGACAAAATTTCTTATTTGTAATAATTTTATTAACTCCAAAGAAATCTACTGTCGAATCTCTTACGAGACTGTTTTGATTGATAAAATAATCAATTCTGGACATCTTTGAACGTAGTCATATATAAACTACCCGGTTTACCCAGAGACTACTACATACAGAGTAAGTAAGTAAGTAAGTAAGAAAATCATTTATTTGCGTAAAACATGGTATACATTGATGTTAACATTATTACAGTAGCTCAACATGTTTCGCTAAGATATAACATAGCATGCAAATATTTATATTTTGACAAAAGGAATCAACATCTCACATCCATAAAATCTTTTAAACTGTAAAAATTACATTCAATAAGCCACTTGTGTAATTCTGTCTTAAATTTTCTCGAGTGCAATATTTTAAAGCGACTTGGTACTCGTATTTTGTTATAAATACGTACGCACAGAGGCTTCTAATGTCATCCACAGTCTATAATTTAAAATGTATCAAAAGTATCTGAAACAAATTATTTCACCTCTGTAGCCACCTATTTCAATACAAGCACCTTTGCTACAAATGCAAAGACAAAAATGTGCACACGGCCAACAGGGGAAAAGGGGCTAAAACAACATTCACAAGTAAACTAGCTAAACAAAATCACCCCAGAATTCCCTATAACATTATGGTCACCCAAATTAACCCTTTCACGGTGACTAAACACACGCAAGACCAGGGTCTGTGGGGTCCGCTCCTATATAATTAATCACGAACCCTATTGACAGAGGATCATTTGGACCCACATAAGTGGAATCTATACACCTAATACCTGACCACTGGCATTCCTGAAAGCCGGGATTTGCTGAAGACAATACGAACCATTAAATTGATTTACTTACATGAATTCTTATAGTGTTTAATTAGAAAGGGGTTATAAATTGGCTGTTTTTTTAATTGGAAGAAATATGGAGGCCTTGGCAGAGAGTACAACTTTGTGCCCTTTGGCGTCGAGACCCTCGGTCCGTGGGGTCCCAGTGCGCATAAGTTATTTGCGGAAATCGCGAAACGTCTAGTTGATGTAACTGGTGACCGAAAAGCGGGCGGCTTTCTCGCGCAACGCATCAGCATTGCAATATTCAGCGAGGAAATGCCGCCAGCATCCTCGGTACAATGCCCCGAGGGCCTTTTTTAGGCTTAACTTAGTTTTAATTTAATTTAGTTAATGTTAATAATCATCTTGTAATTTGGTTATGTAAATAAATATCATTGGAAGAAATAAGAATGATGTTGGTTTTGAAACAAATGTTGATTAAACCTTAATTTAAAATCTCGTAAAATGTGAAAGTAACACCGATGTACGTAGCAGCAAAGTTCCCAAAACAATGTTAACTAAAGTGGATATTTTCTTTGGTAAAGCTACTTATGTAGACGATCTATGGAGCCCCATAGATCGTCTATATACCTAAGTAGCTTGAAATACACATCAAATACATATTTATCATATTTAATACGTACTACTTGATGAAGGAGCTCGTTGATAAGCAATAATAGCCGAACAGTTTGTTCCATCAGGTTAAGCTACGCTTGCCGGGGTTGATCCGTGGATGGGTGACCATGTTTACTTACCGAAACTCCTCCGTGCCTCGGAAAGCACGTTAAGCCGTTGGTCCTGGCTGTCTTTCGTGGATCTTTGACAGTCGTTACGGGTCGTCAGAAGCCCAAAAATCTGAAAACCAGTCTTAGCAAGGGGTATCGTATTACCCAGTTACTGGGTTGTGGAGGTCAGATAGGCAGTCGCTCCATGTAAAATAGAATACGTACTTCTTCGTTAATAGATTACTAGTGATTAATGGTGATTAATGTTTTTTAATATGGATTAGTGTATTATTTTGTAAGAATAGTTTGTGTATTTTGTTTATCGGGCTTAGTTACCTGAATTGTAAGGCAACTAAGGCCCATAGAAAAAATACATAATAATTCTATTATTGAATGTAATTATTATTATTATATCAAAATAATAACTTATTGCTAGAGCAGTGCTGGCCCAGTGGTAACGGCCGCGACTTACAAGTTTTAGGTCGTAGGTTCGAACCCGGACAGGCGCTTTACTTTGTGTAAATTATTTCATCACCACTGCTCTCAAAACGGTGAAAGAAAACATCGTGAGGAAACCGGCATGTCCTAGAACCAAAATAAAAATTCGAAGACATGTGACATCTACCAACCCGCACTGGGCACGCGTGGTGGATTACGGCCCGCTCCCTCTCACAGAGAGGAGGCCTGTGTCACAGCAGTGGGAACATTATAGGCTGATTATGTAATAACCTATTAAACAAAACTTAAATATGTAGTAATTGAATATATATATCTTCCAAATCTTATTACGTAAGTATGCAATCAATACATTTGTCTCACAAGCTTACACATAGGTACTAAAAAACACTCATTCAAAAACCCATTACACCAATCCCACAAAAATAAAAACACATAATTCTACTCACGATAGTAGCAAAAAAATAATTTGATTTTCACATCCAACCAGTTTTGGAGGGTAACAATTCTGCTAACTTATCTGCTGCGATTCCGTATTTCATTTTACAGGCGCCATTGTTGTAGCTTTGATAAAGGGCCGCCCTAAGCCTGTGCCTCCTAATACGATGGCTGCTTACCTGCCGGCAAAGATTATTTGATAGTCGCAATAGATATGACGGGTGCTTGATAAGGAGTGTGTTATGGGTAGACCTTTTTGGTAGAAGGGAAAGTTTTTGTTGGATTTTGGTAGCGTGAAAAGAATATGTGGGGTTATGTGGAGTATATACGTAATTTACACGAATATATTTAGGTTTTAATATTAATATAATAAAAAAAAGATAATAAAAAAAAACATATTAAATATTTTAATTAAAAAAAAAAACTGTTATAAAAAACATACTTAAATATTTTTTTGTACGTATTGGAGAATGATTTCTTGTCAATTCAAAAGTGTCTATAAATGGTTTAATTCAAATAAATGCTTTGAGTTTGAGTTTTTACAAGTAGTGCGCCAGATGGGATTTCCCATCAGCAAAAATGACTTTCAAACAAACTTTCATCCCGTATAATATTGAGCCTTCTAGAGATGGCCTTTCAAAAATTTCACCTTAGTGCTCAAGTTCGTTATAAAAGGGTTAGGTTGCGCATTGTCTGGCGGTGATTAAATGAATTTTAGATTTCATGAAGAGGTCTTGAAATGCTAGATAAGCATGAGCAATTTGGATGCATGATTTCAGTAAAAGCAAGGGCTTTGCTAATTTAAGATGGGACAAAAATTCATACTAATGCTTATAGTGCATGTTGACGATTTCACAAGTTGAGGTAAGCAAGTCCAGTGGGACAATTGCACTATCAGTAGCATTAAGTTTTCTTTTGACAGTTCAACAACGTTCATTGCGTTATTTTTCGAACATATGAAGCAATGAATTAGCAATAAATCCCTTCGAAATCATTCGATAGTCATTGATTGTGTGTTACGCAATTAGGGAGCAGGATTTCTCACGTTTTCTTCTTTATTGAAGAAAACGTAGTGTGGTCTTGTATAAACGAAGAATTCAGGTTTTGCAGGTTTTAAACTTAAACAGTTGGGAAAATGGTAAAAAGCTGGCTCAATTTCCTGAACTGCTTAGTCTTATAGAAATAAAAAGAAACTTTATGCTAGTTAAATCAAATCAAATGGAATCAACAGACATTTATTCAAACTAGGCTTTGAATCAGCACTTTTCTGACGTCAAAATTACATAAGACAATCCCTCAAAACGCCCACCCTTCACCACTTCCTAGTGCTTTAGCTGGGAAGAAGAAGTGGCGCAAGAAACTCCCAGCAGCACAGCTGTCTGGTTTTGAAATTTTGAGTTAGAAAAATTTGATTCCATACAAGATAGTATGTAAAAAAAATTACATACCCAATTGACAAAATCATCAAAAAAAAACTTCAGCACATCTCGCCTAACCTAACATAATTATTGACTAGCATAGCATAACATAACCAGGCAGCCTATAAGATTCCCACTATTGGGACACACGCCTCCTCTCTGTAAGAGAAAGTGTGACATAATCCACCACGCGGGCCAAATGCGGGTTGGTGGATGTCCCATGTTGTTGAAATTTTGGTTCTAAGACATTCCAGTTTCCCCATTGTATTAAATTCTTATTCACTCTAAATTCTTACTCAGTATGCTCATTAAGTCATGCATAAACAAAACGAGTAATTTTCACAACTAATAAATTCTTCTTCAGAGTAAAAGCAGCGTGCAAAGAGCCTGACTTTAATTTAACTTTATATCATAATAAATCAAACCGTCGTATCTACAGCCACATAATCAGTGGTATTTCTTAGAGAATAATATACGCCCTGAAAGATAATACTTCGCAGTGGATGAAAGAAAATTAAAATTCATAAATCTGTGGAACGGTGGGCGTAGTATTAAATATGAGAACAGCCATTTTATAATTTTTATTATTGTGAGCGACGCGAGTGGTTGGACGCGTTATGATATTTTTTATTACATTTGAAATGACTGAAATGTGGCTACAGGTTTTAATTTTTATGCTGATTTCGTGGAAAAAGTAATATAGGTTTTTTTATGACTAGATTTTTATAAGCTTGACGGCGCAGCAAGTGGGGTCATCTAGTTTTGTTACTAACCACCGAAGAGGTCGGATAAGAGTGGCACTGGCTGATTACTGGCACTCTACTTACTGCATATCATGCATATGTCTCCACAACTCTTCGTTACGGCATAATATTTTGGGGCAACTCTACCAATAAATGGCATTTAGGCCCAAAAACAATGTCTTCGAGCCATATGTTTGTTATGAACCACCGAAAGTTGCAAACCATTTTTCGTTAGTTTAAAAATACTTACGCTTCCATCCCTCTATATTTATGAAATGTCAATATTTGTTATGGAGAATCTCTCTAAATTTTAAAAACTTAATACTAGACGTCACCAAAGCACACTAAAGTCAAAAAAACACAATACTGCACTTTTCTCGAACATTTGTCTCGGCATGGGTCCTAAGATTTTTAATAAACTGCCAAAAACTTTAAAAAGCATGACCAACATAAACCAATTTAAATCGCAACTTAAAAAAATCTTGATTGAAAAGGCTTTCTACTCTATCAATGAGTTTTTAGATGGTAGAAGCATTAAATAAAAATGTCCGATCCACTTGTTATTCTGTCCTGTTTACGACGTTACTTGTTTGAAACAGTTTTATTTAGTTTGTAGTTTTTTTTTAATTCCTAATTTGTACGCCTTGCAAGTCAAAACATAGTGATAAAATGCAAATTTTTATATCATGTACCATAATTTACCTATGTTCGACAAATAAAATACTTTGACTTTGACTTTTGACTCTAGCAGAGCGTTGCATCGATAGTTGCGTGGCGCCTATCTTCTGATGACTGAAGATGATCAAGAGAGCGTTTGTCGTACCACGTCTACGACGAACTGTTGTATTCTGTAATAATACGATAACCACTTCTGGGAAAGGCTATTAGATCTTGCACCGTTAAGCTAATAAGCTAAAATCCGAACTAATATTATAAATGCGAAAGTGAGTTTGTTTATTTATTTGTTCGTTACGTTTTCACGCTAAAATCGCTGAACGCATTTAGATGAAATTTGGCACATGGGTAGACCATGATCGGGATTAGAAAGATAAGAAAGAAAGGAAGAAACTACCCTTGTTTGCGGTAACATAACGCAAAAAAAGAACACAAACACGAAATAACAAGTGGGGAAAAAATATGCGTCACATCCACGCAAAAAGGTTGTCGCTCAGCAAAATGCTGCGACCCTATGTGAGACAGAGCCCCAGCACTGGTTTTCAGCGATAGCTAGCGTTGACGTGATGGCATCAATTAGGACACGGGATACTTTTTATCCCATTATTCCCATGGGATAGAGAGTTATGCGGGTGAACCGTCGGGGCGCAGCTAGTTACCAATATAGCTGCTACTGTGTTGAGTTAAAAGAACCTTTAACAGTAGCACTAATTTAGTATCAAGCTGCCTAGGCAGTAACTGTCAATGTTTTAACCTGTGAAATCTAGACAAGTGACCAATATCTTTCAAATCATTTCGTATTTCTACAGTGACTTTCAACAGGATTGACCTAAGCTTTTCGGTGACTTATGTCAATCCAATACATCTTTTTTTTTTCATCATAATTATCGCTGATGTGATGTTACTTTGTTTAGGCAGTCATGTCAATCAATGTTTTAACCTGTGAAATCTAGACAAGTGACAATATCTTTCAAATCATTTCGTATTTCTACAATGACTTTCAACAGGATTGACCTAAGCTTTTCGGTGACTTATGTCAATCCAATACATTTTTTATTTTTCATCATAATTATCGCTGATGTGATGTCACTTTGTTCAGGCAGTCATGTCAATCAATGTTTTAACCTGTGAAATCTAGACAAGTGACAATATCTTTCAAATCATTTGGTATTTCTACAATGACTTTCAACAGGATTGACCTAAGCTTTTCGGTGACTTATGTCAATCCAATACATTTTTTATTTTTCATCATAATTATCGCTGATGTGATGTCACTTTGTTTAGGCAGTCATGTCAAAATTCGCTAACTTGTAGTGACTAAGAGTGGTGACGAAAGCTAGTTGTTTTATGTATGAAAAGGGATATGCAGCAGGACTGCTTGAAATACGAAATAGATAAAGAAAGAAAAAGGAATTTATTGGGACTCAGGAAGAACAAATTAAACTAAACACAATCATAATATAGTAAAATGAAAATACAAAAGCAAGCAAATAAAAATACTATTCACAAATACAACAAACACAAGAAACCCTAAAGATACTTTACCGCAAAAATTCAAAATAACTCAAAAACATTTTCCCACATAAACACCTAAAATCACAAAAGCTTTTCGCCTAACTCTCTAAAAGTCACCCACTTCACAGAAGGGTTCATTACACTTAAACCTTAAATGCCTCGACACGTGTATTGTTTGTTACAATAAGACCGTCATCTTAAACTGTCATTATCAAAGCATGTCGTAAGTTCATGAGGGGCTGACAACGCTTACATTAGATAAGATATAGATAAGGGATGACGGCACAAACCCCTTATTCTCTATTCAACCCCTTTGGTTAAGTTTAAGAAGGGTCATAGTTTTAAGTATGAAAGTAGTTTGGGTTTAGGACTGAAGGACGCCGTTGCTACGGCGTAGCTGCTTTTGCTACGCTTTCGTAGCTGATCGGCTACGGTTTCTTTTTTGGTTCCGTGCGTTCGTATAAAAAAATGGTACCCTTATAGGTTATAGGTATCACTCGTGTGTCTGTCTGTCTGTCTGTCCGTCTGTCATTGCCAATTTACTTCGAATCTACTGGAACGATCAAGTTGAAATTTTGTACACATATGAATTTCTGTGCAAGCATCCAAGCACGGACGTGCTACGTAAATAAATGAATTTTGAATATAGGAGTCACTTTTGTGAGACAAATAAGGATGTTAAAAAAAGTTTTGCACACTGTACCGCGTAACATATCAAATGAAAGAGCTTAAAGTAAGTCTCAGTTTTTAATTTTTTTTATAATTTTGTAATAAATAGTTTTAAAGTTATTTAAGAAAATAGATGAATATTTACCATTCCCCCTTGTCTCCAAAACTACTGAGTCTATATACTACTTACTGATTGTTTTGAAAAATATACAGAAAATAGTTATATACTTATAGATTAATGTATGGGATGTATGGGAGAACATGTTTTTGAATAACGATGCTAATTTTGTTCTTGGAATAAATTCATCCCAACTGCAGAAACCTTCATTGTGGGTGGTCCGACACGCACTTAGCTGGACTTTAACTACCCATATTTAACATCAACATGCAAAATATATGAAAAAAACAAAATAATAAACACTAGAAAGTTATATATTTACAATACATGTATTTTTACGGAATCCTTTACCGTGCGTGGTCCGACACGTACTTGGCCGTTTTTATTTTTCTTTATTATCCTTATCTTGGAGCGTAAAGATCAATCATCTAACGACTGTTTTCAAACTTTACTCATTTGCTTTTTTTTTATTTTTTTTGTAAGAGGCCAAACTACACAGTTCTCAACTTAACTTAGGTATTAACCTCAAGTCCAGGGGTGAGGGACTCGGGGACATCCGTTGCCTCCGACACAGCAGAACCCGAGGTGGCAGCGCGTAGTGTTCTACGTGCGCCCCTATCGGAGGAGGCGTCGCGGGAGGAGTCTTACACTTAATTTCCCCCCGCGGGCCTAAGTTGGCCCGCAAAGGCCACCCGGGGATTGCGGAAGTCGCACTAGCTCCCATGATCCCTGGTGCAAGCGTGAGAGGGCAACACTGGGGTGTTTTTTTAGTAAGTAAGAGTCAGACAGACCCCTCCAACTACCCCAGGGTGGAGGAAATTCATGAAGACATTAACCTCAAAGATGTTGTCCAAGTATATTGGACATACTCACTTCATTTCAAGTGACTTTAGTGATGATCTCTTATCTAGAAATTCTTGCCCTATTTCCCGATTACTCTTCAACATAATCAAATACACAGCCATTGCTATATGATCAGGGAATCTCCTAATTCAATTATAACACTAATGGGCAATATCTTTACATCCAATATTACAGTTGTAGCAGGTTATTAACACCATTCTATTGCTGAGTACAAAAATCAACGTAACTATGTAGAAAATGGCATAGACAATATAAAACTGTTATATAAATAACTAAACTAATCGCCACGGGTATTAATAACATTGAATAGATGAGAACAATTATTATTTGAGATGTTATTATTTGTCTCGAGTCATATAAAGAATAAAACAACATAGGAACAAAAAGTTATAAGTTTGATATAAAAGATAGACCGCACGCAAATAGACTACTCCTAAGGTACCTTCTATGAATGTCAAGACTAAAAACTTTTACGAAGTCAACATGAAACATAAAGCACAACACAAGCAACCAACGATGAGACGAAACGAAAGTTTAAAATACATCAATAAAACTGCAGTTAAGTACACGCACTTCTTTATACTGAATCGATTCCTCAGGACTAGTAAAAATGTGGCGGCATCTACAGCGCCACATACAAAACTACGCATCACACTGACGTCACGCAAAATCCTGCATCGCGCAAGCAGAGTTTACCGCGCAACTAGCATATATACAACATCCCGACATCAACCGTCGGGCAGTTGCCCACCAGACACGACACCCGTCTGGTCGGAGGATCCTCCCTTTTCTATGGAGGATGAGTGAACTTTACACCCTGTTCCTCATGCCTCTATAAAAACATTACCATTCTTGCTATAATTGCACTGACAAGCACATAGTTTCTGTAATGACGAAACTTCTCTTTGATGACACGATGTTCCCGATGTCACTCCGTATATGGCCGCCGCGAGAGTCACCACCAACAAAATCCTTGTAATAATCTTGTACCTAGTGTTACTAACCAGTTCTTTACAGGTTTGTGGGCTGGTAATACTGATGTCGACTACTCGTTATCGACCCTGGTAAGCGTCGCTTGCGCAGTCTGATAGTATAATAAAGTGTTTTATCTAGGGTCTGTTGCGCTGCTGAGCAACACGCGTCCACTAAATTACTTGCCACAAAGCGCTGTGATCACGGATCAGGTATTTATCAATACAATACAATACAAGACAAGTATGCAGATTACTTATTATCTTTATTTGGATTCACTCTATCTTTTGTAACCACACAGTCCTCTTTGAACGTATTGTAAATATCTTGTTTATCAAAAGGAAAAGCCGCTGTTTGGAAAATTCAATGCACGTTCTACATTGCTAACTATTTTTTACATGGATTCCTGAGAATTAGTATTTATTTGTCACTAGCTGACCTGATAGACGTTGTACTGTCCAAATTGCAATATTTCATCAGGAATTTCCATATAAAAATCACTTTCAGTTTTCCAGAACTTTTCAAATTTTTCTTTGCATTGAGATGTGCCACGTTGCGGCACGTCATGTAGCGCGCGTTTGTCCTCTCGTGGATACGGCTTAAGTTATTTATTTTTTATGAATGACGATTATGATCTTATTAACTAGAAATTACTGTTAATCGTATTTATTTCTGTACGTGTGTGCAATTATCATAGGTCATAAAGACCGATCCTATACTTATCGCATACAGTGGATTCCCGGTCAATTCATCGGTCCACCGTATCCCTCACATGCCTATGTGCCGCAGTAATCGACTTCTTTGGCTGAATAATGATTATGAGTATTATGTTAAAACGCGTTCGTTATTAGAACGTAACCTCTGGACAGTTGAGAGGCACTTAATCATGCCTTGGAATACGTTGTCACAGAGAATGGTCTGTCCACGTACAGAACACATCTTAGCAATGAATGCTTCATGTGGTTTGAGAGATAACTGTGAATTAATATTTATAATCTTGGACATGCAGTTGGTCATAAACTGCATGTCCAAGATTATAAATATTAATTCACAGTTATTTCTCAAACCACATGAAGCATTCATTGCATAGAATACCACTAGGATCTTACCAAAAGACTAAAACGTTTGTATGCACTTCTAAACTGGTTTCTATTAATACGAAACTAACGAATAAATCAAATAATTGTCACACAACCCAAAATAAACCGTCGTCCTGTCACCAGTCTGCCGCGTCATCACAGAAAAACGAAAATCTAAAATAGGTATTTAACAATATTCTGGAAAAAGAATTGCTGTTAGTACCAAATACCTTTTTTCGTTAAAATGCCTAAAAATTATTTAAAAAATAAATTTAAGTATTTGCAATGCAGCGTATCGTAAACATTTTGTAAAACGACGTAATATTATTATTTTAATTATTCGCTAATAGAGGTATATTATATAGGATACTTACTTTTTCATGTTTCACGTCTGGTAGCACTTGCTTAAACGTGGATTTTTTACGTAACAGTAATCGTAAATGAATTGAAAGTAAGGAAATGGCGAATAGTACGAGTATGACTTGTCAGTGGGAAATAATGATACAAAACTACTTGACGGCGCAGTACTCGTAAGTGTAGCCGGTAAAACATTAAAGGGCCATACAAGAAACGTGTTTTTTGCTAAAGAATTTGGAAAAATATGTAGTGCTAAATATTGTACGGTGGCACAGAACCAGTCGTGTGCGAGTTCGACTCGATCTTGGGTGGTTTTTTTTATTGAAAAGCCGTAAATGTTTTGAGTTTAAGACAATGAATCGAGTAACTGTAAGGTTTTCTAAACAAAATAACTATTCAAAGAATTACTTGACTACGAGCAATTTCGCAGACAGGCTGTGTCCTTGAGCTACCTTCAACGTAGTTTACAGATTTTGCTTATACAAATAAACAAATTATCACTAGTAGTTGTAACTAAAATGTAAACACGTGTCTTTCTTGCAAACAAAAACATTGCTAATTAAATAAACTCTCAAAAAGTCCTTACATTAAAAATAAATAAAAACCCTCCCAAAATTAAACACAGTTTAAATCAAAGCTTCGAACCTCTGACGCTACAAGGACATTTCACAAAACAGACGAAACTCCGAAACAGCCTAAAGTCGCCCAATTTCCACTCAGATTAAAACATGTCCACAATTCAGACTAAAACGTTTATAATATCAAACGGATGACTACAAAGAGTTGTGGAACGCTCCAGGAAGTAAGGAACAAGGAGTGTGAAGTGGAACGAAGATGTGGCAATGAAGAGCCGGTAATGAAGCTTTGTAATATCCAAAATTGAAAATGATTGTGTTGTTAATGTGCTTGTATAAAAATTCATGATTTACATTTGAATTAACTGATTAAAGTAGGTATTTATTTTCTCTCTGTTTCGGGAGACACAGATTGTTATCTATGTTATTTGTGAGCAATAATTGTCGCAACTTTTATAGTTTTTTTTTTTGTAACTAGTTGTAATATTATATTACTATCTCCATTGAACGTATTCGATTTTATGATTGTTTTATGAACGGAATCGAAGCAAAAGGAGTACGTAAAGATCGTAGCAGGTGACGTTCTGTAGTTTCTGCCTACCCGCATGGGAAGAAGGCGTGTATTGATTCCGAACGCTGCTCAATTTACTGGTGATTTTTTTGTGTAAATGGCTTGGACACCATTCGTTTACGTAGCAAAGTTACAAAATGTGCTCAATCTTTCAATCAATCACACAAGTCCAAACCCATATTTGTTTCAGCTCCAACAACTAAAATTCATTTTCACTGTGACCAGACTGGATTAGGGACTAACCGACATCCATAATACGGACCTGCTCTGCGATTACCAATCCCTTCTTCCTCAATTGTTCTTTTCTCTACCCATTGAGGGATTTACCAACTTACCAAACTACCCTCTAATGCCACATCTACCCCATTTCTCGAACCCTATCTCTGCGACTTTCAGCTGACATGCGAGACTGCCTCAAGGCACATTTCTATTGTGGATAAACTTTATGCCACGAGGCGACAACACAGCTTGGCTAATGGAGACATTATGATTTTATGTCTACAACTTTTGATTGTTTGGACCCGTATTGTATAGTAATTATTATTTTACGATGTATGTTTGAGAAGTCGTTTCGAATTTTGGTTGTATTTTGTTTTTGTCTAATTTGATTATAAATAAACCCGTGTGCTATACTACACTTCTACCTAACTCTTTGGGGTTTGCAGGAGTGATGGTACGTTATGTTAAATCTGGTAAAGATTAAACTAGGTTCAAGGTTCAAAATTTAGTGTGCTCTGTTTTAGGTTGTCATACACACATACGCTATGACAGAAGCTTGTACTTGAAGCAGTTAAATAAAAACGGCTTGCCACAGTACGGCTGACAACCACGGACAACCACACACCGCACACCAAGGCTCTTTCAACGGTGCGTGTCGGTCTGTGGATCTTGAGAGAGAAAGAGAGCTCGCACCGCACCTTTGAAGTAACCAACTCGCCGCGAATTGGACGCGCCGACGGATGTGTCTGCGCTACCACAGACGATACGCTTCAAATGTTGCGTCGGTGCTGGTCCGCGTCCGTCCATAATATCACGCACCGTGGGAAGCCAGCCTTGACTTTAATTCTGAAAAGAAACACGAGACTATTACCAGCTTATTCTCCTAGAATTTTCCCAACTATGCTGGTATTGGGTTCAAGTCTAACAGGATGCAGATGAAAACCAATATTTTACATGGAACGACTAAATAAATCAGAGAACAGTGGTAGCCCAGTGGTAAAGGCTGCGACTTACGAGTTGTAGAACACGGTTCGAACCCAGATGAGCGCTTTACTTTGTGCAAATTGTTTCTACACCACTGCTCTCAAAACGGTGAAGGCAAATATCGTGAGGAAACCGGCATGTTCTAGAATAAAAAATTCGAAGACATGTGACATATATTAACCCGCACTGGACCCACGTGGAGGATTACGGCCCACTCTATTCTCGCTGAGAGAAGGCCTATGTCCCAGCAGTGGGAACATTGGGGGCTGATTATGACCACCTAAATGACATCTACAACCAAGCAACTAGGTTACACGATAACCCTTGGTAAGTTTTTTGTCAAACTATCGGATTTCTGACTACCCGTAGCGTCTGTCAAAAAAATATGAATGACAACCGTGACCAACAGCTTAACAAGATTTCCGAGGTACGGAAAGGTTTCGTTATAAAATGGATTGTCATTCATCCATGAATCGATATAGAAAAGCATTGCTTAGTCTTTGATCGATCGACCGACAGGCCTACACTGTCCTCCCATACCTATTGACAGTGTAACTTTAAAACATTGTAAAATGCAATTATTTTTAAAAGAATAACACCATTTGTCCAACACCACCGTCAACGGGACGTCAACAAGAAACGAGATCATTCGAACCAAACGTGACTTCCCGGTGACGGCGTGAGGTGGACACGCGGCCATAGTAAATATATGTATCGCTACTTCGTTACCTCATTCTCCCGTTGACGGTGGCGGTAGACTCCTAAACATGGAGTTTCTTGCCGGCTTTTCTCTAGATCTAACGACCAATTGGACCCATGCACCTAGCTTCTGACGTTTCATAAATGCCCAAAAAATATTTTTGAATTGGAGCCTTTGTTGCTAATATAAGGCCAAATTTGCGATGACCTAATTTGGCCTTATATTCTCGGTGGCCCTATATATCCCTCTACAAAAATATTTATTTCTCAATATGTAAGAAAAATCCCATATAGACCAACACCAAGGCCACCCCAACCGGTTAGTGCATAAGAGGTAAGTAGCAACATTCGAAGGCTCTGCATATCAATGTGCAAGTTTCGACAGGCCCCGGATAAACACGCTTTTGTATGGCTGAACTTTAAACCGACATGTTCACGTACTCGATGTGTGAGTTATGACTGTTTCTTTAATATGTTTTGTATTGCAAAAGTCTTACATACATTTCATTTTCGTTTTTATTTATTCATAAGCAATTCACATTGTGTTGAATACAGGTACATGCAATCTACATACAAATACAAAAAAAATACAAAATAAATCTATGAATTATTAGTTAAAGCAAAGTTCAAATAAAGTGTCAAACAGTTTCATATCTAATGTCAAACAGTTTTAAGTATAATGTCAAAAGATGTATGTATTAAATGTCGGCAAATGATTCTAAATTATATAATGTCAAAAGATATATTAAATGTCGGCAAATGATTCTAAATTATATAATGTCAAAAGATATATTAAATGTCGGCAAATGATTCTAAATTATATAATGTCAAAAAATATATTAAATGTCGGCAAATGATTCTAAATTATATAATGTCAAAAGATGAAGAGAGATGACATAAAAATATTACAAATAACATCACGTCTGATTCCACTGCGTTGATAGGTAGACTTGCAGCGTTCATTTCAACAGTTATGTTTCAAGTACTGTACGGGCAGTCTGTCCCTACACTGAGATGTATGTAAATTGTTGATGGGTACGAATCACATGGGATGTTTACAGGAAATAAAATCACTGTTTGGTGTCCGATACTGATTGACCGATTTCAAATTCCTCATTCTACTCCTTTTTAGGGTTTCGTAGTAAATAAGGAGCCCTTATAGTTTTTCGCCATGTCCCTGTCTGTCTGTCTATCCCCACTGTAGCTCATAGACACTTCGTACTAGAAAGCTGTAATTTGGCATAGGTATATACGAGTTATTCGACAATGTGGTATCCTAAATAAAATCAAGAACTTTTTTTTGTTACGGTAACCCTTGCACGTAATGTGGGGATGATATTTTTTTTCTCGTCTATCCCATGGTGTGGGGTATTGTTTGATAGGCTGTTTAAAAATATTGTGGGTGTTTCAACACTATTTTTCGAATCAAGGATCCGTTTGCGTAATATTAAGCTTTAAAGTGCTCATTTTTATTAGAGTCAAGTATCCCACGAGGTCGTAAATAACGGTAGGAGGGGTTCACATCGGTGTCGAGTCGACAATGAAGTACCTGGGACTCGTCCTCGACAGCCGGTGGAACTTCGTGGAGCATTTCCGACGTTTCGCTCCCAAACTGGAGCGGGCCGGGGCTGCCTTGAAGCGGCTCCTGCCCAATCTTCCCTAGATTGGGCAGGAGCCGCCCGCAGTCCAAACGCCTACTGTCGGAGGTTCTACGCCGGGGCTGTGTAGTCCATGGCCCTTTACGGGGCACCTGTGTGGGTGCGTTCCCTGGCCCAGCGGCCAGCCCGCCGGTTGAGCGCGGCCCAAAGAGTCATGGCCATCCGGCTAGTCTGGGGACACCGCACGGCCTCCGGTGAGGCAGCGAGCCTCCTTGCCGGATTGCCGCCATGGGATCTGGAAGCAAATGTCCTTGTGCAAGTATGAAAGAGGCGCGAGGAGGCGAAACGCCGGGGCGTAACTCTGCTGCCGCGAGAAATAAATCTCATGGCGACATGGAGAGTGCGTTTGCCGCAACCCAGTGCTGGGCACGCCACAATTGCGGCGATAAGTCACCTCTTTGAGGAGTGGCTAGAGAGCGGCGTCCTCCCCTTCCGTCTGACACTGGTCCTCACCGGACACGGCAGCTTCGGGATGTTACTATGTCGAATAAGGCAGTAGGAAACGCCCGGGTGTCACCACTGTGTGGATCGTCCGGAGGACATGGTGGAGCATACGGTGGAGGTCTGCCCGGCTTGGGCAGAGCACCGCCGTGTTCCCGTGAAGGCGACCGGCAGCGGAGATCTCTCGCGTCCGGCCCTGGTCTAGGCCATGGTACGGAGCGAGGGGGCATGGGCAGCCATCACCTCCATCTACAAAGCAGTAATGCTTGCGAAGGAGGAGGCGGGACGGTTGAGGGAAAGGAAAATTTCGCGCCCTCTCGCCCCTAGTCGCCGCAGGAGACGTCCTGGGCGTCGGGATTCCCAGACAGATTTCCAGCCACCGTAGGCGCGGGCTTGTGGATGGTGAGCAATGGGTAGCTCGCCGTCCGATAAGGACAAGGCCCGGGTCGTCGGCGCGTTACGCGCGCCTCAAAGAAATGTCAGAACAAATGAAGGGGTCCACTAGGGCCGACGCCTGCTGGGGTCGCGGGAAAGTATTAAAGGATTTACAGAGGCCCCTGGCAACACAGGCAACGGAAGAAACACGGGTGGGTATTAGTCAGTAAGAGTCTGACACACTCTCCCGCTCCGGGAGAGCGGGAGAAGTTATTTGATAATTTCCCATCCAAAAAAAAGTATCCCCCCTGTCACCTTAATGGTTGTAAATGTGAAAAAAAAATCATGGCAGTAGTGCATGTTAGGCTTTACAAGTTAACGAGTAATAGTCGACCACCTTGTTGAAGAATTTACAGTGACATATATCGATGTATGGGAAAACATGTTTTTCAACTAAAATGTTAAGTTTGTTTTTGGGATAAATTCATCCCAACATCCCAACAACGGAACTCTTCATTGTGCGTGGTTCGACAAGCACTTGGCCGGTTTTAATGATTATTATGATCATAATGGTGCCGATTCCTTGTTCACAAACTAAACTAAATCTAAGTTCAGTGCATCTTTTTCTTTCTATTTCATTAAGAAAAGGACAGACGAAAAATTTTAGTTTAGTCCTGTCAAATTTTTCAGCGCCTGTCACTACTCCATACAAGTTTAGACGTGATTAAAAACTTGCCTACTAAAATTACGTCGATTTACGTCAAGCGCTGATTAATTTGACAAGACTAAACTAAAATTTATCTTCTGTCCTTTTCTTAATGAAATAGAAAGAAAAAGATGCACTGAACTTAAATTTAGTGTAGTTTGTAAACAAGGGAATCGGCACCAATTGACTCATTTGATTGACCACAGATTTACTGGTCAGATTTTTGGCAACCTCGAGCAATCGTTTGCCCATTTTGATCATAAAAAATCTTTTGTACGTAATAATCGCATCAGCACATGCTGCTAGCCATCGTATTTAGATTTTTGTTGTGTACGCATCACATGGGATGTTTACAGGAAATAAAATTACTGTATGTGTGATTGACCGATTTATTAGGAAAATCATTGAAATATACGAGTATATGCATGAAGTAGCTGACTTGTGGTAGGCGCGATAGCTTATTAAGCGAATATAAGTTATCGGTAAATAAGCAAGTGCTTTTTAAGGTTAAAACTAAGACAATACATTTCATGCGGCGATGCTCGTACACAAGTACCATGTATTAGAATTCGGAATTCTGTTATCTCTGTTATGATTTCTTACACGTAAACTCACGCCTCTTTCCAAAGGGCGAGGGCAGAAAGTATAGAATTCCAACTGGTTTGAACCAAATTACGATCATAACGACTCATTTGAATGACCACAGATTTATTGATATCTGATCAACAAATCTGCGGTCATTCAAATGAGTTTTGGCAACCTCGGGGCAATCGTTTGCCCATTTAGATAATAAAAAACCTTTTGCACGTAATAATCGCATCAGCTCATGCTGCTACCCACCGTATTCAATCTGTAATCATCTTATTCAAGCACGAAAATTACATGCTAGCCAACACGCAGCCAAAACCGCACTCCAACTACGTACCTTACCATTAGAAAATCTACAAATGTTAACCCAGTCTCCATTCAAATTCTAAGTATCAAAATCCTAATAAGCGCTTCAGCGGCCTATTTGGCAAGTCAGCGGCTGCAGCGCTTCACCGGGTCGGGTGGTCCAACACACGGCAGCCGCTCGTTAGCTCGAGAGCGCTAAAGCGCTGCACGTCAAATTGGACACTAGAGTGAGGTCCAATTTGTGCAGTCCCGCGTCGGTGGTAAGGTGCGTTCTTAGTTCGGGAAATTTGTATTACGGAATTAGTTTATATGTTACGCATTTTGGAAGCAGTTTTTTGAAGACTCGTTTGTCTAGGTACTCATGTGAGATGGTGGCTATATGACGATTTTCTAGATATCGTCAATATTCTGTAGGATTCTATTAAGTTGTCATCATTATTTATCGGTCTGATTTTTATTATAATGCCTTTTTTGTATACACTCAATATGCAGTTGGGTACATGCGAATTCATGAAATGATGCCAGTACCTTCTAGTGTTGAACTGTTTACGATTTTGAGTCATTCATCATATAGCCATTGAATAGAAAAATCCGATTGAAAAATAAATCATGAAAACTAAGATACAACATATATTAGCTGATCAGTGATCATACAAATATTTATTCGTGAACTCATGACCTTCACCACTCAAGAGAATGAGTTTTTAGTACATTGCCTGTTTAAAGGTTAAACAGCCCGAATGCGTATTAATTATAACTTTAATTAAATAAGCCTGATGTATGATATTCTGCATTGGTTGTTTTGCTAACATGTGCTCACTAATTTACTTGCCACAAACCTAATACAAACTATAATGCAAACAAAATAAACGAAAACCTCAAGCCACCGTTAATCAACTTACTACCGCAAATGTTAATCTAATGCAAGTAGGACTATCAACTAATATACAGAATGTTTAACGATAGTCCCCACATTCTCCAAAACAATGTATTTGGTTAAAATAGTATGTATCTAATATAATGTATTTGTAGGAGTTGAGATCTTGGTGGCTTGCAATCTTTGAATTATCTGAGAGCCTCAATTGTAAGATCATCTAACTAAGGTCCATTATTTTAGGAACAGTTTATGAAAAAAATCGCAATCATAATTCTGCAAAGAATTCGGTGTTACATATCCAAATAACACAATAACTAAAGTAAATGTTCTGATAGATAAAAACTAAATAATTATATAGATAATGCCGAATCAGGATCACACTGAAAGTCCAGTAAACTATACACTTCTGAAAACCTCAATGCACTAACTCAACGTAACATGTAAACTTATTTATTTAGTTGCAGTACATTCCTACATCCTCAAACTGAGATACTTGGAATACACAAAATACATTAGGTATCAAAGTAACGATAACATAACATAACATATCATCACGACTTTGTTCCCCGAAGGGTTAGGCAGAGGTGTACCTATAGTACACCCACATTTCGCCAGGTATGTTTAAGTCCTCGTAATGGGGACGGGCCTATTGCCATCAGCCGGGCACAAATCTAGACCCTAGGCTGTTACTAAGAAATTCCTCATAGAAAAACAAGAACACACACACACACATGGAACACATGAAATAGATCTATCATATACGACTGAAACTTAACAAGATGTCCAAGTGTGAGTGTCAAGGTGTGAGATGTAGGCCGACGGCGCGTACGTCGTTCTCGTCGGTACGGAATGTTGCCATTTTAAATATTTGTATTTATGTTATTCTTTCTTTTAAATATTTGTAATTTATGTTATTCATATATCTCACTGTGTGCTGCACCGGTCGACGTCTTAACGTCAACGCCGGCTATCGCTGAAAACCAGCGCTGGGGCTCTGTCTCGCATAGGGTCGCAGCATTATGCTGAGCGTTGGCCGTTTTGCGTGGACGTGACGCATATTCTCCCCCAAATTGTTTCTTTTTTGTATTTGTGTTCCTTCTTTGCGTCATGTTTACCGCAAATAAACGTATTTTCTTTCTTTCTTTCTTTAGATGTAGTAAAATTAAATAAGTCATTATTCTGTTAGCCTTGACGAGGATTTTTGAGTTAAATGTTGTCTTGCTCGTACTACTTCTCCTACAAAGTTTTGCATCGTGGTACTGGTACCAAAAACGCTGCATCCATCAGGTGAGATTGAGGTTAAGAGCAGGCACAATCTACAATATAAAAAAAAACACAAATATCACTCTTCCTAAAAATTTAATGCATTGGACGGGTGTATCATAATTGTCAAACAGTAGTGACGTCTGTGATGAGCTTTATATTTATAATTTATCTTAAGCATGGCTCTCATGTAAGTGACTTTGGTTTATTTTTTGAGAACAAATATCTTTAAACCTATCGTCATCAGAATTACATACATTTTCAAAGTTACCAATAAATACGACTAGTAGAATGGGGTGTAATTTGGATTCAAAGATGTTCTTACAAACACAAATTCAGGTCGACCTAGTAATATGTTTACGTGTTAAAAATAACAGTTCTCAAAAATTACCGAAACGGGATATCCGTCAAAACTCCATGAAACGAAATACCGAAGACGTTGGTGCACCAACACGATGTAATGAGGAAAATATTTTCACATTTCAACGTGAAGAACCACCGTCGAAGCCCGCCGCGCGCCAGTCGAATGCACTTCTATATCGGTAGCAAATCTTCTTACTGGGATATATATGTTCAAAATATTAGATGTTAGAAATAAAGGTCCTAATTATTTTTAAGGTATGTAGTACTAACAATAGTACAATACAAAATATTCTGACAATACTTCGAGGGGCTTGTGGCTAAGTAATAACAGCCGCACGGGTCAATCAATCAGGTTAAGCTACGTTTACCGCGGTTGGTCCGTAGATGGGTGACAATTTTTACATACCAAGACCCCAAGAGAGGCACGGCCTCGGAAAGCACGTTAAGCCGTTGGTCCCGGCTGTCATTCGTGGATCTTTGACAGTCGTTACGGGTCGTCAGATCAAAAATCAAAATCAATCAAAATCAAAAGTCATTTATTCAAACTAGGCTGAAAATCAGCAGTTTTCGAACGTCAAAGTTACATAAGACAGTCCCCCAAAAATGCCGGCCCTTCACCACTTCCTAGTGCTTTAGCTGGGAAGAAGAAGTGGTGGAACAAACTCCCCAGAAGCCCGAAAGTCTGACAACCAGTCTTACCAAGGGGTATCGTATTACTCAGTAACTGGGTTGTGGAGGTCAGATAGGTAGTCGCTCCATTTAAAATACTGGTATTCAGCTGCATCCGGAAAGACTGGAAGCCGACCCCAACATAGTTGGGAAAAGGCTAGGCTGATGATGATTTTCAAAGTGAAAATTTCATAAGTATTTCACGATTACAAAATCGTAAATTAAAAAAAAAAAATCCAAATAAGTTTATGTTTAAATCGATTTTGTTAATAATGTTACTAACATTCATAGTTATTCCTTATAATCTAGTTAAATCTGTCAGGAATCAAAGGAATCGAATCTTACCTTTTACTAAATTTATTTTTTTTTCAATTTCAATTCATAGGTAGAACGACTTACCAGTACTTTTTTTTGCCTGGGAAATTATCAAATAACTTTTCCCGTTCTGGGCGGAGCTGGGTATGTCAGACTCTTACTGACTAAAACCCATGTTACTTACGTTGCCTGTGTTGCCAGGGGCCACGGTATCCCTTTCGGACTTCCCCGCGACCCCGGCAGGCATCGGCCCTAGCTGACCCCTACACTTGTGCTGACATCTCTTTGAGGCGCGCATGGGAAGCAACGTGCCGTCAACCCGGGCCTCGTCCTTACCGGACGGTGAACTACCCATTGCTCACCGTCCGCAAGCCCGCGCCTATAGTGGCCGGGAATTGGCCTGGGATTCCCGACGCCCAGGGCGTCTCCTGCAGGCCCAAATTTTGCCCTGCCCTCACGCGTTCCACCTCCTCCTTCGCGAGCATTACTGCTTCGCAAAACGAGATGACGGCTTCCCGTGCCCTCTCGCTCCGTACCATGAACTGGACTAGGGCCGCACGCGAGAGATCTGCGCCACCGATCGCCTCCACGAAAACGTTTCGTGTCTTCCGTGCGATCCATACAGTGATGACACCCGGGCGTTTCTTCCCGCCTTACCCAACACAAGAACCTCCCGAAGCAGCCGTGTCTGGTGAGGACCTGCGTCAGGTAGAAGGTGAGGACACCGTGGCGCCTCTCTAGCTACTCCTCAAAGAGGGACTCACGAGTACCTGACTTATATATTAGACTTGCATAATTAATTTACGTTAGTAGCCTTGATAAAAATCTCTAGCCACCATTTAAGGCAACTCTTTACCACAACACGCAATACCAACAAAACTAAAGCACACAATCACATCCCACAAATCTGTCTTCACATTTAAAATATCAAACCTAATCGCCACTCCAACTAATAGGTCCAAATTCCAAAGTCCGGCCACAGGGCAGAACAAAAAGCTCAGTAATTCCCGTCGTTACATTAACACAATTATTTCTAACGTGCAATGCAAGAGGAATTGTAACATTAATTCCCTTAATTTTGGTAGAATGTTGCGGTCAACTACTGACATGTTATATGTCGGCGTTTTGCGGCTGAAAACTGGGAGGGCATTACTCTGGGGCGTGCAGACGGGCGATTTGTTCGTTGAAAGTGTTTAGTGGCATCTGGTGGTGAAATTTATAGGTGTCGCAATGTAGTGCTTATGATGTGGTTCTATACTTGTGGTTAAATTGGAACCTTGCACAGCACTGATATCAGCATACTCTGATCTTTCTTTACGCATTGTTAATTCTGAATCTTTTTTTTTGTTCCAGAAATTATCAAATAACATCTCCCGCTCTGGGCGGAGCGGGTGGGTGTTTCAGACTCTTACTGACTAAAACCCACCCGTGTTCCTTCCGTTGCCTGTGTTGCCAGGGGCCTCGGTAACCCTTTTTCGGAATTTTCCTGCGACCCCGGCAGGCATCGGCCCTAGTGGACCCCTACACTTGTGCTGACATCTCTATGAGGCGCGCGTGGAACACAACGCTCCGTCGACCCGGGCCTGGTCCTGCGGCAAGCTACCCATTGCTCGCACGTATTGTCGTGAAAATGTATTTATCATGATTTTTTTAGTCTAATATGTCTTATTATCAGTTACGTTAGTTAAATTGGACCCTGGTTGTTTCTGTAAAACCCTGTTTCAGTAACCTGTCACTATAAAGTCAGCTGGACCTGCCAAATGAGCAAAGAATAAAAACATAAATTTTATATACCGATATTTTTTTCAGAACATTTTTATAGATAACTAAGTTGCGGTCAGTAAATAAGAGAGGAAATTGAAAAAGTGACTCAATTTTAAGTAAAGTAAAACAAAGTTATGATGGAGCGACCGTAACTTTGCGCGTCTGAAGGTCGAAACTTTGTTCGTCGAGAATAAAAATAAGTTAATTTTATTATATCAATATTCCCTGTTCTTATCGAAGTTTGAAGAAATATGACCCTGTTTAGTCATATACACTTAGGTAGGTAGGTACTTAGGTTTAATCAATAGGCTTGAGAG
Organism: Atethmia centrago; assembly: GCA_905333075.3. NCBI lineage: Eukaryota > Metazoa > Arthropoda > Insecta > Lepidoptera > Noctuidae > Atethmia > Atethmia centrago. The sequence goes on along the minus strand of HG995380.1, from coordinate 25,783,226 downwards.
TAGCCACCAAATCGTTTACGGAACAAAGGTTTAAACACGGAACTAATTATGCACGTACGTGAAATATTTGTACGCTGGAAACAGCAGAATATTATAGACATCTTAATACGTGTAACACCTTTGTAACAATATTCTAACATATAAATGTATTATTATTATATATTTGTCAGAGATGATGGCAAAAGACCTGATGGTGTGTCTTTGGTTCCGTGGAGTTTGGGACGGATGCTTGTGTGGGACGCTACCTCTGTAGAAACACTGGCACCGTCCCACCTCCAACGGACTACTTCTAAAGCGGGTGCAGCAGCAGAAAATTCCGAAAATCTGAAAGTTATTAAATATGGAGGCCTTGGCAGAGAGTACAACTTTGTGCCCTTTGGCGTCGAGACCCTCGGTCCGTGGGGTCCCAGTGCGCATAAGTTATTTGCGGAAATCGCGAAACGTCTAGTTGACGTAACTGGTGGCCGAAACGCTGGCGGCTTTCTCGCGCAACGCATCAGCATTGCAATTCAGCGAGGAAATGCCGCCAGCATCCTCTGTACAATGCCCTGAGGGCCTTTTTTAGGCTTCCCTTAGTTTTAATTTAATTTAGCTAATGTTAGACCATATAATGTACTATATTCTGACAAATAAATGATTATGTTATTATTATTATTTCGTTTATTAAGCTTTTTTCATTTTCCTTTTTTATTTTTGTTTATTATATTTTTTTCTAAGAAATATTTAAAATACATGTTTAAATATTTCTTAGAAAAAAAAAAAAAAATAAATAAAAATATATAAAATAGTGGTCCGCGTATCGGGAGCAGGGTCCAAGTTACCGGTGGTTAGGGCTCCAGAGACAGGAACCTCCTCACAATGCGAGCCGTATCGAGGAGTACTGCCTTCTGAATCAGGCCCTTGATCCAGCCGCCTAACGAGAGCCTCGAGAGATGATGGTTGAGGCTTTCGGCCATCAGGCCATTGGCCGTAACGACAATCGGCAAAATGACAGCCGAGTTCACATTCCACATGTCAACAACCTCGTGTGCTAAGTCGAGATATTTTATTTGTTTCTCTTTCTCAACTTTCACGATGTTATCGTCATGTGGAATGGTAACATCGACTATCATTGCGCGGCGCGCTAATCGATCTATCACCACTATATCAGGCTTATTGGCGACAATAGTCCGTCAGTAATAATAGACCGAACCCAGTACAAAGTGACATGGTCATTTTCGAGAACTGGGTCGGGCACATACTTGTAATACGGTACCTCAGAGTTCACAAGTTTATATTTCAAAGCAAGTTGCTGGTGAATAATCCTAGCCACTTGGTTATGTCTGTGTAAGTACTCGCCGTTAGCCAGACGAGAAAAACCAGAGATAATATGTCTGATAGACTCACCCGGACGGTGGCATGCCCGACACACGTCAACCGTCCCGTCCTTCATAATATGTCTCCGGTAGTTATTCATCAAGATAACTTCGTCCATAATTGCACAGACAAAACCTTCAGTTTCCCCGAAAAGGTCCCTAAAACGTAGCCAGGATACGGACGCTAAGAAATCTACATCGGGCTCATGAAGAGCCCGATAGAAGCGCCCGTGTAGCTCCTTGTTTTGCCATATCTCCTTGCGGTCATCCGTGGTAAGTACTACAGGTTTGCACCAGTTCTCTTTAGCCATGGAAAGTGGGGTGAGCCCCTTGTCCACTGCGACCACATCACGGTGCATACCCACTTCGGCTTTCAAAAAATATTCCCTGAGACTGCATATCTCGCGGTTGTGAAGGGTCTTTGCATTTAAAAAGCCTCGACCCCGCACTTCCGCGGGATGTACAGTCTCATCACCGATGATCGTGGGTGATGCATCCGGTTTGCGGTCAATAGTGTACGGACCAGGGCGTCGAGTTCGGTCTGAGTCCATTTGAGTATGCCGAAAGAGTACATCAAAACCGGCATGACCCAACCGTTGTAGACGCGCATCTTGTTTCCGCCTGAAAGAAGACTAATCAATACCTTCTTCAGGCGGCCAAAAAAGCGCTCCTTCAACAATTGCTTAATGTCAGTATCGTTGATGCCTAACGCTTCCGACATACCCAAATACTTATAGCTTTCGGGTGAGGAGAGGGATCTAAGGTGTATGGAATCCGAAAGTTGAATTCCCTCGGATTCCATTATCTCCCCTCGCTTCACATGCATGACCGCACATTTGTCCACACCAAACTCCATTCTGATGGCGCCACTGAAAGTTTCAGTTACCTTCAGTAGCTCCATCAGTCGCAATTTTTTGGGGGCAAATATTATTAAGTCATCCATGTAGAGGAGGTGAGATATGACCTGACCACCTCTCCTCCACCGATAACCTAGACCTGAATCCTCCAGCAGTGTGCTTAGAGGATTCAGGGCTAAGCAGAACCAAAGTGGACTCAAACTGTCGCCCTGAAATATTCCCCGTTTAATCCATACAAACTCATCATTCCCCTGGATCCGTCGACACCCCGGATAGCGAAGGACTGTCCTCCATTGCCCCATACATGATTCAAGGAAGGTGCGTAGAGTCGTATCTATTTTGTATAACTCCAGCTCCTTCATGAGCCATGTATGTGGCACCGAGTCGTAGGCCTTCTTATAATCTATCCAGCAAGTCGACAGATCCTTGCGGGATCGACGAACCTGTTGGCTAATGGCCATGTCGATGAGAAGTAGCTCCTTAGTGCCACGGGACCCGTTCCTACATCCATTTTGAGAGGCAGACATAATGGAATTACTGTCAATGTGTGTCTTAAACACGTGATCGGTCTATAATTCTTGGGTTCCGCAGGACTACCTGACTTATGGAGCAGGTGGGTAATGCCTGTTGTCAGAAACTGTGGTAGCGACCCAGACTCTAAGGATGACTGGAACTGAGATGCCAGGCAAGTGTGTGAACTAGTTAGCCATTTCAGCCAAAAGTTGTGCAGTCCGTCCGGTCCCGGTGATTTCCAATTCGGTAACGGACGGACCGCTCTAGCTATATCTGATGGCGTGATAACGACTACTTCCATTTCTGGTATAGTTTCACACACTTGCTCGACATCCCGCATCCAGTCAGCCTCAGCATGGCAGAGAGGTTCCGACCAGATGCTGCGCCAGAACGCAGTCGTGGTGGCATTATTTGGGTGGCACACGTCTGTCTCGTTTTGTTCAGGTCGCTCCCTAGCTCTATATACCCACCTCTCATCGCTCTGGAATCGACTATCTCTCTGGATCGGCTCTCGATTTTGCGTGTATCGATCAACTCGCCGCTTATACCGTCGAATACGGCTCGCCCATTTCTGCTTCAGGAAGTCGATGCGCTCTGTGACACGGGACATGTATTCTCGAGGGCTGATTCCAGTCCCCGAGAATGCCCGCCTTACAAAGCGCATCACACGTGGTCGTGTATTTCCCTCCCTGAAGCAGTATAGATTGCTGATGAGTACCCTGGCCCCATCAATACGACGCTCGATCCTGCGTTGCCAGGCTGGTACGGCTGGTTTTGGTCGAGTAGCTTCGTCACAGTTTGGGAACTTCACGTTTGCTAAACGACATGCCGCAACAGCCGCGCAATACAGGATCGAGTGTGTATCAACGAGATCCTCGCTGCTCTCGAAGAAATCCTTAAACAGCGATTCCAAGGCACATACCAGCGTCCTATTTTTCATGTGGCATGGTAGTCGGGATAGCATCAATGATTGGCACATATGTCGCGGTTTGTGCCGGAGTTGAGACGATATGGTTGCTCAGTACCTCTGAGCGCAGCCTATCAAGTGCGGCATCATCCAACCTGTGATTGCGTTGGATGACCCGCACTTGATCCTAGTCATGATGATAGTCGTTGGGCCGAGACGTTGACGGTTGGCTCTAGTTTCTGGAACAGAGACAGCATCCTAACACGGTACGCAGTGAGGTTAGTTCCCCTCTCTGTAGAACCGTAATATGCGCGCATGACGTTCTCGTTCATAGACTGAGTCCATCTCATGCGCTGCACACAATCACCGGCAGCGGGGACCCGGCTCGGGGCTAGTTGACCCCTAAGTCCCAAGCTCTTCGGTGGCCGGCCTCTCCCCTGCTGACGTACAGGTGTTGGCGACGTCGGCGGGGAAAAATACTCGTCGCTCGAGCTCGACGCAACTACCGCGACCGGTGTCGTCACAGCGCTCACGGTGGGGCTGGGTACCGGCGGCGGCGAGGCGGAGCTGAGCGAAGAGTCCGGAGGTGGTGGGCGTGCAAGTGCAGCTGATCTTGTCAACATTTCATAATTGTTCTTATATGTATTTGTTTGTTTTGGTTCGGCAGTTTTTGATGGAAGTCTCGAATATTGTGGTTCATTTTGCACTTTATTAAATATGGTGATTGACTTGAATTTATTCTTGATAAACTGTTTTACAATAACAAAAAAAAGCTGTGTCGAAAAAGTTATTATTGAAAATATATTAGAGAACGTATTTTGTGACGTGTTGACGTTGGTGTTGCCAGCTTATTATTATTACATATTAAGTATATAAATATTATTGGAGAGGACTTACAAGCTTAAGTATCTTGGCCACATACTTACCCCTGATCTCAGGGATGATGACGACATTGAACGGGCGCGTAGGGGCCTTGTCGGTTAGAGCGAACATGCTGGCCCGCAGGTTTGCTCGTTGTTCCGTAAGCGTTAAGATTACTCTTTTCAGAGCGTACTGCACTACGTTTTGCACGAGCAGCCTGTGGGCTAGATAAACTCAAAAGTCGTACAGTGCCCTCCGCGTGCAATACAATAACGCGTTCAGGGTGCTGTTGAGGCTGCCCCGCTACTGCAGTCCATCAGGGATGTTCGCGGATGTTCATGTGGATTGTTTCTTTGCCAGAATGCGTAAGCGCTGTGCGTCGCTAGTGCGTGGGATGTGGGGCAGCAACAACAGTATCTTGTCTCTAATTTCGAGCAGGCTGCACTGTCCGTACGCGAATCGCTACTGCGGCATTTCCCATGGAATGTGCAGCCGTGGTGAAGCGTCGGACAGTACTGCCGCTGTGTATATTGTACAGGTATTAATATTATATGTATATATTTATATAATTTGTCTAAGATGTAGATAAAATTATCTTAATTACTAACATAGGATAAGTTTTTTACTAACAAACGAATAAATAAGTATTATTATTATATAATTACACATAAGCGTAATTCATAAAAATTATTTGAACCGCTTTTGAGTGGCAACTACGTACAATTTAATTTAACACGTATCTTGTGATTGCACTGTAGTGTATCCTAACTAATATTATAAATGCGAAAGTGAGTTTGTTTGTTACACTTTCACGCTAAATCGGCTGAACGGATTTGTATGAAATTTGTCACATGGGTAAACCATGACCTGGATTAGGATATAGAATACTTTTTATCCCGATATTCCTACGGGATCGAGACTTATGCAGGTGAAACCGCGAGGCTCAACTAGTTCTCAATAAAAAAGCCAGAATTATTATGATTACTGTTAAAGAATTTGAAATAAATTCGTTACATTATTTTATGAAGACATCAAATATCTACCGCCTCACATCTAAAAGATAACAGCCCGTATGCCACTTACATAATAGTTCACGAATTCCGTGGAATATCAAAATTAGTGATGACCCAGTAAACAGCTGTTTGAGCCAGTACCGTGCAGCCTGCGGGGACGCGGGGCGGGCAGGGGGGCGTGGGGAGCAAGGGGAGTTGCTGAAAACTGTCCAGTGCCCTGACTTTGGGAGTTTAATTGTTCATGTTACACTTGCGAATTGAATTATTATGATTTAACGTTCAAAAGGAAGATGAGATTAAAGTAAGTACTTATTGTCTCTTAGTAACGTATTATCTCAGAAAGCAACTACATTCTTCTCATTGGGTATTACATTTGTTCACGTTTCGTCGCGTACACTTGTACGCGACGAAACGTGAACAAATGTCGATTCTTTTTCGATACTGTAAGAAACAACTTTGTTTCTTACAGTATCGAAAATGAATCGAGCGTTCAGAAGAAAGTTGCATTGTCTGTCATCTTTATGGAGGAACGCAATCTTCTTCAGAAAAAGCAGCATCCGGTTTGACTTGAAGCCGATCTCATCATAATTGGGAAAAGGCTAACCAGATGATGATAAAGACCTGATTGAGGAAAAAGAAAAGTGCCAAATAATCTCATGAAGCCATAATAACATAACATAACATAACATAAGATAACATAACATCACGCCTGTATTCTCCGAACGGTTAGGCAGAGGTGTACCTATAGTACACCCACATTTCGCCAGTTATGTTTAAGTCCCATGTAATAGGGGGCGAGCCTATTGCCATCAACCGGGCACAAACCGAGCCTCCGGGCTGCTATTGAAAATATTCCAGATGAAAAAATCCAATAACACTTTTGCCCGACCCGGGAATTGAACCCAGGACCTCATGCTCAGCAGTAGCGCTTGCGACCACTAGCCCAACGAGTCACTACAACCAGTGAAGTCATAATAATAAGCCAAAATGATCCATTTTTCAACCGTGTGAATGATTATATAGCTCAAACCTTTTTAACAAAAAAAAAAACAACCGACTTCCAAAAATATACACTAAAAAGTGAAAAATAAATTTATTTTTAGAAGTCGGTGTCTTTGGTTCTGTATTTTAGTTTTTTTGCCACCGACTTCCGAAATTAAAATTAGTTTTCACTTTTTTCTGAACATGTTTGGAAGTCGGTAATTTTTGTGTTAAGATTTTTTATTTTTCACTTTTTGTTGTTGGTACCTACCCCACACCAAGTTTACCAATATTTGCTATGTAAACAACAGTGACAAGAAGTTTTATAACATCATCAACATACACCGAGTGGATTAAATACGTATTATTGAAGCTAACTCAAAACCTACCCAAGCAAAGTTAATAATGGAACCACCGCGCAATCTTCCTCTCACAGCTAGGTTAGTATTATGTCTTATGGCGTTCTGCTGTGGGGTTTGGCAGGTGATGTAGAAGGGGTCCTCGTGAGTCCCTTACAGCCTGCCCTGTGCGCTTCAATTTATATTGCTTCCAGATACCGCGTTTCTATTTCCTGCCAGTTATAAACATAGACTCGGATACAAATACTTTTTTCATCTACTTCAATAAAAAATTCCGTATCGAAGTTATCACGCTCCATTTCGAACCAAAAAATACGTCCACTCGCCACGGACGCGTGCGTAGTACTGGACGCAACAAGGGCACCTGAGTATCTCAACTCGCGCGGCGCTCGCGCGTAAAGGCTTCTACATACTGTCGCGACTTGTCGCGCGACGCGACGCGACACAAAGACACCGCGTGTAGCACTACAAGCGGTGCCTTTGTGTCGCGACAAGTCGCGCCAGTATGTAGGAGCCTTAAAATGCGCGAGTCGAAAACTCACACGTAAAACGCATGCAATGAGCGGGTCATTGCAAGCGTTTTACGTGTGAGTGAGGAAACGTGCGGCAGCATCTGGACGGGATATATGTAGCTCCAGTAACTCGGGAACGCGCGAGTGTCTACGCGCGAGTGGACTCGCGCGCAGATCGCCTCATCTGGACAGGCTCCAAAGAAATGAATGTACTAACTCTGCCTTCTCTTTAGAAAGTATTTTGAATGTTCGCAAAACATAGGTCTTTTCTAAATAAGAAGTGATTTCCATAATATAAATACACGCAGTAAACATGAAATTGTGTTACCCAAATTTAGATTACCAAAACAAGCAAATCATTTGTTATCAACAGTATCCGCTTTTATAGCAAGCTACCAAAGTATGTTACAGAACTTAGCGATGGAAAGTTCAAAACCCACATCAAACGGGTCCTTACCAAAACTCATATTATAATATTAAAGACTACGTTGAAGACAAGGAAGTTTGGTAATAATTATTTCTGCACATGTGGCTTCCCCGGTACCTCATAAACGGCATAAATATGTAAATGTCTATTAACTGTTCCCAAATTACGAAGTTAATTTTCTTTTTTATATATGTCGGAGTTGGTTGTCAATCACAATAAATTGTGGGTAGTCGCAGAATTTGTTATATTTTGTTTTGCTAATTATTAAATAACGTGTTTATTTCTATCAATTATTATTGTCTCATACATACATACATTATTTATGGAGTACTCGGTATTCACAATAATTTATTTTGGCAACTTATTTCGATATTTGTGACTGATAGTTTTGATCGTAACAACTGATGACAGTTATTTTGATTTTAAAATGTTTTACTTAGTTAAATCGCCATTGTTTATTTACGATAATTATCCCAGTATTATTTAATTACTTTATAATGTAAGTCAAGTAATATCAAGTAAACACGTGACCCACTTCGGTGCGTCAACGGACATGACATTGTCATGGAGGGATTGTAATGTGGGAGCATCGTCTTATAAAAGAGCGAACACTCGGTGTTCGAGTCAGTAGATCTGTGGATTCGACTCAATACAGAGCCCCTGCTCCCGACAAAACTGTCGGTTTACCTGGTACAGCGCTGCTATATATTTACATAGCTATATTGGCTTGCTTATTAAGCAATACAATTTATATTTAGGTGGCTTAGGGCTGCTATACGAACTATAGCTTTAAAGGTTTTGTTCAAGTAACTATATTGATACTATACCGTTGAAGCTTCTTTTATTTTTGTTATTAATTATCATTCTTATTATGTTATTTTTATTTGTGTAATTACTACTGTAATAAAAACCCTGTAATTGTTTATACACTCTTGTTTATCCCAATATGACGGGGACTCCAAATCCTGACGATATACCGCTCGGCACTCCTGATCCTACATATACATACATACTTTCTTGACATAATATTTTCATTATTTGACATTATATACCTACAATTTTGGTATTAAACTATTTATTAGTGGCTTTTGTGGACAGAATACTAATTAAGACTTGTAGTACCTGGTACTTCTTGACAGGCCTACACTGTCCTTCCATACCTAATAACACTGTAATTTGAAAACCTTGGAAAAGCTTTTTAAAAGAAATTATTTTTAAAAGAGTAACAGAGTAGTTTCTTGCCGGCTCTTCTCCATAGGAAACGACCAATTGGAACCGTGCACCTAGCTACTAACGTTTTATAAGTGCCCATGTAGGTTTATATGAACCATTCTGGAAATATATACTTTCAAATAAAAATTCAAAAACCTAATTGAGAAACTCCTCCTTCATATGAATTCGGTTGAAAAGGGGGTGACTACCAAGATGATGACTAATAGAGAAGTATAGAAAGAAAAGACATGTCACGCCCACCCTAATAAATTGGGTTAAGGGCAGGAGAACATCGTTCCGTTTCCCTCTCCATCACTCTCTTGATTAAGATAATAATCACTTTTCAATACAAACACTTTACTAACGGCCTATTACGGGGTTGTTGAATCTTTATTGAGATTTGGGATAATGGGTTGCAAACTATGGACAGTTGCGACCAATGTTCATAAAGCACAAAAATTTAACATTTCCGTCACTTTGCTTATTATAGAAATAGCTGTATTTGTAAAAAGTAATCCTCAATGGTTTCCTCTTTTGTCAAATAATTCCGATAGAAATAGACGTGAGAAGACTTCACGTGACTTTAAGTGCAGTCCCGCTCGGCCAAAACAGCACTTCTAGGAAAAAGTAATGTATGCATGGCCCCATTAATATACAATAAAATTCCGAATGACATTAAGCAATTGAATTTTAATTTGTTTAAGAAAACACTTAAAAAGCTGCTTACTGATAAGTGATACATTTTGAATTTTATTACATATTGACATATTTTGTTTGTAATTAATATTTGACTACATTTTGTACTGACTGATTGTATATTGAATTATTGACTATATTTTGCACGGACTCTAATTTTATACAAGGTGTTGTTTTGCATCCTTCTCCAATTTAAGGAGATAACTATGCTAATGATTTTCGACACGAATCAAAAATAAAATAAGTAGGTCTTTTTTGTGGTTTTCGGAAATTAGCATGTGTGGGGTACGCATTTTAAAACGCGGCGCGTGTGATACCGCACTGTAACTGCCCTTTTACACACACACAACCGCATACGCAACGGGGTGATTCTGTTCTGTGAAAGTGGTGTATTCTAGTATATTGTAAAACTTAAATAACTAAAAAAAACAAGTATGTATTAATTATTGAGCAAGTATCGTAATTTTATTTGTTTATATATGTCTTTCATAGCAGCCTCCTGAAATTTGACGAGGATGCAAAACGACACCTTGTATATGAAACTGAGATTAATTTAATTAATTTATAATTGCTCATTTAATTAATAACATTTTGTATGCCGAGTGAGGCAAAACATGTTGGTCCGGTAAAATTATGTTTCCATCTATATGTGCATATTCATGTATAATGTTACACATGATTGAGCAAATAAATTTATTTATCTTTATCTATGTATCTTTATCTTAATAAATGAACTAACAAAATATTATACTCCCACATAACTCAACACCAACTGAAATCAAAACACCCACACTACATCCAGAACCACGCCACGTGAACAGTTCACGGCAGCATTTTCTCATCAGCTGCCTGTCGCGAAGTATTCCCGGAGCCTCCCGACAAGACATGCCTACATGAGACCATATTTACATAACCGGAACATTTACCGAGAGTTCTATGTACTGGAAACGGCATTTTCCTGCTGTAAATCACAAAGCTTTGAAATGAGAAGCAGATTATAATATCTGCACAAACCCTTTTTTTATTTTTCTACATTATTGGACGCGGTTTTTATTTGTCTTTGGTTCTTCCTTATTGACGGTCGTTGCTTCTACACGCTAATAAACGTAGTATAAATAGTATATACCTTAAATTATTCAGGTTCTGGGCGAAAATTAAAATAGCACATATAAGAATCGGGGTTCTTTGATGACTGCAAGGCAAATTATACAATTGGATGAAATATGTTCATCTTTCATCCTTTCCCTTATTTTGTATAAATTGCCTTGCAACATGGATTGCTATTAGATATTATCCATTCAAACTCAAATATACAGAATGATTGTCTCCAGTACTAAATCTATCTGGTTCCATTATCATTAAAATTAGGACATTAACCACAGCAAAAAGAGCCAATAGCACTGAAAGAAAATAAAGAAAGAAAATGCGTTTATTGGCATTGCAACAAAAAATACCTTCAAACTACAAATAAAACGGCCAAGGGCGTGTGAGACCACGAGCAATGAAGAGTACCGTAGTTGGGATGATTTTTTTTCAAAAACAAACTTAACATTGTACTTGAAAAATCTGTCCGCCCATACATATATCCAATATGTCACGGTCAATTCTCCAACTGCAAGCATAAGTTGGTCGACTATAACTCGTTAACTTGTCAAGCCTACTAGATCCTGCCGGGGTCGCGGGAAGGAACTAATGGGTCACCGAAGCCCCCGCAATACAGGCAACAGGAAGGAATACGGGTGGGTTTTAGTCAGTAAGAGTCTGACATACCCTCCCGCTCCGCCCAGAGCGGGAGAAGTTATTTGATGTTTTCTCATCCAAAAAAAAGCCTACTTAGATACTACTTAGAACGTGATGGTTTCCTTTAATTTCATTATAATATTTGTACTACTGCCATGAATATTTTAACATCTCCATTAACAACCGTTTAGCTGGCAGGGGGGGGGACACTCGATTCTAACAAAAATGAGCAATTTAATGCTTAATATTATGCAAGTGTATCCTTGAATCGAAAAGTGGTGTTCACAGACCTGTAATATTTTTGAATGGCCTATCCAACGATACCCCACACCATGGGGTAGACGAGACAAAAAATATCATCCCCTCCCACGCTAAAAAAATGTTTTTTCAAGATTTTATTTTAGCACTTTGTCGACGTAATTAATATGCATACCTATGCCAAATTACAGCTTTCTAGTACTAAAAATATTAACTCCTATATCTCCTCTTATGCTTAACTGCAAATGTAAGTTGGTCGATTATTACTCGTTAACTTGTAAAGCCTAATGAGCTGTGATAGTTTTCCTTTTAACTTCGTTATATTATATACTACTGCCAGTTTTTACATACACTTGACTCTAACAAAAATGAACAAGACTTTATAGCTTAATATCAGGCAAACGGATCTCTGAATCGAAAATGGTTTTCAGTGACCCACAATATTTTTAACGATTCCCCACATCATGGGATAGACGAGAAAAAAAATATATCATCCCTACTTTACGTGCAAAGGACCTACAATTTTTTCTAGATGTCATTTTACCACTCTGTCGGCGTGTGTAAACCAATGCTAAATTACAGCTTTCTAGTACTAAGAGACTCTGAGCTAAGCCGCGGACAGACAAACAGACGGATATGGCGAAATTATAAGAGTTCCTTGTTGACTACAAAACCCTTAAAACAGAAAGAAAACAATGCGTATAATGCCAAAAGCCTACCCCTAAGCCCTGCGTCAAACGCAATTTCTATAATTCTCTAACACCAGCATTAAAGTAGGTATTACTACTAATACCACTCCACTTTCAACATTTCACCCACTTCATCCTGCCCCTTCCATCCCCATATATCTTCGCCCGAAGTTTTAACGAGCCGGTATTCCACTGATATTTCGGACCGCCATGCACAACTCGGAATTAGTTCGTACGACTCAATTCCGCGTCACATACAAATCGTACGGCCAAATTAAATGTGTTACATTTCCATTATGTGACGGTTCGATTATTCCATTTTGTTACGTTTGTTTTGTTGATTCGTGTTTCGAAAGTATAATAATGTGAAGTAAAGTTATTGGATACTGGGATTTGGAAAGTAGATTTGTACCTCATTTGGGACATAATTTCATAATTTGAATAAAAATGTCAAGCTATTCGATGTAGCGGTTTTTTGACATGTCTATTACTGGTTGATAATTATCGTCAGTGAACTCTTCAATAAAATGGTAGCAGAGTTGAATGCCTAAGGTGCATCAGATATTGCACCCCAAAAACATAAGCAGTTTTTGGCCATAAATAAAAGATGACCAATCGGACTCAACATAACTTTTGACACAAACTCAAGCAGCTTACTAAAAACATATTACTCAACAATAACTCCAAAGAAACTGCAACGCGAACAAATTCACGAAAGCAACCATTCAAATAAGTAGTAGAAAATCTTTTATCGCGAGACTTGGCAACGTTAGACTTTTAGTTACAAAGAGGAAAGTTCCATTCTAATATTTAAGTTTAAGCACACAAAATAACTTACTTCACTATTTAAAAGTTACACCCTTTGTGCTGAATTTTGTGGCGGGTTTCAAAATGGTGAGTTTTGGAGGATTATTTTTCGGTACTTTATTAGCCATTATCATTGTCCAACAGGCTATTATCCCAATTTATTTGGTCATTTTCTTCCATACTTCTCTAATAGTCGTCATCTCGGTAGTCACTCCCTTTCTAGCCATATCATCTTTCACACAGTCCATACATCATTTCTTTGGTCTTCTGTTACTCGTATAGCCATCCACATTCCTACTCAAAACTTTTTTGATAACATTTTCCTCATTCTTCTACATCACAACCGGTTTCCACACAAGTTTTTATTCACCGGTGTCACTTTCAGACTTCCTCTTGTATACTCATTTCTATCCATTCGTGTCACACCACACATCCCTCTTAACATTCTCATCTCAGCTGCATGCAACTGCCTTTCATTCATCCTTTTTGTGGCCCAAAATTGTGATCCTTACAAGACAACAGGTCTAACCAGCGTAATTGCGTAACAATTAACGATCAGTAGCAATGGGTTTAATTTTGGCAGTTCATCAACATTAATTGTGTTATTTACGTTGCTGAGCAGACAAAATTTACAATAGATTAGCAATATCCTTCAAAATGATTCAGATTGTTATTGATAATGCACTACGAAATTAGGGAGCTGGTGCTTTATTAACCACAATAGGTGTATTAATAAAATTCTGAAGAATTCTGTTTTCATGCTGCTGGCTGTTATTTTTTACCCGACTGGCGCGACTGCGTAGATAGGGTTACGTTTTTCAAGAGTATCTATGTATCTTAGTACGTGGGATTCCATATACCCTGGAAACATCTTAACAGCTGTATATTTTAATATTTTAGGTTTCCATAGACTCGTCTAGCGTGTCCGTTGGATATATACTAGATCAAAATGGTATATTTAAGACATCAATAAATAATATCTTAAAATAATATGAATGAATGTCGGTTATCAAATAAAGGGCTTGAGAAAACGAATCCAAAAATATAACACACTAAAAGGTTGAAAATCAAATCTAAGATTCAACTGAAAGTGATTAAATATGGAGGCCTTGGCAGAGAGTACAACTTTGTGCCCTTTGGCGTCGAGACCCTCGGTCCGTGGAGTCCCAGTGCGCATAAGTTATTTGCGGAAATCGCGAAATGTCTAGTTGATGTAACTGGTGACCGAAAAGCTGGCGGCTTTCTCGCGCGACGCATCAGCATTGCAATTCAGCGAGGAAATGCCGCCAGCATCCTCGGTACAATGCCCTGAGGGTCTTTTTTAGGCTTAACTTAGTTTTAATTTAATTTAGTTAATGTTAATAATCATCTTGTAATTTGGTTATGTAAATAAATATAATTTAGATTCAACTAAATCAACTGCAACCAACTGCACCGAACTGCTTGAAAAAATATCTTATTTTAAAGTTTTTAGTTGCAGAGGAATTTTCGATTTTTTTCATTGTTTTTATAAGCACCATTTCCCATCTTTTAAACTTATTAAATAATGTCATAGAGAGTGTATCTTTAGCTACACTTTATAAGACACAAGATGCAAGATGAATTTTCTTTCCGTGTATGCCGTAGCATGTCGGCTTTTACTACGAAAGCGTAGCCAACGTCAGCACGCCAGCTACGTGCTACGCCGTACCAAATGTCCGTAGCAAAGCACAAATTGTTCATAACATAAGTCTTTGAGTATCCAATATTGAGTATATAATACTGAGTATATATCCAATATTTAATACATTTTTGAGTATACAACATTCAAATATTCTTCACAAATACGTGAAGAGAAGAAAACACAGCATAATTCAAAAATTCTCTAAAGTAAATTAACAAATTGCCATTTCTTAACCAACGGTAAAGTTCGAAACGTTATAGAGTGGCCATAATAAAAACGAAAGCTAATTACCAGCAAAGTTGCCTGTAAAGTGGCCTGAAGCGGCTAACGATATTGGAAGAACCGAGGCCGAGAAATCTTGTTGATAGTTTTGTGGAAATCGACGAAGTTAATATTTTATTTAGAAACAGCTTTACAAAATTTGCTTATTTGCTGGGCCTACTGGTTATGCTCGCGTAGTAATTTTTCTGAAGTGAATATACAAGGTGTCGTTTTGCAACCTCGTCAAATTCAAGGAGGTAACTATACTAATGATTCTCGAAACGAATCAATAAAATAAGTAGGTCTTTTTTTTTCTAATTTTTGGAAATCCGCGTGTATGGGACACGCATGTTAAAACGCGGCCCGTCTGATACCGCACTGTAAGTACCCTTTTACACACATACTACCGCATATGCAACGGTGTGATTATGCTCTGTGAAAGTGGTGTATTCTAAAATACTGCTAAACTTAGATAACTAAAACTAATCAACAGGTATCGTAATTTTATTTGATTATATGTCTTTTATAGCAGCCTCCTGAAATTTGACGAGGATGCAAAACGACACCTTGTATAACGTTTGCGAATATATATTTTTTTCTGTTGTCTGTTATGGTTATGCTTTTTTCTTATTGGTTTGTTTTATTGTTATTAATTGGTTATCTAATTCACTATGTTTCCTTTGTATGGTTTTCGTGTTAAGCATTTTGATTTATTTTAATATTTTTACCTTGTCAAACTTACTGTACCTAGATTATATGTAAATGATGTGGTCTCCTATATTGAAAGCGCACACTTGTACTTGTCCCTATTCTATGTAAACTTGCATGTAATTGTGTAGCCTCTGTTGGAGATCCAATAAATAAATAAATTAACAAAGATTTATGTTTGATTTTTTACTAACAATTGTTATCCCACTCGTAGGCAAAGGCCTCCCTGCTCTGCGTCCACCTCTTTTTATCTAAAGCTGCCAAGATTTGTGCTGTCAATGAATATTTTTTCATCGAAATTATCAATCGTAATTATTGTTTTTTTACCGACAGAATTTCTACTCTCCAGTAATTTTATTTGTTGGACCTGATTGTTTGTTCAATTGTTATTTGGACTAGATTATTGGATTTAGATTCATCACATGACTTAGCACCAATTTCACTACAGGCAAGCACCACCCGATTTCAAACCTTATATCTCTACCTTAAGATCTTAAATCGATTGGCAAAATATGACCAAACGACCTTTGATTTTCACGATTCATTAAACAGTTGATGCGATTTTTCGTGAGAGATAGCTTTCAATTTTATATTAAATCAGTATGTTAACTGAATCGTGGTAAAGATAAAGTTAAATCCATAAGTAAGAATGTTAAAACTTTAACCTCTTCGATAATGGTGCCGATTCTCTTATACACCGAATGAAATTAAACATAGTATAATCAGCCTATAATGTTCCCACTGCTGGGACACAGGCATCCTCTCACTGAGAGGGAGTGGGCCGTAATCCACCACACGGGCCCAGTGCGGATTGGTAGATGGCACATGTTTTCGAATTTGTGGATTCTAAAAATATTTTTTTCTAAATTTAAAAACTATTTTGAAACAACTAAAATCGAGTTTGACAATCACGACTCCGCGTGGTAATTGTTTGCCCTACCTTGAAAATATTTTTTAGAGCCGGAGGCCCGCAAGGTCAGCAGCCTTAACGTGTTTTATATGGAATTTTTACTTTTTGTATGGAAATTATGAAAAATTATTACCTACATGTTGGGTTTTAAGGGTTTACGGGTGTCATTTAGGAGGAAATTTTCATTATTTTTGCGATAGGACACACCACTGTTTTCGAAAAATAAGCAAAAGAAAAGAAAAAAAGATACAGTACTGTTTTTGCACTTGAAGTCAAGGTGTTGGTGAGAATTTTAGTTCATGACAACTAATTTTATTCGACGCCTTTTTAATCGCGATTAAAAATAGTCTGATTTAGTTTTAAAAACAAAATAGCAAAGTTGTCAAACTATAATAGAGCAGTAAGAGCAGTGGTGACCCAGTGGTAACGGCCGCGACTTACGAGTTGTAGGTCGTAGGTTCGAACCCAGACAGGCGCTTTACTTTGTGTAAATTATTTCATCACCACTGCTCTCAAAACGGTGAAGGAAAACATCATGAGGAAACCGGCATGTCCTAGAACAAAAAAAATTAAAAGACATGTGACATCTACCAACCCGCACTGGGCCCGCGTGGTGGATTACGGCCCACTCCCTCTCACAGAGAGGAGCCCTGTGTCCCAGCAGTGGGAACATTATAGGCTGATTATTTTATGTGTTGTTATGTCAAACTAAAATATAGTTCAAGTTGCGTCACTTTAGTCAATTTCATAATGCGAAATCGTCTTTTGACAGGAATAAACCAAATTTTCGTAAGTTTTAGTCTAGTTTAGAGGCATTTGTGACAAGAGAATCGGTACCAATGTCTTGAACTTTGCCTTTCTGACGCTAACTACTCGAAGAAACTAAAACTAGAGGACGTCTCTTAGCTGGAGCTGGCTAGGCAGTTTGAAGTCTTGTGTGAGTTTTACGAGAATAAATTGACGTCATTCAATAATGACAACAACGTGTCATTACGACGACGTTTCGTGTCACAGCGTGTCGCGTCTTTTCGTGTCGTGTCTTGTCGTGTCGTGTTTATTTAAAGTCTTTAAATTCTTTATTTCCTTCATAGTGTAATTTAAAGTCAGTTGGTAAGGTTGATAACGAGGCTGATTACTCAGGGTGCACCGAATGAGACTGAACATAAAAGTGCTTATGTACGGTTGAAATAAGTTTACATGATGTGTTAAGCCTGGTTTACACAGTATGGTATTCCGTTTATCCACCCTAAAACAGCCACCCTTTTTTTTGTGGATGGGAAATTATCAAATAACTTCTCCCGCTCTGAGCGGAGCGGGAGGGTGTGTCAGACTCTTACTGACTAACACCCACCCGTATTCCTTCCGTTGCCTGTGTTGCGGGGGCCTCGGTGACCAATAAGTACCTTCCCGCGACCTCGGCAGGCATCGGCCCTAGTGGACCTAGTGGACCCCTACATTTGTGCTGACGACATCTCTTTGATGCGCGCGTGGAATACAACGCGCGGTCGACCCGGGCCTGGTCCTTACCGCACGGTGAGCTACACATTGCTCACCGTCCGCAAGCCCGCGCCTACGGTGGCCAGAAATCCGCCCGGGATTCCCGACGCCCAGGGCGTCTCCTGCGGCGGCTAGGGGCGAGAGGGCGCGAAACATGCCTTTTCCTCAACCGTCCCGCCTCCTCCTTCGCGAGCATTACTGCTTCGCAGAAGGAGGTGACGGCTGCCCATGCCCTCTCGTTCCGTACCATGGCCTGAACCAGGGCCGGACGCGGGAGATCTCTGCCGCTGATCGCCTCCACGAGGACACGGCGATGCTCTGCCCAAGCCGGGCAGACCTCCACCGTATGCTCCACCGTGTCCTCCGGGCGATCCACACAGTGGTGACACCCGGGCGTTTCCTACCGCCTTATCCGACACAGGAACCTCCCGAAGCTGCCATGTCCGAGGACCTGCGTCAGGCGGAAGGTGAGGACGCCGTGGCGCCTCTCTAGCCACTCCTCAAAGAGGGGACTTATCACCGCAGTTGTGGCGTGCCCAGCACTGGGTTGCGACAACCGTACTCTCCATGATGCCATGAGATCCCGCCGGAGCTCCGTCCGTTGTGCTGCGATTTCTCGCGGCAGCGGGCTTACGCCCGGTACTACCGGGCTTACCTCCTCGCGCCACTCCCATACGTGCGCGAGGACTTTTGCCTCCAGATCCCATGGTGGCAATCCGGCAAGGAGGCTCGCTGCCTCACAGGAGACCGTGCGGTATCCCCGGACCATCCGGATGGCCATGACCCTTTGGGCCGCGCTCAACCGGCGGGCTGGCCGCAGCGCCAGAGAGCGCACCCATACAGCGAGCGAGCTCCGTAGAGGGCCATGGACCGCACGACCCCCGCGTAGAGCCTCCGGCAGGAGGCATTTGGACCCCCTAGATTGGGCAGGAGCCGCTTCAATGCAGCGCCTGCCCGCTCCAGTTTGGGAGCCAAACGTCGGAAATGCTCCACGAAGTTCCACCGGCTGTCGAGGACGAGTCCCAAGTACTTCATCGTC
This sequence comes from Atethmia centrago, assembly GCA_905333075.3. NCBI lineage: Eukaryota > Metazoa > Arthropoda > Insecta > Lepidoptera > Noctuidae > Atethmia > Atethmia centrago. Next base: position 25,763,961 of record HG995380.1, on the reverse strand, counting down.
GACTCGACGCCGATGGAAACCCTTCCTACCGTTATTTGGGACCCCAACGGTGGCGCGTTCCGAGGACCATGAAAACACATGGCCTTGGACTTGTGCAGAGCCACCTCGAGTCCCAATTGCCGGATCCTTTCGACGATTATCGCAACCCCGCGTGCCGCTAATTCGGCCGCCGCCTGGTGCGACCTCCCCTGCGCCAGAACCAACGTGTCGCACTACGCTGACGCCGCTAGGGAGGTCGGCGCGCAGCACCCAGTCGTATCTGACGTCTCACAGATGCGGCCCCAGGACCGATCCCTGTGGGACACCGCTTCCGTCTTCCAACGAAGCGGGAACTGGCCACTCTCCATGCATGCGCTTAGGAGCCCCCTAAGTCGAGGCCCGTTCTATTTCTACGAAGAATAGACACAGCTGTTTCTATACAAAATGACATTTCGTTTCTCCGTTTTTGACATCGCACCGTAGAAATCCTTCTACATAAAATAGGACCTAGACAAAAATCGTTAGAAACGAAAGACAAAATGACAGATTGTAGAAGGATTTCTACGGTGCGATGTCAAAAATAAAGAAACGAAATGTCACTTTGTATAGAAAGAGCTGTGTATATTCTTCGCAGAAATAGAAAGCGTCATGCTAAGCCTGCAGGGACTGATATTGGAGTTGTGAGGTGGTTGAAAAAAATACTATTTCTGTTACAATATTGTGAAATTTTATTTGATGTATTAAGGGTTTTACCTGAATGAAATATATTTTATTTTATTTACTACAAGCTGCTGCCTGCGGTTTCGCCCGCGTGTCTTTTTCTAAAACAAAAGTTACTACTTATATTCTAAGTCAGCTATTTGCCAGTGAAAGTCTCATCAAAATCGATCTAGCCGTTTCGGAGATTAGCCGGAACAAACAGACAGTGAGGAGCAGTGGTGGCCCAGTGGTAACGGCCGTGACTTACGAGTTGTAGGTCGTAGTTTCGAACCCGGACAGGCGCTTTACTTTATGTAAATTATTTCATCACCACTGCTCTCAAAACGGTGAAGGAAAACATCGTGAGGAAACCGGCATGTCCTAGAACCAAAAATTCGAAGACATGTGACATCTACTAACCCGCACTGGGCCCACGTGGTGGATTACGGCCCACTCCCTCTCACAGAGAGGAGGCCTGTGTCCCAGCAGTGGGAACATTATAGGCTGATTATGTAAATAGACAGTATAACAACAGGCACAAATGTAATAACTTGTTATTTTGTTATAAGCACCGTATATGCTTTCATATGCATTTACTTTCATATGATTTCATTGCCAATAGCCACCACTCAGCTAAGTATGTCATTTGCCATAAAAAACCAACAAAAGTCAAAAACTATCACTTTCATCTGCACCCGGAACATTTTCATACCACCATCGCAGTTCCCATAACACATCTACGTATGTTCCATTACATTTATTCCCGAAGAAGCCAAAAAAAAAGAAAGATTTTGTTTCGTTTGTCCTCCTACAATGCCTTTGGGAAATCTCTTGGATAAATTATTCCAATTCTCACGACACTTGCCAGAGACGGTTGTGTCAAAAGGAATATAAAACTCTACTGATAAACCAGTTTCAGAGAAAAATGATATAAATCTTCATAATACGAATAATAAGTGTAAAACTGTCGACTTTGTTTAGATTAATGGGGGTGAATTTTGATGAGTTGGAAGTCGGTTTTGTGTGGCTTTTATTTATAACTGTTCAGAGGGCTTCAGGTACATTTTTTTCAGTGTTGAAATGATAGCCAGGCATTTGATGTAACCACCACAGCTGTAAGGTTACTTATTAAAACTTGATAATATCGATCTCTTGCAAACAGGCATAAGAACCAGTTTTGTTTGCAGGAAATACAAATACAATTGTAAAAGTTGGTGGTTTTTCATTCTGAACAATTCATATTTTGCCTGTTTAGGGCTCAACCATGTAGCACAACAATTTTTGCCGTCGTGAAGCATAGTGATATGATTCGATTTAAGACGCTGATAACATCTAATCCGCGGTCACTGTCAGATTGCATAGAAAAGAAAGAGAAGCGCGATCACACAACGCTTGTAATTTATTGCAAAATATGAAGCAATTATCTATTTACTCAAAACTGAGTTGAGTAATCGAAAATAAAAAACAACCAAATTCTGCATTCAAATAAGACGTTCTTGTTTTTAATTAAATACGTAACGTATGATGATATTTAATACAGATATTTTGGATTAGAACTCAAGGTAAGAGGTTAGTTTAACGTTAGATTATATCGAGATTTTTTATCAAAACGTGTTTTAATTTAATACATATATAATTTTTCCGCTACCACTAACTATACAGCTTTAGCAATTTATTTTTCTTAAGAGAAGCTTATTTTGGTCAATTGGGTCTTGTCAGCGCCTTAACAGGAATATTTCTACCTCGTATATTGCATTATTCCTATTTAATTTAATTTTCCGAAACGGTTTTCATCAGTGGCGGTCAACCACAGGTGCATTGCGCCACCACAAACATCCCTACTGGAAATTCCATACGCACATTACATTTTGGAAAATTTGGAAGGCTGTGTTTCCTGAAGAATTGAATCTAGTCGCCCCTTCCAAAAGGTAGTCTCCTATCGAGAAGAATGGGCAAGAACTCCAAAGTTACTCTTTAAGAAAATCGTTATACATTAATTAGGTAGTTACCTATTATTACCTATATATGTAAAGATTATGTACCCAAACTCGAATTATTTATTCATTGAAGTCATCTGACATGTGCTAGCTGTCACTTGGTGTAATAAAATGGTCATATTTATTGTAATGGTGATCGTTTAGTTTAATCGATTTATGTAAGTGTAAAATAAATGTATAATAATAAGTGTAAAAGTCTAGGATACAATAAATATAACCATTGTAGTACACAAATTATGTATCTATGAAAAGACCAACTGTGATTTAATTATTTATATTATGTTACCAATGCTCTCAACGTTTACCCCAAAACGGGTTCATAAAGTGCGAGCTAGCAACATTACGCGGGTGGGAAGTGAGGCGGGCGCGGGACGCTTCATGTCGATTCTGTAAAAACCTCACCGTGAAAACTCGCGTGGAGTGAGCTGTCAGTGTCATCCCACTGATGCTAGGGAGAGACCAAGCATTACATTTATAATCATAATCGAGATTTTAATAATATTTTTATGCTAATTCTATTCATCATTTTATATTATTTCAAAACTAGTATTTAAGTGTTGAAACGTTCCTATTTAGGTTTTTTTTAATAAAATAGTAAAACAGAAATTCAGTCATAAACTCAATTTTGTTTTTTTGTTCCAAAAGGTTTGGTAATTTTCGCAGCCGCCATCTTGCTTTTTAGATCTGACCTCACTGTCGGCTTTAACACCCCCGAAAACCACGAAAATGACACCCATGATGTAAAATCTGTACATTCTCGCAGCCGCCATCTTGCTTTTTAATTTTGACCTCACTATCGGATTTAACACCCCCGAAAACCATGAAAACGACACCCATAATGTAAAATCAGAAACATTTTCGCAGCCGCCGTCTTGCTTTTTAATTTTGATCACATTATCGGCTTTAGCACCCGCGAAAACCACGAAAACGACACCCATGATGAAAAATCTAAACATTTTCGCAGCCGCCATCTTACTTTTTAATTTTGACCTCACTATTGGATTTAACACCCCCGAAAACCATGAAAACGACACCCATGATGAAAAATGTTTGTAGCCGCCATTTTGGATTATGATATGAAGGTGGTAAAACTAATTTTTTTTTTGTCGCGCATTTAAAAATAAATTTAAAAAAATACTCAACTTGGCCTCACGGCGTGATCTTATCACTTCACCCGATTCTCGTAACCATAGTAACCACCCGCGCCGAAGTGAATCGGCTAGGTGAAGTGAGTCGGTAAGCGCGACGCGTAAGTGTCGTGATCTTATCACTTCACTCGATTCTCGTTGCCATGGCAACATCACTTCACTTGGGCTGGATGAAGTGAGCGTGCGCGCGCGAGTGTCAGTTGAACTGTTGAATTTTGTTATAGTATTGATGACGGTGATTTTATGAATATTATTTTATTATTGGCAACGCGAAAATAAAATATTAGAAATTTTAATGTACTTATTAAATAACCCGCACGTTTTTTATTCAAATGGCTTATGTACACAGACTCACACATCGTTTAGTTAGGTCTCTACATAGTTTGTGAGGCGATAAATTCTACGGACCGTCAGCCAGGCACACTCGGTTATTTCTTCTTATTGAATAGATTTGTGTTAATAACAACGCTGAATAACGTCGCACAGTCTTTACTCGACTCAATCCACTATCGCTTCTTCAGAACACATCGCGGTTGGGTCATGAGATTGCGTTTATTTAATCAGTTAACTGATTATGATCAATAGAATTGCCATAAATATATTAAAAAATTTCGATTATGATTGTAAATGTAATCCTTGGTCCATCCCTAGTATCAGGTGGGACACTGACTTTTCACTCCACGTACTTTTCACATAAGTTTTCACGGTGAGAAGGTTACAGAATAGCACTGCTTGTCTTGATTTTGGACGCAGCGTGCGGCTTGCAATAACAGTTGAACACGGATTCTGGTACTTTCTACATTCTAAGCATTTGACTTTAGAATAAAATTAATAAACTACAAAAGGAACAAACTACGAGGTGCATTCAATAAGTACCTAGCCTCATCGCCAGAGGGCGCTGTAGTTTCAAAAGAGTTTTACCACAGTGTAGCACATTCTTTTTTAATTCTTTTTTCAAATTTTCATTCCAATCCCTTCATTTGTTTTAATTTGACAACTTATGGAAGCGAACGTGTCGATCGGTTTTACAAAAATGGAAAAAGAGCAATATCGTTCGGTTATTCGATTCCTATTTTTGGAAGGGAAAACGCGCATCGAAATCAAAGAGCGCTTGGATGCTGTGTACGGTGACTCTTTTCCATCGATGGCCACCGTCAAGAATTGGTTCAACGAGTTTGCACGTGGCCGTACGTCGGTTTTTGATGAACCACGTCCAGGTGCACCGAAAACAGCTGCTACGGAGGAAAACATTAAAAAAATCCATGATTTCGTATTGGCAGATCGCCGATTGAAGGTTCGGGAGCTAGCTGAGACTGTAGGCATTTCAGAAGGAATAGTGCATCATATTCTTCACGAGGAACTTGGCATGAGAAAGCTGTCGGCGCGATGGGTGCCGCGTTTACTCACACCAGAAAACAAGCGCAACCGTGAGACCACATCGGAGACGTGTTTGGCGCTGTTTAAGCGGAATCCAGCGGAGTTTTTGCATCGTTTTGTGACCGTCGATGAAACCTGGATCCTCTGGTACACACCAGAGACCAAGGAGCAATCAAAACAATGGATCCAGACCGGGGAACGTGCTCCAAAGAAGGCGAAAACTGTAAAATCGGCCGGAAAAGTTATGGCCACCGTTTTCTGGGATTCACAAGGTGTGATCTACATCGATTACCTCGAGAAGGGTAAAACAATTACAGGGCTTTACTATGCCGATTTATTGGGCCGATTCGACGCCGAATTAAAGAAAAAACGACCCCATCTGGCGAAGAAAAAAGTGCTGTTTCACCACGACAACGCACCGGTTCACACGTCTGCCGTTGCCATGGCCAAATTGGTTGAATTACGCTACGAATTGTTGCCCCATCCACCGTATTCTCCAGATTTGGCCCCTTGTGACTTCTTTCTGTTTCCTAATCTGAAAAAATCACTCGCCGGGAATAGATATGGATCGAATGAGGAGGTCATCGCCGCCACGGAGGCCTATTTTGCAGAGTTTGACAAAAACTATTTTTCGGACGGGTTAAAAAAGTTGGAGCATCGCTGGGCTAAGTGTATCGAACTAAAAGGAGACTTTGTTGAAAAATAAATTGCCACTTTTCCAAAATTTTCGTTTACTTTTTGTAGGCTAAGTATTTATTGAATGACCCTCGTATTTACCTAATTTAAGATAAATTAATTACGTTGTTAGGTATTTACAAGGTAAATGAACGATTATGACCAACATTTCTTCAAACAAAATTCATTGTTTATTAAAATATTTAACTCAACCCTATAAAATAACATGTATTTGAAATCATGTATCTTGTTCTTTGGCAGAAATAACACACTTGATACGTCTACATACAAGGAAAATCTAAAATAAAGCACTATAATAAACTCCCTTTGACAGCTCGCAACATTGAGCAGTTCCCTAATAAACTTGTAGTCAATGTAGTCTATCTGGTTTCTTTTGGTATCTTTCGACGCCATTTTTTGTGTAACTTGATACATTACTTTTGGGTATTTGTGTTGATGCCGGCGTGTTCGGCCTAAAGTTAGTTTGGATGGTTCCTCTTAAGGCGCAGATATACAGGGTGGAATTTTGTAATGTCACCTGGAGGGAAAGTACTCTTAATACTGCAGATAGAAAGTTTTACTCAAAGGAAACATTCCTTTATTTTTGAATAGAAAGCAAACTGCATTCAAAGATTTTCGAAAATTCTCTTCTCCCACACCCGGGAATCGAGCCGGCTAAAATCTGAAAAAAATATACCCTGTACTTTTATTGCATCGATCGTTAGGGTCTATTATAAGGACGAAATCTCTCTAACAAACATAAATTAAATGAAAGGAAAACCAGGAAATCTTAAATTAATTTAATTATTTACAAAAAATGGTAAACTAACTAATTAGTTGCTCGAAATGGGCTCCATTCTCTTGGATACACAAATTTATTCTGTTAACGAATTCATTTCTAGTAACCTTTAATAAAGTGTTGTGGTGAATATTATAAATCGTATTCTGAACTTCAACTCTCAACTCTTTGTCATTCGCATAATATTTCATGTAAATTTGATTTTTTACATATCCCCACAAAAAAAAAATCTAATGGGGTGAGATCTGGTGATCTCGCAGGCCATCTGATTGTGCCGTTTGTACCAATCCAGGTATTAAAATTGTTATTAATGTAGGCAGTAGTGATTCTGCTGTTATGTGCTGGAGCACCATCTTGCTGTAGAATTATTTGGTTTCTCTCTTCCTCGGGGAACCATTTAACTCGTTTCTTAAGAGATCCAGTATTTCAATATACTTGACAGTGTTTAAATGACCTTCGTACACTAACACTACATTATTTCTCATAATTCCGCACCAAACGTTGAAAGAAAATCTTACTTGATTGTTAGTTTCATGAACACGAACAGGATTCACTCGAGACCAATAATGGTTATTGCGGCGATTGTACATGCCATTATTGCCGAAGTTGGTTTCGTCAGACCATACAATGTTACTCAAAAAATTAGGGTTTCGGTCAATTTCTCCAAGCATGTTTTCACAAAATTGTAATCGTCTGTCACGATCCCCAATATGCAATTTTTGCACCAACCGACCTTCACGATAGCATTTATACTTATACTTTTTCAGCACTTTAAGTACGCGAGTGTGGGTTGTTCCTAATTCATCGGCAGCATCTCTCCTTGAAGCCTTTGGAAATGATTCAAAGTATGTTAAAACATCTAGTTCAAAATCGAAATAGTTTTGCTGAATAGTTTGCCGTCTCTTCTTGAAACCACCCGTATTCTTTAAATTTTCTACCATTATTTTCAATACGAATCGAGTTGGTGCCTGTCGGTCTTGATATCTCTCTACATACCACCGCAGAGCTAGATTCACGTTTTTGTTATTTGAAAAATAAGCTTCCATTAAATCAAACTGTTCTTGATAAGCCATTTTCACCGTGAGACAAAATGTGAAATGAGTTGTAAAAACAATCAAATGTGAATAACAACTATGACAATCTAATTTTCAAATTTTAATCTAACATTCCATATTTAAATTACCTCATACACGCAGCTACGAGTATGTCGCAAAGGAGTCTGCATTACAAAAGATGGATGTTAGTTAAAGAGCATTAACTTGACTCATTGAATTTGTAACTTCAGATTTCCTGGTTTTCCTTTCATTTAATTTATCATGTTTGTTAGAGAGATTTCATCCTTATAATTGACCCTAACGATCGATGCAATAAAAGTACAGGGTATAATTTTTTCAGATTTTAGCCGGTTCGATTCCCGGGTGTGGGAGAAGAGAATTTTCGAAAATCTTTGAATGCAGTTTGCTTTCTATTCAAAAATAAAGGAATGTTTCCTTTGAGTAAAATTTTCTATCTGCAGTATTAAGAGTACTTTCCCTCCAGGTGGCATTACAAAATTCCACCCTGTATATGATTTTAGTGACTTTTAAATCTGTTATTACGCGTACAATATAATGCAAGTAAGTTATGCAAAAAATGTATGTTAAACTAGAACGCATACACATCAATTTTCTATGTGAATATTTAAGTATTACGTATAGTAAAATACTTTAGGAAATAAATTCAGGCTACCCAAAGCATAAAAAATATTACCTTCAAACTACTTAAGATTAATTTTCATTTTTTTTTTTGTGTATGAACTATATTTTTGTATCGACTATTTTACTATCTATAATAATTCTATCTGTGATTTTTTCAATTATTCATATTTTTGTTACAAAAAATATATATTCCCTATGAAACCGATCGGCCACAAGGCGTGAACAGGACGTGCATTTGTATGGCCAAGGTGAGCAGTGATTACCTAGCCCTTAAACAGAAGGCCTTTTTGTGCTTGTAGGCAGCAGCATCCAACTTTTAACGTTGAGAATAATGTATGCTGAAGATCACTAATGATATTATGATACAAATATAGCTTAGTATTAGGATACTTATGAATACTTCCACTTTACTCTATCATCTACTTCATTTTGTAAACATGTTCAATGGTATAATCGCCAAGGAATACTTGAAATATAAAGAAATCTTTGAAAAAAATCACCTGCCTGTCAGAAGCCACTAAACGATATTTTTTAAACAAAATAGTGTCACCTGACTTCCTACAAATTCGTTTACACAGAATCTTTCTGATTCAAAAGAACGTCTCAATTTTCTCTTTTGACATCAAACGCGCCATCATTACCAAGACACCGGTCCACCGTTATTGGAATCTGAGCCGACACTCCCGACACAAATAAACTGACAATCACACCTCTCGCTCGTTTCGCTTTTAGCGCTTTTTTCGCTTTGATGTCAGCGCCAATTGTAGTAGTCGTGTACTCTGAGAATTGGAGACGATTTGTACACGTTGTCGACCTAGGGAAAGAAATACTATAGTTTTAAGGATTCCGTACCTCAAAAGGAAAAAACGGAACCCTTATAGTATCACTCGTGTGTCTGTATGTCTGTCTGCCGCAGCCGAATTGCTCCGAATCTACTAGACAGATTAGGTTGAAATTTAGTACACATATGAATTTCTATGACCCAAATACGGACGTGTAACGTAAGTAAATTAATTTTGAATACAAGGGTCACTTTTGGGGAGCAAAATAGAAAATTAAAAAAGTTTTCAAGCTGTACCGTGTGACATATCAAATGAAAGGGCTTGTTGTGAGGGTTTCAAATATATAAATATATATTTATTTTATATTAAAATAAATATTTTTCAAGTTATTTAAGAAAATAGGTGAAAATTGACCATTTCTTATCCCCGAAACGGATAAGCCAAAAATTCGGAAAAAAATACAGACAATAGTTATTTATTACAGGAAAATATTCTATGTATATACCATAGAATATTTTCCTGTAATAAATAACTATTGTGTACATGGTAAATTCCTCAAAATTGTGCATATAAACTTACATTTTCAGTTGGAATGTATGGGAAAAGTTTTTCAACTACAAAGGAACTAAATTTGTTCTTTGGATACATTTATCCCAACAACGGTACCCTTCATTGTGCGTGGTCCGACACGCACTTGGCCAGTTTTTTTTTTTTAAAGTAGGCTGAGTGAACTGTCAAATGGATTTCCTAATGTCTAAGTTATTCGAAATTCGAAAGTAACGATGTTCAACCAAGTTTAAACGTCTCCTGTGCCTGGGTGTGTAATTAATTTTACCGGCACTTGCCTTAAAACTATACTGCACCCGAGCATACTGGTTACAAACAATTGTTTTATTACGGGGTATAATACCAACAAAGTCACTTCTCCAGTCAGTTATTTTAATATGATTCTCTCTATTTTCTCTAATATGATTTCTTTATAGGTCATCATCATCTGCCTAGACTTTTCCCAACTATGTATGTTAGGGTGGGATTACAATCTTGGGCTACGCCATAGTCGACTCGATGGTTGGCAGCGAGGAGTTTTGGGACGCGGTTTTATTCGTCTACGAAACAGATATATCGCAGAAGGAGGCTGCGGAAAGTGAGCGCGTAGTGTTCCACGCGCGGTGCTATTGGACATCGCGGGGGGAGTCTTACGCCTCACTCACCCCGCGGGCCCGGGCCGGCACCAGCCGGGGATCGCGGAAGTCGCACAAGATCCCATGATCCCCGGAGCAAGTGTACCCTTCCCACATACCGGGGTGATTTTTAGTCAGAGTCTGACAGATCCCTCCACCCACCTCAGGGCGGAGGGATCTGTCCATGCATCCACGAGTATTTCCACCCCGGAACAAAAAAGAAAAAGACTTACAATCTTATTGGATATACGCCAAGTCCAAAAGTACTTTTGCCCTCAATTCTCTCGACTCACAAGCCGGGTCTGATGACGTATTCATTGCTAATCTCAGCACTCCATTATTTCCATTCTATACCTCCATTGAAAAACAAGAAAACCCTAAGATAAGGGGTAACACGTCATAAGAAATACATAGAGAACCGTTCCTTAGTATCAAATGTAATAGATTTACGGAGTTCGTTTCCGTCCTATTGATCAGCAACGGTATTACTTTCGGTCAACTTGACATGAGGGACAAACGGTTGTTCGTATCACTATATATGTATATTGTACATATAAATATATATTGTTTCTGTCCTTCCCTAAGGCAATTGGGTCGGAAATTTTGTATATGTACTTACTCACATAATGTGATGTTCAGTTGAAATTGGTCAGATCTTAAAATAGATACGATTGTGGAATAAAACCCAATAAGTGCAGTGGTGACCGAGTGGTAACGGCCGGGGCTTACGAGTTTATAGGTCGTAGGTTCGAACTCAGACTGGCGCTTTACTTTGTGTAAATTGTTTTATCACCACTGCTCACAAAACGATGAAGGAAAACATTGAGGGGAAACCGGCATGTCCTAGAACCCGAAATTCGAAGACATGTGACATCTACCAACCCGCACGCATCTACCATGCGTCGTGTTCGTGAACGGGCGCCGTCAGTAGAGACTGGTCATCTCTTAGCTGCCACGGCTTATTTTAATTTTTGCTCGTTCTTCTCCATAGGTACCTACTACGCTTTGGAATGGGCAACTAGCTTCATCTTTCTGACTGACGGACAGACCCCTTTTTTTTTTTTTTGGATGGGAAATCATCAAACAACTTCTCTCGCTCTGGGTGGAGCGGGTGTCAGACTCTTACTGACTAAAACCCACCCGTATTCCTTCTTGTTGCCTGTGTTGCCAGGGGCCTCGGTGACTCGGTGTACCTTCCCGCGACCTCGGCAGGCATCGGCCCTAGTAGACCCCTACTTTTGTGCTGACGACATCTCTTTGAGGCGCGCGTGGAATACAACGCGCCATCGACCCGGGCCTGGTCCTTAACGGACGGTGAGCTACCCATTGCTCACCGTCCGCAAGTCCGCGCCTACGGTGGCCGGAAATCCGCCCGGGATTCCCGACGCCCGCCCCACGCGGCGGGCGTCTCCTGCGGCGGTTAGGGGAGAGAGGGCGCGAAACATGCCTTTCCCTCAACCATCCCGCCTCCTCCTTCGCGAGCATTACTGCTTCGCAGAAGGAGGTGACGGCTGCCCATGCCCTCTCGCTCCGTACCATGGCCTGAACCAGGGCCGGACACGAGAGATCTCTGCCGCCGATCGCCTCAACGAGGACACGGCGGTGCTCTGCCCAAGCTGGGCAGACCTCCACCGTATGCTCCACCATGTCCTCCGGGCGATTCACACAGTAGTGACACCCGGGCGTTTCCTCCCGCCTTATCCAACACAGGAACCTCCCGAAGCTGCCGTGTCCGGTGAGGACCTGCGTCAGGCGGAAGGTGAGGACGCCGTGGCGCCTCTCCAGCCACTCCTCAAAGAGGGGACTTATCGCCGCAATCGTGGCGTGCCCAGTACTGAGTTGCGACAAACGTACTCTCCATGTCGCCATGAGATCCCGCCGGAGCTCCGTCCGCTGTACCGCGATTTCTCGCGGCAGCGGAGTTACGCCCCGGCGTTTCGCCTCCTCGCGCCACTCCCATACGTGCGCAAGGACTTTTGCCTCCAGATCCCATGGCGGCAATCCGGCAAGGAGGCTCGCTGCCTCACAGGAGACCGTGCGGTATCCCCGGACCATCCGGATGGCCATGACCCTTTGGGCCGCGCTCAACCAGCGGGCTGGCCGCAGCGCCAGAGAGCGCGCCCATACAGGAGCCCCGTAGAGGGCCATGGACCGCACGACCCCCGCGTAGAGCCTCCGGCAGGAGGCGTTTGGAACCCCTAGATTGGGCAGGAGCCGCTTCAATGCAGCGCCTGCCCGCTCCAGTTTGGGAGCCAAACGTCGGAAATGCTCCACGAAGTTCCACTGGTTGTCGAGGACGAGTCCCAGGTACTTCATCGTCGACTCGACGCCGATAGAAACCCCTCCTACCGTTATTTGGGACCCCAACGGTGGCGCGTTCCGAGGACCATGAAAACACATGGCCTCAGACTTGTGCAGGGCCACCTCGAGTCCCAATTGCCGGATCCTTTCGACGATTGTCGCAACCCCGCGTGCAGCTAATTCGGCCGCCACCTGGTGCTGATGACACGTTGGTCTTGGCGCAGGGGAGCGCTAAGACCAACGTGTCGTCAGCATAGCACACTACGCTGACGCCGCTAGGGAGGTCGGCGCGCAGCACCCAGTGGTATCCGATGTCCCACAGATGCGGCCCCAGGACCGATCCCTGTGGGACACCGCACGACATCTCTTGCCGGTTCCACACTCCCTGGTGACCGGGGTAGATGACGGCCCTGTCCGTCAGATAGGCACCGACCGACCCCTTGACAATTCAAAAGTGCCTGTAATTGGTTTATTTGAAATAAATGCTTTGAGTTTGAGTTTCCACTGGGCCCGCGTGGTGGATTACGGCCCACTCTTTCTCACCAAGAGGAGGCCTGTGTTCCAGCAGTGGGAACATTACATCGAACAAAAACAGCACCCAACGAAAACAACATGATTTGAAAAGAATACTGATATTACTCTACTTGTGACCGTTGAAAAAAATTACTAAAAGATAATGTTAAATGAACGGGCATCCATATCGTCCAGAATGCTTGTATTAACGGTTTGTTGTCACCAATACTACCCCAAAAGGCTAAGACAGGAACGTACTTTCGTAACTACAGGATTTAGTTTTAAAGATTTAGCCTTTGACGACACCTATTACATACATAAACTCACGCCATCTTCCCGTTGGGGTAGGCAGAAACTACAGAACGCCACCTGCTACGATCCTTACATTCTCTTTTTGCTTCGTTTACTTTCATACATCTGGTCATACACGCACGCCGATTGCGAGTACTACGTACCTAACCTTCCTGAAGAACATCACCAATTAGGTCTCTATCCTATACCCTCCTATCCTAAATGCTGGTCAAAATGCTGCTCAAATAAGGTTTGTACCACTGAGTGTCACAGAACCGTAGCTGCAAGTCGTCATTACAATCACATAACTTCAAAAATCTATAACAAATTGAACAAAAACGTGTAAGCTTTTTTCAATTTGTTATAGATTTAATAATCTACCAAAACCTTGAACAATTTGTCAGAAAATACATATGTTGTGTTAATCAAATTATTCACACTATTTTTATCATCATTCATACAGCTACCTACTGGCTGAGCCACTGAGGGTGTGGGTGTAACACACAACAAACAATTGTAACAAACAATTCATCCTGAAGGTGCTGAATGACGGCATCATACATAATATTACATAATTCTAATTCACTGTTACACTTTTTTTAATTCTTGAATTATTTTTTTTTTGTCCTAGGTTATCTATTTAGTTTGTTAAATTTTTGGCGTTTTAACGGTTTCTAATTTTTCTAATTAATCTATTAATTTTAATATATTTTTTTATCTTATTATGGCTAGTAAACAAATTGCATTTAGTGATAGTATATTCAATTAAGTCTATTATCACAATTGGCTCAACACATGTGGTTTCGGACCCGCTACCAACCAACTCATCATAAAGGCATATATCACGGCATTATTCCACCTGGGCCTGCTTCTGAGCATCGGTGAGATTGTGCGGCACCTAGCGTGAAACTATGTGGCTAGTTTCACTCACGCGAAGATGCACGTGTAGAATTTCATGAAGGCTTCCCGATCCAACCTGCAGTATGTGCTGAATCTCTTGATACGTAACTCGCCTATTGTCATGGATTAAATTTGTCACTGCTAGCACGTTTTCTGTGACCAGTTCTTTCTTCATCCCCCAAAGTTATTTGACCGCGCTTGAATTCGTTATACCAACCATACGCGCGTCGCCTTAGAAGGGCCTTCATCCATGAAATGCCATTTGAGGTCTATCGCACAATTTTTCTGGTTTCAGGTGACACTTGAAATCATAAAATATCATAGCGGACCAAAGAAGCATCAACGCTGAATGGTATACTAGCAAATGCTTGGCAGAAGTTTTCTCTGTTGTGAGCAACAAGCGACCATCAATCCGCGGGCTACTGCTCCACCACGACAACGCGCCTTCGCACATCGCACTCAAAACGAGGGACATCCTGGACAGCACCCGGGTCAAACTCCTGGGTCACCCTCCTTACAGCCCTGACCTAGCACCGTGTGAATTCTTTATATTCCCGGAAATAAAAAATTAGCTCTAAGGGATACAATTTTCGTCGCCGGAAGATGCGCTGTCAACGTTCGAGCAGGCTGTAAACGAGGTGTCTGCGGCGGACTGGAAAAGGTGTTTGTAAAACTGGTTCAGATGCATGAAACTTTCTAGAGGCTAGTGGAGAGAACTTTGAAAAGATCAAAAAATATATACATGCGGAACATTTTTTAAAATTTTCGCAAAACTTTCCGAGTGTCCCACGTACACAACATCATCTGCCTAGCCTTTTCCCAACTATGTTGGGGTCGGCTTCCAGTGTTAGCGTTAGCTGAATACCAGTATTTTACATGGAGCGACTGCCTGTCTGACCTCCACAACCCAGTTACTGGGTAACACGATACCCCTTGGTAAGACTGGTTGTCAGGCTTTCAAGCTTCTGACGACCTGTAACGGCTGTTAAATGACCAACGGCTTGTCGTGCTTTCCGAGGCACGGAGGGTTTTTGGTATGTAAAGATTGTCTTGACTGATGGTTTCTGAAGTCCTCAGATAAACTCTCAGTAACTATTTAACTTAGCAAAGTTCTTCAGTTTCAGTTTTAAATGTCCAGAAACGCAATGAGTCAATATAATGGACCAATAGCATTATCGAATAGATTAATTCAGTTTTTGAGCGTTAAACCCGCGCGAGCTGACAACGACGCATTTTTATGAGGTTTTCGTGATTATTTTATTAATTTTAAATCAAAGTATTTTTTTTTTCAGTCAAGTACTATTTCGTTTGTATATTTTATAAATATGTTTATGTTTACGGATTTAATTAAATAACCAAATTACAAGATGATTATTAACTTAACTAAATTAAATGAAAACTAAGTTAAACCTAAAAAAGGCCCTCGAGGCATTGTACCGAGAATGCTCGCTGAATTGCAATGCTGATGCGTTGCGCAAGAAAGCCGCCAGCTTTTCGGTCACCAGTTACATCAACTAAATGTTTCGAAATTCCGCAAATAACTTATGCGCACTGGGACCCCACGGACCGAGGGTCTTAGATGCTGGCGGGAAAAATTCCGAATCATTCCCGTCGAATACTTCGGAAGTATTCCGAAATATTCTGAAACTTTGGGAATATTTCAATTGTCAAAAAAAACCGGGAAAATTGTATTAACCTATTAAAAGTCACTGTACTCGATTGAGTACAGCGTAACGAAGTAAAATAATAAGGTGTATCACTTAAAATTTACAAGATCTGTAATTTAATATATATGAAGTCAGTTAATATATATCAAAACCTACTCCTAAGTATAGCAAATAGGTACTTTTCTGAAAACCGCATCAAAACGTGTTTGCTTGCAAGGTTTGCCTTTATTTGTTTTTATTGACTTTTATACGCGTTATGTAGATAAGTAATGATTAATACATATCTATGTGACTCGCGAATACTCTGGATGCGAACAGAAGAGCTATATACAAACTAATCAAAAACATAGGTATCCCTTTTTCAAAAAACAAATCAAATATGCTCGGTGGTTTTTTATTCCACAACTAAGTACCTAACATTTAGAAAAAGAGCATTTGCAAAAATAGCACAAAGAAATAAAAATCATGTTAATCGCAGGATAACATATTTACCTATAAAAATATCAACATAATATATTATACTTAATCAATCATATTTATAATAAAATAAACATTTATATTTTACTTACTTATGTGCCACTGAAAAATAAATTCACCCACCACACAACAAATAAACACGTTTATTCCTGAATAATTCGGTCGAAATATTCCGCCTCCGCGGAAACATTCGATTGCGGGGTATGAATCTTTCTCCGCGGGCGAAAACTTCTCCGGGGAGCATCTCCCCTCTTACCGCACCCCGCACCGCCATCGCCTGCATCACCGCTAACAAAGAGTTTCAAATAAATGTCACTAGATGGCACGACATTTATTGATCTATGATTGAAGTGTAATTTTAAAGTTTTTGTTGACTTTTATAAGGTTTATTCATACATAATCAACAAATAATAATCATAATCACACCAAATTATGTAACAATAAGCTCTTAGTTCAAATTTCAAAGATGATTGGAATGCACAATTAATATTTATACCAGTAGATGGCGCTGTATTAAATTTCAAAGGTTAACATCTCGATTTTTAAATTTTGTTTTGTTTAATAATATCACTGATAATAGGAGTACGTAGCAGCAGTACAAAAGTACAGTGTGCTTTTAACGTCATCTATTCGGAATAAAAGTATAATGTAACCCTTCTTGCAAAGTCGCTACTAACACCATCTATTGGGAACGAACGCGATTGATGTACAAAAATAGCTAGAATTGCCAGATGAAATCTGCTCTTTACGTCGGGACATTTCTTTGTATGGGATGAGGCATCTGTATGCTAGTATCGATGCAAAATACGATATTTCAGCAAAAAAAATAAAAATTTCAATAAAATTAATTTTGAATAATTCTGATTTAAAGAAACTTTCCCAGAAGTATTCCGGAATTATTCAGAATTTTTCAGAAGTTTTGCAACTATAGACTCTCAACGCCAAAGGGCACAAAGTTGTGCTCTCTGCCAAGGCCTCCATATTTAATAAGTTTCAGTATGTATATTATTATTTGACAGCTATTTTGGTATTTACTCATAAACATTGACACAATTATTGACAATTATTTTTTTATTTGCAGTATTATGATTAAATATTTTTATTTACTATAGAGTAAATTTTAAAAATAATATTATAAAATACAACGATCTAGTACTTGGCGAAAAAAAAATAGTGCTTTGATTTAAATTTAATAAATAGATCACGAAAACCCTCTAGAATTTCGACGTTACCAGCAGTCACGGGGGATGACCGCTCATTCTGGGCAATAGTCTTTTAAATTGTACTCTACCATATTTGCTTACATTCGAAAGTATTTCTTACCATTTTATTACAGACTGATTTAACAGTTATTCGGTTACGTTAATGTGGATGACGTTTACCCTTAAGGAAACCTGGCTTATTTCAGCCCATTTTCTACTTTATTAAGTACCTGATACTTTTTGATAGGCCTACACTCCTTCCATACCCATTAACACTAATTTGTAAACATTGTTAAAGCCAATTACTTTTAAAAGAGTAACCATGGAGTTTCTTGCCGGCTCTTCTCTATAGGAAACGACCAATTGGAACCATGCGCCTAGCTTCTAACGTTTCATAAGTGCCCATGTCGGTTTATTTATTTATTTATTACATTTGGGATAACAAACAGTAGTAATATACTAAGCACAAACAGTATTGTGTTAAAATGAAACTTAAATAATATACTACCCACAACATTTTCCACAGATATTATAAAATAAAAACAAGCTGTTAGCAAACGTTAACTGTAGCAGGGCTTACTTAATGAAAAATAAGTTAAAAAAAGGATAAACAATATTCTATAAAAGATATAACAAACAAAAAAAAACGATAATCAATCTCACCACAAACCAACATCATTCTATGGCTAAAGCATTGGCTTTCTAAGAAATCGGTGATCGGTTACACAATAAAGACTGTCCAAATATAGAGCGTTTTTGAGACCTTAATGCCAAATACGGGTAAAAATTACAAATTTTCATGACGGCCGTTAGAATATGAACCGTTCTTCTAGGAAAATGTAGCTTTAGTGCCTGAAGATGGTTTCCTATGGTGCGTGATATTACGGACGGACGCGGACCAGCCCGCACCGACGCGCAATAGGAAGAGTATCGTTTGTTGTAGCACAGACACGTCCGTCGCAGTGCGTCCTATCCGTGGCAAATCGGTAACTCGGTTCACTTTTGATCTCAAAACCCACACAGACCGAGACGCACCAGTGGAAGAGCAATGGTGTGCGGTGCGTGGCTGTCTGTGGTCGTCGGTCATGCGAGCTGGTCCGTGGTCGTTGGCCGTGCGGGCTGGCCCCCGTCCATCCGCAATATCACACACCGCGGGAATCCTGCTCAAGACGGAAGTCAGATGTAAGTCTCATCAATAACACAGTCACCCAAAAATAACTTGGCAATCAATCAAAGGCAGTTTCGTTCTTCGAAAAATAAACGTAAAGTTCTAAACAAAAGACTGACTAATTCCTTAACAAAACCTTCCCCGCTCTCCACCTTCTGTTCGAACCACACCCCAAGAGGGAGGTGCGTAGGTACTAATTATTGTTAATGTCAGTTGTCAGCAATTAGTCGAACCATTGTGTATAGGATGACAAAGCGGACGAACTAGGGGATACTACGGGATCCTGATGAATACGAGCCGGAGGTTACAGCGATGTACAGTCAGCGATGAAAGTCGATGCTCTTTTTGGAATTTTTATTTTTTTTTATGTCAAAGAAAATAATGTTTTTTGTTGCCGTCATCATTACAAAATGGCTTTCCTGGATTAGTATCAAAATAGAATTTCAAAAAAGAAATTGTTTTGCCGGTGATCAGTGCGTATGTAAGTTTATTAGGAGCCTAGGGCCTTAGGGTTTTTTTGTGGAGTTTGATAGGAGCCTTTTTCGCCTCGCACAGGTCTTCTATTTTGTTTTTGTTTTCACTATTATGTTATTTTTTTTAATGTTTTCATGATTTTGTTACTTTTATGTCCTTTTTTATTGTTGTATTTCCTGTGCGTGTCCCAAATAAATATATATTTTTTTTCCTTTTTTTTTCTTTCTTTATTAAGTTCGATTCTCAAAAATCTGAAATAAAACTATTTTATTTGGGATAAGCCCAGAAATACAAGCAATATATAGGAGCATTAAAAACTAACACAATAATAGAAAAAAAGTCCCGTGCGTGGCCAAAAAGGCTCCTACTCATATCTCAGCAAGCATATTTTTAAGAAATTAAAATGGTTAAAGTTTTAACAAATACACATAATTAAACTTTAGGTCAGACTGGATTCTATGCTGGGAGTAGCGACCCGACCCGGCTTCGCACGAGTGCAAATTTAAACCTCGACAACAACGCCACCTATCGGGTCCAAAACTGTCTTTGAAACTGGAACCAACCATACACATTCACAACATACATCACATACATAATCAGCCTACAATGTTCCCACTGCTGGGACACAGGCCTCCTCTGAGAGGGAGTGGGCCGTAATCCACCACGCGGGCCCAGTGCGGGTTGGTAGATGTCACATGTCTTCGAATTTTTGGTTCTAGGACATGCCGGTTTCCTCACGATGTTTTCCTTCTCCGTTTTGAGAGCAGTGGTGATGAAATTATTTACTCAAAGTAAAGCGCCTGTCTGGGATCGAACCCACGACCTACAACTCGTAAGTCGCGGCCGTTACCACTGGGCCACCACTGCTCTCATTCACATTCACAAAATTTCATTGAAATCGGTTGGATAGTTTCGAAGATTAACGTGTACGAACATAGTGACACGTGATTTTTATAATTAAGGTAGGCAGGCTGTGTGGAATCCATACAGACATTTTTTTTTTGTGCCTTCTCGTACTTGACCTTGAGAGGTCGTGACTACTTAACCGGTCAATCCTGTGGCTGCCTTAATCGAACTTAAAGCCTCCAAGTCAGGGGCGAATATCTTAGATTACTAAGCGACTGCTCGCTTAGGGCACCCTCTGTGTGGTACGAACCTCGGCTTAGAGCGTCGCTGGGGGAAGGACACGAAGATGGAACAGGCTGGATCAATACTTTAAAGCTACAGGCTCGGCAACGGAGCGGGCTGGCACTTCGTCGAGCAAGGGTCGGGGGAAATAGTGACATACACAACTGACTGGATTTTGTACTAGAATCAGCTGTGTGGCCACCATATTGTCACATACACAATTTGAAGTCACATTTCGTCATTCGACAGTTATCAACAAAGATATTCGATGGAACCCGGACTCGTGGTGAACTGTACCGATGCAATTATTCGCACTTTGGCTGTTACATCACACTATTGAATCGGGTGGCACTTTCGACATCTGTGTCGGACCTTTTGGTACGTACTGGGTGGATTGAAAGGCCATAGTTATTGGCATGCTCAAAAGAGCTTGTGTCGAAACCAGGTACCTACTTTATTTGCTGCCTGAATTTATACAGGTTGAAATTGAAAACTTGCGACAAACTGAAATGGGACATTGTATACATCATTATTAACAACTTTTACTAAGGGACCAAAGCTGTAATCCCAAAAAAAAAATCTGCTTTTCCTACATTTTGATGAGGTATTGCGAACATAAATGTAGGGGACAGCAGTTTTTTTTTTGGGATTGTAGCTTTGGTCCCTTAGTAAAAGTTGTTCATAATGATGAGTACAATCTCCCATTTCGATTTGTCGCATGTTTTCAATGTCACCCTGTATAATAATAATATCCTTTATTTCAGGCAACCATTTACGAGTAAAATTAGACAAGCATGATAGTTTGTAGTTGTTGAAATGTCTATTTGAATTGAACATCGTTTTTTATTCAGTTAAATTGATTGAGCTAATGAGTGGAGCTCCTTTCCGGAGTCTGTTTTTCGATAGTTATACCCTGTGGCTATACCTAACCGATTAAATCTTAAGTTTTTACCAATTGTTTTTATCACTTTTAATGTTAGTTTTAGCTTATGGTGAAACTGTCGCTAAGTTAAACGAGGTGTCTTCGAGAACATAAGCATAGCCTACTGCTGGGACACAGGCCTGTTCTTTTCGGAAGAGAGTGGGCCGTAATCCACCACCCAGGCCTAGTGCGGGTTGGTAGATGTTCACGTCTTCGATTTTGTTCTAGGACATGCCGGTTTCCTCACGATGTTTTCCTTCACCGTTTTGAGAACAGTGGTTATGCAATTGTGTACACAAAGTAAAGCGCCTGGCTTGGTTCGAAACTACGACCAACAACTTGTAATTCGAGGGCATTACCACTGGGCCATACTGCATACCATACATACATACTACACATAATCACTGCTCAGTAAAGTATAGAGTGAGTGGGAAAAATAATAAATCAAGAAAAATTTATCGCCTCACTATTTCAAATTTAGTTGACACAAAACTGCGCCACTTCCACAGCATCGCAGGTGGCATGGAGCTCTTTCCATATAAAGACAATCTACTATAACCAGATCAAATATCAAATTAATATCTCAAACATTATCAAATCAAAACAAAAGTCATTTATTCAAACTAGGCTGAAAATCAACACTTTTCGAACGTCAAAGTTACATAAGACAGTCCCCCAAAAATGCCCGCCCGTCACCACTTCCTAGTGCTTTAGCTGGGAAGAAGAAGTGGTGGAACAAACTCCCCAGCAGCACGTCTGTCTGTTTAGTTATATAAACTTGATTTTATACAAATCGTATGCAAAGTAATTAACATTACGAAACACAAAACATTGGATTAAATTACACACTTGCCATACGTTAGCTAGCACGCGCCAGTATACCAACAAAACAATGAACAAACTGTACTCAAGCAGATAAAAATTTCAACATAAAAAAAAACGTAAATAGAACTTAATACCTAAATAAAAGTCTCCAGGCATAAAGGGCGTGCCCGCTTACATAAGGCAATTGCTGTAGCTCGAAGTGAGAAATAATAAACTAGCCCCATCGAAGTAAAATAAGTAAACAATTACTAATAACAATTAAAACCATGATCAGCAAGACGACCAGTCACCACAAGCAGATCAGTTATCTTAACGAAGCAAAGTTATTACGAGTATAGGCCCTACCTCCATCAGGGCTTGTCCGTCGTAACTGATATCTTGTCATTCTCAGGACGTATGGGTATTTGATAGGTGAACTAAAGGTTGACTGAATAATTATAGTAAGCATACTATACCGAACAAGAATGTTGGGCCACAAAAGGGATGAATGAAAGGCTGAGATGAGAATGCTAAGAGGGATGTGTAGTGTTACGCGAATGGATAGAATAAGAAATTATTATGTATTTATGGGGAAGTCTGAAAGTGACACCGGTGACTGAAAAGTTGTGTGGAAATAAGTTGTCGTGGTATTTGCACCAACCCGCACTGGGCCCGCGTGGTGGAGTACGGCCCACTTCATCTCACCGAGAGGAGGCTTGTGTCCCAATAGTGGGAACATTGTAGGCTGATTAAGGTATTGGCATGTGATGCGGAGGAATGAGGGAAATATCCTCAGGAAAGTTTTGAGTATGAATGTGGATGGCTATACGAGTAACAGAAGACCAAAAAAACGATGTATGGACTGTGTGAAAGATCATATAGCTAGAAAGGGAGTGACTAACGAGATGACAACTAATAGAGAAATATGGAAGACAAAGACATCATGTTACACTGACCACAAATAAATTTGGATAATGGCAGGAGAATCGTGACCTACCTAAGCTGTAACATTAGATACTGTCTTAAAGCCTGATTTACACGGTGCGATTTACTTGCCTGTGGGATACCATAATTTGAAGCAACAATAAAAGTTACACCGTCTAAATAGTATTTAAACGATCCAAGTCATTTGATGCTTCAATGTTATTGTATGCTGTGGCAAGAAACTTACATCGTTTTGCATCGTTCTCACATGTATAATTTAAAAATTAATGATGTAAACAATATTTTGTAACCATAATATGTTGATTTAAAAGAGTGTCCGTGGAGTTTCGTCCATTCTTCTCCATAGGTACTTACTACGCTTTGGAATGGGCAACTAGCTTCATCTTTCTGACTGACCGACCCCTTGACAATTAAAAAGTGACTGTAATTGGTTTATTTGAAATAAATGCTTTGAGTTTGAGTTTTTTTCTATTTTTTTCTAATATTAGTCAATTAATATAAATACAGGGTGTTTGGTAGATGGATGCAAAGCCTGAAGGGGATGATATCTTAGACCATTTAGAACGTATTAAGCTAAACTTGTCTTAGACGAAGTCTGTTCCTTGTATTTTTTTTGAAACTCTAAGGTTTTTAACAATAAAACCCATTTTTTTCTCAATTAACTGTTAATAGTGTCCAGTAAAAGCTGTTATATTATTATTTTTATTTATTTTTATTTTATGTAATGTGTAATTACTCAAACAAAATAAATCCCAAGCATCTGTGTCATCAGAGAAACATTCTACGCCATATTTAAGTTTAAGAAACTTTACAAAATCAAGAAAATGTTTTGCATAAAGCATAATAAAATAATTAAAAAAATTTAAAACAAACCTTTTTAAAAACATGCTTGGTTATTGCCCTTTCTTTTGAGGTACTACTTACGCAGATATCTCATTAGCTCTTGGAATTAGAATGTGTACAAAGCAAATTGAGTATGAAAATTGTTATTTCGAACAGATCAATAAAACACCATTTTTGTTAAAATAATTTATTGTTCATGTTCAAAATGTTGACCGCGGTTTCTTATACAAGCGCGTGCCCGTCTTCTCACTTTTGTAGTGGTGATTTTTAATTTCATCTCTTGCTTCATGACTTGAAAAGCCGTTTGGATTCTTTCTATTAATTCTTCTCTATTTGAAATTTCAACGTGTGTGTAGACGAGCTCCTTGGCCCGTCCCCAAACAAAAATATCCACAGGGGTTAAATCGGGTGATCGAGGTGGCCAAGGGATGGGCCCGTCTCTGCCAATCCAGCTATCTGGGAAACAATTATTTAAATGTTCTCTCACGTTTAGGGTCCAGTGTGCTGGACAACCATCTTGTTGAAAAATCATTGGTCTTCTCATTGCCAATATTGGTATTTCAGTCTCGTCCAGAAGCTCTGGGAAATAGTTTTGGAGGAAATCCAGGTAATTTCCTCCATTTAAATTATCTGGCAGGAAGTGGGGACCAATCAACGTTCGGCCGATTACTCCTGCCCACACGTTAACTGAAAATTTCCTTTGGAACTACACTTGCTTCTTCCAGTGTGGATTGTTGTCCTTGTCGGTCCATCGATGAAGATTATGAAAATTAGTAGTCAAAATTTTTGAAAGAAGGAACTTTCAAAAATTTTGACTCATCGGTCCACAAGATGGATTTTAAAAACCATGCATCTTCAATGTCACTATTTAATAAAAAGCGACAGAACTGAATCCTTCGAGGGGGATCTTCATTTTCCAAACCTTGTACACCCATGCCGTGGAAAGGATATTTGTTTTCTCGGTGCATCGTATTCCACACCTTCCATACCGAAATGTTGAGGTTTCGAGCTACTACTCTGACGCTCGTAGTAGGATCTACATAAAAAGTTGCAATAATGGCTTCCTCGACACTTGGGTGATGTCTTCCCGGGTTGAGTCCAGATTCCGCGTGATGGATTCCAACTTCAGAAACCAACGAAATGTGTTGTAAAACACTCTGACATTAGGTAATCTGCGATTCCGATATCTCTCTTGGTACATTCGTCGCGCTAAAGATCCATTACCGTCAGCTCTGCCATACATGAAGACGATATCCGCATATTCTTCATTCGAAAAAGTAGCCATAGTCGATTGATCACACAAACAAGTCCAAAATCAGTGAAGGAGCTCACAGCTAAGGCTCAACACCTTAAACACCTCCAAAATCAACACGTGAAGGAGCGCATAACCTCAAGCGGTGAATTTTGTAAACTCGAATTTGTAATTAAAACGTCTTGTTACAAGCGCAGTCGTTACTTGACTAACTGAGGGTCCGAAGATGTGACGAGTCCACCCGACTACTCGGGTACTAGTACTAGTGTAAATAAATAACGACTTTATATCGTCAGCAACTAAGCTGATATTTCTATTGAATAATAACAATTCATTAGACGCTACCCGAGAGTCATAAAAGGGCAAGTTTGTTATCGTCGTGCGGCGGCTTTTGTTATGCGAGTTCCCAGAATTTGATTGTGTGCGTGCACCATAATTCTAAGAATGAATTAGTTATCAGTTCTAACAAAAAACAATAGTGAATTAGCAAAAATGTTGCATTATTTTGGTCTGTTTAAAAATTAAATATTCGACCTCAATTTGCTTTGTACATCCTAATTCCAAGAGTTGATGAGACATCTGCGTAAATAGTACCTCATAAAAAAAGGGCAATAACCAAGCATGTTTTTAAAAAGGTTAGAACAACTGAGGCAATTTTTTTAATTTTTTTGTTATGACGTAAACAAAACATTTTTTTGATTTTTAAAAGTTTCTTAAGCTTGAATATGGCGTAGAATGTTTCTCTGATGACACAGATGCTTGGGAATTATTTTGTTTGAGTAATCACGCATTACATAAAATAATAACATAACAGCTTTAAAAGCAAAAATAAATAAAAATAATAACATAACAGCTTTTACTGGACACTATTAACAATTAATTGAAAAAAAATGGGTTTTATTGTTAAAAACCTTAGAGTTTAAAAAAAAATACAAGGAACAGACTTCGTCTAAGACAAGTTTAGCTTAATACGTTCTAAATGGTCTAAGATATGACCCCCTTCAGGCTTTGCACCCATCTACCAAACACCCTGTATAATGCATACGTGACTAATATTAGAAAAAAAATAGATTAAGCAGAAAAAAGTACTATTGTTAGATCGCCGTACTCTTTCGTAGGAGAATCTTACCTAGTCTATATTATTTTATTAAATTGTGTGGTCTATAATGATTTTAAGAATATAAATGTAGGTGTTAAATAAATATACAAACATGAATTCACAAAGTTATATTTTTTATTATAATATTTAACGAAAACATTCAAAATCACAACAACATTCATTGTTGTATAAAAATAAACAATAAATCATAGTCACTTACATTTTAAGTTTAGACTTAGAGGTGCGCACTCTGCAATCACTCAGACTCCACTGCGCGTACGCTTTTTGTTTTTTTTTTTTTTTTGTGTATGGCATCTCGTAGTTGACCTTGAGAGGTCATGACTACTTAACCGGACTTTCCTGTGGCTGCCTTAAGCGACCTCAAAGCCTCCAGCCAGGGGCGAATTTCTTATAATACTAAGCGACAGCACGCTAAGGGCACCCCCTGTGGGGCACGAACCTCGGCTTAGGGCGTCGCTGGGGGGAGGACAGCAAGGTGGGACAGGCTGGATCTGATCAGAATTATTATTAATCGGGGAATTTAAAACTACAGGCTCAGCTGCGGCGCGGGCTGGCGCTTCGTCGAGCAAGGGTCGGGGGGGACAATTAAGTCGGGGTTTACGCGAGGGACCTCAGCGGCGAGGTCGGAACGTAGGTCGGTGTGTTTTGTGCACTGTACTCGTGGCCCTACTGCTTTCCTGGAGGAGGGTAATGGGGTCATCGGGGTCGGTGAGAGTATGCCTTGGACGGCGAATAGAGCTAATGGTGGAGGGCCTATAACTGGCGGCCTGCGCAACCAGAGGGTTGCGGTGGGTGGCGGCGGAGTCGAAGAAGCGCTTCGTGTTGCACTTCATGAACTGCTTGATGGTGGGGATTTTAAGATCGAGATGTAGGATCTCGTTTCGGACGAACCAGGGCTCCCGTTGCCTTTCGGAGGAAACGGTTTTGGAGGCACTGCATCCTGTGGATGTGGTGGGGCCTAGCATGTGCGAAGACTGCACAGGCATATGTCATAATGGGAGCGCGTACGCTTGTGCAACAACCATTTTTATACGCCTACTAAGTGGCGGGAGTTATGAGTCACACAACACGTGCGTTTGTTGTTGCAGACGCACGTTTCGTTTTATGGTGAGCACAAATGTACTAGATTATTACATGTATTCATTTTAGCATTTTATATTTCATTATACATATATATTGTCTACCCTATTATTAAACTATACATTCTAACAATATGATAAAATCTATCCCAGTTTTGCGTTCAAAACGCTCTCCAGTAAAATCATGATTTTGTAGATAACCGTATATACTTTGCGGCCGTCGAATTATTAATTGTAAACTACGAACACTCTAACCGTTATCATTTTGCAGCAGCAAATACAATGGACAATACATTGTTTTCCCAAATAAAAATAAATAATATAAAATTAATAGTTTTTTTTTAAATTTATTTTCAGTAACAATTTTTACATTGTATAGAAATATAACACTAGATTATTAAATTAAAAATTAAAAGAATTACAATATAAACTATTAATATAACAGTGACCAAATTAAATTAATTAAAAGCAAATCCCTATTATAATATGTTAAATACCAAAATAAAAATTTAGAAAAAATAAATAAAAAAAATATCAATACAAATAAAGTTCTCAACTTACCACCCTTTCGATTGCCAGTCACAGTCTTGAGGATTGAACTATAGTCGTTTCGAACTTAACAGCGCGGCGTTGAGAGTTAAAAACTATTAACTCCAATAAGTTTAAAACAGTAGTCGGAGTTGAGTCTTGATTTCAGTAACTTACTGTGACCGCATCTTCGTTTCAGTATCTTATTGTATTATTTGATGAACTTTCTAAGTTGTTCTGGTATTTATTTTTGACTTTTACTGACGTTTTGCGGAGTCAGTTATTATGCCTTAACCGAAAACTGAATGCCAAGTTTCCATCAAAATCAAAAGTCATTTGTTCAAACTAGGCTGAGAATCAGCACTTTTAGAATGTCAAAATTACATAAAATAGTCCCCTTTCACCGCATCCATATTGGCATATTATTTATTCTGGCTTAAGGGGACTACAGGACCTAAACGCAATTTTTTTAAGTTTTATAATGCCTAAAAGTATATGATCCACTGCAGTAAACAAAATCAGAACAATATATGATATTCTTCAGGATATATGCTAGGTAGATAGTGTGTTGAAAACATAATTCAAATAATTTGAAACGATAGAAAAAAACACGAAGATACCTCTAAAAAAATATTTTAACAATTAAAAATCATACTAATATACATGCAATCATTTTGATTATTTGTCATATTATTCTACAAGCAACATATTAGCATAATAATGTTTTCATTTTTTTATCCAACCAATAGATTTTTTGTAAATAGATAATTGCTTCATATTTTGCAATAAATTACCAGCGTTGTGTCATCGCGCTTCTCTTTCTTTTCTATGCAGTCCGACAGTGACCGCGCTTTAGCTGTTGTCAGCCTCTTAAATAGTAATTCTTTATACCTTTCTGTAAGTTCGTCGTTGCATAGGGTTTTGCTCGTATCCTAAGCCTATAAGTTACTGTATCCAAATTGTAGGAGGTACCCTTCGTCTCTATCTACGTGTATAAGTGTCGTTCTATTTGGTACTGTCAAGGAATAATGAGGAGTAATGGTCCACTGGTAACGGCCGTGACTTACGATTTGTAAGTCGTAGGTTCGAACCCAGACAGGCGGTTTTCTTTGTGTTAATTATTACATCACCACTGCTCTCAAAATGGTGAAGGAAAACATCGTGAGGAAACCGGCATGTCCTAGAACCAAAAATTCGAAGACATGTGACATCTACCAACCCGCACTGGGCCCGCGTGGTGGAATACGGCCCACTTCCTCTCACAGAGAGGAGGCCTGTGTCCCAGCAGTGGAAACATTATAGGCTAATTATGTATGTATGTTATGTAATATTAAGCACCTTTGGGTTAGTTTTTACTCGCACCTTATTATTTTTCCACCTACGTCATTGAAATTGACAGGTCGAAGAAAAGGTAACTTGCGCTCGCTTTGTGGGGAAGGAATTTGTTAGAAAATTGCGTAACATTATCAGTCCTTGACCGTACATTGACTATCTTACGCAAAAAAATATTATACACAAAACAATAAAATATGGCTGATGATAACGAGCGAGACGTTCGTTATCATCAGCCATATTTTAACTACTGTGGGCGTACAATGGGAAGTGTTGGTTATTTCACAATAGAAAAACCGTTTGCAGTTTACGATCGAATAATCGCACTGGCTAGTCACACACACATATTCGTACACGACACAACTATACGGAACGCGCGACAGTTTCTAAACCTGTGTTCAGTTCCTGACCGCCTCCGACAAACTGCACTTAAGAGCCATTTCACGTTTTCGCGCGAATATCGAAGATTTCAGTCGCCTAATTTACCATCTTAGGTAATACTCTGACATTGGTGAATACATGTAAAAAATAGACTAATCCTTCGTTTTGACACTTCATGTAACACATTTACAAAAACTTATTTGTTTACTTTGTGGTGATTAATCTCCCACAACCACTTTACTGAAATATCATCGCAGAGTCAATTTCAAACACCTATATCTATCATTAATATTCATAAATTTAACTGAAAAAAATACATAAAGCATCAGAAATATAGTTTGATCGACACATACAGTACTAGAATATCGATTATTAATAACATTAATTAGTAAAAAAAATAAAGTCTTAAGCCAATTTTTAGGTTTTATATCGCTAATAAATCATAATTTTTTGGTTTAAATAAAGCGTAATTACATTTTTTTTTATTGGCGAAATAAACTATGGTTTCTAACAAATCGAATTCTAAAGTTTTATTAAAATCCCTTCATTTAATTAGACATAATATCGTTATTAAAATCACTCTAAATTAGAATAAATTCCGATGCTAAGCGGGCACCGTTTAGTACGGCGTGAGCGCCGATCGAGGTAGGACCTGTGCCAAATTTTCCCGCGTCTCGATTTTCGAGCGCACGTATTGTGAACGAATTATTATACTACGACTACAACATTTTGATTCACTTCGTATTTTTTTTGCATAAGGTAAGAGTTTAATTTACTATCAAGTAAAGTATTACTTTAGTAGTTTGAGAATAATTACATATTTTTGTTTTATTAGTTTTACCAATGGAGCGTAAGGGTTGTGTATACCATTGTGTCAAAAAAAGGAAAAATAAAAATTCTGCAGCCTTAAAGAAAGCAACAGAAGCGAGATATATATAATTTACGATTCATATTATGTACACAGTAATCGATCAAATAAGTACATAACGACATGAACTATAAAACAGTTATTACAATTTTAAGGATTTGTATACACTGACACTTCGACATATAAAAATATTGATGTTTTTAATAATCATTTATTGATAAAAAAAAATATTTATACTGAATTATTGAAACTTGACAGCTATTTTGTTTTCATTTCAGAATGAGAAATCGCATGAATCGAGTAGAGGAGGATAGTACCTTTAGAAGACACGCCACCACCGTACCGGGTACAAGTGGAACATCAGATTCGATAACAGAAATTGTATGTTTGTAACTTGCTACTTCAAAAAGATACAGCTATACCTCTAAACGAACGTAAACTTTTAAATATCGACCGACTGAAAAGGTTTTACCAAAGTTTTACCAAGATTGTGTATTGCTAGAAATCATAGACCCTAGAAAGGCAGAATTTACGCCTTTACGACAAATATTCATATAATGTAAATGATATGTGATTTTTCCCTGTTCATTTTTATTACATACTTTACATAACATATATTTGTGTTTTTTTTTATTAGTCTAGAAAGCTTTAGTAGACTGAATAAATAAAATAACTTTTTTCATAAATCTCTAACCATGGTGCATTATGATTATAAAGGCTCAAGACTGTTTAGTCCATCTCAACACTCGCGCTACACTGCTTGCATTGTGTATGTGTGGATAGCTGCGCACACATACACAATACTGCCGTCTTTTACCTAAACTCGAGCGCAATAATTTTGTGAAATGGCTCTTAAGGTCAAGCGTTATGTTGTACTCTGTCGAGCGCCGCTTGATGGCGCTGGCGTCCCGATTAGTCAAACGAGTGACTAACGTATTTCCGACAAATATAACATTTATTCACAATTGTACATCAACTACAAAAAAAAATGCCAGTCAAGGGCACTGCCTACAGAATTGAAAACTTAAAACTTTGGAATAACATATATATTTATGCGTATACGTGTACACAGGCCGCAGCGCGTCGCCAGTCTGGCGCAACACGTCACGTGACGCGGTTAGCATTTCGGTGTCGCGAACCCCTTTGTCCCTACCATAACTCAAAACTCAAACTCAAACTCAACTCAAAGCATTTATTTCAAATAAACCAATTACAGGCACTTTTGAATTGTGAAGGGGTCGGTCGATCACTAAGAAAGATGAAGCTAGTTGCCCATTCCAAAGCGTAGTAGGTACCTATGGAGAAGAACGGGCAAGAAACTCCATGGACACTTTTTTAAATCAACGTATTATGGTTACAAAATATTGTTTACATCATTCATTTTGAAATTATACATGTGAGAACGATGCAAAACGTAAAAGCGTCCGCAATAAAAAGATAAAAAAATGCAATAAAAAAATTAAAATAAGCCGTGGCAGCTAAGAGATGACCAGTCTCTACTGACGGAGCCCGTTCACGAACATGTCGCATGGATTATAAATTAGTTATTATGCAAAAATCTAACAACCCGGCAAAATAAGTTTTCACTTAAAAAAGTATACGCTTTACATAGACAAAATCATCTCAATCTTAAACTGCAGAAACATATCCAAATTAAGTCCCCTGTACCTTTTAACATAATCTGGCAGCGACTGCAGTAGGAATGAACAATCAGGGGTGCAGTTATAAAATCAGAGGCAGCAACTCCAGCTGTAGAAGTTCGCCGCGAACCAATTGAAAAGGTGCCGTTCGCTCTAATTATATTGAAACTTGGATGACGGGTGACACAGGGTAGGCAGAAGGCTAGGCCTAGATGAAGCGAAAGTTAAATGAACTTATTCCTAATGCTTTTTCGAGTTGACCAAGTTGTTTGATATTTTTTACGTAAATATTTTTGCACGCGACACTATGTTTTATTTCAGTAATTGGTATTTAAAACATTTAATCACAGAGATCACAGAGAATCATTTTTTTCACAGAGAATAATAATAAAAATAAATAAATAAAAACGTTAAAATATAACAGACACTAAAAGTCACAATCTTACAATTTATGTATTACAAAAAGGATGTGCAAAAATAAATATTTAAATGTACAGACGGTGCTGCTCAGTGGTGCCCCAGTTAATTCGCTTAAAAATGTTTGTTCTCAAAGTGACATTGATGGATTTCTATACAAATAAAGTACAATGTGCCTTGTAAGATCGACGACGACGTTTACTTGGGATTATTTTACATTGGTTCAATGGTAATGTACTATCATCAATATGTACTCGATCAATGAAATAATTTTTATAAAAATAAACAATATTTAATGACCTATATCATAGTGAGTAATACTTCTGCTAACTTTCTACGACATGACGGTAACGTTTTCATTCCTCTCTGCTTCCCCGTAGCGCCGTGGCAGAATACTGAACAGTTTTTGCGGTCCCCAAGACTTTCGCCGTGGTTTTATTTCCAAGATATTTTCAACAGAATTATACTTTTCTATTATTATGTTCACGGCTGTCTGGATCTTGTTTTTACTCTCTATTTTTGGTCCAACTGTAAGAGGCTTCGTATTCGATATTGTTTGGTGGAAATCGAAGATTTTTCTTGAAGGTAAATAGTAGCACTGAATTCTGAAGAATAAGTTACATACACAAAAAATCGTAGATTTCCTCCAAAAACATCAACTGTGTCGAAGCATCTTACAGCTGAGTATTGTCGATTTTGTAATTAAAAAAAAAAAAAAAAACTTCCAGTAAATTGTAACTTTACTGATTTTAAAACTATTGAACTGTCACATTGTTCTTAAAGTAAAAACTTGATAAGTGCGAGTTGAGCTCACGTTGAGAGGGTTCCTTACGATGAATATGTTATTTACTACCCCAAGAACAAACTTGAAAGCTGTATTATAACCAAACTTTGTAATAAAGGGTACTATAAAATTTCTGATTATTTAGAAGACAAAAAAGCTTAGGACTGAGCTGCTCGCTCTGATAAGCCTTGTGATAAAACCGTAAAACTTGACATTTTAATTATGCAAAATCATCATTATATACAACTATATATACATATTGACATTAATGAATATTAAAAACAAAATTATGTGAATATTTATGTACCTTGAAAAGTATTATATTGCTTTAATTATTGTGAATATGAGCACTATGTGGGTAATTTTTATTTATTTATTGTTATTTTTTTTTTTTGTTTTTAGTAGCACTGAATTCTGAAGAATAAGTTACATACACAAAAAATCGTCGATTTCCACCAAAAACATCAACTGTGTCGAAGCATCTTACAGCTGAGCCAAAATATAGACAATAAAAACATTTGTGATATGACCCTATATACAGTTTCATAAGTGGTTCACGTACTGCAAGATAATGTTCATATTATACTTGTTTCGTTTTCGTAACACAGCACTGTTCTTGTTCTGGTATGTTCCCGGAATTGTACCCGGCAAAAAATTCGCACATTACAATTTCTGTACCATTTATTTTTTTTTTGTAGACAGTGCAAAATACAGACCTGTTGAAATATACCATAAACTGCAATCCCCAAGCTATTAATCATACTAATCATAATCACTTATTTGTCAGAATCTCAGATCAAATAAAAAACCAATACATAGCACTGTCAACAGTGATGTGAGGCCGGTTTCGTAAACATGCCAGCATTTAGCGAGGTGTAGTTTGGTTGTAATGGTTTGTAAATGTGTGCGTGTGAGCGTGTATGCACAGAGCCAGGTGTAGTTTTGGCATGGCTTCAACTGTATTCTTTGCAGCGCTATATCTTGGTTATTTATTTGGTCTCAGGTCAGAATATGATATTTTATATGGTATTTTGTTTAGTACATTGGCTCTTCACATTCAGCCACGTGTGGCGTGGAAATATTAAGAACATATTACAGGACAGAGATTATTAGGTCAGTATTGACATTAGATATTGATTACATAATTAGAAATTAAAATTATAATTTAAGTCCATCCGAAATTCCTGGTCAAAAAACCGGCCAAGTGCGTGTCACACCACGCACAATGAAGGGTCCCGTAGTTCGGATGAATTTAACCCAAAAACAAACTTAACATTGTAGTTGAAAAACATGTTCCCTCATACATTCGAACTGCAAAGGTAAGTTTGTACGCACAATATTGAGAGATTAAAGTAAACGTCATGTTATTTTAAGATGTAGACAGGAAGTCTACATCTTGAAATAACATGGTTTTAAGGTTTCTAAGATTTACTGTAATCTATAAGTAAAGAATTATTTTCAGTTATATTTCCGTTTCCGTTTTTCGGAGATAGGGTGGGGGGAGGGGAATGGCAAATTTTCATTTATTTTCTTAAATAACTATTTATTTTAAATAAGTATTTATTTAAAAAAATAAATTTATTACAAAAATATATATATTTCTGAAATCCTTATAATAAGCCCTTTAATTTGACATTTCACAAGGTACAGTTTGCAACCCTTTTTTTTTAATTTGCCCCCTAAAAGTCAAGCCATCATAAGTCAAGCCATATTAAAAATTAATTAATTTACGTTATACTTCCGTGTTTGGGTCACAGAAATTCATATGTGTACCAAATTTCAACTTAATCGGTCAAATAGATTCGGAGAAAATTGGCTGTCACAGACGGACAGACAGACACACTATATGGGTTCCGTTTTTTTCGGACGCACAGAACTCTTAAATAGACTTCCAAGTGCATTGTCACTTGACAAGGCCCTAAAGTCTATTTCCAAAGCGTTTCTTATTTCTACAACGACTTTCCCTTTACCGAGCCCCAGAGAACTGCTTTAGCAACAATGTTTTTTTTATGGATTCGTGTTATAATGTATTTTAACTTAATTTAATTTATTACTGACATAAACGACTCATTACAATGTGTTTTTTT
Organism: Atethmia centrago; assembly: GCA_905333075.3. NCBI lineage: Eukaryota > Metazoa > Arthropoda > Insecta > Lepidoptera > Noctuidae > Atethmia > Atethmia centrago. The sequence goes on along the minus strand of HG995380.1, from coordinate 25,728,504 downwards.
ATGAGTTGTACTGCAATAAGTGGTTAGCTAGCGACCTCGACAATTGATCATACCATTCTTGCCGGAGCAACCGGCAGCAAGTTCGTCATGCTCCTTTAGATGTCACTGACTGCAGTAGCGTCGGGGGTCGGGTTGCATCCTTCCCTCCAATATGGCGAGGGGGGTGATGGCTAATCTTTGCGTTATGTTTGTGAACGGGTGCTGCTTGTGGTGACTGGTCGTCTTGCTGACCATGGTTTTGTTATTGTTATTAGTAATTAACTATTTATTTATTTTACTTCGATGGTGCTAGTTTATCATTTCTCACTTCGAGTTACAGCTGTAGCCTTATGTAAGCGGGCACGCCCTTTATGCCTGAAGGCTTTTATTTAGGTATTAAGTTCTGTTTACGTTTTTATGTTGTAATTTTTATTTCTGCTTGAGAACAGCTTTCATTGTTTTGTTGGTGGCATGTGTAGCTAGCACATTGTTTCATATTGCATCACAAACCTGAGAAAAAATACTGAAACTTTAAAAAAAATCATGTGAGAATGTTACGGAACCCTAAGAACTAGATAAATATATAAATAAAGGCACACTCTAACAACGTACGCCCCTGGACACACGTGACAAATGATGTCGTCGTTCGCAAATCCGCCATGATGTGTTGCACCTTATCACTGTCCCCTGTATTGTATGCACGGATACATTTAACCAGCGTGGGACGTTTGCGTAGTTGACGAGTAGATTGGGACAGGGGACGAACATTTAGCTTTTGATGTTACAGATAACGACGTCAATTCCTGCAAGAAAGCAAATATTTGTACAGTCGATTTTGTAATTTGAAAAAACTCCAAGTAAATTGTAACTTTACTGATTTTAAAACGATGTAACTGTCACATTGTTCCTAAAGTAAAAACCGGACAAGTACGAGTTGAAATCGCGTAGAGAGGGTTCCTTACGATGAATATGTAACTTAACATTGTTTTTGAAAAACATGTTCTCCCATACATTCCAACTGCAAATATGAGTTTGCACGCACAATATTGAAAGATTTACTATGTTATTTTAACACCACAGATTTCTTATAGGTTTTCCTGTAATGTATAAGTAAAGAACAATTTTCTAAATATTTTTCAAAATTTTGTCTCAGTAGTTTCGGAGATAAAGGGGTCAATTTTCATCTATTTTATTAAATAACTTTAAACCATTTTTTCTTAAATGACGCATTAAGCCCTTTCGTTTGATGTGACACACGGTACAGTTTGCAAACCTTTCTTTGTCTCATTTGCCCCCAAAAGTGACATCATATTCAAAATTAATTTATTTTCGTTACGCGTCTGTATTTGGATCACAGAAATTTATATGTAGCCCACAAATCGATCCAGCAGACTCGGAGCAAATTGGCTATGACAGACGGACAGACAGACACACTATATGGGTTCCGTTTTTTTCGGACGCACAGAACTCTAAAATAGACTTTAGGGCCTTGCCAAGTGAATTGTCACTTGGCAAGGCCATAAAACCTATTTTCAAAGCGTTTCTTATTTCTACAACGACGTTCCCTTTAGCGAGCCCCAGAGAAATGCTTTAGCAACAATGTTTTTTTTATGGATTCGTATACTTATAAAGGCTTTATTTAACATTGACTATTATATTATAAGTGAAAATGAGTTTTTAATACTTTTGTTTAATTTTACTTAAATCATTAGAATAACTCAAAAACATCAAAAAATTGGACGACATAATTATTTCGTTGTTTCGCAATGATTAAAAAAAACGCGGCACTTGTTCAAAAATCGCTCAACCAACGGACAACCACAGATTGACTGGCTATAAAAGTGACATTTGTGTTCCAATTCGTGTGACCATAATTCTTCAAAATTCTGTACATAACTCAGTATAATTCTACAGATTTTTTGACAGTTTGTGGGCGGTATATCGCCTAAACCTTTTAAGAGCATCGAAAAGGTTACACAGGTTATTTACATACGAGGGCGACACTGAAAGTTTTTAGAACTGGCCTTTTTTTTATGGATGGGAAATCAAATAACTTCTCCCGCTCTGGGCGGAGCGGGAGGGTGTCAGACTCTTACTGACTAAAACCCACCCGTATTCCTTCCATTGCCTGTGTTGCCAGGGGCCTCGGTAACCCTTTAGTACCTACCCGCGACCCCGGTAGGTATTGGCCCTAGTGGACCCCTACACTTGTGCTGACGACATCTCTTTGAGGCGCGCGTGAAATACAACGCGCCGTCGACCCGGGCCTAGACGGTGAGCTACCCATTGCTCACCGGCCGCCTACGGTGGCCGGAAATCCGCCCGTGATTCCCGACGCCCACGGCGTCTCCTGCGGCGGCTAGGGGCGAGAGGGCGTGAAATTTGCCTTGCCCTCAACCATCCCGCCTCCTCCTTCGTGAGCATTACTGCTTCGCAGAAGGAAGCGGCGGCTGCCCATGCCGTCTCGCTCCGTACCCTCCGTACCGTGGCCTGAACCAGGGCCGGACGCGAGAGGTCTCTACTGCCGATCGCCTCAACGTGGACACGGTGGTGCTCTGCCCAGGCCGGGCAGACCTCCACCGTGTCCTCCGGGCGATCCACACAGTGGAGACACCCAGGCGTTTCTTCCCGCCTTATCCGACACAGGAACCTCCCGAAGCTGCCATGTCCGGTAAGGACCTGCGTCAGGCGGAAGTTGAGGACGCAGTGGCACCTCTCTAGCCACTCCTCAAAGAGGGTACTTATCGCCGCCATTGTGGCGTGCCCAGGAACTGGCCACTTGTAATCGATATAATAAAAAAAATGTTCAAATTTTGAAAATGGAACTCCTTGCCAATATTATTGTGAATGTATTTTATTCATTTGTCATTTGTTTACGATTTGGCGGCAAATTGAAAATTGTGTGTGTCACGTCAGCATGAATATAACGCGAGATAATTTTCGTACAATGATTTTTTATGACTTTCGATGTCATTCATTTTATAATTTTACCCAGTAACTGGGTTGTGGAGGTCAGATAGGCAGTCGCTCCATGTAAAATACTGGTATTCAGCTGTATCCGGTAAGGCTGGAAGCCGACCCCAACAAAGTTGGGAAAAGGCTAGGCAGATGAATATGATGTCATTTAAGTAAGGACAGGTCATTACGCAAAAATTGTTTTAGAGGATCGAAAAACAGTTACTGCAGAGTGGTACACTAACAATTGTTTGCCACTTGTCTTGGAAAAGTTCAGGAGAAACGATCTCGCACTAGCATCCTCCTTCACCATGACAACGCCTCGTCGCACACCGCCAAGCAAAAAATCGACTACTTGGCGACGTCAGACGTGGAATTACTGGGTCACCCGCCCTATAGCCCCGACCTCGCACCTTGTGATTTTTATTTATTTCCGAAAATAAAAGAAAAACTTCGAGGAAAACGTTTTATGGACGCCGAGGAAGCAGTGGCTGCGTTTCAAAATGCCGTCGAAGATATCTCTAAGGACGAGTGGCAAAAGTGCTTTTCTCAGTGGTTCCATCGGATGCAGCGATGTATTGATGTAAATGGACACTATTTTGAAAAGATATAATAAAACTAATAACTTGCTAGTTTGTTCAGTTTTTGACTTTCTAAGATTTTCTGTAGCTTAAGTCAATCCATTACATTTTTGAGTTTCCATCATCGTTATCAGGGAGCAGTGGTGGCCCAGTGGGAGTAGTGGTGGCCCAGTGGGAGCAGTGGTGGCCCGGTGGGAGCAGTGGTAGCCCAATGGGAGCAGTAGTAGCCCAGTTGGAGCGGTGCACTGCTTTAGTGGTAACGCCTGTGACTAACGAGTTAGTACGTCGTAGGTTCGAACGTAGGCAGGCGCTTTACTTTGTGCAAATTATTTCATCACCGCTGCTCTGAAACGGTGAAGGAAAACATCGTAAGAAAAACGACTTGTCCAAGAACCAAAAATTTGAAGTCTTGTGATATGTACCAATCCGCACTGGACCCGCGTGGTAGATTACAGCCCACTCCCTCTCACCGAAAGGAGGCCTATGTCCCAGAAGTGGGAAGATTATCGGCTGATTATGCATCATTATTAAAGATTAAAGAAGAAACAGAAGTTTTTCAAGTGATAAATAATTCTACATCTACCCCATAGTTATGTCAATAACCAACACAGCCAGAGATACCACACAAAACACTTTATTAAAAAACACAACAAAACTAACCACCATAACTCCCATTCAGCCAGGGTAAACGCACCAATAAATGTAACAGAATACTTTTCCGGCCAACTGTATCACACGACTCGCGAACTGTTTATCACTGCAACGTGCACTGCGCTCCTGACCGCAACTAGCAACTTCACCCCATTCACCGGAATTAATCGTCCATGTTGTGTTAAAAGAGGCGAAAATATACTGATCTGGTTATTTTCATTAGATTTTTTTGTTATTTTTTTAAAGTTTTATGGGTTATTTTATGTCCTGGTGTGTTCTGACTTCTAAAACAATAATGCATTGTTATGAATAAAAGGCGTCTCTTTGTGAGTTAAACCATTTTAATTTTTAAAAGTAGTTTGTTATATTTTTGTATGTTATAATGGCGAAAACTAACAGATCACTTTATGGAAATATAAAATGGAAAATGGCTTCCTTTGGCACCAAAAGTAGGGATTTTTCAAAGAGTTGCCGGCTGACCTTTAATATTGTACAACATAACTCATAAGTTTACATCACCGGATCCATACAAGAATTCTGTGTTTCGGGATAATAAAAAACAAAAAATTATCCTCCACACCGTATTTCTGCCATGGCGGTCATTCTCAACGGAGACTACAGCGCGTCTTCAGCCTTGGGCGCGAGAGATATTATAGTGCACAAGTATGTGCGCAGACACAGGTGCACTCTTTCTTAAGTCCCTCAAAGGATAAATAAGGAACACTCGGAGTCTTTAAATCAACACCCAGCAGTACTGCTTATACTAGCATAAGGAGTTATCTGCTTTATTTACTGCATATCTCAAAAGAGGAACATTGTCATGCGTGTTTATAATTTAACTAACTAAGCGGCATTTGAAATAAACCTACAAAAACCTCCAGTTCCTATTAAATAAGAAAATTAGGTAAACTAAATTAAAAAAAAAATCTACTACCAAAATTACATGCATTTTTTTAAATTTGTTTCTGTTCTATCACTTGTAGAAGTCGCATCTTTGGCGTAGGCCTCCTCAAGTCTCTCCAAAGTTTTCTGTTTCATGCTACATCCAGTTCGTTACTATAAAACTATATAAAAATACGTCATGCACCATAATCTCACCATAAATGCATATCTCGAGCGTCTTCGTCTGTGCTAGAGAATTATTTCAACTCCTCACTAATATTATTCAGCAGTGAGTTATTTAATTGCAAATGGAACCAATCATTATTCTACATATATTGTAAATAACCTAGCCTCTTGCAGTCAAGCTCTGTCCTGTATCCAAAAAAAAACGAGCGCGTCTTACAGTACTCGCATATTATGATGTGTAAGCAACTGAGCAGCGACAGAAATTAACCTCAAAATTAACAATAATTGTTCATTACTAGTTGTCGCCCACTGGTCGAAATTCGACCCTCTACTTACAATCAATATAGTACTTACTAATTCCATGAGTACACTAATTCCTTGCTATTCAAAAGTACTTACTTATTCCATGCTCAAGCTGTCACTTCGTGTTACAAACTTCCGTCCCTTTTCACGAAATCACTCCCACGAAGAAAGCGAGAGGAAAATTTTTGCACATCAAAAAATCTCGTTTGACTAAAACAATTATGATTAAACTTGGTCCACGATTGGTGAAGATACCGTGTAACATACATGTACAAAATATATTTGGGTTGAGAACTTCTTTTATTTTTTATCGGTTATAAATAGAGATGGGCCAAATTTGATGCGTTGCGCGAGAAAGCCGCCAGCTTTTTGGTCACCAGTTACATCAACTAGACGTTTCGCGATTTCCGCAAATAACTTATACGCACTGGGACCCCACGGACCGAGGGTCTCGACGCCAAAGGGCACAAAGTTGTACTCTCTGCCAAGGCCTCTATATATTTTATTATTATATGTTCACGATTGGTGAAGATATTGCGTAAACATACAAAATAGGTATGAGTTGACAACTTCTTTTTTGGAAGTCGGTGAAAAATACGTCCAAAGCACCATAATCTCACCATAAATGCGTAACTCCAGCGATTCTCGGGAGCTTCTTTCCCTCTCGTGAGTTATGATCCGTGCTACGGAACTATATCAACTCCTCACGAATATTTTATTCCGAGCCACCTTTATGATGAAAGTTTTAGAAAAGTGTTTCTTTTTGAATGTATGATTGTTTTGTGTTGCATGAAATGGTGTTGGGAACTCAACGCTTTTTGAAAAGTGGCGGATACAAACGAAACTAATCAGAGTTTATAGATACCATTATCTACTTTATCAATGTGCAATTTTTATTTCTGTAACCTGCGGGAGTGCTGAGAAAATGTTGGTTGCAAAGGTTTTTATTTGTTAGTATTTTTACTTTAACACTTCACAACAATACCTATTTAATTAATCATTATAGTTACATAATAACGCCAGCTGCCTTTTTGTTTATTATTATTATAGATTATGATAATTAATAAAAAAATAATTGTTATTACATACTTTATTTCCTTTATTAGTCCTGTTTCTCAACTTGGTTACAGTAGACATGAATATAATTATGTATAGTGCATAGTCATGAATGCAATTACATTTTCGATACATAAAAAATATTATAAAAAGAATAATAACAAATAATTATACGTATTGTAGTGTGGTTTTCGATAGTGAAACGCGCTGTACATACATGGCAAATAAAAAGGTATGTATTTTAAAAATAAAAAAATTAACAAGAATCTGTTATAAAATGTGAGTTGGGAAGTGCGACCTATGGGTTGGGCGTGAAGTAACGACCTAGATGGAAGATTGCAATCCACCCCTAGGTGCGTCGAGGACACCCAACTATTAAAAAGATGAAAAAAATGAAAATGGAAAGATATTACAATAATAAACAGGGATTTTGACTGGGTTCACCATGCGCTAGCCGATCGGCTGACCGGCAGAGTCGGGTCACGTCTCCGTGACGCTGGCCACGTTGAGACGCTCAGGATGGGGCCGCCGCATAGAGGTGATTACGCCAAGATGGAAAGCTGCGTAATGGCGAGTGACTCGACGCTGCACCGGCTCCGATAGGTATGATGTATGAAGTCGGTGCTGCGAGGTGGCATGTACAGTAATGGTGTGTGTGTGCCTGGGCGCGTATTTGCGTTTCGCCCAAAACTGAACCCTGGGTAATCACCACACCACACCCTCACCTGGGAAAATCTTCCCTAATGGTTAAAAAGGTAAGGAATTATAAAGCCGGGACTTTCAAATAATAAAAGGTTTTACATACCACAATTACGTGGGAATCAAGTCATACTACTCATAAAGAGTGTGTCGGCAGTCAGGATGTAAAACTATAAATAACAAGAGAATTGGTAAATATCCAATATTATAAAACCCAACATAATAAAAATATGGGAATACATACCAGAAAAAATAATTAGGAAGCGACAGATTATAAAGAAAATTTTGTAACCGTTTGGGTTACAAAATTTAGATGTTCAATAATTCCAAAAGGCGATTGAAGAAAAATATATTAGGAAGCACAACCTGAACTCGTAGAAGAAAAAAAAATTAAATGACACACAAACTACTCGTCAAAAAAAACCAGAATTTTTCATAGTAAAATTCGAATGTTTGAAACATGTGTGCCAGTAGGGTTCCGCAAAAGAGGTTGAAATATATAGTGTAAAGAAAGCAGACGAAATACCAAAAAAATGATTGTAGAATTAATAATTCTATAGTATGTATTGTTATAAAATACAAATAAAATTATTAATAGGTGTTATGCAAAACAACGTCATAAGTTGAAAAATCAAGTCATTCTTACACAAAATATTTCCAACATTCACTCATCATAATAACTCAATATTCCCATGTGCCACAATAATGCGCTTTATGTCAACATAGATAGAGGTAAGCATAGCTTATTTTAAAGCTATGCTTTTCGTTTTTGCTTTTTTTTATGCTTTATCATAGTCCGCCGTGGGGAGATTTTCCATGGTAAAGTTCCCAATTTCTTTGGATTTACTTTGTATTGTAATATTTACTTCTAGATGTCAGTAAAATAAGTACGCCTATAATGTTCCCACTGCTGGGACACAGGCCTCTCTGTGAGAGGGAGCGGGCCGTAATCCACCACGCAGGTCCAACGCAGGATGGTGAATATCACAATATGTCTTAGAATTTTTGGTTCTAGGACATGCCGGTTTCCTCACGATGCTTTCCTTCACCGTTTTGAGAGGAGTGGTAAAGAATTATTTAAACAAAGTACCTACCTACGACCAACAAGTCGCAAGTCGCGGCCGTTACAACTGGGCCACTGCTGTCACTACGGTTATTAAACAGGCTTAAACCAACCACCTTTTGTTTACAGTTTTTGCAACCAGCTGCTGATTTATTTGGCAGTCTTTAGGTTGTTCTCTTCTCCACTCCATACATCGTTCATCCAAACTAATAATTGCTTTGCAATCCGCTGTAACTCCAACATGGCGACATTGAAATTGGAAAGAAAACATAAAAAACCGGCCAAGTGCGTGTCGGACCACGCACAATAAAGGGTTCCGTAATTCATCATCATCATCATCATCATTCCAGCCGAAACACGTCCACTGCTGGACATAGGCCTCCCCCAATATTGGGGAGGTTTGCCATAATCGCCACGCTTGGCAGGCGGGTTGGCGATCGCAGTATGGTGTTAAAATGCATAGAGAACGCTGCTGCCCATTCTCTAGTAAGTCCCTTAGTCGCTTTTTACGACACCCATGGGAAGAAATGGGATGGTGCTATTCTTTACGTCCGACACCACACAGAAAAATTTTTCACGGAAGAATTCCGTAATTGGGAAGTTGAAATTAATTTATCCCAAAAACATACTTAACATTGCAGTTGAAAAACATGTTCTCATCGATATATGGCACGGTCAATTCTAATTATTATATATACCTACTTATGCCAAATTACAGTTTTCTAGTACCAAGCGTCTCTGGGCTACAGTGGAGACAGACAGACAGACGGACATGGCGAAACTAAAAGGGTTCCTTGTTTACTTCGGAAACCTAAAAATAATAACGTTTATTTGGACACAGTTCGTGAAACACAAAATACTAATAAACAAATAATATTTTAACAACAATAGTGTGGGCCTCACGGCTGTGCCAAAAGGGCGTTGGCGTTGTAAGACGCATTCCTCGTGTCAGTGGCCTTTCTCAAAGATATCTCATAAACATAATAGAGTTTTGTTTTAACCACCATGTTCTACACCATTATAGGTGATCCCCACTACGAAAATAATATAAATAATTTATATTTATAAATATAGTAATCCATATTTTATAAATATGTAATTCTGTTTACGGAGAAGATTTATTGGCCATTGGTCATCAAGCAAGACGTACAGCCGCCAGTTTATCAAGTTACCACAAACTGTCAACTTTTCTCATTCGATTTTGAAGTAAACCATCAGGATTTTAAGATTTAAGGCTCCTACATACTGGCGCGACTTGTCGCGCGACGCGTCGCGACACAAAGGCACCGCTTGTAGCGCTTCTTTGTGTCGCGTCGCATAGCGCGACAAGTCGCGCCAGTATGTAGGAGCCTTTAAAATCATTTGGAGATATTTAACAGTTTGTGCTAAACTTGTTGTGCTGGTGACTATACGTCTTGCTTGATGAACAATGGCCAATGAATCTTCTCCGTAAACAGAATTATATTATTTTTGTAGTAAAAACCTAAAATTATAAAAGTTCTTCTTTATAAGTCATGCCCACCTACTAATAGAGTTACTGGGATATATTACCTGGGACCTAGTCTGGTAGCCATTTTCAAACTGAATCCGGAAAATATAGGAAGCTCTAAGCTATAATATAATATCCATTTATTTGAGCTTTTTTCATGAAAGGCAGCCAGGGGAAAATACAAAAGCATTGAACCTTGATCTTGATAACTGAGAAAAATCCTATTCGGAGAAGGGAAACAAAGGCCAAAATATTAAAATAACATAACATAATGTCACGCAGTCACACGTGTAAGGTGTGTAAATACAATACTCCCACATTTTCCGGGTCGGGTTTTTCACAGTCTCCGGGTTGCTACAAAAAAAATCCTAATAGAAAAACCAAATGATACTGCCTGACCTGGGGATCCAACCTCTGGCCGCACTTTACTCTCGCTTTTGCGACCACTAAACCAATAATGCGTTGTTCAGATGGAGGTGGTAGCAGTCACGCCACCTGACATGTTGAGAGGTAGTTCAATTACTGTCAAACTGACCATCACTGCCACCTTCACCGCCTCTGTCTCAACAAAGCATTAAGGCTCGATCACACGTACCACAACCAGCCCACAACCACTACCGCACCACAACCACCCCACAACCACTACCGCACCACATCCACCCCACAACCATTACCGCACCACAACCAGCCCACATCCACTACCGCACCACATCCACCCCACAACCACTACCGCACCACAACCAGCCCACATCCACTACCGCACCACAAGCACCCCACAACCACTACCGCACCACAACCAGCCCGCATCCACTACCGCACCACATCCACTCCACAACCACTACCGCACCACAATCAGCCCACATCCACTACCGCACCACAAGCACCCCACAACCACTACCGCACCACAAGCACCCCACAACCACTACCGCACCACAACCAGCCCACATCCACTACCGCACCACATCCAGCCCACATCCACTACCGCACCACAAGCACCCCACAACTACTACCGCACCACAACCAGCCCACATCCACTACCGCACCACAACCAGCTCACATTCACTACCGCACCACAACCAGCCCACATCCACTACCGCACCACAACCACCCCGCAACCACTACCGCACCACAACCACACCATAACAATGCCACAACGACAACACGTGGACTGTCGCTAATTCGTATGAAAATTACTAGTTTATTCACACGGACCACATATTTTGGTCGTCAACCGTGTTGTCGATACCGACCACATCAAGGCCACGTCGCAACCACAACGCACCCACCAGAGAGACCGTGCACTAGTGGCCGGCCACATCGCATACACAACATCCCAACTACTAGTGACAACGCAACCACATCGAAATTTTATAGTTACCTTAACGCAACTGCAACAACATGCATCGATTCTATTCACACGTAACCACTACTTGGCCACATTTTATCTCAGCGATGTGGTGTGTTTGTGGTACGTGCGTTCGGGCTCTTAGCTAGTCAATTAAAAATCAATCTGTCAACACAACAACGTTTAAAAATCGATTTTATCATCAAAACGTAACGCCAAGAAGCCACATAAACCCATTCTATACGCCAAGCAAGTTATAAAACGTGATAAATGTATGAGCAGGCTATGATCGCGGTCACCCCACGCCACTGAGGTTAATGTATAATGCATAGAAGTTCGCACTTAACGCGGGGTGTCCCAAGTTTTTGAATTGTGAGTGTATTATTAATTCTTATTGTCCCCCATGGTTGTGTTTTTGATACTTAGCTTGATGTATGGTTGGGGATGTATTTCTTGTTATTTTAATAAGTAAGTCCCTAGTCAACCAGACTGCTCGTACAATCTTACGTACTTAATTAGTCATTTTGTCAGGGCGGGATTTAGGACAGGGGCACTGGCCCCGGGCCTCCACAAAGAAGCAGCCTCCACAATTTGATTATTTTTAGATAAGAATAAGAAAAACATCCTTTGTGTCCAACACAGAAAAAAGAGTTCACAATGATCAAAGAAAAAAGGTTACAATCACAGGGTAGCTTTTTTAAATAGTTTTTTTTTATTTTTTCATCTGTTCCACAATTTTTTCTGGGCCTCCACTTCTTTAGTGATAACTGCATTCAGTGGTAACAGTATCTTGAAAATATATCCAATGATCTATTTTCAAGATACTGTTATCACTAAATGCTTACTTTTATCTAATGATTCTGGCTCCCAATGGAGCCAGAAGTTCAGCATTTACATGCCAATGTGATATGTTGGCGATGACCATCATCAACGTGTCAGCCTTTCAAATTCCAGTTTTTTTTTATTTTAAATTCATGTAATCGTTGATAGAACAATATTATTTTTTATGTTGCTGCTTTTACTATTGTCGATCTCAGAATGTTGTAAACGGTGTAAAAGGATCATCAAATTAATAAAGGGTTCATTACAATATTTTTATTTAGAAATCCATATCAAATTGCATAAAATGGGAATCACATACCAAAACTAATATTATAGTTTGTCATAAATTGTCTATTCATTACACGAAATAATCCTAATTAATTCGTTATGATGCTAATCATTATGGACCAATGAGTTTTCACATTTGATAACAATATATTATCCTAAATATATTATATCTAAATAATGTTTATTTAGATATAATATATTTAGGATAATACCACTTATTATGGACATTTTTCATTAATTACACACTTATTTACACATTAATTTTTTACGTTAATATTAGAATTACATATATAGTTTAGATTATAACAAAATAGACTTAACAGTTACCGGCGAATAATATGCCAAATATTTACACGTTCGGTGTCTAGTAACTTCATCCTGTCTGCTAAATATTTATTTGCTTAAGTGGAACCCATTACATAGTCAATCTAAAACTGGATTCCCCGGTGCGTGAATTTGCGGACGGACGCGAACCAGCCCACACCGACGCAACATGGGATCGTTCGTGGTGGCGCAGACACGTCCGTCGCGGTGCGCGCTTTCAGCCAGTCTGTAACTTCAATGGTGCGGTGCCAGCTCTCTTTACGATTTATCTTTCACTTTGCATTTTGAAATGAAAATGGCTTCGAATCTCAAGACCCGCTCAGACCAACACGCTTGCATCGCACGCTTGCGCTAGCTTGGAAGTGCCTTGGTGTGCATTGCGTGACTGTCCATGACCGTCGGCCGTGCGGACTGGTCTGCTTCCATCCGCAATATCACGCCCCGTGGGAAGCCGCCTTCAGAGATCAAGATCAAAGGTCGCCATTCAGATTTTCAGCCTATTTCGATCGAGATCATAAACATATTTCATAAAAGGGTGATTTTTTTCCACCTAATGTGGAAAAACTGAGCTTGCTATGATCGCCAATACATCTGTCAATGGTAGGTACATAGATGCCTCTTCTTTCTTGGTAATTGTTACCACACCAAACCAATCAAATTACACCAAGAATTTTTGCCACAAATCAGAACACCGCGCTTGACTCCGGTCCCAACCCCACCAACTCATACAAATGCCATCATTCCTTTGATTCGGACGAACTAATCTAAATTCATTAGTGACCGGCCGTGTTGTCTAAATATTTGAATAATTTGATTTAGCGTTGTCGTATAACTGTGGCTAAATTAAAGGGTTGCAGAGAGGGCATGATTAGGAAGGACATTGAAAGGACAAGGGTCTGTCGACGAGCTACGAAGGTTATAATTATAATAAAGTTGAAACGGGTCGGAATATTTTCAAGGAAGCGTTTAGGTGGAAGGATTAACGGAGTGTGTTTATTCAGTTAGAAGATTTTCGAAGGTTTGTAGGTAGTTATTATGATGATGATTTATTATTTTTATGACATGAATTTTACATTCTTTGATTACTGTAGCCTACAGACTGACTTATTATTTGTAAATTAGGAATATCGTCTACATTTACAATATTTGTAAATATGTGAACACCAGTAATGACAGATAAATGAATTATGTGATAGATACATTATCACATAATTAATTTATCTGTCATTGCTTCATTTTTAATTAATTTCTTTTTTTACTCTGGTATAGTAATTTTGTTCACTTCACATATAATTATATAATTAATGTATACAAAATATTGTTAACCATTTTAAAAGGGTTACTGTGAAGTTTCTTGCCCGTTCTTCTCCATTCGAAACCAGTTTCTGGAAGGGGCAACTAGAATCAATTCTATTTTCTTGTCAATTTTGAGTTCAAAATGGCTGTTTATGTACCCATTTGGAAGAAATGATCGGACTTTGACTTGACTTTGATGAAATGTAGAATTTCATCTAAAAAATCTTACGGTTGAATACTCCAATGCAACTCAATTTAAAGTTCCCTTAAGTCCCATGTTGTATGGTGTCACTTTAGTTAGGATATATTGTTGAGACAAAAAAATTGTATTTTTTTTTATTTTTTTTTATGTATTTTTTTTTGTCTCTACAAAATTCTAAAAAAAATCTAGTATTAGAATTTGGCCTCAGACAAAACACTAGGAAGTCAAACCAACGAGCCCCGTTTAGTTAATTAATAGCTTTTATAACCAATTGGATGTTTTTCGCCATAATGTACTTAGCTTGAGTAGCGACGATCACATGTAGCGATGCTCAAGATTTTTATCAAAAGACTAAAGAAGAATATATTTACAATATATAGACTATCAATCAAATTAAGTAATCAACTAAATGCCTTCTACGACATTTCGTAGCTTTAATAAAACAATTTATTTTATCAGCGGACCGCAAAACTTTACTGTTGATAGAATGTCCCAGGTTCCAACCCAAAATACATACAGTACTTAAATAAAATGTTTAATTTATACCCGTTATGCTAACTAATTAGTTTCATCCTTAATAAATATGTTTTGAACCATTTCTATTGAAAGTACATTTTTAAATTATTCCTCTAATTATAACCAAGGTGATTTGTTTGAAGGCTTCTACAGACTGGGGTGATATCGCGAACGCGACAGGCAGCAATATGCCAGTCGCGCCCGCGTTCTCGCCCCAGTCTCCTTCCCTCCAATATGGCGAGGGGGGTGATGGCTGATCTTTGTGTTATGCTTGTGAACGGGTGCTACTTGTGGTGACTGGTCGTCTTGCTGACCATGGTTTTATTATTTATTTATTTATTTAACAGTTTATGTACACACATATAAACAGACAAGAAGAAAGGAACAGAAAAATACTTACAAAGGTGATAGTTATTTCTAAAGAAATCTCTTCCAGCATACCCGCGATAGGAAAGTAGATAAAGAGATGTAGACACCGTGTGTAAGAGTAGAAGAGAAAACAAAATACATAAAAACAAAAAAAAAAACTATTCACTAATTTAAATATACAATATCACTT
This sequence comes from Atethmia centrago, assembly GCA_905333075.3. Lineage (NCBI taxonomy): Eukaryota > Metazoa > Arthropoda > Insecta > Lepidoptera > Noctuidae > Atethmia > Atethmia centrago. Next base: position 25,713,308 of record HG995380.1, on the reverse strand, counting down.
AAATATTTATATGTATATAATTAATAGTATAAAATAATAAATAGGACATAATATGCAACTATGGCAAAGTGGAAAGATAGTGTTCTTTCACTCTTCTTTTAAAAACAGCAACAGTTTCGCAGTCCCTAATGTCATTATTGATATTAGTAATTGTTTATTTATTTTACTTCGATGGTGCTAGTTTATCATTTCTCACATCGAGTTACAGCAATAGCCTTATGTAAGCGGGCACGCCCTTTATGCCTGGAGGCTTTTATTTAGGTATTAAGTTCTGTTTACGTTTTTATGTTGTAATTTTTATCTGCTTGAGAACAGTTTTCATTGTTTTGTTGGTATATTGGCGTGTGCTAGCTAACATGTGGCAAGTAATTTAATTTAATGTGTGTTTCGTAATGTTAATTACTTTGCATACGATTTGTATATCATCATCATCATAATCATTTCTGCCAAAAGACGTCCACTGCTGGACATAGGCCTCCCCCAAGCGCCGCCACTTCGACTGGTTTTGTGCTTCCCGCATTCCTGCGGCCTTCACAAGGTCATCGGATTTGTATATAATCAAGTCTATATAACTAAACAGACAAGTGTGCTGCTGGGGAGTTTGTATTGAAAGTTCGTGGGGATCAACCTGATTAGGATAGATTTATTGGATGGAATCAAACACGGCAGATGCGACATGATGACGGGCCTTTTTATTGTTGACAGATGTCACAGATAGACCACAGATTACACAGAGCACATTACTGGTACATTTTAATGAATATGCCACAGGCTGACTTATTAGATGATTACAGAGCAAATATTATGTTCCTTTACTTTACTTTCTTTCTTTCTTTATTTTTTCTGATAATAATTCTATCTCAATACGTCTAGCACCACACACTTTTCTGTGTCAAAAACAGGAACTAATGAATGTTGCCATTTAATTTTTAACAGTTTGTTGCGCCACTTCTTCTTCCCAGCTAATGCACTAGGAAGTGGTGAAGGGCGGGCGCTTTTGGGGGACTGTCTTATGTAACTTTGACGTCCGAAAAGTGCTGTTTCTCACCCTAGTTTGAATAAATGACTTTTGATTTTGATTTAGTCTGCAGAAGGCTTCATGGCCTTCTCGTGTCAACATGAAATTAATACAACAATACCAGCGGAGTAATTGCGTCACACACTATTAGTAACAATGGAGTTTCAATTTGACAGTTCAACAACATTCATTGCGTTTTTTACTTTGTTGAGCAAACAAATTTTTCGAACATATGAAGCAATGTATTAGCAATATACTTCAAAATCATTCAGATTGATAATGTGTTACACAATTAGGATGCTGGACAGGGTAGAGTGGCTAATTTTTCAAAGTGCAGCGGACGTCGTAAATTGAAGATATTAAAAAGCATATAATCTTTACCTGCAGGTTGTACATGCTTTTTATTTCTCAAAGAAAAAGAATGTCCCTTATAATTTATCGTGTTAACAAATATTTACATAATTTAAAAACTAATAAACTTAAAATAATATTAATTATATGTACAAGTATATAAAAAACGAGGGGAAATAATCATTGGACAGCAAAAAAAAAATCGTCCGCATCGCTGTCAAAAGGAAAAGTGTCCAAAAGGCACTCGGGCCTCATGGCCCTAGTGTTTCAACCCCAAACGGCTGGAACATAATGTCTCAATAAGATTCGAGTATTTGCGTCGTTTGAGTCGTTTTCCACACCTGCAGCAGCCGCCCCAGCACAGCCTGCCGTGCTAGGAAGATGGGTGTTGTGCTAATAATGAAATAAAACGAAATCACCTAATAAAAAAAAAAATATATATATTAATAAAAGTACAGTCGTTGTCAGTAAGTCATTCTCTATTAAAAAAAAACCAGAGGACAGTACATATTATTACTAAACCATTATCCTCATACACAAAAACTGGACCATTTTCAAGCATTCACACATTGGTAGAACTGATCTCTCAAAGCAATAACAGCGTCTTCCGTATGCCTTCGACCCCTGGACGTGCAAGAAGTAAGTCTTTCACAAGACTGCTCGTTATGTCTTCTGGCGTTCGTCAAGCTGAGGTCCAGCTCGTAACCAAGGACCACTGCAGCTTTGGACAACTCTCCAAGACATGATGATACATCAGCCCTGGGCAATATAAATTTAAAAGATTTTCAATAAAAAAAAATGTTTTTGACATAAAAAACTGAACATAACCCAAACAAATGCAAAAATATAATTGATAATAGTAATGGTATTTTTTATCAAATTAATTGCCACATGGGTTCCAGTATTTTTGTCACTGGTGAAAGGACTTTTAACCCAAAACTGCAGAAAAGAATACAATTGATAATCCTTGCCAAATTAATAACTAGTATTAATTTTTTAACGCCAACGAGTTTTACTCAGATGTAATTTTATTCGAATGAGTGGTCAATTGGAGAAAAATTCTAATCAAATTCGATTTAATATTCTTGGAGTTATTAATCTTTTAATTTAACTCCTGTTCCGATTTGAGTTCAATATTTAGCTCAATAATTAAACACTAAAGTGTTAATCTACTTTTGTCGCTGCCTGTACCTAAATCGGTATTAGGATTATAATAGTAATTTCAGAAAAATAAAATAAATCACTTACTTCGGCAACAACCCACTCCTCTGAGCACCAGTCCCACTCACTTCAAAAGCCCTCGTAGCCTCCACGAGAGTCGCCTGCATATGGTTCCTTGTGATGCCTATCATCTCCTCAGCGTACTTCCCCATCTTAGCGATAGAACCGCGAGCCTCTTCGGTACAGGCGTAGATAGTGGAGACATGTCTACTGGCTAGGGTCCGGGCTGCTCGTCTCTCTTCGTCACACATGTCTGATGAAGGGAAACAATGGTGTTAAAATAACCCCGAATGGTACGGTCAGAGAACAATTAATGTCCATTAGCATCAACGCTGTCGTGTTTTTTTTTTAGGAAAAGCTAAAAATCATAAAATGAATCATTTGAAAACACAACACAGAACACAACAGAAGTGAAAGAATCTTCTTAGCTATTATAGTAACAGCTAAGAAGATTATTTCACTTCCGTTCTGATTTTAATTAAATATGTTGCTCAGCAATTAAGATTTAAAAAAAACTGAAGTGTTCACCCACGACTTTTGTTGCCGACTGTACCTAATCATAATGTTCTTCAACAAAAAAAATCTATTGACGGCCTTTTATATTTTATTATTTACTAGCTACGCTCCGCGGTTCCACCCGCATAGCTCTCGATCCTGTGGTAATAAATAACATACATACATAATCAGCCTATAATGTTCCCACTGCTGGGACACAGGCCTCCTCTCTGTGAGAGGAAGTGAGCCGTAATCCACCACGCGGGCCCAGTGCGGGTTGGTAGATGTCACAAATGTCTTCGAATTTTTGGTCCTAGGACATGCCGGTTTCCTCACGATGTTTTCCTTCACCGTTTTGAGAGCAGTGATGATGAAATAATTTATACAAACCTACAAGTCGTAAGTCGCAGACGATGTAAATCCTAACTCAGGTCATGGTCTACCCCTGTGCTAAATTTCATTCAAATCCGATCAGCCGTATTAGCGTGGGAGCCTAACAAACAAATAAACTTACTTTCGCAACTTATAAAATTAATTTGGATCTCGCAATCTGGCGTGCGTGTATGACCAGATGTATGAACGTAAACGAAGCAAAAGGAGTATGTAAGGAGCGTAGCAGGTGGCGTTCTATAGTTTCTGCCTACCCCCATGGGAAGAAGGCGTGAGTTTATGTATTTATGTATGGATGTATGTGTGTAATTAGGATCTCGAGCGCACCAAGCAGGCATTTTGCAAATGAACTAATGCGAGTATGCATGTTAACTGTTTTCTAGTAGTAAAGAGAATACCGGAGGTATACTATCCTAGGTCCATTTTTTCGACATTCACTTTGTAATGTCCTTGAAACAAACATTAATAGATCTACTTAGTGATATACTATTTTAAGTCCAATAAAAACAACTAATAAAATTTTACTTAGAAGTTCACACAATTATGTAGTCAAGAGACTTAAATGAGTAGTGTTCAAATTGAGACTTAAAACATGTGCACTGAATAATTAGCTTAATGTGACTTATGATTGTTTGCCTCTTTAAATTATTATAATTATCATAATAATATTATATTATGAACGACGAAGATTGTCGACGTCTACTGTTGGATACAGGCTTTCCCTAAGCATCGCCAAAATGCCCAAGTCCTGCCTTCAATTATCACGACCTTCGTCTCGTTTAATTTATTTTTCTTATTAAAATAATTCAAGTGACTGTCATTTAGTCGCAATACTCGGCGTAGCGAGAAAACAGTACGAGAGTCATATTTAAACCAAAAACTAATCTTAATATGTCAATAGTTATTTAACGAAAAAACAGAAAAACGTTCTATGAATATCGTATAAAGAATATTGACAGTGGAATTACCACTGCCATTATTCTTTTTTTGCCAAAAATAGCCAGTGAACGTATCATGCAGGCGTGAGCAATTAAATTTGCATCGAAGTCCATCATAAATTGAACGTCAGACTCGGCGGTAATACTTTGTGATTTTCATAACACTGAAATAAATTCGGCGTCATTGGAAATCGCGTGGTCGCTTGTCGGAATTTCGATCGTAGACTTTGAAGTTATTGTCTGTAGGCAGACAGAGTCCAGGTACTACCTACATTGTTTTATTTTAGAGTTCAAATATCTACTCTAGCAGAAGAACTGTTGCACTTTCACAACCAAGAAAGAAAGACAAAAGAAAATACTTCTGTTTGCGCCAACGCGCAACGAGACAAATATGAAGTAATAGCAAAAAAATGGAAGGTCTGAAAGATGGTCTAAATATTTATGCGTCACATCCGCGCAAAATGGTCATCGGACATCGGTTAGTGGAAGTACCATAGCAAGTAAAATAGGAAGGTCTGAAAGGTGGTCTAATTATGTATGCGTCACATCCGCGCAAAATGGTCATCGGTTAATGGAAGTACCATTGATCGATGACCATCGGTTAATGGAAGTACCTACCATAGGAAGTAAAATAGGAAGGTCTGAAAGGTGGTCTAAATATTTATGCGTCACATCCGCGCAAAATGGTCATCGGTTAATGGAAGTACTATTAATCGATGACCATCGGTTAATGGAAATACTATTAAGCGATGACCATCGGTTAATGGAAGTACTATTAAGCGATGACCATCGGTTAATGCAAGTACTATTAACCGATGACCATTTTGCGGGGATGTGACTCATAAATATTTAGACCATTTTTCAGACCTTTCTATTTATAACTGATCTTACAGTTTATCATTTCGATATACTAAACAAGCGGTGCATATGGAGTCGCACTATACAGGATATCTAAACAAGATAAAACAAATTAATTTGATGATTTTTTGTGGGGTCATTTACCGCAGTTATGGTAATTACTGGAAATATCAGGTTATTTTTTTTGTGTGTAAACTTCACAGACGTGATGGGTATTGATATCGAAACACGATAAACAAGAAAACAGTTTTCCTCAATTCATACGTCAAGTAAAAACACTAAAAGCGGTCGTTGACCTCCCAAAAAACATCAAATATTTGTATTTTTTATTTTATCGTATTTAGAAATCGATTCCCCTCACTAGCCAATTTATATTAACCCTGTACAAGAAGACCAATTTAGTGCGATTTCCGCGTAATTGTGAAATATATACGTAGGGCACACATTGAGCAGCGAACCCCGCTACAAGCCTGACTGAGTGGTTCACAGTTTGACTACTGTGAAAGCTGTACTCGCACACCCTACATTGTGTATAGTGCTGATACAAAAGTAAAAAAAGAATTAACTGGAATTAAGAAGAATTAATTAACTATACCAACTCCAAACTACCAACCCACACTGGGCCCGCGTGGTGGATTATGGCCCACTCCCTCTCACAGAGAGGAGGCCTGTGTTCCAGCAGCGGAAACATTATAGGTTGATTATGTAAAACTATACCTGGTACTTTCAATTCATCAGCCAACTGTGTCAACTCGGTATATATCTGCTGTTTCTTCTGAACAGCAGCGTTGATCTCATCTTTGATTCTCCTCAGGATCTTGCCAGTCAGCTGTTGGTATGAGTTCTGGATATTTCTGTGATACGTGTCCAAAAATGGCGCTAACACCGTGTCCATGTATCGTGATATTTCACTGCAACAACAACTTAATTTAAGGCACTATATTATAGGTAAAAATCTACAATTTAGATGAAAGAAATTTGTAAATGAAGCTGAATGGTAACGAAAAATTTAAGAGAGCAAACAGCAACAGAGAACATCTTAAAAGATCGCTGATTTTTATCGACTTCAAAAAAGGAGATTGTATCTCCCTTTGAAAAGCTTTTTTTTTTTATTATTAAAATTCATAATTATTATGTATTTTTACAGGAGGACAGGGTGTAGTGGCGCAGCCTGGGAGATGCCTATGTCCAGCAGTGGACTGTGATAGGCTGAGTTGATTGATTGATTGATGTGTTTTTACTAATCCCCTATAATGTTCTTATGTTCCCACTGCTGGAACACAGGCCTCCACTCGATGAGAGGGAGTGGGCCGTTATCCACTACGTGGGCCCAGTGCGGGTTATTAGATCATCATTGTCATATGCCTTCGATTTTTTTATTCTAGGACATGCTGGTTTCCTCAGGATATTTTCCTTCACCGTTTTGAGTTCAGTGGCGATGAAATAGTTTACACTAAGCGCCTGTCAGGGTTCGAACTTACTACCTACTACTCGTAATTCGCAGCTGTTACCACTGGGCCACCACTGCTCTACCTACTTTACTGCCTTGCTGCTCAATTGAAATGTATTCCACTTTAACGCATGTACTTCCATTGAGGCGTCATTTTACCGTCAAAACTAAGTACCCAGAGCAACATCAGCACAACAGAGTACGGATGGAGGAGGTCTAGAGCGCCTAAGGCACCCAACTGATCAGACAAACCACCAGAACAAATTTTACACCAGAGAGTGTGTAGAGTTCTGAGTGTTTGGTTATGATGATATTTTTGAGGTTTTTTGGTTTCATGGACAAATCCGGTATGAAATGTCGGTTTGATCAGTTGAATGCCATAGGCGCTCTACACCTCCTCCATCCGAACTCTGGAGAGTTGCTATCAGAACTCATCTGAATCGTTACCTGACAGAGAACTGAGGCTTCGAAATGACCTCGTTTGTATGAAAATGTTGCTCTTTTTTTTTGGATGGGAAATCATCAAATAACTTGTCCCGCTCTGGGCGGAGCGAGAGGGTGTGTCAGACTCTTACTGACTAAAACCCACCCGTATTCCTTCCTGTTGCCAGTGTTGCCAGGGGTCTCGGTGACCCATTAGTACCTTCCCGCGACAAAATGTTGCTCTGGGTACTTAGTTTTGACGGTAAGTGTAGATTAACTAATGACCAAAGCTGATTATTTTGTAAGTTGCGACCGAATAATGACTTAAGGATCAAAAACTTGCTTGCTTGGTATAAATACCTATTAGCCAAAGCCAGTTGTGACCTCAGCTGTCTTCGCGAGTCGGAGGCGTTCCACCTGGCTCGCAGACCGACGAGGTGTTCCTCCAATACGACTGGCTGGTGCTGCCACGGAGGGATCTCAAAGCAGAGCCCTCCATCTTGACGGAGGTGGTTGCTGCGATACTGAATATAAGGGGAGAGATTTGTTTTCTTTTCCTTAGCGTGTCGATGATAATCTAAATTTTGACAGCCAAGAGCTGAGCTATGATTACGAAAGTACCAGTAGCGTCCATAACTTCATAAAACACAACAGCAACTTTTACTAATCATGACCAGTAAAACTTGCTACAACATTACATAACACCCCAAGCCTATGATTACCAAAGGATTAGGCTAGTAACACCACATTTTGCCAGTTATGTTTAAGTCCCATGTAATAGGGAGCGTGTCTATTGCCATCAACCGGGCACAAATCCAGACTTCGGGCTGTTAGCTGTTACCGAGAAATTTCTAATAGAAAAACCCAATAACACTTTGCCCGACATGGGAATCGAACCCAAGACCTCATGCTCAGCAGTAGTGCTTGCAATCACTAGACCAACGAGACAGTGAACATTACAACATGCTAAAACATTAAGATATCTGTTTTGTCTGTAATGGCAACTGATTCATCTAAATCTAATTAAATAGATCAGAACAGATCACATCTGGACATGAGTTGCCTTAGCTAACCTGGATGTCTTTAAACAGACTCCGGACCTAGGTTGGCCGAAGCAAGGAAAACCTGTTCAGGTGAAGTTTCCTAGACGACTCTTCCTTGGAGTGTAAATGTGGTGCTGTTCCACAAATGATGGGACAATTAATATCATGTCCTGCGTGTCCCGTTAGTTACACGTTACAGGAACTGATGGACGCTAGTGATGGCGCCAAACACGTAGTCAAATTTTGGGCCGAGTACATTTAGATTGTCATCGACACTCTAAGAAGATGGAAAAGGGCAGAAAAGATTTAAATCTGAATCAGGGTAGACTCAACGTTGTCTCGTTTCTCTTTTCTACAAAGAGTGTTATTTGAAGAAAGATGCTCGATTGTTGAGACACCATTTAGCTAGCGGGCTGTCTACAGTTCCATGATCCACTTGCATTTCATGCTCACTGCTTAACGGTAATGGCAACGGTGAACGATGAAGCCAAGTCAGAGGCCCATGGGTGACATAACCTGCCGGGCTCGCGGGAAAGTCCGAAAGGGTTACCGAGACCCCTGGCAATAGAAGCAACGGAAGGAACACGGGTGGGTTTTAGTAAGTAAGAGTCTGACACACCCTCCCGCTTCACTCAGAGCGGGAGAAGCTATTTGATAATTTCCAACACTAAAAAAAAGTAAATTAAATTAAATGGGTGGCATAAACACTCTGACACCTTAGCACGAGAACCGCGTTTTGTCGACGGGAGAGCAGACAAAAATGGCGTTTCCGTGTAGGCAGTTAAAGAAAGAAAGAAAGAAAGAATAACGTTTATTTGGATACAGTTCGTGAAACACAATAAAAATAACAATAAAAAAGTGAAAATAATGTTTTGAATAAATAGTGTGTGCCTCACGGCTGCACCAAAAAGGTTCATTTCAGCATTAATGCCAGACTGATACTGTCTGACGCTGGTTTTCTAATGAACCTTTAGGGACAAGTGACGTCCAAGTACAAACAGCTTCAACATACCTAATACATATTTTTACTTATAAATTAATACATTAATTAGTAATTAAACATAATAACAAAACACAAAACATACGAAAACAACAACTGTCCCAGCAAAAACCTGTTCCTAGCGATTAGCTAGATTGATCCGTGCACGGTGCGCTCACAAAGCGCTACAGGCCGCCGACCGCGACGGACAAATTATCGACAATTATCTAGTTACCCGACAAGAAAAATAGTTATTGTGGGTTGTTTGAATAAACAAATTGAATATAACTATAATAATAATAAAAAGTATAAAAAAAACTAACACAAAAATTAATCATAAATAGTCAAATTTAATACTATTCGGAGAAAGTGAAGTACCTACCTATAACAAAAGATGAAGTAGGTGGGAGTTAGTAATATTAATAGAAGAAGGTAAGCGTCATTGTTAGTCTCTTGTTAGTTTTATATTATAACAACTTATTACAACTTATTAGTTGACAGTTTTCTACCGAAAAATGTAGGCAAGCGATTTCTATTCTACAGTAGAGCAGGTTACTCATTAACCACACGAAAAGAAAGATGGTCTTCTTACCAAACCGCTGATGAAAGTGATGATGATCTGAACTTACCCTACAGCTAATAACAGGCTCGGCAGCGTAACTCAAACCAAACAGGGAGAACCCAAATATAATAAAAGAAACCATAACTGTAATCCTACTTTCCAACAGATATCGTATAATATATTGATGTGCATTTTTTATGACTTTAATGCAATTATAAGCTTCAATGAATCATGTCGATTGGATTGATATGGTTTTTATTGCTTGCAACAATTTTGGTGCGTGTTATTGCGTGATTCTTTCAGCACCGGTCGGTAGTATGATTTTTAACAGGTTCACTGTCCAGGCTCCAGAGTGGGAATGGTCCATAAGTCCAGTTATGTTTTTATTTAAAGTCAGTTTATTTGCGATTAAAATGTATGCTTATATGTGTTACAAAATTTTTATACTCTACTGAAATAGATTTTTTAACACAGACCACATATGGTCTGTGGACTCGTAGCGCTTCCAGCAGGGCTAACATGACAAGCGCGAGAACGCTCTCTTTCTCGATTTGTCGAAATTTGTCTACGATTCTGACGTCATCCGAATGCCTAACATGACCGCTAAGCGTGAGTAAACTCGAGAAAGGCACTTTGACAGTTCTTTATGTCGCGACGAGAAACCGATGTAGCAAATTATTAAAACAAATCATTTTTATTTTAGCAACATCGGCTCATTCGATAAATTTTACGCATGGAATTAGGATGTACTATAATGATTTTACATCCACCTCTATTAATTTATGTTGTAATTTTTTGTGTAACCGACCTTTATTATTAAAATTTAATATTTTTGTATGGCATGCCGAAATTAAAATACAAAATGACGGAAACGAAAATGAGTGAGCCATTTTTGTTAGGGGAAAAACCTGTGGATTCGCGTCACCAATATGTTAACCGCGTCACCGACATACTAACCACGTCACCGACATCCTAGCCGCGTCACCGACATATGAACAGCATCTCTTGAATATGCAATCTGCGTCACCAACATGCTAACTGAGTCACCGACATGCTCAATGCGTCACCGACATATGAACAGCATCCCTTGAATATGCAATCTGCGTCACCAACATGCTAACCGAGTCACCGACATGCTCAATGCGTCATCAATATGCTCAATGCAACACCAACACGCTAACCGAGTCACCGACATGCTAACCGAGTCACCGACATGCTCAATGCGTCATCAATATGCTCAATGCGTCACCAACACGCTAACCGAGTCACCGACATGCTAACAGCGTGCCCTACCTGCTAGCAGCGTGCCCGACGTGCTGGCAGAGTCAACGACATGCTAGCAGCGTCACCGAAATGCTAGCAGATTTACGAAATGCCAATCGACTTACGCCGTGATAACCGCGTCACCGACATTCTGAAAGCACTTGTTGACATGCAATTTGCGTCACCAACATGCACACCGCGTCACCGACATCCTAACCACGTCACCGACATGCAGACTGCGGCACCAACATGCTACCCAAGTCACCGACATGCTAATGTAACGTGTGCATCAGACTGGCGTCGCGGATCGGCCTGTGTACGTACATGTATACGCATATATATACTTATATATGTTATTCCAAAGTTTTAAGTATTCATTTCTGTCACCAGTCCCCATAAATGCCATATTTTTTTGTATTATAATTTTGTTTTCTCTTCTCGATAGTGTGTTACGGAATGACCCCGCTGGGTTCAGTTCCCAAGTCGGGCAAAGTGTTATTGGATTTTTCCATCAGGAATTTCTCAGTAGCAGCCTTTTTTTTTTGGGTGGGAAATTTTATATAACTTCTCCTGCTCTGGGCGGACCGGGAGGGTGTGTCAGACTCTTACTGACTAAAACCCACCCGTATTCCTTCCGTTATCTTTATTGCCAGAGGTCATGGTATCCCATTCGGACTTTCCCGCGACCCCGGCAGCTCAGTAGCAGCCTTTTTTTTTTTTTTGATGGTGGGAAATCATCAAATAACTTCTCCCGCTCTGGGCGGAGCGGGAGGGTGTGTCAGACTCTTACTGACTAAAACCCACCCGTATTCCTTCCTGTTGCCTGTGTTGCGGGGGCCTCGGTGACCCATAAGTACCTTCCCGCGACCCCGGCAGGCATCGGCCCTAGTGGACCCCTACTATATTATGTGCTGACGACATCTCTTTGAGGCACGCGTGGAATACAACGCGCCATCGACCCGGGCCTGGTCCTTACCGGACGGTGAGCTACCCATTGCTCACCTTCCGCAAGCCCGCGCCTACGGTGGCCGGAAATCCGCCCGAGATTCCCGACGCCCTGGGCGTCTCCTGCGGCGGCTAGGGGCGAGAGGGCGCGAAACTTGCCTTTCCCTCAACCGTCCCGCCTCCTCCTTAGCGAGCTTTACTGCTTCGCAGAAGGAGGTGACGGCTGCCCATGCCCTCTCGCTCCGTACCATGGCCTGAACCAGGGCCGGACGCGAGAGGTCTCTGCCGCCGATCGCCTCCACGAGGACACGGCGGTGCTCTGCCCAAGCCGGGCAGACCTCCACCGTATGCTCCACCGTGTCCTCCGGGCGATCCACACAGTGGTGACACCCGGACGTTTCCTCCCGCCTTATCCGACACAGGAACCTCCCGAAGCTGCCGTGTCCGGTGAGGACCTGCGTCAGGCGGAAGGTGAGGACGCCGTGGCGTCTCTCCAGCCACTCCTCAAAGAGGGGACTTATCGCCGCAATCGTGGCGTGCCCAGCACTGGGTTGCGACAACCGTACTTTCCATGACGCCATGAGATCCCGCCGGAGCTCCGTCCGCTGTGCCACGATTTCTCGCGGCAGCGGACTTACACCCCGGCGTTTCGCCTCCTCGCGCCACTCCCATACGTGCGCGAGGACTTTTGCCTCCAGATCCCATGGCGGCAGTCCGGCAAGGAGGCTCGCTGCCTCACTGGAGACCGTGCGGTATCCTCGGACCATCCGGATGGCCATGACCCTTTGAGCCGCGCTCAACCGGCGGGCTGGCCGCAGCGCCAGAGAGCGCGCCCATACAGGTGCCCCGTAGAGGGCCATGGACCGCACGACCCCCGCGTAGAGCCTCCGGCAGGAGGCGTTTGGACCCCCTAGATTGGGCAGCAGCCGCTTCAATGCAGCGCCCGCCCGCTCCAGTTTGGGAGCCAAACGTCGGAAATGCTCCACGAAGTTCCACCGGCTGTCGAGGACGAGTCCCAGGTACTTCATCGTCGACTCGACGCCGATAGAAACCCCTCCTACCGTTATTTGGGACCCCAACGGTGGCGCGTTCCGAGGACCATGAAAACACATGGCCTCGGACTTGTGCAGGGCCACCTCGAGTCCCAATTGCCGGATCCTTTCGACGATTGTTGCAACCCCGCGTGCCGCTAATTCGGCCGCCGCCTGGTGCGACCTCCCCTGCGCCAGGACCAACGTGTCGTCAGCGTAGCACACTACGCTGACGCCGCTAGGGAGGTCGGCGCGCAGCACCCAGTCGTATCCGATGTCCCACAGATGCGGCCCCAGGACCGATCCCTGTGGGACACCGCACGACATCTCTTGCCGGTTCCACACTCCCTGGTGACCGGGGTAGATGACGGCCCTGTCCGTCAAATAGGCCTCGACCACACGACAGAGGTAGGTCGGCATCCGGTGATACCGGAGTGCCTCCCTGATGCAACTCCAGGGCAGAGCTCAGTAGCAGCCTGGAGTCTGTATTTATGCTCGGTTGATGGCAATAGGCTCGCTCCTTCTAACATGATACTTAAACATAACTGGGGAAATGTGGGTGTACTATAGCTACATCTCTGCCTAACTCTTCGGGTAATACGTGGGCATGATGTTATGCTCTTAATTTTGAACACAAAGTTCTAGGCATTTTATTCTCTGTCAGTCAGTGAATACATACATAATCAGCCTATAATGTTCCCACTGCTGGGACACAGGCCTCCTCTATGTGAGAGGGAGTGGGCCGTAATCCACCACGCGGGCCCAGTGCGGATTGGTAGATGTCACATGTCTTCGAATTTTTTGGTTCTAGGACAAGCCGGTTTCCTCACGATGTTTTCCTTCACCGTTTTGAGAGCAGTGGTTATGAAAATAATTTACACAAAGTAAAGCACCTGTCCGGGTTCGAACCTACGACCTACGTAAGTCGCGGCCGTTACCACTGGTCCACCACTGCTCAGTCAGTGAATACCGATGCCTAACAGAAAACTGTCGTGTATATTGTTAAGACCTTTAGGAAAATCAACAAATAACTTCTCCTGCTCTGGCCGGAGCGGGAGGGTGTGTCAGACTCTTACTGACTTAAAACCCACCCGTATTCCTTCCTGTTGCCTGTGTTGCCAGGGGCCTCGGTGACCCATTAGTACCTCCCCGCGACCCCGGTAGGCATCGGCCCTAGTGGAACCCTACATATGTGCTGACGACATCTCTTTGAGGCGCGCGTGGAATACAACGCGCCGTCGACCCGGGCCTGGTCCTTACCGGACGGTGAGCTACCCATTGCTCACCGTCCGCAAGCCCGCGCCTACGGTGGCCGGAAATCCACTCGGGATTCCCGACGCCCAGGGCGTCTCCTGCGGCGGCTAGGGGCGAGAGGGCGCGAAATTTGCATTTCCCTCAACCGTCCCGCCTCCTCCTTCGCGAGCATTACTGCTTCGCAGAAGGAGGTGATGGCTGCCCTTGCCCTCTCGCTCCGTGCCATGGCCTGAACCAGGGCCGGGCGCGAGAGATCTCTGCCGCCGATCGCCTCCACGAGGATACGGCGGTGCTCTGCCCAAGCCGGGCAGACCTCCACCGTATGCTCCACCGTGTCCTCCGGGCGATCCACATAGTGGTGACACCTTGCGTGTTTAAAAACCATGCCAAAACCATCAGCCATGTGTGGGTTTTTCCATTAGGATTTTTTTACTAAAAGCCCGGAGTTTGGAAGTTGATGGTGTGAAACCTCAGCCTCAGAAAGCATGTTAAGCCGTTGGCCCTGCGCCTGATTTCTCTCGGGTCGTGTCGGATTGCCGTCCCATCGGACTATGAGAGTAAAGGAAGATAGAGTGCACCTGTGTCTGCGTACACACTTGTGCACTATAATATCTCCCGCATGCGCAATCTCACCGGAGACTAGGTGAGATTGTTCGCTGTATAGGTTCTGTCGGGCTCAGTTAATGAAGCTAGTGGACTGTATAAACAAGGGTTTTATTGCTGTCGGCAAATTACAATTAAATATAACGATCCCGAGCAAACATATCACAATCTGTTAGGAGTCAACCGTTCTTGATGGAGAGTTAAGCTTGAGTGCTGCTCCGAAGGTGTATGGCGACGTCGCCACCGCCGAGTCCCTGTCGTGCTGTCGTGCGTCAACGTAGTGAGTCACGTAGGCCCCTCGATGACGTAGCACTAGTGCGCGCAGGCAGCGGGCGCGGCGTGCCTCATTGTTAGGTTGGATGCTCAACAGTCGCCATGGCCGAAATGGTCTAGGCTATATATATATTTAAAAACCAGTCAAGTACGAATGTGACTTTTTCAATTTCACATCTTAACACAATACCATAGGCAGCAACAATATGCATTTAGAAAATGTATGCCGAGGAAATAAGTCGCTCCATGTAAAATACTGGTATTCAGCTGCATTCGATGAGACTGGAAGCCGACTCTAACACATGTACTTGGAACAAGGCTAGGCAGTAAATACAATTCCGAGAAAAATAAGACTGACCTCTAGAACTCATAATTTTTCATTAGAACCTTTTACTCAATCTTTGTTGTGGGGAAATGCGGCCGACATTCACACTGTCTTTGTTTTGTAGAAAAGAGCTGTTCCATCAATATATAAATCAAGTCCAAGACACTCTCAGGGAGGCTCATAAAAATATAAAATTGTTTAAAAAACACAGTGCTATCCATAAAATAAATACTAGGATCAAACGCAAATTTGTTGTACCTACAACAAGGCTCAAGAAAATAGGTGGCTCATTCAGATGTCAATGTATACGCTTTTATAATAAAATTCCAAGCCACGTTCAAGATCTAAGCCTTAATAAATTCATTTTTATTAAAGTAAGTTGTGCCAGAAAGCCTTTTATACCGTTTAAGATTATATTGAGAACAAAAGGGCTTGGGATTGAGCTGCTCCACTATTTACATACTGAAACATTTATTTTTTTATATACACTTTGACATTTAATGATTATTTTAAACACAATGACATAGTTGCTTTGTGGACTTTAATATATTATTATTTAAATTATTGTGAATGTGAGGACTATGTGGGTCATAATCGTATTATATATATTATTTTTTGATCTTGCTTAGTTAGCTATTAAAGCTATAATATGAAACTTTGAAAGAGTAGAGTAGTTTTGAGTGTAATCAGATTGGAAACGTCGACCTCATCAAGTTTTAAAAATATGATTGACGTGTAAAAGTGTTTTTACACACCTACTTACAGAAATAAAAATCAGTAATTATTATCACTTTAAGTGAGATTTGATAGATACTTAGGTCATACTGAAAGTTTCTGGATTCTGATAAATAAGACCTACATTTATAGTTTATCAAAGTTACTATATGCCCTCACAATTTATACATTTTTGCATTCACTGGAACCAATGTGATAAGCAGTTGGACCAGTCTTCCTTAGGGACCTCTTCAATGGCTTCGTCAAACGCTTTCACCGCCGATTCAGGGCCCGTAAATCGAGTGCCTCAAAGTTTGTCTTTAATTTTAGGAAACAAAAAGAAGTTGCAAGGTGCGTGGTCTGGGCCGTACGGCGGATACGACATCAGTTCTACAGACATTTGAAAGCGGAACGTGAGGACGCGTTATCATGATGAAGGACGACATTGGTTCGAGGACGCTTTTCGCGAACTTTTTCTAAGACTTTGGGCAAGCAAGTATTGACGGTAAATCTGCGGTCACTCTCCTTTGGTTTGCAAGCGACACTGTTGTGTAATTTCCTAATTTTCCGAAAAAAGAAGCAACCATTTTCTTACCAATGCTTCGACTTTTCTTAACTTTCGTCGGCAAGCCTTCAGAAAGAAACACCCATTCTGCCGACTGGCTGTTTCTTTCCGGTTCAAAGCAGTACATCCAGGTTTCGTCATCTGTCACGATATAATAGAAAGCCAATGACTGTCCTCCATTAAACGTTTTTATCATTTTACGGCACCACTCGACACGCAGTCGCAATGTCTAATACAGTAAGAATTTGCTGACAAGTAATTTTTTTGTCCGTTTCATTCAGTTGTCGTACGCCCGGACGGTATCAGATCAATATATCCAATATTGATCTGATACCGTGAACACTAATGCATAGAAGCATTACCCGTCTTTATTTTTTTTAAACATTTTCACGGGTGACACTTAAAATTGTCTCAGGGGCCTCTGCGAGTTCGCTTCGGCCCCTAGTATGCCTTCCAAAGGTCCGGGACCCCAGGGTCCCGAGATACGTCAAACACAATAATAATAATAAATCCAGTTATTACTGTCCCGTAGGAGCTTTGCCGCAGCGGTTCCTGTTAGTTTGCGATCGGCACTTTCAAACATGCTTTTACCTAATATATATGATAACCAGTCTTTATAAATCTGTATCAAAGTTACACTAAACAAAACTTGATAATATTCAAATCCATCGCTCCGTTTATAATCAAGTGCTTCATCAGAACGGTAAGTAATCTTATAATGGATGCCATAGTATATCCAATGTGGCAATTTGTGAACAGCAACTTTTAAAATTTGAATGCTGTTTTCGTAAAGACTTAAAAGTTTAAAACCCTGTTTCTAAAAGTTGGGGAGAAATATATTAAAGGGACTTAAGTGTTCATAATTTTCATCGAAGGAGAATTGTTATCTGCCGTATGAAACCTGATTAAATGATTAAATGCATGGATGACCTTTTTTAGAAACGCAAAGAGAGTATGTTTTTGAATCCTAACATAAATACGGAATAACATTTTGTTGAAGCATAAGGAGGTAAGGATTATAGCAGTTGGTGTTCTGTAGTTTCTGCCTACCCCCATGGGAAAAAGACGTGAGCTTATGTATGTAAATGTAACATAGTAAGTAATATGACGTGCGAAAGTGAGTTTGTTTATTTGTTTTGTTACGCTTTCACGCTAAAACGGCTGAACGGGTTTGGATGAAATTTGGCACATGTGTAGACCATGATCTGGAAAAGGACAAAAGCTATTTTTATCCTGGATCGCAGACGAAATTGCGGGCAACATCTAGTTGATTATAAAAACTTGCGCAGAACAGAAGTTTGAAGACAATTTTACAGAAAGGAACTGCTGAACCTTAAAACTATGTTTGTACAAAGAAACAATCAAACAGTTGCCTAAGACCAGTATCCAATATTCATGTTCTCTCCAGTAAAATATTAATGAAATATCTACCTAATTAATTCAGGTAACGTCTCCGGATAGAAAGCTCGCCAGCACTAAGTGCTAGAAAAAATACAGTTAGAGTACGGCCTTAAGTTAAGCGAAGCAAATTTTGCTAACGGGAAAATATAATTGCGTTAAATCATTAAGGGAATTAAGAGGAATGATACTTGATATTGGAGGACCCAAACTAGAGTGTAAGATACCAAGTTTACTGAGAATGAATATGAAAAAAAGTAGTACTGAAAGTTTCTGGAACTGGCCACAGACACAAAAAAAAAGCTACTACGGAATTCGAAAATGGAACTCTCTGGGAACATGTTACTTTTTAATTTGCGAG
Source organism: Atethmia centrago (assembly GCA_905333075.3). Taxonomy (NCBI): domain Eukaryota; kingdom Metazoa; phylum Arthropoda; class Insecta; order Lepidoptera; family Noctuidae; genus Atethmia; species Atethmia centrago. The sequence continues at coordinate 25,694,848 of HG995380.1, read as the reverse complement.
ACTGTTATTTACTTTTTTCATAGTGTCGTCCTTTAGAACATTGTGTGTCGCTATTACAATGAATTTTAATAGTGAAAATTTTCACTCAATGATTTTTTACGATTTTCGCTGTAGCTTAAGTCAACAAGAGAGTTGCCAGAGACTTCAATTAGCATTTGGTGATGAAGCCTCATATTGCAGCTTTGTGTATTCATGGTTCGAAGAATTTAGACATAGACATTATCATCTCTATGACGATTTACGTGAAGGTCAGCCGGCGACGGCGGTTACAAATACAAATACAAAATAGTTTATTGTGACAAATAGAAAATTACATTTCGTTTAAACGTGTTTGGAGCCTCCTTTTAAGCAAAAAATGCCTGTATTAGAAGGCTCCGCTCTTTCACAACGTTGTAGTAACTAGAGTTAATAAAGTGTGCTATGACCTTAAGGGTAAATATAAATAACTCACTTTCGCATGTCATATTAGTTACGATACAAAAATTTCTGCATAAAAAAATTCGTATATCTATACGAAGTTTAATTTGCTGCGTATTGTCGTCTCCACCTTGTATGACAATACTATCTACGCGGTTTTACCCGCATAAATCTCGATCCCGTGGGAATACAGGGATAAAAATCCTATGTCCTAATTCAGGGCATGGACTACCCATGCGCCAATTTTCATCCATACCGTTCAGCCGGTTTAGCGTGAAAGCATAACAAACAAACAGGCATACTCACTTTTGCATTTATAATATTAGAAGATAAAAAATAGGATAAAAAGTTTCCTATGTCTCAATCCCATGTGCCAAATTTCATTCAAATCCTTTCACCCTTTTTAGCGTGAAAGCGTCACAAACAAACAAAATCACTTTCGCATTTATAATATTATTAGCTAGGATTTTCGGATTGAGTTAACAGAAAGAAAGGCTGCTCCTCGAAAAATATGTGTAAGCATAACTCTGTATGTACTAAAACCATAACATAAAACAGTATACGGAACTCGAGAACAACATCTTCCTCGTATATGAGCCATTTTTAATGAAATCTCGCCCCACGTGCTCCGCGCTTCTGTGACAATCAGGGTGGCTCGTCTCTTTGAAGAATTAGCATAGGAATGTTGTGTGGAAATATTGCTAGTAGGCTTTCCGACATTCCTAGCAGAGTTACGTTTCTAGGAGCTTCAATTTTAGGATTGATATGTCAGAAACGTACATTTGTTAGATGACTTTAAAAAAACCGGCCAGGTGCGAGTCATACTCGCACACGAAGGGTTCCGTACCACTGTACAATATTTTGCAAAAGAAACGCTGAAAACACGTTTCTTTTAAAGAGACCCCTTTAATTATTTGTTGTTATAGCGGCAATGCAAATACACAATCTGTGAAAATTTCAACTGTCTGCCTATTAAGGTTCATGAACATGAGCCCGCTGACAGACAGATGGACGGACGGACGAACAACGGAGGCTTAGTAATACTACGGATCCGTTAGACACCCTTCATTTACGGAACACTTAAAATATGGTTCACTTGACAAAATCTACGAAAGTTTAGGAATCCGCTGGATACCCCTGGATACACTGGATTACCGATCGTTGTAGTGATGCTTAGGGGAGTCCTAAGTTAAGTTCAGCAGTGGACACCTTGCGAAAGAAATGATGAATATGATATACGTCTTTTTCGTGTAGTTACGGTCAGCAACAAAAGACGATAAATACTTCTTTTCCGTGGTTCCGTACCCAAAGGATAAAACGGGACCCTATTACTAACACTGCGCTGTCCGTCTGTCTGTCTGTCTGTCCGTCTATCACCAGGTTGTATCTCATGAACCGTGATAGTTAGACAGTTGAAATTTTCACAGATGATGAATTTCTGTGGTCGCTATAACAACAAATATTAAAAAATAGAATAAAATAAATATGTAAGGGGGCTCTCATACAACAGACATGATTTAATTTGCCGTTTTTATAGATAATGGTACAGAACCCTTCGTGTGCGAGTCCGACTCGCTCTTGGCCGGTTTTTTTTAATCTTAGTAATTGTGCAAAATATTCATAAAATATATGTACCAATATTAATTTTAAGAATATTAACTCTTAGCTATTATTAGCTGTTGTTATTAAAATTGAAATTGCACACTGTTGCACATGTGCACATTGTTATTAAATTGAAATTTTATTATGAATAAGCAAGAAATTTAATTTTTTTATTTTTTTTATTTATTAGCTTTGTTAATCGACTTTTGTTGCTGACAGTGGTATAGTCTGCTGACTACACCACAGTCAGCAACAAGAGTCGATTCGAAGTCAAAGAGTCAAACATAAGAGTTTTAATTCAAACAAAGATTAATTTCGTGCTTCAATAAAGAAATCTTAAATACCACTCCAGACAAATTGTCAAATTTGATTCTACAATTAAAGACAGAGCTATATTAATGGCATTGTCTACAACTTTGTCTTCACTTTTCTACCTCTTATTAGACGGTAGGCAGGTACTTTGCTAATTAAAAATCAATAGTTGATGGTCTGAAATACAATGGAATCAGAGGTATAGCGATTATGACTTGAGAAACTTTGACAGTTTTTTAATTTGAGGTTTTCTTTTGAATTATTAATTTTATTTGAACGATAAAATCTAGAAATTTTGAGAAATTATTGGGCTAACAAAAATTTGCACTTTAATGCTTAATATTACGCAAGCGGATCCTTGAATCGAAAAGTGGTGTTCACAGTCCCGCAATATTTTTGATCGGCCTCTCCAACGATACCCCACACCATGGGGTAGATGAGAAAACAAAATATCTTCCCCACATTACGTGCAGGGAAGGTACCCCAAAAAAGAAAAAATATTTTAAAACTTTGTCGACGTGATTAATATATATACCTATGCCAAATTACAGCTTTCTAGTACTGAGCGTCTCTGAGCTACAGCGGGGACTGACAGACAGACAGACGGACAGACAGAAATTGCGAAACTATAAGGGTTCCTTGTTTACTACGGAACCTTAAAAAAAAGAAAGATGTAGTGACAAAAATTGAAAAGAGTATGCTTAGATGGTTTGGTCATGTTGAGAGGATGAATGAAAGGCAGGCAGCTGTGAGTGGAAACGGCGGGAGGGGACGCCCTAGGAAGATACTCGCAACCGGCGTGCGTGTATGACCAGATGGATGAACGTAAACGAAGCAAAAGGAGTATGTAAGGAGCGTAGAAGGTGGCGTTCTATAGTTTCTGCCTACCCCATGGGAAGAAGGCGTGAGTATATGTATGTATGTAAAACAACTATACATAATAATATAATAAAATCTTAGTGAAGTTAAAACTAAACATTGAATATTTTTGAAAAAGTAATTGCTACGAGGTCTTTTTTTTTGGGTGGGAAGTCATCAAATAACTTCTGCCGCTCTGGGTGGAGCGGGAGGGTGTGTGACTCTTACTGACTCAAACCCCCGTATTCTTTCCGTTGCCTGTGTTGCCAGGGGCCTCGGTATCCCTTTCGGACTTTCCCGCGACCCCGGCTACGAGGTCTGGGATCGATTATAATACCGAAAATATCGTTTTTAAAATTTTTGTGTTTCTCTGAACGTATGTTCCAGAATTGCGCATATTCTACAGAATAGATTCTGATCAAATTCTGCATAGATATTCCCTATAAGTCTGGTCAGTCGGTAGTTTATATACTATCACACTATTTGCTATGTGGGATGAGCAAGATTGCATTATGTTTGTATGTCTCAATAGTTTACAGGAAATTGTAACAAGACGAGCCAAACGGTAAAAACATTGCAGATAATTAAAGATTTAACCTTTTAAATGATTATAATTACGCTATATCTTTATGGGGCTAAGCAGTCAATCATCCTGCCGGGGTCGTGTGGCAGTCCAAAAGGGTTACTGAGGCCCCTGGAAACGCAGGCAACGGATGACACGATCAACACAGCAACCACAGAAGTGATAAGTTTTAACCTAGTTATTTTTAGTTTAAACTAGTTAAATCTAGATCGACTACCTATCTCCTAATAACTGAAACATTTTTTGCAACGGACGACACAATCAACACAGCAACCACAGAAGTGATAAGTTTCAACCTAGTTATTGTTTGTTCAAAGTAGTTAAATCTAGTTCGACTACCTGATATATCTCCTAATAACTGAAACATTTTTTGCAACGGACGACACGGCCAACACGGCAACCACAGAAGTGATAAGTTTCAACCTAGTTATTGTTAATTCAAAGTAGTTAAATCTAGATCGACTACCAATCTCCTAATAACTGAAACTTGGTTGAGTTGTCTATTCTAGCCCGATTTGTAAAACTTTGTGTCAGTACGGTATGATTTATTAAAGGGTAAACCAGCTGCCTTGAAAAGTTATTTAGGACAAGTACATTTAAAATTTAGATTAACAACGGATTCCTTTAATCTGTATTTCCCGAAGGGGTCAGCAGAACTGTAGGCATAGTTCACCAAGCGTATTGTCACTAACCAAGCTAATCCATTTTACTGACTACTAGAAAAACCCATGGCCCAAATTAAACCCAGGACCTCACGCTTGCGACCACCTGGCCAAAGAAGACTGCAATTGAGAATATCCTAATATTTTTTTTTTTTATGTACTCGTCGACTTGAGAACCTCCTCCGTTTTTTCGTCGGTAAAAAATAGCAATAAAACTTTGTCCAACCTGCGATTCCAGGCTCAGCAGTCGCACTTACAAACACAAAATCAACGACGCTGATTTGATTAAAAAAACACTATTTTAAATCCGTATAAAGGATGCCATATATTATTATAACCATGAAATACACACCTGTTTAACCAATTATAAGGTCATCACCGACTATTTAAGGTCCTCGGAACCCATTAAAAGCATTATAGTTTCACTTGAGAATTTATTAGGAGGTCACGATTCATAATAGAGGTAACCCTTACGGATTACCTCAACGAGTATTTGTCTTTATTTAGGGCGAGCTTAAATTATGGGACACTGCTATGTACCAGCAGCAGGTATTACTGGGTACAGCCGTTGATGATGATTTTTAAGCTACTTCAAAAAAGGAGAAGGTTTCTCAATTCGACCGTATATATAATATATATATTGTTTTATGTATGTTCGCCGATTTCTCCGTCAATATTGTAGACCGATTTTTAAAATTCTTTTTTTTTGTGTGAATGGATACGCTCCCGAGGTTCGAGGGTCCACATTGTCACCAAGTCATAATCTGATGAGGGGATCCCATGGAAATCCAGGGAAGTCCTAAAATTTTAAAGGCACACCTATAGCGATTTAGGTATTTTTTAAGACCCGTAACGACTGAAAGAGCCATGAATGACGGAGGGTTCTCGGTATATAAAGATGGTCTCCCATCCACGAACCGACCGCGGCATGCGTAGCTTAACCTTCGATTGTTCCGTGCGGCTATTATAACATAGCCACGAGCCCCATTTTTTTTTAGTGGCATATTATCAATTAGCTTCTCCCGCTCTGGGTGGAGCGGGAGGGTGTGTCAGACTCTTACTGACTAAAACCCACCCGTGTTCCTTCCATTGCCTATTTTGCCAGGGGCCTCGATATCCCTTTCGAACTTTACCGCGACCCCGGCAGGCATCGGCCCTAGTAGACGCCTACACTTGTGCTGACATCTCTTTGAGGCGCGCGTGGAGCACAACGCGCTGTCGTCCTCGGCGTGGTCCTTTTCGGACTGCGGGTTCCCCTTTGCTCACCGTCCGCAAGCCTGCGCCTACAGTGGCCGAAAATCCACCTGGGATTTCCGACGCCCAGGGCCGAGCCACGAGCCGCCATGATCTGCCGACATGATGTTCGCAAATTATTGAGCCAAAAAAAGATGAGTGCATTATGTAAGGAAAAATATGGTCCGTCTGTTGTAAAACCTTTTTATTGCGTGATATGTGATGCATGCCATGCATCAACAACGTATGAAAAATGCATAGAATCTTCACCAAAATTCTAAATGCGTCGAGTTAGTGAAGCTGGTAACGATGTCACCAGAGTGTACGGGAATATAAATAGCTACTATTTACCTCACATGAGGATAAAAAGAGTAATTGTCACGTCACGTCACGTCATGTTCGAAGATAGGTAGGTAGATAGGCACATAATTATGCTACAAAAAAGGCCCAAGTATTGAGAAAAAAGTTGCATTCAAAATTGTTAACAAATCTGGTCAACATTTTACTCAAGTGTTACCAAAATCTATTTATGAATAGTTCCTCATACCGCCGATAGAGGCGCTGAACTGAATCTCATCTCATTCTCTAACTCTGTCTTTCTGTTGGTCTGTCTGACTGTCTGTCTGTCTTTTTTTATCTTTTCACGCCTAAACCGCTGAACAGATTTGGATGGGCACACGGATAAACCTGGGTTATGACATAGGATACCTTGGGACGGGCGACGCCGCGAGCAAAAGCAAGTTACTCTGTCCATGACTTCCATAAAGAAACCTCCATCGCAATCTAAAAGATAAGATAAAATAATGCCAATTGTCCCCACGCACCGACCTCGTTCATATTACCATTTTATTGGGTAAACATGCCAAAATACTTGCTTTAATTAAGGTAATTCTGTCCCTGATAAGATTTCTTGCAACAAATTGAGGAAAAAGTAAAAAAAGAAGTTTGTCTGTGGAAGGTGGAAATGTAAGGAATGAGGAGGGATTGTATTGCTTGACAATGAATTTTGCTTCAACCTGTCGACTGATATGCCTCGCCTTTTCCCAAATATGTTGGGGTCGACTTCTAGCGAGATGCAGCTCAATATCAGAATTTTACCGGCTATTTTTAACCACATTCCTAATTCCATAAAACAGAAACTAGTAACAACTTTCAAAAAGAAACTAACTGTACTTCTATTAAATAAATGTTACAACTCCGTATCGGACTTTCTAGCTGATAAATTTTAGTTGTGTATCAATGTTTGTATGTTTGATAGTGAACTGCATCAATGTTTGTATGCCAAAATGGTGGAATGTAAAAGAATTATTTAATATTATCGTAACCTCCTTATTGTAAATACCTACATTCTGAGTAAATAAATGAATATTCTGTTCTATAGTTCTACATGAAGCGACTACCTATCTTACCTTTTTTTTTTATCGCTGAGAAATGCATTACGCATCCCCGCTCGTGGTGGACGAGGGGTATGTGGGACTCCTGTCGATGATGACAGTATACCCACTAAAACTCAGCTGTGTTCCCACATCGCCGTGATGGGGGGGCCATGGGAAATCGGCTCAGCCTTTACATCCACAACCCTCCCGGCGCATGCCCGCCTAGCTGGCCGGCCCCTCATGCCCCCCAGGCTGGGGAGCTACGGGAATGGCAGGGAACACCTGGCCATTCCCGTTCGACACTGGTGGAGGCCTGTGCAATACAGGCAAGGGTGCCCCCGCACCCGTTGCCTGCTGGCCTCCAACTGGGAGGAGTCGGAGATGACTTTCAAATTGACGTCTTCTTCGACCCCTCCTCCGCCTTCGGAGTGGCGCCGCGCCAGGATCGTCCTCACGCGCGCGCTCGGCTGCCTCCTTCTGGGACATGACGTGTTCGCAAAAGGAGGCGACTGCTGCTCAGGACCTCTCATCCCTCAGCATGGCGTTAACCAAGCCGGGGAGTGAGAGGTCCGGTCCGATCACCGCGATGAGACTGCCGCGCTCGGGCCATGACGGGTACACCTCGAGGGTGTGCTGCGCCGCGTCCTCCGCCGCGCCACAGTGGTGGCACGACGGTGTCTCCTCCCGTCCGATTCGGTGCAGGTACGATCCGAAACAACCATGTCCGGACAGCACCTGCAGCAGACGGAACGAGAGGAACCCATGCGACCGCTCGAGCCAGTCTCGCAGGACTGGCCCAATCGCATCGAGGGTTCGGCGGCCAAAAACTGCTGTGGCGAGGTCCCCCGTCCAATGAACGACGATAGATAGATAGATAGATAGATAGATAAAACATTTATTCAGTGCACACAAAAGACATAGCACAACACACAATAGCACAATACATGGATAACATAAAAACAAGGTGCCAATATAGAAAAAAAAGAAAAACATGCTTAAAGAAATAAAGTAACATTACGACATACTTTAATTAATTATCGAACAAGGTGCGGTGTGTGTCTCAAGGTTGCACCAAATGGGAGTCCAGCTCAGCATGTGTCAGGCAAATATACCTGAAGCTGATATTCTGCTGGATCCCTGCAGTGACATACGGACGTCGAGCAGACGAGATACATTGGTGTTGTGACAAAGTGTTATGCGTGGAGTGAAATTGTGTAAGTATACCCGCAACTTAAAATGATGTATTCTACAGTAAAGTTTTGTATTGTATTGGGAAACTTTCTTGTTGAATGTGTTGAATGTGTTGATTGTGGTTTGATTATTTGATAATTTAGAAAGTTATATACCTAAATGAATAATCTTATTATGGTTACAGTGGCTTCAGTGTGAATAAAATAAGCGATTTGGCTTGACAACAAGAAAATATGTTCACAATAAATAGTTAAAGGTAAATAAAATGTGAATTACAACTATTACAACATATCAAAAAACCATTCAATTACGGTAATCCTCTGTCCACAGATTTACGCTACTTATAGTATAGTCAGATTGACTCGGGAAGAACACGACAGCCAGTTATATAATGGACGTGTTCGAAATAGTCATACCCAGTTTCTTCTGCGAGGTGATAAGAAACTGCCGCAGTCGAACTCTGAAGGTACCAAGACATTTAAGATTCCTTATCGGCGGGGGAATATTGTTCCAGCATTTGGATGCGGCGTATCTAAAACTTCCCCTGAAAGCAGCTGTCTTGTGCGGTTGAGTGGAGAGTTGCTGCGAGCACTGTCTACTTGCGCATTCTCTTCTACTAGCGATCCAGCTCAGTTTATTGTACAAGTAAGTCGGTTGTTTGTACTTTATAACACCAAACAGTAGGCATGCCAAGTGCAACTTGCGCCGTGACTTCATCTTGAGGATAGAGTGCTTATTTAAGAATGGCGTTACGTGACTTCTTGGTGGGACCGAGAAGCAGAATCGAACGCAGGCATTTTGCACCCTCTGGATCAGTCGTTCAGTTCTTGCTAGTAGTCGAGGGCCAATAACTGTGTCCGCATGGTTCAAATTGGATAGCACGAGTGACTCAACGAGCTGGATCCGCAGCTCCTCTGATATAAAAGGCCTTATTTTATAAAGGACCTTAAGGCGGTAGAAACAAGTGCGCACTGACTCGGACACGTGCGCTTCGTATCTCAACCCAACGTCCATGTTCAGACCCAGATTCCGTGCCTCACTGACTCGACTGACTGACTCACCCAGCAGGGTAACGTCGAGTGTTGCCGGCACTGCACTGATTTGGTTCCTAGTTCCGAACAACATGTATTTGGTTTTAGAGGGGTTAAGTACTAAACCGTTATTTTCAGCCCAACATGCTATCCTGTCAAGATCATCGTTTAGATCCTTTATCGCGATATCATAGTCACTTGGCTTAAAGGAGATATAGACTTGCACGTCATCAGCATAAATATAGTACCTACATCGCTTCAGGGAATTTGTAATATCCGCACAATACAAGATAAAGATGATAGGGCCCAGTACTGAACCTTGCGGGACTCCCCTGTAAACAGAAGTAAGTGAAGAAACAAGAGATGAGCCATTGCTCAGTCGTATTTCCACACGCTGCCGACGGTTGGTGAGATAGCTTTGGAACCAGTGTATGGTATTTTGGTCAAATCCATAGTAGTGAAGCTTTGATAGGAACAAATCTATATTTATGCAGTCAAAAGCTCGCGAAAAATCAAGTAGTACAAGAAGTGTGCATAGGCCCTTATCCTGTGCTGACAGAATGTTATCTGTCACGTCCAAAAGAGCCGTAGAGGTACCACGCTGTTTCCGAAAGCCTGACTGTAGCTCAGGCAGAATGTTTTTATCTTCTACATATTTTGACAGCTGCTGGCATACCGCCTTTTCAGCAATTTTAGAAAGGCAAGGCAGAATACTAATAGGCCTAAGGTCCTTTAAGTCAGTGGGATAGGTCTTTTTAGGCAATGGTCTAACTATAGCAATTTTCCAGATGTCAGGGAATGTTGCTGATACGATTGAGCTGTTCACAATGTTAGTAATGACTTTTAGTGTATGAGGGAGTGTAAGTAAAAGCATATTCAGGGTCACCTTATCACAGCCTTCAGCGTTAGATTTTAGCTGGCTGAAGTATCGCAGAATTTGATCCGCAGTTACTGGTTGTAAAGCAAAAGTATAGCTATCATCACCATAATGGTGCGATTCAAAGAAAGCGCGTCGCGATATATTGCAGACGGGGTTACCAGGAACACTCAAAAAGTGATTATTTATTTGATTTGGATCTCTGAAGTGAGAAGGAAGTTCATCAATTTGTTTCTCTGGTAATACAGTGGATTTTAAATTTTTCCATAATGTTTTAGGATCCTTAATTTGGTTATTAATGTTGAATTTGAAATAAGCAACTTTTTCTCTAAATATCGAAATTACCACTAGAGATTTCAGCTGCTTGTAATATATCTTTTTGGACTCGGATTTCCTTTTACGGTACTTGGTCAGAGCGTCATTCCGCAAGTGCATCATCAATTTAATTGTATCTGTTATCCAGGGATATGACGGTTCCTTAATTAAACATTTCTTAACCGGAGCGTGCGCATCGTATATTGTTAAAATATTTCTATTAAATTCTTCAGTCATGTCATTCACATTATGCAAGCGACAAATGTTGTCCCAGTGTATGTGCGATAAATCACTATCTAGCACTTCTTTATTTATTTGCTTAAAGGGTCTGTATGTAACTGTATGGGGTTTATATTTACTACACCTTATATTAAATTCGCACACAACAAGTGAGTGACCATTTATTGAGCGATAGGGCTCAACCGATATCCCTTTATGGTTGAGATTCGTACAGACAAGGTCGATCAATGTTTCGCTATGGTCTGTGAAATGGGTGGGCGAACTTACCAGTTGTTTTAGGCTCAGGCTATTCAAAAACTCACATACTTTCATAGTTTGCCCGTTAGCATTCAGTAAGTTAACATTGAAATCGCCGAGAAGTATGTAGTGGTCACATTTTACTAAGGAGCTAATGGAGTCGGTAATGGCGTCGAGAAAGAGGTCCAAGTCAAAGCGTGGGGGGCGATACGCTGTGCCTATAGCGATTTTATTTCCATTTAGTGTTATGGTAATCCACATATGTTCGATAGTGCCGTATCTAGGGTCAATTGGGGTGGACCAGGTACGAACGGTCAGGCCGCGTTTAAGATAAAAACCCACACCACCCCCCCGACCCCCGTGTACAGTCAGCGGTCGAGGCATGTGACGCAGGCGGTAACCTGGCACAGTGGGCGCTCGCCCCTCCTCGCCCGGTCGTAGCCAAGTCTCGTTAACTGCTAATACATCGAAAGAATGCCTTTGCACTGCTGCTATAAAATCATCGTGGTTAGTCCCAAGAGAGCCTACGTTTAGAAAACCAACTTTAAGGTATTTTTCAAGCATATTTAATGTTATTAAATATACAACAAAACAAAGAAGTACTGCCGCGGACAAAGTGTTGACGTTTCCGCATTTGGCAAGGGAGATAAAACAAAATTGTAATGCGTATTTCTATAGACATATTGCAAATGACTGCGTAAACAACAAAGAATCGAAATTCATAACAATAATTATAAAAAAAGGCCAAAAAAGCAAAAATAAAAACATCATTGTAAAGATAAAAAATTGTAAATAATAGTTGTATTGTATAAGCGATTGTAAATAAAAGTTTTATAAAAGTGATTGTAAATAATATTTTTATATACGTGGTTGTAAATAATATAGTAAAATAAATAATTGTAAATGAAAATTGTATATTAGTCATTGTAAATAATAATTGCACTTTAGCCACTGTACACAATAGTCGTTTATTATAATATGTCTTTACAATTACTAATTTAAAAATCATATTCGATATTATCATCGAATTGTTTCTAAGAATACGTAAATATGTAAATACGTGTGTAAATATTATCTACATATGTTTTAAAACTCAAGTAATCTGTACATGAAAACACTTCTAACTTCCTGTAAGCTGTCAGCAAATGGTAAGACAGCATAACTGTCCACAATTGACCAAAATAATCAACATTGTTAAAATATTTTTTGCGTAGTGATGACCAATGCCACTTAGGGCAAAATAGATTCACACCCGGTACCACAGGAAACATACACCGCCCTGTGACATCACTTATTATATTGTAGAACAAGATATATACAGTTCCTTTATGTGCAAAACAAAACATTGAAGAGATTAAACTGTTAACATCCACAGAAGCAATTGGTAAACGAAAGAAGTTCACAGAACGCGTTAGGATGTGGTACAAACCGATTATTACGCAAAAATCCTGCAAATGTCGTCTTCACATCTTATTCGTTCCGCTTTTTGGTGATCTTCTCTGCGAGCTAAGATTCTCCCCTCCCTTGTCCATACGTACTTCCATTTGTTTTGACTCCCTGCTTGACGAGCGTGATAAAATAGCTGGCGGTTTGTTCGAGTTAGACGTTCGTTAACATAAACTCGGTACGTCGGCCCAGTGATATCAAGGTCACCCGTACTCAAACCGCGGCGAACCCTAGCTGCGCGCAGTAGTGCGTCGCGCGTGGCGCGCCTTGCGAAGCGTACGGATATACACCGCGGCCGCTGCGCAACGGGGTCGGCAGAGATGGAGCCGTCGGAAGTCTCTACTCGATTACGGCGCGTGGATCCGACTCGCTCAGCGTGAACCACGTCCCTCTCATCAATAGCGATGCCAAACTTTATGGCAAGAACCTTAACGAGGTGTAGGGCACTCTCGTCCTTGCTCTCCGGTATTCCAGTCACCTCAATGTCGTTGAGCAGGAGTTCCTGATCGCGCTCGTTTAATTGGCATTTCAGTTCAGCGATAGTGTTTTCTAATGGATCCCTGTCTGGCTGTACTTTTTGCTCCAGTTTATGTTCGAGGGCACCTACTCGTGCTTCTAGGCTATCCATCCGCTCATCAGAGGTCTTTAAGGAATCCTTCAGTTGAGCCACTTCCGTGCGTAACTGTTGGAATTCCTGATGCATCAGGCGAAACTCGGCACGCAGCTCCTCCTTAAATAACCGCAGCTCGTCTGCGAAGCCGGGAGAAAAATTAATGGCAGCATCCAGGGCAGTACTGTTTAATGGACTTTCCATGTCCAGGAGCTCCTCGGGGCTACTGTGCTCATCTGCCTGGGTAGGATCCGCCCTACTACGAACTGGTGTCTCCGTCTTATTATCTCTAACAAGATTTTTATTGCACTCAGGGCAGCGCCATGTGGGTGCAATAATACCCGTACTAGGCACGCCGACGCAAGCGCGATGATAAAACGCATTGCACTGGCTGCATTTAGCGGCCTCTATCAGCGATAAGAATTTGGCGCAACCACCGCACTTCGCCGCAGGCATGGTGTGTTTTGTTCGTAACGTTATATCGATCTCGCTTAGTCGTTCCGCGCGGTGTCAATAGATGGCGCTGTTTTGCACATATGCTAATTATGCTTTGATGGGAGTTTAATAGTTTGATTACACCATACAACGACACAACCGTTAAACAGTATTGACGCACACTCTTGGGCGACACTTCACGGCTAGTTTATAAGTTTATTCACTAAAATGTTTAATATTTTTAATTTTAAGGGTAGATTTTGGTCACTGCTGCTAAACTAGTGCACAGATTTAAGTTTACACAATAATAACTATTTATACACTGCACTTGCGCACTAGATAACGTTTTGAGTCTAGAATTATTGTATGTAGAAACTTTCTGTATTACAATTGTTCTTATTAAATGGGTTATTTTATTTAAAACACTAAACAACAGCAAGGAGTATCGACCAACTTAACGTCCGTGACGTCACCCCACGATGGCGTCCCTCGCCTCCCGCCGGACGGCTGTCCGCTCTTCTGGGGCTGGGCGCTCTCCTCTCGCCCTCCGTCCTGCCGTCCATTCATACACTCTGGCGAGCACCCACGCCTCGAGTTCGACGGCGGCGTTCTCCCTCCTGTGGAGTGAGTCCTCCCAGATAGGAGCCCCGTAGTGGGCCATACTCCTCAAGATGCCGGCGTAAAGTTGCCGGCATCACGCGCGCTGCCCCCCCCCCCCCCCCCCCCCCAAGTTGAGGAGCAGCCACGAGAGCGCACCAGCGGCCTTCAGCAGGCGCGAAGACGGCCCGCTAAAATGCGGACCGAAGCGCCACCTGCTGCCGAGTACAAGGCCCAGATATTTCATCTGAGCCTTCACCTCAATTCTGACGCCCTCCACAAAGATGTGGGCGTCAGGTGGGGGGCGCTGCCGAGGGCCGTGGAAGAACACGGCCTCGGTCTTGTGCAGCGCCACCGTTAACCCTAGGCGGCGGACCCTCCCTGCCACCAAGGATCCGCCCGCCGAGGCCAAATTGGCCGCCTCCCTGAAACTCCCACCTCGGGCGGTGAGGAGAGTGTCATCCGCATAGCAGACGACACTCGTGCCTCGGAGGAGAGTTCCCCGCAGGAGCCAATCATAGCCGACGTTCCAGAGGAGAGGTCCTAAGACTGACCCCTGCGGAACGCCGGCCTCAACGGCGTACCGCCGGACTTGACCAGTCCTATTTACTAGGAGGATCGCCCGATCCTCCAGGTAGCTGGCCAATATTCTGTGCATGTATAGAGGCACTCCGTGGAATCGGAGCGCCTCTAGGATGGTGGAGTGGGGAACGGAGTTGAAGGCATTAGCTATGTCGAATGACACAGCCAACGATCCGTCCCCCGCGTCCATTGCCTCCTTCACCTGCCCCTTAAGGCAGACCAGCGCGTCCACCGTGGAACGCTCAGCCCGAAAACCGAACTGAGCGTCCGACAAGTCCGGCCTGATAGTGCGCAGATGGCCCTTTAAGCGGGCTACGATTATCCCCTCGAACATTTTGCCGACCTCATCGAGCAGAACGATGGGCTGGTATGCCGAGGGGGAGTCTGCGGGGCGGCCCTCCTTGCGAAGGAGGCACAACTGCCCCTCCTTCCATGGTTTCGGGAACCTTCCAGACGCAAGGCATGCGTTGAAGAGGTCCCGAAACCTTTCCTCCATTTGAGTGGCTGCCACCACTCTTGCCGGAACACCGTCGGGGCCCGGAGCTGTCTTCTTGGCGCGGATATGGAGAATAGCCGCATCAAGTTCCAACTCCGTGACAGGAGGGGGCTCTTCTTCCTCAGCTGGTGGAGATATCCTCCGCGGTGGGCCTATCACTGGTGGGGTGAAGTTGTCCCTGCACGGGAACAGGGACTAAACCACCCCATCCAGAAATGAGGGCTCCAGGGTTTCGGCCACCGGGGGACCAAAGGGGCGCAGTTTGTTGCGCGCCGCCTTGTATGGTCTCCCGTAGGGATCGTTGTCGAGACCCTCCAGCAGCTCTGCTCTCGACGAATCTCTGGCGGTGGCGATGGCCCGATCGAGGACCATTTTTGCCTCCATGTACACCTCATAGAGGTGGTCTTCGTCGGCCATGTCCCGTATACGCCGCCGCCGGCTCCGCGCGTAGGCCCTCCTTGCCTCCACACATGCTGCTCGCACGTGGCGGCCACGTATCCTGGTCCCCTCTCTAATAGCGAGAGGAGAGGGGAGTCTGTGAAAGACCGCACCGCTAGTGCCACCGATTCGTCCTCGTCACCCAGATTGAGTATGGCTCGGCGACCACCGCTACGTTCACCAACCACTCAGCCATGACCTGCACTACCAGGTCCTGGGCTGCTCTGCAGTGGTTGGTGTTCGTCTGGAGGATGCGGTAGTGGGAAACCATTATTCCGACATCGGACCGGTCCCCTCAGCTATCGCTGCTGGTGCTACAGCGGCAACGACGGCGGCAGCGGCGGTAGCAACAGGGCGAACCTGCGCCGGCACTATGCCCTTCCTCACGGGGGCTTGCAGCTCCTGCCCGTCATCCTGTGGTTCGCAGGGCGGCCACTGGCGGCACACGCCACGCAGTTTAGCTTGGTGGCGGCGGCGCGGCAAGTGGTACTCCTGTGTCCCTCCTGCCCGCACTGGAAGCACGTGTCTCCCCAGTCGAACTTGGAGGGACACGTGGCTCGGGTGTGGCCAAACACGAAGCACTTGAAGCAGCGAACAGGCTGGTCTTCAAGTGGCCGGACCACAGCCGAGGTGAACCCCACAAGCAGCCGTCCCTTGGACAGCAAGGACGGCCCCAGCCGCGGCGACTGGGCACTCAAAGCATATGATGCCCATGCCCGGGGGCCAAGCCTGATGGCTCCACCCTTCACCGCGCCAGCGTCGCAGCTAGCTTCCAGCCGCCGCAACGGCCGCCACCACATCCTCTTTGGTGCCCGAATCATCAAGATCGGCCACCTCCAAGGCTGCGGTCTTAACGGGCCTGACGACCGTTGCCGCATCCGCGATAACCTCTTGCAACTTTGTTGCGAAGAGGTCCAC
The DNA here is from genome assembly GCA_905333075.3 of Atethmia centrago. Taxonomy (NCBI): domain Eukaryota; kingdom Metazoa; phylum Arthropoda; class Insecta; order Lepidoptera; family Noctuidae; genus Atethmia; species Atethmia centrago. The sequence continues at coordinate 25,678,392 of HG995380.1, read as the reverse complement.
ATTTGTGCCGCGCTCTTCCCCCGAGAACTCGAAAATTCGAGCCCCGGTTAGGGTTCGGCGGCAAGTGATATTTCTAATCCCCAGCCGGGAGGGATCAGCATTAGTACGTGCCCGTCTGAGGACGGACTCATACGTCTCGCCCCGCCCCACGGCCTCCGGTGTGACGGTCACCACGACGGCCGTGGTTTTGGGAGGAACAAGCTTTCTCCTACCGGCTGGAGTCCTTTTGGCTGCAGGACCAGTCACAGCGGGCTTGGGGGCTGACCCTTTCCCCTTCTTCCCTTTTCCTCTCCTGACCACTTTCGTCCACGACTGGTTGGACGGGGTGGAGGAGGGAAGAAGGGCATCTTCCTCCTGCGAGTTCTGGGGGTCTGCTGCTGGAGTAGCAGACGGCCCAGACGCTCCCTCCGCGCTTGTGGTGGGGGTATGAGGAGCCGCCTTGGTCCTCTTGCCCTTGCCCTTGCCCTTGGATACCGGGCCTGTTAGAGGCGCAGGTTCCGGCTCCCTTGGCGGTGGACTCTTGTCCGCCGCTAGCGGCGGGCGAAGCCGCCTTTCCGGCAAGAGCCGGTCCTCGATGCCGGCGAAGCAGGCTCTTATGAAGGCCCTCTCCTCCATTACAACCCCGCGGATTGTTGCCTCTAGGCTGGCAGGGGAGGAGGAGCAGGCTCCTACCACCGCACCTGGGGCAGATTGGGCAGGCCTGGCCGTGGCCTCAGCCAGCTTCTGGTGCTGGCTAACCTCTGCCTGCAGGCGATCCACCTTGGCCTGCAGCTGCCGCGTCTCGTCCGTGGCCGTCCGCTTTACTAGCTCCACCACAATGCTGTGCATACTGGCGGACCGGCATTTGAGGGCCTTCTGAAAGGTCCCCTTTAAATTCGAAGACTTAGAGGCGACCTCCAGGACCCCCTCGCTGTCCTCCTGCGCCATGCGCTCCAATTCTGCCAGGGAGTGGTCAGCATATAATACACTGGATGCACCATAACCAGCCCTCGACCTGGCAACTTGCGCCTGCTGCTCCTTGGCGGCGACCCTCTCCTCCAGATCCAACTGGAATTGTGCTCTTTTCGCCAGATTTAGCTGGCGCTCGGCGTCTACCAAGCCCACATCGTGGGTAGAAACCGCAGTAGAAGTCGAACCCTTTTTAGACTTTGACTTCTTCTTCACCTTACCTCCGACTACCGTCGACTCAGAGGAGCCCTCTGACCTCTTCCGCTTGAAGCGGTCACTTTCGGCCGCCGACGTGTCCATATTGGAGTCGTCGGAGTCCGATAACTCGTCTGGCCTACAGAAAAAGCTGGCCGCAGATGGTGCGCGGTCAGCTCCCGACGCCAAAGAGTCGCCGTCGTGGCCCTGAGAAGGGCCGGTGGGTTGGCCCTGAGAAGGGCCGTTGGATTGGCCCTGAGAAGAGCCGTTGGATTGGCCCTGAGAAGGGCCGTTTGAATCGCCCTGGGAGGAGCGATTCGAAATAAAACGACCAGACGCATCTCGCGTTGGCTTAACCATCATATTCGCAGACGACCGCATGAATGTCTACGAATCACAGCACACTTTAGCCGCCGGTCTGCCACTCCATTACGGTGGTCAGACACGGCGTTGCCCAGGGGATACTACGAGGAAGTATGCGCTGTGGGGGATCCCCCTTTCTAACCCAACCTAACCCAACATTATCCTTCGCTATATGTAAGGTTTCTGTCGGCGAATCGTTCGCCGTTGAAACGTACTATCGGTGAAAAAATGAAAGTAAACGTTCTGTCGGTGAACCGTTCAACGGCGAAACGAATGTCGGAGAAATGTTTCAGAATGAGTTTTAGCCATAAAATTTCGAACATAAAATGTCTGTGAAACTTTGATTACCTACATAATATCTTACCGTATGTGGCTAAAAGTCTTAAGACTACGTGTATCGAAGTCACAAGTACTTTGCTTTGGGCTACTGCCCAGCATGAGGTCCTGGGTTCGATTCCCAGTTCGGACAAAAAGATACTGGGTTTTCTAGAAATTTCTAAGTAGTAGCTATGAGTTTGGGTCCGTGCCCGGTTGATGGCAATAGGTTCTTTAAGACCTATTTACGTCTTAAACATAAATGGCGAAATGTGGGTGTACCTCTGTTAACCGCGGAGACTAAAACCACAATTTTAATGAGCTTTGAATGCTAACAGAAAACACGAAACAAAACAAACCATATACGAGTACTCCTAATTTCAATAACAATATTCCGTCCACAATTTCAAAACTCCACAAAGCAAATACTTGAAATGCACAATCTTAACAAAACAAACTTCACTTCTGAATACATTCCAGCGTGTGCCAATTAAATGAATCTTTTTTTTCCACATTTCTTGTTAGGAAAAGTATTTCTTAACTGTTACATTCTTTTTTTTTTTTTTTTTTTTTGAGGGTGGGAAATCATCAAATAACTTCTCCCGCTCTGGGCGGAGCGGGAGGGTGTGTCAGACTCTTACTGACTAAAACCCACCCGTATTCCTTCCTGTTGCCTGTGTTGCGGGGGCCTCGGTGACCCATAAGTACCTTCCCGCGACCCCGGCAGGAACTGTTACATTCTTAGGAGGGGTTTCGGCTCACAACCTAGGACCGAAACGCAATGAAAATATTTTCTCTACCTTGAAATTTCTGTGAATTCCCACAGTATAATGGGAACATGAATGAAAATATGCTCTATGCATAATGATGGAAGGGACATTTTGCGTTGTTTGGTATTTAAAGTATGGATCGAGTGTGGATAAGAGAGGTAAGCCATTATCCCTGGGTACCTATATTTTGTGTCAACTTCAACTTTTAAAGTATTTTTTTGTTTAGACTCATATTGCTAATGCATTGCTTCATATGTTCGAATAATTAGTCTGCTCAACAACGTAAGTAATGCAATGAACGCTGTTAAACTGCCAAAATGAAACCCATTGGTACTCCTGCCGGGGTCGCGGGAAGGTACTTATGGGTCACCGAGGCCCCCGCAACACAGGCAACAGGAAGGAATACGGGTGGGTTTTAGTCAGTAAGAGTCTGACACACCCTCCCCCTCCGCCCAGAGCGGGAGAAGTTATTTGATGAATTCCCACCCTCAAAAAAAAAAAAAAACTGGTACTATAATTGGTTACGCAACTACCTCGCAGATCTCTTTTTGCTTTGCAAAACATTATTTCGAGTTTATTGCAGTTAAAATAAAGTGTAAAACGCTTCTCAACCTGGATATTAGTTTGGGTTATCATTACTTGACGCTTTTCCATCTTTTTCGGTTTTCAGATGCAGCTGAATATTAAATAATTTCTCGAAACGACTATCCAACGCTTTACTTCTGTAAGAAGGCTTATACTATACCCAGGTCGGTATAACGTACGTTGTGGTATTTTGCTACACAAAGCCACATCTTTATGCTATAATAATTATAAATTTATCTTTGTTAAAATTCCTATACTGTTTTCCTTGCTTCAAACATGACATCATATTATTTCTCTAACTTTCTTACATATGTTTGAACACCACAGCTAAAAAGCAACACCACAATGAACTGTTTCTAACATTGAAAACTGTATTTTATATTATTAATTTTCTATTGATGTAAAATCTTAGAATATTGTTTTCCATTGCCATCTTTCATCCTAAATTGTCATCTGTCTAAGATTTTCTTTCTCTATGCATACCGGCCATATGATAAACCTAGTTTCAGACTTAATTCGCTATGTACTCATGTAAACCGTTTTAATTGATCCTGGCAGGCATTCACACTAATCATTTGAATAATGTTTCACAGAAACTTCTAGAACTTTTGCCACGATCTATAAAAGCGGTCATCTGACAAGGGGTCTAGTTCGAGTCCGAACTCTATTTTTAATATTTAATCTAATCTTTTTAATATTTAGTAGTAAGTACTATTACTCTAGTTTTCTTATTTAACGTGACTTACGACTGGCCCTCCGGCCAATCGTATCGTTACAACGTTCCGAGTCACGTAGCGGTCATAATGTGCGATCATACACCTCGGTACTCCGACGATTTATCCGATTGCTGGCCAAGAACCCTTCGTCAGTGAACAACGCAGTAAACTCACGATTTGCTATAGCACAAAAGACACACACACCGAGCCGTATGCATGTTTTCTGCGCTTGTGTGCAGCTGTGAAATTAAATATTATATTATGTAAAATATAAAAATGACAGCTATGAAAATAATCTTCAAAACAAAGTTTCAAAACGATTCAATCGCTTTGCACCTAAGATGTTTTTTTTGTTTTTCGGACACAGCAGCTTCGGGAGGTTCCTGTGTCGGATAAGGCGGGAGAAAACGCCCGGGGTGTCACCACTGTGTGGATCGCCCGGAGGACACGGTGGAGCATACGGTGGAGGTCTGCCCGGCTTGGGCAGAGCACCGCCGTGTCCTCGTGGAGGCGATCGGCGGCAGAGACCTCTCGCGTCCGGCCCTGGTTCAGGCCATGGTACGGAGCGAGAGGGCATGGGCAGCCGTCACCTCCTTCTGCGAAGCAGTAATGCTCGCGAAGGAGGAGGCGGGACGGTTGAGGGAAAGGCACGTTTCGCGCCCTCTCGCCCCTAGCCACCGCAGGAGACGCCCAGGGCGTCGGGAATCCCGGGTGGATTTCCGGCCACCGTAGGCGCGGGCTTGCGGACGGTGAGCAATGGGTAGCTCACCGTCCGGTAAGGACCAGGCCCGGGTCGACGGCGCGTCGTATTCCACGCGCGCCTCAAAGAGATGTCGTCAGCACAAAGTAGGGGTCCACTAGGGCCGATGTCTGCCGGGGTCGCGGGAAGGTACTTATGGGTCACCGAGGCCCCCGCAACACAGGCAACAGGAAGGAATACGGGTGGGTTTTAGTCAGTAAGAGTCTGACACACCCTCCCGCTCCGCCCAGAGCGGGAGAAGTTATTTGATGATTTCCCATCCTCAAAAAAAAAAAAAAAAAAGGGTAGCCGGCAAAATTCAATTTTTCTTACGTTGTTTTGGAAATTGTAGGTCAGTATGAGGTTGTATGTTAATCTAAATATAAGTCGCGGCCATATCAAATAATTTACCGAATTATAATCATAAAAATCATCAATATAACTCTCTAAGTTCATAATATTATCCTATTGAAAGACTATTTCATGAAATAATGACGTTTCAGGCCAATTCTAACTAACTCAAGGAGTTGTATTGCTGATTCTAATGATTACAATTCTGTAAAGCCATATTTGTTACGGTTGCGAATCACATCATACAACCTGGAAAACACAAAAAACGATTTAGCGGATTTCCCTTAAAGCCGAAAATCTATTTTTAAATTTCCGACGCTGACAACACCTAAACCGCGGTCTCTGTCAGATTACATAGAAAAGAAAGAGAAGCGCGATGACACAACGCTTGTAATTTATTGCAAATATGAAGCAATTATCTATTTACTCAAAATTGTGTTACTCAACACAATTTTGAGTAAATAGATCGAAAATAAAAACAACCAAGTTCTGCATTCAAATAAGACAATCTTGTAATAATTAAATACGTAACGTATGTTGATATTTTAATGCAGATATTTTGGATTAAAACTCAAAGTAAGAGGTTAGTTTAACGTTAGTTTGTATCGAGATTATATTTCAAAATGTGTTTTGGTAACAACCAAGTTCTGGGAAATATGTTCAAAATTAAAATATATTTTTTCCGCTACCACAAACTATACAGATTTGCCAATTTTTTTTTTCTTAAGAAAAGTCTATTTTGGTCAATTAGGTCTTGTCAGCGCCTTAAAGATGATTTTCGGTTGGACAATTGAGCTTAATTTAATAACCTGCATTTTTCTTGATGATTTTTCGATTACAATTTAATAATTTTTAAAAACAATAATTAGAATAAACAATAATTGTTGGAAAAAGTAGTGAGATAGAAAGTTGAATCCCTCTAAAACAGATAAATAAGAATTTAAGCTGAACAGGGTTTGTTTAAATTTTCATAATTACTTTTGGAACAGGCAGTACCTACTGCAGTACAAAATATAGCAGAAAATGAAGCAAAGAAACACCGCACAGCGCGTTCTAGTTTAGCGACAAAATTCGTCTGAAGTCTGCTTAGTACACGTCTCCTTCTACCGTGCATTTAACATTTTTCTCCTCAAACTCCAAGCAAATGTTGTGTTATAAAATCCTTTCCAACTTTAGTGCAGCACCGCAATCGTTTTACACAATTCCTGGGTTCTGAGGTGATATTTCTATTTGGCAAGCTAAATAAGAAAAACTATACAAAATCCACCAAAGGCGATTTTGTATCGTTTTTCTTATGTTTTACGGACTGTTTTCCCTAAATTATTGCCTTGGTTGGACCTTTGTAAATGAATAGAAAAGAGTTTTCTAGCAGCTGCCATCAATATAAAACATTGTGGGGTCTTATGAAACCACGATACAAGTGAAACTTTTTTTCGCACTAATGATGGTTTTTCCCTCGTTGACCGGTTTATTTGACTCACTAGCTGTATCGTTGTCCATCACGATCAAGTGAATAACAACATTTACATCAATACACTGATCTAAACACACAAATACCGCGGAGCACCTGCACGAATGAGTGAGAATATAAATGCTAAACGGTTAGCTGATGCGAGCCATAGACGCCGCCATATTGGCCTTTACTTTCATTTTACCCCTACTCCGCGGCCGGCTGTAATGCGACATGCGATAGATGGACGAAAAAATTGGAAAAAAGTTTCAGTTTAATGAAGAAATAAAAATGTTTATATGGGACTCACACTGGAAGATAATTACAAAAAATATATATGTTAACACAAACACATAAATTATTATAAATAATATAATAATAATTATTATAATTAATTACATAAATAATTCCGTCGGGCTCTTGTCACCACCGGGGTGCCAGCTGTTTTAGAACCCAATGGCTTGGCACGTAATGATGGGAAGAGTCCAGACGGAATGGCCATAATGCCGTGGAAGTTAGAAGGTAGGCCTTTGGTGTGGGATGCAACCTGTGTCGACACTCTCGCGCCTTCCCATCTTCCTAGCACGGTGGGCTGTGCTGGGGCGGCTGCTGCAGGAGCAGAAAACCTCAAACGGCGCAAATATAACAACCTTATGTTTGCTATATGTTTGAGCCGTTTGGGGTTGAAACACTAGGATCTTGGGGTCCGAGTGCTCATCGAGTATTTTGGGACATCGCCAAACGTGACCAGAGGGCTGGCCTTTTTTTAGCCAAAAAAATCAGCATTGCCATCCAACGTGGCAATGCTGCCAGCCTTTTGGGCACTTTTCCCATTGACAGCGATGCGGATGAATTTTTTGATGCCCAATGAGCTCTTCCGCCTTTTTGTTTTAGTTAAGTTAGGATATCATTTTGTTATTTTTATTAATTAATTATGTAATTCTGAATAACATCATAACACATAAAAAATAATAAAGAAATAAATTGTTTTGGTATGCAAATAAAAACGGTGGCTGCTCAGTAGGTAAATCATTTTAACCACGGACGAAACGGCGTTGTTTAATATTCAAACTTCTAAGGTAAAATTAAACTAAAATCCTAAGTTTTAAACTATTTGCACAGATGTTGGACTCCCTAAATTAATTAAGAAACATTTAGAAGTTGAATGAGTGATTAAATCGTTTGAAATTAAGATAAACCTCAGTAAGATTCGGGTTTACGAAGTTTCTTAACTTATTCTAATTCTAATCTTACATACTTACAAGTTTCAGCTATGTTTTGATATAAATATTTAAGGTAAAATAATTTGATGGACAACTAGCTGCGCCCCGCGATGTCACCCACATAAGTCTCAATCACGTGGGAATATCTGTATAAAAAGTATTCTATGTCGTAATCCAGGTCATGGTTTGCCCATGTGCTAAATTTCATCCAAATCCGTTTAGCCGTTCTAGCGTGAAAGCGTAATAAACAAACAAATAAACAAACTGACTTTCGCATTTATAATATTATCTAGGAACAGCACCAATGAAAACTCCGTACTTCGCTAAATCCGCTCTAAGTGTTACCACTGACGTGCTTATATTGGTTTTGCCGACTTGCGGTCAACTGTGCGTAGACATAATCATGCATAATTATTATTTATTACCTTGGCCAGAGGCTAAGCATTGCCATACAACGTGGCAGTGCCGCCAGTCTCTTGGGTACATTACCAGTCGACAGCGATGTGAATGAATTTTTCAACGCCCTATCGTATTTTAGTTTATGTAGTTTTAGTTATTTTCATTTACTGTTAAATAAATTTTGAAATTAAAAAGAAAAAAAAGTATTTACACAGTAAAATACAAAAATATATGACATAATTTTAATTTATATATGCTATTATTTTTATTATTTATTTATATACATATAAATATTTATTTTTTATATGATGTTGTGTTATGCGTAATTTATATGCGTCATAGACGTAATATGCGTAAACGCATATCACAGCCTAATTGTCCCAGTCTTTTCTTTTTCTGCCTAGCCTGTTCCCAACTATGTTGGGGTCAGCTTCTAGTCTAGCTGGATGTAGCCGAATACCAATATTACACACATTATATACACACATTTTATATTATTTTTGTACATGGAGCGACTGCCAATCTGATCTCCACAACCCAGTTAAAACGATACTCGTTGGCAAGACTGGACTGGACTGGACAGACTTTTGGGCTTCTGACTACCCGATTATCCCTAATAAATGTCAAAGATCTATGAATGATACCTGGGACCAACGGCTTTACGTGCTTTCCGTCTCAATGTGTAATGGATGTTCACCCATCCATGAACCGGCCACTGCAGGGATAGCTTAACCGTCGATCGACCCGTGCGGCTTAGGCTCGAGCCCCTGCTTGTATCAGCCTACATACGTTCAAAAATTAATATTTCTAGACATTCTTCATATCCACATCTAGCTTGTGGACAACCCAGGTGGCGCCTGACACCTACCCGCCATAAATTACTCTCGAAATAGTATATTTTTCATCTTAGCCTTCACCGTAAAATAAGAAAGGTTGCAACTATAAAAAATATAATTGAGGAAGACTGGCAACGTTACTTAGCCTGAGGGACTGATCATAAAACCCCTTGTGCCTCTGTAGTTCAAGAAACCCGCATATTAATAAACGTTGTGTACATGGGAAATGGATCATGGGTGTCCTTAAGAAGTTTTCTTACCTATATTTTATTATGTTTTTAACTTTATTTCTGCGTTTTGATGATGTAAAGATTTTTTAATCCATCCAAAGGTTGTCTTTAAAAACTCGCTTTTAGCGATATGACCGCCTATTGTGTCTTATGTCAAATTTTATCTGTAATTTATACATACATACATAAACTCACGCCTTCTTCCCAGAGGGGTAGGCAGAAACTATAGAACACCACCTGCTACGCTCCTTACATACTCCTTTAGCTTCGTTTACATTCATAAATCTGGTCATACACTCACGCCGAGGACTACGCACCTGACCTTTCTGAAGAACATCACCAATTAGGTCACTATAAGAGCGTCCCCTTCCGGCGTTTCCACTCACATCTGCCTCGTAAATACCTTTTGTTAGTCGCCTTTCCTTCATCCTCTCAACATGACCAAACCTATGTAACCTACCAAGCATACTCAAATTATATGGTGTTGTGGTGGCCATCTACATAGCCACATGCGATCTACACAGCACACTGTCGTCACGCAAAATCCTGCATCGCGCAAGCAGAGTTTACCGCGCAACTAACATATATACAACATCCGGACATCAACCGTCGGGCAGTTGCCCACCAGACACGACACCCGTCTGGTCGGAGGATCCTCCCTTTTCTATGGAGGATGAGTAACTTTACACCCTGTTCCTCGTGCCTCTATAGTGTACATAATAAATAGTATTCGTATTAGTTTTATGTCCTTTTTTATTGTTATATTTCCTGTGCGTGTCCCATATAAATATTTTATACTTTTTTTTTCTTTCTTTCATTTATCATTTACCCAGTAACTGGGTTGTGTAGAAGTCAGATCGAGAGTCGCTCCATTTAAGATACTGGTATTCAGCTGCATCCGATTAGTCTGGAAGCCGACCACAACAGGCAGAAAATAATCTGTTTGTAGGAATACGAACATATAGTTTTTTGGTTTTTATTTGTAAAAAAAATGTTAAGGATCACGATAGATGTCGATTTAGGACATTAACGGGCTTTATTTCCGTTTTTGTAATGTCAAAAAATTTGGTGGTTCAATGACCGATATTGCTATGCTAAAAGGCGACAACTATAGTGTGAAGTGTGGGTACAACTTACGGCGGCCAGGCAAAGAAGAGAGCCTAACAGTTGTTTTCCACGTGGTAGCTCAAAATTCTGACCACAATAAAACGGTCAAACACAATCCTTATCTCGCCCTTACATCGCAAATCTCTTATAAAATGCGAAATAATATATATCCATATCCTTTAACCCCAGATCATTGTGAATGTTACGAGACTTACGAGTATTTCCATTTCCTTAGGAAGAGGTTCAAGCGTTGCCAATAAAAGATGCATTACACCTCCTTAAACTTACATTCGGCCGCCATGTTGGATTTATAAACTTCAGTATAGTTATAATGGGTGCTGGTTTCCAATGGGTAGTGATCATGGCAGATCGAATATATTAACCGGTGTGTGATTTTTAGATTTTTTTTTTTTAAGATTAATTTTATCTCGCCTCTTGATCATAAAAAGTTGTTGGGATATTAATAAAATAGAGTATAAATAGAGTTCAACTACTATTTTTGCGAAAGTAAAAAATCAACAAACCTATATATATATATATATATATATATATATATACATACATAGCATAGCATAGCACTTTCTACATTTATAGCTGTAATTTTAATGGTGTTCATAATAAAGAGTATTCTATCTATCTATCTATCTATACGAATAATTTAATTAGGGCTATATCCAAACTTATCTACACCCCATAAAAGTTATCTTTTATATTTTCAAACAAAACACTTCCTGCATACATTCCTAGTATTTTTCAAGAAGACTCAGTAAACAACCAACACAGGCACACAGCTACACGTTAACCCATCGTCTTGCAAACCGTTGCAGCGTTGAATGATGTGGAACATTCGCGAGAAATGAGCCGGAAGCGCCATCTGGTGGTCCTTCCCGATACCGCCATAGATGGAGTATTGTATAGGCAAGCTGTCAGCGTATATCGTATGAGATAGCCATAGTATTTGACAGTCACATGAAAACTGGTACCATCTAATGCAGTCGGGTAATGACAGCCGTCTGTTGGGCCCCAGCTGTTGGCTAACAACTGGGGTCAGACAAATAGTTCGCATACGCGAAGTAGATAGGGCAATTATATTTTTGTCTCGTTCTCTGTTACAACTGGATCTAATAAGTGTGTCTTTGTCTCATTATTATAATTAACTCGCTGACCCGACAAACGTTGTCCAGTACAAATTTAAATAGAAAAACTATTCAAATTTGTACAACAATCCTATAGAAAAAAATTGGCCAAGTGCATGTCGGATCTAGCACAAGGGTTTCGTAGTTGGGATGAATTTATCCCGAAAAATGTAAGTTGCAAATGTAAATTGATCGACTATTACTTATAGTCAGAGTTTTTACATCGGTAATCTTTGGGTCAACTGCTCCAAAAGGTCGCTAGATGTCCTACGCGTCCAATACAATAATGTTTATAGGATGCTGTTGCAACTGCCTCATTTTTGCAGTGCCGCAGAAATGTTCGCGGTAACCCATAACAATGGATTTCATGCCATTACCCGCAAAAAAACGGCCTCACTCCTGAGCAGAATAAGAGGCAGTCACAATAGCATTCTGAAGACTGTGGCGGCAGATACTTCCTCCGCCATTATAAGGCAATTTGTGCGAAGACTTATACCATAGTTTTTCCATTTCTCGTTGTGTCTAGTTATTGGGTGGTCTTCCCACTAATTCGTCTTTATTTTAAGTTACTAACAATAATATTTTAAGTGCAAACCTGTTACTAACATTTTATGGATCTTTTAGTTGTCCGAATTAAAATGATTCTATTTGTTTATTTATTTATTTATGACTCATTAACTTGTATTTATAACTTAGCTGTGATAGTTTTCCTTTTAATTTAGTTACTTAAAATAGTGCCATGAATAAAAATTTGCCAAATCGGTCCAGCCGTTCTCAAGTGATGCGCTTAACAACGAACAACGCGCCCTCGTGGCTTTTTCTAAAATAAAAGCCTAAGTTACTCTTTATAGCCTCAGCTATCTACAAGTGAAAATCCCGTCAAAATCTGTCCAAGCGTTTCGGAGATTAGCCGGAACAAACAAATAGACATTTACACAAAAAATTAAAAAAATGTGTATTTAGTAAAAAGCTGTTATTTTGACATTACGAATAGACACTTCAATTTTATTTATTTGTATGGATATATGTAGATTAATGACTCGTCTAGTTTTTTACACTGTCTACGGATGCTGCGTTTCATTTGCACACGCCCGCCATCTTAAAAACAAGAGAGCGCGAGAGTTTGGCAAATCGATTCAAGTTTAAAGATGTGCTGGTTTATTTTGAATAAGAGGTTCTGTTAGATAAAGGATAGGTAAAATGATTTGGAAAACGGAAAGAATTTTAAGGTTCCCGATTATAGATAGGTACGCAGTTTTTTTTTTATCTGTGAGAGATAGCAACTCCCACATATTAAAAAAAACAACGTCACGCCTGTATTCCCCTAAGCGTAAGTGATGGAGGTAAATTTTCTTGGTAATTATCGGGAACAAACCCAAACCCTTTTTTTTTTGGATGGGAAATCATCAAATAACTTCTCCCGCTTTAGGCGGAGCGGGAGGGTGTGTCAGACTCTTACTGACTAAAACCCACCCGTATTCCTTCCTGTTACCTGTGTTGCCAGGGGCCTCGGTGACCCTTTAGTACCTTCCCGCGACCACGGCAGGCATCGGCCCTTGTGGACCCCTACATTTGTGCTCACGACATCTCTTTGAGGCGCGCGTGGAATACAACGCGCCGTCGACCCAAGCCTGGTCCTTACCGGACGGTGAGCTACCCATTGCTCACCATCCGCAAGCCCGCGCCTACGGTGACCGGAAATCCACCTGGGATTCCCGACGCCCCGGGCGTCTCCTGCGGTGGCTAGGGGCGAGAAGGCGCGAAATTTGCCTATCCCTCAACCGTCCCGCCTCCTCCTTCGCGAGCATTACTGCTTCGCAGAAGGAGGTGACGGCTGCCCATGCCCTCTTGCTCCGTACCAAGGCCTGAACCAGGGCCGGACGTGAGAGATCTCTGCCGCCGATCGCCTCCACGAGGACACAGCGGTGCTCTGCCCAAGCCGGGCAGACCTCCACCGTATGCTCTACCGTGTCCTCCGGGCGATCCACACAGTGGTGACACCCGGAAACCCAAACCCTGGGATGCTACTAAGAATTTTTAAATTAAAAAGCCCTAAAACACGTTACCCAACCCGGAAATAGAACCTGTTGTTTGCCGTACTAGAAATACGCTCGCATTCACTAGACCAACAAGAAACACATAGTTAATTAACTTATCAAAATGAGGGGCTCATGACTATCTAATAACAGACACATGGGTCGATCTTCAAGGTTAAGCAACGCTTGCCAAGGTCAGTCCGTGGATGAGTGTCCATCCATTACATACCGAGACCACTCCGTGCCACAGAAAGCACCTTAAGCCATTGGTCCCAGCTGTCATTCGTAGATCTTTGAGAGTCGTTACGGGTCGTCAGAAGCCCGAAAGTCTGACAACCAGTCTTGCCAGAGTATCGTGTTACCCAGTAACTGGGTTGTGGTGGTCAGATAGGATGTCATTCCATGTAAAGCATTTGTATTCAAGCATGGAAGCCGACCCTAACATAGTCGGGAAAAGGCTAGGTAGATTGAATTAACTTATAAAAATACATATAACAACCAATTAAATAACGATAGTAGTCGAAGAAGTCATAAACATCATCTGCCTAGCCTTTACCTAACTATCTTGGGGTCGACTTCCAGTATAACGTGTCGGATGCAGCGGAATACCAGTATTTTACATGGGGCGACTGGTTAACACTTTCCGGCTTCTGACTACCCGTAACGACTGTCAAAGTTCTGCAAATGACAATTGGGACCAACGGTTTAAAGTGCAAGCTTTCCGAGAGACGGAGGAGTCATAAAAGACGCCAAAGTTATTTGAATTTTTCATAAAATATTCCAGTCTCAAGCGAATGAAAACTTATCAAATTCTAGGTACAGCAAATCTCTAATAATTATTCAAATTTCCACGCTTCATTGACAAAATATTTCACGTTCACACTAACGAAAAATAAATCAACGATACAACTTCAGAATGTACCCCTCGCTCGGCAGACAATCTGGGCAAAAAACTCGAAAGTAACCCCAAAAAGTTTGCACCAATCCCCGGATCTTCCAAACCGAGTTTTTGATAGGATATAATAAATTACCAGAACCAACTGTAGTTGTTCCATAAATATCATTCAGACTGAATCGAACCATAAATTCAATAGACGCAAAGAAAGGGCAGAAAGCAATTTCCCCAAACGTTATCACATAAATTGCTTCCATCGTATGGAAAAATCTTGTTGAAGGACATTCCCAATAAAATTGGAATTATTATTTCCCCCTTGACGGCCCCCTTATAGTTAGGTGGGCTAAAGAAATGTTTAGATATTTTTTTCCTCCTCACAACCTTTGTTAAACTGGCGACTTACCTTCCGAATGTAAAAGGGAAAAGGTTTTTATTGTATTCATATCGTAGACGTAAATGTGACGCCCCCACGGCATCGCCGCCGAAACCTGATAGCACCTATACGGCACTTTTATTCTTTACGAAAATACGCAGGTCAATGATCTTTCTTATTCTTAAAGGATAGCAAGAGTGTACAAAAGAACAAACATTTTTATACGTTAAGCCCTATGAAGAAATCCTGTGTCAAACAGGTTTATGTCGATCCCTATCGTGTACTACCATAGTATAAAGAGAGGGGAAGTAAGTTATCTTCATACAAACGCACCGCGCGCGGCTTGTATATGTGCGCCAAAGTATTTATGCGTCGCCGCACGCACACTTAAACAAAGTCTCGACCCGTTTCTCAGTGCGCCAGTCGGGGCTAACACCGCACGAGGTTCGCGCGTCCGGCTTTTCGGCACCGCTAAATGAATGAAAAATGTGTGATAATCGCAGGAGAACGTATTGCTGTGTGTTTGAGTGTCTTAATAATTCATCGATTCCAGAATTGTCTCTGTTCAGATTACCTATTGAACAGGAAAGGTAAGCAAGTCACTTATTCTAGCATACAATTTTTACTTGATGATGAGATACCTACTTACTTATTTTTTGTTGTATTCGTTTTTTAGCAGACAGGGGAAGTAGGTAGGCCTACTTTCCCACTAGGATGTATTAGGTACTTTTGATCTGTCAATTGATTTGCCGCTATTGCTTTGTTTACGTTTAATCATGCCGATTTCTCAGTATTGTAGGTATTGAATACATTTCTGTATTTGTTAGGAAAACCATTGTTGAACTTTATTGATCACTGAATTAGTTATACAGAGATGTGTTTGTTAGCTTTGGCAAGGGCCGGGCTTTAAAGTAATGAATTGGTGACAGTACTATCAGTAATCTACCGTTTACTCGTGATCATTACCGCCCCGCACCGCCCGTCTGCTGGCCCGTCGCTCTTTTTTCATCGTGAAAAGTTTCATCATCGTTTAGGTAAAACCGACCTCACAAACCCTGTACCCAGACAATACAAGTAAAAAATACAACATCCCGACCCTTGCCAATTTATAGGCACTGAGTTAAAATTTAGCTAAAAGTGACCCTGAGACAGTAGGCAATTATATCGCGGTTTGGGCCGGAGATAGCTTACTTCCCCTCTTTATACTATGGTACTACAGTCCAGAATGCGTTCCTAACACCTGTCAATTGGAAAATTTCTAGTTGTATTAAGGATCAAATTCGCAAAACACATATTTGTTAGTACGAATCTGACAGATGTCAAGAACGCATTCTCTCGTCGACGTAATAATGCAACAAGATCTACATTGTGTTCAACTGTATCAATCGAATATTTTTTTTGATGTGTAAAATCTTTCCTCTCGCTTTCTGTGGGCACTCCCATTTCGTGAAAAGGGACGGAAGTGTGTAGACAGGAAGTAACAGCTTGAGCATGGAATTAGTAAGTACTTTTTAATAGCTTGGAGTTAGTAAGTACTTTACAGGATAAGTTAAAAAGGAGTGCGGATATTTTAGGAGGTTATCAGGTGCATACAACTGGACAACTTTCCCCAAGGAACACAGTTCAAAATCTTAAAATTGAAAGTCGACTTTTCATACAAAGTGACTTAAAATATGTCTGTATAAGAAGTTGAATTATGTTTTTAGATTTTTACCTATGTTCTATGGGAAAAGTTGTCTAGTTTTCTGCACCGGATTACCTCCTTAAATATCCGCACTCCTAATAGCATGGAATTTGTGTTCTCATGGAATTAGGAAGTACTATATAGATTGTAAGTAGAGGGGGTCGAATTTCGACCAGTGGGCTACAACTTAATAGTTAAGTCAAACTAAATAATTATTCGAATAAATGTTTCAGTATTTAGCTTTTTAAATTCTGAGGTTAATTTCTGTCGCTGCTCAGTTGGTGAGATGTCAGATTTTACACATCAAATGCGACTACTATTAGGCTCATACGTTATTTTTTTTTACATTTTATTGTTTTTTTTTTATCATGCTTACTTATTTGTTTCCTCAACTCACTTTAGACATTGGCAGAATAGGCGACACGGGATTTACTTGCCATATATTAAAAATAGAATAGACGACCAGACTGTAGGTCTGTTAAACTTCTCCCTATTCCGTCACTGTGGTCTACCAAACATCAGTCATTCTGAACAGGCAATAAATAATATCTACTAGAAACTAAACTGTATTTCCCGAGTCCGTGCAAACAAACAGGTTTCGAAATCCTGCATTCGCTTCATAAATACGAAACAAAATGTATTTTGAAAAGAGAAAATAAATCGCATTACAGCTCACGGAACAATTTATTATAGCAAAATGTGGAATTTAACCTAACCTCGTTTGCCATTTGTCCGAAGATAATCTTTTTATTATAATTTTAAAAGAGTAGCCAATCCGTATCCAAACTATTCTATCAACGAATCCACCAAAAATGGAAATCCATCGCAACACAGAGCACCATTAAAAAAATAACCAGTAAAAGTTGGCTCGAAAAGCGCGCCAATACAGCGCGTAGTGTTGTCTATGGAAAAAAACGAAGTAAGGCAACGACCACCGGCGGTTCAGCCTATATTTCATTCGAAAGCCAGTACAAACCCACAGCCACAGAGCCGATAAATCCAGAGATTTCTATTACAGATAACGCCTTGATTCTTTCCGGATATTTAATTTTATATCCTGGTTTTAGAACGGGATTCTTATTTTGAACTTTTAGCATTCTTTGAGTTAGCGATCGATGACAGTTGTGTTAATATGGCGAATTCTACGAATAATAAAAATAATGGAGATTGTTTTTCGTAAACGATGTTATAGAAATCCATCGTTTTGTATATTTTGCCCCGTTTAACAATTCGAATTAGTTAAGACTTTAATTTAAATTTATAGGAAACTTATTTACTCACGAACGTGAGTAAATAAGTTTCCTATAAATCCGTCCGGATAAATAAAGTTGTTTAAGCTTAATTTGCGCCGTGCATCGTAAGTCAATACTGACAGATGGGTGGTTGTAATAATTTAATTATATTATTCTGTTCAGAGTTAAACAGGTCTTGTACAATATTGAACTTTATTACATAACAATCATTTATCAATATTATCGGCTTAAACATGATAAGTGCTGTTCATTAATTCGGGATAAGAATTATTACCGCATTGTGTTTTTTTTTTAAGTTTCTTAGCTTAGTTTTGCCAGCTCCAAAGATCATTTCAAAGTCTGTGCCAACATAAATTACCGTGAACCATAATGTCTTATTGTATCAAAACGATTCTCGCTATTCTCAAGCAATGTATACACAGCCTTAAGGCAAACCATGGCCCGTTCACATACAAATAAATTCAGCAGAAGAACTGAACATTTTATAAAATATAAACAATCTTATATTTAGATAATGTCTCTACTCGGTTTATTGTGAAAGGTAAAATGTATTATTTGCTATATTTTTCTTTTTAGTACAGTCTGCACTGAAAACAAAATAATGGTGCCGATTCCCTTGTTTACAAACTAAACTAAATTTAAGTTCAGTGCATCTTTTTCTTTGTATTTCATTAAGAATAGGACAGAAGATAAATTTTAGTTTAGTCCTGTCAAATTAATCAGCGCTTGACGTAAATTGATGTAATTTTAGTAGGCAAGTTTTTAATCACGTCTAAACTCGTATGGAGTAGTGACAGGCGCTGATTAATTTGACAGGACTAAACTAAAATTTATCTTCTGTCCTTTTCTTAATGAAATATAAAGAAAAAGATGCACTGAACTTAAATTTAATTTAGTTTGTGAAAAAGGGAATCGGCACCAATATTCTATTTTTGGTACTTAAATAAGTTACGTAACATAACAAAGGCTGACTTGTATTTGTTCACCCACATTTCAAAAGTTATGTCATAAGTCCCTGAAATGTAATTCTATTTTGATTGTGATATGTTAATGTTAATAGGTATATTACGAATGTGCTATAAAATACCGGTTGTTTGTAGTCGATAAATAAATCGCTTGAAAATTAAAACACTATGAATCATAGGCCAAATGTCGAAAAAATTACCTTCTTTAGCCAGTACAAAATGGAATAAAAACAAAACAAAAACGCATTGTAGGTACGCGTCGAAAAACTAAGAGCTTCAATCACGGACAATCAATATGAACCATAAATCTATTAAAAATGGACCAATCTCGAAACATACCTCAACTAAACACAACAATAATTGAAAGTCAAAAGCCTCGTTACACGATATTTTTCATCCCGAACATACTAGACGGAACATGAGACAATATTGTTTCAACCCACAAAACAAACAAGAGCCCACTGTATGCCGCCATCACATATTGACTTTTAGCTACTTCGTTTATTAAAACATGGCAACATTATTCTTTTTTTTGTTGCTTGTCTTTGATTTTGGAGCAGGTATTGTCTGTGCTTCTTTTAATGATAGATCATTGTATTGATTGTATTATAGACAAATACATTAAATTTTAAAAGTAATTTTTATAAATAAAATTTGTCAGGTCTCTTAAAACGACTTCGATTAGGACAGCAATTTATAATTTTAACTTAAATGAGGAGGCTTTATGTACGGTTTGGGACCTAGAAAAATAATTAATTCATACAAATGTATGAATTACTAAATTACAGAAACAAAAGAATATACTCGGGCTTTTATTTTTTGGGTAGGAAATCATCAAATAACTTCTCCCGCTCGGTGTGTCAGACTCTTACTGACTAAAACCCACCCGTATTCCTTCCTGTTGCTTGTGTTGCGGGGGCCTCGGTGACCCATAAGTACCTTCCCGCGACCCCGGCTGGCATCGGCCCTAGTGGACCCCTACCTTTGTGCTGACGACATCTCTTTGAGGCGCGCGTGGAATACAACGCGCCGTCGACCCGGGCCTGGTCCTTACCAGACGGTGAGCTACCCATTGCTCACCGTCCGCAAGCCCGCGCCTACGGTGGCCGGAAATCCGCCCGGGATTCCTGACGCCCGGGCGTCTCCTGCGGCGGCTAGGGGCGAGAGGGCGCGAAACATGCCTTTCCCTCAACCGTCCCGCCTCCTCCTTCGCGAGCATTACTGCTTCGCAGAAGGAGGTGACGGCTGCCCATGCCCTCTCGTTCCGTACCATGGCCTGAACCAGGGCCGGACGCGAGAGATCTCTGCCGCCGATCGCCTCCTCGAGGACACGGCGGCGATACTCTGCCCAAGCCGGGCAGACCTCTACCGTATGCTCCACCGTGTCCTCGCGTAGATACACTTGACGTTGTAAGTGTTCAGATATTTTTGGTTAGTTGTTTGTTTGGCTAAGGAAACTAATAACTTGTATAATGAATTATTAAACACTAAAGTCGAATTATTAATTCACTGGAGTAATCTGACATGTGCTAGCTGTCACTTTGTGTTATAAAATGATCATATTTTAATGTATTTATTGTATGTTTAGAATACCCTCCCTCATTTCTTAATAACAATTGACTTTACTGAAGATTCTATATTGAAATATAATAATAGTATTATGAAGTAAGCCAAAATAAAATAAAAAAATATGCAAAACTAAAAAAAATCATAAACAAATGCAATAAATTTAGGAAACAACAAAAAGACAGTTCCAATAACATTAAACTAAGGAAAGAACGTGGTTTTCTTAATAAATAAATTAAATAACAAAGAAATTAAATTAGAAAACAGTAAGAACATTTATGAGATTAACAGTCAATGCTTACAGTCTGATATTCAAGTACTAGAAGCGTCAATTCATTCACTCTATACTAAGTATGTGAGGTCTGAAAAACAAATTCAGAAACACATTCTTGCTGCAAATGAATTAGGAAAATGCTGACGCTGACTCTCAGCAGCCCTCAATCTTCAGTGCAAAGTAAATCTAATCTTATCTATATACAATTTGTAACAAAAACCCTGTTGTTCCTTTTAGGAACGTATACATCAGTGGCGGTACCTTCATATAAGCCCAAAAGCCCGGCCATGCTTTACTAAAATGCTCGATAGAGAATTTATTGTACCTAACCAGTAGTTTATGAGAAAATTGCGATGATACATACGTAGATACGTAGGTACCTACATACTCAGTCGAAAACTGAACTTTTTTTTTTTTAAATCGTTTAAAATTTTATTGGGCTTGCGTTATTTTGAAACCCTAGGCACGCCACTGGTATACATTTACCTATAATAGAACATTGATGAAATTATAATTTAAAAAAAATAAGCATTGGCTAGTCGAGAGGTAAAAATCAAATAACTATGAAAATTGACACATTCCAAAAACTGTTTAGAGTATCTGATTTTACAAGTACATCTTTATTTCGCTAAATAGCCTACGAGCTCGGCGGCTTTCTTTGATGCGACAAAAGATGCCGCCAAAAATTGCCGCCGTGCACGTGCCCCGGGTCGGCACCAGGTGCCTACCTACCCCGCCACCCCGCCACCCGTTTCACTGCGAATCACTTCCTTAGTCTCCCGCGCAGCTTACTACCGAATGGATGTTATTTTTGACCTACGTAGTGAGTGACTTGTGTTTTGTTTACGTAAACGTTGATCATGTCTTATTCTAACGTAGAATATTTTAATATGGTGATGTGTCTTCGAAAATGTAACTGCAATTATGCAGAAGCACGCAAACTCTACAAAGAACGTTTTGCGAGTCTACCATTACCGTCGGCGATGGCATTCCAACGTTTGCACATACATACGTACAATACCGGCAATGTGCACGGGCGAGCTGACGCAGGCAGATCGAGGACTCGAGACAGAAGTCTTGGACTTGTTTGAGCACGATCCAACGTAAAGTACACGCTCAGTGGGACACGAACTCGGAGTAAACCATATGCGCGTTAGGAGAGTACTAAAAGAAGATGGCCAGCACCCATTTCACTATTGTCGCGTCCAATCACTACTTTCCTCCGACTATGAGCCAAGAAGTGTAGAGGTACAAGGTGGTCATATCGAACAGAAACCCCGTGGCCGTCAAGTAGATATCATAATAAATTAATGCATTACAATGTAAATAGGTATATCAGGTATTATGTGACAGACGCGGCGAATTGTTTTTTTTTTAACGTAGTGAAGTGTTAAATGTAGTTTTAACAATTATCAATTCTGCTTAAAAAGAGTGTAAACCAAGATTTTCAAAAATTAATTCGTTAAAGTGATACTGATAAACGACAGCTGACAAGGTCACGAACTTGTGTAGAAAAATAGGTACATATGCGGCGGCGGTGTACGCCGCGCGGCGGCACCGATCAAAAAGTGTGGCGGCACCGTTCTATCTACTTCTGGTTTCGCGTCATCGCTTCATGCAGAATTGCAGAGGTAACAAATCAATTAAACATTACAAATTATAATAATTAAATATTTATTTTAATTGTTTTTATTGAACAGTTTTTTATAAATGACTTGCTTCATCGCTTAGTAAACCGATTTTTAAAACGTAGGTAGAAACAACAGGGTTTTTGTTACATATTGTATATCTTGAAGCAGCGGAGTACCCATACCAGTCAGAAAGTGCTCAGGTCTGTATTCCCAATCTAGACACACCAGATATTGAACAAGGTCCATTGCAAGTACTTCAGACAGAAATCAATTCCCATACGAGCTATTTAGACGCCCGAGCGCAGCGACGGCGGCTATAGTCCAAGTAGGAATTGGTGACTTTCACCCGTGTTAAACAGTCTACTTTTCATTTTGAATATAAGGAAAGTAAAAAATAGTAGTTTGGTCAACATTTCAGAATCGCTTGAACTCATTTTTAATCAAATATTAGTCTATAAATCCGAGATTTTTAATTTCGCCAAATTATATAGTCTTTTTTAAATTTTCAATATGGAACACACGGCGTCACCGCCGCGGGCCGTCCCGCTTAATAGGTATTTTTTTTATTCACACTGGTTGTTTATGTATATACTCACAAGACCGCAGCATTTAATTTTTTTATTTTAATCGAATTTTTTCTTAATTATTTAAAAAAATTCGTAGCCGATTACCTAACCAAATTTAGTTCTATTCTGTTCTGTAAAAGTCATTCCCGCCCTAGAGAGGGAAGCAATTACTATGAATCTTTCCCGTCCAAAGGTGGGAAGCAGCATTTTCCAACCGCTACGAAAGTAATGTTTGTTTGATCCGAATCAAACAAACACTACTTTCCGAGTATGAGAAATGAAAAAGTTTGATAATGCTCCATTATGTTTTCTGATAGATTAGGAAAAGGGTTAGGAAAATTAGTTAGCAACAACCTGAGTCATTCTTTTCAAAACTATTATATGCCTCAGACTTCCTACAAACAAATATTTTATTCAATAAATAAATATGATCTTAGGATCATGCCATTATTACTATATTTATAGATAATAGTTTTAATGTTAAAAAGCTGATATCACTCTGATAGTGTCACCGAACTATTGAAGATAAATTGTAAGAAAATAATTTTGTGTGCTCTTCCATACTTTGAGCACTAATCAAACAAGCAAAACAATTACATTCACTCACATGTTAAATAATTACATGCATTTCTTAGTTAGTCACCATAGTGACAAATTTATATTTTTTCACACCAATATTTTTGTTGATAAGCTAAGGGCGACTGGGGAAACTATGTATCTGCCCATTAGTTGTAGCCGTCAAATAGCTTTTAATATTAACTCAGACTTAACTAGTATGTCGAAGTAATCTATAATTAGCACCACAATTAGTAATAGTACTAATGTTAAGGTGGTTAGCTCAAATAACTAGTGCTCTAATGGTTACACTTAATAAGAAAAAGGTATTTTCTAACACTAACTCTATATAACTGTAGAAAAGGGGCTAAGCAGAAATCCTTGAAATTATTTCATCAAAATATTCAAGGTTTTTCTTCCAAACAATTGGAAATCAAATTGTTTTTAGAAAAAAACAATGTTTGAGATTATTTGTTTATGTGAGCATTGGTTAAAATATCATGAAATGTTAATTATCTTTGAGAATTATAGTGTGGCCAGTTCTTTTAACCGAAAATCAATGCTGCGTGGTGGTTCACTTATCTTATTTAAATATTGTATTAAATCAAAAACTCGACATAGTTGAACTATCGTTTGAACAGATCATTGATCTGCCTTGTGTTGAGCTAGATAAGTATGTTATAGTGTGCGTTTACGGACCCCCAAATGATCAAAACTACTCTTTATTTGAGTTTGTTATGAAAGATGTTTTGACAAAAATAGCAACTGAAAATAAATCAGTAATTATCTCTGGTGACTTTAAAATTAATATTTTAGAAAATAATTCACTTACCAATAGATTATTAAATTGTTTTAAATCATTTAATTTATCAAATGTGTTTATAGAACCAACCCGAATAACTACGATTACTGCTTGAAAAATAGTCTGGCAAATGAAAGAGTGACCTGAGAAAACGCAGCAAAATCAAAAAATATTTATGTGGTCAAGGCTCCGTCACACCAAAGGAAGCCATTAAACACAAAAAAAATAAATTATAATATGTAAAAATACTCAAGTATCAAAACTTTAACTAGAGGCATAGTTAGTACCTTACATACAGTTTTTTTTTTAATTTGCGGCGTTTAAACCCCTATTTATTAATTTAATGTAATTTTTAATTAACGTTTAAGATACTTAATATCTGTACTGGATCTTTAAGACGCTGACAACACCTACACCGCGGTCACTGTCAGATTGCATATAAAAGAAAGAGAAGCGCGATGACACAACGCTTGTAATTTATCGCAAAATATGAAGCAATTATCTATTTCCTAAAAATTGAGTTTAGTAATCGAAAATAAAAAGCAACCAAGCTCTGCATTCAAATAAGACGTTCTTGTTTTTAATTAAATTCGTAACGTACACTGATATTTAATGCAGATATTTTGGATTAAAACTCAATGTAAGAGGTTAGTTTAACGTTAGATTGTGTCGACACTTATTTTCAAAACGTGTTTTGGTAACAACGAAGTTCTGGGAAATATGTTCAAAGTTACTCGTAACATATATTTTTTCCGCTACCACAAACTATACAGATTTGGCAATTTTTTTCTTAAGAGAAGCCTATTTTGGTCAATTGGGTCGTGTCAGCGCCTTAAGAGCGTACACGCGGTCCGAGCGCTGTTTGGCTCAAAAACGTGATTTTTCAAACCAGATTGTCCAACGACTACTTATCTTACAAACATACCAATTACTGGTACTTTTAGGAAATATTGTTGTCTAGTTTGTTAATTAGACACTTTTTTCGATTAATAAAGTGTTTGGGAATGCCATCAAGATAACTGAACAGGGGTTTTCTTGATTTCACTTTCAGTGTCAATTTCAAAGTAATTTTTAACTAACTTCAAATATCCTTAGAAAAATTGTTAGTTAAACAGATTTCTTGATTTCGACTACATACTTATGAAATTAAAATCCAAACAATGTGATTTTTTCTGAAATTACCGTCTAGAAAATGATTATTTTTACCAATATATCTTACTTAATTGAATATAATTAATATTTACTATAATAGAAGAACTTCTTCTTTATAATATACACTTTAAAATTTAACTAAATTATCTCTATTATTTTTCTATAAATATTTAAAAACTACTATAAAACTCTGCGTGCGAATCGATTCTAATGATTCCATCTCGATCTTAGAATCCCCACCATCAAGCAGTTCATGAAGCGTATCACGAAGCGCTTCTTCGACTCCGCCACCACCCACCGCAACCCTCTGGTTGTGCAGGCCGCCAGTTATAGGCCCTCCACCATTAGCTCTATTCGCCGTCCAAGGCATACCCTCTCCGACCCCGATGACCCCATTACCCTCCTCCAGGAAAGCAATAGGGCAACGAGTACAGTGCACAAAACACACCGACCTACGTTCCGACCTCGCCGCCGAGGTCCCTCGCGTAAACCCCGACGTAATTGTCCCCCCCGACCCTTGCTCGAAGAAGTGCCAGCCCGCGCCGCAGCTGAGCCTGTAGCTTTAAATTCCCCGATTAATAATAATAATATTAACCAGATCCAGCCTGTCCCATCTTGCTATCCTCCCCCCAGCGACGCCCTAAGCCGAGGTCCGTACCCCACAGGGGGTGCCCTTAGCGTGCAGTCGCTTAGTACTATAAGAAATTCGCCCCTGGCTGGAGGCTTTGAGTTCGCTTAAGGCAGCCACAGGAAAGTCCGGTTAAGTAGTCACGACCTCTCAAAGTCAACTACGAGATGCCATACCTAAAAAAAAAAAAAAAAAAAACGATTCTAATCAGTCGGCCGCGAGCTCTTCCAGAGAGAGGACACGTCGCCGCGCGCTCTGCCTGACCCTTGTTGACCTTTGTCGTGCGTATACAAGGATTGTGCAAGCTTATAGTGTGATCGTCAAATCTTAATACTTTGGAATGTAAAATATTTTATTTTTGATGACCGATAATATTTTATAGTGTGATCGTAAGTACTCTGGTAAGTATTTTCGGAAGTGAAAACTTCTTTAGGCGCGTTGAGCAATTTTTGGTAGAGGAATAACTTATGGGTTCATGACACCGACATGCCCTGTCGACATGCTGTCGTAGGATTAATTGAAGGAAAATTGGATTTTAATAACATTTAATTTGGTTAAAATGAAAATCCAAGATGGTGGCTGCGAAAATATTCACATTTTTCGTCATGGGTATCGTTTTCGTAGTTGTCGAAGGTGCTAAAGCCGATAGTGAGTTCAAAATGTAAATCTAAGATGACGGCTGCGAAAATGTTCAAATTTTTCATCATGGGTATCGTTTTCATGGTTTTTGGTGGCCTATATTTTTTTGATGAACGACATTATTTTAATAGTAACAAATTTATGTTACAGAGGGAAAGGGAAACAAAACTAAAGGATTTTTAGGAAAAAAAAATGGCAAAAAATTTGAAAATATGGCTTAGGCAAGGGCTAAAAGGTTGGGATATTTATGTTATATGAACTCACGAGGGGGTTGTGGCTAAGTGATAACAGCCGCACGGGTCGATCGATCAGGTTAAGCTACGCTTGCCGCGGTTGGTCCGTAGATGGGTGACCATCTTTACATACCAAGGCCCCTCCGTGCCTCGGAAAGCAAGTTAAGCCGTTAGTCCCGGCTGTCATTTGTAGATCTTTGACAGTCGTTACGGGTCGTCAGAAGCTCGAAAGTCTGACAACCAGTCTTACCAAGGGCTATCGTGTTACCCAGTAACTGGGTTGTGGAGGTCAGATAGGCAGTCGCTCCATGTAAAATACTGGTATTCAGCTGTATGCGATAAGACTGGAAGCTGACCCCAACATAGTTGGGAAAAGGCAGGCAGATGATGATGAACTTCCACTCGCGGATTTCACCCGCGTGAAATGTACTTGAAATTTCGACTATTTAAAAGCAAATTTACGAGTAGGTTTTGTCAGACCAAAAAAGAATTAAATAAGACCAAATAAGAACAGTCGAGTAAATCCAATGATGCATTAAACTATGATGAATACGATGGTACAGGTCATGTAACTGACGTTCGGTTGACCATGCTTATTAGGTAGATTTTAATTTCGAATTTTATTAAAATCAAATTTATTTTCAATATTAAAAAATGTTTGAAGATATAGAGGATGTTTTGCAAGGCGCTGAAGTATATAATCAAGACCTTCTTTGTTTTTTAGCTTTAAATGGAGAGCTAAAAATTGCAACAGACGGCATCGGTGCTGCCGAATATTAGAACACTTTGTCAATTGCTCTGCACGTTTCCTATGACTACTAACACTGCCGAGTAATCTTCCTCCACCCACTCCACGCCGATTCAAGTCATATCTTCGCAGCAGGATGACAGAAAAGCATTTGAATGGACTGGCTTTAATGCATATCCATCAAGACTGCGACAAAAATGAACGCTAATGAAGTGCTGGACATCTTTAGCAGGAAACAACATAAAACTGCCTGTATTAATCATGTATTTTTTTATTGTTTTCATATTTTAATAAATCTTTATATAAATACTATAAGTTTTTTAAATAAAAAATATAAAAATAAAATATTTTTATTATTTTTTCTGTCTGCCCCTTGTGTGGCACAAGGGGCAGAAATATATCCTGGATCCACTCTTGGTTGCCAGAGATGATTGACCCAAGAAAAAGTCGCTCAATGCCAATCTTAATAGATATGTGCGATTTTAAAATTAAATACTCACTTTAAACTTCGCTTGTTAAAATTTATTAAAATTATTAGAAAAAAAAAATAAATCATATATAAATAAAAGTATCAAAATGATTCGTGCAAACGGTTAAGCGCTCACGCACACAGAGAATCCATTGTAGTGTGTCGCAGTGTGTGCCATTTGATAGATCGCGCAGATTTTGACTTGCGCTAAAGTGAACGCGCGCTCTTAAGTTGATCGTTCGTTTTCGTAATATTAGTTATACACTTGAATAGCGATGCGTATTTTACGGGTGAATGAAATCAACCAAAAAGCCAACCAAAGCTAGTCCATCCCAAATACCCCATAACGTTCTATTTTGCCTTTAAAAATTTCACACGTTTAAACTTGATATCCTTGTTTTTCTACTTTATGTTTTAAACTTATTCGTGTTTTTGTTTAATAAATTATTCGTGTATTTTGTGGTGAAGTAAGTGTTTGATTTTAGACATTTAATATTTAATCAATGGTTTAAGAAAAAAAGTAACTATACAATATTGATGCTACTAACTATTTACACTAGGTAGACACTAAATTAAATTACTAACTACACACATCAAC
This sequence comes from Atethmia centrago, assembly GCA_905333075.3. Classification (NCBI taxonomy): domain Eukaryota; kingdom Metazoa; phylum Arthropoda; class Insecta; order Lepidoptera; family Noctuidae; genus Atethmia; species Atethmia centrago. Next base: position 25,649,962 of record HG995380.1, on the reverse strand, counting down.
ACGGTCTAGGGATATTTCATACTCAATTAAATAACTCGAAAAGTACTGGCCGCATTGTAATCTTTCATACACCGATTTGTTTGTAATTTATCTCAGACTAATTCCAAATTCAAATTTTTGAAAATTCTTTTGTTTCGGTGGCATAAAAATGTCTTGATGTGTAGGAGAGGGAATTTTCATTTGTGCGAAATTTAGAAAACAATACGAATTACGTTTAGTTACAGTTTTTTTTCATTTTTAAACGAAAGATAAAGTTAAAATTGAGGTATTGTAGCCATGCAACGCCAACATTTGACGAGGGCGGAGATGTTACGAGCTGTGGGAATGCTGGAAGCTGGGTCTGTTCAGCGTAATGTTGTTGAGGCCATAGGGACCCACCAAAATGTAATTTCAAGATTGTGGACACGCTATCGTGCCACAGGTGAAGTAGCGGAGAGGCACCGGGGGCCAAGTCGCATCACTACCCCCAGACAAGATCGATTTTTGCAAATTACTGCGCGAGCTCAACCAAAAGCAACGGCGACTCAATTGGTCCAAAGGCTGCGAGTGGAACACCAAGTGCTTGTGAGTGACCAAACTGTAAGAAGGCGACTGCATGAAAGCAATCTACGCTCTCGTAGACCACTCCGGGTCCCACCTTTACGGAGAGGCAATCGTGGATGACGATTAGAATGGGTTCGGAACCACGTGGACTGGGGCCGTGAGCAATGGTCCAATGTGCTGTTCACGGATGAATCCAGGTTCGGCTTCCATCCAGATTCACGAAGGACGCGTGTTTGGCGAGTTCCTGGACGATGGAGCCGTCTTCAGAACCCTCAGGAAGTTCACCCATACCAAGGAGGAACAATTATGGTTTGGGCAGGAATTCGTCTTGGAGGACGGACGGATCTCGTTTGGGTGCGGGGCAATATGACGGCAGAACGATACGTCCAACAGGTGCTGGGGCCCGTAATCTTGCCCCACAGAACACAAATGGGGCAAGATTTCCTGCTCATGCACGACAATGCCCGGGCACACACGGCGAGAACGGTAGCAGCTTGGTTACATACACACAATGTTAGGGCCTTAGACTGGCCTGCTCAATCGCCAGATCTAAATCCCATTGAGCATGCGTGGGATATGCTGCAAAGAAGAGCTCTGAAGGAAGTTCCTGAAAATCTGGCTACAGAAGATCAACTTTTTGCGCACCTCAGAAGGACATGGGACAATATTCCGCAGCAAGACATTGACAACCTTGTTCTGAGCATGCCGAATGCTCGCGAAGGAGGAGGCAAGACGGTTGAGGGAAAGGCAAATTTCGCGCCCTCTCGCCCCTAGCCGCCGCAGGAGACGCCCTGGGCGTCGGGAATCCCAGGCGGATTTCCGGCCACCGTAGCCGCGGGCTTGCGTATGGTGAGCAATGGGTAGCTCACCGTCCGGTAAGGACCAGGCCCGGTTCGACTACGCGTTGTATTCCACGCGCGCCTCAAAGAGATGTCAGTACAAGTGTAGGGGTCCACTAGGGCCGATGCCTGCCGGGGTCGCGCGGAAGTTTGAAAGGGTTACCGAGGCCCCTGGCAACACAGGCAACCGAAGGAATACGGGTGGGTTTTAGTCAGTAAGAGTCTGATACACCCTCCTGCTCCGCCCAGAGCGGGAGAAGTTCTTTGATAAAATCACACCCAAAAAAAAAAGGGGTTCGAACCGCCACGACGCGGCGCCGCCGGTGCATAGCCCAACTTTCGCTACAATATTGGCAGACCTCGCACCTTTATCACATACGTAAGAAAAATATTTACATCTTTTTAGTAAAATATGTGAAAGGCACTAGAAATAGGTATAGTACCAGAAATAGGGACCTATAAGCTCAACCAGTTTTCAGACTGGCTAGAGTAGACTCAACTTTCATGAGGTACTATTTAAAATGCTACAATAAAATTCCTCACCACCCACATACTTCAACTGAATGAGACGAAATTCAAATATTGTATAAAACGCACACTATGCAGGCAGGCATATAAGTTGGGGGATTACATCGCTGATAAAAATGCTTGGCTCAATGCTGGTCCTTCTCTACAACCACAACAAATTTAACATTTGAAAACACTGTTGGAGCTGCTAAAGATTGTAAGACTATCCTTGTATTATATAAACTCAATCTGCTTTGAATTATAAAACTAGCTTTTTCTCGATTTAGTTTACGTGGAAGTCGCAAGACACCACAATATATTAAAATAACAGCCACATTTTTATTAAAAAAAACTGCCTCGTTGGTCTAGTGGTCACAAGCGCTATTGTTAAGCATGAGGGTTCGATTTGCAGGTCAGGCGCCAACTCCACAAGCGAGTGTATCGCCACGAGTCCACCCTGCTATCGCTGGGTAATCTCCACGAGACTATTATTCTTCCACCTAGATATCGTCGCGACTCGCGACGGATCGCCACGTGACCGCAACCACTCGTTGCGAGTCGCGACGAATTGCCGCGTGTCCGCAACAAATCGTATCACAATTGTTTACACACGCGCGGGTTACAGATAAGCAGGAGGTCGCGTCTCGCGGCGAGCGACGAGCGCGTGCACTGCATGCAGGTTGTCTCGCGGCGAGCGCGCTGTGTGTAGGCAGTGTCTCGCGATGGATGCACGGCGAGTTTTTGACGTTTTGCTCGTCAATGTTACTCGCCGCATCGTCGCGATAATATCGCCGAGTGGATATACGTTCATAGCGTTGTTATAGAATGAAGTGGCAGGACGATAAGATCTTTGCGATTTTCTCGCCCGTGACAGTAGTGCCTCAGGCAAAGTGTTATTGTGTTTTCCACCTGGAATTTCTCAGTAACAGTCCGAAGTCTGGATTTGTGCCCGGTTAATGGAAATAGGGTCGCACCTATTAAATAGGACCTAAAAATAACTAGCGAAATATGGGTGTACTATAGGTACACCTCTGCCTAACTGTTCGGGGAATACAGGCGCCATTTTATGTTATTTTTATACAACTTCTTTGTATACTACGTTGGTAGTTTTGGTCTCAGCAGCCAAAATATACGGAGACTCAGGACTGGTGACGAGGAAGCAAGCGACGGTGACGTATAGTTGTCCGTGTGAGAAGCAGTTAGTCCTGATTTCAACTCCGCAGTGTCAGTAGCAATTTCATATGGTTAAAATGTTTATGTGATAAAACTAAAAATACATACATACCTACATAAACTCACGCCTTCTTCACATGGGTTTAGGCAGAAACTATCGAACGCCACCTGCTACGCTCCTTACGTACTCCTTTTGCTTCGTTTACGTTCATACATCTGGTCATACACGCACGTCGGTTGCGAGTACTACGCACACTAAAAATAGTTTAAAACAAATAACAAAAATAATATGTTCTCTGCACAAACATAACGCTTGCGTTGGCTAGGCTATTGTGGCATTTAGAATTATTACAAAGTAATCCTGATGACTTGCAACTTTGCAAGCGTATTTTTTCATTTTTTGAGGCGGTTACATTTTTTAAATCCATTCTTGTCCTCCGGTCAAAAGCAATTTTCCGACACTTCTTCTACCTTTATAAAGTCTTCAGAGCACGAGCTAAGCTGATTCTGTGTATAAAGCTGCTTTAGCACTCCAATTTTGGTATTCAGTAGGTAAAACTCGTTGTCCCTTACATCTTCCACAACGGCGATAATGCTTTCCGGGTCAGTTTTAGCGCTGTCAATGTCAGGTATGTTCAGTCTCTTACATTTTGGCCAACGTTCACATTTGGATATCAACATTTACCATGTCTCTGAGGTAAAACATAAGATTTACCGAGTGAATGGTGGTAAAAGTTCGAAATGAACGATGATCACAGAACAGTTCGGACCTTACCATTTGGTGTTGGTAAATTTTCGGTTTTACTGGAAAATCTTAGGATTTAACTAAATTTGGGTTTTTACAGTAACATTGGATTGCATAGCACAGGTGTAAGTACCAGGTAAGATGTCTTTCATTGACTTGAATATGCCCTGGCGGCTGAGAGTATGTCATGCTCACTCAGATGTCTCGCTAATGGTGGCGTGTGTGTTCACTAGCTTATCATTTAGCTACCTTTGATCATTTAGCTCCCTTCAAAATGGTTGAGCTGAATGGTGCTGATCCATGCGTCATGTGAACGGGCGCTGTCAGTTCGGATTGTTCATCTCTTAGCTGCCACGGCTTATTTTAATTATTTTACTTTGACCGTGTCGTAGGTAGACTATTGACATTGACACACTAAACATGACTAAATACTACTAATTTAGTAGATGAATGAACACAGCCACATTGTGCGAAAGGGACATACTACCAATGAGTGTTGTACCTTTCAACAATATTTCTTTCGTACGTCTATTGACAATGCAAAATAACCTTTATGTCTGACAAATAAAGTTCGTTTCTATATACAATTGTTGTTTTACGGTGTTTTTTTTTCATCATCGTTTAGGTAAAAGCGACCTCACAAACCCTGTACCCAGACAATACAAGTAAAAAATACAACTTCCCGACCCTTGCCAAATTATAGGCACTGAATTAAAATTTAGCTAAAAGTGACAACCCTGAGTCAGTAGGCAATTATATCGCGGATTGGGCCGGAGATAGCCTACTTCCTCTCTTTATACTATGGTTAAATAAGTTCGAAAGGGTTACCGAGGCCCCTGGCAAAACAGGCAACGGAAGGAATACGTGTGGGTTTTAGTCAGTAAGAGTCTGACACACCCTCCCGCTCCGCCTAGAGCGGGAAAAGTTATTTGATAAGGTCCCACCCAAAAAAAAAGTTTGATACCAGTTTACAATTTATCAGTTTCCCATGGATAGATTATAAACTACCGAAAAATAATGCGTTAAATTGTAATGGTTTGTTGCATTTCACAATTTGTCCACAGTTTATAATCTAACGGAAATAATACCGATATATCATTAAACTAACAAAATTCATAATTATGCGGTGACAGATACAAGTCTGGTTAAATTTGTCCAACCATACGAATTAAAATGAAAAAATAATGCGAACAAAACTGCCAACTGAGTAATTTTTATCTAGTCCCGAATACTGTTGAACTGAAACTTACATTAAAGTTTTTTCCTCATCCCTTGATTCGTCCGACTTTTAAAGCGAAGGATCCGAGCATATTTCTTCAAGAGCTCTGAGTTTTAAAGTTCGTAAAGTGCTTACATATTTGTTCGTCTGTATATAATTAGGAGTGCTAAGATTAAAATATTTGATTTTTTTAGTTAATGTTAATATTTGGTAGATGTAGTACCTAGTAAAGCTCTTTATGAAGGAGCAGAAAGTCATCATTCAGTCAAAAGACGCCCACTACTGGACAAAGGCCTTCTTCACCATTTAAGACATTTTTAGCCTCGCACAGTTCTTTTTCTTTTTGTTTTTATTAATGTAAATTTTATTAGTTTTAAACGCAAATTTAAGGGTTCAGTAGTAAACACGAAACTCTTATAGTTTTGCCATGTCCGTCTGTCTGTCTGTCTGTCTGTCCCCTCTGTAGCTCGACGCTTAGTAATAGAAAGCTGTAATTTAGTACAGGTAATAATCACGCCGACAAAGTGCTAAAATAAAATCTTGAAATAACATATTTTTTTTACCTTCCTTGCACGTAATGTGGGGGTGATATTTTTTTGTCGTCTACCCCATGGTGTATGGTATCGTTGCATAGGCCGTTTGAAAATATTGCGAGTCTGTGAACACCACTTTTGATTCAAAGATCCACTTGCGTAATATCAAGCATTAAAGTGCAAATTTTTGTTAGAGTCAAGTGTCCCCCAATGCCAGCTAAATGGTTGTTTTTGGAGATTGGAAAAAAATCATGGCAGTAGTACATATAATGAAATTAAAAGGAAAACTATCACAGCTAAGTAGGCTTTACAAGTTAACGAGTTATAGTCGACCAACTTAAATTTGCAGTTGGAGAATTGAACGTGGCATTTATCGATGTATTGAAGAACATGTTTTTCAACTACAATGTTAAGTTTGTTTTGGGATAAATTCATCCCAAGTAATCCGAACTACGGAACCCTTCATTTTGAGTGGTTCGACACGCACTGGGCCGGTTTTTTACTATACGTGATTTCCTGTACGTGTCCCAAACAAAATATTTTTCTTTCTTTTTTTTTTTCATTCCCCAAGCACCACCACTTCGACCGTCGCCGGCGGGGTAGTGGCGTAACACACTTACTGTTAAAAATTAAGTGGCAACATTCATTAGTTCCTGTTTTTGACACAGTAAAGTGTGTGGCGCTAGACGTATTGAGATAGAATCATTATCAGAAAAAAACGCATTTGAATATTTTCCCTCCCCGAAGTCCGAATGTAAAGGAACATAATATTTGCTCTGTAATCATCTAATGTATATATAAGTCAGCCTGTGGCATATTCATTAAAATGTACCAGTAGTGTACTCTGTGTCAAAATGTACTCTGTGGTCTGTGGCCTATCTGTGACACCTGTCAACAATAATAAAAGTTCCCGTCATGACGCATCTGCCGTGTTTGATTCCATGCAATGAATCTATCCTAATCAGGGTGATCCCCACGAACTTTCAATACTTACTTATTAGACGCACAAATTGTACAGCGTCCTTAGCGTTCAATATAATAATGCGTTCAGGATATTGATGGGGTTGCCACGCTTCTGTAGTGCGTCAGGGATGTTTGCTGACGCTCGAGTTGACTGTTTCTATACAACAATGAGAAAACGATGCGCTTTCCTGGTGTGCTGCGTCCGGGCCAGACCCAACCTTATTCTGCACTGTGTGGCGATTTTTTTTTTTTTTTTTTTTTTTATATATGGTATCTCGTAGTTGACCTTGAGAGGTCGTGACTACTTAACCGGACTTTCCTGTGGCTGCCTTAAGCGAACTCAAAGCCTCCAGCCAGGGGGTCTGTGTGGCGAGCAGACGCGGTTGTTTATATTGAGTCGCTGCTGCAAGCTGTCCACTTCAGTGTTAGGCGTGTGGATGATATGGTTTTAGGTTAGGTGATTAGAATAGGAATACTAACATAGGGGTAAGGAATATTGTTACTAACACAATTGAGTCATGTTTTAGGTTAGGTGATTAGAATAGGAATACTAACATAGGGGTAAGGAATATTGTTACTAACACAATTGAGTCATGTTTTAGGTTAGGTGATTAGAATAGGAATACTAACATAGGGGTAAGGAATATTGTTACTAACACAATTGAGTCATGTTTTAGGTTAGGTGATTAGAATAGGAATACTAACATAGGGGTAAGGAATATTGTTACTAACACAATTGAGTCATGTTTTAGGTTAGGTGATTAGAATAGGAATACTAACATAGGGGTAAGGAATATTGTTAATAACACAATTGAGTCATGTTTTAGGTTAGGTGATTAGAATAGGAATACTAACATAGGGGTAAGGAATATTGTTACTAACACAATTGAGTCATGTTTTAGGTTAGGTGATTAGAATAGGAATACTAACATAGGGGTAAGGAATATTTTTACTAACACAATTGAGTCATGTTTTAGGTTAGGTGATTAGAATAGGAATACTAACATAGGGGTAAGGAATATTGTTACTAATAAAATTGAGTCATGTTACTTGATGAATAAAGATATTATTATTAGCAGCAATAGCTTTCATTTTGACAGTTCAACAACATCCATTGCGTTATTTACGTTGTTGAGCATACAATTTTTTCCAACTTAAGAAGCAATGGATTAGTAATATCCTTCAAAATTCAATTTAAATTTTCTTTGTTCTTTGCACCTGTTTTGGTTCTTAGCGCTAGTTTTATGATTATTATTGAATATAATAGATAGATAATTTTAATATGTATTTATTGTATATAATTATGTAAATGGTACACCACAGACTACCTGCAGTATTGTCTCTCTTTACCACCCTAATCCATCCAAAGGTTGTCTATAAAAGATCGCTTTTAGCCATAAGACCGCCCATTGTGTCAGTCACCCTATGTAAATTTTCTACATTTATATCTGTAATTTTTATGGTGTATATAATAAAGAGTATTGTATTATATTCTATTCTATCATTCAGATTGTGATCGATAGTGTGTTACACAATTACGATGCTGTTCGCTTGATGCTTCTTGCATTCAGCAGATCCCTGCGACTTTCACAAGATCATCGGTCCACCTTGAGGCCTTCCAACGCTACGTCTTCCGGTACGCGGTCGCGACTCCAGAACCTTTCGACCCCATCGGCCATCTGGAAAAGAAACTACTATCGCCATAGTTATTTGTGCAGCCAAGCCAAGCAGCGTTGCTGTATTCTGATTTAAGGGGTGTGCGAAGGGGGTGTTTACTTGTGTAATTGCAAACACATGATTTCAGCTACTGTGGCAATTTAATTCAATGGTAAATTAATTATTGTTGCCTACTGTGGTATAGTAATTTTATTCTAGATGCATCGTCTTCACATAAATTATATAATTAATGTACCCATACAAAATATTGTAAAACATTTCTAAAAGAGTAACGGTGGAGTTTCTTGCCCATTCTTCTCCATACGAAACTACCATTTGGAAGGGGCGACTAGAATAAATTAATTTTTTTTGTAAATTTTGACGTTCAAAAGTGCCTTTTATGTGCCTATTTGAAATAAACAATTTGACTTTGTCTTTGAGCTTTGGCTGTATAATGGTATAGACTATGAAGGAACAGGGTGTAAAGTTCACTCATCCTCCATGGAAAAGGGCGGATCCTCCGTCCAGACGGGTGTCGTGTCTGGTGGGGGTTACCCGACGGTTGATGTCGGGATGTATGTGATTTTGCGTTACATCAGTGTATTGCGTAGTTCGCATGTAGCGTAGTATGTAGATGCCGGCTACATCACTCCCCTCCGGAGACCGGAGGTCGAGAGTGGGCTGAGTCATGTATCTTGCGATGCTCGCCAGGGCCAGGTGTGGTTCCAGTGTATCGGAACCGGTTACCGCATAATTCAGTAGTTGTGGCAAAGCACCTGCGATGCCTCTGGCCTGAGGCAGTAGTGACCTTTTAACATCGCATGCTTGCTTCTTTATAAATATTTATTTCTTACCTTACCTACCCGAGTTTCCATCTTTTTTTTTTTTGAAGTCCTCTTTTTTCGTGTCTTTCTCTAATTTTCCTTGAAATTTATACAGCTGTGTCAAAATACCCCTTCTTCATTGACAGGTATTTAATATCGAAACATTTCAGTTTCAATAAGCTAAACAGTTTGTAATAAAAAGCAATTAATTCTGGCGGGACAAAGTGCAAAAAAAAATTGAAGAGCGCTTTATACAGTTTGGGTTCCGCATTCACATAATTTTGTCATTTGGCTTCGAAATACTTGTATCACAGTTCAATAGGAAGGCATTTACTAGATAAAATCGTTTAGATACGCATAGAGGTCAGAGCAGTGGTGGCCCAGTGGTAACAAACGCGAATTACAAGTTGTAGGTCGTAGGATCGAACCCTGACAGGCGCTTTACTTTGTGTAAATTATTTCATCGCTACTGCTCTCAAAACGGTAAAAGAAAACATCGTGAGGAACCCGGCATGTCCCAGAACCTAAAATTCGAAGACATGTGACATCTACCAACCCGCACTGGGCCCGCGTGGTGGATTACGGCCCACTCCCTCTCACAGAGAGGAGGCCTGTGTCCCAGCTGATTATGATGAGATACTTAAAGAAAAAAATGTTGTCGCCTCGAGGAGACTGATAAACGCTGAATTTCAGACAGTGTATACTGAACTAGTTTCCAGTATACACTGTCTGAAATCCAGTTAGAAAGTCATCGAAATAGTTTGATAGAAACATAAAATAAACAAAGAACCGCTTGAGTTTCAGAACTGCATTCATTAGAGCAAAGCAATTTAAAGAGTTGTAGAAAATATAAATCACAGCTATTGCTCGCTGCTTCGGTCGCGTGGAGTTCAGAAATTGTCTCACAATGGGACCATTTCTGAAATCCACGGGATCATACTACCTCGATAAAAAGTATTCTATGTCCTAATCCTAACCCAGGGACTCCCGTCTCGACAGAGATAGCAATAGCGTTATGACCAAATTTGGTCATTATTTCCTAATGCGGACCGCATTGGCAACCATGAAAAAATCACAATCTTGTTAAGCAATTTTGACCGTCTAGGAACGCCATTAAGAGACTGCGACCAACTTCAGTCGTCTGGGACTGAAGGGTGTAAAACGAGTGTGTGTAGTTGCGCTACCTAATTTATTTTGAACTTGTATAGTGGTTTATCGAAAAAAAGTTGCATAATTAAAAACAGAAACAACAAAATGTACTATACTAGATGCGCCCCGCGGTTTCACCCGCATAAGTTTTGACCCCGTGGGTATATCGGGATAAAAAGTATCTTACGTGTTATTTCTTGTTATAAACTATCTGTGTGCCAAATTACATCCAAATCCGTTCAGTGCTTTTTGCGTGAAAGAGTAACAAACATCCATACATCCATCCTTACAAACTTTCGCATTTATAATATTAGTAGAATTATTAATATTTTATCATTATAATATTATTGAATTGAGTATTGAGAAACAAAAAGTCTAAAATCGTGACCTCAACAAACTACCCCATATTGTTCGTTCTCAACACATTAAACAAGACAAAACTACAAGAATGCCTTAAAAACACTGCACTTAAAATAGATTGGGGTTTCCTCCTCCGTCCTCCGACCTCCGCACCGTGGGAGGGACAGCACCCGGTACTTGTTTTTCTTTCGTCGTCCCACAATCATGTAATTTTGATTTAGTTTTCCTTGCCCTCTTTCGTTTAGCGGTGGATAAGTAGTTGTAAGTGTTGCTTTAAGACGCTGACAACACGTAAACCGCGGTCACTGTTAGACTGCATAGAAAATAAAGAGAAGCGCGATGACACAACGCTTGTCGAAGAATTGCAAATAAAATCGTATAAAATTAAACATTAACAACTTAATAATAAATTTTAATAATCCATCACTGGATGCAGTTTGGCATTCGAAATTGTATGATATAGTTTTAACTATAATTATAATTGTTATTGAAGAGATAAAATGCGTTTAAAGATAATTATGAGGTGTTTTTGAAGATTTTTTTGACGTATTAAAGAATGCTTAATTGTGTTTTGAGTTCCATCACTGTACGCAAAAAGGACTTGAAAATATCCTATACTTTTTTTTTCCAAAATTATTTGTGGTTTAAGAGATACACTGCATATAAAACCACCTTTTTGCCCGTTTCAAGAAATCTCCACCTTAAGACGCTGACAACACCTAAACCGCGGTCCCTGTCGGATTGCATAGAAAAGAAAGAGAAGAGCGATGACACAACGCTTGTAATTTATTGCAAAATATGAAGTAATTATGTATTTACTCAAAATTGAGTTGAGTAATCGAAAATAAAAAACAACCAAGTTCTGCATTCAAATAAGACGTTCTTGTTATTAATTAAATACGTAACGTACACGTATGTTGATATTTAATACAAATATTTTGGATTAGAACTCAAAGTAAGAGGTTAGTTTAACGTTAGTTTGTATCAAGATTTTGTTTTTAAAACGTGTTTTGGTAACAACCAAGTTCTGGGAAATATGTTCAAATATAACATATATTTTTTCCGCTACCACAAACTATACAGATTTGGCAAGTTTCTTCCTTAAGAGAAGCCCATTTTTGTCAATTGGGTCTTGTCAGCGCCTTAAATAGAATTTAGAACCAGCTGGGTAATATGCGTAACAAGCTATTAGTAGCAATGGGTTCAATTTGACAGTTCAACAACATTCATTGCGTCATTTGCTAAGCAGACAAATTTCTCGAACATATGAAGCAATGGACTAGCAATATACTTCAAAAACATTCAGATTGTTATTGATTGTTACACAATTTCTGAAATGTTTATAACAGTTCCCAACATGTGCAACGAATCCAGGCCACAGAGTGCAGAACCCACACAAACATGATCACTATACCAACGTCAAATCCATCCTAAAAAAGTTTTCATCTCATTCCGATCTACGGTACCCAAAACGCCTGTCCACCTGGACAAGTTCCAATTTTTCTCATCAACAATTTTTAAAGAGATGCCGTAAAATTAATTGGGGACCGGAATGACTCGTCCCGTAATGAAAAGAGGTGCTTTGCGATAATTAATATTAGTATTCCGCTGCTTTTATGTACCCATCTACCAATTGAAAGACGAGAGGAAGTAGGTTAGGTTTGAATGATACTGAAATAATAAGGTGTGAGTTTGTGGTTGGGTCATCGCATAATCAGACTATAATGTTCCCACTGCTGGGACACAGGCCTCCTTTCTTCGAGAGAGAGTGGGCTGTAATCTACAACGTGGGCCCAGTGCGGGTTGGTAGATCAGATGTCACATCACACGCTTAATAGAATACTGACCTATTAGAGCATAATTCAAAGTTAGGATTTCTGCATTTTTTTTTGCACAGATTTAATCAATAGTTTTTTAAAAGTAGGCCTACCGACTATATTTAACTGTAAATTTCATATTTATTATATTGGCTAATACTACAGACTAGACCCCAATTTCAAAACATTTAACGGCGATTTCCCAACAATCTACATTTTTGAGTCAAGCCAGTATTATTTTAAGCGTGCGACATGTCGTCGATTTTTGTTTCTAAGACATGCCGGTTTCTTTACGATGTTTTCCTTCACCGTTTTGAGAGCAGTGATGATGAAATTATTTACACAAAGTAAAGCGCCTGCCAGGGTTCGAATCCACGACTTACAACTCGTAATAAGTTAATAAGCCGTTACCACCACTGCTCATAATTCATTATGTACATAATACAATAATATTAAACTAACTTAACATAAAAATTCGATGCTTTATCAAGTCGTAGAAACTGTGTGAAACAAGGGCGGGTGCTAGTCGGTCATAAACCTACCTTACACTAAACCTACCTAACCTACCTTATATTAAATAAATAAAGAAGTGTATGTAGTTGTAAGTGTAAGGGCTTGTGGCTAAGTAATAACAGCCGCACGGGTCAATCGATCAGGTTAAGCTACGCTTACCGCGGTTGGTCCGTAGATGGGTGACCGCCTTTACATACTAAGACTCCTCCGTGCCTCGGAAAGCGCGTTAAGGCGTTGGCCCCAGCTGTCATTCGTAAATCTTTGACAGTCGTTACGGGTCGTCAGAAGCTCGAAAGTCTGACAACCAGTCTTACCAAGATTGTATTACCAAGTAACTGGGTTGTGGAGGACAGATAGGCAGTCGCTCCATGTAAAATATTGATATTCAGCTGGATCTGGTTAGACTGGAAGCTGACCCAAACGTAGTTGGGACTAGGCTCGGCAGCAATGTCGTTTTCGGACCGAGAACCAATTGAGCATTTGATTCCTCGAACGTATGAAAATCGGAAAACAAACAAATCGCATATTTACGACTTTCGGTAAAATAAATTTCGTGATTTTTAATAGGTAATAGACGTTATAATTCTCAGGTATTATGAAATTCGGACTTTTGAAAATCAGAACATCGAAATTCGGAATAAAATATTTCGGGGTATTTGGGTGTGCCCAATGGATTGTCCAACGACTATTTTAAACAATCTTATAAATAATTTAATTATTTTGATAGTGGTTTGAAACCACCTTCAACGTTTTGGTTTTTAAACTACTGACGACGTCTCCCATACATCGATATATGTACGTCACGGTCAATACTCTAACTGCAAATGTTCAAATTAAAATTCATTTATCGGTATGATTTTTGGTACATTTTACATGTCATCTTAATAATAAATAATTAGTTCCTCATAAAATCTACTTTAAAGGCTCCTACATACTGGCGTGACTTGTCGCGCGACGCGACGCGACACAAAGACACCGCGTGTAGCGCTACAAGCGGTGCCTTTGTGTCGCGACGCGTCGCGCGACAAGTCGCGCCAGTATGTAGGAGCCTTAAAGGTGTATGTATACTCTTGCACATAATTAGTCATTATTATAAAATAGAATATTAAAATATTAAAATAAAATAATATATATTTACATAATCAAATTACAAGATAATATTAACATTAACTAAATTAAATTAAAACTAAGTTAAACCTAAAAAAGGCCCTCGAGGCAGTATACCGAGGATGCTGGCGGCATTTCCTCGCTGAATTGCAATGCTGATGCGTTGCGCGAGAAAGCCGCCAGATTTTCGGTCACCAGTTCAATCAACTAGACGTTTCGCAGTTCCGCAAATAACTTATGCGCACTTGGACCCCACGGACCTTGGGTTTCGACGCCAAAGGGCACAAAGTTGTACTCTCTGCCAAGGCCTCTATATTTAATAATTTTCAAATTTTCGTCATTTGCTGCCCGCTGCACCCGCTTTCTAAAGCGGGTCACTACTAAGTAGTCCGTTGGAGGTGGGACGGTGCGAGTGTGTCTACACAGGTAGCGTCCGACTCCGCTACTGAATGTCGAAGTTTGAAATATCGACGTTAGTTCTAAAGTACAGGATCTCGATGTACGCCAGTTCGAAAGTTCACTGGAGCGAAGTATGCAAGGCCGACGTATCGTTAGTTAGAAAGCATACGAGTGCGATGTACGCCAGTTCGAAATTACCCTGAATTAGAGTAATAGAGGGGATCTGGCGCTCGGCGGTCGCTGCCGCGACTCGCTCGCTTAGCTCGCTCGCCTTCCCGCGTTAATGGTCACTGTTCTAACCTAACCTAACCTAACATTATCCTTCGCTATATTCGCATGCTTTCTAACTTTCGATTTGCGTGACTTTGTAATTTAGAAATAGTGTTAGTAATATAATCAGGAAAAGGTTCTTGAAAGATGGGAGAACCCAGGAGGCAAAGTGACTTAAAGTTTACTATTTTTATATTGGTTGCCAGAAAATTTTATTTGAATTTTAAATTATCCAAACCATAAGTTTTTTGAATAAAGAGTTTACATTTGCTAAAATTTTATTCTAAACCAATATTTTCTAAAAGTCAGATAACACAGTGTCCACATCGCCTCCCAGGGTTCCGTCATCCAAATACCAAAAATTAAATTTCGATTTTAGATTTTGAATAATGGGATTTACAGCCAAGCTAAAAATTGCCTTATGTGAGCTACAGCAATTGCCTTATGTAAGCGGGCACGCCCTTTATGCCTGGAGGCTTTTATTTAGGTATTAAGTTCTATTTACTTTTTTTTATGTTGAAATTTTTATCTGCTTGAGTACAGTTTGTTCATTGTTTTGTTGGTATACTGGCGCGTGCTAGCTAACGTATGGCAAGTGTGTAATTTAATCCAATGTTTTGTGTTTCGTAATGTTAATTACTTTGCATACGATTTGTATAGAATCAAGTTTATATAAATAAACAGACAGACGTGCTGCTGGGGAGTTTGTTCCACCACTTCTTCTTCCCAGCTAAAGCACTAGGAAGTGGTGACGGGCGGGCATTTTTGGGGGACTGTCTTATGTAACTTTGACGTTCGAAAAGTGCTGATTTTCAGCCTAGTTTGAATAAATGACTTTTGATTTTGATTTTGATT
The DNA here is from genome assembly GCA_905333075.3 of Atethmia centrago. Lineage (NCBI taxonomy): Eukaryota > Metazoa > Arthropoda > Insecta > Lepidoptera > Noctuidae > Atethmia > Atethmia centrago. The sequence goes on along the minus strand of HG995380.1, from coordinate 25,634,490 downwards.
GCTGGCCCGAGGGGATCGCCCTGCTGCCAGCCGACCTCCGAAGAAAGTTCATGGGAACGATATATTAATTTTATAATAAGCAGGTATTGATATAGTTGCGGAATTTTGTTTTTAACTTTAATAATTTAAATAAAATAATTACAACGAATTATAACATTACTTAAGACAGAAAAAAACAAGTAAAACATTAACAATTGAGTTTACATAAATAATGAATGGAAATAAACATAATAATTGTCAAAATTAAATTTATTTAAGAGGCCGACAACACCTAAAGCGCGGTCACTGTCAGACTGCATAGAAAAGAAAGAGAAGCGTGATGACACAACGCTGGTCATTTATTACAAAATATGAAGCAATTATCGATTTACAAAAAAGCTATAGATTGTATAAAAAAAATAAAACACTATTATGCTAATATGTTGCTTGAAGAATAATCTGACAAAAAATCAGAATGATTGCATGTATATTAGCATGGTTTTTAATCGTTAAAAGAAATGTTTAGAGGTATCTTCGTGTTTTTTTTCTATCGTATCAAATTAGTTATATTATGTTTCCAACACACTATCTACCTAACATATATCCTTAAGAATATAATATATTTTTCTGATTATATTTACTGCAGTGGATCATATAGTTTTAGGCATTATAAAACTTATAAAAATTGCGTTTAGGTCCTGTAGTCCCCTTAACGTCAAGTTACTTATCGCAGTAGCAGTAGTGGCCCAGTGGTAATTGGCGCGACTTACAAGTTGTAGGTCGTAGGTTCGAACCCAGACAGGCGTTTTACTTTGTGTAAGTAATTTCATCACCACTGCTCTCAAAACGTTGAAGGAAAACATCGTGAGGAAACCGGCATGTCCCAGAACCAAAAATTTCGAAGATATGTGACATCTACCAACCCGCACTGGGCCCGCGTGGTGTATTACGGCCCACTCCCTCTCACAGAGAGGAGGCCTGTGACCCAGCAGTGGGATCATTATAGGCTGATTATGTAAGTAACTTATAATTTATCATTAAGCAATTCGTCAATAGTATAAAAACATTTTTCCATTAATAGATGTCTTAATTGGTTTTTAAATTGAATGATATTTAAGTCCTTAATTCCATTTGGTAATTTATTAAATATTTTTGGGTCCATGCAAACTATGCTTTCGTGCATCAAGGCCGTCTTTGTTGATCGACTATTACTCGTTAACATGTAAAGCCTACTTATCTGTGATAGATTTCCTTTTGATTTCATTTTATGTGCTATTGCCATGATTTTTTTAAAACATCTCCATAAAAAACCATCTAGCTGACGGGGAGGGGGGGAGGGACACTAGACTCTAACAAAAATTAGCGCTTTAAAGCTGTATATTAAACGGATCCTTGAATCGAAAAAATGGTGTTCACAGACCCGCAATATTTTTGGCCTATCCAACAATACCCCACACGATGGGATAGACGACAAATAAAATATCATCCCCACATTACGTGCAAGGGAGGTACCATTAAATAATTGTTTTTTCATGATTTTATTTTAGCACTATGTCGGCGTGATTAATATGTATACCTATCCAAAATAACAGACAGACGAACATGGTGAAACTATTTACTACTTTTGTTCCTTGTTTACTACGGAACCCTAAAAATAAAGGGCAAAGAGCTCATTGGGCATGAAAAATTCGCCCACATCGCTGTCAACGGAAACGTACCCATAAAGCTGGCAGCTTTGCCACGTTGTATGGCAATACTGATTCTTTGGCCTAAAAATAGGCCAGCCCTCTGATCACATGAAAAGTCGACCAACCGCTTGGCAATGTCCCGAAACACTCGATGAGCACTTGTCTCTCTCTCTCTGTCTCAATGTCTTTTAACTTATTAAAGCAGCAAGGTACTCGTAGTTGCGTAACCCAGGCGGATTTCCAGCCACCGTAGGCGCGGGCTTGCGGACAGCAGTAATGCTCGCGAAGGAGGAGGCAGGACGGTTGAGGGAAAGGCAAATTTCGCGCCCTCTCGCCCCTAGCCGCCGCAGGAGACGCCCTGGGCGTCGGGAATAACGGGCGGATTTCCAGCCACCGTAGGCGCGGGCTTGCGTATGGTGAGCAATGGGTAGCTCGCCGTCCGATAAGGATCAGGCCCGGGTCAACGGCACGTTTTGCGCCACGCGCGCCTCTAAGAGATGTCAGCACAAGTCTAGGGGTCCACTAGGGCCGATGCCTGCCGGGGTCGCGAGAAAATCGGAAAGGGATACCAAGGCCCCTGGCAACACAGGCAACGGAAAGAACACGGGTGGGTTTTAGTCAGTAAGAGTCTGACACACCCTCCCGCTTTGCCCAAAGTGGGAGAAGTTATCTGACAAATTCCCACAAATCTTTCGGATTGTGTTTGAAACTCAATTAGGTTGGTTCTAGATTTTACTGAACTTACAGCGCCTAGCAACGAGCAACCCAGTTTCAAAGCTAACTAATAGACTCGTAAATTAATCTTCAGTTCCCATACCTTCACAACCCACAGACCTCACAAACATAACTCCATTAAACGATTTTCTTTGTCAAAAGCCATGTCTAATTATAAGAAACATGAAACACTACTACGGGCCCTATTCTCATCAGGCGACTAACGAGCCTCGAGCGCTCGTGATTGGCCCAATATCAGTTTAGTCACGAACGTTCGAAAGTCACTATTTAATGACATTCACGTTTGTAAAGTGAGTTCTCGTAGTGACTGACGTATGACGTATAGGCTGTTGGCTTTTGTTTTGTAATTCTATTTTTAAATTACATTTTTTGGGACTGTTGATTTGCTTTTCTTTTGTTTAAAAAGATTTGCGTAAACGGTTTTATGGGTTTATGTTTGTAAGTTATTCTTCTGGTTTAACTTAAATAAAAGCTTTGGACTGCCTCGTTGGTTTAGTGGTCCTGAGGTCGATTCCCGGGTCGGACAAAGTGTTATTGGGTTTTTCCATAAGGAACTTCTCAGTTGCCTGTAGTCTGGATTTGTGCCCGATTGATGGCAAAAGGCTCTCTTAAGTCCCATGTAATAGGGCGACATGGGACTTAAACGTAACAGACACAACGTAGATGAACTATAGGTGCAGGCTTGCGGACGGTGAGCAATGGGTAGCTCACCGTCCGGTAAGGACCAGGCCCGGGTCGACGGCGCGTTGTGTTCCACGCGCGCCTCAAAGAGATGTCGTCAGCACAAAAGTAGGGGTCTACTAGGGCCGATGCCTGCCGAGGTCGCGGGAAGGTACTAATGGGTCACCGAGGCCCCTGGCAACACAGGCAACAAGAAGGAATACGGGTGGGTTTTAGTCAGTAAGAGTTTGACACACCCCCCCGCTCCGCGCAGAGCGGGAGAAGTTATTTGATGAATTCCCATCCAAAAAAAAAAAAGGTGTACATGGATTATAGGTACACCTCTGCCAAACCCTTCGGAGATTAGAAGCGTGATGTTATGTGCTGTTATGTATTAAAAGAGTAGTACTATTCTAATCCGCCCATAGTCATAAAAACAAACCAATCAGACAAACAGAGTTTAGTTTTCGCTTTTATTAGGGTCCCGTACCTCAAAAGGAAAAAACAGAACCCTTATAGGATCACTCGTGTGCCTGTCTGCCCGTCTGTCGCCGCCATTAGTGATGATGCTTGGGTAAAAAAAAAGAAATCCTATTTAGTCCATCAGTCAGATAATAAAAAAATATTAGACACGTATTTTTTGCTTTATCATATTAGTAAAAATACTTAGATAAAACGCATTAAAATTGGGGAGTGGGGGCTCGCTACGTCACAAGTCAGTATAAAATCGTCATGTCAAATTTTAACTCCATGTATCGCTATAATCTTTTGATTAGGTACGTAAAAAAGAAAAACACGTTTCCAATTTTTTTTTTAATCTCAGTACCTGACGGGCAAAAAAAAATCGTCATCAACCCTATTCCCAACTCCCAACATTCCCCCTTCATTGTCCGTGATCCATCACGCTAATGTTAATTCATCTAAATATACTTCTATGTAGTTTAATAACAGCTAGAGTTAAAATGTATTTAGTTGACATTTAACAATTTAAAATAGTTGACCTTTTTAATTTATTTGCTAAGATAGAACTGAGTCCAGTTGTCACAGCCCATCAAAGCATTTTAATATGTATAACGGCGCAGGACAGCCTTTACCAGAACTGATCATCGCATTAGTGGTTCAACAGCTTACCAAGATTGTGTCGGAATATATTAGTTAATCACTATTAGTCAATTACTACTGTATAAGCAAAGTTAATAAAATTTATATGGGACCACCGCGCAAGGTTTTCTACCAAATGACTAAAGAATTTTCAAAATTGGTCAACAATTGTTGAAAATATCGATGAACATCCATATAGATGAAATGAAATGAAATGATGATGAAATGAAATGATTTTATTTTCTGTACGTAGGTTTGTACAAACACTTTTACACGTTAATCATATTTAGAAAAAAACTAGATGAACTCGGCGTTAGAGTAGTCAGATAAGAATCTGACTACTCTGAGAAGAAAGGCCGAAACAAACTCAGAGGTCACAGTCTCTTTTAAAGTCCAGACATAATCTTGGTCAGATCATGTGAAGACCATGTAGATTGGTGTCTGAAATGGTATTTTGAGGAAAGAACCACAGATTGAGCGGACCTATCCAGTCAGTGCACGCATTTGTCAGTAATCGTGCAGCTCAACTCAGAACTTAAGGAGCTCAACGATTCGACGAACAATACCAAAGAAAGGTCATTTGGGTAGGCCGCTTAAATGACTTAAACTGACCAAGATTAAAAATAACTGAGAGAAAAAATAAAAACAATAACCCACATAGTCTTCACATTCACAAGAATGAAGAACATAGAACCTCCTCTTTTGAAGTTCCCCCATACAATCCAACTGCAAATGTAAGTTTGTACTCACAATATAGAGAGATTGACCATGTTATTTTAACACCATAGACTTAATTTTTATAGGTTTTCCTATAATCTATAAGTAAAGAGTTAGTTTTGGAGAGAAAGAGAGAATGGTCAGAAAGAAAAATATTATTTAAAATTCACTTAACAAGCTCTTTCATTTAATATGGCACACGGTACAGTTTGCAATTATTATTTTTTCAATTTTTCCCCCTAAAATGAACCCCATGTTCAAAATTCATTTATTTGCGTTTCACGTTCGTGTTTGGGTCACAGAAATTCATATACGAGTTATGTACTAAATTTCAACTTAATCGGTCCAGTCGGCTATGATAGATAGACAGACAGACACACAAGTGATCCTGTAAGGGTTCTGTTTTTACCTTTTGAGATACGGAATCCTAAAAACAATCTTAAACCAAATCAGAAATTAAAAACAACCTGTCCAAATTTCCTCAACTCCAAATCACCACACCCTGTACATAAACTTTTAAACTCAACAGGGGGTCGATCTGCGTCACAGACGAACTGCCGACAACAAAATGGTACCCTTAAGGTGACTGTTTAAGGGGGAAATGTCAAAAGACCCATTATAATACCGTTAAAGGCGTTGATAATTTCAATTTTTTCTCTCCGTGACAAAAAGAATCACTTCTTTGTCCCTGAAACCGACCTTCGAACGTTCACGGGTCAGGGAGTCTTTTATCTAAAGATAATTTACTTGAAGAAATATTCTCTTGTCCCCAATAAAATAGGTAAGACTGTGTTTATTCAATTTATCGACGAAGTATATCGTGATGATATTCGATATTACGAATTTCTCGAGTGCGTAGAGTGAGATCTAGGTCATAAGTCACTATCTCTCGCCTGTTGAATTATGTATTGATCTAGCCTTATAACAATACTAGCTTCTGTCCGCGACTTCATCTGCGCGTTTCAGCCCCCGACCCACCGCGTCTCTGCGCATCGCCCGCCCGCGCAATTACTTCGTCTTAGCTTAACGTTCTTCCTAACTTTATTCACTTTTTTCACAGCTCTTAAGGATCGTAGCATATTAAATAATCTATAATCTTCCTTAAGAATTGGGCTATCAACTGCAAAAACATGTTTTTCAAATCCGACTTGTAGTTCCAGAGATTAGCGCGTTCAAACAAACAAACAAACTTGAGCTTTGTTCCAAGTTAGTATAGAAGTGTAGATAGCTTAGCATTATTATTCCATCTGGGACACAAGACATAGTTGAAGCATCAGGTGCTAGCTATTGAAATATGTCGTAATTTTTCGAGAAAATTGCTTGTAGTATGGTAATAGTTATTTGTGCAACAAGAGAGCAAAGTTGGTTTTTGCTGCAAGTGTTGATTTTGAATCCCGAGTATTCTACAATTCTAGGTTAGAATCCTGAGTGCAGCGAGGAATTCAAAGACACGAGATGCAAATAACTTTGGTCCCGTGTGTTTCACCTCAGCAACGAGACCATAATTATTACCTAAAGGTATAAAATACAACATGGTAAAAATTAAACCACATGTTCATATATTATTTTTAAAACAATCAATATAAATAAAAATTAAGTTAATAGTTATTCCAATCATATCGGATGATTTTACATGTTACCTATATGTGTATCCGAACGTTTTATTGTTTGTTTCTTTTTTGGGCCTACTAGGCATGGAATTTGAAAATCGAACTTCGAATCGACTTGCTTTTTTCGTATATCAAAATGACAGAACAAATGTTCAAAGTGAAGTTCAAATCTTTCGATCTTTGTGAGTAGACCCAGAACTGGTTTCGGCATTTACAATATTTTTTTAAATATTTTTTTACCAGTTCTGGGTCTTAAAAAGTCCTTAAAAAGTTACTTTGTCTCACGCTCGCAGCAAAATCGAATTTTGCTCACTGTCCTTATGCAGGAAAACTTGCTTGTTTTTTTTTTTTTTTTTGAGGGTGGGAAATCATCAAATAACTTCTCCCGCTCTGGGTGGAGCGGGAGGGTGTGTCAGACTCTTACTGACTAAAACCCACCCGTATTCCTTCCTGTTGCCTGTGTTGCGGGGGCCTCGGTGACCCATAAGTACCTTCCCGCGACCCCGGCAGGCATCAGCCCTAGTGGACCCCTATTTTTGTGCTGCCGACATCTCTTTGAGGCGCGCGTGGAATACGACGCGCCGTCGACCCGGGCCTGGTCCTTACCGGACGGTGAGCTACCCATTGCTCACCGTCCGCAAGCCCGCGCCTACGGTGGCTGGAAATCCGCCCGAGATTCCCGACGCCCAGGGCGTCTCCTGCGGTGGCTAGGGGCGAGAGGGCGCGAAACGTGCCTTTCCCTCAACCGTCCCGCCTCTTCCTTCGCGAGCATTACTGCTTCGCAGAAGGAGGTGATGGCTGCCCATGCCCTCTCGCTCCGTACCATGGCCTGAACCAGGGCCGGACGCGAGAGGTCTCTGCCGCCGATCGCCTCCACGAGGACACGGCGGTGCTCTGCCCAAGCCGGGCAGACCTCCACCGTATGCTCCACCGTGTCCTCCGGGCGATCCACACAGTGGTTACACCCGGACGTTTCCTCCCGCCTTATCCGACACAGGAACCTCCCGAAGCTGCCGTGTCCGGTGAGAACCTGCGTCAGGCGGAAGGTGAGGACGCCGTGGCGCCTCTCCAGCCACTCCTCAAAGAGGGGACTCATCGCCGCAATCGTGGCGTGCCCAAACTTGCTTGTTTGAGGTGCTGATGTGAAATTAGTTTCAATGATATGTTCTCATCTTTACGTTGATGTAATTCGACATTCCAATTATCTACAAAATGATTTTTTTTTTCATTTTAGTAAATTGATGTTTGAATTATGACTTTAATTACTTGTTAATTGAAAAGTGTTTATAAATTGTGGTTCAAAATGCGCTTTTGTAATTTCTAACGTTCTATATTATCGTGGACATCTACGTCCACGTCCATAGGAACCCCTCAGCTCAACAAGATAGCACCATCGCATTTGGACTCATTGGATATGTATTGAGAAGTGCTATGACACTAGTTAGTGTCCAGGGTCTGATGATGGATCCGGGAAGTGGTTACAGGTACTCCTCAAGTAAACCAGATAGCCCCGTCGTGTGTGGTTTCATTAGACTTGTCTTGAAAATTGCTTTACACTAGTTGGTGTTCAGGGTCTGATGATGAAGCCGGAAGGTGGCCATAGGAACTCCTCAACAAAACAAGATAGCACCATCGTGTTTGGACTCATTGGTTATGTATTGACAAGTGCTATAACACTAGGTAGTATTTAGTGTCTGATAATGGAGCCGGAAGGTGGTTATGGCACTTCTCATCCAAACAAGATAGCCCTGTTGTGTTTCGGCCATTTTGATTTATCTTGACAAATACCTTACAAATGAAGGCGATAGAACAGATATTTAAACAATTCCTAAAGCTAAAAAGTACAAAATAAAATATAGGTAAAAATGATTTCAAAAACAAGCTTTTAATGAACTAAAAAGTACTTACTAAATAAAACTTAAATAAACATAGAACACGAATATATTTTCTTAAAAACTTGAGGCGTGAACGTCCTTCTTACACTTAAATGAAATGAAATGATTTTTATTTCGTAAGTAGGTTTATACAAACACTTTTACACGTCAAGCATATTTAAAAAAAACTAGATGAGGTCGGATTTCGATTAAAATTAAGCCTCAAGCTTTAATAAAATATTAAAGTTCTATATTCACGTAAGTTTTATTTAGTGCTTTTAAGGCGCTGACAAGACCCAATTGACCAAAATAGGCTTCTCATAAGAAAAAAATGCCGAATCTGTACAGTTTGTGGTAGCGGAAAAAATGTATGTTAATTTTGAACATATTTCCCAGAACTTGGTTGTTACCAAAACACGTTTTGAAAAAAAATCTCGATACAAACTTACGTTAAACTAACCTCTTACCTTGAGTTCTAATCCAAAATATCTGCATTAAATAACAACATACGTTACTTAGTTAATTAATAACAAGAACGTCTTATTTGAATGCAGAACTTGGTTGTTTTTTATTTTCGATTACCCAACTCAATTTTGAGTAAATAGATAATTGCTTCATATTTTGGAATAAATTACAAGCGTTGCGTCATCGCGCTTCTCTTTCTTTTCTATGCAATCTGACAGTGACCGCTGTTTAGGTGTTGTCAGCGTCTTAAGTAAATTAAGAGCTTGTTTTTAAAAAGATTTTTACCTATATAATATATTATTCAGCTCATAACTAGCTGCAACTAAATTATATCGTTACTCAAAAAATAGCAATCTGCAAATTAACATCCACAAGATGTGGTGGTGCTTTTCATATTAAACAAAATCTAAATATTTCTCAAGAACACTCATTCCGTCACAGACAAAACAAATTTTAATTTCAAACACAAAAAAACGCGCGAGCACAACAACATTATTTTCCTTTTTCATTCTTTTTTCAAATAATTTAATTACTAATGTACTGGACGTATACAAGGAGTGCACAAAGATAGTCAACAAACAAAGAGGTTTTAATTAAAGCGGGGAGGCTGCCAGTAGCCGCCTGAAGCCGACCCGGGACGCACGCCTTAAGATTTTACATTTAAATTAACCGAAGCATGAATATATAAATGTCACAAAGTCCGTTCTCTAGAAATATCTTGATAACGGTAATCTAAAAATGGATCAAAAAGATCGAGTTTTAATGTTAGTATTTTCATGCTGTAGTGGAGCTGGTAATGTTTTTTTCTAGAAAGTAATAAAGGCGTGTTTAACAAAGAATGAGATAGTTATCTCTTTTCTTGGATATCGTAAAAGAAAACTGAAGATTAAAAGATAGAAAGGCTCTCATTTATTAGACACAGTATTTTTTGTATCTCAAACTAAAGTCGAATTATTAATTCTCTGGAGCAATCTCACATGTGCTAGATGTCACTCTGTGTAATTAAATGGTCATATTTATTGTATTGTTGATCATTTAGTTAAATAGATTTATATAAGTGTAAAATAATTGTATAATAATAAGTGTAAAAGTCTAGGACACAATAAATATGACCATTTTATTACACAAAGTGACAGCTGCACATATCAGATTATTCCGGTAAATTACAAATTCCACTTTACTTAAGTAGGCACAGTTGTAAGTGTAATCTTCCTCGTTGTTCAAAGAAAATCAAATTAATCTAAACCTTCAAATAAATCCACGTTTCAGTTCAGAAACTCGTAAAACTAAACTACAATGCAGCCTAATTAAATCTTAATTAGTCGATGTTCTCAACTCTGGCAACACTTAATCCGTTGTGTTGCCACTTAACATTAATTAATTAGTGAAATGCATGTTTTCTAGAAATTACGGCACCTTTCGCCAAGTGTTTTGTTGTTAATTACTTTCAACAATTTCCACGTTAAAACTAGAAAATGTGTGAAGGTCAAAAGCGAAACGAGTTGGAGTGGAGTTTAGTTAGGTATATGTAGAGGGGCTCGTGGCTAGAGTTTAGTTAGTCGTTTTGGAGTTTTCTCTTTAAAAGGTGTGCAAGGTTTTACGGTACCTCCCTACATATTATATCCCAATATAGGTATATATAGAGGGGCTCGTGGCTAGAGTTTAGTTAGTCGTTTTTGGAATTTTCTTTTTAAAAGGTGTACAAGGCTTTACCAATATAGCTAAATATAGAGGGGCTCGTGGCTAAATAATCACAGCCGCACGGGTCGATCGAAGGTTAAGCTACGATTGCCGCGGTCAATTCGTGGATGGGTGACCATCCATTCAATATCGAGACCCCTCCGTGCTTCGGAAAGCACGTTAAGCCTTTGGTCCTGGCTGTCATTCATAGAAAACGAATGTTAACAATACTGTTATGAACGACAGTCGTTACGGGTAGTCAGAAGACCAAAAAGTCTGACAAACAATATTACCAAGGGGTGTTGCCCAGTAACTGGGTTGTGGAAGTCAAATATTCAGACGCTTCGTGTAAAATACTGGTATTCAGCAGCATCCAGTTAGACTGGAAACAGACCCTAACGTAGTTGGGAAAAGGCTAGTCAAATTGATTCGACTCCGGTTCATGCCGTTGAAATTGTAATTACGTAACAGTTTTAAGTCATAAGTTTGACAACCTGCAGCCTAATTGCGTAACACCGTAACACACTCACAATGATTCGACTCCGGTTCGTGGCGTTGAAAGTGTAATTACTTAACAGTTTTAAGTCATAAGTTTGACAACCTGCAGCCTAATTGCGTAACACCGTAACAAACTTATAATGATTCGACTCCGGTTCATGGCGTTGAAAGTGTAATTACTTAACAGTTTTAAGTCATAAGTTTGACAACCTGCAGCCTAATTGCGTAACACCGTAACACACTTACAATGATAATCCCTTTCATTATGACAGTTCAACGACGTCCATTGCGTCATTTCTTATTTCTTGAGTACTGCAGCATTATGCTGAGATAGGAGCCTTTTGGCCTCGTACAGGACTTTTTGTTTTTATTTTAATTTTACTTTGTTTTTGTTTTTTTTTTATGTTTCTATGAGTGTTTTATAGTTTAATGTGTGATCTCCTGTGCGAGTCCCAATAAATACTTTTTCTTTCTTTCATTTGCGTTTTCATACAGTCGAATTTTTCAAAAGTATTAAGCAATGTAATATGTATCTCCTTCAAAATTAAGGGGCCATTGTAGTGGTGAGTTACGCAAATGGGGCCATTGTTTTGTTTTGTTATTAGTAATTATTTGTTTATTTATTTTACTTTGATGGTTCTAGTTCATTATTTGTGACTGTTACTGTACTATACTCGTAGCTATACATTGTAAGCGAGCACGCCCTTTATGCCTGTAGGCTTTTATTTGGGTATTAAGTTCTGTTTACGTTTTTATCTCTGCTTGAGAATAGTTTTCGGTGTTTTTCTTCTTTTTTTTTGTAAGTATAGTGATGTGCTAGCTGGCATATGGCTAATAATTTAATGTTTTGTGTTGCACGTAATGTAAATTGTTTTGCATACTGTTGTATAGAATCCATTTTTTTTTTCTGTAACTAAACAGACAGCTGTGCTAATGGGGAGTTTGTTGCGCCACTTCTTCTTCCCAGCTAAAGCACTAGGAAGTGGTGAAGGGTGGGCGTTTTGGGGGACTGTCTTATGTAATTTTGACGTTCGAAAAGTGGTGATTCTCAACCTAGTTTGAATATTTTTTCATTTTGATTTTGGCGTGCTGGTTGCTGGGCTATTGGATTTTAGTGTAAGGATCTCAGTAGCTCCTCAAGTAAATAGTTTTCAATTTCCGTGTTTAGGGTTCCGTATCTCAAAAGGAAAAAACGGAACCCTTATCACTCGTGTGTCTGTCTGTCTCGTGTGTGCTATCTACTAGACCGATTAAGTTGAAATTTGGTACACATATAAATTTCTGTGACCCAAACACGGAGGTGTAACGTAAATAAATGAATTTTGAATATGAGGGGTCACTTTCGGCGGACAAAATAGAAAATTAAAAGAAACGTTTAAAATTTTAAAACAAATAATGTTAAAGTTATTTAAGAAAATAGATGAAAATTGACCATTCCCCCCTTATCTCCGAAACTAGAGAGCCAAAATTTTTGAAAAAAAGTATATAAAATAGATCTTTACTTAAAAATTATAGGAAAACCTATACGAAGTCTATGGTGTTAAAATAACATGGCAAATATCTCAATATTGTGCGTACAAAGTTACATTTGCAGTTGGAATGTACATTCCCATGTACATTCCAACTGCAAATGTAACTTTGAACATGTTTTTAACCCCCGACGCAACAACGACGGGGTGTTATAAGTTTGACGTGTCTGTCTCTGTGTGTGTGTGTGTGTGTGTGTGGTGTGTGTGTGTGTGTGTGTGTGTGTGTGTGTGTCTGTGGCACCGTAGCTCCCGAATACATGTACCGATATTGATTTTGTTTTTTTTTTGTATGAAAGGTGACTTAATCGAGAGTGTTCCTAGCCTATGGTTCAAGAAAATCAGTTCAGTCGTTTGAAGATTATCAGCTCTTTTCTAGTTGATATGTAACTCGCTCACCAACTTACAGCGCACGTATCGTGTTTGGGCTCATTGTACTGGTCTCAATAAATAGGTTATAGCTAGATGGTGATCAGGGTCTGATGATGGAGAAGGTAAGATAAATGAGGGCAAACTAGTAAGTACCTTCACTTTGGGGAAAAATACCTATAGGGGCGCAGATTTCGGCGAGATACGTATCGATGGCAGCGTGTCTGACCTACTAGTAATATATAAAGTTTAAAAAGTATGTAATGAAAGTTAACTTTAAAAAAAACCCCGGACACTAACAAAACCATCTAAAACGTAACAAAATAATGCGTATTGGGCCCTTTCAGTTTAATATAAATTTAGGTAATATTTTGAGCCAAGCGACGTCTAGTCGGGGGACAGCTAAAGAAAACGTCAAACATACGAGGCTAGTACCTAGCAATAATGAATGTATACTATTGTAGAAAGAATAGCCGCTGACAGCTTCCTATATTCATCACAAGGTATTTTGTTGTAACATATGACATAGTACCCGATTCACAGTACCCGGTATTCGAACACCAGAGTATGGGGTTTATGACCCCACACCCTGGTGTTCGAATCCCGTTGCACTGCTGTGTCCTATCACTAGTATATTTTATTTATTGACGTTTCCTTTGAGTTGTTGTGTACTTACTGATAATTCGGTGGGTTTAATCTAAAACCAAAGCCCCTAACAACTGCTTCTTGTGACTAGACACAAGTTACTGCTGAGCTTGAGGTCGTGGGCTCGATTCCCAGGCCGGGAAAACTGTTATTTAATTTTTCCATCATAAATTTCTCAATAGCAGCCCGGAGTCTGGATTTGTGCCCGGTTGATGGCAATAGGCTCGTCCCCCATTACATGGGAAATAGATGGCGAAATGTAGGTGTACTCTAGACCCACATTTCCAAGTGTTAGGCAGAGGTGTACCTATGTACCTATAACTCTGCCTATCCCTTCAGGGATTACAGGTGTGATATAGTGTTATGTTATATAACTTTAATTGCTAGAATTCTGAACAAAAAAATGCTACCATATTTAATACATTTACCTTTCCAAAAACGTAATACCTCGTAGTTCTGATGAAATATCTTGCTCTATATATTACGAATGTGCGCAGAAATACGTTCCATAAATTTTATTAGATCAGGCCTCCATATTCTCGCGACTTAGTTGAATCGAATAACACCTCATTTGTCAAACCGAGTGAAGGATTTACGAGTAAATGATAAGAACCCACTTAAGCGTGTCTGTGTCTTTCTCAGAATTGGCTTGTTTTCAGACTACGTTTAATAGTTAAACGTTGGAGTTCTTTAGAGATAATGTTTATTTATGTTTATACAGGAAAATGTAGGAATGTATTTAGATACAAAATTAAGTTTCGAGTATGTTCCAAAAAAATCATGAGTTTTTTTTTGTTTGTTCCAAAAAAGAACATGATATTTATATATTATTATTTTGATACTAAAATCAAAGAAATGTTGTTGTAGGTAGGTTATACTGGACCGACGAAAACCTGACTACAAAAGGCATGAGATATATGACTTTTGGAAAAGCCGTATGTGTATTTCCATAATTTTCCAGGGGCTCAATACTAGTCTGCAAGATATTCGACGGCCGCAAAGTATATACGGTTAACTGCAAAATCATAATTTTACAAGAGCGCGTTTTAAACGCAAAACTGTGGCTTCTACAATATTTAGTTAATAGGGCATTACCAAGGAAATGGTTAAGTCCAATTACTATAACAAATAATATATTGTTTCCTAAATACGGCAATTTCTTTTTTTACTTCGTATAAAAAGTAAACTAATCAACTGCCATATATCCGTTTCTACGCGGGACTTTTTAATTGCTTAAGAACCTTATATCATTTTAAATAATTAAACAGTTATTACTATTATTTTATATATTACATTTTCTATTGCTATAAAGGTACCTATGTAATAATATGTTTCTTTTTAACTGTTATTTTAAACGCCACCCAACGTGATTTATTGTTATTCCATTACGAATAATACCGTAATATACTCGTATAATACCGCAAGTTTAAAAAACCGACGTTAAAACGCCTATGTGACTGATATCTTTGTTTACAAAATTAACATTGTAGTTGAAAAACCTGTTCTCCTATACATTCCAACTGCAAAATATTGTACGCACAATATTGAGAGATTTACTATTTTATTTTATCACTATAGACTTCGTATAGATTATCCTGTAATCTATAAGTACAGAACTATTTTCTGTTTTTCTTTCAAAATTATAGGCTCAGTAGTTTCGGAGATATGGGGGGCGAATGGTCAATTTTCATCAATTTTCTTAAATAAATTTAAAACGATTTATTTTAAAATTATTAAAAAGAGAGCCTCATAATAAGGTCTTTCATATGACATATTAGAGATCTGAGATCCTTACACGAAAACCCGATAGCCCAGCAACCAGCGCCCATTTGCGTAACTCACGACTACAATTACCTTAATTTCAAAGGAGATTCATGTTATATTGCTTAATACGTTTGAAATTCATCCGTATCAGAACGTAAATAAAGCAATAAATGTCGTTGAACTGTCAAAATGAACGGGATTATCATTGTAATTGTGTTACTTAGGAGGAGGTGGGACGGTTGAGGGAAAGGCAAGTTTCGCGCCCTCTCGCCTCTAGCCGCCGCAGGAGACGCCCTGGGCGTCGGGAATCCCGGGCGGATTTCCGGCCACCGTAAGCGTGGGCTTGCGGACGGTGAGCAATGACAAGGACCAGGCCCGGGTCGACGGCGCGTTGTATTCCACGCGCGCCTCAAAGAGATGTCGTCAGCACATATGTAGGGGTCCACTAGGGCCGATGCCTGCCGGGGTCGCGGGAAGGTACTAAAAGGTCACCGAGGCCCCTGGCAACACAGGCAACAGGAAGGAATACGGGTGGGTTTTAGTCAGTTAGAGTCTGACACACCTTCCCGCTCCGCCCAGAGGGAGGTTACTTAATCGGTCCAGTAGATTCGGAGCAAATCGGAAGTGACAAATGGACAGACAGATAAACGAGTGATACTATAAGGGTTTCATTTTTTCCTTTTGAGTACGGAACCCTAAAAAGGTGTTGTTGTCTTTAATACGTGACTCAATATTAGTAAAAATTAAGAATTAAACAGAAAAAAAATAATTCTGTAACATAACAAAGAACTCTGAGTCAATTTATGCAAAAAAGTACATTCCGTAAAAATTGCAGTTATATCTTTGTACTTTACCGCCGTTGATATGTTATCATTATCACAAGCGGACTGGCATGGGCTGACGATGACAGTCAGACAGTTGTCAACAAGTTTGTATGATTCCTCCTTTCTCTTTTTTCGTTTTGGTTTTTCTGTAAATAGAAATATGTATCTGGTTAGTTATTGGGTCAAAACACCGCGAAGTCGGATAAAACAAAGGCGTGTATCTTATAACAGAATAAGTAGGTACCGGTCAACAGTGGCATCTTTACTTTCCATGAGCAAATTTACCAATGAGTACTGTACTACAATGTATCTGGATCTGGAAAAAATCTGTTTCCGCCATTTAATATCAAATATATACAAAAGTAGAAATATCGATTATTTGTAACAGATTTTTAGTAATCGAGAGATATTTAAGTATAGTACAGCCCGATACAAACCTAAATATATAATCAGCCTATAATGTTCCCACAGCTGGGACACAGGCCTCCTCTCTGTGAGCGGGAGTGGTCCGTAATCCACCACGCGAGCCCAGTGCGGGTTGGCAGATGTCACATGTCTCCGAATTTTTGGCTTTAGGACATGCCGGTTTCCTTACGATTTTTTCCTTTACCGTTATGAGAGCAGTGGTGATGAAATAATTTACCCAAAGTAAAGTGCCTGTTAGAGTTCGAACCTACGACCTATAATTCGTCAGTCAGGGCCGTTACCACAGGCCCACCACTACTCTCACTGGGCCACCACTGCTCCCACTGGACCATGGAAAGTGAAGATACCACTGTTGACGGTATGTACCAACATTTATTTTACACTCGAACACGTGTCTCCCCGCAGTGTCGCAAATTGAACCATTTTTAAATCCCATGTATAAATTAATTTCGCTTCAAGACCTATTCTAGCAGTGTGTCATCGCAGATCAAGGAGTCGCTAAAGTAATGTTAGAGGAACGAACAATTATATCTTTTCATTATGCACGTAAAAGGCTTATACACGCAAATAAGGGGCAGATACTCAATAAACTAATAGTTGCTGCAATCTGCTACCGCATTTGACCTGGCAGTAGCCAACACTTGGTTCCAGAAGTACGATGGACGTACAAAAGCGGTAATCACAACACGCAAATTGATTACTTTCTAGTACGACGCAAAAATTTAAAGCACATCAAAGACTGCAAAGTGCTACCGGGAGAAGATGTAGTCTCGCAACACAGGCTCCTATTATGGAAATGGTCGTAGAAGTAAAGCTCAACAAAAACAAAGAGCGATCTCCCCCTAGAATATGCTGCATATGCTGGAGAAGAACGATTGTGCGGAAAAATTTAAAGAGCGAGTGGTGGACAAAATGATAGATATGGGCGAAATGAATGACCGAAGTGTAAATGAATGCTGGAGTGAAATGGCGGAGTATATTAGGAGTGCCGCAAATGATATTTTGGGAGAGACAAAAGGAAAGGGTACGATAGATAGGGATACATGGTGGTGGTCGACAGAAATACAGAAGGTGTTGCAGGATAAGAAGAGAAAGTTCAAGGAATCGCAGTGTTCGCTATCGAGTGTTGAAGATGAGAATGTTAGTTTGAAAGCAGAAAAAAAGAGTGAGTATGAGGCTCTAAAGAAAAAATCCAAGAAAGCTGTGGCCATAGCGAGAGCAAAAGTCCAGGACAAGCTTTATGACACATTGGATAGTCCAGCAGGCCAAAAAAAGTTATACCGACTTGCTAGAGCTAGAGAGAGAAAGACGAGGGATGTTTGTCAGATAAAATGTATAAGGAATGAAACTGGAATAGTTCTTACGGATGACGAGAAAATTAAGGATAGATGGAAGGGCTATTTTGAAAGACTGTTGAATGAGGAGAATGACGGAGTGGTGTGCTTGAGAATAAACCAGTAAATGAGGGGTTAGTGAGAATGATTAGTATGGATGAAGTGAGAATAGCAGTAAATGGGATGAAGAATGGTAAAGCCATAGGGCCGGATGGAATACCAGTTGAAGTATGGAAGTTATTATGGGCAAGTGGATGGACGTGGTTAGCTTTATTCTTCAATAAGTTGTTGCTGGAAGAAGCCATACCTGACGAGTGGTGTAACAGTTCGCTGGTGCCCATCTTTAAAAACAAAGATGATGTGCTGGAGTGCAACAACTATAGAGGAATAAAGCTAATGTCACATAGTATGAAGGTTTGGGAGAAAGTTATTGAAAGGCGACTGAGAGAAGAGAGTGAAATTTCGCAAAATCAATTCGGTTTTATGCCTGGTCGGGGAACAACGGATGCCATCTTTGCTATCCGCCAGCTGTGCGAGAAATACAGAGGTGCGCATAAAAATTTGCACATGGTATTTGTTGACCTCGAAAAGACATACGACCGAGTGCCTCGTGAAGTTTTGTGGTGGGCCCTTAAGAATAAATGTGTGCCTGGGAAGTATGTGCAGTTGATTCGAGCGATGTACAGTCGATGTAGTACCCAAGTCTGATCTACAGTGGGCACTACTGGCAGTTTCAATGTGGCTGTTGGCTTGTATCAAGGGTCGGCACTCAGCCCTTATCTCTTCGTGTTGATAATGGACGCTCTTACGTCGGATATCCAGGAAGAGGCACCCTGGTGTATGCTGTTTGCCGATGACATTGTGCTGGTTGCCGAGAGTGGCTTAGAGGTCCAGAGCAGATTGGAGTTGTGGTGGGAAAGATTGGAGACCGTTGGCCTGAGAGTAAGTCGGACCAAAACAGAGTACTTGTTTTGTGATTTTGGCGGTCTCTCCAGTCCTGTGCCCAAATATCTAGCCGGAATGCCTTTACCAATCTGCTCCGACTTTCGGTACCTCGGGTCGCTTGTCCAAGGGGATGGGGAAATAGACCGAGATGTAACGCACCGGATCAACTCGGGATGGATGAAATGGCGACAGGTCACAGGAACAACTTGCGACCCACGGATGCCCCTCAAGTTAAAGGGGAAAATTTACAAGTCCGTGATAAGGCCTGTCGTACTGTATGGATGCTGGGCCGTGAAGAAGACGGACGAAAAAAGAGTGCATATAGCGGAGATGAGAATGTTAAGATGGATGTGTGGAGTGACGAAAATGGATAAAGTAAGAAATGAATATATAAGGGGCAGCTTGAAAGTAGCGCCAGTAACAGAAAAGTTGAAAGGAAATCGTTTGGCTTGGTATGGGCATGTGATGAGGAGGGATGAAACGCATGTGACTAAAAGAGTGATGAATATGAATGTTGATGGGTGGAGAGGGAGAGGAAGGCCAAAGAAAAGATGGATGGATTGTGTGAGGAATGATATGAAAGAGAAGGGAGTGAATGATAGCATGACGGCTGACAGGGGAGGATGGAAGAAGATAACGTTTTGCGCCGACCCCAAATAACATGGGACAAGGGCAGGAAAATGATGACTCAATAAACTAATAATAGTTGATGAAGCTTAGTACAACCCTGGGCTTCGACCTACGAAATGATTTGAAATGGCCAGCAGTGGCAGCGAGGCAAAGAGCTTCAAGTAGGCCGCACGTCATTGGAAAAAACTAGTATACGCTGGCCTCTTATTCTTTTGAAACTTCGTACTACGCCAGGCCAGCTTAAGGTCAAAGTGTTGACACTACGGTTGTGTGCGGCCTTCTTTACCACAAGCAAAATCAATTTATAATGTTCCCACTGCACCTCCTCATTGTGAGAGGCAGTGGGCCATACTCCACCACGCGGGCCCAGTGCGGAGTGGCAGATGTCACATGACTTTCAATTTTTGGTTCTAGGACATGCCGGTTTCCTCACGATGTTTCCCTTCATCGTTTTGAGAGCAGTGGTGATGAAATTATTTACACAAAGTATTGCGCCTGCCTAGGTTCGAACCCACAACCTACAATTCGTCAGTCAGGGCCGTTACCACAGGCCCACCACTGCTCCCACTGGACCACCACTGCTCCTACTGG
Organism: Atethmia centrago; assembly: GCA_905333075.3. Lineage (NCBI taxonomy): Eukaryota > Metazoa > Arthropoda > Insecta > Lepidoptera > Noctuidae > Atethmia > Atethmia centrago. The sequence goes on along the minus strand of HG995380.1, from coordinate 25,614,429 downwards.
TTCACCACAGCTCTCACTTGGCCACCAGTGCTCCCACAGGACCACCACTGCTCCCACTGGTCCACCACTGCTCCCACTGGTCCACCATAGCTCTCAATGGGCCACCATTGCTCCCACTGTACCACCACTGCTCCCACTGGACCACCACTGCTCCCACTGGACCACCACAGCTCTCACTAGACCACCACGGCTCCCACTTGGCCGCCACGCCTTCCACTGATCCACCACAGCTCTCACTGGACCACCACGGCTCCCACTTGGCCACCACGCCTCCCTCTGGGCTACCACTGCTCCCACTAGGCCACCACTGCTCCCACTGGGCCACTGCTGCTCCCGCTGGTCCACCACTGCTCCCACTGAGCACTAGCATACGATGGCTTCTTAGTCTTTTGAAACTCCGTTCCACGCCAGGCCCGCACAAGTTCCGTGTTACCACTGCGGCTGTGTGCCTACTTTACCACAAGAAACAAATGAAAATCTGAAAAGAAAACTAGACCATATCATTCATCATCCTCATCATCTGCCTAGCCTTTTCCCAAATATGTTGGGGTCGGCTTCCAGACTTACCGGATACAGCTGAATACTAGTATTTTACATGGAGCGACTGCCTATCTGACCTCCACAACCCAGTAACTGGGTAACACGATACCCCTTGGTAAGACTGGTTTTCAGACTTTCGAGCTTCTGACGACCCATAACGACTGTCAAAGATCTACAAATGACAGCCGGGATCAACAGCTTAACGTGCTTTCCGAGGCAGGGGTCTTGGTATGTAAAGATGGTCATCCATCCACGGACCAAATGCGGCAAGCGTAGCTTAACCTGATCGATCGACCCGTGCGGCTGTTATTACTTAGCCACAAGCCCCTCCTAGACCATATCATTCGTGAATAAATAAACCCCCTAGATAATGTTTTTTTTTTAATATTTAATGTTTGATCTCAAGAATGACATATCCTTTTTGTTTCTTTCACCTGTGTTTCACCGTGCACTCTATGCTCGCTCTTTTATTCCCTCTCGAATAGATTTATGTAGCTGATATTGTTAGGAGCATGGAGCCCAGCTTCCCGACTTGTTTGAGAAAGATATCTGAATGCATTATATTTGCAGTGAGCTCGTATTATGGTTTACGGTTCAGATTTTAGTCTGAAAAGCTTTCTTTTCAAAGAAAAAGGATGAGCAAGTGGTCAGTATAGCTTCACACATTGTTATTTTGTTTTCCCCAAAGGGTAAAGCGGAGGTTTACCTAACATTTGTTATGTTTAAGGAACAAACCAGTGATCAATGTTTTTAAGTACACCAAACGTCGGTCGACCAAGTTAATTGACCTTTTGAAGGCCGCAGGAATCCACTGGATGCGAGAAGCACAGAACCGGTCGATGTGGCGATGCTTGGGAGAGGCCTATGTCCAGCAGTGGACGTCGATACGATTATACCGAAGGCAAACGTTTCTCACTGCTCTCAAAACGGGGGAAACCGCATCGTGAGTAAACTGATGTCACTAGAACCAAACATTCGAAGACTTGTGTCATCCAAAAATCTGCAATGGGACCTACATGGTTGAATACGGCCGTCTCCCTTTCACAGAGAAGATAAATCAATCATAACTGATTTATTTCTGTAAGTATAATAATAGGTTATAAAGACATCTTTACACGTTGGTATTTCCTATCTCACTACTCTGAGATGAAACACCGAAACAAACTCACAAGCCTCTTTTAAAGTTTTGGAGCCCTAAGTCACAGGTATGGTAACATTATCCTAACTTAATATTATAAATGAGAAAGTGAGTTTTTTTTGTTACACTTTCACGTTAAAACGGCTCTACGGATTTGGATAAAATTTAGCACATGATGTAACGTTACGATTGGCCGGAGGGCCAGTCGTAAGTCACATTATAAAAAAATAGAGTTATACTAGATATTAAAAATGTTAGAGAGTTCCAGTGGAAGCCTGGAACTTTCGAGTGTCGTAGTACGGGACGCTTGGACGGCAGGATCGGCTAGCAGCAGCTGGACAGGATCGGCAGGTAGTTGTGAGACTGGATCGGCAGGCAGCAGTGGGACAGGGCTGGCAGATGAGGCGGAGCACGAAGATGAGGCTGGTATTTTACACACCGTAGTGGATCTCGCAGCCGCAATTGGTCGGCAACTCTGTTTTGGTGGTATGTTGGTGTGTAATTGGTGTGAGTTGTTTCACACCAGCAAGAAAATTGTATTAGTGTCAAACGCCACGTTGATAGATTGCCCTAGTAATAGAAGGGCTCTCCACCCTGGAGTGGACTTGTAAGAGGGTGGCGTTTTCAAAATCGCTGATATGACTGACAGCGGAAGTGTCCTACAGCACCTCACGCCTCACGGGATGAGTGTCTGGACCTCCCATGACACACAAAAGTAGTCGGCTATGGCGTCCCATGCCGCGCGACTATAACGCCTTCGGCATTAGGGACCTACCAAAGGCGTAAATGAGAGGGCCGGAGGTTATGGAGGGTAAACCACAAATCACACACAGTTTTTTTACATGATTATATTTGCACTCATTACTACAAGACTGAACAAGACTAACCAGACTGAACTAGATTGCACAAGACTGAGACCAACTGAGCCAACCTGAACCAAACTCAACAAGACTGAACCCTTGTCAGGTCCGATGACCGCTTTAATTGATTTTGGCAAAAGTTCAATAAAAACGGTTTACATGAGTACATAGCCTAGTAAGTAAATTTAGTTAGGCTATGTACTCGTGGTACATAGCCTAACTAAATTTACTTTGAAACTAGCTTAATCATGGCAGCTAAAATGCATAGAGAAAGAAAAACCTGACAGATGACAATTTATGATGAAAGATGTCAATGGATAAAAATATTCTAAGATTTTTACAACAAGAGAAAATGAATAATATAACATACAGATTTCAGTGTTAGAAACAGTTACTAAAGTTTTGTTTTTCAGCTGTAGTGTTCAAACAAATGTAAGAAAGTGAGAGACATAACAATATGATTTCATTTTGGAAGCAAGGAAACAGTATAGAGATTATAACAAGAATTGTTGGACATAAAAGCCTTTTAAAATGTAAATTTATAAATATAATATAAAGATGTGGATTTGTGTAGCAAAATACAACAATGGGTAGACCATGGGTTAGGCCATAGGACACTTTTCATCCTGGATCTCAGACGAAATTGCGCACAACAGCTGATAAAACGATAAAACACATGACATCACGCCTGTAATCCCCGAAGGGTTAGGCAGAGGTGTACCTATTCACCCACACTTCGCCAGTTAGGTTTAGATCCTATCATCCCATGTAATAGGGAGCGACCCTATTGCATTATTATATTGTTATATTGTTTTCAATTATTGTGAATGTGAAGACTATGTAGGTCATTGTTTTTTTTTTTCTCATTTAGTATTAATCATGGTCTGGCAGTTTGAGTAATTTATGCGGCCTACCCAAATGTTCTTTCTTTGGTATTGTTCGTCGCATCGTTGAGCTCCTTAAGTTCTGAGTTGAGCTGCACGATTACTGACAAATGCGTGCACTGACTGGACAGGTCCACTCAATCTGTGTGGTTCTTTCCTCGAAAGGACCATTTCAGACACAAATCTACATGGCCTTCACATGATCTGACCAAGATTATGTCTGGACTTTAAAGGAGACTGTGACCTCTGAGTTTGTTTCGGCCTTTCTTCTCAGAGTAGTCAGATAGGAAACACCGACCTCATCTAGCTTTATTTTAAAACTATGATTGACGTGTAAAAGTGTTTGTACAAACCTACTTACAGAAAATAAATCATTTATCATTTATCATTTGCCGAGCTAATTATGTAGGTAATAAGTAAATAACTACTTATAGTCCACAATACACACAAAAACTACGTCCCGTCAATATTTCTCGTCGAATCCCCCACGGGGGTTTATTTGCCAGTCATTAATCTCAAAGTTTGTCCCAACTTCGGAACGTGCTCGGACCTAGACGAGAGAAAAGAAACTTTTCTGCTATTAGAATACCGTATGGGAAATAGTCTTGCAATGTTTATGAACAGAATGTACCATGTTGATACGAAGTTTAATGGTGGTCGTGGAATGATTACGTATTGTATGGATTTGTTTTTATTTATTTGGCTTGTACTGAAGACTGACTAGTTCAAATTATTGTCAAGAAAACTGAAACATAACACCATCAACGTTCTCCTGCCCTCATCCCAATTTATTTTGAGTCGGCGGAACTTGTTTTTTCTTACAAGTTTCTCTAAAAACCTAGAATAAAAAATAAATAATTCAATTAAAAAACATGCCTGCCTTGTCAAAAAGTGAATTACAAAAATTAAAAACAAGCTAAATATGCCCAAAAGTGGAAAACTGAAAACTAATATCTTCAGCGAAGTCGGGGCACCTGTAAAGAACTGTTCCAAGGAACCGTCCCCCGACTACAATGAAAAGATTGGTTTTCAATTTTCCATATATTTAGCTTATTGGCATATTTAGCGTGTTTTGAATTTTAGTAATTCAATTTTTGACAGGGGCATGCGTATTTTTTAATTTATTAATTATTAATTTTTTATTTCATACCTTTTAGTGATAACACGATATTTTTGCAAACGCACAAGTGCCACAAAAGATAACTTTTATTTTTTAGGAAATCGATATCGCGCAAATAATGACGCGAAACTATTTTTATTTTGGTTTTTTAATTGTTATTGAGATCTCTGATGTGATTTAGTTCTTGCCTGTTATATATTTTTGTTATGTACTAAGCAAGCTCTAGGCGATAATAGTATACGAAATCATATTTTAATGAAAAAAAATCCATGAACCATGGCTATATTATATTTTTTTAAATGTTTACCAGCCTATGTTACCCGGGCTAACCCAACACTTCTAACGAAACCACATACATTGATATCGGTTAAGTCGCTTAGAAGTTATGGTGGAATAGAGAAACTCACAAACATACATGAACCCTGAAAACTTAACACTCCTTTTTGTGGCAGTCGTGTAAAAATATTAATAGACATCTCTTTATTCCTGCCTCATGTCACCTCCTTCTGCGAAGCAGTAATGCTCGCGAAGGAGGAGGCGGGACGGTTGAGGGAAAGGCAAGTTTCGCGCCCTCTCGCCCCTAGCCGCCGCGGGAGACGCCCAGGGCGTCGGGAATCCCGGGCGGATTTCCGGCCACCGTAGGCGCGGGCTTGCGGACGGTGAGCAATGGGTAGCTCACCGTCCGGTAAGGACCAAGCCCGGGTCGACGGCGCGTTGTATTCCACGCGCGCCTCAAAGAGATGTCGTCAGCGCATAGGTAGGGGTCAACAAGGGCCGATGCCTGCCGGGGTCGCGGGAAGGTACTTATGGGTCACCGAGGCCCCCGCAACACAGGCAACAGGAAGGAATACGGGTGGGTTTTAGTCAGTAAGAGTCTGCCACACCCTCCCGCTCCGCCCAGAGCGGGAGAAGTTATTTGATGATTTCCCACCCTCAAAAAAAAAAAAGCCTTATTAAGTGCGTGTCGGACTCATGCACGAAGGGTTCCGTACCATTATCTATAAAAACGGCAAAAAAAAAAAAAACATGTCTGTTGTATAGGAGCTCCCTTAAATATTTAAATATGTATTTGTTGTTATAGCGGCAACAGAAATACATCATCTGTGAAAATTTCAACTGTCTAAAACTATCACGGTTCATGAGATACAGCCTGGTGACTGACGGACAGTCAGACAGACGGACAGCGGAGTCTTAGTTCCGTTATACCCTTTGGGTACGGAACTCTTAAAATGGCTTTCCACTTGCAAAACTTTAAATTGATAGTATTCTTGTTTACCAATATAATAAAAATCCATGGTATATCACCACTGCCACAGAGACCATAAATGCCGGTTTTCAGGGACAAAACATCCTGTCATCAGCATAAATTTACAATTTAGCCAAGTTTAACGTGTCATTTGTCACGTAAAGCGGTAAGTTTTAGTAACGTAGATACGTGGAGCTGGTACTTGATTTATTTATCTCACTTACCTATAGGCTTTTAGGGGAGAGAAAATATTCTACTTAATGTAGGGTGGAAGGGACGAGACAGTTTAACCTTCGCCTGTAAAAGAAAACGTTTAAAGAAGACAGCGGTCCTAGTAGTTTTTATGCGATCGCAGTAGGGTAGAGTTGAATTTGTACTGAAACTGAAGTAACGCCGTGACAATAATGGGAACTACAATTATTCCATACAAATTGATATAAGTGAATGTTAACGTTAACGCGAACGTTAACGTATGACAACTCGTACTAGACCCTCTGACCTTAAGGGACGGGTAATCGCCGTTGACCTTAGCAATATAAATGTAGGTCGCGCTCACGCCGCGCCGCGCCGCCGCGCGCCGCCCGTTCGATTTCATAGGGAATAATTATTTTTAGTAACAAGTAGTTTGAAAGTAATGTCGTTTTTATGCTTTTGGTAGACATTACTTCCTGAATTTATTTCATAAAGTATTTTACAACAATACTTAAATATTCACAAAAAGAATTGACGTGTATTACATGCGTTCTACACTGGCCTGCAAAACTAAGTAACTCACTTGCACTTTAAATTTTTTATTTTTTTTCTAAACTGTAGAAGTTAGAGATTTAAAATAAAAAACGTTTTATAGCAATTTTTATCAGCTTTCTTTGAAACTATAGTAAATTATGTATTAGTAACATTTTAAAATCTAAAACAAGATAAAACAATAAAAATGGCAATTTTTAGCTTAGTGTCATAAAACTCAATTTACATTTATAAGTATGTTTTACATGTTATTTATTTTTTAATAACTGGCTGCCTCCTCGGACTTTGCTTACAGCTTCGAGTCGATTTGGCATACTGAACACGAGGTTTCGAAGCCAATGTTGGAGAATATTCTCCCATTCTTCTATCAGACCTGTGGGTGCCTGGTTAGTGCCCTGAGGGTGGTTGGTGGTGGTCTGCGGCTTCTGACTAGCCTCCCTACCAGGTGAGATGAGAGGAGGAGGGGAGGAGGAGGCGGAGGATACCAGGCGTGCTCAATTGGGTTGAGATCAGAACTTCTTGATGGCCGAGCCATCACGCTGATACCAACCTCCTGAATATACTCTTGCACGACCCGAGCCGTGTGTGGCTGGGCATTATCATGCAACAGCATCGATCCATCACCCATATTTACAAAATACGCTGCTGCTGCATACTCATTGAGAATCTCCTGGGGATATCTTTTCCCAGTCAGAGTGCCATTTTCTATGGCCACTAACTCTGTGCGACCTTCTGAAGATATGCCAGCCCATACATGTACACTGCCTCCACCGTACTGGACTCTTTCTGAGAAGCAGGCTTGAAGGTATCGCTCACCAGGTCACCTGTAGACCCTTCGCCTTCCATCAAAAGTGTAAAGTGAGAATCGAGACTCATCTGTAAACAAAACTCTTGACCATTCTTCTTGATCCCACTGTATGTGTTCACGGGCGTATCGCAGTCTTGCTGCTGGATGCTCTCTCTCGAGTTTGGGGCCACTCGCTGGTCTTCGGGGTTTCAGGTTTGTTTCAGCCAGTCTTCTTCTCACTGTACTGTCACTAATGTAGTCCCTTCGGGTCTGAAGAAGCTGTTGTTAGACTTCAACTGCATTTAGGTGGCGATTTCTCAACACAGTGGAAACAATATAACGGTCTTCTCGGACACTAGTACACTTGGGTCTGCCATTACCAGGTCTCCTTAAATGGTTTCCAGTCTTTTCGTACTTTCGCATCACCTTCTGGACCGTTCATAACGTCACACCCACCATTCTTGCAGTACGACGCATACTGATGCCTAGTTCCAGAAAAATCACGATCCCAGCACATTCTTCAGGTGAAGAGGCATAATAAATAAGTTTATGTGCTGTTGTCTAACTTAGCTTTTGTAACAAGACTCATCGATCAAGAAAAAAAATTGAAAACAAAAAAGGAAACAAAAAATGAATGGGTAAATTGTAATTCGACAAGGATTATTTTTGATTTTAAAGATTTTTTTCAACCATTTCTTAAAAGAAGGTTACCGACTATGAAGTTTTTATGTACAAAATTAAACTATTTTTCGAATCCTTTTTGTTTCGAAAGTATATCTTAAAAGTTATTGCAATTTTTAAAGTGCGATACTTAGTTTTGCAGGCCAGTGTAGTTTAACATACATTTTTTGCATAACTTACTTGCATTATATGAAGGCGTAATAACAGATTTAAAAGTCACTAAAATCATATATCTGCGCCTTAAAAAGTTTTCGTTTAATAGTGTAGTTGTAAACTGAACTAACTTTAACAGCCAAAAAAGTCATGAAGAAACTTTTTTAATCATCTATTCTTTACAGACGTGACACCATTATTCACTTATTCCTCACGTTATAGGTACCACATTGCCTTGACAAGTTTATGCTTTCAGCAAGTATTTCAGTGACGTCACATGTGAAGGCTCTTTACACTCTCTACTCGAGATTTTAGCTGATAGTTATCGACTTCCTTTACTAAATAAGAATAAACTTATTAAAAAAACCAGACAAGTGCGAGTTGAACTCGCATGATGAGGGTTCCGTACAATGAATATGTTATCTACCATGTTTTATATCTTATGAACAAACTTAGCATTGTAGTTGAAAAAATAACATGTTCCCCCATACAATCCAACTGCAAATGTAAGTTTGTACGCACAATATTGAGAGATTTACCAACTTATTTTAAAACCATACACTTTTTATAGGTTTTCCTGTAATCTATACGTAAAGAACTATTTTCTGTATTTATTTCAAAATTTTAGGCCCAGTAGTAAATTTTTATTTATTGATTTAAACTTGTCGCACACAATTAGGTACAAAGGCGGACTTAATGCCTTAGGCATTCTATACCAGTCAACCAAAGGAGAGGCCGGTACTCATACGCGGGTAGAGGACGCGCACGTGGCAACAACCTGTTGAGGTTGTCCAGACCCAAGACGAACAACAGGATCAGGTTCGGAGAGGATCGCAGGCAAACTGGTGCAGGTCCGCCCGATCATTTCATGGAAACAGAGGTAGGTCCAATTATAGTACCCCCAGGGACCAACACATACATACTTTGGACAACTACCTTTGGAAGAGATAAGATGGCAGGTGCTCTGAGAGGAAATAATAATAATGAAAAATATTAAAAGATTACATAATAGATTATAAATAGAATAGGTACAGAAGTACATAAATAGGTTACAAATCTATAATAGAAAATACATATATATTTACTACAATATATACCTACGTCAAACATATATGTATACATATACATACAAACTCCAAGAAAAATTGAGATGACTACGCTATTTGTTTTGAAAATAACTCTGCAATTTCCGCTTAAATGCATACCGACTGGTGGCCGTCCTGATAACAAGAGGAAGCGCATTTGAAAAAAGAATGGACTGAATATGAAAGGAAAAATGAACAAAGTCAGAAGTATGAGAAGGACAGAGTAGGAGAAGATTGATGGAGAACGCAGACTTTCAGCGTGTGAAGAACATAGATATTGGGAGTGAGACATAAGATAAGAAGGAGGGGAGGGAGAGTTGAGAAGGGAGAAGAGAGTGGTCAAAGCGCGCAAGCTTCTTTGGCGAATGGACATCCATTTGAGCTCAGACCTCGAGACATGGTCATATTTCCTTAGATTGAATATGAACCGGATACCATTGTTGAGTAGTCTGTCGAGCTTATCCAGCAAAACCGCGTTCAAGTCAAAGTAGCACACGTCACCATAGTCGATGATAGGGAAAATCAAAGTCTGCTCAAGCATAGTTTTCGTCTTAGCGGGCAAAAAGCTTCTTAGACGATACAGGGTTCGTCTATTTTCTTAAATAACTTGAAAACGATTTATTTTAAAATTATAAAAAATATATATTTGAGACCCTCACAAAACAAAACCTTTCATTTGATATGTCCCACGGTGTGCAAAACTTTTTTTTATTCTAATTTGCTCTCCAAAATGACCCTCATATTCAAAATTCATTTATTTACGTTACACGTCCGTGTTTGGGTCACAGAAATTCACATGTGTACTGAATTTCAACTAAATCGGTCCATTAGATTCGGAGCAAATCGGCTATGACACACGGACAGACACACGAGTGATCCTATAAGGGTTCCATTTTTCCTTTTGAAGTACGGAACCCTAAATACAGCTAAAACATTTTGATTTTCTTAGAATTTAACACAAGAGCAATCTCCAGACTTCTTGCACTTGAGACGGCCTATCCCGTAAGTATAAGATAATATTTCCCAAGAAATTACAATTCAATTAATCAAAATAGCTTTTAGACAGATTGACTACCTTCTCACTGTCATAAAGTAATATCAAAACGAGACCCCAAAACAGTTAATCATTCGAGTCATTAAAAACTACTTCACTTAGAAAACGTTCATGAAAGGCGGATCAATTTCCGATCTACCCTTAATTTTCTTTAGGTAGGTAAACCTTGATACCGATCTGGAAATGATAGAAAAACAGCAAATTACTTTGGCAGCTTCATACTCCAGCTGATGGAAACTAAATACTGTCGAGATCGTGAAATACACTAACAATAAAGGCGTGTACGCACGAACGACCAAAAACATAGTGAACACGAAAATCTAACCTTTTTTTTCCATGTTTTGCTTAATGTCAACGTTACTGACTGGAGTTAATGCGAATTAACAGTGAGTTAAAGATCGAATCGAAGGAAGAATACCACTAACGAACATCCAACACTGATTCCGTCAAAAATGTTCTTGGCGATCCAATTTCGTTGTTCGTTGTGGACGGTGTATAGTGTTCGTGTTCGCTTTGCGAATTTACGTCCACACGTACGAACCAAACGTTCCGTGTTCGATGTTCGTGTTCACCATGTTTTGTTCGTTCGTGCACACACGTCACTAACCACACGTCACACAGTCAAAGTTGTCTTAAATCTACATGAAAACCTGTTTCAATACAAGACAAACCTGTTGTCTTCTTTATTCGACCGTGCCCTAACCAATCTAATCGCCGCGCGTCGTTGCGACAGAGGAAGCCTTCCGGTTTTCCGAATACATGTATCAGTGACATATGAACTTTAAGATATGACACAAGTATTTTGTCTCTGGTGTGCGCACTGTCTTAGTTTCCGTCTACTTCACTTTCAAGGTAATGGAAAAACAAGTAGGATAGACTTTGGAGGACTAAATAATAGAATGACGAATCACTTGTCTTACTATCAGTTAGTTTAGTGAGACAATTTATAATTGGCTTGTTTATAATTTAGTGAAAACTAGTTATGCCCAAAACGCGGCTTTTCCGACCGTGAAGCTTTTCTGGACGTCGAAAATGATATATCTTTATTAACCATTTGACCGCCACAGTCATGTATAGATGACAGACCAAAATGTGCCCAGCACGCCACGGTCACGACTACATGACAGGTTACAAGGAATAATTCGTAGCTTGGCGCTGAGGGCACGCTTTTTGACGTGGTAGTCAAAAGGTTAACACCTGTTTTTTAGACACATGTAGGTAGCTATTATGAGTAGGTACTTAAAATGTTGTGTTCACAAAAAGAAAAAAATTGAAGAAGAACTAGTCAGTTCTTCTTCTATAACATTCTCTCGTATAGCTTGTGTGTGTGGTGCTGGACACAAAGAATAGCACCACCCCATTTCTTCCGTGTGTTTCGTAAACGGGAAGGGAAAGGGACTGATGGCAGCATTCTCTTGTATAAATACGATTTTACTGCGATCGCCAACCCGCCTGTCAAGCGTGGCGATTATGGCAAAACCCGCCTTTTGGAGGAAGCCTATGTCCAGCGGTGGACGCCTTTCAGCTTAAATGATGATAATAGCTTTAGCTGTTAGCTCTGTTGTTGGCTGATCTCTATGAGCCACCAACTAACAAAACAAACAGAAAGAGTTATCGGACCCTTTTTATATTAAAATAGTTTCCATTTCTTATGTAGAATAATGTTGAACAAGAACATCAACCCAAATAAATTGAAGTAATTAACTGTATTTCCGTATCCCCAAAAAATAATTCAAAATTCATAGTCGAACAAAATATTAGATTACAAACATGAATTCTGTTGGGCCCACTTAATGACTTGTAAATAGGGGGAGGGCGTGCCTGTCATTAATAACCGAGGGAGGGCTGTCTTGCGCAGCTCCTTCGAGCAATTACCCCGTAGCCGAACCACAGTGGGATTTAAGGAGAAAGTCAAGTACGAACAGGAATAGTTCTCGGTCATCACCTGCTTAGCCTTTTCCCAAAATGTTTTTGACATAGAGCGACTGCCTATCTGACCTCCACAACCCAGTCACTGGGTAACACAATATCCCTTGATAAGACTGGTTGGCAGAATTTAGGGCTTCTGACTACTCGTAATAACTATCAAAAATCTACGAATGTCAGTCGGGACCGACGGTTTAACGTGCTTTCCGAGGCATGCAAGGATCTCGGTATGTAACGGATGTTCACCCATCCACGGGCTGACCTCAGCAAGCGTCGCCTAAACTTGAAGATCGACCCCTGCAGCTGTTATTTCTTAGCCACGAAACCCTCATTTTGATAAATTAATGAACTATGTGTTTTTGATTGGTCATAGGCAGTGGGGCAGACCTATTTGGTATCTGGAGGCAAAAGTCCTCGCGCACGTGTGGGAGTGGCGCGAGGAGGCGAAAAGGCCCCGGCGTTTCGCCGTAAGTCCGCTGCCGCGAGAAATCGCGGCACAGCGGACGGAGCTCCGGCGGGATCTCATGGCGTCATGGAAAGTACGGTTATCGCAACCCAGTGCTGGGCACGCCACGATTGCGGCGATAAGTCCCCTCTTTGAGGAGTGGCTAGAGAGGCACCACGGCGTCCTCACCTTCCACCTGACGCAGGTCCTCACCGGACACGGCAGTTTCGGGAGGTTCCTGTGTCGGATAAGGCGGGAGGAAACGTCCGGGTGTCATCACTGCGTGGATCGCCCGGAGGACACGGTGGAGCATACGGTGGAGGTCTGCCCGGCCTGGGCAGAGCACCGCCGTGTCCTCGTGGAGGCGATTGGCGGCAGAGATCTCTCGCGTCCGGCCCTGGTTCAGGCCATGGTACGGAGCGAGAGGGCATGGGCAGCCGTCACCTCCTTCTGCGAAGCAGTAATGCTTGTGGAGGAGGAGGCGGGACGGTTGAGGGAAAGGCATGTTTCGCGCCCTCTCGCCCCTAGCCGCCGCAGGAGACGCCCTGGGCGTCGGGAATCCCAGGTGGATTTCCGGCCACCGTAAGCGCGGGCTTGCGGACGGTGAGCAATGGGTAGCTCACCGTCCGGCAAAGACCAGGCCCGGGTCGACGGTGCGTCGTATTCCACGCGCGCCTCAAAGAGATGTCAGCATAAATGTTGGGGTCCACTAGGGCCGATGCCTGCCGGGGTCGCGGGAAGGTACTTATGGGTAACCGAGTCCCCTGGCAACACAGGCAACAGGAAGGAATACGGGTGGGTTTTAGTCAGTAAGAGTCTGACACACCCTCCCGCTCCGCCCAGAGCGGGAGAAGTTATTTGATGATTTCCCACCCTCAAAAAAAAAGGCCTATTTGGTATCTACTGACAGGAGCCAGGACATATATAGCCATAAAGCGAATCGCTTTATGTACCAATTTTGTACTTGAAGTATAAATAAATACCTCAGCTGACTGCCTAAAATACCTAATTGCTAATCTGGGGTCTGGAAAGGATTTGTAAGCAAGAAGGCCAACCAAAATTTGTGTGTAAAAAGCCATGGGCTTTTCATGCAGGGCACAAATTCTCTTACTTACTCCAACCCTTCCACTTACTCTGCCGTAAATTACATTACAAGGTCATCATAATAATCAGCCTATAATGTCCCCAGGCAGGAAGAGAGGAGGCCTGTGTCCCAGCAGGGACACAGGCCTCCTCTCTTCGTGAGCGAGTGGGCTGTTATCTACCACTCCGGCCCAGTGCAGGTTAGTAGATGTCACATGTCATCGATTTTTTTGATTCTAGGACATGCCGGTATCATCACGATGTTTTCCTTCACCGTTTCGAGAGCTGTGGTGATGAAATTATTTACACAAAATAATGAGCCTGCCCCGGTTCGAATATATAACCTACAATTCGTAAGGCAGGGCCGTTACCACTGGGCCACCACTAATCTTTACAATGTCTTTTCTTCAATCATTCTTCGAATGAAGGACAGGAACAAGCTTTGATAGGCAGGCTTGTTCAGTGCAGGCTGATGATTTCAGGGTCATAGTTTTCTGAAGAAACCCGTTTTCCGTTTGTATCGGGGAAAACCGAAAAAGGGTGCGTAATAACAGCCTCCGACTACTAATACTTATATTAGAGTCATCCAGAGCAACTTTTTTTTTGCTCGTTTAGTGGCGTGTGCTAGCTGACATATGGCATATTTAATTTAATGTTTTGTGTTGCGCATAGTGTCAACTATTTTGCATACTATTCTATAGAATCAAATGTTTCTAACTGATCAGACAGCTGTGCTGCTGGGGAGTTTGTTGCGTCACTTCTTCATCCCAGCTAAAGCATTAGGAAGTGGTGAAGGGCTGTCTGATGTAATTTTGACGTTCGAAAAGTGCTGATTCTCGGTTTGAATAAATGACTTTTGATTTTGAATCAGCCTTGCTGACTGTCAATTACCACATCATGAATACGAGATTGTGGAAATAGTAAAATACACTATTTCCATAATACAGGGTGGTAGGGAAATCGACGCACAACCTTAACCCTTACCTTACCATGGATTCAGTACTTGATTCTGGACACCCCTCCGAAGAAAGTTTAGATCGCGTATTTAAAAAAAAATACGCCGTTTCCTACAAAAGTGCAATATCTATGCGGTCGAAATGTATGGAACAGCAAATTTTTATTGTACTGTATAGTACTTTCCGTTTCCGATACATAATTAGCCAATAATATTCACACAGGCCTCCTCCCTGTGAGAGGGAGCGGCCGTAATCCACCACGCGGGCCCAGTGCGGGTTGGTATGTCACATGTCGTCTTATACCGATTCCTTAACATAATGTATTTAATAATTACATATATTTATACAGACTTACATAAACCCAAGTTTTTCACTATATTTATCTCTCCCACAAACACATACACACACCCATACGTAGGTACATAAATAGGCCACATCATAGTTGCATTAGCTAGTAAATAAATTATAATTTAATAGAGTTATACTATGCTCGTCTGACAACTATTGCTACTTGTTCAAATCATAGGCGAAAACGCTGGCACCCTAAACACAAGTTAAATCTTACATTGGGTGCCAGAGCTCATCGAAAACACTCTTTTGCCTAGTTGTAACGCTGCATAAGTTTTAGGTAAGTGTTTCTTGTACAATTTAAGTTACTAAACTACTTTTTTTTTCATCCCTACTGCTCTCAAAACGGTGAAGGAAAACATCGTGAGGAAACCGACATGTCCTAGAACTTTCCGATAGAATAATTTGCATTACTGTAACTCCTCCACTGTGTCATAGGTACTTTGATAACTCTGTATTTGTGTGCCTTACTTATGCATACAAAATATCATCTCTACATAACAGAAAGGGAACGTCATTATGTCTGTACAGACGTATAACCTTGAAATGCTCAATTTATGTATACATAATGTATCAATGTTAGGACATTGGTAGAGAAGGGTCCATATCTCTATCTTTGAGAAGGAGATATCGTCTTATCACATCACTACACATTATAAAACAAAGTCCCACGCCGCGTCTGTCTGTCTAAACGCGATCAACTCAAAAACTACCCAACAGATTTTCATAGGATTTTCTCCAGTGGATATTCATTTAGTTTTGTGTAAATTGAAATATGAAGATGATTATTGATGATGTCGGAAAAAATCATGCCGACTGGGAGCTTCACTGGCCTGCGCGTTACGGTAGACCGTTTCCGATGGATAATTCCCGAGATCCACGCGGGCGAAACCGCCTGTAAAAGCTTGTATTAAATTAATTAAGTGCTCATATCACCTGCTCATATGAGTCCGCTGGATACGGGAAGCACAGAACCAATCATACGTCAAAGTCAAATTATTTATTACAAAAAGGCACATAAAAGGCTCTTTTGAACGTGAAAATTATTTAATTATTATATTATTTATATTATATAACAAAAAAATATAATTGATTCTAGTCGCCCCTTCCAAAAGGTAACTGCGTATGGAGAAGAACGGGCAAGAAACTCCACCGTTACTCTTTTAAAATGTTTTACCATATTTTGTAAAGGTACATTAATTATATAAATAGATGAGAATACGATGCATCTAGAATAAAATTAATAAGAATTAAAAATGAAGCAATGACAGATAAATTAATTATGTGATAAATACATGGTGCTCACATATTCACAAACATTATAAAAGTTTTGTAAGTAAGTTTTCCTTAAAAAAAATAAAGTAATAATATGTCCAGCAGTGAACTGAGAGTGAACTGTGAGTGTCTTTCGGCTGAAATGATGATGTAATGGCACGAAAGCACGTCTAGATTGTCTTTAGCAAGCAGTCAGCTATTTATGTAACACAGTAATATTTACAATGCCTTTCATTTAGATAATTTAACAACATTTATTGAGTTATTTACCTACGTTGTAGAATTTTTCAAACATATAAAAAAGTGAGTGAGTGGAAACGCCGGGAGGGGACGCCTATAGTGAACTCATTGGTGATGTTCTTCAAAAAGGTCAGGTGCGTAGTACTCGCAACCGGCGTGCGTGTATGACCAAATGTATGAACGTAAACGAAGCAAAAGGAGTATGTAAGGAGCGTAGCAGGTGGCTTCTATAGTTTCTGCCTACCCCCATGGGAAGAAGGCGTGAGTTTATGTATGTATGTATAAAAAACATTACTCTCCTGAGGCAGTCGGGTAAAAAGCAATAAATAATCTATTTCGAACCAAACACTTGTAACACATTTTAAAAACCTGCCAAACTTCGTGACAGTTTGTCGGCAGAATTAGCGCTAGTCTTAAACATTTGATATAAGCAATCTAACTAAACATCAAAGCAGGTCGATACAGATAGTTTTTAAATGGACGGTAAGAATATTTCAGTTCTGTAGTACAGTTCAGTGTTCCTCAATCGATTAATTATTGTCACATGTTGCGACCATTCCACTCAGCAGTTCAGCCTCTAATTTACTCCCTAGTGTTCGTAAACAATATATGAAGCATTGGATGAGAAATTTCTTTCAAAATCCTTCAGACTGTGAATCTTTTAAGTCGCTTCCTATGGAGAAGAGCCGGCAAGAATCTCCACGGTTACTCTTTTAAAAATAATTTAAATAAATGATTAATATATTGAGTCCGCGTATCACTGGTCAGTTTCCCTCAATCGTCAGTTTATTTAATTCGCCAGTTTCGTTGATTAGTCAGTTTCCCTGATTGGTCAGTTTTACCGATCAGACAGTTGCGTTAACTCGACATTTTCCAGTGTTTGCCAGTTTTCGTCGATTCATCAGTTTTATTCAATTCGTCAGCCAAAGTAGTCATTTGGAAACGTGCACCTAGCTTCTGACGTTTCATAAGTGCCCATGTAGGTTTATCTGGAATATTTTTATTTTTATTTTTTGCGTGTTAATAGATATGGAAGGACAGTGTAGGCCTGTTAACAAGTACCAGGTACTTAACAAATATAAATGGACTACAAAAATCTAGTCTATTAAGTCTACAACGTTCTCACATTCACAAATTATAAAATAATCTATATAAAAAAAGTTAAATAAAATAATAAAACAAAAAACTGTTTAATTAAACCAAATGACATGGTTGTCATTATTATTTCAGAAAACCTCATAAACACTGCAGACGCTATCACCGAACCAATAGGACAACTCCTAACCTAATACGGCAGCGCCCATTTAGACTTTATAATGTTCATAAATAAAAAATCAAGTTGTCCAAGAAAAGCACATTACTTAGTAACTTTGAAGTTGTTTAGTAAATTACCTATAAGTAAGAAGTTTTAATTCACCAATTTACGGATTATTAATGATGGCAACTTTTCCTCGTCTAGTAGGCTTTTAACGAAACAACCGGTTTTTACAAGTCCGTTATAAGGCCTATCGTACCACACCGTGTTGAATGCTGGGCCGTGAAGAAGACGTATGAAGAGAGTGCATGCAGCGAAGCTGAGAATGTTGAGATGGATGTGGGGAGTGACGACAATGGACAAAGTAAGAAATGAGTATGTTCGGAGAAGTTTTAAAGTGGCGCCAGTAAAAGCAAAGTTGAAAGGAAATCGTTTGGCTTGGTATGGGCATGTGATGAGGATGGAGGAAACGCATGTGACTGAGATTCATGTTACGGCGCCGTCGCCGCCAGATGGCGCACGGCAGGACTTACCATCGCCATGCCTGCGTATAGTCATGCCGGCCGCGCCCGGCTTCGACTTCGCGCCGCTAGGGGCGCTAGTAGTCGTTCTGCAACTCAACCATCGCATTGCGGACGTCGCTCATATTATAAAAAAAAACTCAGAGTCAGAACATTTTTTATCATTGTAAAATTCAAATCTGAATACAGATTTTAAAACCAGTAAAGTCCATTATTTCGAAGCCTTAAACACAGCGGCAACAGCCGAATCAATTCATGAATATAAATGTTGATGGATGGAGAGGTAGAGGAAGGCCAAAGAAAAGATGGATGGATTGTGTGAGGAATTATATGAAAGAGAAGGAAGTGATAAATGATAAATGATAAATGATTTTATTTCTGTAAGTAGGTTTTTACAAACACTTTTACACGTCAAAACATATTTTTTTTAAACTAGATGAGGCCGGCGTTTCCTATCTGACTACTCTGAGAAGAAAGGCCGAAACAAACTCAGAGGTCACCGTCTCTTTTAAAGTCCAGACATAATCTTGGTCAGATCATGTGAAGACCATGTCGATTGGTGTCTGAAATGGTCTTTTGATGAAAGAACCACACAGATTGAGTGGACCTGTCCAGTCAGTGCACGCATTTGTCAGTCGTTGTGCAGCTCAACTCATAACTAAAGGAGCTCAACGATTCAACGAACAATACCAAAGAAAGGACATTTGGCTAGGCCGCAAAAAATACTCAAAACTGCCAGACCATATTAAAAACTAACTGAGAATAAAACAAAATTAAACAATGATCCACATAGTCTTCACATTTTCAATAATTAAAACAATATAATACTACACAGAGTAAATATTCATGTCATTGCATAAATAAAATTCATCAATGTCAATGTGTATATTCGGACATAATCTTGGTCAGATCATTTGAGGACCATGTAGGTTTGTGTCCGAAATGGTCTTTTGAGGAAAGACCACACAGATTTGAGTGGACCTGTCCAGTCAGTGCACGCATTTGTCAGTTGTCATGCAGCTCAACTCAAAACTTAAGGAGCTCAATGATTTGACGAACAATACCAAAGAAAAGACATTTGGGTAGGCCGCATAAAGTACTCAAACTGCCAGACCATCATTAAAAGTAAGAGACAAAAAAAAAAAAAAAAACAAACAATGACCCACATAGTCCTCACATTCCTAATAATTAAAATAATATAATATAATATACTATACAAAGTAAATATTCATGTCATTGTTTATATAGAATGTTATATAGAATAAGAAAATATAAATAGCTAGCAAAATAAAAAGAGTAAAAAAACAACATTCACTGTAAGTTTATTGGAGCAGCTCAATCCCAAGCCTTTTTGTCCTCAATATAATCTTTAACAGTATAAAACGCTTTTAGGCACAGTTTCTGTTTTATAAAACATTTGAATTTATTAAGGCTTAGTTCTTGAATGTGGCTAGGAATTTTATTATAAAAACGTATACATTGGCATCTAAACGAGCTGCCTATTTTTTTGAGCCTGGTTGTAGGAACAACAAATTTGTGTTTGTTCCTAGTATTTACATTATGGATATCACTGTATTTTTTAAACAAATTGATATTTTTATGTGCGTACAAAAGATTTTCATAAATATACTGAGAAGCTACAGTCATTATATTAATCTCTTTAAATTTTTCTCTGAGGGAGTATCTAGAGTATCTATAAGTGAATGATAGCGTGACGGTTGACAGGGAAGAATGGGAGAAGAAAAAGTGTTGCGCTGACCCCAAGTAACATGAAACAAGGGCAGGAAGATGATACGGTTTCTAACTAAAAATAACTTTGATCCTAGTTATGTTTTAGGAAAGAAAAAATTGGGAAACTTAAAACATTAACAGTTTTTCGTACAGATATTTTAGCCGCCTCTGTGGTATAGTGGTAAGACTACCTGTCTCAGACCAAGAGGTTCCAGAGGTGCTTGGTTTGATTGCTGGTAGGGCTCGTTCTAAGTCCACCTGGTTCGCTACCATCATCTTATCTATAACTGCCATAACAACAATGTTAACAGCATTATTGTATGTCAAGTTAGAGGTAAGATAGCCAGTTCCTGTGTGGTTGAGGATTCCGGGTGAAGCTCGCTTCCACCTTCGGCCTGATCTTCACTTACCAT
Organism: Atethmia centrago; assembly: GCA_905333075.3. Classification (NCBI taxonomy): domain Eukaryota; kingdom Metazoa; phylum Arthropoda; class Insecta; order Lepidoptera; family Noctuidae; genus Atethmia; species Atethmia centrago. The sequence goes on along the minus strand of HG995380.1, from coordinate 25,593,944 downwards.
CAGGTGAGATGAAGGCCCAGACCTTCCCAATTCCTGCCGGGGTCGCGGGAAGGTACAAAAGGGTTACCGAGGCCCCTGGCAACAGAGGCAACGGAATGAACAGGAGTGGGTTTTAGTCAGTAAGACACACCCTCCCGCTCCGCCCAGAGCGGGAGAATTTATTTGATAATTTCCCATCCAAAAAAAAAGACCTTCCCGTGGGATTTAAAAAATATTAAAAAATTGCCATTGAATTTTTTGATGATACAGGATGTCCCGAAAAGGATTATCATCAGCCCATGAAATGATTTTGCAACTATGTCATCGATGATAGTATCATGCATTTTGGGTTAACGAGAAAATTTACAAAGTTTTTCAATTGTATTATGCAAAGATGAACCTTAAAACAAATTATTTAACAAACAAAAACCCGACTGCAAAAACACATAACTATAAAGAGCTAACCTGAAAATATGGTGTAACTTTTGTTTGTCCCAAACCCCGCCTGCGATACTAAAATTCTATAGATTATAATGCTTGTTTTTCTCTTTTCAGTTGTGTTTTTGCAGTCGGATTTTTTGTTTGCTAAATAATTTGTTTTATTTTATTAGCAGATGCAATATATAAATATTATATAACCTGTGTCACTCCTACAATAAGGACGAATCCACACCTCTAATGTTAAAATCCATCAAGCCGTTTAGGCTACAGAGCGTGCCAAAGAAATAGACATACATACATACATACTTTCGAAAAACATTACCCTCCTTCTGGGGCAGTCGGGTAAAAATCAGGCAAGTTATCTACCGTTTACTGAAACAGAATAAAAAATCTTCAAAATAACCAGTCCTCTCATTTATAAAAATAACTCTCCAGATAAAAATAACTGCGCACAAAAGTTTCCCTTCGCGTGCAACGAAACGCAACACAAATCCACTATAAGTAGACGTAATCAGCGCACAAGCGCGTAAATCGGCGAATAAAACCGCGCGGCAACTTTTTAATTTTACGTGTTTACGCATAATTGCGCTCCGTAACGCGTAAAAGCCCGTAAATCTGTCCGATTCGTTATTTATTTGCTATTTGCCGCCTGTGAAATATAAGCAAGCCGTAAGTGTTTGCGGTTCAAGCTTATTTACTTGATACGACTTTTGAGGGGGGAATAAATTACCTATTTATGCATCAACATCAATAATTATTATAAGTTTATAAGCAAGCCGTAAGTGTTTGTGGTTGAAGCTTATTTAAATGATACGACTTTTGAGGGGCAATAAATTACCTATTTATGCATCAACATCAATAATTATAAGTTAATTAAATATTAAAAGCACCTGCCTTGGTTAAGCATCTGCCTTTTCTAGAACTGAAGAAAGGAAAATAACATTCCCCCATGCATTCTAACTGCAAATGTAAGTTTGTACGCACAGGTTTGAGTGATTTACCATGTTTTTTTAAGTCCATAGACTTTTTATAAGTTTTCCTGTAATCTATAAGTATAGTATATTCTCTGTGTATGTGTGTCTTCTGTGTGTGTGTGTTCTATGTGTATTCTCTGTATTTTTTTTTAAGTTTTGGTTAAGCCGTTTCAGAGATAAGGGGGAATGATCAACTATCATCTATTTTCTTGAATAACTTGAAACCGAATTATTTTAAAATTATAAACATATATATTTGAAATCCTCTTAACAAGTCCTTTCATTTAATATGTCACACGGTACAGTTAGCAATTTTTTTTTTTTTTTTGATTTTTCAAATAGGTTCTAAGCTTATTAGATGATACACACCATGGCCTAATAGCCAACGTAACTCTTATTTAATAACAGCAGCTCCTTTTTGGGTTCCGTAATCAAGAAGAAACCCTTATACTTTCGCCATGTCCGTCTGTCTGTCTGTCCCCGGCTCAGCCCAGACACTCTCAGTACTAGAGAGCTACTGCCGGGGTCGTAGGAAAGTCCGAAAGGGATACCGAGGCGCCTGGCAACACAGGCAACGGAAGGAATACGGGTGGGTTTTAGTCAGTCACACCCTCCCGCTCCGCCCAGAGCGTGAGAAGTTATTTGATAATTTCCCACCCAAAAAAAGAAATTTAAAAAAAAGTGGTCACCAGCAAATTACGTACGGAAACCAAATCATGTTAAAAAATTTGAATGCAAATAGGTTCTAAGCTTATTAAATGGTACACACCATGGCCTAATAGCCAACCTAGCTCTTATTTAATAACAGCAGCTCCTTTTAAATATCAAATACTTACGAGTTTTCGGATCATCCTCTATAATCGGAATCCCAGGCGGATTTCCGGCCACCGTAGGCGCGGGATTGCGGACGGTGAGCAATGGGTAGCTCGCCGTCCGATAAAGACCAAGCCCGGGTCGACGGCGCGTTGTGTTCCACGCGCGCCTCAAAGAGATGTCGTCAGCACAAGAGTAAGGGTCCACTAGGACCGATGGCTGCCGGGGTAGTGGGAAAGTCCGAAAGGGATACCGAAGCCCCTAGCAACACAGGCATCGGAAGGAACACGGGTGGGTTTTAGTCAGTAAGAGTCTAACATACCCTTCCGCTCCGACCAGAGCGAGAGAAGTTATTTGATAATTTCCCACCCAAAAAAAAAAATCCTGTATAATAAACCTCTCATCGTAATGACGTCAACATCGAATACTCGTACTATCGTATCGCAGCAACATCGTCCTTTATAAACAACGATAAGTTATAATATAAATAAATAGTACATATCGATATGATTCGTCGGACGTGACGCGAAATATTGAATGGCTCGCAAAATGTCTACATAATTAACTTTAATGAACGTTGTATTAATTTTTGTGATACTCGTAGCTATTTTTTTGTGAGGTTGATGGCGGAAAATAGATCGATGTTGAACGATACCTATTAATTAATATTCTCCTGTAGGTATTTCTGGCAACATTATAGCGGTGTTTTCCCTAAACATTTACGGGTTACTTCGTTGGCGTTGTGGTCGCAAGCGCTACTGCTGAGCATGATGTCTTTGGGTTCGATTCCTAGGTCGGGCAGTGTTATTAGGATTTCCCATTAGGAATATCTCAGTAGCAGCCCGGAGTCTGGATTTGTGCCCGGTTGATGGCAATAGGCTCGCCCCCTATTCATCATCATCATCATTCTCCTGCCCTTATCCCAATTTATTAGTGGTCGGCGCAACATGTCGCTTTCTTCCATACTTCTCTATTAGTTATCATCGCGGTAGTCACCCCCTTTCTAGCCATATCATCTTTCACACAGTCCATCCCCTATTCTTATAGCCATCGACATTCATACTCAAGATTATCCTCACCACATTTTCCACATTCCCCCGCATCACATGCCCATACCATGACAACCGAATTCCGCACAACTTTTCAGTCACCGGTGCCACACATGTAATAGGCTCGCCCCCTATTACATGGGACTTAAACATAACTGGCGAAATGTGTACTACAGGTACACCTCTGCTAACCCTTCGGGGATTACAAGCGTGGTGTTATGTTATGTTATGTTATGTTATGTTGTTATTCGCGGGCGGTTAACGTCTATAGACGTCATAAAAACAAAACTTCTATTGTGTCTCGTTTACCGTCCGCGGAAGGGTTAAATTGCTTTTAGAAGACTATTTTAATCACTACAACGAGTTCAAAGAAGGATAAGCTCAATCTATGTAGGGTCTGTCTCTGCAACAAGTAGTTACCTAACTTACCAAATCAAATCAAATGATACCAAAATATTTTTATTTCACATAAACCTACATGGGCACTTATGAACGTCTATAGACGTTTATAACAACAAAACTTCTATTGTGTCTCGTTTACCGTCCGCGGAAGGGTTAAATTGCTTTTAGAAGACTATTTTAATCACTACAACGAGTTCAAAGAAGGATAAGCTCAATCTATGTAGGGTCTGTCTCTGCAACAAGTAGTTACCTAACTTACCAAATCAAATCAAATGATACCAAAATATTTTTATTTCACATAAACCTACATGGGCACTTATGAACGTCTATAGACGTTTATAACAACAAAACTTCTATTGTGTCTCGTTTACCGTCCGCGGAAGGGTTAAATTGCTTTTAGAAGACTATTTTAATCACTACAACGAGTTCAAAGAAGGATAAGCTCAATCTATGTAGGGTCTGTCTCTGCAACAAGTAGTTACCTAACTTACCAAATCAAATCAAATGATACCAAAATATTTTTATTTCACATAAACCTACATGGGCACTTATGAACGTCTATAGACGTTTATAACAACAAAACTTCTATTGTGTCTCGTTTACCGTCCGCGGAAGGGTTAAATTGCTTTTAGAAGACTATTTTAATCACTACAACGAGTTCAAAGAAGGATAAGCTCAATCTATGTAGGGTCTGTCTCTGCAACAAGTAGTTACCTAACTTACCAAATCAAATCAAATGAAACCAAAATATTTTTATTTCACATAAACCTACATGGGCACTTATGAACGTCTATAGAAGTCTATAACAACAAAACTTCTATTGTGTCTCGTTTACCGTCCGCGGAAGGGTTAAATTGCTTTTAGAAGACTATTTAGAAGCACTACACCGAGTTCAAAGAAAGATAAGCTCAACCTATGTAGGGTCTGTCTCTGCAACAAGTAGTTACCTAACTTACCAAATCAAATCAAAATATTTTTATTTCACATAAACCTACATGGGCACTTATGGAACGTCAGAAGCTAGGTGCACGGTTCCAGTTAGGTGTTTTCTTATGGAGAAGAGCCGCCAAGAAACTCCACGGTTACTCTTTTAAAAATAATTGGCTTTTACAATGTTTTCAAATTACAGTGTTAATAGATATGGGAGTACAGTGTAGGCCTGTCAACAAGTACCAGGTACTTTTTTTTTTTTGAGGGTGGGAAATCATCAAATAACTTCTCCCGCTCTGGGCGGAGCGGGAGGGTGTGTCAGACTCTTACTGACTAAAACCCACCCGTATTCCTTCCTGTTGCCTGTGTTGCGGGGGCCTCGGTGACCCATAAGTACCTTCCCGCGACCCCGGCAGGCATCGGCCCTAGTGGACCCCTACTTTGTGCTGACGACATCTCTTTGAGGCGCGCGTGGAATACGACGCGCCGTCGACCCGGGCCTGGTCCTTACCGGACGGTGAGCTACCCATTGCTCACCGTCCGCAAGCCCGCGCCTACGGTGGCTGGAAATCCGCCCGAGATTCCCGACGCCCAGGGCGTCTCCTGCGGCGGCTAGGGGCGAGAGGGCGCGAAACGTGCCTTTCCCTCAACCGTCCCGCCTCCTCCTTCGCGAGCATTACTGCTTCGCAGAAGGAGGTGACGGCTGCCTAGGGCTCTCGCTCCGTACCATGGCCTGAACCAGGGCCGGACGCGAGAGGTCTCTGTCGCCGATCGCCTCCACGAGGACACGGCGGTGCTCTGCCCAAGCCGGGCAGACCTCCACCGTATGCTCCACCGTGTCCTCCGGGCGATCCACACAGTGGTGACACCCGGACGTTTCCTCCCGCCTTATCCGACACAGGAACCTCCCGAAGCTGCCGTGTCCGGTGAGGACCTGCGTCAGGCGGAAGGTGAGGACGCCGTGGCGCCTCTCCAGCCACTCCTCAAAGAGGGGACTTATCGCCGCAATCGTGGCGTGCCCAGCACTGGGTTGCGACAACCGTACTTTCCATGACGCCATGAGATCCCGCCGGAGCTCCGTCCGCTGTGCCGCGATTTCTCACGGCAGCGGACTTACGCCCCGGCATTTCGCCTCCTCGCGCCACTCCCATACGTGCGTGAGGGCTTTTGCCTCCAGATCCCATGGCGGCAATCCGGCAAGGAGGCTCGCTGCCTCACAGGAGACCGTGCGGTATCCTCGGACCATCCGGATGGCCATGACCCTTTGGGCCGCGCTCAACCGGCGGGCTGGCCGCAGCGCCAGAGAGCGCGCCCATACAGGAGCCCCGTAGAGGGCCATGGACCGCACGACCCCCGCGTAGAGCCTCCGGCAGGAGGCGTTTGGACCCCCTAGATTGGGCAGGAGCCGCTTCAATGCAGCGCCCGCCCGCTCCAGCTTGGGAGCCAAACGTCGGAAATGCTCCACGAAGTTCCACCGGCTGTCGAGGACGAGTCCCAGGTACTTCATCGTCGACTCGACGCCGATAGAAACCCCTCCTACCGTTATTTGGGACCCCAACGGTGGCGCGTTCCGAGGACCATGAAAACACATGGCCTCGGACTTGTGCAGTGCCACCTCGAGTCCCAATTGCCGGATCCTTTCGACGATTGTCGCAACCCCGCGTGCCGCTAATTCGGCCGCCGCCTGGTGCGACCTCCCCTGCGCCAGGACCAACGTGTCGTCAGCGTAGCACACTACGCTGACGCCGCTAGGGAGGTCGGCGCAAGTACCAGGTACTTAACAAAATAAAAAAAAAAGTCTACAAAATATCTAGTCTATTAAGCCTACAACGTTCTCACATTCACAAGGTACACAAGAATCTATTAATAAAATAATAAAATTAAAAACTTATTTAAACCAAATGACATGTTTGCCATTACAACAAGTCTGAATTAATATCTGGTCCACAAAAGTCACTAGTAAATACCTTTTTTATCTTTTAATCTTTTGTATCTAGACACGCGGTAGCGTGTCAAGCCAAGTTCAAGTAATACAACTGGCGAGCAGCACCGTGTGTAATAATATTACACGAACCATTTGGAGCCACTTTTGACCCCCTCATAACTCAAAAACTATTTCACATAAACGTGTCAAATTTGGCTCATATATTGAGACTTACGAGTTATTTAGATATTAACGTACAAAAATCGTCATTTTTATCACTGACTGACCTATAGATCAAAACTCTAACCCAGTTCCAGATGACCTAGAAAGTTCAAATTTGGCATGCAGATAGGTAATTAGGTGAATACAAAGGAATAAATCAGAAACTGGTAATTTTTTATCATTTTATTATAATTGTTCACTTAATTGATTCTATTAAGAACACTTAACTTATACTTAGTACCTGTAACTGTAATAAAGTAAAAATCAGCAATCAGCAATCAAAACTTATGAAAACCGGTCTTTATGTGGATTTTAAGGTCTCCACGTGAATATACATATAGCGAGTTTAATACCACCCTTAACTTTTTTAAAACCAAATATTCCCGATTTAGTACTTGTACGAAGAGTATAATCGACTTTCGTATTTATTACGTTATTAACTGGGATTTAGTATTAATTATTGTTTCAAAATTTAGCGCATATCAATACTGTAAGATTATTACTTATAAATAATTATTAAATAATATAGGCATTTTGGTACACGGCGCGCGGTGCGACGCCGGAGCAGCGGGGTGGGAGCGGTGCGATAAAACCAGCGAGCGCCGCCGCCGTCTTGCTGTCCGGTTGTCTCTCGATATCTGACCTACATATAAGGTTGCGATTTATGCTACGAAATTCATAGATTTTTCTTAAACAATACTTATATATTTGTGGTTATATTATTATTACAATTCTTTTAGTAAGTACGTATTTGGTATTAATTTTGTTATTAATATGTACCTACTAATAATTTATGTACAAAAAGTAACGATATCCCATCAAAAACATAAATGTGAAATAAGAGCCAAGTTCAATATTATGATATATGCCTTGGTTGTTGACTTCAACGACAAAAGAAGTGAGATCTAAATGGTTGCCAAGTTCAATGGTCAGTCCTGAAATTTATTTATAACAACATAAAATATCATTTCTTCTTATAACTTAGGATAATATATTGTAGCCTAAGATCTGACTTGGCTAGTTTTCATATATGAATTATATTATAGCCTTCGCAAGTTCTAAACCTGTTACTTGTCGGTTCTTATTTTATTATTCCGAAAATTTGGCTACCTGGTAAAAACTAGCCATCGAATATAATAATTCGTATATGAGAACTAGCCAAGTCAGACCTTAAGCTACAATATATTATCCTATGTTATAAGAAGAAATGATATTTTATGTTGTTATAAATAAATTTCAGGACTGACCATTGAACTTGGCAACCATTTAGATCTCAGTTCTTTTGTCGTTGAAGTCAACAACCAAGGCATATATCATAATATTGAACTTGGCTCTCATTTCACATTTATGTTTTTGATTGGATCGTAATTACAGAAACAATTAAAAAGCCATTGTGTCTCGCATAGATCTACGTTCCGGATACGAAGGGTATTGTCCATTACAAATGTTTTCATGATTTACAATGAGTGCACGCATCAGTAACTATGCTTCTATAAAAATATCAAACAAGTTTACACAAAAAATCACTACCCACAATGTTTAAGGTGGATAAGCTAAACTTATGTAGGTAGGTTTTCTAAATTATGTGTCTGCAACAAGTAGGTGCGCGTAGGTGACCCGGTAGGCGACACCGGTATCATAGAGTTTTGGTTAGGACCACACGTCTATGATACCGGTGTCGCCCTCAGGCGTCGGAAAAAAAGACGTCTTTTTTTTTTTGGTAGTAAATCATACAATAACTTCTCCGGAGCGGGAGGGTGTGTCAGACTCTTACTGACTAAAACCCACCCGTATTCCTTCCGTTGCCTGCATTGCCAGGAGCCTCAGTGAACCTTTCGAACTTCCACGCGACCCCGGCAGGCATCGGCCCTAGTGGACCCCTACGCTTGTGCTGACATCTCTTTGAGGCGCGCGTGGAATCCAACGCGCCGTTCGACCCGGGCCTGGTCCTTATCGGACGGCGAGCTACCCATTGCTCACCGTCCGCAAGCCCGCGCCTACAGTGGGGCCCGCGCCTACGGTGGCCGTGCCACGACGCCTGAGGGCGACACCAGAAACTTAGCAGTTAAAATTTGCCATTTTTTCGTATTCTGTACTAACTTCTAGCGAGTACACAAATCAGAAATTATTAACTCTATGATAAAATCAAACAAGTTTACACAAAAAGCAATCAAACAATCCGCAAAACTATGTACAAAAATAACGAACAGCAAACAATCAGTTTCCAATTTGTCAATAAATCCTATTCACCAGAATTTCATCATTCACATTTTGAATACAAAAACAATATTTCATTTTTCACACAAACACACACAATACACAATCAAATTTTGTACCAGTAATTTAAAGAAACAGTGGTGGCCCAGTGGTAACGGGCCTGACTTACGAGTTGCGACTTACAGTAGGCCGTGGGTTCGAACCCAGGTAGACGCTTTACTTTGTGTCAATAATTTCATCACCACTGCTTTCAAAACGGTGAAGGAAAACATCGTGAGGAAACCGGCATGTACTAAAACCAAAAATGTTAAGTCATGTGACATCTACCAGCCCGCAGTGTCTATCCTGTGACAGATGGACTGACAGCGGAGCCTTAGCAATCCGTCTTGTTGGCACCCTTTGGGTTCAAAGCCAGACAGGCGCTTTACTTTGTGTCAATAATTTCATCACCACTGCTTTCAAAACGGTGAAGGAAAACATCGTGAGGTAACGTGCTAGAAGAAGGAAATGTGCTAGAGCCAAAAATGTTAAGTCATAATATGACATCTACCAGCCCGCAGTGTCTACCTATTACGGTTCAAAGATAAAGTCCTGTGACAGATGGACTGACAGCGGAGCCTTAGCAATAGGGTCCCGTTGCCACCCTTTGTTTACGAAACCCTAAAAATGACTTTCAAAACAGGTTTTTCACTAATGTAGGATCCGGTTTAATCCGGCTGAATCTAGCGCAATCTATCTTTATAACATCAATTGCTAGTTGCGAAAATTAATACTTGCCTTGTCGGCGGCGAGTCGATGTTGCCAAATATTAAATTTTAAACCGCTATTAGTAAAAGTAATAGCGGCGTTAAATCTGTTTGGTTTATGCTTTTTTTTGTGGATTTTAATTTAACTAAATGGATTATTTATGTAAATTGTAGAATAGTAATTACCTATTTGGGTTTTTATTTTGTTTGTCTGACTTTAAAATTGTGAGGGTAATAATATGTACATAAATAACAACTTGTACTAATTCATTAGTAATAATAAGAAAATTATATCCTTACTTAACTAAGTTCCCGTGACCCAAGGGCTGGCTTTCACCTTGGCCAGAGGCTAAGCATTGCCATACACAGGCCCGGGTCGACGGCTCGTTGTATTCCACGCGCGCCTCAAAGTGATGTCGTCAGCAAAAGTGCAAGGGTCCACTAGGGCCGATGCCTGCCGGGGTCGCGGGAAGGTACTAAAGGTTTACCGAGGCACCTGGCAACACAGGCAACGGAAGGAATATGCGTGGGTTTTAGTCAGTAAGAGTCTGACACCCTCCTGCTCCGGAGAAGTTATTTGATGATTTCCCACCCAAAAAAAAAATCATTGCCATACAACGTGGCAATGCCGCCTGTCTCTTGGGTACATTACCAGTCAACAGCGACGCGTAGGAGTTTTTCTACGCCATGTTTGTATGTTTGTGTCAACAGTTTTAATTAAATTGTGATGATTTATAATTATCTTCTTGGGTATTGCAGACAGGCCAGCTACAACTAAACTTGCGGATACCTTTTACTTCATCATAGTTAAGCTTTTAACTGTAGTGAAGCCTAAAAGTAGCGTCATGTCTTTGACGGGTTCTCTCTCTTTCCCTGCGACTTCATTAACAGTTCAATTGGGTCAAGTCACTGAAATCATTACCAATTAAGGCACCAGATATATTATATTTCTGCGCCTCAAGTGGTAATGATTTTAGTGACTTTTAAATCTGTTATTACGCCTTCATATAATGCAAGAAAGTTGTGCAAAAAATGTATGTTAAACTAGAACGCATACAAAATAGTTTATGAAAAAAAAAATCCGAAAGTAATGTCTATCCTAAGCATAAAAAAACAATATTAATTTTTTCATGTTTTTTTTTCTGTATGAACAGACTATATTGTTATCTACAGGGTGAAATTGAAAACATGCGACAAATCTAAATGGGCGATTGTACTCATCATTATGAACAACTTTTACTAAGGGACCACAACTGAAATCGCGGAAAAAAAAATCAGCTGTTCCCTACATTTATGTCCGCATAATTCGACAAAATGTAGGAAACAACTGATTTTATTTTCGCGAATGCAGCTGTGGTCCCTTAGTAAAAGTTGTTCATAATGATGAGTACAATCTCCCATTTCAGTTTGTCTCATGTTTTCAATTTCAATCTGTATAATTAAATCTGTGATGTTTTCAAATACTCATATTTTCGTTACTAAAAATAAATATTCCCTATGAAACCGGAGGCAGGCGCGGAACGCGGCGTGAGCGCGACCAAGTGTATGACCAAGGTCAACGGCGACCGACCGACCCTTAAGTACATAACTACAAACAAAACAAAATCGAACAATAAAAAGTATTTAGTTCCCAGAAAAGCGTCGCAGACAAATATTAAGACCGGGTGGCACTCGTAACTCTCATTTAGTTCAGTAAACACTAGAAGAGCACAAATATCTCCTTGTTGCTCTCAAGCTCGATGGAGGTGACTTAGGTGCCATCACAAACAGACTAACAGTCCAGACAGAGGTTTTTTTTTATTAAATTTATACTTTTTATTCAGCTTTGTGTGAGTTCTAGTTGTGTTTAAGTTTTTGAAGAAAATTGTTGGTTAGATTTTTCATTCTCACGTACAGTTTTTGAACTTTATCCTTTTAGAAACCTTTTAGATTGAGAGCATTATTAAAAATAGGTATAACTAGTGCCATTTATGTTGTTTCGACTTCTGGGTACATAAACAACACTCACAGAAGTAGGTACGACAGAAATATGAACCTACATTAAAAACAACACAATTCAACAATCCATCATTTTGCGAAACGTGCGGTGAAATGAATGTTAATTTTGTTAGTTTCAAATGTTCCCTCTTTAGGGTTCCGTAGTAAACAAGGAACCCTTATAGTTTCGCCATGTCCGTCTGTCTGTCTGCCTGTCTGTCCCCGCTGTAGCTCTGATATGCTTTTTTTTTTTTTTTTTTGAGGTTGGGATATCATCAAATAACTTCTCCCGCTCTGGGCGGAGCGGGAGGGTGTGTCAGACTCTTACTGACTAAAACCCACCCGTATTCCTTCCTGTTGCTTGTGTTGCGGGGGCCTCGGTGACCCATAGTACCTTCCCGCGACCCCGGCAGGCATCAGCCCTAGTGGACCCCTACTTTGTGCTGACGACATCTCTTTGAGGCGCGCGTGGAATACGACGCGCCGTCGACCCGGGCCTGGTCCTTACCGGACGGTGAGCTACCCATTGCTCACCGTCCGCAAGCCCGCGCCTACGGTGGCCGGAAATCCGCCCGGGATTCCCGACGCCCTGGGCGTCTCCTGCGGCGGCTAGGGGCGAGAGGGCGCGAAACGTGCCTTTCCCTCAACCGTCCCGCCTCCTCCTTCGCGAGCATTACTGCTTCGCAGAAGGAGGTGACGGCTGCCCATGCCCTCTCGCTCCGTACCATGGCCTGAACCAGGGCCGGACGCGAGAGGTCTCTGCCGCCGATCGCCTCCACGAGGACACGGCGGTGCTCTGCCCAAGCCGGGCAGACCTCCACCGTATGCTCCACCGTGTCCTCTGGGCGATCCACACAGTGGTGACACCCGGACGTTTCCTCCCGCCTTATCCGACACAGGAACCTCCCGAAGCTGCCGTGTCCGGTGAGGACCTGCGTCAGGCGGAAGGTGAGGACGCCGTGGCGCCTCTCCAGCCACTCCTCAAAGAGGGGACTTATCGCCGCAATCGTGGCGTGCCCAGCAAGATATGCTTAGTACTAGAAAGCTGTAATTTGGCATAAATATACATATTAACCACGCCGATAAAGTCGTAAAATAAAATCTTGTGAACAATCTTTTTTTGGGGTACCTTCCTTGACTTTTTTTCTCGTCTATCCCATGGTGTGGAGTATCGTTGTATAAGCCGTTCAAAAATATTGTGGGTCTGTCAACATCATTTTTCGATATAAGGATCCGTTTGCGTAATATTAAGCTTTAAAATGTTAATTTTTGTGAGCGTCAAGTGCCAGCTAAATAGTTGTATATGGAGATGCGAAAAAATTCGTGGCAGTAATATAATGAAATTAAAAGGAAAACTATCACAGCTAAGTAGGCTTTACAAGTTAACGAGTAATGGTCGACCAACTTAAATTGTCAGTTGGAAATTTGACCGTGACGTATATCGATGTATGGGAGAACGTATTGATATCGATATGTATTTCTTTAACTGCCATGTCAAGTTTGTTTTGGGATAAATTCATCCCAACATTCCCAACTACGGAACCTGTCATTGTGCGTGGTCCGACACGCACTTGGCCGGTTTTCTTTACTGTTCGTATTTCCTGTGCGTGTCCCAAATAAAATATGTTTCTTTTCTTTCTTTCTTTTCTTTGATTATAAAAATCTGTTCCTAACCATTCAATATTGAAGTCCACAAGCTTAGCAGTCGTCTCCAAACTGACATAAAATACCAACCGTTCTATATACAGCATGTTGCCAGCTTAACGGTTAAAGACAAAGCGGGCACTAGTGCCCTCTACGGCTAGATTGTGAAACAAAACTGCAGCACAGAAACGACACAGCGGACATTATCATACGTAGTGATAAAATAAAGTGGAATTAGCAAGCACTCGCTGTTTAAATGGAGCAAGATAAACTGAACTCGTGCTGTTTTTAGAATAAGCAGTTTAAATAGTGTGGCGCTATTTTCGTGTTCGTGAGTTAACTGGTTCTTTGAATATACATACAGAATGCCTGTAATCCTCGAAGAGCTAGGCGGATGTACACTTGTCTATGTGTAATATATATACCTTTAATCTGTTAAGCCCCGCGCGACACTGATTCGAAGTCAAACAATAGAAAATCAATTGTGTCTCATTAGCTGTCCTTGACCAATTAATATGGTGCTGATATTAACCGAGCACAAATTCAGGTTACTACTGAGAATTTCGTAATAGAAATACTATGCCTGAATCCACACTCAGCCCGCAACGGTCGCGGCCACTAGATCCACAAGCCTGTCGCAGTCATAGTTAAAAAATCTTAAAGAAAAACTCGGCTCCATTCCCAAAATTTAAATCCAAAAAGTAAAAACTTCATAAAAAGCGACTATAAAAGGGACTATCTCTAGTTACATTTATTTAAACCGGTGCGGTGTCCACACGTTGCGGCGCGTGACCGGAATGCTTTTGACATCCTGTATAACTCAACGTGAATTCAAAACAAATTATGTCGGCAACTAATTTGTGAGCAATGGATTTGTGTAATTACATTACGTTTGTTTGGAAAATTTACTGAGTTGTGACGTAATAATGTTTAAAAAATTACGAGGGTGAGTGGGCGGAAAATTGTGTCATTATGATTTTAATTACTGCCAACAATGCATCATGAGTTCTGTTTAACGGACGTTATTGTAGCTTTATTGTTTAAATTCGAGGTGGTTTTTAGGGTTCCGTATCTTAAAGAAAGTAAATGAACCCTTAAAGGATCACTCGTGTGTCTGTCTGTCAATCCGTCTATCCTATATTTGCTCCGAATCTACTGGACTGATTACGTTGAAATTTGGCACACATGTGGATTTCTATGACCCAAACACGGATGTGTAACGTAATGAAATAAATTGTGAAGACAAAGTTCACTTTTGGGGGGCAAATCAGAAAATTAAAAATGTTTTGCTAACTGTACCGTGTGACATATCAAATAAAAGGGTTTATTATAAAGGTATCAAATATATATATATATATATATATATATATATATTTTATTTTATTATTAATTGATGACCATTCTCCCCCTTATCTTAGAAACTATTGAGACTAAAATTAAAAAAAAAATAAGGAAATTAGTTCTTTACTTATAGATTGCAGGACAGCCTATAAAAAGTGTATGATGTTAAAATAACATGGTCAATCTCTCCATATTGTGCGTACAAACTTATATTTGCAGTAGCAATGTGTGAGAACATGTTTTTCAACTACAATGTTGAGTTTGTTCTCGAGATAAGTTATCTTGGGATAAAAACATGGCAGACAGATAACATATTCATTGTACGGAACCCTCACCACGCAAGTTCAACACCCACTTGTCCGGTATTTTTTAAATAGTGGTGACCATACGACTTCGCGAAATGTGGGTGTACTGTAGCTATATTTACTATCGGCAAAACTTAAGCATGCTCACTTAAGAAAATATTTCTGTGGAAGCGCAACTAGTGACATGCCACATCCCTTCCTGGTTTCGCCCAATTAGAGACAATATGCATTTGTGTGAGTACAGAGCGTGTAACAAAAAATGACAACAACCAGTTGCAGTGCCAATTTGCAACTCGATAATTGTTGCCGCTTCATTCCTATCGCCATTTCAGTTTACGACCTGTTTATTTCTATCGGACTGATTGCCTGCCTAACTGTGACCTCTACTTGTATATCGGACTGTGATCGAAGGCCTCTCTCTGAAACTAACTCGTATCCTGGATTGTGTGTATGTATTGTGTATACTGTGGGCTGCGACTAACTTTGTCGTTAACTATGACTACCCGAAACCTGATTCAAGAAGAAAGAAATCAAATTATTGTCTTTAATAGACAAGAGTTGAGGAGTTGAACCTGCAAGTGAGTTATGTTTTTTAATTCAGATAGAGAGATAGAAATAAATAAAGTGCTTGTATTAATTATATAGTACAGTTATATTTCCTAGTTTTCATTATTATTAATGTCAATTTTCCTTAAATTGCAATTAATATAATATGTTAATAATTCATATTAATTTTCGTCGAGAAAATAATCACAGTGCTTAACCTAAAACTCATAACAAAACATTACTAACATAGCTATTAATTCAATTAATAAATATTTTATTTAAATGATGAATTTTGACTGCCTTTTAATTTAGATGGATGTATGGATGGATGGTTCCCTGTTTACTACGGAACTCTAAAAAGGACCAGAAATTTGTCATATTCATATGGTTGAAAAGACGATGTCAAAAAGAGGTATAATTAGAGATGTGAAATTCAAATTTTCCTTTTTAATCCTGGTACAAAAGGACTCGACTTACCTCGTTCACGCAAGTTGTAAGTCATCTCAGAGAAGGTAACTACGCTTTCATACCATGTAGAAAGGGGAACCCGTACCTACTAGTAATTCTTGTCTGCAGTCTAATTTGCTTTTTCGGAGTTCCGTGCTAAAATTCGTTTTATTATTATTATTTATTTATTTCTAAAACACTTAACCTATTACAATTTGGTTTTAGCCTCACAACGAAAACCTCTCAGGGTTTATCTGTGTGTGGCGAGCCGATCAAATACATTATACAATAAAGTTACTTACATACTTACATAATTAATGATAAAATATTATTAAAATGATTATAAAAAAAATAATTCTTCGTGAAACGGAAGACTTGTAAAATTGCATTTTAATTTTGTTGGTACAATTTTTTGTGGCACTAAGCAGCGTGATTATGTTATTACATTATGAATAGATGAAAAAAAATATCAACCTGTAGACAATGGCCATTAGGTAAAATAATTAGGTTTTTGAACTACATAGTTTGATTAACTAGAAGAAAAGAAAGAAAATACATTTATTTGCAGTAAACATGACGCAAAGAAGGCACACATCATCGTCATCTGTCTAGCCTTTTCCCAACTACGTTGGGGTCGGCTACCAGTCTAACCGGATGCGGCTGAATACCAGTATTTTACATGGACCGACTGCCTGTCTGACCTCCACAACCCAGTTACTGGATAATACGATACCCCTTGGTAAGACTGGTTGTCAGACTTTCGGGCTTCTGCCGACCCGTAACGACTGTCAAAGATTTACGAATGACAGCCGGGACCAACGGCTTAACGTGCTTTCCGAGGCACGAAGGGGTCTTGGTATGTAAAGATGGTCACCCATCTACGGACTAACAGCGGCAAGCGTAGCTTAACCTGATCGATTGACCCTTGCGGCTGTTATTATTTAGCCACAAGCCCTTCGAAGAAAGAAGGCACACAAATACAAAAAAAGAAACAATTTAGGTGACAATATGCGTCACATCCACGCAAAATGGCCAATGCTCAGCATAATGCTGCGAACCTATGCGAGACAGAGCCCCAGCGCTGGTTTTCAGCGATAGCCGGCGTAAACTGGTAACTGGTGAAATGTGGGTATACCACAGTTACACTTCTGCCTAATCCTTCGGAAAATACAGGCGTGATGTTATGATATTATTATTATTTATTTATTTTAACCAACTTAGGATCATAGTGTACAATTAAAATCAACAACACAATTAAAATCTACATCACAATTAAATTAAGATTAAAAATTTTAAAAACTTGAGAGGTGTCAAGGGACACCCTGATGGAACGAAGTTCCTTTCGATTAATAAAAAAAAATAATAATAAAAATAAAAATAAACAAATTTTATAAAAAAATCGTTTTATTAGTGAAGGTACTGTAATAAAATTAAAAAAATTTAAATAAATTTTATAAAAAATCGATTAATTAGTGAAGGAATTGTAATAAAATTTTATTACAATTCCTTCACTAAAAAATCGATTTTTTTTTTTTATTTTAAATCTAAATATAAAAAGATTTCTAATTGAAACTACAATACTAAAAAAATATATTTTATAAAAATAACTGGCTTGCTTTCTATGAGAGAGAGAGAGAGAGACAGACAGAGAGACACGCGCACGCCGCACGGCTTACAACTATAGCAACTATAGCAAAAAGTGTCGTTACAACTTTAGGTCTTAATTTTTTTCCATCTAGCCCCCTTTTGTAACTCGCGTTATGGAACTTCATTCCAACAAATTAGAATAAAAATTAAAACACAAAAATTAAAATTGTTATAAATTAAATCAAATTAGAATAAAATTAAAACACAAATTAAAATGCGTTATGTATTGACTAAAGCTAATGCTGCCCGCGGCTACAACCGCGTGGCTTTTTTCAAAATAGCGTAAATTAATTAGCCTTAGTTACCCCTTATAACAACAGCTATCTGCCAGTGAAAGTCCCGTCAAAATCGGTCCAGTCGTTTTGGAGATTAAGCAGAACATACGGACAAATTTTAAATATTGTTTTTTCTTATGAGTGCTGAGAGGGATACTGCACAAGGTCCGTACAGTTAGAAGTCTCCTCCGGGCTACGCCAGTCATCTCAGGCGACTCGCCCTATATGCTCATGTTCGGAAGAGAGGTAAGAACGAGATGGGCAGCCAAGATTAGAGCTCCACCAAACGCACTACATAGGGACAGAAGAGAAGGGGTCAGAGAGTTTGCAGTCGGAAGCAGAGTGCAAGCTCGCAACTATACATACTTTCATAAGCATTTAGTAAAAAGATTAACTATTTTTTTTTTAAATAAACTTAAATTTTATTTATTTGTATAGATTTACTTATGTTGACTTAGTAAGTACGATTAATTACGTAATTTAAAAAGCTTTAAAAAAATTACCAAATATTTTATCTTCTTACATTCTAACTTTAGATTTATTTCAGGTTATTCATAAAAAGCTATGTGTGTAGAACCTCGTTCATTCAAAGCCGGCTTACTGTCTAGGTTTAAAAGATATCTCTAAGTTAGCATATTTAAACGTATGCTCGCTGAACGTGGGGTTAGAACTAGTTAGGAGACTCTAATTATTCAGAATTTATGACAAGGATTATATTATAAAAAAACCTACTAAGTTTTTTACTGTGAGGCGAGCAGAGGGTTAAACATTTTAGGGATTTGTTTCATTATTTGAAAATATGTAGCTTAATACGTTCGATGCAATCGAATAATAGTTGAATGGCATTATATTATGAAAGTATTATATTACTTTAATTATTATGAATTTGAGCACTATGTGGGTCATTTTTATTTATTTATTTTTGTTTTGTTTTTCTCAGTTAGTTTTAATGATAGTCTGGCATTTTGAGGTACTTTATGCAGCCTACCCAAATGTCCTTTCCTTGATATTGTTCGTCGAGTCGTTAAGCTCCTTAAGTTCTGAGTTGAGCTACACGATTACTGACAAATACTTGCACTGAATGGACAGGTCCACTCAAATTTGCGTGGTTCTTTCCTCGAAACACAATTTCAGACATGGATATACATGATCTGACCAAGATTATGTCTGGACTTTAAAAGAGACTTTGACCCTTGATTTTGTTTCGCCATTTCTTCTCAGGGGCAGTCAGACAGGAAATGTCGACTCCATCTAGGTTATTTTATTTTTAATATAACGTGTAAAAGTGATTCTAATATCCTATTTACAGAATAAACAATTTTATTTCATGGCAAGAGAATAATAATACACAAATTAATGCTTCTGGACACAGATACTGGTCCTGAGAGGCGACCGAAGAGATGAGATATCTGCGCTTGTAGCTTATCTGTGCCTTCGGACCAGAGTTTATTTCACCGAAGAAAATCATGGATTTCAGACCTAACCAAGTACCACTGAAAATCGTCGTTAAGAGGCTGAACAGCACAACAGCTAAAGCGCGGTCACTGTCGGACTGCATACAAAAGAAAGAGAAGCGCGATGACACAACGCTGGTAATTTAATGCAAAATATGAAGTAATTTTCTATTTACAAAAATCTATGATTGGGTAAAAAAAATTAAAACAATATTATGCTAATATATTGATTGTAGAATTATCTGACAAAAAATCAGAATGATTGCATGTACGAGTATATTAGTATGGTTTTACGAGTATCATTAAAAAAAATGTTTAGAGGTAAGTATCTTCGTGATTTTTTCTATCGTATCAAATTAGTTGTATTATGTTTTCAACGCACTATCTACCTAGCATTTATATCCTGAAGAATATCATATATTTTTTTTTTATTTTGTTTACTGCATTGGATCATATACTTTTAGGCATTATAAAACTTACAAAATTTGCGTTTAGGTCCTGTAGTCCCCTTAAAAACAAATTAATGCTAGATTATATAATAAAATATAATATACAGAAGAAGTAAGCCTGTGGTTCCCTATAATTGAATGTGCACGTCGCGCGTCGTGAAACTTTTTATGTATTAATGTTTTTAAGCATTTTTTGTTATCATGTACCCATTCGTTGGCGAACCTAAAACATAATAAATATAAACACGTGCCATCTACATATACTCTATACAAATAAATCATTTGAAATGTCTGTATGTAATGTCAAAATAACGCTTTTTACTAAATGCATATCACGGTATAGACGGTACTTAGACAAACATTTTTTTTTATTTTTGTCTGTCTGTCTGTTTGTTCCGGATAATCTCCGAAACGGCTGGACCGATTTCACTGGTGGTGACTTTCACTGGCAGATGGCTGCTTTTATTTTAGAAAAAAGTGCGGGTGAATCCGCGGGCAGCACCTAGTCTTATATATTGTACAAATCTACATCTGCCTCTAAACCCGTTACATCAACTTATCAGTCACGATTTCACAACCTTCCATACCAATCGTAGAAACACTTGATTAATAGTGCCGCATTCACACGCACGCGCCAGGACCGACTAATCAATCATACCGAATTCTGATTTATATTCCGAAGGGACACGACTCTATTCCGACCCATTGATTTTTTTGTCAAGTTGGCATGACGGGAGCACGATGTCAGGTGAATTTGCGTCGAGATTTTCGTTTTTAGGTTGGCAGAATTGGATGCGAATTTTGTATAGGATTTCGGAGTGATCAATGGATGACCTAATCGATGTGGATGGAAGAGATATTGAGCTCAGTGATTGTGTGATTGATAGGAAATTAGTGGGATATAGATGTATGTATTTCTGATGTGAAAATTGGTGGTTATGGATATGTCACCGTGTAATTATAAACTTCCTTAGTTTATAATCTATCGGTATTATTTCCGTTAGAATATAAACCGTCGAAAAATTGTGAACTGCAACAAACAATTTAACGCATTATTTTTCGATATCTTATAATCTATCCACGGGAAACAGACAAATTGTAAACTGGTATCAAACTTGCTTGCGACGAAACGCACCTTACGCTAATACTAAATAGCCTGCCTGGCTGCGAGCAACTTGGAGGTAGCACTCGCCGGCCGCTGCTTCGCTCGCTCGGCTCGCGCACGGTTGGTCACAGTTCTAACCCAACCTAACCTATTCACAATGTTTCGAAAGTTTATAATCTAACGGAAATAATACCGATAGAGTATAAACTAATGGTTCTCACAATCCTACGGTGACAGATACATGAAATGTGAGTTTGATAATGCATTACCGTACCTACAGAAACAAAATTGAAAAGCTCACCTATGCGATACAAATTATATTTATAATTAAGTAGCAGGACGTTGGTCGCACACTCTTTCTCCTTTCTTATTTTCCAAATTGAGTTCCACTACCATTAGATGTTATAAAGTCGAATTATTCATTCATTGGAGTAATTTGACATGTGCTAGCTGTCACTTTGTGTAAATAAAATGGTCAAATTTATTGTATTCCGGACATTTAAACCGTTTATTATACATTTAT
Source organism: Atethmia centrago (assembly GCA_905333075.3). NCBI lineage: Eukaryota > Metazoa > Arthropoda > Insecta > Lepidoptera > Noctuidae > Atethmia > Atethmia centrago. The sequence continues at coordinate 25,572,534 of HG995380.1, read as the reverse complement.
ATAAATCGATTAAACTAAACGATTGCCATTACAATTAATATGACCATTTTATTACAGAAAGTGACAGCTAGCACGTGTTAAATTACTCCAATGAATTCATAATTCGATTTTAACCATAACTCCTTTCTGCCGGAGTCGCGGGAAGGTACAAAAGGGTTACCGAGGCCCCTGGCAACACAGGCAACGGAATACGGGTGGGTTTTAGTCAGTAAGAGTCTGACACACCCTCCCGCTCCGCCTAGAGCGGGAGAAGTTATTTGATGATGTCCCACCCAAAAAAAAAAATCATAACTCCTTTGGGTGGGTTGTGTTGTTGTTAAAATTTTAAATAATTTAATTATCATTGAGCATAACTTACAAACTTAATTAAAATATACAACAACAAACATTCTCTTCCAAAACTTAAACAGCATGTTCTAAATTATTCAAAAGGCAGTACTTCATCACAAGACGGTATTAAAGACATAACTGTCGACAAACATTTTAGCATTCTACCCACAGACACAATTTATAACCTAGACCTAAGTTAAAACGTAGGACATAAATCTAGGACGTCGCCTGACCTAGTCACAAAACTTGCCCTAAGTCTGTCCCACCTTTTGTGAGTGGTTAGCTAGTTTGTAAGGGTCTTAACTTGTGACAGATATAATGGAAGAATAACATAACATAGCATCACGACTGTTTAACCTGAAAGGGTAGGCAGCGCAGCAATGATTTATGAAAAAAAATAAAAATATTTTATTTGGGATTTGCACAGGAAATATAACAACAAAAAAATAACATTAAAACAACAAAATAATGAAAACAAAAAGAAGATCTGTGCGAGACCAAAAAGGCTCCTATCTCAGCATGCTGCGGTATTAAAAAAAAAAAAACAAATACCACTGCGCTGGTATTCTGATATGGCTCGCTGTAATGCCACTTTATAAAATGTCTTTACATCGATTAAAGTTCTAAATATATTAAGAAAGTCATGATATTCGTATTTTACGTTTCATTCGTATTCATTCACTTCTTATTCGCGAGGGTGGCCAGATTGAAGTATTGTTGAAGGAAACCAGCGGGATAATTGTGTAACACACTATAAGTAGCAATCTGTTTTATTTTGACAGTTTAACAATATTCGTTGGGTTATTAACCTTGTTGAGCAGACAATTTTTCGAACATATGAAGCTTGAAGGATTAGCAATATCCTTCAAAATCATTCAGATTATGATCGATAAGTGTGTTACGCAATTGGGGTGCTGCTTTTTACAAGGTCCACGTGATCATGAGGGCTTTCATTCACCATTATTTAAAACAATAACAATATTTAACGCAAAATGAATTTAATTTAACAACAAAATGATTTTTTGCGGATAGGATATTAATTCAGACTTGTTACAGTTGTAATGGCAAAGATAGGTTTTTATTTTTATTATTTTATTATTATTTTACATTATTTTGTGTTTTCTGAATGTGAGAACGTTGTAGGCTTAATAGACTAGATTTGTAGACCATTTAGTTTTTCTTAAGTACCTGGTACTTACCTATTAACATTCTGAAAACATTGTAAAAGCCAATTATTTTTTTAAAAGTAACCGTGGAGTTTCATTCCGGCTCTTCTCCATAGGAAACGACCAATTGGAACCGTGCACCTAGCTTTTGACGTTTCATAAGTGCCCATGTTTATGTGAAATAAAATATTTTGATTTGATTTGTTTAAAAGTAATAATTAACGATAAAACGTTTCGACAACGTAATCCAGGCGTGATCCGTGTCACAATTAGAGTTGTAGACGGGGGCGCTCACTAGACTAGACTTGGACAAATGTACTCTGTGACTCGAACTGTCCCTTATTTGCTCGATGCGTCTTACAAAGGCTGGTCCCTTCCACAACTCGCCTGATTCAATGAGTAGGGCGATGATGTCACTAAACGTTGCGTTCCGTTCAAAGTTACAATTTGCTCACAGGACACGTATCATAGCAAAAAACAAATTATTAAAAAAACAAAAAAGCCGACTGCTAAAACACATAGGTAACTGAAAAGAGAAAAACAAGCTTTATAATCTATAGAATTTTGGTATCGCAGGCGAGGACAAACATAAGTTACACCATATTTCAGGCTATTGGTTTGCCTCCGCCTGCGATACCAAAATTCTATACATTATAAAGCTTGTTTTTCTCCTTTCAGTTACCTATGTGTTTTAGCAGTCGGGTTTTTTGTTTTTTAAATAATTTGTTTTATTTCAAGCTTTTTAGTTTTATTAATATACATACATGGAATTGACTCATTACTAGCTATTATTTGATATCAATATTGTTGTAATTTAATTTAAAAAAAACCTTCCCCTCCCTTTTTTTGTATTTTCAGATGCAATATATAAACACTATACAGCCTATGTCACTCCGAAAATTAAGACAAATCTAACGACACCTCTTAAGTTAAAATCCATCAAGCCGTTTAGGCTACAGAGCGTGCCAAAGAAATAGACATACATACATACATACTCTCGAAAAACATTACCCTCCTACTGGGGCAGTCGGGTAAAAAGGAAGTAATGGGGCGAGCCCATTACTAAGACTATGAATTAATCTAAGATTTCCCAATGGAAAATCAATTCCATTAATTACAGGACCCAAAGATCAATAGTCGCGCTTGCAACTACTAGACCACATGGTGTCTAGTCTGACGGCGCGTCGTATTCCACGCGCGCCTCAAAGAGATGTCGTCAGCACAAAAGTAGGGGTCCACTAGGGCCGATGCCTGCTGGGGTCGCGGGAAGGTACTTATGGGTCACCGAGGCCCCCGCAACATAGGCAACAGGAAGGAATACGGGTGGGTTTTAGTCAGTAAACACACCCTCCTGCTCAGCCCAGAGCAGGAGAAGTTATTTGATGATTTCCCACCCTCAAAAAAAATAAAAAAAATGGTGTCTAGTCTATTCAGCACCTTATTTGCATAACACACTTTCAATCACCATCTGAATGATTTTGAAGAAAATTCCTAATCCATTGCTTTATATGTTTGAAAAATTTGTCTGCTCAACAGAGTAAATGAGGCAGTGCCACCGCCACTGCTTACTTCACCCAAGCTTTTTCATGCCATATGATATGATCACCCGGCCGATACACTAACGTAAATGCACCAAAACTAAGCCCAACAACCGTAATCTAAATTCATACAACTACCCTCATTCCACCCAACAAAAAACCTACGAACACTACGAGTACATGAGCAGCCCTCTTTAACCCACTTAGCCGAAATCCGGTTCACACGTGTACCTACCCTCCGAAAAGGCACATAATCCAGAATCGATATCACTCGATACCTAACAAGATCGAGTTTGGTGCGATTCGTGACATTTAAGGCGGCGCGTGACTCCATTTACGGGCGATACAAAAGGATTCGGATCAAAGGACCAGCTGAGTTAAAGACTAGTGTTGTGAGAAAATTGAGATATAATCGAGTTTATTTTGAGGGAATTAGGACCACGTGTTTTGGGCGATCATAATTTTTATAGCATAAGCATAATTTTTATGTATTTACTTCCATACCCTTCTTTGCCGGCCTTTTCTTTTGTTGTTTTTTTTTTTTAATATTTTGTACTTGCGATCTCAACTAATTATTTGTGAACATAGCTCATTTTAATTCTATTTTATTTTCTTATATGTAATTCAACTACATGTAACAACTACTTGTACGTACCATAATTCTGTGCTAGTGCTGTGTACTTCTTCTGTAAGTGACGAATTCACAATAATTCCTAAAACTATGTGATTTTTGTTTGTGTATGTCTTAGTGAGTAAGTCGTTGAAGTGCCATATAAATAAATAAAATAAATAAGCATAATCAGCATATAATGTTCCCACTGCTGGGACACAGGGAGTGGGCCGTAATCCGCCACGCGGGCCTAGTGCGGTTTGGTAGATGTCACATGTCTTCAAATTTTTGGTTCTAGGACATACCGGTTTCCAGACGATGTTTTCCTTCGCCGTTTTACGAGTAGTGGTGATGAAATAATTTACACATAGTAAAGCGCCTGTCAGGGTTCGAACCTGTGACCTACAAACTCGTTAAGTCCCGGTCGTTCCATTGGGCCACCACTGCTCTAATAATATAAAAATTATTAAAAAATAATTGTTTAATAATTTTTATATTGAATTTATATTTTCAGGATTCTTATGTAAACTAATATTATAAATTGTTTATTTATACAGTGTTATTTTAAATTGGCTAGGTAAACTCCGCAGACACGATGGGTATCGATATCTAAACACGATAAAATAAAATATTAGAATATATATAACTAGATGCGCCCCGCGGTTTCACCCGCATAAGTTTTGACCCCGTGGGTATATCGGGATAAAAAGTATCCTATGTGTTATTCCTGGTTATAAACTATCTGTGTGCCAATTTCATCTAAATCCGTTCAGTACTTTTTGCGTGAAAGAGTAACAAACATCCATCCATCCATCCATCCATCCACCCATTGGATGGATGGATAGATGGATGTTTGTTACTCTCTGTTTGTTCCTTACAAACCTTCGCTTTTATAATTTTTATAGGATAGATGTTTTTTTTTTCTGGAGGTCAATGACCGCTGTTAGTGTTGCTGTACGAGTTGAAAAAAACTGTTTTCAAATCGCGTCTGCGGAGTTCAGCTAGCCAATTTATTCAATTTAAAATAACTCTGTATATAAATAATTTATAATATTAGTTTACATAAGAATCCTGAAAACATAAAATCAATATAACTAATGTAATTAGTGTAATTTACAAAAAAAAAACAGATATTTTCAACTGATATTTCAAGTGACTACAGTCACTGCGGTCGATGAACCCATAAAAAAATTACCAAATTATTTATTTTTTTGTTTTATCATATTCAAGTGGTCGTGGTATGAAGATGATGCTGATGCTATGGACAATGCAGCAACCGCGATTTGCCTACACCTGTTGCGGTCTTCAGCGTCACGGGAACATTGGACTATGGTGTTTTGTGTTGCAGCTGTTATCTGTCCAAAGCGCAGGTGATAGCTCTCGTGACCGCCTGCCACGTGCCCCTGGACAACAAGTCGTTCCATGGAGTCTTGGTTTGGAGTAATATGAGTTATACGGAGCTTAGCTACGGAGTTTAGCTAGCCAATCTTTCTTTCTTTCTTTTCTTTTTTTTTTAAACTTTGCGCCACACTAGGAATTTCTTCCTGTATCGTGGGTGCGTTTACAAACATAGAAACTCGCAAACAAACACCCAGACCCCCATCTAAAATAACCCTGTGTGTTTGCAAAAGTAAATCTCTGGAAGTACTGAACCGATTACAAACAATATTTCAATAAGTACCAAAAAGCTACACTACAGCCTAGTCTCATATGATATAGCTATTTTTTATTATTTCTTGTTTTATTTTAAAACAAGCACTTGGGCCGAAGTCTAGGGCAGAAGCTTGTATTATAGATCATCGTCATCATCATCATTTCAGCCGAAAGACGTCCACTGCTGGACATAGGCCTCCCCCAAGCACCGCCACTTCTACCGGTTTTGTGCTTCCCGCATCCAGCGGATTCCTGCGGCCTTCACAAGGTCATCGGTCCACCTTGTAGGAGGCCTTCCAACGCTACGTCTTCCGGTACGTAGTCCCCAATCCAGAACCTTTCAGCCCCATCGGCTATCTGATCTGCGAGCAATGTGCCCTGCCCACTGCCACTTAAGTTTGGCAATTCTTCGGGCTATGTCGGTGACCTTGGTTCGCCTGCGGATCTCTTCGTTTCTGATTCGATCACGTAGGGAAACTCCAAGCATAGCCCTCTCCATTGCCTTTTGAGTGACTTTTAGCCTTTTGATAAGGCCCATTGTAAGCGACCACGTTTCAGTGCCATAGGTCATCACTGGCAACACGCACTGGTCAAAGACTTTCGTCTTGAGACACTGTGGTATGTTGGACGAGAAGATATTGCGTAGCTTCCCGAACGCTGCCCAGCCGAGTTGGATTCGACGATTGACCTCTTTCTCGAAGTTATAGATATTACTATAATTTTAAGTCGTTCTCTTACTACTGGTGTTACGAAAAAGATCGTTATACTAAAAGACTTCATGATTAGATACGTGCACTTATGAACTACCAACGGTTCTAAATTCTAATTATCATTAGTTCACTGGAGTAATTTGACATGTGCTAGCTGTCACTTAAATATGACCATTTATTGTATTCTAGACTTTTACACTTATTATTATACATTTATTTTACCCTTGTATAAATCGATTAAACTAAACGATCACACACACACACATAATCAGCCTACAATGTTCCCACTGCTGGGACACAGGCCTCCTTTCTGTGAGAGGGAGCGGCCCTAATCCACTACGCGGGCCCAGGGTGGGTTGATAGATGTCACATGTATGTCTTCGAATTTTTTGGGTTCTAAGACATGCGGGTTTCCTCACGATGATATGATATGATATAATATTACTAAACGATCACCATTACAATAAATATGATAATTTTATTACACAAAGTGACAGCCAGCACATGTCAGTGAATTAATAATTCGACTTTGGGCACAAAAGCAACGAGAAATAAAAACATACATGTCAAAAAGAGGCGTACAAATATTGATGAAGCAAAAACCAATTACTGCAAATGCTTTTAACATATCCGATAATATTTAAGCGTTTCACGGGTCAATAAGCGGATAGCTATGAATTAATATCAAAAGCTACTCATTCATTAAATGCCAAACTGAAATAAATATCACAAACTTGATTTTACAAAGGCGCTAAGTATTTAAAATTGAAACTTTCCGAAAATGCTTGCTGCATTCATAATTAAATTTTAATAATGTCAGTTTCATTTAATTACATACCAGCGAGATTCTCTTTTATTTTATGACGAGGATTTTATTCGAAAATGACACTTGGATCTATCAAGATAAGGTACAATAGAGTTTGAATAGGATCATAGCCTGTGTTCGTAGCCATCGTACTCCAATAAAAATCTTAAATTCACTCACTGACAGACAACGTATAGCCTGAACCTCTGGAACCTCTGGAGCTTTAATTTAGTAAAATATTTATTCGAATAATTATTTATAACTCGAAGTCGAAATTTGACCCCCTCTACTTACAATCTAAATAGTACCTACTAATTATTTGAGTACACTTATATTATTAAACATGCTATTATAAAGTACTTGCTAATTCCATGCTCAAGCTGTCACTTCCTGCCCTCTACGGAGCTCCTGTATGGGCGCGCTCTCTGGCGCTGCGGCCAGCCCGCCGGTTGAGCGCGGCCCAAAGGGTCATGGCTATCCGGATGGTCCAGGGATACCACGGTCTCCTGTGAGGCAGCGAGCCTCCTTGCCGGATTGCCGCCATGGGATCTGGAGGCAAAAGTCCACGCGCACGTATGGGAGTGGCGCGAGGAGGCGAAACGCTGGGGCGTAAGCCCGCTGCCGCGAGAAATCGCGGCACAGCGGACGGAGCTCCGGCGGGATCTCATGGCGTCATGGAGAGTAGGTACGGTTGTCGCAACCCAGTGCTGGGCACGCCACAATTGCGGCGATAAGTCCCCTCTTTGAGGAGTGGCTAGAGAGGCGCGACGGCGTCCTCACCGTCTTGACGCAGGTCCTCACCGGACACAGCAGCTTCGGAGGTTCCTGTGTCGGATAAGGCGGGAGGAAACGCCCGGGTGTCACCACTGTGTGGATCGCCCGGAGGACACGGTGGAGCATACGGTGGATGTCTGCCCGGCTTGGGCAGAGCACCGCCGTGTCCTCGTGGAGGCTATCGGCGGCAGAGATCTCTCGCGTCCGGCCCTGGTTCAGGCCATGGTATGGAGCGAGAGTGCATGGGCAGCCGTCACCTCTTTCTGCGAAGCAGTAATGCTCGCGAAGGAGGAGGCGGGACGGTTAAGGGAAAGGCAAATTTCGCGCCCTCTCGCCCCTAGCCGCCGCAGGAGACGCCCTGGGCTGTCACTTCCTGTCTACACACTTCCGTTCCTTTTCACGAAATCAGTCCCACAGAAAGCGATAGGAAAGATGTAACACATAAAAAAATCAGCTGTTCCCTACATTTATATTCTCATAACTCGTCAAAATAGAAAGAGTTTAAATAGGGGAAATCCCCTATTTAAACTCGGGGATGAATTTTCAAAAATCCTAAAATAGTATAACAAACTACAAACTTAAAGAACTGTAAGGAAATCCGTCATTTTCGCCGATCGGAAATCCCATCGCGCACACGGGTTGTCATCAAAATAAAAATGGGACTGACCTACAGTTAAACTAGGATTTGACCTCTTCGCTGAATGTGACGATTTTGATAGAATGTGTTCTAATGTGCAGTTATTACGAAAACTGTAGCTGGGAGCTTAGACTCTCTGATTGTACAGCAGTTTGTGCGGAGGTTGATTTTTACTAACACTAGGCAATAAGTTATTTTTTGTATGTTACTAACACTATATAGATATTTGGTGTTTGAAATAAACTATTTTTTCGGATTCTATTCTATTCTATTACGACCCTATTTAGGGCTGCTCTATTTTCCTAAAACCGCATAGTAACTTTATATGGGACTTAAAACATAACTGGCGAAATGTGGGTGTACTATAAGTACACCTCTGACTAACCCTTCTGGGAGTAAGGCGTGATGCTATGTTATGTAATTTTACATTGATGCGTCCGGACATTCTATATTCAAATCTTTCCTAATAAAGACATTAAGGCAGTTACAACGTCACAAAATGACGTAAAGATATAGCATAGACTCCTAAACAATAGTCATTCGTTCCTTCATTCCGATTTGAATGTCGAACAACAATTGTTTTTCGCAATTCCCTTCGCCCCAACACTACAAAAGAGTTTTTCCTTTGTACATTCAGGATGTTTTTGAGATGTTAAATGTTCCAAATTGTGCCAGCCGTTTGTTGCAAGGTTTTTAGAAAACCCTGCTGTAATGGGACTGTACCTAATGGGGTCTTACATCTAACTTTGGAAATAGTTTCCAGTGTGTATAGTGTAGGAAGTATTTTTTCGCAAAGGGTTTAAGGGGATCAAAGGGATTAAGCACGTATATGTTTGAAGAAAAACACAATTTTCTCGCTAACACTATTATTCTACACAACTGTACTATTTCACAATCAAATGACGACTGGCTCTGCATTGCATTACATTTTACCATTTAATATTACTTTTTCCCCACCCAGATAATTTTAACGACATCATAACCATTATTTCTAAGTGTTGCCAAGGTAAAATAATACATTGAGTTGCCATTATGAAAAAAACATGTAATTTGTTACAACAATAATCATTTGTACTTTGACCAGTGAGAGCGTTGCCACGGTGGTATCATAATTCGGTATTACAATAATACATTTTCTTTAATTAAATCAAAGAAATCACGACATATGGAAAATAATAAATGATAAATGATTTTATTTCTGTAATTAGGTTTGTACAAACACTTTTACACGTCCAAACATATTTTTTAAACTAGATGAGGTTTCCGATCTGACTACTCTGAGAAGAATAGCCAAAACAAACTCAGAGGTCACAGTCTCTTTTAAAGTCCAGACATAATCTTGATCAGATCATGGGAAGACCACACGGTCTTCACATGATCTGAGATAGGTGTCTGAAATGGTCTTTTGATGAAAAAACCACACAGATTGAGTGGACCTGTCCAGTCAGTGCACGCATTTGTCAGTAGTTGTGCAGATCAACTCAGAACTTAAGGAGGTCAACGATTCAACGAGCAATACCAAAGAAAGGACATTTGGCTAGGCCGCAAAAAATACTCAAACTGCCAGACCATGTTAAAAAATAACTGAAATTGAAACAAAATAAAACAATGACCCACATAGTCTTCACATTTACAATAATTCAAAAAATATATATAGGTAATTAGGTTTTGGAATAGTGTTGATGAAAAAGCTACCGTTTCAAGAAATATGTACTTAATGTTTCTGTGGGAAGTGTTTTTCAATAAAGCGGTCAACTATTTTGGTCGGAGAATTTGTTGCCTAGCTACTTGATCCCTTCAGTCTTCCCCCACAGAAAAAAAAGGTAAAAATGCGTTATCTTTAACCTCAATTTCAAAGATAACTTCATTTCTTATCTTAAAAGATCCCTTTTATCCTGCTTTTGTAACACCAAAGAAAGTAATAAAAAATCCTAGCATTACATACGCCAAGAACAAAGTCTTTTTTTATCTTTTTCGTCGCATAGCTTATGAAATATACGACGCATTTGTCACAAAACACCCTGCAATAATAGCGAACATCAATGCTTTGCTACGCTGTTACCGATGTCGGTTCAGGGCTGCCCCAAAAATAATCACAGCAATTATTATACCACTACAAATGTGGCAGTGGTGATATCTTTATGACTGTAGCATCCCGGTAAACATTAAAAACCTGCCCAAATATCGTATCGGAAAAGGATTTTTTTGTTTATTTTGTTACTATGGACGTGTTTCTTTTACATCGTCCTCACATTTAGTTATAAATTCAACATTATTTATACTAATTTTTATGTATCAATATAATTTAAAAGAGTGTCCATGGAGTTTCTTGCCCGTTCTTCTCCATAGGTACCTACTACGCATTGGAATGGGCAACTAGCTTCATATTTCTAACTGACCGACTCCTTGACAATCTAAAAGTGCCTGTAAATGGTTTAATTGAAATAAATGCTTTGAGTTTGGTGTCTAAAGCACCTGTCCCACCACCAACGAGGAAACGACTCTCTCGTCAACGATTTACTTGCTCAAAAAAATTAAAAGAGATACATATATTAATAATTGATCGCTGACTGTTCACATCGCGAGCGGGTACTCGTTTTTTGCAGTGACAAGAGCTATCAGGGAGTACTCGCTCAGCGACGCTCGCTTGGCGGACAGAACACTCGCTGAAAGACTCACGCTTGGTATATACGCATACCAGCGAGAAATCGCTCGTCGCCGTCACGCACTTGCTGTTCGTTGCTCGCCAACTCATTTTTAGTTGCTAGTTATACTCGCTTCCCGTTAATCGCCGGTGGTTAAACAGGCGTCTAAGGTATCTGAGACGATGGGCTGCAGTGGCTCCCTGTCTGCTAATAACAACATACTGCAATCACCAATCCGACGGATAAACATGCTGACTATGGTATTTTCGCAGTGAAAACTTATGTAGGCGCGTTGAGCGATCTTTGGTAGGGGAAAAACTTATGGGTTCGCGTCACCGACATGCTAACCGTGACATGCTAATGTGACGTGTTGTGTACAGGTTGGTCCCATTAGTGTCGTCATTAAAAACAATTACATTCATCATGCCCAAGGGTATCCGAAAATACCTCATCTATGTTCCGCGATTCTTGATAGTTTACGAGTTATAATTTTTTTTTTATTTCTTGAAAATTACGGGAACTTTAAAAAAATAATCTATTTTTGTTTTTACATGACTTTTTCGCATTCTTTTTTTACAATTAAACAAATTTGAAAAGTCCCTTCAGGTGTTATTACTAGAGAAGAGCTATTCAGCCTAGATGAATTCTTAAACGATATTTTGCTCGTATATAATTCTCAAATGAAAATTTTGTACGCCATAAATGGCAGAACATGTAGCTACCTCATATTAATTATAACACCTGTTTACTGTACTCATGTTTTACAAAATTAATATATCTTGTATCTTGTAGTTTTCATTGTTATAGAATGTTATTTCAGACATAAAATAATCACCTTGCTACCATAATTCAAGATACAAAAATTTGATCGAAAAGGAGGAATTTACATTCGAGTGAAACCAAGTCGAAATTTCTAATTCAAATAAAATGAATATATAAATAATAAAACTAATATGATTTCTTAATCATTTCAAAAACCTATGCGGAATGTAGGCCTGCACAATATCACAAAAAGTTGATTCGAACGCAAATACTCGTGCCTTCTTTTCGATCAACATTTCTGAAATGAACTGGACTGGACATGTTTGCCGAAGGCCCGATGGCCGGTGAAGCAGACGATTCGTGGAGTGGAGTCCGCGTATCGGCAAGCGTAGTGCGGGACGATCCCCAGCTAGACGGACCGATGACCTTCAAAAGATGGATGGGTCAGACTGTATGCGGAAAGCGAAGGACAGGGTGTCGTAGCGCAGCCTGGGAGAGGCCTAGGTCCAGCAGTGGACTGCGATAGTCTGAGTTAAACAGAGTTAGAGAAAACACCACAGACATCCTAACTATATTATAAATTCTAAAGAGAGTTTGTTTGTTTGTTACGCTTTCAAGCTAAAACGGCTAAACGGATTAAGATGAAATTTGGCACATGGGTAAACCATAACCTGGATTAGGACATAGGATACTTTTTAACTCGATATTCCCACGGAATCGAGACTTACGCGGGTAAAGCCGCGGGGTGCAGCTAGTACTTGATAAATATTATTTAATATCCTATTTTCACTATACAGAATTTAATATGAGTTACTTAATCACATTTTGTGTGGGTGGAACCCACTTCGCAGACTAGCTAAGAAATGAAATAGAAAAAAAATACCTAATAAATTCTAACCTAGATCTAATTTCTTATGAAATGTATTCATGAAGCTTTTTATAATACACTAGATGCGCCCCGCGGTTTCACCCGCATAAGTTTTGACCCCGTGGGTATATCGGGATAAAAAGTATTCTATGTGTTATTTCTGGTTATAAACTATCTGTGTGCCAAATTTCATCCAAATCCGTTTAGTACTTTTTGCGTGAAAGAGTAACAAACATCCATCCATCAATACTTACAAACTTTCGCATTTATAATATTAGTAGGATACGATGTTTTGTACAAAGCGAAAATATTTTATGATAAATTCGGTGACAGCCCTAGTAACCACATTTACGTGGGATGTAGTCACCAGCACATCAAGTTACCACAAACGGTCAAATTTTCTCATTCTATTTTAAACTAAACCATCAACATTTTAAGGTTGAAAATCATTTGGAGAAATTTGACAGTTTTTGGTAGCTTGATATGCTAGCGACTGTACCAATTTAACTTATATTTATGGCTTTTCGATATTGACAGTGCAAAAAAGATTAAAGTGAAATTTTATTTTTCATTTCTAAATAGAGGGAAATAAACCAACTTTACACGATTTTAACACCCATAATTACACACACAAAACCCATCAAGCTACATCAAAAAACGAACATCAACAAAAATGTTAACATCTTCAAAAAAACTTACAATATACTTAATTGATAATATCTAAGGCCAGATTCTGCATAGTGTTGCACTTACATTAACAGCTGAGAGCCTGCTTTCTAGATGAATACCTTGAAGGTGTGTTCAATCTTTGTCCATAAGTATTTAAAATTATAACAAAAAAACATTATCTCCTTAAACATAGTGTTTATGTTCTTTGCACTTTTTCATGATTATTACTGTTTATACAGAGAAAAAAAAAACCAGTGCGCAAATTTTGACAAGTTAAACTTAAGCGAGTTTTATTAAACACGTATTTTTTTTATTTTGTTAAAAATAAAATTATCGTTAACGAAATATGTTTACTTTGAAATAGTACTCGATTGATTAGTAGGTTATTATCAGTAGGTTTTTTTGGTATTTTATTAGGATTACAAGTCAACAAGGAAAAAATATTGAACAAAAATTGGAAATGTGTTCTATTACTGATACACCAAAAAAAAAATTGCCTGGTTATTTCTTTTCCTGTATATTTATACAGATAAATATGTTTTATGTATGTTTGTATTTACTGTATAATGTAAATGGTACACTACAGACTACCTGCAGTATTTTCTCTCCTTCTCCCTTAATTCATCCAAATGTTGTCTTTAAAAGATCGCTTTTTAGCGACAACACCGCCCATTGTCACCCCGTGTAAAATTTCTACATTTATATCTTGAATTTTCATGGTGTACATAATAAAGAGTATTATATTATAATTGTTCAGTTTTCCAAATATCGTGACAAAGTTGTACTAATATTACCTATGTCTGTACTTTGTACACATCTTTTGTCACAGTGATGAGACGTGACACGTGACGATGGAAGCCGATATCGAGATGTGTCGACATGTATCCGACGTGTACAATTGTGTTACACAAACATATCTTTACAATTTATCACTTACTGCAAAAGGGGGAAAGAAAATAGAGTATTAAATTCTTACGCCTGTACCTACCTATTTACAGGTACATATTTATTATATTTATACAGTTGTTTTTTATAGAGTTGGATAGATGAAATAAAACAATTTGCCAGAGAAGACTGGACAAAGAAATCGATGGAGAGAAACATACCTACCTATATTTCTTTATGTAAAAATGTTAAAAAAACACATTTTACATAAAGAAGTATAGGTATGTTTATAATTATATTTAGTTACCCTCCCGTTTGGGTATAGACCTCCTCCAACTTATCCCAACTGTCTCTCTTCCCACCTAACTGTTTCACTACTTTATTCCCTTGGTGCATAATCTACTATTAGGTAGTCGTGGGTTTTTTTTTATGTAGGTCATGTTCATTCTTTTTAAATAAAGAACCCACGGCTAATAGTAGATTATGCATCATGGGAATAAAGTAGTGTATTTTGTCGCGGGCGTCGTAACGAATCCCAAGCGTAGCGAGCGAGTTAAGTCAAGAATCCAGTGCAGCGAGGGATTCAAGCGCGCCCGAGACGAAGGCACTTTTATCCCCGAGGAGAATACTCTACTTTTCACACCAGCTATTGCAGTTAGTAGACCTATTTAGTATTTATTATTTTACTTATATTAGAGGGGCGTAGAGCTAGGTACTTTTCGACAATTCTTAAGTATTCTCCACGGACTACGAATGACTTTCTTTAATTTTTTATCGGGCAAATTTACCAGCAAACAAATTATCTAAATATTTTTGATATCTACGATTTTAATGCTCAAGAGTTCATTTCCACGATAAGCGCCATTCACACTAAAAAGCAAGGTCACCTGTAACCAAAATAGGCAGGTAGGGTAGTAACTAAATAGGAAGGTAAGTTACCTACTTTGACATATTAATACATATGTATTAAAAGTTTTACACTTTCTCAAATTTGATTGACACACAATATAATTGTACACACAAACGTAGCGAAGGTTTACAATTATATTTAACATAGACAGAGCGCACAAATCTCGACGTTCACATCAGTAGATCGCACACAAGCGATCGATGCATGAGCGGGTCGCTAGTATAGTAAGTATGTACCTATACTTACAAAAAGTTCAATCAATAGTAAGGTACTTACTTTTGTGGCAAGAAAGTTGTGGTATTTTAACGTTTCCACATTTTGAGCTGTGAAAACTTTTGATTTCATATCACGCTGTCCTTCCGATTTCCTTTTTAAAAATGCCAATAATTTGGTGTATGTACATATTAATTTTAATATTATGTTTGATGCTAATTATTGACCTGAGCATCGAATAGATGCACCATAGGCTACTTGGCTTCTTTGATAATGATAAAAGCTGGAAATAGACTAAAAACACTGATTCAGATACAGACTTGACGCCCTTTATAGTCTTCTATTTGTAAACATCGTCGTACTAGGCTTTCATCTACGATTCCTTGGACTTTTCTGGGAGTAGATTGTTGGCAATGCCAATGAACGTATTTAATGAACTCACTATCGTCACTCGACATTTTTGAGAGAATTTGTAGTTTAAGTTGTTGTTAAGCAGCAAAGCGATTTGCAGTATTCGCGCCTTTATCTTATTTTGTTTTCTATCTTTGTTTTATTTGTGTTCTAAACGTGGTGGCCAGTAAGTAGCATTTTCAAAAAAAAAAATATATATTTCAAGTCTCAATGCTAAAATGCATGGAATTAGTGTGTACTTACTATGGTAAATGTTTGCATGCAATTTTTACTTGAGGTTCCAAATTCAAATCACATTAATGACCAGCGGATCATAATGAAATCCAGTGCAATATTATTTGCCCGGCTAGACCCCAGGGCTCCTTAATGACTTACTAGGGTAGGTTTGCATATCATATAATTTGACATTGTTGAGCAGGTGGTGTGTAAAAATAATTATTTCGCAACAGCTAATGCTAAGTGAAATGCCAAAGTCCCGTAGAATAAACTTCACCATACCTAATAACAAAAATTACCATAGTTATTTATCACTAAGGACATAAAGATCCTTTACCCAATAAACCACGAGCAGGAGATAATAAAAGGAATCCGCGGTAGGTAGGTACTAGAGGAGTCAATTACATGGGAAACGATCATATACAAGTCATTATGTAGAGTCTACGCAGAGGTATAACCTCGCAGTGGGGCGGGGAAAACAGCGTTTGAGGCAGCCAGCGGGACGAAATAAGAATTAAAAGGCTCTACAATACATAGCGAACTGGCAAAATGTGGATGTAGTATAGGTACACCTCTGCCTATTGCTTTGGGGAAAAGTCCTATGCTTAGCAACTAGATGAAAGCTATGTATTATAAATAACATTAAGTCACGCTTGTAGTGACTTTTTTATGTTATTTATAATACATGGCTTTCATCTAGTTGCTGAGCTTAGGACTTTTAAAGCATTTATGAAACAATACAATTTATATTCTTTCTTATATTTTATACCCGTACAACGCGGAGGCAGTTCCTTTCCAGCAATTATTTTGACTTGAAGCGGACTTCTGCAGTGTGCTCGGTACATATAGCCTCCAACAGCCTTCTTGATCGCGTCAGACCACCTTAGCGATAGTTTGCCTATAGCGCGGGATGGATATAAAACGAGGCAAATAACACAAATGACATGAGACAATCCATCACCTTGAAATACAAAACTTGATGTCAGTTTGGTAGCAATATCTAAAATCCTTTAATTTTCTCACAATTGTATTAATTCGAGGAGGCATGTCCTAGAACCAAAAATCGAAGACATGTGCCGCACTGCGCCCGCGTGGTGTATTACGGCCCACTCCCTCTCACAGATAGGAGGCATGTGTCCCAGCAGTGGGAACATTATAGGCTGATTATGTACAAAAATAAATATCTTTTTTTTATTCCACAATTATACAGAAACTGTTATGTTATGACATAAATCTTACATAATAAATTATCTAAATAATGGTGAAAACCGCATCAAAATCCGTCGCGGAGTTTAGAAGAATGACGCGGTCAAACAGACAGACACGAAAAGCAACTTTAATTTACCTATAATACAAGCTGTTGTTTTGAACCTGCAAAACATTTCAGGAGGTTGTTATGAAACTCGTAAATAATCGTATTACAATACGATACCAAGTCAATAATCAATAATACTTTTTATTTTAGATTTTTAAATTTTATTTTTATTTTTTCTTTTTTATTTTTTCTTTTTTGTTGATTCGGGTCGAGAATCTAGTGATTCTCGACCCGAATCAACAAAAAAAAAAATATAATTACCTCCTAAAATGTTTTGCAGGTCCAAAACAACAACTTGTATAGTCAAAGAAGCTACGAAAGTCAGTAAGTCATAGAAACATAACATTAGCTCCCACAATAAACATTCCACCTCAATTTAAGATAAAGCCACCTCAGATTTATGTAGTCTCGCTATGTGATACAGCTTGCGTAATTTAGCGTCACACTGGCATGCAATGCAAGTTGATAAACTGCGCTTACTATCGTCTTGAGCTATTACTTGCATTTACAACTGTAATGCTTGATGTATGGGTTTTCGACTAAATATTTCCAGCTGTTATGAGCAAATTAAATAGAAGAAGTGGGTAAATCCGATCTATTCTGTGAAAACCACATCGTACTGCATCGATTACTGACAGTGCACTGAAATGGGCAAAAACAGTAAAGAGCTAAACAGTTATTTCAATTGGATGAACATTAAAGTTTACTGAAACAAACAGTTTCTTTTAAGTATTGCCGTTTTCAGAGCTTAAGAGATGCACAGTAAAATCTACTGTTATAGCTGAACTGTTTTTTTTTCAGTTAGTTTTACTTCTTTGGACAATAGGCTCTATTTTCACTGACCAAAGCGGTGAATATTACCGAAAAATCGATTGGGTTTACCTATTTTTTTTTCAGTGTAAGAATGTTGGCGAAGTGAGCTGTCATTATTGACAGTTCACTTTAAGCTCACTTTACCTAAGTTTTTACAACTGTTTCATCCGTGTGATGAGAATCATTTCAGTTTAAAACTAGACGCTTCTTTAAATTCTACATTAGAACTAACCTATAATTTTATATCCCGGTACTCCCGGCTATGACTAGCCTGATTACTACCAGCAATTAGAAGTAAAACGTTGTATTCCCTCTTTAGGACGTTCTTCTGTCATTAATTGGAGTAGAAATCTGAATTACCAAATCTATTTGAATTTATATTCTAATTAGAAAGTCTAGAATAACTGTGATGCCCAAATGCCTCATTACCCTAATTTGATCTCTAAAATCTGATCCCCAGTTTAAGATTAATGCAATGCAATTTGATTCCTTCATTTTAGGCATTTGAACTTTTAGCAATAAAATCATAATAAAAAGTCGCTTTACCGCTTCAGCTTATTCTTATACTCTCTTATCGAAAGCTTTAAAGCCCAATCCGTAGACACATTTCGCACCGTACACACTTTTAAAGGCTCGCACTTGACGTTTATTTCCTTTTTTATTCTTTGTAATCTACGAATTTAATATAGCCGCAATAAAAATATGGCGTCTGAAAAAAATGACGGGTCTGTTTAATTTGAACGCGAGGGAAACAGGAACGGAACACTTATTTAAATTTCGAATTTCGCCATGTGTTATTCGGTATACTTACATGGCGGAGGTTAGATGATTCGACTTTCAAAATAAAATCTTGGTTTTGCATCGGTATACTTAGATTATTTCCTTTCGTTTTATTATAATTAGGTGTGTGTTTATCCAATCCACCATTCAATAGACCAAAAAGCGTTTTCCATAGAGTACAATGTATTAGGTCCGGGCAGGTACTTACCGGATCCATTGAGTACCTTAAGTAAAGTGTAGTTCGTCTGAGCTACCTTCCTCACAATGAACAGTCCTTTCCTTTGTATTTCAAACCATTACCAGCATAAGGTTAGGGTCGATTCAATACTCAATCCCGGTCTTTAAGGACCAAATTTGACGTTACGTTCCATATGTTCCAACATGGCAACGTTATTTCAACCGGAAATGTCAAATAACACTTAAAATATCATCCACGTTCTCCTACAGTATCTGTTTATTTATCATTTGTTCAAAACTGCACCTTATGTGGCGAAAATAACTATGATTTTCGAATATGGACAGCCGCAGAATTTATCGTGTCATTCACAGTGCGTTAAACGTCAACCGACTGTCATCGCGGTTGGTAAATCCAGGTTACCCTGACCTGTCAATTGTTTTACCGGCCGTGATATTCTAGTTCAGGTTACATTGGTGTTGCAGGATTATAATTTTTGATCCTGGGAGTGCACTAAACCATACACGTGGCTCATTAGGTCTTGATCTCGCGTTTAACGAGGCGTACCTAATTGCGGAGCGCGGCCCCTCTCCACAAAAATGGCGGATGGTGGAATACATTACGGTAATTTAAAATTTACGTTTCACACTCTTTAAACTTTTTTATGGCGGAGTAGCTGAGGATGTTTACTTTGGTGTTGCCAGATTTTTGTGTTCATTTATTTATATTTTACAGGAGTTTCGTAATCGGGGAAAAGTTTTGTAGTAGTTTTATGGGAAGTAATTATTATTATTTATGCAAAAGGGATTAAATTACTATTAGTATTTTTGTGTCGGTCATTAATTAAACGAAATAAATACGTATGCGACTTAGAGTGTAGCACTATTTAAAGACGAGCTAAGGACAGGGTAAGTCTACCACTGGTGAGAAAGCAGCTTTAGTGGAAAAGTCAATAAATTATGATCGTTTTTTGACTTATATATTATTTTGTGTTCTTTAAGTTCTTATTTTGTTGAAGAATGGAGGCGTACGACAAAAATAACCTGATCAGACTTGAAAACCAACTCGAGGATGTTCTGCCTGACAGAAAAACTTCAGAGATGTTAATTCTAGCACTGATCTAATATGATAATACAAAACACACTCACACTTTTATAATTTACATAATATCAGATCACAAGTGCCTGTAGGTAAAGAAAACAGAGTTAGTTATCTTGAGAGCATCATCTGTAAACGAATTTCCCCTATAAAAGTCTTCAGGTTTCAAAAGGATAGCACATAGTCTCGGCGAAATATCAGGTTTCCATTTTTTTTTTTCGGAGAGCTCTCTTCCACAGTTTTGTCTTTTAACATCTTTGGCAAATACACCCATGTATTTGCCATTATTTTTACAGTCAACGGCTGCACAACGGGGCATATTAATTAATTGTGCGTAAAAGTCGCTCATTTACAAAAAATGCATGAATAGTGACAGCTAGCTGTCAAATTCTTAGACGCTGGGTAGTAGCAACATCTGAAGTGAGCATGTGGTAGTTTTAATTGGTCAAAGACAGCTAATGAGACACAATTGATTTTCTATTGTTTGACTCCGAATCGGTGTCGCGCGGGGCTTATCACCACCACTTAAATAAAACAATGGCGGTTTGTAGACGGACAACTGTGCTGCCACCTATGAGGAGCTTTCAGTTTTTAACCCTATTCGCGCAAGCTCAGTGCATTGAAAATGCTTGTGAAGCGAAACGTGACATCCATATGGCTACATAAAAAGTATAAGCTTGTGTGATCAAATACCACTCACACACAAAAATGTTTCTTTTCTTGTGCACATATTAATAACCCTCAAAATCCCTTCTAATCCAAAAATATTATACCACCCAGCTAAGATTAAAACGTAATTACATAATAATGCAACAGTACATAGCGAATAGCATAGAAACTTTAAGAAATTTTATTGACCTATACATAACACCCATCTGGACGGTCTTATCCTCCCTTTTCAATTGAACTAAGTACCCGAAATTGAAAAGGTGGAAGAAGTACCTACCCGTGTTAAACAAGTCAGCTCATAAATCAGACCTTTGAAAAATTTGGAAAATCTATCGAGAAACCATAATATCTCGATGCATTGTGAGTTATTTATTTATTAGCGGTGATCCAATTTGAGGTTCCTATATTGGCAACACTGTAATTTTGACAGTTGCCAGTAATGGCGCGTGTTTCAAACGTCAAATGTTAGTTTGTAACATTACATTTTACAAAATGAATCGCTTTACCGTTGCTCAACGCGTTAACATTGTACGCCGATAGTCTTTTTTTTGTGGGGTTTTCCTAAGAGTTGCATCTATACCAACACACCTGCAACGTTGGAGCACCTAAAAACTTATATCTGGCAAGTTATTGACGAGATAAACCATGACATTTTCCTCGAAAGAAACTGCTACAGAAGTTCCAGATGCGGCCATTTGACTGACATCTTTTTGCATAATTATGAACATGAATGAATGAGTGAAATGCACCGACCCCAGCGTGGTTAAACCAGACTCGATTGCTCGAATGAACCCAAGGATTCGCACTAGTCCCTGGAGCCTCATGTTTCATGGGACTACAGAGACCATTGCATATCAAAGAGTAGACCGAGGGGCGCGGTAATGGTCAGGAAGACGTGCCCTTAGGATAGGAAGGATTATTAGAGCCTACCGGATATGCATCCTTGAGCAAGCAATGGAATAGTGGAGAGACGGGTAATTTATCTATGGGAAGGATCTTTTAACAACGTCGCTGCCAGTTGGCTCAGGTCCAGTTGCTTTCTCGACTCTTTTCTGTGTCACTGCTATGCTGTGTTGCACGTTGCTGTTTCCAATGTCTTCATTTGAGGTCTCGCTACTATCCGTTTCTGATTTCTTGTAAATCACGCTAGCAGCCTTCCTGATCGTATCTCGATCTTCGGCCGCGTCCATCCAAAAGTTGATTTCCATGTCGAAGTACTTCATGTCCTGCTTTATTCCAGGTGTAAATAGGTCGGCCGACTTTCTTGGATTTGACCTTATACTGCATTGCAGCATGTAACAGATGTGGTTCGTGGCGCCTGTGCAAATGTGCAAGATAGCACATCCTGTGATTCTTGATGCATTTGGTTACAGTTTTTCCGTCCAAGATTTCATGCATTTTCTTTTCCTTTAGTTTATTCCTAGTGTGGTTAATCAAGTCTCTCATGATAACTCTCTCATATCTTCTCAATCTTGACCTGTTAGCTTTAGTGAGTGCCGATACTTTCAAACCGTGTATCATACAGGGCACGATCACCATTCGATACATGAGTCTGGCTAGTTTCCAATCCATCTTTGAGTTTGTTATGAATGGTAATATTGATTTTGCGTTTCTAGTAGCCTGTTCGCATTATTGTGCTTTTCCTACTTAATGCAGATGTTTTGTGTGTGCCTAGGTACCTATTTACTTTCATCTACTGTAGGTAGATTTATTCCATTAATGGTCACATGGGCCGTTTTCTTTGTAGCTATGGGGTCTCTAATTAGTATTTTTGTTTTTGTTTCATTTATTTGTTTGGAGGCCGACACTAGCAAGTAGGGGTTTAATATAGTATAGGATTTCTTCTAGCTGTTCAATGTCATCTGTAATGAAGATAAGGTCGTCCGCAAATAATAATACCAGGGGGAGTGAGATTGCACGATCCTGATCCAGTTTGATTAATTGAGTTTATATATAAAATAAAACTGCACTGCACATAATATTATTATAGTTGTCACGCACTTATTATAGGTTATATTGTTTAAAAGACAGCTTGGTAGTTGCCTAATGCTTTTATTATTTCCCCGTTGTAGTTGGAATATTCATGGTATATAGATGGTTTGAATAGTCACTCCTGTGAAAGATCTGGTTCCTTTAGAAATACAACTGTTGATGTGAGAGTTGATTATATAAAGAAAAACATACTTGTCACTTCCCGCACCAACTTCAGTTGGTGTCATTCTATTTGGGTATTTCCCAGTGGATGCCAATAGTAGTGCGTAGAATTGTATGTTCCTAAGTTCATCTCTATTTCTTGTAGGCAGGCTACATGAATCTTCCTTTGTGGAAATTCAGCGTCTATTTTATAATTTTTGCCCGTTTCGAGCTCCATCGGACGTTCCAAGTTGCAATACGCAAGTCTGGGCAAGTGTACTTAATTGCGGCAGAAAGCGGATTTCTAAGTATTGTGTATCTATATATATACTATATATGTTGTGGTGTTTTGACGTTGATTGATTACTGCTTTGGAGCTTGCGTATTATCTTTATATTGCTCAACCTCGATGGCAACCAAGCCATCAGAGCGCTGGTCTTTGTTGCAGACGTGAAGGTTTCCGGGCACTGCTTCGCCGGCAGGTGAATACACCAGCGTGTTCCCGGTACTTATTCACACGTGCACCTTTATGAGATAAAATTCGGACGCAGCGATATGGATATCTTCTCCTCACCAGCCCGTCTCACTAAGATGAGCGGTTATGTATTTTGATATCCTTTGTTCCTGGGAAAGATTGCTATTAGGAAGGAAGTCTCGAATATTATTCTGAAATGTTAAGTAAATTCTGTCCCCATTATGGCTCGCCGAAACATATGTCCTACAGACAAGTGGACAAGCTTTTGCATGGTAGGTACCTGTGGTGCATTTTTTGTGAAGAGATGTATCTTGTTATGAAGTTTTAAAATACAGGGTAGGGTTTTTTTTGGGTTGTTACTGGAATTCAGCTGACCTTTTTCACGCGTGGCGCAGATGGGTATAATACAGCTTGATTTACGAACTCTCAAAAGGATCGGTAATTTCCTTAGCTAGTGACTTTTTGTAAAGCTTAAGACGCCAAATAATAAATTTGTTTAGGTACAGTAGTTTCCTTGGAGTTTGGTTCAATGTTATGATTAAAAGGGAATTCCTTAGTTAGTTGAAACAGTTATAATATCATCCCTATACTGCACAGGCTAAATGTTGAGTGACTGTTGAATTATTAGAGAATATTAAAGAGTATTAAATTGACACACACGTATCATAGTTTTAGCTGAACTGTTCAGCAGATCCCTAAAATACATGGAAAGATCTCACCAGATTAGCTTGGACGGGGTCAGGATCGTCCTAAGTGTGCATTGGGTTGCTCGCCGGAGGCTCGATCAGGAGCGCTCACAGGCCTTGCCTACCCTACCTTTGCACAGCTAGCAATTTTATTTAACGACACGAACACACAGCAAAAACAAAAACACTGATCAAAAACACAAAGGACAATGCCCACATATTAGAACAACCGTGGCCTACAGTGAACACTGATAAATAGTGTATGAGATTAAAGTTTAAGTTGTTATAAACACCTTCTAGTACTTATCAGTTAAGAAAATAAGTCGCCATTTGGAAATATTTTTTTTTTATTTTTTATAATATTTATTTTTTTCAGCACAGACTTATTCTATACACTTACAATCACTTTTTAATGGTATGTAAATAATTTTTAACACAGGTAATTATTATATTCAAAGTTATTTACTCAACCTTTTAACCTTTTGAATAATAGTCACTTAAGTTTAAACAGCTTATGGGTTCCATTTAATACAGTAAAAATTGGTAAAGTTATATCTTATGGATAGCTCAAAAGATTTTGGGATTTTGGGAAAAGCAGCAGCGCTGGGTATCAGGTGCTCTTACATAACTGGGCAAAAATATTGTGGATTCTATCCCTTGCACTTGAGGTGTATTTTGTGTAAACTCATTTGTTTCTGTACTGGCAAGGTCTACAGTCTCTTCATCTAAATCCACTGATCGGTTACTACAACTGATAGAATGTAAACGTGTAATTGCTCTATCACTTCTCTGCCAACAAGGGTGGCAGATGCGAGACGAGATTAGCAACTGAAACAAAGTAATAAAAGTATTATAATATCTTGTCTTTTTGGTACAGCCCCCAGCCAGCTTAAAATGTGTACCTACTTTTTATAATAGTATTACTTTTTTAATAACTATGTTTGTCCAGGGAGGGAATGAAGCTATATATCTAATCTAGTAAGTAAGAGCACTTCAGACTAGACCAATGAATTATATTATAAATCTAAATATTTCATACCATAAACTGAAATATAAGAATTATTTATTTGAAACCTTACCTGACGTGGAGCAATTTGTCTAGAAATATTTTCCCTTAGATGATTTTCTCGTAGAGAACCCTGAGACAGCAGGTGACTTCTTTGTCTACGTAGTGACCGACCACAGCCAACACAAATGGGCGAGCAGCAGAAGGTGAGACACTTTCTGCTGGGTGTCTAATTTCATTCCATGCTGCAGTCCAACATGAATGACAAACAAAATCATTGCTTGAGATATACACCTGAA
This sequence comes from Atethmia centrago, assembly GCA_905333075.3. Classification (NCBI taxonomy): domain Eukaryota; kingdom Metazoa; phylum Arthropoda; class Insecta; order Lepidoptera; family Noctuidae; genus Atethmia; species Atethmia centrago. The sequence continues at coordinate 25,547,283 of HG995380.1, read as the reverse complement.
AATGCAATTGATTATTATTTAATTACACAGTAAACAATGACAAATAATGAAATAGGTAGCATAACATAGTACATAATTATGGTGTAAGATTTTGTTAGTTTCTCATTAACATAAAAGTATTTTTTTTTTATATTTTTTACTATGAAAAGGTTTCGTAAGAAGTGAAATTACTAAAAGCTTGCACTTGCTTGCTTGTTTGTACTGGCTCTTGTTATCATAGTTTTCTAAAGATATGTTTTAATGTAGGTGAATAACATAAGGCTTACGTGTTGTGGAAGAACCCATTGCTGTACAATTGATCGTACTTCCACAATTTCTAATTGATGAGATCGCAAACGCCTCATATCCACTCTACAATTCGCACAGCGGTTGTTGCTGGCGCCGATTAATCCCTGCGACGACGTGTTCGAGACAGCAGAGCTGCTCAGGTCCATATTCGCGCCGGAGTAATCATTAGCAATAGCAGGGCGAGAGTCCAAAGGCGTGCGAGGGTCGTCATTAGATGCGGGGCCAACAGTTTCCACATTCACATCAGGGTCGTCAGTCAAAGAGGAGCCAGGGTCCAAGTACGCGCGAGGGTCGTCATTCGGGTGAGGTTGATCGAAGTCTATTGTCGTAAAAAGGTTACAAAAGAGCACAAACCACGGCAAACGAAAACAACGATAGCAACACACTCAACCATGACAGCGAGCGCGCTAATGAGTAGATACATTACACTTACAGTTTATTGTCAAAACCCATCATCTGTCAAAGGATAATGTTGCCATATTTTGAAATATAATCGATTAGTTGCATCGATCGTTCGTCTTGATCATTTAATTTTTATCTAACTACGGTAAAGCCATAAAGAATACAGTGATTTTACCATTCAATTGTTATGTATATGTGGACTATAGGATCTCTGGTCTGAGGTGTTTATGAACGTAATAGTTTTGTCATAAGGTCCAGTAGGGTTTGTTCAAACTAAAATGGCCATGACATCAGAAAAACTTTTCGCTATCCATAGAAATATATAAAATCAGTTTAAAATGTGAAACCCGACGAACTTATTTAGCAATATTATAAACGCTTTCCGAAGTCAAGAGCATAAATACTCAAGTTTTAATTTAAATACGACTAATTGTTTCTTTTTTCGCGGTCGGATTTTATTTTTTTAAGTTAATGTTTATTTTTTTCCAATGGAAAGAAAGTATATAGAAAAAAATATATATAATTATTTTATTTTATTCTATATACTTTCTCAACGAGGTCCAAGCTAAACAAGATGAAAGTGTAAAGTGTACATGAAATAGGACTGAAGTGTACCTACACTGGTTTATCATAAACCTATATTACTACACTGCTGGATATCAACCTCTCCCTTCGTTTGTACGCCACTGAGCACACCGGTTGATTTTATAATTATTAATTAATTCGTAATCGATTAGATTTATTAAATGTTTGAATAGAAATTAAATTGAACATATAATGGCAACCCTAAACTTCGCCTGTAAGTGAAACTGTCATTGATAATAAGTAATTTACTTATTTATTTGTTATGATCACGGCGTCTTATTTAGAGATAGTACTTAAATGAATAATTCCTATTTAAAAAACTTATATTTTTTAATTATCTTTCAAAATGTATCCGAGGTGGGCCATAGCTGGGCATTGTTCTTTACACTATGTGGCGCGCACGCTGCGCCCAGCTAAAATCATCTTTTTGCATAATTATGAATAACATAAAAAATCAAAATATTCGATTAAAGAAAAATAATTAAGATATTGCTACATTTTGTGCATTTTTTTTTAATTAGAAAAGTTAGGAGCCTAGAACTGTAACACCCTTTAAAATGTTTTGGCTAGGTTATAATATGTGTAACAAACTAGCCGCGACGTGCCTGACAGTACAGCGCCATCTATCGAGGCTGGAGGCAACTATAACGCGCCCGGACGAAAGGATGCTAATAATATTTTTTTTTTCAAAAATAAATAATACCGACTTCCAAAAAACTACAAAGTGTAAAATAGCTTTAATTTCGGAAGTCGGTGTCTTTGGATCTGTATTTTAGTTTTTTGCCACCGGCTTCCGAAATTAAAGTTATTTTTCACTTTGTAGTGTTTTTTTGGAAGTCGGTTGTTTTTTTCGTAAAAAGTTTTTTTATTTTTACTTTTTAGCGGGTCGGTTTGTAATTTATCTAAGTTAATTTACGTTAATAGCCTAATGTCAACTGCTCATCACCTTTTATATACCTTTGTGTAAGGTCGAATTGAGAAACCTCCTCCTTTTTTGAAAATAGTAAATAAAGCATACTTATACAATGGTAAAGATACGACATAGGTATGGTAATTGGGTATTATAATGTAAATTAGCCCCTCCAAAACAATAAACATAATATTATGAGTAAATATGATGTAAGCTTGTAATACGAGTAATTATGTAGTTTTTGCGAGCTGTGCCCGCGATTCCTTCCGCGTGTAAGTACTGCCTTCATATTTTAGTAAGGAGGCTGGTTGCAACAAATTCCTGTTTTGTTAACTAGCTTATGTCAAATGTACCTACCTACAGATGATACTATTGAATGGTAACATTGATATTTGATTAAATAAATTATTAAATTAAAATGATTAAATCATTAAAACTGCAAATAATACGTTTAATCTCGATAATTAAATATAAAAAATAAAAAGGTTTATTGCTGAAACTGGTACAACTTTTACAATAAATCTTACATAGGGACCTCCTTTTAAGTCACTTTATTTAATACATTATTATTATTCGTTTTATTTATTTGTTTTACAAGACTTTTTGTGTGTAGTGGCGAAACGCGAGAGTTATTAAACTCTGCCTACCCCATTGAAAAACCCAGGCATTTGGGTTTTTTATAAAGTGCTTATTTTTAATTACTGCACTGTGCGTGTTTTTGACCGACTGCGGCGATGCCCAAAATAAGGGTTATTTTTTTCTCATAATTTTATTGATTCGTGCACTGCCACAGCAGCCCGAAGCTATTCTAGCTAGCTGTCATTCCATTGAAGCTATTCTAGCAAACTGCCATTCCATTGAAGCTATTCTAGCAAACTGCCATTCCATTGAAGCTATTCTAGCTAGCTGTCATGCCATTGAAGCTATTCTAGCTAGCTGTCATTCCATTGAAGCTATTCTAGCTAGCTGCCATTCCATTGAAGCTATTCTAGCTAGCTGCCATTCCATTGAAGCTATTCTAGCAAACTGCCATTCCATTGAAGCTATTCTAGCTAGCTGTCATGCCATTGAAGCTATTCTAGCTAGCTGTCATTCCATTGAAGCTATTCTAGCTAGCTGCCATTCCATTGAAGCTATCCTAGCTAGCTGTCATGCCATTGAAGCTATTCTAGCTAGCTGTCATTCCATTGAAGCTATTCCAGCTAGCTGTCATTCTATTGACATTATGTATTGATGCTCATTTCATCTAAGTTTTCACGGTGAGATATTTACAAAATAGCACTACAGTTATCCTAGAGTACACTTCACAAACAAACTAATGACTTTCACTCCAAAAACTGACCATCCATATAAATCATAGGTATTAGTTATGATTTTAGTAACACACACGAGAGGTATAGACCGGTAACCGCATAAAAACACCATTCATTTGTTGACTGCGGGTCATTATAGTTTCCGTATCATTGAGCTTGCCGAGCCACCGAGCCACCCAAGCCACCCAAGCCACCCGAGCCACCGTGAGACCACACGACTTGGAAACGATGGACTGTCCTTTTCTAACTCACAGGATTATATGGCGTCGTCTCTCTCGATTATGTTAGGTGTTTCTTACTTTTGCTGGCATTCCCATCTATTTATTGCTTTCAAAAATTGAGGTTACTCTTTTACATAGTTGTCTGACGAATGATTTTTCTCTAAGAGAATACAATAATACTTAAATCGTCCAGAAGAAAGGATGGTGGAGTGTAATTCCCTGCCGGAGTCCAAGTGTGTTTCCTGCAAGCTTTAACCTGGGGTTTTATATCGAGGGTGAATTGATTACTTCTAGGCAAGCGTGCTTCGTCGTCGATCACATCATCGTTTACCATCAGATGAGACAGTAGTCAAACGAGAGCCTATAAATAACAAAAAAAAAATGGGTTTCCCTTTGCAGGACACCCCTGAAAGAGCAGACACATACCACCAGAGTCTACCGACCCAAAAGATAAGTTCAGGGGCATTGACCTCCAACACAAATGTATTTGTGCTACTAGATTCAACGCAGTCTATACCTTCGGGAAAAAAAAGCATCTATGACATCCTATTATTTGCCCATCCTCTTTGAGAAAAACTTTTCGACTGGCTGTAGAACTTTTGGCTAACATAAAATTAAAGATGGATATCGTTTTCGAATTTCCCTTCAGCAGTCATGTAGACCTCCGAAGGTCCTATGTGTGATTAAATGTTCTAATTAAATCTCCAAGAAAAAAAATTTTAAACAATGATATCTAAACTGGAGAAAATAAAGTGTTAATTTATAAACTTTCAGATGTTGTTCACCGAAGCTACAACTGTGGGCACGGATGTAGTGCTACGACTGCTACGAGATTGCTGCCACGAGCGACGAGAAAAGAGTACGAGTATCGTAGCGATATATTAAAAAGGCCCCCGAAAAGGTGGACCTTGTGAAGGCCGCAGGAATCTGCTGGATGCGGGAAATACATAACCGGTCGAAATGGCGGTGCTTGGGGGATTTATATTTTTGGGAAGTCAAAATGGGAATTATTTGGGGTTTGGTTGAATACTTGCCTTTTCAATACATAGGTAATGCTGGCCTTTCTCCCTTGCAAAAAAAAAAGTAACAACATATGAAATAATCTGAAATGGAGGCCTGTGTCCTTCCGTGGACGTCTTTCGGCTGAAATGATGATGATGATGATATTACAAAGAGTGTGTCAAAACACGATGATTACCGACCGCATCTAGTTATAAGCAATATGATTGACGTGTAAAAGTGTTTGCACAAACCTACTTACAGAAATAAAATCATTTATCATCTAGGTAAAGCCTTGAAGCACCCGAGGAAACAACTTTAAAAGTAAGTTAAACAAACATTTCTTTGTAATACTTTCTTCTATCCCAAAACAAACTATCCCTCTCATAATAAAATATTTGGCTATAACATAACCTACATAACCTCGATACTTATGTCACGCATGACCATTTATCCGTTATGCCATCCATTTGTCCACCATTGTTAATGATAGAGAACATTTTTGGGGTTCCGTACGTGTGATAAAAACGGATTTCAATGGGTTTTCCATTAGTGACGTAAGCCCGCATTGCATTGTGAATGGAAATCATTTTGATAACTGTACTGTTTGGTTAGTGAATTGGCTGGGAACATTTATTGTTTATTTTTCGAATAAATTTACAATTATTTTCTCTTGTGCATACGTCTCAAAACAGTGAAGGAAAACATCGTGAGGAAACCAGCATGTCCTAGAACCAAAAATTCGAAGATAAATGTGACATCTACCAACCCGCACTAGGCCTGCGTGGTGGATTACGGCCCACTCCCTCTCACAGAGAGGAAGCCTGTGTCCCATCAGTGGGACCATTATAGGCTGATTATGATGTACGTCTGTAATATCCGAAGGGTTAACCAGAGGTGTATCTAATAAGTACACCCACATTTCGCCAGATATGCTTGATTCCCATATAATAGGCGAGGTGAGCCTATTGTCATCAACCGGGCACAAATCCAAACTCCGGGCTGCTACTGAGAAATTTTTGATGGAAAAACCCAATAACACTTTGCCCGACCTGGGAATCGAACCCAGGACCTCACGCCAGACCAACAATGCAGTCGCTCTTATCCATGTATATGTAGCAACATTTATATACTTACCGTAAGTACGCTGCCAGTATTTATCAGTAGTAGAGTTCCGTATAAAAAAGGTCATCTAATAGTCGCCATCTTTATTTCTGGTCCCAAGCAACATTGCTTTGTACCAGTCTGATGAGTAAGGGCGCCGGAAAAGTTACAGGCACATGGGAGTTTTCAGCATCTAGTCGTCGCCCTCTGCTCGTCTCGTCTGCCCTGAAGAAAACGTGTTGCGCTGACCCCACGTACCGTGGGATTACGTGGGGTCACCGCAACACGTTTTCTTCTTCCATTCTCCCCTGTCAACTGTCACGCTATCATTCACTCCCTTCTCTTTGATATCATTCTTTGAGCAGTGGTGGCCCAGTGGTAATGGCCGCGACTTACGACTTGTAGATCGTACTTTTGAACCCAGACAGGCGCATTACTTTGTGTAAAATATTTCATCACCACTGCTCTCAAAACGGTGAAGGAAAACATCGTGAGGAAACTGGCATGTCCTAGGACCAAAAATTAGAAGACGTGACACCTACCACCATCCCGCACTGGGTCCGCGTGGTGGATTACGGCCCACTCCCTCTCACAGAGAGGAGGCCTGTGTCCCAGCAGTGGGAACATTATAGGCTGATTATGCACAGAAATAAATATAATTTATCACTAAACATGATTCCAGAAATAAAAACCGGCCAAGTGCGCGTCGGACCACGCACAATGAAGGCTTCCATAGTTGAGAATGGATGAATTTATCTTAAAAACAAACTTAACATTGTAGTTGAAAAACATGTTCTCCCATACTTCGATATACGTCACGGTCAATTCTCCGACTGCAAATTTAAGTTGGTCGACTATTACTCGTTAACTTGTAAAGCCGACTTAGCTGTGATAGTTTTCCTTTTAATTGCATTATATGTACTACTGTCGTGTTTTTTTCACATCTGCATAAACAACCATTTAGTTGCCAGGGGGACACTTGACTCTAACAAAAAGTAGTACTTTAATGCTTAATATTACGCAAAGGATCCCTTGAATCGAATGCTCACAAACCCCGGCAATATTTTTGAACGGCCTATCCAACGATGCCCCACGCCATGGGAAAGACGAGAAAAAAAAATATAATCCCCACATCAAGGGACCTCCCTTGCACGTAATGAATATATTTTTCAAGATTTTGTTTCACCTCTGTCGGCGTGATTAATATGTATACTTATGCCAAATTACAGCGTCTCTCTACAGCAGGGACAGACAGACATACATACGGACATGGCAAAACTATAAGGGTTCCCAAAATTATCCCAAAACGAACCTAATAAAAATTCTCTCCGATTACAACAGCTAACCAGTACGTTGTACAAAGATCACGTAATAACAAATTCTATTTACCTTATTCGCTTAAAGCAGACTAAAGGCAATCTTGGAGGCTGAGGTAACTAGGGCTAAGTACCTACATTATATGGCCATATTATGTTAGCCCAGCAAAATTGCATTCACTAAGCGATTTTGGGGGAAGCGCGCAGTGGGACGTGAAGTTTAATGTTTTAGTTGTGGTTTTAGATTGGTTTTCGAGTAAATATATTGTGGGTGTATTTAATAATGGCTTCAGTGTGCTGTTGAGGTTGCCCCGATTCTGCAGCGCGTCTAGCATGTTTGCTGTAGCACGAACTGTCGGAAGGTACATAGTATGTGGATCATTGTTTAATTTTGTTTTATTCTCAGTTAGTTTTTAACATGGTCTGGCAGTTTTGAGTATTTTTTGCGGCCTAGCCAAATGTCCTTTCTTTGGTATTGTTCGTTGAATCGTTGTGCTCCTTTAGTTATGAGTTGAGCTGCACAACGACTGACAAATGCGTGCACTGACTGGACAGGTCCACTCAATCTGTGTGGTTCTTTCATCAAAAGACCATTTCAGACACCAATTGACATGGTCTTCACATGATCTGACCAAGATTATGTCTGGACTTTAAAAGAGACTGTGACCTCTGAGTTTGTTTCGGCCTTTCTTCTCAGAGTAGTCAGATAGGAAACGCCGGCCTCATCTAGTTTAAAAAAATATGTTTTGACGTGTAAAAGTGTTTGTAAAAACCTACTTACAGAAATAAAATCATTTATCATTTACATTCGCGGGAAGATACAAAAGGGTTACCGAGGCCCCTGGCAACACAGGCAACGAAAGGAATACGGGTGGGTTTTAGTCAGTAAGAGTCTGACACACCCTCCCGCTCCGCTCAGAGCGGGAGAAGTTATTTGATGACTTCCCACCCAAAAAAAAAAAGCACGAACCGACGACTTTTATGTCACTGAAAAGAGAAAAACAAGCTTTATAATCTATAGAATTTTGGTATCGCAGGCGGAACAAACATAAGTTAGACTATGGTTTTTCCCCGCCTGCGATACCAATATTCTATTATAGATTATAAAGCTTGTTCTTCTCTTTTCAGTTATGTGTTTTAGCAGTCGGGTTTTTTGTTTTTTAAATAATTTGTTTTATTTCAAGCTTTGTAGTTTTATTAATACATATAATTATATACATGGAATTTACTCATTACTAGCTATTATTTGATATCAATATTGTTGCAATTTAATTTTAAAAAACCTTTCTCTCCCTTTTTATTGTATTTTAGATGCAATATATAAATATTATATAGACTATGTCACTCCTACAATTAAGACGAATCTAACGACACCTCTTAAGTTAAAACCCATCAAGCCGTTTAGGCTACAGAGCGTGCCAAAGAAATAGACATACATACATACATACTCTCGAAAAACATTACCCTCCTTCTGGGGCAGTCGGATAAAAAGACCGCATCCTTAATAAGCAGAATGAGGGCTAGCAGCAACAGTATTTTGAAAACCCTGAACAACATGATGCACCGATATCAAGACACTCTCTCCGGTTGCTCGTGCGGCAGGGATGATTAATAATGATGTGTAATTATTAATAAATACTAACCCTTAGTTGATAAGTTTTTTTACTAACCAGTGGACCAATACTGTCAAATTAAATAAATATATTATTATTGTTATATACATCCACAATATTCATATTCAATATTTATATTCATTAAAACAGGTGTCATATTTCTTCAATAATGAAGATATAAGACGCCTCTTTTAATGAATTAGAACAATTTTTGATATGGAAACAACTCTGAATAACAGAGTTGGTCTCAAATTACAATGTAACTAAGATGCTCTTTTTCTATAGACTGCCTGTTTAGTATATTAAACAAATATAAATACAATTAACTTCTATCACAGTATCTCCTATATTACCAAGGGAATATTTCGTTTGGTCAAAGACACTCATAATGCAAGTTTCCGTAGAATTTACGAGAAAAACATCGAAACAATCTAAACATTTTTACAAATAGATAGATAGATAGCTAGATAAAACATTTATTCAATGCACACAAAAGACATAGCACAACACACAATAGCACAATTAATGGATAACAAATTACAGGAATATATATAAAAAACAAGGTGCCAATATACAAAAAAATAAAAACATGCTTAAAGAAATACAGTGACATTATGACATCTTCAATTAATGGATTAAGTAGTGGTGTACGTCTCAAGGTTGCACCAAATGGGAGTCCAGCTCAGCATGTGTCAGGCAAATATACCTGACGCTGATATTCTGCTGGATCCCTGCAGCGACATACGGACGTCGAGCAGACGAGATAAATTGGTGTTGTGACAAAGTGAAATTGTGTAAGTACACCCGCAACTTAAATGATGTATTCTACAGTAAAGTTTTGTATTGGGAAACTTTCTTGTTCATGAATATGTTGATCGTGTTTTGATGTTAGATCCCGAAGATAATTATGTTTATCCAATTACACAAACGAGAGAACGGATTGTATTGACAAGAAAATACCTGTTACAGTATTATGAGTAAAGCGTTTGATTACGTCTCTCATGAGCAATTATTGGAAAAGGTTTCCAGATATGGAATCAGAGGAACGGCATATCACTGGCTGGAATCTTATTTGTCGGACAGAGTACAATCAGTGGAAGTAACAAATTATAATGACCAAACTAAAACGTTAGAATCATGCCAATCTTCGTTTATGTTTAATAGGTATGGCGTGCCACAGGGCAGTATTTTAGGGCCGCCAATGTTTTTGCTTTACATAAATGATTTCCCAGAAGTTATAAATCATAAATGTGTACTGTTTGCTGACGATACTACAATTATAATCAAAGGACAAGATAAAAATTCGTACGAACAAGACATAAACATTACTCTTCAAAGAACTATAGAGTGGCTAGAGGCAAATAATTTGAAAGTTAATATTAATAAAACGAAATTTATGCAATTTCATACCTATCGATCAAAACCGCTGGCCCTAAATATATCTTATGAAAGGGTCGCCCTGGCAGAAACTGACTCTGTTAAGTTTCTTGGAATAAATTTAGATAAATTTTGCTCATGGAAAAATCATATAAATGACATTTCTGTTAAAATAAACCGTTTTATATACCCTTTGAGGCGCATTAGCTGCGAGGTGTCTAGAAATGCCGCAATAACGGCTTTCCATAGTTATATAACCTCCACATTACGGTATGGTATTATTCTGTGGGGTCGTTGTGTGGAGATTGATCAAGCATTCGTAATGCAAAAAAAGTGCCTAAGAGCTATATTCGGGTTGAAGCAAATAGAAATATACATAAAATACTAACTCTTCCATGTATTTATGTATTAGAATCCTGTATATTTGTTTTCAAACATAAGAGACTTTTTCAGCAAGCGACAAGCTACTATGCCCCACGATCTATGTATACGAATAAGCTATTTCAACCGAGGACTAATCTCGCGTTTACAGGTAACAACAGCTATATTGTGTGCATCAAACTGTATAACAAAATACCAAATTCCATAAAAACGTTAGCATTTAAAAATAATTTGACGAGGTTTTTAATTGAGAAATGCTTTTATAGTGTACATGAGTTTTTAGATTATAAATTGTAAGTTTTGTAAATTGCATGATCATTTTAAATTATAATTGTGTGGTGAATCTCTTCCATTGTTGACATGATTATTATTGAAATGTTTTTTATTGACATGATTATTATTGGCAGGGTTATTTTTGACATGGTTATTATTGACATTTATGATTATTATTTTTCCATTTTTATATTGACATTTATTTAATTCAAATGACTGCATGATTAAAATCAATAATATGTATTTGTTTTGAATAAAATTTTATGTACTTAAATTTATATTACATTTGCACGCCGAAATTAAAGGCAGAATAAGAGAACAATTTTGCACGTTTTACCAACCTTCTGTACCTTATTTATGCAAATAAATGATTTTGATTGAGTTAGGTACTCGTATTCCCCGAATTGGTACTTACTAAGTACTGAAATAACTTTGTGTAAAATGATAACGCTTGACGCCTGTTTATCAACCTAGATCTAAGTCAAAGTCAAGCTAAATCATTTATTTCAAATAGGCACATAAAAGAAAGAAGAAAAAGAAATAAATAAAATACGTTTATTTGCGGTAAACGTGACGCAAATAAACGTATAGACGCGGCCATCGCTCAGCATAATGCTGCGACCCTACGAGAGCCCCAGCGCTGGTTTTCGGCGATAGCCGGCGTTCACGTGATTACTTCGACCGGTGCAGCACACAGTGAGATTATAAAAGGCACTTAAGAACGTCAAAATTTACAAAAGTCTAATAATTATCTACGAGTACATCTCTAATATTACAACTATCGTGCAACTGTCTGATATCTCCGTCCCTCTTCACCAAGATTCTCTGCCCGCTTCCCCTAACAGTCTATTATGTTCTGGCATTAGTATTCCACTCCGTCCGAATGTTTCCCTTTATATTCCGCGCGTGATTCCAACAATTCGCAGGATATCGGCCAGCGAACACGATCCGCAGGCCTGAAGCCTATTTGTATAGGGAATCGGTTTAGAATGAGTATGGTGGGCCGTAATACGTCTTATATTAGCGTGGGAGGTTCGATTATAACAAAACTGTAATGCAATTTCAATATTTTGTTTTACTTTATTTATTTATTTGAACTTTTTACACACAAAAAAGGTACAAAGGCGGACTTAATGCCTTAGGCATTCTCTACCAGTAAACCAAGGGTGGTGAAGAGATTTGATGACAGGTGCACTGTTTGAGAGGAACAAAAAGACTTTTTTTATTAAAATGATATTATAATGAATTATAAATACATTAGATAGATACATCTATGTCCATGAATGTGTTATAAACGTATAATACACATACATACATACATACATACATATTTATTAAAATTAAATATAAATAAACATATTTACGAATTTAAGGGAGGGGTGTTGAAATGACTCTATTCTATTTATTAAAAAAAACTGCAATTTCCGCTTAAATGCATACCGACTGGTGGCCGTCCTGATATCAAGAGGAAGCGCATTCTAAAGAACTTTACATAACATACATAATCAGCCAATAATGTTCCCACTGCTGGGACACAGGCCTCCTTTCTGTGAGAGGGAGTGGGCCGTAATCCACGACGCGGGCCCAGTGCGGGTTGGTAGATGTCACATATCTTCGAATTTTTGGTTCTTGGACATGCCGGTTTCCTCACGATGTTTCCCTTCACCGTTTTGAGAGCTGTGGTGGTCTAGGGGTGTGGTGACCTACAACTCGTAAGTCACTACCTATAATTCTGAATATCTTTAATTCTGTTAAAAACTCGCTCTCACAGAGAGGAGGCCTGTGTCCCAGCAATGGAAACATTATAGGCTGATTATGCTGTTAAAAACTAGATCCTGGCAGTCTATTCTGTAAAAAATCTCGACGTGAAAACTTAAGTGAAGTGAGCTGGAAGTGAGCTGTCATACACATGACACTAATAATTGACAGCACACTTCAAACTCACTTATCTAGGGTTTCACTGAGATATTTTTACAGAATAGCTTTTGTACAGTGCAGCATCGCCCTTTCGCACAACATGCACATGCAGTACACTTAAAAATTAAATAGTTCCACCGCTTGAACCATAACAAATTCTATAGGTACAACGATGATGTATGTTGAAATATATTTATCGTACAGTCAGCGTCAATAATATCGGGACAAACAGACTGGTCAAAATGATCTAAACAACTATGAAAATTAAATATTAACTCAATGACACAAGAACTGTTTCAAAATAAAGAAAGTACACGATAACTGTCATTCTGACAAGAATTTTATCAAATCGAGCCACTTGAACGTCCCAGCTACCATAGTAGCCCAGAAAAACACTTTTACGACGCGTCCGGCTACCATGGTAGCCTGGACGCTTGACTGCAAACTAAGCGATTTCGTGCCGCAATCACACTGTACGGCTTTTAAATGATTTTACGAGATGGCGCTGTATTAAATTCCGCCTCTTTACGTATGCAACACTCGGTATCAGACCAAAGAGAACATATTGAAAAAAAAAGATTTCGTCGTTCAGTTGGCTGTCATTGACATAATGAAAACATGCTCATTTTTATTTTTTTAACTTATTTAATTAGAATATAGTGAATAATCCAGTGTACGAGTGTTATATTCCATAAGAAACCTCTTTAAACAAGGTTTACGAATATCTACAAGTGTCCAAGGTTGTGAATGTGTTGTGTTGTGATAAAATCGTCAGGAAAAATATGGCGCATGGCGACACGCTGTGCTTCGGCATTTTCGTATTAATTACGTAAGTTTTACTAAATAATGTAATAGATTAGTGCTTATTTTAAGGACATATGTTCATAATTAGTATTTAAAGACGTTCACACCGTTAAAATACTACAAAAATAGTTACGATTAACCTGATTTACTTCGTCCCGCCGGACATTTTTTTATCAAATTTGTGAGGGAATGGGGGATTGTTTTGATTTACTGTGTTACTCTGAATAAACCAATTAAGGGCTTAAGGGTATCAAAAAATGCTTAGATAGTCTAGTTTAATTATAAATAGGACCTTACTGACCCAAACCAAAAAATTCTGAACAAAAATTCTGCAAGAACAAATATTTTACGGAAATTCACACACGTTCTCAAGTTTAACTTTTTTTTACGGTACTTTGGGCTATGAAGGCGTAATTAAGTTTTAACACCTATTGATTAAGTATACTTTCAGCTATACACATGATTTTTTATTAAGGAATAGCTACAGTAGTTTTCTAGTTATTACGTTTTATGCAGGACATTTGTTATAGGCGGTATTAAATTGGTGAGGGAATGGGGTGTGTGTTTTGGTTTACTGTGCTACTCTGAACAAACCAGGGTATAGACATATGGATATGAAAAGAAAGCTTAGATAGTCTAGTTTAATTATAAATAGGTTTTACTGACCCAAACCAAAAAATTCTGAACAAAAATTCTGCAAGAACAAATATTTTACGGAAATTTCAACACGCGTTCTCAAGTTTAACATTTTTTTACGGTACTTTGGGCTATGAAGTTGTAATTTAGTTTTAACACCTATTGATTCTGCATAGTTTCAGCTATACACTTGATTTTTTATTAAGGTATAGCTGCAGTAGTTTTCTAGTTATTACGCTTTATGTTGGAGATGACCGACGCGGAAACCGCGCGTGCGCGCTCGTGAGAGTTGGGACGCGTCGGAGGGTAGTTAGGTGCAAAACTGGGACGTTCAAGTGGAAGTTTAATTTTCTTAGTTGTTGAGATCATTTTGAACAGTCGGTTCGTCCCGATATTTTTGACGCTGACTGTACGATAAATATAATTCAACATACAACATCGTTTTACCTACACTGAAAAAAAAAATCGGTAAACCCAATCGATTTTTCGGTAATATTCACCGCTTTGGTCAGTAAAAATAGAGCCTATTGTCCAAAGAAGTAAAACTAACTAAAAAAAAAACAGTTTAGTTATAACAGTAGATTTTACTGCGCATCTCTTAGCTGTGAACACGGCAATACTTAAAAGAAACTGTTTGTTTCAGTAAACTTTAATGTTAATCCAATTGAAATAACTGTTTAGCTCTTTACTGTTTTTGCCCATTTCGGTGCACTGTCAGTAATCAAATATTTTAACATAAAAATAAGTTTCCTGAACCATTTTTTTTTACTGTACAGCAACAGTAAAAAGTATCGTTTAATTTTTTTCAGTGTTTAGAATTTGTTATGATACAAATAGACGAACTATTAATTTTTTTAAGTGTACTGCATTATGGCATTGGGTCTAGCCTGTAAGGATATATTTTGTATGTTTGGAGTGAGTAAATACATAAATACACTTACATACCTACACATAACATCACGCCTTGTTTCCCCGAAGGGTTGGGCAGAGGTGTACCTGTAGTACACCCACATTTCGCCAGTTATGTTTAAGTCCCATGTAATAGGGGGCGAGCCTATTGTCATCAACTGGGCACGAATCCAGACTGCGGGCTGCTACTGAGGAATTCCAGATAGAGAAACCCAATAACACTTTGCCCGACCCGGGAAACGAACCCAAGACCTCTTGCTCAGCAGTAGCGCTTGCGCCCACTAGACCAACGAGGCAGTCAATTAATAAATTAAATAAATGTATATTTACATAACATTTTGCTGTCATGGATTTCACAAATTAACGCGTGATTCTTTATCTTATGTTTGATTACTAGTTGAAAGGTGTATGAGTGGTATGTTTTTAATGGTAGCCGCGACTGCGATGTGTCTAATAGGACCGTATAGCAACAATAAAGTTTATTCACGACTAATATTCAGAGTACCAAGGCCTACGATCGTAGCTATTTTGTAAACCGTAGGCGGCTACGAATACAGAACTTTCATGGGCATAAATAGGAATGAGTTCAACCGATAGTTTTGGATCTCACATTGACTGTCAGATAACCAAGTAGGTTACTGCCACATTTTTACCAACCTAACAACACGAAATAATAAAAAAAAATCCTTTTGAATGAGTGTGTATATGCTGTAGAAGAACTAATTTTATGGAGATAAGCATGGGTTGTTAAATTTTATTGGATTTTGTTCATTCTGACGTATTGATCTAACTACAAATTTAATTTTTCTGATTAATTCTATCAATCTATTATTTTATTGTTATTATTTGACTTATTGATCTAACTACAAATTTAATATTTCTAATTAATTCTATCTATCTATTGTTTTATTGTTATTACTTTAAATTATAAGGTAAACACCTTATAATTATATGTCGAAGCACTAAAAAAAATGTAAATTTATTATTTTTAAATTGTTGATGTATGAAATTCAAATGTAATTTATTTGAGTGTATGTATAACCGAGTGTGTGTGTGTGTAACTGTGTAATTTTGTGTGTAAATTCAGATACAAGTTACATGTTTATGAATAAATGACTATGACAAATAAAACACTTGTTTATCTGTGGGTGACAAGAAATTTATTTATTTATTTAACGGTTTATGTACACACATATAAACAGACAAGAAGAAAGGAACAGAAAAATACGTACAAAAAACGTACGTACGTATTTAAAAATTATAAGAGCTTGACACTTCACTCTGCCCAATTATAAAAGCATTGCTGCTATCTGCCTTACGTGCTGCTCTCTGCCCATTTCTCTGTGGTCACTAGCATATTTTTTCTATGCCGTTACGCTTACTCGCCTGAAACCATGTTTAACAGTTTACCTATGATTAAGATGATTTATATCTTAATCATTTATAATCTTACTGAAAGGGGCACGCCATATGTTATTAGAACAGCGACACGTGTCGATCAACAGGTTAAGCTATGCTTGCCGCGGTTGGTTCGGGATGGGTGACCATCTTTTCATACCAAGACCCTCTGTACCTCGGAAAGCACGTTAAGCTGTTGGTCTCGGCTGTCATTCGAGCATCTTTAGCAGTCGTTACGGGTCAGCAGAAGCCTGACAAAAAGTCTGACAACCAGTCTTACCAAGGGGTATCGATTCAAAAAAAAAAAATATTTCACATAAACCTACATGGGCACTTATGAAACGTCAGAAGCTAGGTGCACCAGAAGCTAGATTACCCAGTAACTGGGTGGTGGAGTTCAGATAGGCAGTCGCTCCATGTAAAATACAATATATAGGTGCAACCCGTTAGACTGAACGCCGACCACAACATAGGGAAAGGCTAGGCAGATGATGAATTTATATCTTACTAACAATATAATCCCTTAAGAGGCTGACAACAGCTAAAGCACGGTCACTGTCGGACTGCATAGCAAAGAAAGAGAAGCGCGATGACACAACGCTGGTAATTTATTGCAAAATATGAAGCAATTATCCATTTACAAAAAATCTATAGATTGTATAAAAAAAATAAAACACTATTATGCTAATATGTTGCTTGTAGAATAATTTGACAAAAAATCAGAATGATTGCATGTATATTAGTATGGTTTTTAATCGTTAAAATATTTTTTTAGAGGTATCTTCGTGATTTTTTTCTATCGTATCAAATTAGTCATATTATGTTTTCAACACACTATATACCTAGCATATATCCTTAAGAATATCATATATTTTTCTGATTTTGTTTACTGCAGTGGATCATATACTTTAAGGCATTATAAAACTTATAATACTTGCGTTTAGGTCCTGTAGTCCCCTTAAACAAATCGTGCCCAAACAAACACGAAGAATCTCGTCTGACATAATTCACCAGCAACTCAGCACTCGTAAAACTTAATTACGACAAGTAAAATCACGAGTTAAGACAAACTTCTTTGTCAAAATGTTGTAAAAAACGTTATTTGCTGAGAAAAAGAACGTCGTCGGTCGTTAGGTGATTCTTATTAATTTGTACTTTTTTCAGTGAAGACGCTGATGTTGATTCGCTGAATGTGACCGGAATATGTTTTAGAATGTTTGTACACTGGTACAAGGATATGAAGGATATCGACGGTTAAAAGGTAATTGGGCATAAGCGACATTTTAATCGAAAATGAATTATGAATGCCATCCTACTTAATCTCTTTTTTTAAGTAGGATGGCATTCATAACTCATTTTCGACCAAAATGTCGCTTATGCCCAATTACCTTTTAACCGTCGATATGTTGGCGCTCTAATAACCTTGAAAGGGGGGGGGGGGGGGGGGCTGGTGGCAAACATTCGTGCAATAGTTTTATAAAATGTCACTTGTAATGTAATGATTATTATTTTTCTGGCATGTTCTATTTTTAATCTAATTCAATTTAAAATTTATTCTGTATATTATAGTTGCGATTAGTACCTAATAAGTATATTAATTGGCACACTGCATTAGGTTATAATACAATGTACCTTATATACCTGTAACACCTTTATAGGGTTCAGTAGTAAACAAGGAAACCTTATAGTTTCGCCATGTCCATCTGTCTGTCTGTCCCCGCTGTCACCTAGAGACGCTTAGTACTAGAAAGCTGTAATTTGGCATAGGTATACATATTAATCACGCCGACAAAGTTCAAAAATAAAATATTAAGTAACAATTTTTTTTTAGGGTGCTTTCCCTTGCGCGTAATGTGAGGATGATTTTTTTTTCTCGTCTACCCCATGATGTGAGGTATCGTTGGATAGGCCGTTCAAAAATATGTTGGGTCTGTGAACACCACTTTTCCATTCAAGGATCCGCTTGCGTAATAATTATGAAGCATTAAAGTGCAAATTTCTGTTACAGTCAAGTCTATCACAGCTAAGTAGGCTTTACAAGTTAACGAGTAATAGCCGACCAACTTAAATTTGCAGTTGGAGAATTGACCGTGACGTATATCGATGTATGGGAGAACATATTTTTCAACTACAATGTTAAGTTTGTTTTTGGGATAAATTCATCCCAACTTCCCAACTCGGCACTTCATTGTGCGTGGCCCAACACGCCCTTGGCCGATTTTTTAATCTGTTCTATGCAAATAAATTATTTGATTTGATTTGAAATGTATTCAAAAACAAGATGGCGGCCTTAGTTGTGATTTTTTACACGCACCAAAAGAACCTTTACCGCTATAAATGGAAAATTGAAGCTGAAATACTCGTATCACCTTTGACCATATGTGTAAATTTAACCTTACCGGATAAGTAAGCGCGTCTCTTATATGTATATTGCTAATATAAATTATTATCATGACGTATTCTCATTTTATTCAACTGTGATTGCTTACATGACAAAAGAAGTTCTTTGGACCTATCAAATTCAATCGGAAAGGTAACTTTCAAATATATTGAGGAAACAATGCAATTTAAATGAATTTTACAGGTTAGGGCAATTTGAAAACCTATTTCTGCTGGTGATAAAATTGCCATCTTGTAAAGATTCAAAACTAACATGTAGGTATTTTTTTTCATCCTTGTTAAGCTCGTCAGTTATGCTTTTCTTAGTAAAGCTCTTCAAGCAAAAACATTACCATTGAAACCCTGCAAATAACCATTCCACAAATCTCCTAAAAATTAATGAATGAATGAACGAATGTATGAATGTGTTTGCTCTCATAACGGTGAAGGAAAACATCGTGAGGAAATCGGCATGTCCAAGAACCAAAAATTCGAAGACATGTGACATCTACCAACCCGCACTGGGCCCGCGTGGTGGATTACGGCCCACTCCCTCTCACAGAGAGGAGGCCTGTGTCCCAGTAGTGGGAACATTATAGGCTGATTATGTGTGTTATGTTTGAATGAATGTATGAATGAATAAATGAATGAGGAATGAAAATCTTAAAAAATATAATTATTTATGATGAAACCGGCTTTACAAAAACATTTCTCACAGCACCTGACAATACCCACAAAAACAAAAACCACCAGTTGCCCTATCTATCAAAATGACATCTTTGATGGGGGACCCCTTTAATTTTCCCGGGAACACTGGATTAACGAGGACTTTCTTTTGAACCGTCTCTAATTAAAAACCTTAAATGAAAACCACGGTTTTACGACAACACCTTCTTTTTTTGTTTTTAAACTGTATACTTTGGGTGGATTACGTTTTGACAAATGATTTTGTTTTAGCTTGTGTTTGCGTCGCGTTGTGCTGTTTTTCGTCTGAAGTTGAGAAATGAAAATAAATAAAATTGTTTATTCTGTAAATAGGATATCGGAATCACTTTTACACGTTATATGAAAAAAAAAATAGTCTAGATGGACTCGACATTTCCCATCTGACTACCCCTGAGAAGAAATGGCGAACTAAACTCAAGGGGCTCAAAGGTCTCTTTCAAACTCCAGACAAAATCTTGGTCAGATCATGTGAGGACCATGTAAATCCATGTCTGAAATGGACTTTTGAGGAAAGAACCACACAAATTTTAGTGGACCTGTCCAGTCAGTGCAAGCATTTGTCAGTAATTGTTAGTAATATATCAAAATATTGTTATGGCAACTTTAATCTGTACCAACTGAACCATCTTTTTTAATCTGTTCTCTTCCCTGCAATAAAACTGTTACTGCCACGCGCTTACTCTCGTACAGCAAATACGTTTTTTATTTCAGGTTATGGGCCCAGACTTAAGTCTCATAACCCTCTCGCGACAGAAAGTTTTCTCACTGTGTTATTGTATACTGATGGACCGTTATTTCGCGCGAATTCAGACAATATAAAAATACCGAAGTGTGTAGTGATTCGTGGACAATGGCTACTAATCAGAACTACATGGTGAACGTGCCTAAGTTAAAGGGCCGTGAAAACTATAGTGAATGGTGTTTTGCAGTAGAAAACGTCCTAGTGTTGGAAGGCATGCTAGAATGTATTAAGCCGGAGCCAAACCAACCAGCTATAGGAGTCGAAGAGGACGCACGTACAAAAGCTAAAATCATTTTGATGATAGATCCATCGATCTACGTGCACATAAAGAATGTTACTACGACTAAAAGCCTATGGGATAAGCTGAAATCATTATATGATGATTGTGGATTCACTAGAAGAATCAGTCTGCTTAGAAATCTCATTTCTATAAGGCTAGATAATTGTGACACAATGTCGTCGTATGTAACGCAAATTGTGGAGACTGGACAAAAGTTGGCGGGAACAGGATTTAACATAAGTGATGAGTGGATCGGGTCATTGCTGCTTGCTGGTTTGACTGAAAAATTTTCGCCTATGATAATGGCCATCGAGCATTCTGGGATGTCCATTACCACCGACGCCATTAAATCCAAATTGTTGGATATGGAACCAGAAAATAAAGTAGGGAAGGCGCGTATTTACGCAACCAGGTTTTTATACTAGGTATTTACTTGCAAGTACGCCGACCAAGTGCCGACCCGAAAAACTCGCAAGACTTCAAAGTATTTTGCTCCGTTGACGCTGGACGCGATTCTGCGCCTTATTTATATTCAGTTACGGATACATGTTCTATGCAAGTATTTTTACTTTAAAGGTTTGGAAGTATTTTTTTTTGTAGACGCGATTCTGCTCCTTATTTATATTAAGTTACGAATTAATGTTCTATGCAAGTATTTTGTCTTCCAACAACGCTTGGGAACTTTATAGTAATTTACTCGGCTACTCGCTCCGTCGACGCAACGCTCGAACGCTGGTTCGTGACGTGGCTTTGTTCGGTCCACTTCGGCCGCGCTCGGGCGGCGCGCGCCTTTTTTAGCCTTGTTTAGTTTAAGAAAATTATGATACATCGCTCTCGCTCAGTCGTGCTTTCGACCGTTTTGCTTGGAAAGTAAAGTTGTAAACAATAAATAAATGAAACTTGAACTAGCAACTTTGTAAGTTCTCTGTACACGCTAGTGGTTTATTTATTTATTTTAGTCGTGATGTATTAACGTCGTCGATTGACTGTGTTTTTGTGTTTGTGCGACCTAATTTCTTTCGAACTTTTGACTAGCTTTTTCTTTCCTAATTTTTAAAGTTTAATTTATGTAAATATTTTTGATTTGTTTGTTTAGTGTAAGTATAAGTACTTACTGTATAGTTGTTAATTAGGTACTAACGTGTAAATATGGCGCCGAAAAGAAGTGTGGCATGGGACCATTTTGTAGATAAAGGACAGTATATGGGCGAGTGCAAAATGTGCAAAGCCAAAATTTCTTTTAAATCGGGTGTGTCAAATCTGACAAAACATGTTCAGCGAAAGCACCTCGCCGTTAATTTAGTGGCACGAGAAGCAGCAGAACTCCAAGAACCGCAACCTGCACAAAATTCTGCTGGTCAAGAAGAGATCACCTCGCAGCAAGCGCCACCGCCACAGCCGTCAACTTCGCAATCCGCAACGAGAGGTAATTTAAGGACGAATCCGGCTATGTCAGCATTTCTTCGTCGTGATTGCAGCAAAATAAAAAAGGACATCGACGACCGAATAATGAATTTATTTATATGGGATATGCAACCCTTTACCATCGTCGAAGATAAAGGGTTTCGTGAACTCGTAAAGTACGCTTTCCCAAATTATATAATACCGACGCGGAAGTATTTTGCAAACAATTTACTTCCGGCACAATACGAAGCTGTCAAAACTTCTACCAAAGCATCAGTAAACGAAGATGCCTCAACAATTTGTTTAACGACGGATCTGTGGACATCTAGAAATAATGACTCGTACTTGGCCATTACGGGACATTATATTGACAAAAACTTCGTTCTGCAATCAGTACTTTTGGAGTGCAAGGTACTTGAAAAGAGCCACACAGGAATGCATTTAGCGGAAGAGTTGCAGAACGTCGTCCAGGAATGGAACGTGGCTGACAAAGTGCTGCTCGTAGTGTCAGATAACGGTGCCAATATTAAAAATGCAATAACAATGCTACAATGGAAGCACTTTGGCTGCTACGCCCATACGCTCAACCTCGCAGTGCAAAAAGCGTTAGGGAATACTACTTTAGGAAATATATTAACTAAAGTAAAGGCGATTGTTTCCCACTTTAAACGGAGCAATATAGCGTGGAACAAATTGAAAAAGTATCAAGAGCAGGCTAATAAAATAGTTAAAAGACCTATCCAAGATGTAGCAACACGCTGGAATTCTACATTTTATATGCTGCAGAGGTTCGTGGAGCTGAAAGATGAAATCAAATGTGCGATAAGCAATTTAGACTCCGCGAGCATCATATCTCTAACGAGCTATGAATGGGACGTGTGTGAATCACTAATTGTGGTGCTGGAGCCGTGCGAAGAGGTGACTAGAGAAATGAGTGGCCAAAAATATGTAAGTGGTAGCTCAGTTTTGCCTATAACTGTCGGTCTCACCAGTGCACTCCACGAAATTGCTGATCCAGATTATCGGCAAAATAACAATATCAAAGTTTTCCCCGATGAGGTTGAAATGTGCCGACAAGACCTGCTGTCGGAAATAACCTCCAGATTCGCGAACGTGGAAAATAGTCGAACTTTCACTACATGCATGTTTCTCGACCCACGGTATAAATTATATTTTGAAAATCAAGCAATTGCTGACACTACGAAGAGACATATCATAGCATTGGTGACTGCGATGATTAACGAAGAAACCGTGCCTTTACCATCTACGTCACAACAGGGGGAAACGGCAGCCACAAGAAAACCAAATAGCTTGATTTGGAAGCACTACAATAAAACTATGCAGAATGTCCGTCCAGCAGGATCGGCTAATAGCAGGGCGATTATTGAAGTGCAGCGGTATTTAGACGACAATATTATAACTCCGGACGTAAATCCTTTGCAATGGTGGCGATGTAATATGAGTACATACCCAAATCTAGCTAAGCTAGCCAGGGCAAAACTGAATGCAATGGCTACTAGCGTACCTTGCGAGCGATTGTTTTCCGCTGCAGGGAATATACTAACCGAAAGAAGAAACCGACTGGGAAGCCGCAAAGTTCAACAATTGTTGTTTCTTCATCAAAACCAAAGATAGATAATATTTGTTTCAACGCCGTGTATATATTGTAAATATATATAATAGACCATACCATGTAAAAATAAGGAAGTAAGAAAATAGAAAACATAAAAAAAATAAAAAAATAAGGAGTTGTAAATAAATACCTACCTAATAGAAATTATGTACATACTGTAAATAACTATATATTGTACATAAAATGATTTGAAACCTTTTAACTACGCCAGCTAAAACAATTAATAAATTACCAAATAATAATGACAGCTGACAGTCCTAAGCCTGTTTTTAAAGTAGGAAGGAAGGGTTTCATATTCATTTACCATGCTTTATTATTGACTAATATTTTTAAGTAATTATAAGTGAATAAAAATAATGCACCAAACAAAACAATCTATTACTCACGCATTTGTAATCTACCGTACCTACCATGAGATCTGACTAAGCGACAGCGATGTTTACAATTACGTAGGTACTCAATCATAATCTTCAATGGGACTCGCGCTACTCTTTCATAAATGCGATTATGATCCTTATCAGTAAGAACGCACGGAACAATTTCCTATGAAAGTATTTTTTACTTTTAGGTTTGGAAGTATTTTTTTGTAAACACGATTTTGCTCTTTATTTCTATAATTATACGGATCAATGTTCTATGCAAGTATTTTTCTTCCACTAAGTCTTAGTTGTTTTACAATAAATATATTCTATTCTATTCTATTCTTGGAAGTTGTAAGTATCCCTTTTGCATACGCGATTGTACTCCTTATATGTATGGTCTTACGGATCTATTTTCCATGCTGAACGAAAATACTTGAAAGTCTTTCGAGCCCTGGTTTTTGGCGCTGGTGTCTAAAGGTGGACGTACTTGGAAGCCCTGGTACTCGATTTTGCAAGTACGACCCATGCCTAAAATAAAGAGGTAGATGGAGCATTTGCTGCATTTCGGAAATACCAACATAAAAATAATGACAAGTCTATGGTTAGAGGAAATTACAATGGCGGTCAGAAGTCAAAGTCAAATGTCAACAAGCAAATTAAATGCTACAAGTGTAAACAAGTCGGACATTACAGAAATCAGTGCACAAAACCCGATAAAATCGAAATGAAAAGCACAGAAAACTCATTGAATGCAACCAACGCATTTAGTGCAGTGTTTTTGAATGGTTGTTATAGTAAAACTGATTGGTATGTCGATTCCGGGGCGAGTGTTCACTTGACAACAAATAATCATTGGATAAAAAATGCGTCATATGAATGTCTTCCAAAAGAAATTGTAGTTGCAAATAAAAACAAGGTACCTGTTATGTGTTGTGGTGATGTGCAGATCACGACGTGCACGAAAGATAGCAATTATGACGTGACTGTTGAAGGAGTGTTATGTGTGCCCGATATTACGACGAACCTTCTATCTGTAAGCCAATTAATCAGCAAGGGAAACAAAGTGTCCTTTACAAACGATGGTTGCGAGATATACAACAGATTAGGAACATTGGTAGCGACAGCTGTACTCGTGAATGGAGTGTACAAACTAAACACAGTTGATTCCATGGCTGCTGCAGTGATAACCAGTGATACTTGGCATCGAAGACTAGGACACGTAAATAACACATATTTGAACAAAATGGTGAATGCTGTTAATGGCTTGACAGTTGACAAGAAAACAGGGATCAGCAAGAATTCTTGTACAGTTTGCTGCGAAGGCAAACAGAGTCGTTTACCTTTTCCTAGCGATGGCAACAGAAGCACTGAACTATTGAATGTGGTTCATGCAGACGTCTGTGGGCCAATGGAGAATATTTCCATGGGAGGATCGAGGTATTTCATTCTTTTTGTTGATGATTACAGTAGAATGACTCATATATATTTCTTAAAAAATAAAAGTGAAGCTTTTCAATGTTTCAAGAATTATAAGGCTAAGGTTGAGAACTGTCTCAACAAAACAATCAAGGTTCTGAGAAGCGATAATGGTAAAGAATTTTGTAATCGTGAATTTCATAATTTCCTTAAGAAAATGGGAATAATTCACCAGAAAACTAACCCATATACGCCAGAACAAAATGGCTTGTGTGAGAGAATGATCCGGACTATTGTTGAAAAAGCTAGGTGTCTTTTATTTGAAGCTAGTTTGGATAAGGAATTATGGGCTGAGGCATGTAATACTGCTGTTTATTTGCAGAATCGAATAGTATCACCTGCATTCCAAAACAGAACACCATATGAGGTATGGACGCAGATTAAGCCAGATATCAGCCATCTCCGAATATTTGGAAGCACAGTAATGGTACATGTGCCAAAATTTAAAAGACTTAAATGGGACAAGAAGTCAGAAAAATGTATTCTGATTGGTTATTCTGAAGAAACAAAGGGATACAGAGTTTATAACCCTAACACACGAAAGATTACCACTAGTCGAGATGTGATTATTATAGAGAAAGATCACTCACCTCAGGATGCAGTTGTTCTTCAAGAAAAGAATATCTTAAGTCAGTCTGAAGAATCACCTAAGAAGACAAATGTCATAGAGACAAGTCCAGATTCAGTGGGGGACTTATCAGATGACAGTTCCTATACTTCTGTGTTTGACGATTCAAAAGACAGTACTTTTGTGCCAAGTGAAAATGATGACTCTGAGGATAGCGTGCCTGTTGAGAGAGAACACGGCAGTAGGTCACGAAGAAAACCAGATCGATATGGTTTCTCAAACATGTGTGTGGACAACAGTCCTACAGATGAACTATCTTTGGAGGACGCTCTGCAGGGGGCTGAAAAACAAAATTGGTTAGAAGCCGTGAAGGACGAGCTTCAGAGTTTTGAGGACAATCATGCTTGGGAGCTAGTAGATGCACCAGATAAAGCAACCATTGTTAAGTGTAAGTGGGTCCTTAAAAAGAAAACTGGTAATGACAATAGTATTGGATATCATGCAAGACTGGTTGCAAAAGGTTGTAGTCAAAAATGTGGTATAGACTATAGTGAAACCTTTTCTCCAGTGGTAAGATATACTACATTAAGACTATTGTTTGCTCTTTGTTCTCAAATGAATCTAGATACTGCACATTTAGATGTTAAAACAGCCTTTCTCAATGGAGAACTGGAGGAAATCATATATATGCAAAAGCCAGATTGTTTTCCTATCTCTGATAATGATAAAAACAAAGTGTTATTACTTAAAAAGGCTATATATGGTCTCAAACAGTCCTCCAGGGCTTGGCATAAGAAGGTTGATAACTGTATGATTGAGAATGGTTATAAAAAATCAAAAATTGAACCCTGTTTGTATACAAAAATAGTAAATGATAAGAAAACTATGGTTACCCTGTTGATACCCAATGATAATGTTGAGATGAAAAATTTAAAATCTATTTTAAGTTCACAGTTTAAAATAAAGGATTTGGGTGAAATAAAACACTGTCTTGGCATGAATGTTAAAATTGATAAAAATAAAAATATTGTTACTTTAAGTCAAGAAAGTTATATAGATCAGCTGTTATCTAAATTTAATATTTCAGAATGTAAAGTTGTTAATACACCTATGGATGTTAAATTAAATATTGAAAAATGTGTAGATAAACATTGGGAAAATCCATATCAGCAACTTATAGGCAGTTTAATGTACCTAGCTGTTCTTTCTAGGCCAGACATAGCATATTCTATTAGTTATCTCAGTCAATTTAATAATTGTTACAGTAATCAACATTGGTCATATGCTAAAAGAATATTAAGATACTTAAAGAAAACTAAGAATGTTGGTTTAAAATATTATAAATCTGGTAATGTGGACATTAAAGGTTATGTTGATGCCGATTGGGCAAATGATCCTTATGATCGAAAATCTTATTCTGGTTATTGTTTTATGTTAATGGGATCAGTTATTTCTTGGGGCTGTAAAAAGCAGAGATGTGTAGCACTCTCCAGTACAGAGGCAGAATATACTGCTATATCAGAAGCTTGTAAAGAAGCAGTTTATCTTAAAAATTTGCAATTTGAAATTACTGGCAGAATGTATACTATTAATATGTTTAATGATAATCAGAGTGCGTTGAAGTTGTCAGTAAATCCTTTATTTCATAGCAGAACGAAACACATAGAAGTTAAATATCATTATTGTCGTGAAGTTATTTCAAATAAAATTGTATATCTGGATTATTTACCGACAGCTGACATGCCAGCAGATATTTTTACAAAAAGCTTGTGTCCAACTAAACATTACAAATTCATGTATATGTTGGGCATTGTAACTGTAATATTTTGAAGTGGGGGTGTTAGTAATATATCAAAATATTGTTATGGCAACTTTAATCTGTACCAACTGAACCATCTTTTTTAATCTGTTCTCTTCCCTGCAATAAAACTGTTACTGCCACGCGCTTACTCTCGTACAGCAAATACGTTTTTTATTTCAGTAATCATGTAGCTTAACTCAGGACTTAGTGTGCGGGTCGCGGTCAGTTTGTAGATGGTTGACCAATTTTTACCATAGAACCGATATCTTAAACGTAAAAAAAAAAACGAATCATACAAGTCTAAACGTTCTAAATTATTTGAGGTAGGTAAATTTTTGACAGAATGTCAGAAATCACAAGCAACAAAGTATCTAAATTCTGTTCTCAAAACAAATAAAATTATAAAGCGTATTCATTCGAAATTCGAAGCTTGCATTTTTTTCTTCATTTTCGTTTTCATTGTAGCGGCCAGTCTATCTGTCTGTAAAGATTAAAAGTCGTATACCTTTTTAGAGTTCCGTACCTCGAAAAGAAAAAACGGAACCGTTATAGGATTAGGTCTGCCTGTCTGTCCGTCTGTCACAACCAATTTGCTCCGAATCTACTGGACCATACACATACATACATAATCAGCCTATAATGTTCCCACTGCTGGGACATAGGCCTCCTCTTTGTGAGAGGCAGTGGGCCGTAATCCACCACGCGGGCCCAGTGCGAGTTGGTAGATGTCACATGTCTTGGAATTTTTGGTTCTTGGACATGCCGGTTTTTCTCACGATGTTTTCCTTCACCGTTTTGAGAGCAGTGGTGATGAAATAATTTACACAAAGTAAAGCGCCTGCCTGGGTTCGAACCTACGACCTACAACTCGTAAGTTGCGGCCGTTACCACTGGGCCACCACTGCTCGAATCTACTGGACCGATTAAGTTGAAATTTTGACACATATGAGTTTCTGTGACGCAAACACGGACGTGTAACGTAAATAAATGAATTTTAAATACGAGGGTCACTTTTGGGGGGCAAATGCGAAAATAAAAAATTAAAGTTTTGCAGACTTTACCTACTGTTTCACATATCAAATGAAGGGCCGAAACTACTGAACTTAAAATTGTATTTATTTATATATATATACTTTATTGTACTTCACAAAAATACATAACAAAAAATAAATCAAACACAATGGGCAGCCTTATCGCTTTCTGCGATCTCTTCCAGGCAACCATGGGATGGACAGTGGTGTGAGTGAATTTTGAACCTATTAGAAGTCTATTGTATTAAACTAACATGGTAAATCTGTCAATATTGTGCGAACAAACTTACATTTGCAGTTGGAATGTATGGGAGAATATGTTTTTCAACTACAATGTTAAGTTTGTTCTTGGAATAAATTAACTTGGGATAAAAACATGGTAGATAACATATTCATCGTGCGGAACCCTCACCACGCGAGTTCAACTCGCATTTGTCCGGTTTTTTAACTCTTTTACCTCTCAATCAATCTGCCTGTCTTTTCCGAAACAATGTAACCGGATGCAACTGACTACCAGTATTTTACATGGAGCGAATGCTTTTCTGACCTCCACAACCCTGTTACTGGGTAACACGGTACCCCTTGACAAGTCGCTGGAAGATACTAAAGGGTTACCGAGGCCCCTGGCAACACAGGCAACGGAAATAAACAAGCGTATTACACCAAAAAATATTAAATGTGAACTTAAGCTATATTACTTAAATAATATGTAGGAATGACTGTAACTACCTATTTAAACACCTGAAGATGTTAATAATTGTATCTTCAGTAACGCGTACATATAAAGTGTTTGTAACTATCAAATATGTAAAGATGTTATTAATTGTATCGACAATAACGCGTACATATAAAATGCTTCATTGTATTGTATGACATTGAGATAGACTCATGATAGCACAAGTTTAAACCTTAGTGGTTTTTGGTTGCTATCTAATTATGTAATCCTGTGTTCTTTTGTATAAATGATAAATAAATAAAAAAAAAAGAAATACGGTTGGGTTTTAGTCAGTAAGAGTCTGACACACCCTCCCGCTCCGCCCAGAGCGGGAGAAGTTATTTGATGATTTCCCACCTAAAAAAAACCCCTTGGCAAGTATGGTTGTCAGACTTTCTAGCTTCTGACTACCCGTAACAACTGTCAAGGATTTCCAAATGATTACAATGATGATGGAACCAACCGTTTAACGTGCTTTCCGAGGCATGAAGTGGACTCGGTATGAAATAGGTGGTTACCCATCCACGGACCGACCGCGGCCGTAGCTTAACCTGCTCGATCGACCCTTGCGGCTGTTATTACTTAGCTACGAGCCCCGAGAAATCAACAAATAAATAAATAAAATATAATTGAACCGTGACTGCGAATTAAGGTTACGGGTTCACATGTTAACAATAATTACTATTAATTTTCTCAGAAATTCCGATAATTTATAAGAAATTTCTTTTATTATATTATTTTCTTTTAGTTAGAATTTTCTTGTAAAAGAACTGACCAAGTGCGTGTCGGACTACGCACAATGAAGGGTTCCGTAATTGGGTTCTTTTATCCCAAAAAGAAAGTTAACCATGTAGTTAAAAAACATGTTCTCCCATACATCGATATACGCCACGGTCATTCTCTAACTCCAAAAGGTGGTAAACTACAAATTAGCGATTTTCGGACTTTTCCTTTATTTGTGGTTTGAGACCAAATTCTTGCCAAATTTCATGATTCTAGGTCAACGGGAAGTACCATATAGGTTTTGATTTATTTGCGAGTATTAAAATATGTCGTATAAATTGCCGTATTTTTTATTGCGTTGACTCGGAAGCTTTCTGTTTTTTAGAGCCCCAGGGGACCGTAGACTTACGTATTTGATATAAACAACTTGATACCTCCACGCGTTCCTAATAAAAAGGGTATTGACAGACATACAGACGCACAACAAAGTGATCCTATAAGGGTTCCGTTTTTTTTTCCTTTTGCGGTACGGAACCCTAAAAACTTAATTAAGTATGAACATCTCGATTTAATTACACCTCATAATTGCAACACACTTACAGGCACAAGAGACATCTAAGCTTTGTCCTTTGAGACGCCTGAGTCAAAGTCATAGTCAAAGTCAAATTATTTATAAAAATATAAATTATTATAATTATTAATTATATGTTTTTAAATAGGGCATAAAGGCACATAAAGGTCACTTCGAACGTCAAAATTTTTTTTTTTTTTTTTTTTTTTTTTTTTTTTATTTATAATTTACAAAAAAAAAATTAATTTATTCTAGTTGCCCCTTCCAAAAGGTAGTTTCATATGGAGAAGAATGTGCAAGAAACTCCACCGTCTTGTTTGCTACCAAATAAAAACCTAACACGAAAAGTAACACTTTTCTCTCTACAAACATGAAACCCTTTCTTCCGAAGTTATATCCAATTTTCAATTAATCGAAGTGTTCACGAATATAACACTAACATTATAAAGCTGTGTGCAGAAGTGCGACCCGAGAACTGAATAATAAACTACACTATAAATTGGAGAATTTAAGAAAAAAATACGTAGAATTTGCTGAGTCACTTAGCAAAACATCACACATCTGCGTTCTCTGA
Source organism: Atethmia centrago (assembly GCA_905333075.3). Classification (NCBI taxonomy): domain Eukaryota; kingdom Metazoa; phylum Arthropoda; class Insecta; order Lepidoptera; family Noctuidae; genus Atethmia; species Atethmia centrago. Next base: position 25,515,852 of record HG995380.1, on the reverse strand, counting down.
AGGAGAAGGCAGAGGTGTATATTATTTGTGTTTAAGATGTAGATATATGATTTAATGACTTTTAAATCTGCTATTACGCCTTCAAATAATGCAAGTAGGTTATGCAGAAAATGTATCTTAAACTAAAACGCATACACATCAATTCTATCTGTGAATATTTCAGTATTGTAGTAAAATACGTTATGCAATAAGTTCAGGAAGTAATGTCTGCCCAAAACATAAATTAAAACGATATTACTTTCATGATTTTGCGTCATACAATCCATCCATCTTTTATTTGGCCTTCGTTTAAAATAACATTTCCCTATGTAGGATGCGTGTCAGACACAAATCTTACGTGCACCAGACTTGGAACAACTCTCTGTAGGCCATGCAAATATTAGCTTCATGCTAGAATCATAAACACGATTCGTACCGCAATACAAATCACTTGGCACTTGCTCAGAAGACATGCGACAATCGCTCAGTATGAAATACTGTAACATGCAACACAAATCCAGTGTCCCCAAAGTTACGTACACTCCCCTCGGGTGTAACAAGCCTAATTTCAGGTTAGTTTCAATTAATGCTGTTAATTCTGTACACACGAACATAACAGTAACACTATAAAGTTAGCTGCACAAGGCCATAGAATAAGAATGTGTAGAAAGGAAACTGGGAACTCCACCATTGATTCCTTGGGAAGTATCATTCATGGAGTTAACTTATTAAGATAATATAAAATAATATTTATTTACTTAAACATGTGTCATACACACAAGATCTTATCGTCATACTCTCCATCTTGCATGCGCGTCTTGTACATGCAAGATGGTAACAACATTATTGGGTACAGACATGTTAGCCACATGATGTGACGAGTAAGTCAAGAGATATTATTAATTACAACATCAACTCTTAAACAACTCTTAAAATAACAATGAATTAAAGAATAATAATAATATCGTAATACATTTAAATAATAAAAAATCAAACAGGATATTAAAAATTAAATAAGTTTTTAAGACTTTTATTTTTATATACAAGGTGTCGTTTTGCATCCTCGTCAAATTGAAAGAGGTAACTATGCTAATGATTCTCGACACGAATCAATATTAAAATAAGTAGGTCATTTTTTGTTTTTTCTAATTTTTGGAAATCGGCATGTGTGGGACACGCATGTTAAAACACGGCCCGTGTGATACCGCACTGTAACTGCCCTTTTACACACACACTACAGCATACGCAACGGGGTGATTCTGTTCTGTGAAAGTGGTGTATTCTAAAATACTGTCAAACTTAAATAACTAAAAAAACGAGTATGTATTAATTATTGAGCAGGTATTGTATTTTTATTTGATTATATATGTCTTTCATAGCAGCGTCCTGAAATTTGACGAGGATGCAAAACGACACCTTGTATACAATGCACGTGTTTCTGTGGCATTAAACCAACCTTTTGTTTCTTTCTTTCGCTCCGAATGCATTCAATGTCGCGTTTTGCCTCCAGTTTCGGGAGTAAGATACGTCCTGCACAGTCAGAATTGTCTGATTAGCTGTGTGCCTGGTGCGCTTCAGTTGTAGCTCGGTCGAGCGCAGGAATAGCATGACGTTGAGGAGTGGTTGGTTATTTTTTTATTATTTATTTAGTCTCTCATCATCAGAAACACAGTGCAGAGACAATTTTGGCGGTGCAAGCACAAAGGAGAGTAAATTAGTTTTACTTATGTCATCATTCAGCCTAGTGATGAGTCCCTCACTCATGAGGTCCCTCGTTTAAGGTACTCATGATCGCAAATTGAAAGAGATACTCGAATTTACTCATTGAACCACCTCACTACACCTCACTCGTTCACGCGTCCTCAAAAATTGACATTGACAATATTAAATAGTGGCGAGGGCGTAGAGACTCGTGAGTACACGTGAGTCGTCGTCGCGTTCGCCCGCCTCGCTCCCTCGTACGTTCGGCTGAATTCGGCTCGGGCTCACGAGTCGTGAGGTGAATACGCCGTTGACGATTCCTCACCTCAAAAGAGGGGTGCCTCGTGAGGACCTCACGAGGTAAAGTGAGGTCCTCCCTCAACCTCAAATAAAATTGATGAGTTACCCATCCCTAATTCAGCCGGAAGATGCCCACTACTGGACACAGGCCTCCGCAAGCATCGCCACGTCGACGTTCACCAGGTCACCGGTCCATCTTCTGAGAGGCCTACCCACGCTGCAAGTTCCAATATGCCATCGCTAATCCACAACTTTAAGGCCCCATCAGTTCCGCGAGCAATTCTGTTCTATACGGTTTCATTATTCTATGACAATACCAAGTCAAACTCGCTTAGCAATCTTCCACAAGATTAAGTCGACGGCGGCGTGGTAAACAAAAGTTGAGCGTCTGCGCCACAGCGTCCGCTTAATGTACCTGGTAGCCAGGTACAGGTATTAAGGAGTTTCATAATTTATTATTAGCTGAGATTTTGTCGAGGAAGATAGTTGTTATGTTTGTGAGGGCATTTGTTATTAATTATTCTTTAAGTTGGTTTTATGTAGGGTAAGAGAGCAGTGGTGGTCCAGTGATATCGGCCGCGACTTACGAGTTGTAGTCGTAGGTTCGAACCCAGACAGGCACTTTACTTTATGTAAATTATTTCATCACCAATGCTGTCAAAACGGTGAAGGAAAACATCGTGAGGAAACCGGCATGTCCTAGAACCAAAAATTCGAAGATATGTGACATCTACCAGTCCGCACTGGGCCCGCGTGGTGGAACACGGCCCGCTCCCTCTCACTGAGAGGTCTGTGTCACAGCAGTGGGAACATTATAGGCTGGTAATCTAAGAAGATAAGGTTTGAGAGGCGCAGGCGATGTAAATCTTTTGGCTAAGTGGTCGTTACCACCAGCCTAGGCGAGCGAAAAAGCTTCTAGAGCACACGCTCTAGCTGTGAGAGAGACCGCGACATAAGAGAGAATGATGATAAAGGAATTATTTTATACTACTACCATGATTTTTTTCACATATCCAAATATAACCATTTAGTGGGCAGGGGGGGGAGGACAGTTGACTCTAACAAAAAATAGCACTTTAAAGCTTAATACTACGCAAACGGATCCCTGAATCGAAAAATGGTTTTCACAGACCCGTAATGTTTTTGAACGGCCTATCCAACGATACCCACACCATAAGATAGACGAGAAAAACAAATATCCTCCTCATTTTACGTATAAGGTAACATAAAAAAAATCTGGATTTTAAATTACCACTTTATCGGCGTGATTAACAAGTATACCCCCATGCCAAATAACAGCTTACTAGTACTAAGAGTCTCCGAGCTAAGAGGTTCCTTGTTGACTAAGGAACCCTAAAAAGTGCTATTTTCAGTTCAAAATTAAAGTTCTGAGAATTTTGAGGCAGAAGGGGTAAGAATAAGGAAAGGGGGTAAGAACAGAGACTACTGAATTCCAAACGAAATTCAAATTCAAATTAAATTATTTGCTATAATGCAGGTATAAATCAAGAACTTGAAGACTATCGTGGCCCAATTACATTCTACCATTACACATGGAGTGCAAATTTGTCATATTAAAATTTAATTTATTAACAGGTAATTTAACAATGCGATTTAAATTATTAAGTTTCAGGAACATACATTAATTAACGACAAAATATATATATATATATATTTTTTAGAATTTCCCCTACAAAATTCAACAAGATTCGACAAAATTCAAAAGTTAGTTTTCGAAAGTTAATGATATTTATAAAGAAAAGTATTCGAATTCATTTTCAAGTTTTTTGAGCCCCGCGCGACACCGATTCGGAGTCAAACAATAGAAAATCAATTGTGTCTCATTAGCTGTCCTTGACCAATTAAAGGCAAATAATTTTCACGTATCCCTCTTTTCACTCCCTTAAAGGTCGAACCACAAACCCCTTCTTAGTGCTTCCCTAGAAAGAACCCGTATGCAAAATTTTACGTTCCTAGTCCCAGTAGTTTCGGCTCCGCATTTATTAGTCAGTCAGGACAAGTAAATTATATATATAGATAGATTAACATGACCATATTCGTTCCATATCTTACAAAAACCTTAATAATATTTTGTATTTTTTATAGTGCTTGGGGCACAATTATAACAAGGTTATGGGGAATATGGTACTAACCTATAAGACATTTTTAAACTAAGCTTAGATTTAAGTAAAATATTATTTTATAATTGTAACTGTGTAAACAATTGTTGGTTGGCCATTAAAGAAAAAAATAAAATAATTCCCTGAAAACTTGTACCCACAGCCTTACCCCGTACTGTATTAACATATATTTTTCAGATTGCAGCACGTATCATTACGCACCGCTCTGTAACGAACCAATTTTATGGAGTGCCTTCATGTTACGCGATTACGTAAGGTAATTTTGTTTTTATAAGCGTGTTATGTACCAATATAGTCTATTGTTTTATGGGTTTCAAGAGTTTTGAGGTGTAAAATATTTAATCACCACTGCACTCAAAACGGTGAAGGAAAACATTGTGAGGAAACCGGCATGTCCTAGAACCAAAAATTTGAAGTCATGTGACATCTACCAACCCGCTCTGGGCACGCGTGGTGGATTACGGCCCACTCCCTCTCACCGAGAGGAGGCCTGGGTCCTAGACGTGGGAACATCATAAGCTGATTATGCCAAGAGAGCTTTAAATATTATTGGCTTTAAGGACCCACTGAGTAGGTAGTAGGTATTTTTTATTTTTTTATTTTATTCCTACAACACAAAAATATTAGTTACCTGAATTCACCGAAGGAATTGGCAGAAGTGTATATAGTTTGCCCTCATTTCACCAGTTATGTGGTTAGGTAGATATAAAGCTGTGTACGCACGAACAAACAAAACATGGCAAACATGAACATCAAACACGGAACATTTGGTTCGTACGTGTGGACGTAAATTAGCAAAGCGAACTCGAATACCATACGAACACAGTTCGACTTGTGTTCACGCTCAGCCTCCCCGCTCTCTTTAGTAGCCATGGATTCGCCGTTGGAAGTAGTACACTGTTGGATCGACGAACAATTTTGCATCAAGTTTCTCCGAACACCGTTCACACAGAAAAACGAAATTGGATTGCACGAACATTTTCGACGTACTACATAGTGTTTGATGTACGTTAGTGGTACGCACATCTGAACAAAGTGTTCGATGTTCGTGCTCAAGATGTTCTTGTTCGCTCTTGCGTACACGCCTTTTTACCCGACTGCCTCAGGAGGGTAATGTTTTTCGAGAGTATGTATGTATGTATGTATGTATATATGTATGTATGTGTGTATGTATGTATGTATGTATGTATGTATGTATGTATGTATGTCTATTTCTTTGGCACGCTCTGTAGCCTAAACGACTTGATGGATTTTATCGTATGAGGTGTCCTTAGATTCGTCTTATTTGTGGGAGTGACATAGGCTATATAATATTTATAAATTGCATCTGGAAATACAAAAAAAAAAGGAGGGGAAGTTTTTTTTAATTGATTGCAACAATATTGTTATCAAATAAAAGCTAGTAAAAAGTATTTTTCAAATATTTAATTAATAAAATTAATAAAACTTTCAAAATTAAAAAAAGGGAAAAACAAGCATTATAATCTATATAATTTTGGTCTTGCAGGCGGGGACAGTCGAATAACCGTGTAATTTTTGATTGTCCCCGCCTGCGATACCAAAATTCTGTAGATTATAATGCTTGTTTTTCCCTTTTCCGTTATGTGTTTTTGCAGTCGGGTTTTTTGTTATTGAAATAATTTATTTTTTAAGGGCGAGCCTATTGCCAGTAACCGAGAACAAACTTGGTCTCAGTCAAAAACGTTTATGCAACGTAGAGCAAGGATGTTGATTTGGCTAACACTTGACTGGTTACCTCTTTAGTCGACTGTAAAATTCTATGGTCGTAAAAAAACCATATCAAAATTGTCAGCACACAGCCTAACATTATCTTATCATCAAACAGCTACACATCATTCTATTATTTGCTATTCTGTGGCAGTACTATTCATCACACTTGTTCTCCAACTTCGTGACAATTCATCAATCGTTTGCTCATGAAATACAAAATAATTAACACACGCTACCTTTTAGTCTTTGCTATTAATAGCGATACGATGTCGTATCGTTAAATGGTTCGAAAACCATGTACTACATTTATCAATGCAAAGGAACGTAATTTTGAACACTGTCCAAATTTTTTAAATAATAAAGAAATTGTATAATGGTCAATGGGGCTTTTTAATCTCTGTCTCTTAATCCATGTCTTCTCTTGCTCAGCCTATGGACTTTTAAAGCAATTCAAAAGTATCGACGCGTTGTGAGACAAAGTGGTAAAAAACACATGCATCTGTTTTTTTTTTTCTGCCAATTAAAATCAGGAACACAGACTACAAGGATCGTTTTTGTGGGTTCCGTAATCAAGAAGGAACCCCATGTCATGCCATGTCCGTCTGTCTGTCTGTCTGTACCCGGCTCAGTCCAGACACTCCTAGTACTAGAGAGCTACTGCCGGGGTCGTGGGAAAGTCCGAAAGGGATACCGAGGCCCCTGGCAACACAGGCAACGGAAGGAATACGGGTAAGTTTTAGTCTGTAAGAGTCTGACACACCCTCCCGCTCCGCCCAGAGCGGGAGAAGTAATTTGATAAAATCCCACCAAAAAAAAAAATGGGGTACCTCCCTTGCACGCAAAATGGTGATGATATTTTTTTTTTCGTCTATCCCATGAAGGGTATCGTTGAATAGGACGTTCAAAAATATTGCTGGACTGTGAAAATCGATTTAGGGATCCGTTTGCGTAAATATTAAGCAAATTTATGTTAGATTCAAATGTCCCACCTGGCAGCTATTTGCCCTTGAACACGCTTGAGTGATACTTCAAAACTTATTCCACCTTTTAAAAGGATTCCAAATTGCGCATACGCAGACACCTTTCCAGCCATTCGAGGATCTTACAGTCAAGTGCTTTCTCCCTAAGCCAACCAAGAGGCACCTCTAGAGATTCGTCTAGCCGCCAGGATCTAGAGGAGCGTCTGGGGCCTGGACGCGAGACCCGTTCCTCGAGTCAGCTCGAAGTCTCTTGCGGAGACGACTGTGCGGCTGGCAGAGTCCGTCTTGCGATAGCGCAAGCGGGACGGTTTTTTTTATACCTTAACATACATATTTCTTACATTTTAATATGGTTTCTGTAGGATCCAATCGCTTACCATAGTCCGGTTTTCAATAGTGGAAACTGGTCTTCAACTAAATTTAAATTGAGGATCTCGACATTCTACGTTCATCCAAAAGTGTATTGGACACCTTCGTCGGCACCGGGATCCGGGACTCTCAAAGTCCCTGGCGCACATTTATTAATTAAGGCGCTGACAAGACCCAATTGACCAAAATTGGCTTCTCTTAAGAAAAAAAATTGCCAAACCTGTATAGTTTGTGGTAGCGGAAAAAATATATGTTAATTTTGAACATATTTCCTAGAACTTGGTTGTTACCAAAACACGTTTTGAAATAAAATCTCGATACAAACTAACGTTAAACTAACCTCTTACCTTGAGTTCTAATCCAAAATATCTGTATTAATTATCAACACACGTTACATATTTAATTAATAACAAGAACGTCTTATTTGAATGCAGAACTTGGTTGTTTTTTTTATTTTCGATTACTCAACTCAATTTTGAGTAAATAGATAATTGCTTCATATTTTGCAATAAATTACAAGCGTTGTGTCATCGCGCTTCTCTTTCTTTTCCATGCAGTCTGACAGTGACCGCGGTTTAGGTGTTGTCAGCGTCTTAACAACGTTCATAATATCTGGAAGGTTAAACCATAATATTTAAATGTATAATATTTCATTTGAACTTTTAAACGGAACAGTACTGGGTTTATCTTCAACTCCCCACGACCGTAGCTCTATCTGCTGAAATATTAGCTGGCTGGCAATAGTAGGTTTTAACTGTAGCCTTATTTATAAGACGGTAGACCCGTATCGGCTACCGTGTGTTGTTGTATTGTGAAGATTTAATTTTATAATTATACTGTGTTTAAGATAGTTTGTTGTTTCTTTACATTTTAATACCCAACCACCTGGCCTCTGGGCTTATGTTAGTTTGCAGCAAGAGGGAGCAAAAATAATAATATGACAGTGGAATATTCGTTGTCTTTGAATATGTGAAAAAAGTCATGGCAGCAGTAGTATTGAATGCAGTGTAACAATGGCTAAATCTGACTCGGTTCGCAATCCCGATAATACCTACAACAATTACTTCAGAATCTCCACAAAACCATTTACAACTCACGATTGTATCGGAAACTCGACCAGCCAACTATCAATCTTAACCGAACAGCGACAAATTAAAACGAATGATCGTTTAAATATCGATTCTCAGTTTTCTCGATCAATCCTTTATTGTGTCAAAACTATTGTAGAATAGAAACTATGCTTTGTAAGTAATTTGTCTTTGTCATTCTTCTTTTTTATTCGTTTAGTATGCATAAGTGACTACAGAGAGATAACCATAACTTATTTTATCTCGATTCCAGAGGTGCAAAACGTACCTTTAAGGCCGTGGTCTATGTATATTTAAAACAAAATGCAAGAGGAGAATACAAAGAATGAAATGGTAAGTTGAGTACCTACCTATACATATATAAAATTTTATTAGTAACAATCAATCAAGGGTTTTGAAAAAAATATAGGTAGGTACGTGTAAACAATATGCGTACCTAAGTAGGTACCTACTTACCCGCTGCATATGCTTACCTAGGTACCTTTCTTCGCCAGAACGCGAAACTAAGTGCTTTCGTTTCGAATTTGCCAACGTAAATTCGTACGTGTATAGTGGCAACAAGGTATAGATTTGCATGCAGCAAATCTGTAGTTTGTTACTATTAGACACGTACGAATTTACGTTGGCGAATTAGAAACCACATTCTATGCGGCTAGTGTCAAAAATCTAAGTCACAAGTCATTTATTTCTTAATAAAGTACATTGTGCTAACATTTTTAGTGACAATAAAAAATAAAAAAAACTTGTAATTTTTTTTTTTAATTCATTATACATTTATCTACGTATATAATTAGATTGGATATAGATAGGTAAAAAAAAGAGTAAATCAATTAGGCCAATGGCACGCAGTGCCGCCGTATCGTGGCATGCCACAACATAGAACTGTCACAGTAAACATAAGTAAAGCAGTATTACGTCTTCATACAGAACGCTTTTTGTTTCAGTTCCACTGGATATAAAATGTTATCATCATCCAATGAACCCAATGTGCAACAATGCAAACCAATTATATGACGAAGGAGACAGGTAACATTATTTTTGTCACACTTACTCCTAAAGGGTTATCTCGATCCCCCATAATAGGGGCAAAAGTAGGTCTTTTGCGCCCGAGAGCGAAAGTTTTACACTATCGCCCATGGGAGGTAATGTAATCGAAGTACTTGATTGGTCGTTTAACATTACTCACGCTAAAGGAGGCTTTTGATTGGTTTACAAAAATCTAGTAGGCTACGATTTTTTTTTCTTTCAATTTGATTTGGTCTTGGTTGGTTTTACGATATTTTTTATTTCAATTTGATTTTGTCTTTGATTTTTAACATACTCGCTTTATTTCTGGTCCACAATACTGTTTGTTGGTGTCCTCATTTAATAGTACATTGTGTTACAAGAGGTCAAAGGTGTATTCACGATTGTGCATTTACGGCCCGAGTCGTAGGCGAGGGTTGTAAACCACACCGGGGAGCGGTATACTACATATTTTCGGGTACGATTATCACATAGTGCTTGTCCTTACACATACGAGGAAACAAAAATATTCAATCAAACATTTCATGCATACAACAAGAAACAGTCATGGCGCCGATTGTGGGTCAGACAAATAAGTTTATTTGCGCGTCATCTATTTAGCTACTGTCAGTTGCGACCAATAAACACATTCAACGTTGTGTCTTTATGGCAAAACTAAAACCTATTTACCGAAATCTTACTTCAAAATCAAAATGAAAAAAAAACTAAGCTTACTAGATTTTTTTAGACTAATGAAATTCAACATTGTGGTTTTATGGCAAAACCTATTTACCAAAACCGCACACTAAAATAAAATTTAAAGAAAAAAAATCGTAGCCTACTAGATTTTTGTAGACCAATCAAAGTCTTCCTTTAGCGTGAAGTAATGATAGACGACCAAGCAAATGCGTCGATTTAATTACCTCCCATAGGTGGTAATGTTACATTTTCCGCCCATGGGCGAAAATTACCAACAAGTCTCACAATTATGCGGGATCAAATAACCCTTTACGAGTAGGTGTGATGAAAATATTCTTACTCTCATGTTGAAACATGATTGGTGACTTATTGATAATAAATGCCTGTATTGTGTTATTGATAATAAATGTCCTAATTTTTTTTTCCTTTAGTTTATTCATAAGAATTCTCACTTTATACAAGTTATTTTTATGAAACGATTTTCATTAAATAAAGCTAAGAATACTCTGGACTACGTCACTTTTCAAACACAAAAACTAAATCAAAATCGGATCATTCGTTCGGGAGCTACTTCATCTTCATTGTGGCAGTGACATAGGCTATATAATATATATATATTGCATCTGCCAATAAATAAAATGGAAGGGAAGGTTTTTTAAAATAAATTACAACAATATTGATATCAAATAAAAGCTAGTAATGAGTCGATTCCATATATATTAATAAAACTAAAAAGCTTGAAATAAAACAAATTATTTAAAAAACAAAAAACCCTATTGCATAAACACATAACTGAAAGGAAAAAACAAGCATTATAATCTATAGAATTTTGGTATCGCAGGCGGGGGACAAACAAAAGTTACACCATATTTCAGGTTATTGGTTTGTCCCCGCCTGCGATACCAAAATTCTATAGATTATAATGCTGGTTTTTCTCATTTTTGTCTTTTAAATAAATAGTTTTTTTATAAAGACGTAATACTGCTTTACTTGCCAATACTGTGGCCGTGCGCATAGCTAGGTACGAATGCCACTCCGCTCGGCTCGATGCGAGAAAATCGTTCGCGCACCGCGTAATTATTGCCAGGGGCTTGCGGGGACTGCGCGGCGCGTTTTCATCGGTAACGCCCACTCGAGCAAGGTCAACGGCATACGGCCAGCTCTTAATAGGTAAATCCTTTCAAGGAGTTCAATTTTTTGGTAGCGCTTAAACGCAGACTTCAACCTGTGCCTTAAAAATTCACTAGACAAGTTTCTAGTGGTAGGTACTTATACGGTTTCAGTAACGAGTCACCCAATTACTAACGGTATTCCTTTATCAAGTGCTTGTAAGATATAATTATTTTGATAAGGAGAACAGAAAGAATCGTCGTATCGTTTCATTACACGCCAAAAACATAGATCTACATCCCAGACGGACACACGAAACCCAAAAAAAAACTTCACATCAATAAAATACATCACGAACGAAAGAAAAACCAATAAAACGTGAAAAATTGTTACCCATCTAGAACGCAGCCGAGCGTGTAACGGAATATCTCACAATTGGTATACCGCGAAAATGTTTGCCGCGTATAAATCAAGTTGTCAGTGTTGCCGTTATAAATTCGCGGGCCGCCGCCGCGAACGCACCTGGCAACATTTACCTTGATTGCGAACGCGGCGCGCTGCATTTGCCTTCCTACCACGTGCTGAACACAGGGAAAACGCACCACTATGCTGGCAACTTTCCACCCCCTCTCTCTCAGTGAAAACTAGAACCGTCGCGGGGGAGATGTTAGTGGCGCGTAAGGTCTTCACACAATGGTCAACGTTGGAACCATTCGTCACCAAACTTTCTTGCTTTACGTTCTTTATACAAGGCTCTTAGTCTCCCAGTAATGAGTCAGAAACTCTTGGAATTAGTCTGGTATATTTTACGCCCCGCTTCCTAGGTGAGGCACTCCATTCGACTAATATCAAAGTTATGAATGTATGCTTGCTGCTGAGTTTTAAATGGAATTAATTTCCAAGTTTTAGTTCAACCTTTTATATGCTTTGTTGATGATGCTCTTTTGGAGTTGAGAGATTTAATTTCTGTTGTGCTCGCATTGTTTCAACAGTAATGTTTGCATATTTCACTGTTTAGTTAGCTTATTTATGGGCAAACTAGGATGCCCGGCCACTTTGCTTGCTAAAAGTTTAACGTCCATTTTTGTATGCGTTGGAGATTTGAGAAACAACACTTAATTTGGCTAGGTGTGTACTTTTGCTTGCTACTGTTTTCAATGTAAATTCAAGGAAATTCATTGCTTATCAAATTGACACACTACGTCAATTAGCCAATAGGCTCACCCTGTAATACTTAGATATAACTGGCGAAAAGTGGGTGTACTATAGGTACGAATCTGCCTTACCCTACGGGGATTATAGGCGTGATTGGCTATGTTTCTTTTTAGCCATTATATTGAGTTCATACAACTTTCAAGAATGACAGTTGGAATTTAAATGTACGGGCACTATAGATCGTTAGTCAATTTGATTAACAATGTATTTCCCTGACTATACCTTGTTACAACTGACCCTGTTAATTTAATAACAAAACAGTTGTTAAATCATTCATCGGATGGTTCAGCCCTATTATAGGGTGCTCAGCAGTACAGTCAGACGTAATCGATTAATCGTCCCGTTTGACAGGTCATGTGTCAAACATGTTGACCAAACTAACCCGAAATTGAACAGATAATCTAACAAGAGGATGGTCGTATTTTAATAGAGTGATATGCAGCCGACGGAATAAGTTACCGACACCGCAGCGCCAAAGTTCTGCCCGAGTTCTAGCCTGTTTAGTTTGAAAATAACGATGAGGTACGAATCTATTAGTGAAATAGTGTCGTAGGTTAAATGTTTGAATTTACGTATATTTCTAAAATTAACAAGTAGGCAACAGAAAATGTTACTTGAATTAAACTAGATTTTGGAGAAGCCAGACATTATTATGGTTAACTTAATTTATCTTACTTTCGATGCTGACTGTACTCTTATTTTTTTTTTTACTGAGTGTTATTTGGCAGTCATGCCGTCGTTCTTGGTGTCGTAAATGGGCAGTTATATTAAACAACAAACAATTTACAAAACGTTCTAATACATAATATTCTTCTATAATTCATCACCACACTCTATTAGAAGACCCCTTTTAATAAATAAAACATATATAACCGAAACCAATATCAAACCACCGTTTTTTCAATAAAAACTAAATAAAAATCAAACTCGTAGCACATTCGTAGCACATTCGTAGCTCGTAGCGGTATCTGCAGCACGTGGAGTTCGTAGCGCGGCTGCGTCGTCAATATTGGTTAATTTGGCTCGCGGACTATGCGCGCGCCCCCGAGTCGCTCTGATATTGCCTGCATATATCTCCTATAGGAATTGGGACCTGATTGAGAATGAATCTGGAATATCTGACTTTGTTTGTCGGAATGTTTTGGGTACGGGGAATATTGTTTGTATAATCACCATATTTTAAACATAATCATTTGCATAGTTGACTAATGAAACGCAATTTATCGATTCTTGTGACCCCGGGCGACAACATGCATCAACGGAAAGAGAGAAAGAAATTTTACAAAAAAATCTACCGATTCTCAAAAGCTTAGTGAAAAAAACGAGTGAGCCTTACTTAAAATTTGAACATTTTCGCAGCCGCCATCTTGATTTTTAGTTTTGACCTCACTGTCGGCTTTAACACCCCCAAAACCATAAAAACGACACCCATGATGAAAAATCTGAACATGTTCGCGGCCGTCATCTTGCTTTTTAATTTTGACCTCACTATCAGATTTAACACTCCCGAAAACCATGAAAAGGACAGCCATGATGAAAAATCTGAACATTTTCGCAGCCGCATCTTGCTTTTTAGACTTGACCTCAGTAACAGTCGGCTGTAACACCTCCGAAAACCATGAAAACAACACCCATGATGAAAAATGATTGTAGCCGCCATTTTGGATTTTGATATAAATGTGGTAAAACCAAATTTTTGTTTGTCGCGCATTTAAAAATAAAAAACGGCAAATTAAAAAAAAAAACTATATTAATAACAGCGCCTCACGCGCAAGCGCGGCGTGATCTTGTCACTTCACCCGATTCTCGTAACCATAGTAACCACCCGCGCCGAAGTGAGTGATTCAGCTAGGTGAAGTGCGTCAGCAAGCGCGACGCGCGAGTGTCGTGATCTTATCACTTCACTCGATTCTCGTTGCCATGTTCACTTGGGCTGGATGTAGTGAGCCTAGCCGGCCGCCGGCGTCGGCCGGTGCGCGCGCTGCGCGAGTGTCATTTGAACTGTTGAATTTTGTTATAGTATTGATGACGGTGATTTTATGAATATTATTTTATTATTGGCTACGTGTAGGTCGGTATAAATTTACCTACCTAAAATAAAATATTAGATAGGTACTTATTAAATAATCCGCGCGTTTTTTATTCAAATGGCTTATGTACACAGACACACATCGTTTAGTTAGGTTTTCACATAGTTTGTGAGGGGATAAATTCGTCCGTCAGCCAGGCACACTTTTAGCACTCGACACACTCCGTTATCTCTCCTTATTGAATAGATTTGGGTTAATAACAACGCTGAATAACGTCGTACAGTCTTTACTCGACTCAATCCACTATCGCTTCTTCAAAACACATCGCGTTTGGGTCATGGGATTGCGTTTATTTAATCAGTTAAAACACATCGCGTTTGAGTCATGGGATTGCGTTGATTTAATCAGTTAACTGATTATGATCAATAGAATTAGCTTAAAAATATTCTTAAAATCTCGATTATGATTGTAAATGTAATCCTTGGTTCATCCCTAGTATCAGGTCCTGCCAGGGTCGCGGGAAGGTACTAAAGGGTCAGCGAGGCCCCTGGCAACACAGGCAACAGGAAGAAATAATTTTTTTTGATGTGAAACATCTGCAGTGCTATTCTGTAATCTTCTCACCGTGAAAACTTAAGTGAAGTGAGCGTGGAGTGAACTGTCAGTGTCATCCCACCTGATACTAGGGATTTTTGTTTTTTTGGATGAGAAATCACCAAATAACTTCTCCCGCTCTGGGCGGAGCGGGAGAAGTTATTTGATAATTCCCCGAACGAACACTTTTAACGTGCACGTCTTTCTACATTGTTCTCTGTATAATTTCAACATGAATGATGTAACCAATATTTTTGTAACAATATTTTAATTTAAAAGAGTTCTTCTCCATAGGAATGGGCAAAGCTTCATCTTTCTGACTGACCGACCCCTTGACATTCAAAAGTGCCTGTATTTGGTATATTTGAAATAAATGCTTTGAGATTGAGTTTGCCATCTCCCATGGGATGTCGCAACAGTGACCAACCGTTATTTCTTGTATTGTTTGCTTTGTTTTTGTTTAGTGTCTGCGCTTACTAACATACATAGTCGTAAGATTTACTAACAATCTTGTTGAGTCTTGGTAACTCTAATAAAGAAAAATTCTATTAAAGAGAAAAAAAAAAGAGAAAATATTACGTAATCGACAGGATTGTCAAACTTATATGGGTTGATTACGACGCTTTTAGCTACTTCGTATATGTGTGTATTTTACGTTAATTTTTGTAACGTGCGTTTTGTTTGTGCAGATTAAACAATTTTTCTTTCTTTCTTTCTTTCTATTCTATTCATCATCTGTCGCCTTTTCCCAACTATGTTGGGGTCGGCTTCCAATCTTACCAGATACAGCTGAATACCAGTATTTCACATGGAGCGACTGCCTATCTGACCTCCACAACCCAGTTACTGGATAACACGATACCCCTTGGTAAGACTGGTTGTCAGACTTTAGAGCTTCTGACGACCCGCAACGACTGTCAAAGATCTACATATGACAGCCGGGACCAACGTCTTAGCGTGCTTTCCGAGGCACGGAAGGGTCTTGGTATGTAAAGATGGTCACCCATCCACGGACCAACCGCGGCAAGCGTAGGTTAACCTGATCGATCGACCCGTGCGGCTGTTATTACTTAGCCACAAGCTCCTCAAAAATTATATTCTATTAGATTTGAGTAATCTAATCTTCCTTGAAATGATTAACGCCTTAATCCTTTACCTCCTCAGACCTTCATTACTCGTAAACATACTATCTGTTGAGTATGCAGGTCATACTCGATAGGCACGCGACACACGACATTCTAGCACATTGCGACTCGCCTAGCATGCGTCTGTGAGACTTGCCTACTATGCGTCTGCACGACGTGTGTGCACCGCCTAACGTGCTGATATGTCACGCGTCGAATACCTAATGAAGACATGAGTTAATAATTCTGCTCTGCTCTTGACACTCCATATATACTGCGTGCACCTTTCCAATACATTTCTCTAGCGCCAACTCCAGTTGAGCAAATACACTTCAGGCACGAAAAAATCGACTATTTTCTAAATCAAATAATATACATATCTGTAAGACCTGAGTTACAATTTTGGTGTAAGCACATTAAAGTATATATTCTATCTATATGCATGGTGTATGAAACCGCAGATCCCGGCTTAGCTCAGAGACTTTTAGTACTAGACGCTTAAATTTGGCACGGGTTACATGTTAATCACGCCGACAACGTGGTAAAATAAAATTTTGAAAAAGAAAATTTGGGTAGGTGGGGTACCGAAATAACGGTATAAAAAAAATTTCGGTATAATCGAAATTAAAATTAATACTATCACAGCTAATTAGGCTTTACAAGTTAACGAGTAATAGTCGACCAACATTTGCAGTTGGAGAATTGACCGTAACGTATTTCGATGTATGGATGTATTTGGATGTATGTTTTTCAACTACAATGATAATTCTGTTTTTGAGACGAATTCGTCGCAAGTACGAAAACCGTCATTGTACGTAGTCGGACACGCACTTGGCTGTTTTTTTTAAGAAACTGACGAAAAATTTTAATTTTGTTGGGTCTAGAATCATGTATTGAATTCATGGTAACAGGTTTCGCGTCGATGTGGTGTTTACACTCTGTATAGTATCAGTTACCTGGTACCTTTCCATCTGTTTACATACCTACTGGTAGTCCCTACCTCATTATCCCACACGTAGTCTAGGGGTGTGTGTAAGTGGGCCGATATGCACACCCGTGATAGTACCTACACTACCACGGGTGTGCATACTGGCCCACTTTGCAAACAAAATCCCGTGCTCCGATGACCACATCTGTTTTGCGTCGACCAATAAAAAATAATTTATTTTGTTTAAATACATTTCTCAGGCTTTGTTACAATGATCATAGATGTCTGACTACCCTTTACCCGTTCTTTTTATGGTCTTGTTTTCATTTACAAAAACAAAGGGTTCAGCAAAAATCAGAACCGGCAATGTCATTGGTTGATGAGCGACCGTAGGTAAGCGTAACTATAGCGGCCGAGCGCTACCAGCAGGATTAGTTTTTACGCGGTCCGATATAGTACCCGTGATAGTATCTGTCAGATTTCACCAAAATCCTTTGATGTTAGTTAAGGCCGTAGTCTAAATTAATCATGTTTACACGTTCACCAAATCAAATTAAATCAAATAATTTATTTGCATAATACATGTTAAAAAGGTGTTACAGGTATAAAAGCTACATTGTATTATAACCTAATGAGTTGTGCAAATTAATATATTAGGTACTAATCGCAACATTAAATATACAGAATAAATTTTAAATTGTATTACATAAAAAATAGAAATGTCAAAATAACAAAAATAATAATCATTCCATTGGTGCCATTTCAAACCTGACTTAAATTGGTCCATTTTGTGTAGGGTGTCCAAGCAAACTTTCAGTAATTGATAGGTATTTACAGTAACAATAAAAAAAAAACAAAAATTGGTCTTCGACTGGCGATGTTTGTGCGCGTCATTGAGACCCAACATCATACAAAAATCCAAATTCCTACGTTGTTGCATAGATCTCGAGAAAAACCTCTCCTCAACAAATTCTTATGATAGTTCCGTTTATCCTTTTATGCTACGTTTGCCGCCGTCGGTTCGTGGATGGGTGACCATCCATTATATATGGAGATGGCCCCGGCAGTCATTTGTAGAATCAGAATCAGAATACTTTATTTGCAAACATAGGTCAAATTACAACAGAGTGTGAGATGTTACAGATAGGTAGATCTTCTATGTTTTGCCCAGAGGCGTACAAATATATTTAATTAACATTGTCAAATTTTTACTTTTTAACACACATTTTACTTTTAGAATATCATAAAGTGGTAGAATTACGTAACTTTCACATCGCTAGTAAAGTCAGTATTAATAGATACATGCACATCAATACATAAAATCAAAATGTTGGAACCGCAGAGGTCTAGCTGCAGTATGCACGGTAGCTCGACTGCGACTAAAAGGTCGTTATAATGTTATCAAAGACAGCAATACCTCGTATTTAAAATGCAATCAATTTCAATAAATGTCAAATAGAGTTAAGTTAATTAAGTTACATGTCATATTAATGTTAATATCAAACAAAATTCAAGATCGTCAAAATAGGTGAGGTAATGAATAATTTTCTGACGCAGTAACTATAGAATTGTCGTCCAAATATTCCTTTAGTGAGTAATAGCATTTATTTATCAAAATTCTTAATAGTGCTTTTTTGAAATTGTCCAGATTTAACGTTTTTATTTTTTCAGGCCTTAGACCGATGACCTTAAAAAGGTGGCTGGGACAGACTGGATGCGGAAGGCGGAGGACAGGGTGTTGTGGCGCAGTCTGGGAGAGGCCTATGTCCAGCAGTGAACTGCTATAGGCTGAGTTGATTGTTGATTGATTTTTTCAGGTAATTTGTTAAATATTTTAGGCCATACAGAAGGTACTTTTATTCATTAGTGCAGTTTTGCCATAAGTCACTTCGTGTTCTGACTTATTCTTATCGCGTAGTTTTCTGTAGTAACTTTTAGCAGCTATTTTGTATAATGAGGTGTTAGATTTGACAAACACATTTGTTTCGTATATGTACAACGATGGCAAGGTCAGAATTTTTAAACGTTTAAAGAACGGTTGACAACTGTCCGTGCTTTTAAGGCTACACATAGCTCTGACACGTCTTTTTCGGGCTCTAAACACAAGTTCTCTATCTACTGAATTGCCCCAGTACATTACGCCATATCTGAGTGTTGATACAACATAGCCGTGATAGGCTGTTAGTACGGATTCTAGGCTCACTGTTTTTGATAGTTTATAGAGAACGTAGGCAAATTTATGAAGTTTTTTACATATTTCGTCTGTCTGAGATCTCCAAGTCAAATTATTGTCTTTATTAATACCAAGAAATTTAGTAGCAGTAGTTGGTTCTATTTTCGTCCCTAAATAGCTAATGCCAAGGATTTTTTGTGGGATCCTTTGATAAAAATGCATAATTTTAGTCTTTTCTAAGTTTATAATTAGATTATTGTTGTCAAATCATGATATTATTCTATTTAATGTCATATTTATTTCATTTTCATAAGTGTTGGGATCATCACACTTAATCACTATGGTGCTATCATCGGCGAATAGTATCATAGGGTGGTTTATTTGCCCGGGAAGGTCGTTAATGTAGACCAAAAAAAGGAAGGGTCCCAGCACGCTACCCTGAGGGACGCCGTATTTAATTATCTCGCTTTCAGAACGATATTTTTTCTTGTAGCTGGTGTTTGAGCATATTTGTGTGATTTCTACAAATTGCTTTCTGGTCTAACGGCCAGAAAGTAAGATCGAATGAGATCAAGTATATTTCCCCTGATAGCATATTTTTCAAGTTTATGTATTAGTATAGGATAATCCAAATAATCAAAAGCCTTAGTTAGATCCATATAGATATCACATACAGGTTTTCTCTTATCTACATTTGACAAAATAGGGAGAAGCAGGTCGTGTATGGCCATATTGATAGACTTCTGCTTGCAAAATCCCTTTTGTTCCTTTACTAACATGTTTGATTTCTCAAGGTAGCTGTACAATGACTTATAAATGACTTTCTCAAATATTTTTGGCAAAAGACAGGTATCAACGCAATAGGCCTATAGTTTGACATAATTTGTCTATAATTTTTTTGTGCAAGGGTATTCTTGACGTTTTTAATTTCTCAGGGAAGATTCCGTTAGAAATACTCATATTAATAATGTGACTGAGATGTGGAGCTATGTATTGAGACACTTCTTTGATAACTTTAGTGTATATTCCGTCATAACCAACACTATAGGTATTTCGAAGTGAGTTAATATGATTATTTATATCTTGAGGTAAAGTGGACTCCATAAATAAAGAGTTTGAAGATGTAGATCTTAGGCAGTCGTTGCTACGTCGCTACTTCTGTAGCCCAAAAGTCTGATCACCAGTCCTAGTCCAGCAGACTCAGCACGAGCACCGTTTATTCGAAGAATAGACAGAAATCACGTTCCGTGTAGACAGTACGGCGGCAGCAAAGTAAAAAGAGTCAACTGCACTTTTTACGAAATTCAGTTTTTTTTCATAATTCGACCCAGAATTATTTGTTTAGTCGTAGGATTTTTTTTTTCTGTTTGATTCTCAATTTTTACTAATATTAAGTCACGTATATAAGGACAACTACAAAAAGTGTCGAAAAACCGCACTTTGGAACGAAAAATATTATAGTAATATTGGCCTTAACCATTTCCTTGGTAATGCCCTATTAACTACATGATGTAAAATAGGAGAAGATAGCTTTGTTCTTCTATTAATTATCACAGTTTTGCGTTCAAAACACTCTCCTGTAAAATCATGATTTTGTACATACATACCTTGACGTCGAGTAGAAAAATACAAATTGTCTTCACTACCCTAGACAACTGTCAGTTGTCTGTGTGATTTGACAGTTTGGGATAGAAAACTTTCTTCTGAAATAGTCTACATAAAAAATGACCTAGACAAAGATCGTTGGAAACGAAAGACAAAATGACAGATTGTGGAAGGATTTCTACGGTGTGATGTCAAAATGGAGAAACGAAATGTCACTTTGTATAGAAAGAGCTGTGTCTATTTTTTGTAGAAATAGTAAGCGTCATGCTAAGCCTGCAGCTCCAAGGGGTATCGTGTTACCCAGTAACTGGGTTGTGGAGATCAGACAAGCAGTCGCTCCATGTAAAATACTGGTATTTAACTTACTGCAACCGACTGAAATCCGACCCCAACATTGAAAAATGGCTTAGCAGATTGATTGGTTCCATTAATCCTTTTTAAGACCAAAACCAAAACACAAAAAAACAAACAAATAACAAATTATGTGCTATTTAGTACGTTTGCACGGTTAAAGTCTGCACCAATTTTGATTTGCAGAGAGATAAAATGGGGCCTACAGAAAGCGATAAGGTATTTTTCATCAGGTTAAACTAGAAACAATTAAGTAGGACTCATCTACTCTTTAAATATTTTTCATTTTCTCTTTAACTAAAAATACGAAGTATGATAATGGAAAATAAATTATTAAATATGGAGGCCTTGGCAGAGAGTACAACTTTGTGCCCTTTGGCGTCGAGACCCTCGGTCCGTGGGGTCCCAGTGCGCATAAGTTATTTGCGGAAATCGCGAAACGTCTAGTTGATGTAACTGGTGACCGAAAAGCTGGCGGCTTTCTCGCGCAACGCATCAGCATTGCAATTCAGCGAGGAAATGCCGCCAGCATCCTCGGTACAATGCCCCGAGGGCCTTTTTTAAGCTTAACTTAGTTTTAATTTAATTTAGTTAATGTTAATAATCATCTTGTAATTTGGTTATGGAAAATGTACATTTACATATCTACCTACTTTACATATTATTTGCAATAACTATAATAGGTTTTCAATAAAAGCACTTATATCAGAATTCGTTTACACTAAGTGCTTTTTACATAATCATAATCCTTAATATAAAATACGCTGCATCATCAAAATTCTGCCCTCACTCGACCATTTTCTTTGAAGGCTTTAAAATAAAAACATACACTGAAATTCGTTGAGACACTTTTAAATCGATACTTAATAAGTTTTTATTTCATAATCAACAGGTTTTAACAAATAAGTCGTAGATGCCTTCTTTTAAGTATATATCTGTAACAGAATACCTCCCTCTTCCATATCTATGTGTACAACATACAAAGCCTGTTAATAACAGAATTTTAACAAAGTAGGTAGGTAAAATAATAAAACCAGAAAGAGAGAATTTAAAAAAAGTCATATAATTATAATAATCAGTTAGGTACTTGAATTCATAATCTCAGATACCTAATTCATCTGTGTGTGTGCGAGTGTGTGTGTGTGTGTGGGGTGGAGTGTGTGTGCGGGGTGTGCGTGTGTGTGTGTGTAGGGGTGTGTGTGTGAGCGAGTAAGTAAGAGAGAAAGGGAACCAAAAGATAATATACAGTGTGGTAGACAATTGTATTTACTTTAAAATGTTATTAGGTTTTTTCAGAAATAATTAATGGATTTCTTACTTATGTGAAACACAATGTGCTTAGAAAGGTTATGAATAAACATAACATCACACCTGTAATCCCCAAAGGGTAAGGCTGAGGTGTACCCATAGTACAGCCAAAGACGCTGTGATGGACCACAAACAGCAGGGTCCACCGTAGAACACATGCGATAAGGACGGCTTCATCAAGGTGGAGAGAAAGAAGAGGAAGTCTACTTATCGCAACCAGTGTGGGACAGCCCCGGCAGGTTCCAACATGCTGCTACGTCCTGCAGTACCGACGACGCAGCTGTACGTGTCCCGTTTGCACCACTCTACGAAGACTGAGGACATCGTAGAGTACATACGGGTGAAGACCAACTGGACCTTGGGGGTGGAGAAATGGGAGACGCGTCATAACACCAATTAACACCAATTTCAAGTCGTTCGTGGTGCATGTTCCGACTCATAATTTGGTGACCTTCCCCGTGGAAGAGTTTTCGCCGAAGGATGTACTGTATCGGCGTTTCCGCGGTCGGCTAAGCGACACCTTGCAGCGTAACACGACGCCATCACTTCGTGTGCAGTAGTTTTAAAGTTTGTTGTAGAAAATACATAATAGTTTATAGTTATTGTTTTATACTTATATATGTATTGTGTTTTTATGAGCCTTAGGTGTCCCCTGCCCTCTGGCACCACTCCCATGAAAAGGTAACGCACCGTTCCTGAGAAAAACAAATTCTTGTAACCTAACCTCAAAACACTTAAAGTCGCTTAAAAGGCGAAGTATAAGACCCGCTTGGCGGGCCTCAAGGGTTTAAAACAAATAACCTCAAAGGGGATGGCGGGATCTGAGTTCGCTCGCTCCGCTCGCTCACTAGACCCCGCCATCCCCTTCGAACCTAACCTGTCGGGGTGCCCCAAGTCCCGAGCTCGCTTCGCTCGCTCTTGCATGCTAAGTTCTCCTAGTAACAGTAGTAACATTGCCTTTTGTACACACATACCATCAGTGGGAGTACAAACACAGAAAAAATCACACAACTCGAGGAGAAACGGAATGATCGAAAACGAATGACAGTGACACATGACGCAAATGGCATACCTGTGTTTTTGTTTACGTTCTGATTTTGTCGATTTTGCCCATTTTATACCACGGACAGACTACAAATACTGATACTGGATACTGACTACAGATACTGGGACAGTTTTGATTGTCAATCGCCCATTTTAACGTTTTGTTTTCGCTTCTTATCTTATTTGAGGTTAGAAACATTTTTTATTAATTTCTCGAAAATATGCGTTACCTTTTAATAAGAGTGGTAGCGTTATAATCGGGGACCGAACCCCTACCAACTTTAGCCCTTTTTACCCCCCAACTCCTGCCAAACGATACTAGATCCAACCCTTTATTGTTTTTGCATTCGCTGGAACTATTGTAAAAATTAGTTGCACCAGTCTTCCTTAGGGATCTCATCAATGGCTTCGTGGAACGCATTCACCGCAGATTTAGGGCTCGTAAAACGTGTGCCTCTAAGTTTGTCTTTATTTTTAGGAAACAAAAAAAAGTCGCAAGGTGCGTGGTCTGGGCTGTACGGCGTATGCGTCATAAGTTCTACAGTTGAAGCCTTCAAATACGCTTCCGTACTTTTTCTAAGACTCTGGGCAAGCAAGTGTTGACATAACAATCTGCGGTCACTGTCGTTTGGTCTTCAAGCGACATTGTTGTGTAATGTCCTAATTTGCCGAAAAAGAAGCAACCATTTTCTTACCAATGCTTCGACTTTTCTTAACTTTCGTCGGCAAGTCTTCAAACGGAAAGACCTATTCTGCCGACTTGCTTTTTCTTTCAGGTTTCGTCACCTGTCAGAATATTATAGACAGCCAATGACTGTCCTCCATTAAACTTTTTTATCAATTTATGGCACCACTCGTCATGGAGATGATCACGTCCACGTCTAAATTCTCCGAACCACAAATACACAGAGCTGCGATATTGGGCTTCATCAACAAATTCCAATTGAAGTCGCTGGCAACTCTCTTGTTAACTTTAGCCACAGCGAAAATCGTAAAAAACTATTGAGCGATCACGAGTTAAATTCACTGTTATAGTGACAAACAATTTTCTAAAGGCCGCCACACTGAACAAACAAGTGACGGTCTCGCAAATTAAAAAGTAACATGTACCCAGAGAGCTCCACTTTCGAATTCCGTAATTGCTCTTTTATTTTTTTATTGTAAGTGGCCAGTTCCAGAAACTTTCATTATGCCCCACGTACAGTCCTACCAACTTATCTGTGAACTGAAAGAGGACGGCACCGTGGATTCAGTGTTGCTAATTAATATAAGGTGCCCAAAATTGAGTAAGTTTTCAAAAAGGAAATTTCCCATTAGACATAATCGTTTAATAAGAATTACAGTTTTTACAAATTGAAAACAATGATACCTATATAAAAATAATAAAATAAATAAAAAGAATTTGATAATTTACAGTTACGTAGGTACGCTAACAGTTTAGTCTCTCAGGAATAAACAATAGCTTTATCTAAAAAGTAATCCAATGAAGTGGAAATTCAGCAGATAAAATGTTCCACGGGGGGGATACAACTTTCATTTAATGCGAAGTTAAGTAGGTACCTACCCTGCAAGAGGTAACTGGATGTCTGTGACCGTACCTAACCCCTAACACCACATTTGACTAATTATAATTAGCAGTGGTACCTACTGGTAGTGTAGTGTAATAAAACAAACAAATTGCTTTACAATAATTTATTGAAAACCAGGTTTACAGTAATTGTGATCTTTAGATCAACTTGCATACACACTTCATCCTAGTTGTGAGGCCATACTTCGCTTATTTCCGTACCACTATCATCATTATCAGTATCGCTTTCGGTTTCAGTGTCACTTACCACTTCTATAATAAAAGTTTTATCTAAATACAAATCATGATTTAAGTATTCTCCTTCTAACCTGCGAACGTGTTTACAATGCTGTGCCCACTCATGAACTGTAATAGCGTCAAAAGCTTCTCTAACTAGGCGGGGAATTTCAGCATTTTTATGCTGAATATTTACATCAGCAACTTTTCTTTTCATTGTGCTCCATATGAGTTCAATGGGATTGAGATCACAGTGATAAGGTGGTAAATATAAGCATTTGTGTCTATTGTCTTCAAATTTTTTTTCATATACGGGTTCAGGCTTGTTTCTCTTAATTATTTCTAAAAGCTGAGGTTTAGTCAAATCTTCTCCGTAGTCAATTTTATTTTGGGTCAACCATAATTGCATATTTTTTTTTAAGGAACTCGTATTTGGGACTTTATTCACACAAATACGGTGATAAGGAGCATTATCCATCACTATTATGGATGGCTCTCGTGAATTAGGCACAAGTTTTTCAATAACCCACTTTTTAAAGTTGGTACTATTCATGTCGTCATGATAATCACCACTTTTTGTGTTTGATTTAAACACAAGTAGGTAGTGCCTTTGTAACAAATCCAGTATCTCCTCCTGCATGAACAATAATATATCTTTGCCCTTTCGATACAGGCTCCAATACTCCGTCTTCACCCTCTCCTTACCAACATTTACCCGATGTATGCGAAGAGTGAATATAGGTCTCATCTAAATAAATTATGGGCTGGGGCTGGGCAGATTTGTTATTTTTATCCACTGCATGCAAGTACTTAGCTCTCCAAGCTGATATTTCATTACGCTCCATAAGAACCTTCCGATTGGATTGAGATTTTTTTAAACGAAATCCCACCTTGTAAAGCAGCTTTCGCAGACTCGCTGTCCTGTGTAATTTATTTCTGTCTTTAAGACCTGTAGCAGCCTTTTAACAGTAGGGACCTCTTTTTTAGCAAAATAAAATTCATGTACTTTCCTCCGTATAACTCCCATGTCAAAATCATCAACATGCACAAATCCACTTTTACGTTTGCTCTCCTTGCCTGGTGTCCGAATTTTTGTACCAGTTTCTTCTGCTGCGTGCCCTTCCTTAACCATTTTTGAAATTAGTCCTTGACTCACACCTGAAATATAAGATAGTAAAATAAATGTTAGTAGAAATTTGAAATCTGGCAGGTTAGTTGGCTCACTCACTTAGCAGGTTACCTAATAGATGTACGTTACCGTTACGCTAACCTGCAGCAAGAATAGAAACGAATATTTCGTGGACTTAAGTAGTTAGTTAAGTATCGGGTAATTTATAACAAGAAACTTGACAACACTAACCTGTCGCTGCCGAAATTCGTTTGTATATTTGATTAAATGGAATAATCGGAGACCCCGCCCGAGCTTCTCCTTCGAAAAAGGTTTTAACCTTTAGAATAATGTTTCGAGCATCACTTTTAATGGCTTTCGGCATATTTAACTTTATAAATTCAGCAATATCACGACAAAACAATCAGAGAACCCGAATGTAGTAGACTCTGACAAACGAATGACATTTCAACATGACGGCCGTAGTTCCAATTTTCGCCATTTCACAGATAAGTTGGTAGGAGTGTATACATGATCCTCATATGGGCTAACCGAGATCATGTCTGGACTTTAAAAGAGATTATGACCAATGAGTTGGCGTCGGTCTTTCTTCAGTAGTCAGATAGAAAAAACAGAACTTCAGTTTCATAACATAAGTTATTTTCTGTTTTTTTTTTTTAACCAATTTACAGAAATAAACAACATTTATCATTTACCATCCTCATAATTTAACTCTCAACCCCATTCCCTCACAATTTAACATCAAAATCTCACGTTGTTTCATTCACTCTACAATCTAAATACATACACCTGACAAATAAGTACCAACAATTTTCTCCCCCAGTTTTGAGCACAAACTTCTCCGTCGCTAGATCGATTGAAGGAGCGATCAATCAAGAGATGTCTCTTACATTGAAAGCCAAAGCAAAACAAAGTTGTTTGAAGTCGTGACGGCTTTTAAAACGGCATGTATGTAACCTCTTTGTAACATAATCACCTTGGTATCGCTAAGTTTAACTAAGGGGAAACATACGGGTGATGGTTTGGACGTAGACGCTTAAATAGTAAAACATATAACTTTAAAATTAATTAACTATTAAATATAACTATAAAAGTTTTATCAATGCACTGTATCAAGTTAGAAATGAGGAACACAGACTCAAACAGCTGTTAGAAGCAAGGATATTGTACGCCATTTTGTTATTTAATATGTAGCAACATAAACGCCTATTTTTAGCTTTGAGTTACAACAACAAATAGTATAGTGAATAGTTTTATTTTTTTTTATGTTATGTATTTTGTTTTTTCTTCTACTCTCACACACGTTGTCCACATACATACTCTTTGTGTACTTTCCTATCGCAGGTATGCTGGAAGAGATTTCTTTAGAAATAAGCATCACCTTTGTATTTTTCTGTTCCTTCCTTCTTGTCTGTTTATATGTGTGTACATCATCATCATCTGCCTAGCCTTTTCCCAACTATATTGGGGTCGGCTACCAGTCTTACCGGATACAGCTGAATACCAGTATTTTACATGGAGCGACTGCCTATCTGACCTCCACAACCCAGTTACTGGGTAACACGATACCCCTTGGTAAGACTGGTTGTCAGACTTATACGTGACTAGACTATAGACTTATATGTGTGTACATAAACTGTTTAATAAATAAATAAATAAAACAAAACAAAAGTTCAAACCAAATCGTCATAATCGGGAACTAAAAATTCATACAATAGTGATCTCGTCATAACGTCACTTTAGGTCACGTGGCACCGCTTGGCATGGACGAGAGCAAGCCAGTAAAACGGGCTACGATAGAGACAGATATAGCAAAAATGCGTCAGTGAGAACGAGATAGAAGAATATTGCATATTTTATTTAGTTTTCATTATAATCATTTTAAAATGATAAGTACCTAATATCATCATCATCTGTCGAGCCTTTTCGCAGCTATATTGGGGTCGGCTTCCAGTCTAACCGTATGAAATGAAATGAAATGAAATGAAATGAAATTGTTTATTCTGTAAATAGGATATGACAATTTTACACGTCATATTAAAAAATAAGCTAGATGGAGTCGACATTTCCTATCTGACTACCCCTGAGAAAAAATGGCGAAACAAACTCAAGGGTCAGTCTCTTTTAACGTCCAGACATAATCTTGGTCAGATCATGTGAGGACCATGTAGATCTATGTCTGAAATGGTCTTTTGAGGAAAGAACCACACAAATTTGAGTGGACCTGTCCAGTCAGTGCAAGCATTTGTCAGTAATCGTGTAGCTCAACTCAAAACATAAGGAGCTCAACGACTCGACGAACAATACCAAGGAAAGGACAATTGGGTTGGCCGCATAAAGAACTCAAAATGCCAGACCATCATTAAAACTAAGAGAAAAAAAAACAACAAGAAATAAATAAAAATGACCTACATAGTGCTCACATTCACAATAATTAAAGTAATACTCGTATAATACTTTTTAAGGTACATAAATATTCACGTAATTTTGCTTATAATATTCATCAATGTCAATATGTACATATAGTTGTATATAATGATGATTTTGCATAATTTAAATATCAAATTTTATGGTTTTAGCACAAAGCTTATCAGAGCGAGCAGCTCAATCCCAAGCTTTTTTGTCTTCTAAATAATCTGAAATTTTATAGTACCCTTTTTTACAAAGTTTGGTTTTAATACAGCTTTTAAATCGTTTAATGGGTAAATTTCGAATAGCAATAGGAAGTTTGTTGTAAAAGCAAGCAAAGCAAGTTGTAAATACATTGACCCATGAACGAGTTGCCTACTCTGTGGAGGCGAGTGTGAAGTACAGCAAGATTATGTTTATTCCTGGTATTTAAACTGTGGATATCGGACATTTTCTTAAAATTTGATATATTTTTGTGTACATACATAAGATTATCAAATATATATTGAGAGGCTATAGTCAGAATATCTATTTCTTTAAATTTTTCTCGAAGGGAATCTCTTGGACCTAGGTTGTAAATGGCTCGAACAGCCCTTTTTTGTAAAACAAAGACGGTATTAATGTCCGCACAGGTTCCCCAGAGAAGAATCCCATATGACATAAGACTATGAAAATAACTAAAATAAACAATTCTGGCCGTATCTACATCGGTTATCTGTCGAATTTTTTTAACAGCATAGGCGGCCGAACTTAGCCTTCCTGACAATTTTTCTTTGTGTGGGCGCCATTGTAATTTAGCGTCAATAGTTATTCCAAGAAAAACTGTCGACTCAACAGGGTCCAACTCTATTCCATTAAGTTGAACATTGGTAGTTAGCTGCCTGACATTTGGCGTTGAAAATTTAATAAGTTTAGTCTTTTTTTCGTTCAGGAGAAGATTATTTACATTAAACCAATGGACAACTTTAGAGAGCAGCAACTTTATGCAGCTGAATACCAGTATTTTACATGGACCGCCTGCCTATCTGACCTCCACAATCCAGTAACTGGGTAATACGATACCCCTGGGTAAGAATGGTTGTCAGACTTTCAAGCGTCTGACGACCCGTACCAACTTTCAAAGATCTGATAGTACCTTTAGTATAGTTCAGTTTATTTCTGTAAAACATTGAATTGAAATTGAATGATGGCGTCACACGGCGTCTTTTTGGTTCTGCTACTTTACGATAGATGGTGTTAAATTCAGTAAAGGAAGGAATTTTATTTTTAAGTTATTTTTTTTATACTGCTTTGCTTCGGCTTCTGTCTTATAAAAATTGACACCTCACCACTGCCAGGAATGTAGATATTAGATACCACAATACTAAAGTAATTTCTGAAAATAAACCAGGGACGGTTTTCGCAATATTTCTTGACGAGGTAAGCAGACGTGTAGCTTTTTTAGCACATTTTGTATAAGCGGAGATGCAGACGGGGCGAGTCTATGGATTAGGTACATAATAGACTCGCCCCGTATTCACCAATACAAAATGTGCTATAGAAGGTACACCAAAATTATGTCAAAATTAAACTAGAACTAGGTATACGTGCATTTTTCTCCCTTAAATATGATTTATTATTTTTATTCCGTACCTTAAATTAAATACTTTCTAATCTTAGAGTAAAAAGATGAACTTATAAGGTATACAGTAATTAATAACCATTCATCTTTTAATGCAAATTTACAGCATCTCAAAGATTGCGAAAGCCAGACAGAACCAACACGCCATGAATAAAATTAGATTAGGAATTCTACGAAACCAGACTTTAAATACTTCTGGAATGTATAATGTAAAATATAATCTTACTTATAAACTTAATAAGCTGCTCTCATGTTTTATGGTAACAAATTATTATTTACATCGTCCGCGTCCTCACATTTAGATATAAATTCAACATTATTTATGTAACAATATCTTTATGTAAGAATATAATTTAAAAGAGTAGGGGAGTTGGGGAATTGGGAGTCACTGGAAAACTCGTTATTGTAATCACTAAAGGTCAGTCTTATATTTTTTTCACATTTACTTATCTTTCAAAACTAATCAGGTATCGAGATATATAAGTCTTATTTGGCTATCATTACCATAAACATAATTATAATCAAAAAACAAAAAAGTAGTTTTGTCTCCAATTACCCACATGTAAGGGAAATGAAAGTCAATCCATGGGAGAATAAGAGTCAAAATGATAAAAGAAAGAACAAAATTATTATCTCTTATAACAAACAAATAAGAATTAACAAAATTAAAAGTTCCAGTCCCTGCCAGCCATTCTAGTATCTCTAAAATTATGAGATAACTTTAAATTTTCAGCACATTGAAATGTTATTTTTCTTAGTTGATTTGTCGTCAAACCATGAAACATATTAGTTAATTGTAAAATACGCTCTGTAAGTATATTTTCTTGATCTTCATTAAAAAGGGCATGCCTTCCTAATTTTGGAGGTTTGAATTCATCTTTCTTTATCCTTCTTTGTAAGGTGCTGAAAGGAATACCAGTTTCCTCGGCAACTTTGCGTATTTACACACCTCTGATGCGTACAGCAGCTGCCTGCAGGTAACCTGCAGTCCAACTCGCTTTAAAGGTTTTTCTTGCCCAGTTCCTTGGCATCTGAAATGAACAAAAAAGTTTTATCATAATAAAAGACGATGCGGGGAATGGGAGTCAATTAACTCTCACTACCCCAATGACGGTTTGTTTGCTAGATTTGAATTATTACACAATAAACATCACAAAATCTAATAATTTGCATTATTACACATAAGATTAGTTCCAGTACTACACTTTAAGATTATTTTATACCTACGCAAATTTAACAAAATCACGTTTTCGATCGAAATTTCGGAAATTTTACAACGCTCCTCCCCAGTGACAAGAGCTAAACCCCGTGCGACATAGCCGTATTCTGTAAAGCTTTAGGTTCAACTAATTTTGAATTGACCCTCATTGCCCACTGACTCCCATTCCCCCCGGCTCCTGTGTGATTTTCATGCCCGTTCCTCTCCATAGGTATCTACTACGCTTAGGAATGGGCAACTAGCTTCATTTTTCTAACTGACCGACTCCTTGACTATTCAAAACTGCCTGTAAATGGTTTAATTGAAATAAATGCTTTGAGTTTGAGTTTGATAACACTACAAGATTCTTTTGGCACGTGACCAAAATCGAAAAAAACATCGCGGTCTTGTTTTTTCAATAAATTCCACAAAAGACTTGCAGAAATATTTACCAACAGCGCCTCCTGTTAACGTCATTCGCAGTGCTAGCAGCAGCTGCGTCCTACGTCAAACGACGAAAAAGCTCCGATTGGATACGCGCCGGGTCTTCACAAGTTACACAGTTTCACAGCACAATTTTGTCTGATTTGCATCAGACAAAATTGTGCTGTTTTTCGGTACATATTGTGACAAAATTAAACCAAATCAAATACAACTAATCACTACCACGTCTACCACACATAAATTGGTTCTTTATCTTCAAACAATAGTAACCATTTTATTGAAAATTATAGATTTTTATAATGTAAAAACGATTTTCTGTTCCCATTTTTCACAAAATTAACGATACCGGGTTGAGTTTCAGTACATTTTTTGTTGTATCATCAACATATTTTAAGGTTTCTAAAAATACTAGAAGTAGGCAGATATATTCATTTCCAAAAACTAAGACAAAAAAATATCACAATGTCACACATAGTCACAAAAAAAAATTAAAAATTGAACTTTTTTTTTCACATATTTTGCTATTACGGATGAATCGTAATCGGTTGCATTCGGGGTTATTTTATTTTTGTTCCTGTCTTGCTATATTGCGCAAACGTTTCGAATGCAACCTCAGTCCGCGCTTGTTACGCGCGCCTCGTGTTGTAAAAGATCGCTGTACATATACAAAGTATTCGATAAATCAAATTAGATACTTGATACGATGTTTTTATAATCAAAGGTTTTTATAAAAATATTTTTTTTCGCTAAAAGTAAAGAGGATTTATAAATTCGTCTCCGACTTGATGGAGTGACCTGACGGTGTACTTCGGTGACTGCTACTGGAACTCGTCGACCAGTAGATCTAGGTGTGCCGAGTTTGGGCTCGTTTTGATAGTTATGATGAGACCTTACCTCCGGACTTGATGGTGTGACCTGAAGGTGTACTTCGGTGACTGCTACTGGAACTCGTCGACCAGAAGAACTAGGGGTGCCGAGTTTGGGTTCGTTTTGATAGTTATAATGAGACCTGATGACTTGATGGAGTGACCAGAAGGTGTACTTTGGTGACTGCTACTGGAACTGGTCAACGAATAGAACTAGGTGTGCCGAGATTGAGCTCTGGTTGATGAGTAGGCACCCCTAGTTCTACTGGTTGACGAGTTCCAGTAGCTGTCACCAAAGTACACCTTCAGGTCACACCAACAAGTCCGGAGGTAAGGTCTCATCATAACTATCAAAACTAGCCCACACTCGGCACACCTAGTTCCATTTTGTTTTATGCAATAAATTCTTTATTATTATATATTATTATTATTACATTATTCGACGAGTTCCTGTAGCAGTAAATGAAGTACACCTTCAGGTCAATCCATCAAGTCCGAAGGTAATGTCTCAGCATAACTATCGATGCAAGCCCAAACTCGGCACACCTAGTTCTATTCGACGACGAGTTCCAGTAGCAGTCACCGAAGTACACCTTCAGGTCACACCATCAAGTCCGGAGGTAAGGTCTCATCATAACTATTAAAACGAGCCCAAACTCGGCACAAATAGTTCTATTCGTCGACGACTTCCAGTAGCAGTAACTGAAGTATACCTTCAGGTCACTCCATCAAGTCCGTAGGTAAGGTCTCATCATAACTATCAAAACGAGCCCAAACTCGGCACACCTAGTTCTATTCGTTGACGAGTTCCAGTAGCAGTCACCGAAGTACACTTTCAGGTCACACCATCAAGTCCGGAGGTAAGGTCTCATCATAACTATTAAAACGAGCCCAAACTCGGCACAAATAGTTCTATTCGTCGACGAGTTCCAGTAGCAGTAAATGAAGTACACCTTCAGGTCAATCCATCAAGTCTGAAGGTAATGTCTCAGCATAACTATCGATGCAAGCCCAAACTCGGCACACCTAGTTCTATTCGACGACGAGTTCCAGTAGCAGTCACCGAAGTACACCTTCAGGTCACACCATCAAGTCCGGAGGTAAGGTCTCATCATAACTATTAAAACGAGCCCAAACTCGGCACAAATAGTTCTATTCGTCGACGAGTTCCAGTAGCAGTAACTGAAGTATACCTTCAGGTCACTCCATCAAGTCCGTAGGTAAGGTCTCATCATAACTATCAAAACGAGCCCAAACTCGGCACACCTAGTTCTATTCGTTGACGAGTTCCAGTAGCAGTCACCGAAGTACACTTTCAGGTCACACCATCAAGTCCGGAGGTAAGGTCTCATCATAACTATTAAAACGAGCCCAAACTCGGCACAAATAGTTCTATTCGTCGACGAGTTCCAGTAGCAGTAACTGAAGTATACCTTCAGGTCACTCCATCAAGTCCGTTGGTAAGGTCTCATCATAACTATCAAAACGAGCCCAAACTCGGAACACCTAGTTCTATTCGTCGACGAGTTCCAGTAGCAGTCACCGAAGTACACCTTCAGGTCACACCATCAAGTCCGGAGGTAAGGTCTCATCATAACTATTAAAACGAGCCCAAACTCGGCACAAATAGTTCTATTCGTCGACGAGTTCCAGTAGCAGTAACTGAAGTATACCTTCAGGTCACTCCATTGAGTCCGTAGGTAAGGTCTCATCATAACTATCAAAACGAGCCCAAACTCGGCACACCTAGTTCTATTCGTCGAAGAGTTCCAGTAGCAGTCTCCAAAGTATACTTTCAGGTCACTCCATCAAGTCCGGAGGTAAGTTCTCATCATAACTATCAAAACGAGCCCAAACTCGGCACACCTAGTCCTACTCGTCGACCAGTTCCAGTACCTGTAACCGAAGTACACCTTCAGGTCACTTCATCAAGTCCGGAGGTAAGGTCTCATCATAACTAATAAAACTTGCCTAAAGTCCACAGCCCACATCTCTCTACTAGTAGAAGGCTTCCAGTGCCTAGGAGTCACTGAAGTATTTGTATCTAAGAATTATTTAGTAAAATTATAAAGAGCAATACGAAATATTTTTTTTAAGTACGAATATAACGAAATAACAAAATATAAACTCAAAGTATCAAAATTAGTTCACTTGACTACTATTCCCGCAGCTAACCATGCGTAAACTTATGTGTGCGACCCGTGTTAATGTAGTGGTTGGATTCTATACCTATAAATTTTGCAAACGCGTCCTTAAGCCCCGCGCGACACCGATTCGGAGTCAAACAATAGAAAATCAATTGTGTCTCATTAGCTGTCCTTGACCAATTAAAAATTACACTTTCACGTTAAAGTATTCAAATAATCAAATCATAGCACACAAACACACAAAACACTGACACTACAAATTGGCATCCACAGGTACCTACGATTTATGAACGATTTGTTTACATTTTCATCAGATACTTTTGAAACAGCCTACAAGTGCAGTAGTAGTGAGGGTTTTACAGGCCAGAGCCACCATTGACAGAAGCTTTCTCCGTCCAAGGCATAACGACTAAAACACACTAATCGGTGTTCAGTGGAACCAAAACACTTCACAAGCCTATCGCAGTATGGAGGCGATCGGCGACAGAGATCTCTCGCGTCCGGCCCTGGTTCAGGCCATGTTACGGAGCGAGAGGGCATGGGCAGCCATCACCTCCTTCTGCGAAGGAGGAGGCGGGACGGTTGAGGAAAAGGCAAGTTTCGCACCCTCTCGACCCTAGCCGCCGCAGGAGACCCTCTGGGTGCCGAGAATCCCGGGCGGATTTCCGGCCACCGTAGGCGCGGGCTTGCGGACGGTGAGCGGTAGCTCACCGCTCGGTAAGGACCAGGCCCGGGTCGACGGCGCGTTGTATTCCACGCGCGCCTCAAAGAGATGTCGTCAGCACAAATGTAGGGGTCCACTAGGGCCGATGCCTGCCGGGGTCGCGGGAAGGTACTAAAGGGTCACCGAGGCCCCTGGCAACACATCGGAGACATCTAAACGCCATCGTAAATCTCTCGTACAATACGACCGGTCTGAACATCGGCTGTCTGAACTTTCGCGCATGTCACACTCGCCTCATGGTCATCACCTGGTTCCTAAAAACGAACGCTGTACTACGGAAGTAAAAGCTACGTTGTTTAGGGCATTTTGCCAATCGTTTTACACGTGCAGCCTATGGGTCCCTGCCGGGGTCGCGGGAAGGTACTTATGGGTCACCGAGTCCCCTGGCAACACAGGCAACAGGAAGGAATACGGGTGGGTTTTAGTCAGTAAGAGTCTGACACACCCTCCCGCTCCCCCCAGAGCGGGAGAAGTTATTTGATGATTTCCCACCCTCAAAAAAAAAAGAAAAGCCTATGGGTCAAGCGTACGAAAAAATCGTACGACTCCCTGCGTGTTCTCTACAATAATGCCTTCAGGGCGCTAATTAAGCTGCCTCGCTACTGTAGTGCGCCGGGTATGTTTGCGGATGCAAATACTCGTACATTGTTATCATTGTTAAGCACATTGTTATGTGAGTACTATGTACTATAAAGCTGCCATTTACTGGATACGTCTTTCATTGACTTGAATGTGCCCTGGTGGCTGGGAGTATGTCGTGCTCACTCTAATGTCTCGCTGATGGTGGCGCGTGTGTTGGATCATTTAGCTCCCTTCAAAATGGTTGAGCTGAATGGTGCTGATCTACGCGTCATGTTCGTGAACGGGCGCCGTCAGTAGAGACTGGTCATCTCTTAGCTGCCACGGCTTATTATAACTTTAATTTTTGAATTGCTTTTGTTTTTGTTGTAATATTTTTATTACGGACGCTTTTACGTTTTGCATCGTTCTCACATGTATAATTTCAAAATGAATGATGCAAAATGAATGATGTAAACAATATTTTGTAACCATAATACGTTGATTTAAAAGAGTGTCCTTGGAGTTTCTTGCCCGTTCTTCTCCATAGGTACCTACTACGCTTTGGAATGGGCAACTAGCTTCATCTTTCTGACTGACTGACCGAACCCTTGACAATTCAAAAGTGCCTGTAATTGGTTTATTTGAAATAAATGCTTTGAGTTTGAGTTTGAGAATATAAATGGATTTACGGCAATTATTCGCAAGAAAGTTGTGCATGGACGATGGATCTGGATCTGGACAATAATGCGATACTGGACCAGGCTGCATGTTGAGCATTCCGGATCCAATAAATTTAGACTAAGATGAAATAGTGAATTTTAATCTTTATGCTATGGTAAAATTGTAATTTATAATATTTTTATTGATGTACATGCATATGGACTGGTTCTGAAATATATATTATAATAAATGTCAAGTGCCAAAGTTCAGACCGGCCTTAAGTCATCGGCCGTATCGTACCCGGTACAACCGCGCACAACAGTACATTCCATCAACTAGTAAGTACATTCGAGAACACACGCTTTTGCTTGTTAACGATTCTTAACACTCTGTAGTCTAAATACGTTCGTTACTGTACAATCCCGTCAAATTCGACTAAAGTGAACATTTTGAAACCGTCTGCGGCTTTTAAACGTCTTATTTCAATTTAGAGAAATAAGTACCGCTTTGTACGTAGACTTGATACGTAAATAATTTAATTACTTGAAGTTTCGTTGTTAAGTACCTAAAATGTAACATAACATAACATCAAGCCAGTATTCACCGAAAGGTTAGGCAGAGGTGTAGGTACCTATAGTACACCCACATTTCACCAACGAAAGACGGAGAACTTTAACTTGTAAAGCCCCGCGCGACTCCGATTCGGGTTTAAACAATAGAAAATCAGTTGTGTCTCATTATCTGTCCTTGACCAATTAAACTGAAATATAACACAGAAAATTCAAAATAAAAAACGATATTACTTTCAAAATCAAAATCAAAAGTCATTTATTCAAACTAGGCTGAGAATCAGCACTTTTCGAACGTCAAAATTACATAAGACAGTCCCCCAAAACGCCCACCCTTCACCACTTCCTAGTGCTTTAGCTGGGAAGAAGTGGCCAACAAACTCCCCAGCTTTCAAACTTATAATATTCATCAATGTCAATATGTACATATAGTTGTACATAATGATGATTTTGCATAATTTAAATATCAAATTTAATGGTTTTAGCACAAAGCTTATCAGAGCGAGCAGCTCAAATCCAAGCTTTTTTGTCTTCTAAATAATCTGAAATTGTATAGTACCCCTTTTTACAAAGTTTGGTTTTAATACAGCTTTTAAATCGTTTAATGGGTAAATTTCGAATAGCAATAGGAAGTTTGTTGTAAAAGCGTATACATTGACCCATGAACGAGTTGCCTACTCTGTGGAGGCGAGTGTGAAGTACAGCAAGATTATGTTTATTCCTGGTATTTAAACTGTGGATATCGGACATTTTCTTAAAATTTGATATATTTTTGTGTACATACATAAGATTATCAAATATATATTGAGAGGCTACAGTCAGAATATCTATTTCTTTGAAATTTTCTCGAAGGGAATCTCTTGGACCTAGGTTGTAAATGGCTCGAACAGCCTTTTTTTGTAAAACAAAGACGGTATTAATGTCCGCACAGGTTCCCCAGAGAAGAATCCCATAGGACATAAGACTATGAAAATAACTAAAATAAACAATTCTGGCCGTATCTACATCGGTTATCTGTCGAATTTTTTTAACAGCATAGGCGGCCGAACTTAGCCTTCCTGACAATTTTTCTATGTGTGGGCGCCATTGTAATTTAGCGTCAATAGTTATTCCAAGAAAAACTGTCGACTTAACAGGGTCCAACTCTATTCCATTAAGTTGAACATTGGTAGTTAGCTGCCTGACATTTGGCGTTGAAAATTTAATAAGTTTAGTCTTTTTTTCGTTCAGGAGAAGATTATTTACTCTCTCTCGGCTCTGAAGTGCGCTACTCGCTGCGCTGTACCGCACCCCTCACCCCCGCTGACCCGTGAATTTGTTACTGCGCTGTGACTCGCCGCATGTTCCGAGCCGCCATAAAGTTAGAATCGGGTTATAATTGCTATAGGTTATACATACACCCTTTTTTTTTTGGATGGGAAATCATCAAATAACTTCTCCCACTCTGGGCGGAGCGGGAGGGTGTGTCAGACTCCTACTGACTAAAACCCACCCGTATTCCTTCCTGTTGCCTGTGTTGCCAGGGGCCTCGGTGACCCATTAGTACCTTCCCGCGACATACACACACCCTAAGGCTGAATGTCACTTGCACGTCATAAACCGACAATTATTTATCTATTTGTCTATGTGACAATTAGATATTGGTGACGATTCCCTTGTTCACAAACTAAAGTAAATTTAAGTTCAGTGCATCTTTTTCTTTCTATTTCATTACGAAAAGGACGGAAGATAAATTTTAGTTTAGTCCTGTCAAATTAATCAGCGCCTGTCACTACTCTATACAAGTTTAGACGTGATTAAAAACTTGCCTACTAAAATTACGTCAATTTACGTCAAGCGTTGATTAATTTGACAGGACTAAACTAAAATGTATCTTCTGTCCTTTTCTTAATAAAATAGAAAGAAAAAGATGTACTGAACTTAAATTTAGTTTAGTTTGTGAACAAGGGAATCGGCGCCAGTTTCGGCGCCTTAATGAAGTTTGCTTGGGAATTGTTGTCACAAAAGTGTTAAAGCTTACCACAAACTGTCAAATTTAAAACGTTGATGGTTAAGTTCAAAATCGAATGAAAAAAAAAAAAATATTGACAGTTTGTGGTAAATTGATGTGCTGGCGACTGTACCTTCAAACTTCTTTAACCTTTTGACCACCACAGTCATGTATACGCCACGGTCACGACTACATGACAGATTTTAAGGAATAATTCGTAGCTTGGCGCCGAGGGCACGTCTTTGCTTATTTGACGTGGCGATCAATAGGTTAATAGAAGTTTGAATTCAATCCAAAGACCGACTCTGACTTTGAAAGTAATTAGATATAGTTCTGCGCTTATATATTAAATTCAGATGGAAATTAATTAGTATTCCATCCATCTCAATCATCAATCTAAAATATTATTGGACACATTCCTCTACACTGAAAAAAACCTGAACTCATTTGAGAAGGTTAGTAATAATCTCTTGACGCTCTTTTATGAAAATAATCTGACAGAAAATACGCTTTGACAGAAAAGAGTGTCAGAAGTTGCGAAAAATTATCCTCTGAAAATACAATTTAAAAATAATGATCGGAGAAGAAATATGGCCGTTGGTATACTTTTTTTGCTATGTCAATAGAATATTATTTATTGTTGCTACAGGTATTTATAAATAAAGCCGATCAAAATAAAAATAAAATGTTCCCTGCAGCATACATACCCCTTGGATGTAAAATAATAATGAACTACTAGAAGAATAATGGTAGCCATACACGTTACGATATAATTGCGCAAGTTTAGACTTTCACAAGTCTGCTCGTCTGCAATGGCTCGGATATTTGTGCTAATTCATCCCACGCACGTTAATGTGTAGTCGTTTTGTCAGTGCAAGTCCAGT
Source organism: Atethmia centrago (assembly GCA_905333075.3). NCBI lineage: Eukaryota > Metazoa > Arthropoda > Insecta > Lepidoptera > Noctuidae > Atethmia > Atethmia centrago. The sequence continues at coordinate 25,475,371 of HG995380.1, read as the reverse complement.
TTTGCGCAAGAATGTCGTAACGTGTGTGGCCTGCTTTTCATATCACCATTATCATTTTTGTTGTCATCTCTTAGGATGGAGAGGACTTAGGCTAGGCGCAAACAATCCACCGGACACAGCCACTGGTAGCCCAACGACTAAGCAGTTCACATATTTTTTCATACGTTTTGTATGGACTCGCACAAGTATGTCTGGTGGCGGAAAATCACTACAGTAGTGCTTGCCACCACAGCTGGTGGTGACAGCCACCGGTGGTTGTGGCCAGTGGCTCGTGGGTGCTTACCCTTAGATTATAAATATACTCTGCCATTCATGGTTTGGGGTCAATTCATTTTCATAACAACCCAAAAGCTCATACCTATGCAAGGTGTACTTGAAAATCATAAGGGATATTCATCATTATGAACAACATTTCACTGCAATCGCGAGAAAAAAATCAGTTGTTCCCTACATTTTGTTAGATTTAGCGAACATAATAATGTATCCTAGTTTCAATTGCCAGATCTGGTCAAGTGTTATTGGGGTAAATACATTAGGAATTTCTCAGTAGTATTAGAGCTTGGATTTGTGCCTGATTGATGGCAATCAGTTTATCATTATTGACTTAACTAGTGAAATGTGGGTGTACTATAGGTACACCTCTGCCTAACTCTTTGGGGAATAATGGTATGTCAGGCGTAATGGCATGTCATATACACTCGAGAGCAATGAATTAGGGTCACATAAAGATATCTGAAAGCCTCGGAAACTAAGAATGCTAGCTTACTGAAATAAATTGCGTTTAATAGACAATCAAATGTGTGATGTGTCACTTTGAATACAACACATACATTCTATTACTTTATATTAAAAAAAAAAATACATAAACGATAGCAATATACATCATAGCCAATCTCATCTTATAACAATAATAGGAAAGCAATTATTTTTCTACCACTTTAAATTTTTTTTGAGTTTTAGTACTTTGTATTACGCCCACATGCTGTCACCACTGCGGTTATGCGGTTTGGCATACTATACACCAAGTTTCTTTACGATGTTATGGGAATATTCTACCATTCCTCTATGAGCGTAACTTTTAGCTCTTGAAGCGTGATAGGGGAAGGGTTTCGGTGTCTCAGACATCGTCCGAGCTTGTCCCAAGCATGGTCGATTGGGTTGAGTTCCGGGCTGGCCAATCCATACAGTTAATGTTCACCTCTTGAAGGTAGTTATTCACAATTTTACCAGTATGAGGCCGGGCATTGTCATGCATAACGATAGCATCCGCTCCCAAATTGACCATAAATGGCTCCCAAATTGACTTCTTCCACTTATCTTCCGCTAGTTATAGTGCTGTTTTCTATAACCACCAGCTTCATCAGCTTCATTCAGCATCATCAGCTTCTTCTCTGCAGAAATTCCGGCCCAAACAAGTACGGTCTCACTGCAATATGCCACTTTCTCTTCGATGCATGCTTCCCCTGATCTTCTATGCTCTTGTTCTTTCGTCGTTCTTATAGAGCATAAATCTTGATTCATCTTAGAACATAACTCGACTAATCTTCAATACTCCAATTTAAGTGGTTCCGGGCATATGTTTATCTCGAAATACGATGCCCACGCTCCAATTTAGGGCCGTTTGCAGATCTTGATAGTTTTAAATTTGCTTCAGCAAGTCGTCGTCTAACAGTCTATGCCCTTGGGTTACTTCTTCCGAGGCGTCGGAACTGATATGTAAGTGCAGCTCCTGTGAAAAAGCGGTTTCTAAGCATTGTGTTGACTAAGTATCGATCTTCTCGTGCTGTAATACATCTGCCCTGTCTGTTCCTGGTCTGCATAGGTTAAAGCCGGTTTCCTCGTAACGTCGGAGAACTCGCTGTATCATGCTGACGTCGGCTGATTTCCAGCATTGTGAGAATTCTGGTGCATTCTTCAAGTGTAAGTAAGCGACATTATAACAGCTTCAATAATGAATATTGAACACCAGAAACTCTGTTTATATAGGTACCTTTTTATATGACAGAATATAAACAAAAGCAAAAGAATATAAACAGATGCAGAAAATTCGTAGAACGTTCCATTTACAAAAGTCCCATTTTTTATTTTGTAATTTTAGATACTCGTAGCATAACTTTACAGTAATTAAGAATTTTTATTACTTTCATTTAAGGAATATTTAATTGTCTTTTAAACACAATTTATTTCATTAAGCTAGTATTCTTAGTTTTCGAGACTCAGGTATCTTTATGTAACCTTAATTCATTGCTCTCAAGTGTATGCATTCCAGTTTTTCCTCCTGTCTTTTGTTTTTCGATCGCACTTGTGATTCTTCTTTATCTACTCTATTTTCAGTGTTTTGAATTAGAATGGTGGGCGTATCTATCCTTTGTCTTCAGTTTTTTCATTTTATGCTTGGCTCTTAACTACGTTGTTAAGAAAATTAATGGTGAGTTGAGAAACTAGATGAGTATTGATTACTTTCTCCTAGAAAGAACAAAAAATTAAAAAGAAATCCAACTTATCATTTCAGAAGCAAAAATCGAAGAAAGATTCATCAGGATGCTACAAAAAGCTTCTACAACACAATCTACACAAGTTAATGGGCCTTTGATATCAGTGGAAACTGCTAAAACACCACAACAAACCTCTACTCCAGGCATCTCTCTTGTATTCAATCAAGAGGAAAACAGAAGAAGAACTGACCCCTATAATCTGATCCTGAAACCTCCAAAGGACTGGAAATGTGAGGTTCCACCTTTCAAATCGATGGAAACAATTAACGTTATATCTATACCAAGTGATGACCGTACCGTAAATGATTCCATTCCCATAAATAAAATCGAATCCGAACGCGTTCCTGCCAAAGCTACTTCTTCTCATATCTTAACTGAAAAAGTTCTCATTAAAAACAACGAATACAGACGCCATGATTTTAAGGAAAATTCATCAATTACTACTAAAAGCGATAGTTATGTAACCAAACTAATATCTGTTAAAAAAAATGAATATGGACACGTCGCAGGAATAGGCACTTTACCCGTTGCCCAAAAAGATTGTAATACTAGCGAATTAGTTCCTGAAAATGTAATCGGACGCATTATTTCCCGAAAAAGTTCACCCTCTATCCATATTGATAATGTAATTCAAGACATAACCGCGAAAGACAGTGCCATCAGAAAAGAATCCGGATGTTTTAAAGCCGAAGGAACTACATCTAATGAGCCAATTGATTCTGTGGCCGAAAACGTCCCCGTTACAAACATTTACGCTGGCCGAATTACCACCGATGCAAGAACTACTGTAGAGATTCCTGTGAAAAAGCCAATAGTCTTAGACGATAAGAAAACTAACGAAGAAATAAAATCTGACTGTTTTATAAAAAAATCTGTAGATAGCTTTCTGTCAAAGATCGCAAATTTAACAAATAAGAATGAGGATCTACGGAGAGAAAAAAGTGCGACGGATGTTGCCAAACAATCTTCATCTATTGCTGGAAATATTCGGAATATAAAAGAAATAAGTTACGTTGAAAATAAAGAATCCAGTTCCATTGCCGCCAAAGAAACTTCTTCTCATACCCAAACTAACCGTGTAGGAGAAAATTTTACAGTTAAAAAGAAAGAATCGGGGCCCATTGCCAAAGAAACGTCACTTCATGCCCGAATTGAGCGCCATGTAAAAGATTTTTTAACGGTAAAAATGAATGTTACTATAAATCCGTCCAAAGCAACTCCTTCTCATACTCAAAGTGACATTACTATAAGTAAATACTTCCCCATTAAAAGGACTGAATCCGGATCCATTCTTGGTAGAAGAAAGGATCCATTGCCGCTACAAGAAACCTCTCAAACACGAAGCGATGATAATGTAGCCGGAACATTGTCAATCAATCTCGTTAATATGAGTGAATCCAGCCGTATTGCTGTGAACGCAAAAAGTTTAAGAGAAATAGTTTTGGAAAAAAACAACGTAAATACTGAATCAGACATTTTGGTAATGAAAACGGAAGACAGCACTGTGATCACTGAGATCGCTGATACATCCAAAACTACGAATGACGACCCAGTAAAAGATATGACGGATAAGATTAAAGCGCTAATAGAAGACGAGAACTTTATGGACATCATGTTACACAAACCTAGCTCTAGTTCAAAAAAGTAATTGTTTAACTCTTAATCTAATTATGTAAATATTCATTTAATATTTAATTCTAACCCTGTGTCCTCACCAAAAGCGGTTGTCGCGCGATTTCGCGATTACGCGATCGTTTATATGAATTAGTAGCTTTCGCCCGCGTGGAGGTCGGAAATTATCCCATGGACACGTACTACAGGGATCAAAAGTATCCTATCTGTTAACCCAGATTATAAACAATCTGTGTGCCATCTTTATAGTACCATAACACTAATGATTTAAATATTATCGTGAATTCTTGCAAGCCTAGTACTTTTTGTTAAGTTACTGCTCAGAAATTGTGCACAACGTGTCGTGAACAGAATAACTACCGTCTTGTATGCAATGATGAATTTACCTTAAAATTGCTTGTTTGCATGCAACGTACTACCAAAATAGATAGCATCCTTTGTCCTTGCCAATTTTCAGCTATTCCCACTACAACTAAAACCTATTTACGCCTACAACTACAAAAAATATTGACTAATAAATGATAATGATGGAAATCGTTTAAACAACAAAGTCTTGACAGCACATTTTTGCTTATTCACAAAACAGAACTCTGGCTCATAGGGTTGCACTTATAAATAAATAAATAAACTAAGAAATAGGGAATATGCATGATTTTTTTTTGTCAATAAATCTCTAAGAGACAGTAATATAAACCCAAGAAAAGTATTAAAAGTTAAATTGAACTACTGCTTGTTGCCCAAAAAAATATGGATCTCCAACAATTTTCTACTACAGTCCAAACGACCATTTCTGTCGCGGGCATGATGTGACGTCATTTACCACGAACCTTCTTTGTTTACATCTGTTTGCAGCCACAAATCATATAGGTACATTAAATTATATTGTGTGCTTTATTCAAGCAGAAATCGCACTTACTTACTTAACTTAGATTTCAAGCTCTTTGCTAAGAATATATATTTTTTTTAACATAGTTTCTTTTGTCATTTCCGGCATTGTAAAAGACGACGGCGTTTTTTGAGTTTGCGTTCCATTCCACCAAAAAAACGCAACATAAATGAATGAATTGTAAAATAAAAAAATCATTAAAAATGTAAAAAGAATAGGAATTTGTTTCTTGACTCATACACAGTGTAAATATTTAAATAATGGATAAGTTTTGAATTACTTGCATAATTATTCCCTATTACACGCTAAAGGCACCCCCTGTGGGGTATGGACCTCGGCTTAGGTCACTGGGGGAGGACAGCAAGGAACAAGCTGGATCAGATTAAATACCCGCAGGAGGGCTGCACGCTACAAATTTTACGTCTTTTTAATATTAGTTTATAGGTATATGACGTACGATTACGGCCCACTCCCTCTCACGGAGAGGAGGCCTGTGTCCCAGTAGTGGGAACTTTATAGGCTGATTATGTATGACGTACAAACGGCACTTGATTGATCGCGTGAGTACGCCATACCTACATAAACGAGCGTATTTATATAAACAAATATAACGATCAGGTACCCTTGCGACAGTCGCTTTCGGTTAGGACTCGGCCTTATGCGTGAACCTAAATAGTGTTAATATTTCATCATCTTCATAATCATAAACAGCCCGACTTCAACCACTACTGGGCCTCTTTTCTTGTGCCAATTTATTATTTCATACCGAACTATTGTAGGATTTAAATAAATCTTAGCACTTTAATTTTCTGTTTTAATTAATACATCATTTTTAATATAAAAACGTGTTGTGCGGTCGGGGGAACCCCGTCAGTAAGTAACGAACTAACGAAGTACCACGCGATACTCACACGCACACACACACTCGTATATACGTAGAGTTACGAGTACACATTTTAATGTGGTAAATGATTCTTTTACCTTCGATTAATTGCAATAATATCATAAAAAGTAATTAACACTACCAAATGACTATGTGTTTCTAATTATATGACCACCACTGTATTACAAAAAGAGACAAAGTTGTGTGGCATAACGCCTTTTGCTTACGTGACGATTTATACCCGCCAACTCCTACCGCAAGCCGAGTTAGGACAGTTTGGGTTATTCTGTTTGTCCACCCTAAAACAGCCACCCTAGGGTGTATACTCGGAAACGCGTGTTCATTTATCCACCCCAGACGAGGTGGATAAATGGAATTCATATATTTTTTTCTTCCGATTTTCTCCCACGGCTGTGTACAGTCATTTAGAGAAACACGATAAAAACATACATACAAGACTTAGCATACCTATAAAAATACATACATAGAAATAAATTAGAAAACGATTAAAAGAAACAAATGTATGCATGATACACAATTGTGTATCATTGTGTACGTCTACTCAAATACAGGTTGAAATTGAAAACTTGCGACAAACTGAAATGGGACATTGTATACATCATTATTAACAACTTTTACTAAGGGACCAAAGCTGTAATCCCAAAAAAAAATCTGCTTTTCCTACATTTTGATGAGGTATTGCGAACATAAATGTAGGGGACAGCAGTTTTTTTTTTTTGGATTGTAGCTTTGGTCCCTTAGTAAAAGTTGTTCATAATGATGAGTACAATCTTCCATTTCGATTTGTCGCATGTTTTCAATGTCACCCTGTATATGTGGTTATATATATTTTTTTTTAATAATATATCATAAAAGTGTATAGAGTATATTTTACTGTTGTGTTGTTGATAGGGGTAAAAAGTCGGGAGAACAATCAAAGTGAATTCCGATTATCCGCTCCGTCTAGGGTGGATAGATGAAGTGTTCATTGAACACGCGTTTTCGAGTATCCACCCTAGAGAGGCTGTTTTAAAAATCCTCGTGCATATTCGGGCATCATCCTGGCCGCTCGTTCACACCAAGGGCAAAAGTGCTCTTGGGACGTGTACGCGCCGCAGAGGATCAACAGAATGCTCGAGGATTTTCGAAGCTGCGCATGCAGCCTCAAGAGGCTATGCTGAAACCCTATGGGGTTGCTCAATTCGCACTGGTAGTTAACAAAGACGTACGACGTACGCGCTTGTTGAAAATTATACACTGGGATATGGTTGTTATTGCACTATTGGCGAAGGAAGATGACCAAGCACAATGAAAGGTTCCGTAGTTGGGAAGTTGGGATGAATATTTATCCCAAAAACAAACTTAACATTGTAGTTGAAAAACATGTTCTCCCATACATCGATATATGCCACGGTCAATTCTCCAACTGCAAATTTAAGTTGGTCGACTATAACTCGTTAAATTGTAAAGCCTACTTAGCCGTGATAGTTTTCCTTTTAATTTAATTATATGTACTACTGCCATGAATTTTTTCACATCTCCATAAACAACCATTTAGCTGGCAGGGCGGGGGACACTTAACTCTTAACAAAAGTTAGTACTTTAATGCTTAATATTACGCAAGTGGATCCTTGAATCGAAAAGTGGTGTTCACAGACCCGCAATATTTTATTGACCCGCAATATTTTATTTTAGCACTTTGTCGGCGTGATTAATATGTACCTATACCAATGCCAAATAATAGCTTTCTAGTACTAAACGTCTCTGAGCTACAGTGGGGACACAGACAGACGGACGTGGCAAAACTATAAGGGTTCCTTGTTTACTACAGTACCCTAAAAAAGAGCAGCTTGCAGGAAAAACTGAGTCGCAGGGCCGCCGCGTTCGGGGGTGCTCGCGCGGCCTCGAGGACTCTCGGGCGGACTTGCGGATATCCGCGAGTCCGCGACTGGGCGCTCGCGCATGCGCAAGTAAACAATGTCAGCGTCGAATTTTATACTTCAAAGTCAATATTGATACAGTTACGTAATCAGAGAAATTTTACAAGTGCTCGAGCAACAGCGAGGATGCTCGAGCACTTTTCCCGTTAAGTGGAAACTGACCCTAAGGGAACTTCGTTCCAAAAGCTTTTATATTGTTTTTATACGTTAATTTCTGATGCCAAGCCCAACCCCGCCCAAACGCGCGGCGCGGCTGCATCACTGGCGTCGCGACGACCAAATCGTTCAAAACAAGGAACATATTCACTCTAGGGAGGTTCAAAACCATAACCGTTTATGATTTGTAGCATTCCGCGTTCGGCCACAGATTCATTCACTACTATACGCCAGCATTTGCCACTATTCACCAGCATTCGCCACTATTCGCCAGACTAGTCGCCACAACGGTTGCCACCTTTTTTTAAGCAAATAGAGTATTTACTATTTACTTTTCTAAGGTAAAAAAATAAAGTACAACATCTGAAAATAAAGTATTATTCATTTGCATATTTTTTGCTTATTTTTGTTGCTTCTAGCAACATAAGTATTTGTTACTAGTGAATATCTTAACAGGATCTTTGCAGCCGTATGTCTAAATTCGAGTTTAAAATTAGTTCATTTTTTATTAAGTTTAGGGAGGTTTAGGGACGCTCTATTTCGATCGTCTCGTCACTTAGCATTCTTATGAGAAAAACTCTCTGTAAATGCTGAAGTGGCAGGAATGGATAGGTAGCATAAAAAAATTCAAACAAAAATCACAGGAACCGAATAGTCCTTCTATTCGCACTATTCGCAGTAGTACTTTGGCCCTTTAGAGTAGGTATGTTTATGTTCTGTGACTTTGGCAGTCTTCCTTATAACCACAACTTTCCATCGTATCTTCCGTTACACGCAAAAAAATTCTTAACTTTTATTTGCTTCTTTTAGTAAACAATTTAAAAAATCTTCAAAAGTAAAAGTATGAAATAAAGTATTTTCACGTACTTTATTGTCATCTATACAGATAAATATAATTTGAGTGTCTGTTTGAAATATTCAAATAACCGTTTTTTTACTAAATGCATATGGATGTATACACGGTACATACACCAAAATAACATTGACAGGACTGGCATATATAACTGATGTTGTAGGAGTAACTTAGTACTTTTGTTTTAGAAAAAGCCACGCGGTCGAAGCCGCAGGCAGCAGCTAGTAAAGTATAAAATACGTGTGCCCAAAATAAAGTACAATACATATTTTATAAAGTATGGGTGGCAAATGGCAGCAACCAGGCCATTAAAATATTTAAAAAATAAATATATTTAGCCCCTCTTTTTTTATTTTTGGGGTGGGAAATCATCAAATAACTTCTCCCGCTCTGGGCGGAGCGGGAGGTCGTGTCTCTTACTGACTAAAACCCACCCGTATGCCGTCAAACTGGTTTAGGACTGCGATAGATATATGTATTATTTAGAATATTAAGCAAAGATTTTTTTAAGAAATCTTGTATTTTTATGACTTAGCATTATATCCATTATTATGTATTTTTTTACATGGTATGGAACTATGCAATTATTTACATTAAATAATCAACGATATTTTTATTGTTATTATTTAGCAGTTTAGCCTTATTTTAACATTTTTGGGTTAATCTAGCCCTTTTCTCGATTTAGTCCGAATACCTGACTGACACTCAGTTGGCAACACTGTCCGTTGGTTGTATCTGTGGTTCGCCGCGTAAACTAAAAAGCAAACATTTCTTCGTTTTTTAAACAGTTTAGCAAAAAAGACACAATTTACACATAATACCCAGACCGTGTTTTTAAAAACAACACAAACAACATGTCTACATACTAGATAGTGAAACAATATAGGGAATCTAGCCACCCTAGCCGGTTCACAATGACTTCGATTATCAAGCTGCACTGCCTTTCGGGGGCTGGCGATGAAAGTCCACCATGCTACGTGCTTCAGATAGACGAATTCAAATTCCTTTTAGACTGTGGATGGGACGAGAAGTTCGATATGGACTTCATAAAAGAACTCAAAAGGTAACGCTTTGAGGTTATGTTGTCAATACAATTTGTTTAGATCTATATTCGTTTAAAAATGCTGTAAAATTAAATTCTATTACAATTCAACCTGATAAAACACATTACTAGCCTTCATGGCAATCATATAAGGAAGCCCCTAAGACGACCCACTCAAAATCAAAATATTTTATTTCACATAAACCTACATTGGGCACGGGCACAATATGAAACGTGAGAAGCTAGGTGCCCGGTTCCAATTGGTCGTTTCCTATGTAGAAGAGCCAGCAAGAAACTTCACGGTTACTCTTTTAAAAATAATTGTCTTTTACAATGTTTTCAAATCACAGTGTTAATAGGTATGGGAGGACAGTGTAAGCCTGTCACGAAGTTTCAGGTGCTTACCAAAAATTAAATGGTCTACAAATCTACACTCTATTACGCCTACAATATTCTCATATCCACAAAATATAAAAGAATCTATGTAAAATATTAATAAAATAAAAACCTATTTAAACCAAATTACATGTTTGCCATTACAACTGTAACAAGTTTGAATTGAATTAATATATCCTGTCTACAAAAGCCACTAGTAAATAGTTTAATTGGTAAAGGACAGCTAATGAGACACAATTGATTTTCTAATGTTTTACACCAAATTGGTGTTGCACGGGGCTTAACAGGTTCAATAAAAATTGTAGGTATATAATGTAAATATTATGTCAAAAAATTATGAAAAAAATATATATTAAAAATAAACATCATAATTTGCAAGCAGTTAATAGATATTTACATAGTTATACAGTTTATGAGGTACCAGGGAAGGCACATGTGCAGAAGGAATTATTGCCAAACTTCCTTGTCTTCAATGTAGTCTTTAATCTTACAATATGTGCTTTTGATAAGGACTCGTTTGATATGGGTTTTGAACTTTCCACTGCTAAGTTCTGTAACTGACTTTGTTAACTTGTTATAAAAACGGATGCTGTTGATAATAAATTATTTGCTTGACTTTCTTAATCTTAATTATGGTATCACAATTTCATGTTTACTATGTGTTTCTATATTATGGAAATTGCTTTGAAAAGTTTTGCGAACATACAAAATAGTTTCTAGGATATGTTTGAGAAGACAGAGTTAGTACATTAATTTCTTTGAATTTGTTTCTAAGGAAGTCACAAGGACCCATTCTATAGATCGCACTGACCAAGATCACCCCTAAAGCCTTAAACTTATTATGAAACCGGGCCCAAATGCCAAGTATTACATTATACATATTCTTCAAGCATGAGATGATGATGAACAAATATACTGTGAATAGTTTTTTAGAATTCCTGTCTATTGAATATGAACAACCAATGTGTATAAGAATGAATAATTATTTTTGTACTAATAAATTACTGTATAATCTTCCCCTACTCGTATTTCCGCCATCCACATGCATACTCAAAACTTTCCTGGCGACATTTACCTCATTCCTCCATCTCATGTCCATACCATGCTTTTTCACACAACTTTTCAGTCACCAGTGTCAGTTTCAGACTTCCTCTTATATACTAATTTCTTATTCTATCCATCTATGTCACACCACACATCCTTCTTAGCATTCTCATCTCAGCTGCATCCAATTGCCTTTCATTCATTCCTTTTGTGGCCCAACATTCTGATCCATACAAGACAGCAGGTCTAACCATTGTTTTATAAATCTTCTCAAGTTTAAGGGGAATGTGGGAGCCGCAGGTTGTTCCTGTGACCTGTCACCATTTTATCCATGCAGTTTTAATTCTGTAATTAATAATAATATAATCTTCCAGACATATAAACACAATAGACGCAGTACTACTATCACATTCTGACCCTATCCATCTGGGTGCCCTACCATATGCAGTTGGAAAGCTCGGTCTGAACTGCCCAATCTACGCTACACTACCAGTGTATAAGATGGGACAAATGTTCATGTATGACTTGTACCAGGCACACAGAAACGTGTCAGACTTTGATTTGTTTACGTTGGATGATGTTGACGCTGCATTCGACAGGATTGTGCAGCTGAAGTATAATCAGAGTATTGATATGAAAGGTAAGCTTTACATATAAAAACCTTATTTAGCAATTTTTGTGTTATCAAGTGTTGTTTAACAACAGCAGTGTCTTAGTCTGTACATAGCTGCTTGCCAAGGTAATAAATAATGGCATTCAATACAGATATTGAAATTGTTACATAAAATAAGAATAATACCAATCTTTTATTGGCACACTACAGGGCAAATTGAGCACCACGCTTGCTCTTAAAATATCCTTTCCGTTTAAATAAATTAAGTATAATAATATAATCTTGTAGCATTGTCAGGAGTGCCCACCAGTGGATGTCTATAAATAAATGTTTTAGTAGCTTATGCTCTATTCAATGGAATCCTGCACACATTCTTCAGGATCTGGACATTGTAGTGTTTAAGACATCCTGCTAGAAAACTATTTTTGTTATCCATGAGGCAATAGTAACCAGTGATATTCCATTCTTGTTTCCAGGCAAAGGCCTAGGCCTGCGCATCACCCCCCTCCCTGCCGGCCACTCGCTTGGCGGCACAGTGTGGCGTATCGCCGCACCAGGCGAAGAAGACATAGTATACGCTCCTGACTTTAACCACAAAAAGGAACGACACTTGAATGGCTGTGAAATAGAGAGGCTGATGAGGCCATCTCTGATGCTGCTGGGAGCTATGAACGCTGATTATGTTCAGCAGAGGCGGCGGTTGAGAGATGAGAAACTGATGAGTAAGTATTTCGAGATAAATATGACTTTTTAGGGTTCCGTATTAAACAAGGAACCCTTAAGTTTCGACATGTCCGTCTGTCTGTCTGTGCCCGCTGTAGCTCAGAGACGCTAAGTACTAGATAGCTGTAATTTGGTATAGGTATACATATTAATCACGCTGACAAAGTGCTAAAATAAAATCTTGAAAAACATTTTTTTTTTGGGTACCTCCCTTGCACGTAATGTGGGTATGATATTTTTTTTTCGTCTACCCCGTGGTGTGGGATATCGTTGGATAGGCCGTTTAAAAATATAGCGGGTCTGTGAACACTACTTTTCGATTTAAGGGTCCGCTTGCATAATATTAAGTGTTAAAGTGCTAATTTTTGTTAGAGTCAAGTGTTCCCCCAGTTAAATGGTTGTTTAAGGAGATGTGAAAAAATTCATGGCAGTAGTACATATAATGAAATTCAAAGGAAAACTTACAGCTTTACAAGTTAACGAGTAATAGTCGACCAACTTAAATTTGCAGTTGGAGAATTGACCGTCGCATATATCGATGTATGGGAGAACATGTTTTTCAACTACAATGTTAAGTTTGTTTTTGGGATAAATTCATTCTAAATTCCGAACTACGGAACCCTTCATTGTGTGTGGTCTGACACGCACTTGGCTGGTTTTTTTTTTGGGTGGGAAATTATCAAATAACTATTCCCGCTCTGGGCGGAGCGGTAGGATGTGTCAGACTCTTACTGACTAAAACCCTCGGTAACCCTTTTGGACTTTCCCGCGACCCCGGCAGGCATCGGCCCTAGTGGACCCCTACACTTGTGCTGACATCTCTTTGAAGCGCGCGTGGAACACGTTGCGCCGTCGACCCGGGCCTGGTCCTTATCGGACGGCGAGCTACCCATTGCTCACCGTGCACAAGCCCGCGCCTACGGTGGCCGGAAATCCGCCTGAATAAATAACACTTGCCCAGATTACAGCAAAATAGGCACCTGAACACCTGGGACCTCTGATGTCGCAGACTGTTAAGAGGCCTATCATAAAATTGCTTTTTGAAAGATTAAGCAGCCGACGCATCGCATTATACAAAATTAGTTTTTGTTTACCCTAAACCCGAAAAGGGGTCATTGTACTCATCATTTTGAACAACCTTTTCTATGGGTCCAACCTAGAAATCGCGTAAAAAAAATCTGCTGTTCCATACATTTGTGTTCACTTAAATCGACAAAAAGTATGGAACAGCTGATTTTGTTTTCGCGATTTTGTCAGCTGCTAAAATGGAATTAGTCACTCCACTCTATTATTTAAAAACCACCCATTTCACTATTTTATAGATAGATTTTACTCAAAAATACCCTTCTATTTCTTTTCTAGCAACAATCCTAACAACACTTCGCGGCGGTGGCTGCGTGCTAGTCTGCACTGACACGGCTGGGCGAGTGCTGGAGCTAGCGCACATGTTGGATCAGCTGTGGCGCAACAAAGACTCCGGGCTTGTTGCATACTCGTTGCTACTGCTGTCCAATGTCAGCTACAACGTCGTTGAGTTTGCCAAGTCACAGGTAAATTGATCTTAAAACTATTAACGTTAAATATTATAATCTATTGAAAATAGATTCAAGATTCTGTTATATTCAAAGCAAACCGTCCTGAATAGTAAAGAGTAATTCGTTATTTGCACAGAAAGTAGGTACCTACAAGTTACAGATGTTAAGTTTAAAATGATCATTATACTAACTACCTTAACTTAGACATGCAAACAGTTTAAGCTATAATACCAAAGATTCACTCAATATACATAGTGTCGTTTTGCATCCTCGTCAAATTTGAGGAGGTTGCTATGAAAGACATATATGATCAAATAAAATTACGATACCTGCTCAATAATTAATACATACTTGTTTTTTTAGTTATTTAAGTTTGACAGTCTATTAGAATACACCACTTTCACAGAACAGAATCACCCCGTTGCGTATGCGGTAGTGTGTGTGTAAAAGGGCAGTTACAGTGCGGTATCACACGGGCCGCGTTTTATCATGTATGTCCCACACATGGCGATTTCCGAAACTTAGAAAAAAAAAGATCTACTTATTTTATTATTGATTCGTGTCGAGAATCATTAGCATAGTTACCTCCTTGAATTTGACGAGGATGCAAAACGACACCTTGTATATTATTAACACATTCAATCAGATTAATACAAGTTTACCATGTAAAATGTACCATGAAATTCAGTAAATAATTTGAAATAGGCAATACAAAATACATCGAAGTTCAAAATGGCTTTTAGTTTTTTTTAATAATGAATTTAGAAATTGTAAAATTTCACACATTTCAACATTTTTTAAACTTTGGAAGCACGTAGGAAATTTTCTTGAGAACAGTTTTATTAAACAATGATTTATTTAGACTTAAAAGACTTACAACAAAATTTATTTTGTGCCATTACACCCACAAACGAAAAAGTTATTTCGAATTATTAAAGGAAAAATTTTGTATTTTTATATTAGGTATTTTTTTTTAAAGTAAAAAAGAACATATTTAACCAACCGTGACACTTGGGGCCCATACACCCTATGTGTATGGGTAAAACCTAGCTAATGACCCCCCAAATCCCTGGGAAAATTGTGTCGATCCATGCGCCAAACACCCTGTATAATGTCAAGTTTAATAAAATGGGATTATAAATTCGTCTCGTTCGAGGTTAAAGTTAAATTAAAATATAAATGATTTAGCACGAGTCAGAAGTACAAGCCTCCGTCCTGTAACCTCATAAGTATGTATAATTTTTAATTTTCCAAGATGATTAAATATATTGCCCTTTTGTAAAATAATCATTGTCATTTCGTTATTTATCTCCAGGTTTCAATACATGTGATAGAGTGGTCTCTTATATCATATAAAAATTATCAGGAACAACTTTGAAAATTACGGTTTTGATCTTAATTTAATTGAATTATTCTTGAAATAAGCACCTGGATCATATACTTTATTATTGTTTCCTTCTCAAAATCTTTGTGGATTATAAACGAGGCCTTTCCCTACCCAATAATGTCACACTTTACTCACAAAACTTTTAAAACTCCCTTATAAAAAAATCTACTTTTGCTCACAGATAGAATGGATGAGCGACAAACTGACTCGCGCGTTCGAGGGCGCCCGCAGCAACCCGTTCGCGCTCCGCCACCTCCAACTGTGCCACTCAGTCGGCGAAGTAAGCCGCACTCCTGGACCGAAAGTGGTGCTGGCTTCCTTCCCAGACTTAGAGTCAGGGTTCGCGAGAGACCTGTTCCTGTTGTGGGCTCCTAACCCTCAGAATTCTATTGTTTTGACTGCTAGGTATGTTGTTTAACCATTGTGCAAGACAGTTTGAACTAGATACTCCATTCAAACTCAACTTTAATCAATTATTGCTCTTGAACGTTCCAGAAACTTCTGGAACTTGGGGTATTTTGTTGTCATAATAATGACTAAGATTGGGACAATACATAATTAACAAAGCCATAATAAATACAAAAACATGTCAGTATGCCTATATTCAACAATAATTCTTCCATCAAACAGAACATCGCCCGGCACGTTAGCCCGTGATCTCATAGAGAAAGGCGGCGACCGAACCATCGAGCTGAACATCCACCGCCGCGTGCGACTCGAAGGTGCCGAGCTAGACGAGTACATGCAGAAGCAGAGGGTCAAGCTCAACAGTACTGTCAAGTGAGTTACCCTATCTACACTATCAAGTCCACTGTGGTGGACTTCAATTCTTCGCACACAAACTTCAATTCAAACAAACGTACCACACACACGCACACCATCAATTACACGCAGTTGTACCATGTTGACAACCTCTACTATGTGATTTAATGGGGGCCTGGAGTTCTAAAATACAGGCTTAGGCTTAGTTAGACTCCAGATCTCCCACAAATTATTAAATGTTCTCAAAATACCTGTCAACTAAATATATATAACTAGTTTAAGAATGTAATTTCTGGAGATAAATAAACATAATTTTATTTATTTATTATTTAATTTACGAAAAAAAAAACACAAAATGAAAAACGTTTGACTATGTGGTGAGGTGAATAAATGTAGGTTTTGGGTGTGTGTGTGTGTGTGTGTATGTATTTAGTGTGTAGTTGTAGGGTGTGTGTAGTGAGAAAGAATGGGGTGTAACCAGTACATATCCGCTTATGGTTAGATTGAGATTTATATAGTTCAACTGTGTTGAACTTCTGGTAACCACTTATGTTACACATTTGCAGGGTAACCCCATTCCACTAAAGTGACCTTTCGCCTGTATGCATAAAAGAGGTTCAAATAAATTCATTACATAATCGTTCCAGGGAAGAAACAGCCGGCATATCATCAGACTCGGACTCAGACGGCGAACTAGAGATGTGGGTAGTGACAGGCAAGCACGACATCCCCGTGCGGCACGACGTGCGCGCGGCCGGCTGCTTCAAGTCCAACAAGAGGCACCACGCCATGTACCCCTTCCACGAGGAGCGGTACCGGGCCGACGATTATGGAGAGGTCATTAAGGTAAAGAACTAAAGAAATGCTCAAGATTTTAGCCATATAAATTAACGTCTACAGGGTCTAATTCAATTAGTTAGTGAAACTCGCAGGGAAGGTACTAATGGGTCACCGAGGCCCTTGGCAACACAGGCAACAAGAAGGAATACACCCGTATTCCTTCTTTCGGGTTTTAGTCAGTAAGAGTCTGACACACCCTCGCGCTCCGCCCAGAGCGGGAGAAGTAATTTGATGACTTCCCAAAAAAAAAAAAAAGAGCTGATGGATATCGATATCTAAACGTGACAAAACAAAACAAAAAAAAATGTGATAGGTTTATTTTTTAGGTTTACTTGAAATATTAGTTTAATAATATTTTTTGTGCAAACTTCACAGACGTTATTGATATCTAAAAAAGACAAAACAAGAAGAAACTGGATTTCTCAACAAGTAACTAAACTGCCAGAGGTCGTTGACCCCAAAAGAAATCATTAGATTTTTTTGTTTTATTATTGTTAGATGGGTCTACCCTTTATGGCAGAACTTTTTTTTTGTCAAAATGTTATTTTGCTAAACAGCGGACAGCATAAACATCAATTCGCAGAAAATCGTTTGGCAGACACTCATTTATCATACATTCAAAACTCATAAGTTTGTAAGTCAGAATCATCTTTAGGCATAAATTTTATATCCATTATAATTAAAAAGTAGAACCATAATATCGCAGAAAGTTCACAGTCAGAATCGTCTTTTGGTGTACATTTCATATCGACAGTCATTAAATCTAAACGTCCGTTAAGACGCTGACAACACCTAAACCGCGGTCATTGTCAAATTCTTAGAAAAGAAAGAGAAGCGCGATGCCACAACGCTTGTAATTTATTGCAAAATATGAAGTAATTATCTATTTACTCAAAATTGAGTTGAGTAATCGAAAATAAAAAACAACCAAGTTCTGCATTCAAATAAGACGTTCTAGTTATTAATTAAATACGTAATGTATGTTGATATTTGATACAGATATTTTGGATTAGAACTCAAAGTAAGAGGTTAGTTTAACGTTAGTTTGTATCGAGATTTTGTTTTCAAAACGTGTTTTGGTAACAACCAGGTTCTGGGAAATATGTTCAAAATTAACATATATTTTTTCCGCTACCACAAACTATACAGATTTGGCAATTTTTTTTCTTAAGTGAAGCCTATTTTGGTCAATTGGGTCTTGTCAGCGCCTTAAACGGTCAGGAGATATATTTGAAACAAGCATACACCATGCATGCAGCAAGCATGCAGCATGCAAACAAGCATACACCATGCATGCAAGCAAGCATGCGGCATGCAACATGCAGCAAGCATAGTTTCTGTCACGGCTCCGGCGCTGCGGCTCCGGCAGCCCCACGCGAGCTTATCGTCGCAGATGGTTTTAGCGCTCACCACCTGCTCCTCCGCTCGCGGGCCCCCTCGCGCCCTCCGCGCCTACGCGGGCTTAAATTACACTCTAAGGGTAGGGCAGACAAGAGTGGAGTCGGGTTTGGCGGCGATTATTTTCTGTCACTAACATATTAACTATTTTTCATAGTGTGCCAAGTGAAATTGTACCAAATAATCGTTGCTATAAATAAAAGTTATGCTAAATGAAATTATACGGAATTTTAACTTTGCCAAAGGTAATTATGCCAAACAAAATTCTGCCTTTAAGATAAAGGTATGCCATTGTAAATTCGGACATATAAACATTCGGCCAAACAATAATTATATTAAATAATTTATATGCCTTAATAATATTTGTTTAAAGAAAATTATGCCAAGTGTGTTATGCCAAATAAATTTTGGAGCATCAAGATTCTGCCAGATAGCGGGAACCCTTGTTAGATATCGAAATCCATCAGGTCTGTCGAGTTTGGCTAGCTAATTTAATTTGACTGTATAAATACACTTGAGAACAATAAAATCGCACACCCCTTGTAATTCGGTTTCTAACTGATTTTTTTCTTAAATCTAAAGATATTGAATACAAATCATAAGGCAAAATTAAAGCATACAAGCTTAGCTTTACAAAGACACAAAATTAAAATCATTGACCTTCACGTAACTTACAAAAACCAACCGTACACCAAAGTCCCCAAATTTACCCGTTTGCGTTGTCACTATTTGCACCCCTTACCCGCAGGTAGAAAAAGGTCGTTTTTTTTAATTTTTTATTTCCTCGCGAAGACCCCGACGTAATTATCCCCCCCGAACCTTGTTCGACGAAGTGCCAGCCCGCGCCGTAGCTGAGCCTGTAGCTTTAAATTCCCCTGATAATAAAAATTATCCAGTTATGATCCTGTCTGTCCCACCTTGCTGTCCTTTCCCCAGCAACGCCCTAAGCCGAGGTTCGTACCCCACAGGGGGTGTCCTTAGCGTGCAGTCGCTTAGTAACTTAAGAAATTCGCCCCTGGCTGCAGGCGGAGTCCGCTTAAGACAGCTCCGGATAGTCCGGTTACGTAGTTATGACCTCTCAAGGTCAACTACGAATGCGACACACAAAGACAAAATATTATTTTCATATCGAAGGTGAAAGTGATAACATCTCTACTGGAAGCATATGGATACCACGCCCGCAGAAGCCGCTAAAGTTATTGCCTTGCTCGAAGCAGGCCATAATCAAAGTGAAGTTGCTCGACAGCTAAATTTGAGCCGCTACTTTGTTCGTCGTGTATACCAGTGGATCTGGCCGGATCAGAACATCAGAGCGTGATGACCGCTTTCTTGTGACAAGGTCTTTGAGAAATCGGCAACTGAACGCGGTTCAACTGGGACGACAACTTCGAGAAGTTCACAATGTCAGAATAAGTCCGTGGACAGTTAGAAGAAGACTGGGAGAAGCAGGGCTGATTTCACATCGCCTAGCAAATGGTCCCAAATAGACCACAGCTCACGGACAAGCCCGGCTACAACTTGCCAGGGAACACCTAAATTGGACGTATGAACAATGGCGGGCTGTTATGTTCTCTGATGAGTGCAGAATGACGTTACATGGTCATGATGGACTCAAGGGTCACAATGTTGGACACTAAAACTGACATTGTATTCATCACTGGGGCGAATACCGGCCGGATCGCTATACCACAAGATTTCATGGTAAAATTAATCCGATCCATGAAATACCGATTAAGAGCTGTAATTAGGGCAAGGGGCAATAAACAATTTGATCAAGAATTTTGAGTTTGATTTTCATTCTTTCTTAAGCGAAATTGGGTGATTTTACCCGCATGGTGGGTTTTGTACCCTAAAACCACAATTTTTACCCGACTGCCCCAAAAGAAGGGTAATGTTTTTCGCGAGTATGTATGTATGTATGTCTGTCTATTTCTTTGGCACGCTCTGTAGCCTAAACGGCTTGATGGATTTTAACATAATATGTTTCGTTAGATCGTCTTCATTGTGGGAGTGACATAGGCTATATAATTTTTATATATTGCGTCTGCAAATACAAAAAAAGGGAGAGAAAAGTTTTTTTAAATAAATCACAACAATATTGATATCAAATAAAAGCTAGTAATGAGTCAATTCCATATATATATTTACATATATTCAAAACTTAAAAAGCTTGAAATAAAACAAATTATTAAAAAAACAAAAAACCCGACTGCAAAAACACTAAAAAGAGAAAAACAAGTATTACAATCTATAGAATTTTGGTATTGCAGGACCAACAAAAGCTCCACCATGTTTCAGGTTATTGGTTTGTCCCCGCCTGCAATACCAAAATATTTGTTTTTCTCTTTTTAGTGTTTGCAGTTGGGTTTTTTATTTTTTTGATAATTTCACACTGTATTTGATATCATTAGAAAGGTACTGAAGTAAGCTTTCAATTAGTGTATATACTTTTCCAATATTTATTCACATTCATGAAAAAAACTACCTTAACAAAAACTCAAGGTGTGCAATTTGTTAGGATTCTCGTCTCTACATTGTAGGAAGACCATGGCTCTTTTCTCTTGTTTAATCCTGTTGGATAATTAAACACTAAAACTCAACCCTGAAATGCTAAAATAAAAATTATCTCGAAAGCGAACCTCGTTTTGTTCATAGTGAAAGTAACAATTCTGTTCAAATCGTGTTTATTCATTCACACAACAAATAACAATTGTATTTTTTGTTACCTTCTAGCCTGAAGACTATAGACTTGCTGAGATAGTGGATGCAGAAGGAGAAATCAGAGACGTGCCACCCGCACCGCCACCGAAACAAGAACCAGACGGTATTATATACGAGAGATTTGTTCTAAAAGAATTAAGTGTCTAAATTTTTATCTGGAATTTCTCAGCAGCAGCCCGGAGTCTGGATTTGTGCCCGGTTGATGGCAATAGGCTCGCCCCCTGTTACATGGGACTTATAACTGGCGAAATGTGGGTGTACTACAGGTACACCTCTGCACAACCCTTCGGGGAAACAAGGCGTAATGTTGTGTCTGAAGCGTATCCTATTCGGAGCCAAACAATGGAAAATCAATTGTGTCTCATTAGCTCTCCTTGACCGATTAATTACTTTCATTATTGGATATTAATCAGAGGGCTTGTGGCTAAGTAATAACAGCCGCACGGGTCGATCGATCAGGTTAAGCTACGCTTGCCGCGGTTGGTCCGTGGATGGGTGACCATCTTTACATACCAAGACCCCTCTGTGCATCGGAAAGCTCGTTGAGCCGTTGGTCCCGGCTGTCATTTATAGATCTTTGACAGTCGTTACGGGTCGTCAGAAGCTCGAAAGTCTGACAACCAGTCTTACCAAGGGGTATCGTGTTACCCAGTAAATGGGTTGTGGAGGTCAGATAGGCAGTCGCTCCATGTAAAACACTGGTATTCAGTTGTATCCGGTAAGACTGGAACCCCAACATAGTTGGGAAAAGGCTAGGCAGATGATGATTGGATATTAATCAGAATGATGCAAAATAATATTGGATCTGTGAACATACAGTTGACTTGGTTATGTGAGGTCGCCTATTACCTGAAACTATAGTAAACAAAATAAAACTGGGAGCAGTTCTTGTGTTTCTAAGAACGTTCGTATTCTAAACTCGAGTCTCGTAAAAATCAGCCATGCTTTTTCCCAACAAAGTTGGGAACGGTTTCCAGTATAACCGGATTCGCGGGAAGGTACTTAAGGGTCACCGAGGCCCCCGCAACACAGGCAACAGGAAGGAATACGGGTGGGTTTTAGTCAGTAAGAGTCTGACACACCCTCCCGCTCCATGGTCCACGATCATGGAGCGCCGATCGTGGATACAAGATTCTTTCGCTCGATCTGTTTTAGTAATCCCGCGATCCTACTGCGCGCTCCACGTTTTAGCTAGATTAAATTCAGTTGAACATTATCGCATTATCCATATTGCCCGATGGTCTAACCACACACAACCGTCCACATCGAGCGCGCCAAACGACTGAGTCGTCTTTGAGCATTGTCAAAAACCTGACAGCGCTCGGATTGGGCGCTCCACGCAGCGCACTGGATTGTCCGGTGTGGACCCAGCTAATCAAACATCCCTTCTTGGGTCTAAACAAATATCATCAACACGTTCTAAAACATAAATTATTTGCTTTCAGAGGAAATGGTGGAAGTACCAAGCAAGTGCATCTCCTCAATGCGTCAAGTCCAGATAAAAGCGAACATCCAATACATCGAGCTGGAAGGGCGCTGCGACGGCGAGTCTTTATTACGAGTTGTTTCTCAGGCCAAGCCACGGGCTATAGTAGGACTTCGAGCTAATCATGGCGCTCTGCAGAGTCTCAAGTAAGTAGCCCTTATACCACGAATATTATAAGATTGGAAGTTGATGCGGAATTGAGTAGGAAGGGTGCCGCGATGGAGTTTTTATTGCGGGTCGTGTCACAAGCGAAGCTGCGGGCTATCGTAGGGCTTAGAGCTAATCACGGCGCTTAGCAGACTCTCAAGTCAGATTATAATGCTTGTCAGTCGATAAGAGAGGCCCTTCTTCAAATTAACCTTCCAATCCGGCCACCGTAGGCGCGGGCTTACGGACAGTGAGCAATGGGTAGCTCGCCGTCCGGTAAGGACCAGGCCCGGGTCGACGGCGCAACGTGTTCCACGTGCGCCTCAAAGAGATGTCAGCACAAGTGTAGGGGTCCACTAGGGCCGATGCCTGCCGGGGTCGAGGAAAGTCCGAAAGGGATACCGAGGCCCCTGGCAACTACTTGATAATTTACCACCCAAAAAAAAAATCTTACAAAAACTATGTGGAGCTGTCTCCTTTTATAACCAACTCTAAAAAGGTAATAACTACTAACAAGGTTACCTCATTCTTCCGCTTTTCGACACTGACAAGGGTGTAATGTTAAAAAGTTAACTAACGGAAAAAAAAACTTGTATTTTGTAGAAGTTTGTTCCAGGTTAAGGTTTGTGGTTTTGTCTTCCTTGAATTATAATTTACGCAACATTAATCTATAAAAAATTATAATAAACTATACTAATATTATTTTTAAATTTATTTGTTTGTATTATCTCTGGAACTGCCAGTCTTATTTGAAAAAAATATTTTTGTATTTGGGAGCCCAATTCTTAAGCAAGGTTATATGCTATTTAACATCACGCTACGACCTTTAGGAGCCGATCTAAAAGAAAAAAGCCTGAAAGAACGGTCAGCGAGAACGAAGTAATAGCGCGGGCGGGCGAAGCAATGCAGCGCACGCGGTGGCCAGCTCCAGTCGCAGTAGTTACGCCCATAATTTCAACTATTTCAATCGTGTGTGCCGCTCATACACACGAAAATATACACAAATGTGCGTAAATTTATCAATGGAGGCTGGCCGAGTGCCTGCCTAATAAATAATGCCTACCGAGCTCCTTCGAACTGTGAGTTACGTCACAAGGCGGGCGCGACAAGTTAGTTGTTATAAGTGTTATAACAGGAGTTTAACTTTTTTTTAATATTTTGTATCATTGTATTACATAATTAGAATAAATGCATTTGGCGTTGTTGATAGAGTAGGCTAGGCCTAATTGCCTCTATGGACGGCACGCCCCTGAGTAGTAGCACGGGCGGGCGATGCAATGCAGTGGGTCGGGGGAACAAGAACTTTCACGCGGACGAATTCTTGGGCATAAGGTAGTCTCTAACATGTTATTATTTATTCAGACTTGTAATTTTTCAGAAAACACTGCGAGGCTGAAGGCATAGACAATATATACATCCCGTATGTCGGCGACATCATCGACGCTACCACGGAGTCGCACATCTATCAAGTACGTACACATTACTGTTACTTATCAATAGTCCATTGGATAAAGGGGGGCGAGCGAAAAGTCATAAAACCTCATTGCACTATTGTGGTGATAAATGATATTTATTTCTGTAAATTGGTTAAAAAATAGTAGATTGTCCAACTAGTGCATAACAAAGCCATTTTACCCCGAGACGTTTATATAGATGGATAGTTAAGTCGAAGGGTAAAATGGCTCGTTTTTGCTCGAGTGCACTCTGCTTTTCTCGAAGGGAAAAGCAAAGTGCGAGAAAATGAAACAGGCAATTTTAATTTTCATCATTTGTGTCGTTCGACTTAGGTAGGTACTTCATACTGCCAAGTCATAAAAACGTTTCTTTACGTTTTAAATAATAAATGACAACATTTTTATCTGGTTTTATTAAATTAATGATAGAAAACCAGTAATATAAATTAAAGCAAATGAAATAAAATAATGACTAATCTGCGACGTTTTATTGTGCGCGTGGCTGTTCTGCCTGATTATCTTACCCTTGGAAAAAAAAATATGCACTAGAGCATAAAAAGCGACTTTATGTCGCCTACGCACAACATAAAGACGAACTTTAAGGTATTTTGCGGACTATCTTATGTAATGTTGACGTTCGAAAAGTGCTGACTCTCAGCCTAGTTTGAATAAATTAATTTTGATTTTGGGTGGAGACCAATTTGCAAAAGTAGCTTAAAACCAAAATAGAAGAGCGCCATCTTCTCGGGCAGCGGTTAGTAGCAGCTGAATGAGAACAGCCCATCATCTAGTTAGTTGGATGGCATGTCACTGCTGGACATTTGACGGATGTCCAGCAGTGGATTGATATAGACTGATGGTGATAACAGATGGCTTACGGCTTGTATCTGTCACCGTAAGATTGTGAGAAGCGTTAGTTTATAATGCATCGGTATTATTTTCGTTAGATTATAAACTGTCAAAAAATTGTGAACTGTGGATACATTATACACTATCGAAAAATAATGCATTAGATAATTTGTAAATGGTTTGTTGGTTTAAAGTTTTCCGACAGTTTATAATGTAACGGAAACAATACCGATAGATTATAAACGAACGAAGTTCACAGATGACACATACAGTATACCAAGATGTTTAAAAAAATACCACAAACACTTACATTTTTCAGGTAAAACTGACAGACAGCCTGATGTCGGGCCTGGCGTGGCGCTCTGCGGGCGACACAGAGTTAGCTTGGTTGTCCGCCGTCGTACAGCCGCGAGCTCACCAGCGGGAGAACACTACGTCTACAGGTATTAATGTACTACAGGAAAGTAGGAGCCGCTGTGATTTTAAAGTAGTATTTCCCAGAGAAAACCCAACATGTGTTTTTTATTTAACACACACATTATTGGTTATTTGGATTAAAAAAATGTCTCACAAATAATATTATTACCCTATACCCAGTCACCGGGTTGTGGAGGTGTTAGTCAACGGTAAGACTGTAAGCCGACCCCAAAATACTTGAGAAAAGGCTAGGCAGAGGATGATAAACATTGAATAGTCCACGAAAAATCATGAAAAGTTACTGTTATTAATTAATTAGATATTCATTTGCTCGCGGCTTCGCCTGCGTGGAGGTCGGAAATTATCCCACGGGAACGTACTACCACATGGTCTACCCATGTGCCAAATTTCCTCCAAATCCGTTACAAAAACTCACTTTCAGTTAGGAAACAACATAGTTATTGTAAGCCTAGTAGTAAAGTAAAATCCCCCTTTCAATCTCACCAACCGTGTGCCCAGAAGAAGCCACGTCGGACGTGTCCATGTGCCTGGAGGCGGCGCCGGGCGGCGCGCACGCCGCGTCCTTCATCAACTCGGTGCGCCTGTCGGAGCTGCGCGCCGCGCTCACCAAGCTCGGCCTGAGCACGGAGTTCACTGCCGGCGCGCTCGAGTGCTGCAACGGCACGCTTGCTATTCGCAGAGTAAGTGGAAACGATCGGTTACTAGGGCCAACTACATTTTCATAATTTATATGTGTTAAGCGATGAAGTAAAATAACAAAACTAATTGTGAGCCGTTGACGTCTACCAGTATGTTGAAGCTAAACTGACGCAATTTGGCCTGTTCACATAGCATAAGCATAATCAGCCTATGACGTTCCCACTGCGGAGACCCAGGTCTTACGCTCATGACACACCTTACGATCTCTAAGTATCTCTGTCTATGCGTCGTTTGGCGTGCGTTGTCTGTGTTTATGTGGGTAGAAATCACGTGCACTATTTATGCTAGTCTGCAGCTGAAACTAGTTTTAATGATGGTCTGGCATTTTGAGTACTTTATGCGGCCTACCCAAATATCCTTTCTTTGGTATTGTTCGTCGAATCGTTGAGCTCCTTAACTCCTGAGTTGAGTTACACTATTACTGACAAATGCTTGCACTGACTGGACAGGTCCACTGCAATTTGTGTGGTTCTTTCCTCAAAAGACCATTTCAGACACGGATCTACATGGTCCTCATTTGATCTGATCAAAATTATGTCTGGACTTTAAAAGAGACTTTAACCCGTGCGATTGTTTCGCCATTTCTTCTCGGGGTGGTCAGATAGGACATATCGACTCCATCTGTAACTTCATTTATTATACCTAACAGAAAAACAACGATTGTCACCGTTTCGTTATTTCGATATAAACGTCTAATAAACTCCGTTATTTTACGATAAATACAAAGCAATGTAATCTATTTACAATTTACATTAAAGAATTAACTCTAAAGCTCAGTAATTTCAACAATATTATACAGTAATGTCGCTATTTTGCCGTTGGTTTTCTAATGCTATAATAAATGGAGTACCTGTAGCTTATTTTTTTATATTTTTTTTAATATGACGTGTAAAAGTGATTCAGATATTCTATTTACAGAACAAACACTTTCAAGTCATTTCAAATAATGCAACAACTCTGTAGTTTCTTATTCAACCAATTGAGAAAAGCGTGAAGTTAAGTATATTTAAATTGTTCTCTCTTTTTCAGTTGGAAAACGGCCGCGTAGCGCTGGAAGGTGTCCTGTCCGAAGAGTATTTCAAAGTTAGAGAATTGTTGTACGAACAATTTGCTATAGTTTAATATTATACCTACTAAGCTTTTTTAAATAATCCCGGGGAACGATACTGGCGCCGATTCCCTTGTTCACAAACTAAACTAAATTTAAGTTCAGTGCATCTTTGTCTTACTGTTTCATTAAGAAAAGGACAGAAGATACATTTTAGTTTAGTCCTGTCAAATTAATCAGCGCTTGACGTAAATTGACGTAATTTTAGTAGGCAAGTTTTTATTCACGTCTAAACTTGTATAAAGTAGGTAGTGACAGGCGCTGATTAATTTGACAGGACTAAACTAAAATTTATCTTCTGTCCTTTTTTTAATGAAATAGAAAGAAAAAGATGCACTGAACTTAAGTTTAGTTTAGTTTGTGAACAAGGGAATCGGCACCATTGTAAATATAAGCTAGTTTTTAAGAAATAAAAAAGCTACATACAAGCTGTTCTCTTGATTTATTTTTTTATAAATAGTGTATAATTATGTATGACTCCACCCAGCTTCCTATTTAAAAAAACCTTCAGTCTCAATTCTCTCAGTATCGTAAAATAAATATAATTTGTTATTTTCGCGTTACAACCTTTAAGTTTAAAAAATATACATACGCTCCCCTAAAGCGTGTCCCTTCGTTTACCTCCCGTACCGTATAACTTCACAATATTTTTACACATCGTGTAAAATTCAATACTTGCACTAAATGTTTCACAAAAAATATACGGTGCGGGCCCGAACTGCGCCTCCCTCCTCGTACGGCGAAGGCAGAGATGTAATTCAGTACTATAGTGACCACACCGTACACCTCATTAAAATAAAATGGCGTCAAAATCTTTTTGTGATAACAACTATACACGTTGGAAACAAAACTAGCGGAGACGAACACGAGATACAATACGTAGGTAGTGGGAACGTCAGGACCGCGGGACCAAGTCAAGATTTTGCAAGTTAAATAGCGTAAATAATTCGTACCTAATTGGTATCTTTAATCGAAACACTTTTTACGTTATATTATATATAGCATTTTAAAAGTGAGCCGCCAACCCGACGGCGACGTCTGGATGGCGGGGCCACTCCCAGTTAATCAAGTTCTAAAAGCTGTATGGGGATCCAAGTAGCTCAAGAATAAGTGTCTTATTGGTACCTAAGCATATACGGGGTGTTCCGTAAATAATGGATAACCTTGAAATAGAACATTTAATATCTATAGGAAAATCAAGAATAATATATCCCAAGTAGTAGGTACCTAAGATTTTTAACTAACGTATTTACCTTATTTTACATTCTTTTTTCATCACGACTACAAATAAATGAATTCCATCGGTTAATTGCTGTTCCATCGGTTATTGTACGTTGACTATGCCGACAGTGAGACAGTAAACAATGTGACTAGGAATTGCAAAGTATTAAAAAAATCGTATCCTTGGGTACTACCTACTTGGGATCATTTTTTATTATTTTTAGAAGTCTATTATATTATGCTATTTCATGGTTATCCATTATTTATTTTTTTTTTTTTTTTTTTATTTGTGATGGGTTTGCTCTTGACTTTAGTCTATGCCAGAGGCGACAGAAACAAAGTCGTTTTTTTGCATTTACGTTACACCCTGTAAAAATTACGATTGCGCTTCAAACTATTTAGACATAATATTAGCATTTCAATTATTTTTGCATGCCACAACCACCACCCACCACCACCAACTTTCATTGCCACAACTACCTTTATGCAACAAAAATGGCATGAGGAATCGTGGTTTTGTACAGTTTTTATCCACTAGATGGCGTTTTACATTTACGTCACGTTTCAGAATTGCGGTGTTAAGATTCTCCGCCGTTGAATGACCCTCGCGCGTTTCTGTAAAGAAATCATACTTACCTGGCATAGGGGATACCGTGATCAGTCAGGCGGTTCCCCCAGGGCGAGGCCTTCCCATTGCACTGCGGTTGGGTTGACCCCTGCGATTATCCCTAATGTGGATAACTCGGATGCGTAATTTTTGGTAGTGGGGACTGCGTACGCGCCGTCCCCTCGGAATGTCCTTGTCCTTATCCTATGAGGGTAAACAAACGTCAAGTAACGTGCTGCTTGGCTGTTTCATATTATTAGATTAAATTGGCAATTAATTTTATTGTTAGCATGTGACTGCTCATTTAGCAAATGAAATTATGTGAATTCATCGCTTCGTACTTCATCAATCACATAAAATATGCAAGTGTACTAATAAAGGCGAGAGTAACCGCACGCTAGGAGACAGACGTCCCAAGGCGAACGCGATATCAAACGCACTCTTCAATTTGCATATAAAATTCACATGCTTTATGTAATATCAATTATCGTCTTACCAATGGCAATAACACAATTAACATTTTTACTCAAGAATTCTGATGCACATGAAAATGCGAAATAGCACTAATTACCATTACATGTCGGTGTCCGCCCCTAAGACGACCCACTGACCGATGTTTTAAACTAGTACTAACAATTTTCAGCCATGGTTTATATTTTACTCACATTTTTTTTTTTCAATTTGAACACAAATATTCTTCACAACTTCTTAGGTGAAAACAGTGGACACAACATAATTTTGCCCCTGTTTGGATAGTAGATTGTACCTACAACGAATGCATGGTGGATAGATAAACACTCTTTTTTCACTTCGATTGCGAGAAAATGAAAAAGGCATAAAATCACTTTCACTGTTCAAAAATGTTGCAAAATTGAAAAAGAGAACAGCTAATTCCCGCCCCGAAACTTTTTTAAAAGTTCTTTTTAATATGTGTCATTCGACTTGGGTAGGTACTTACTTCATACTGCCAAGTCATAAAAACGTGTCTTTGCGTTTTTAAATAATAATTGACAACAATTTTATCTGGTTTTATTAAATCAACGATAGAAAACACGGAAGTGATATAAATGAAAGCAAATTAATTAAATAACGTCTTTTAATCTGCGACGTTTTATTGCGCGTGTGGCTGTTAGGCATAATTATCTTAGTCTTAGAAAAAAATACTTTATGCACTATAGCATATAAAGCGACTTTGTGTCTCCTACGCACAACTTAAAGACGAACTTTTACAGAGTGAGAAGTGAAAATGTCATTAGAATACGTGTTAACGTGTTATTTTACCTGTGAAATTTATTTCTTTTACAGTATTTAACACAACTAAGTCTATTGACACTGGCGCCGATTCCCTTGTTCACAAACTAAAGTAAATTTAAGTTCAGTGCATCTTTTTCTTTCTATTTCATTAAGAAAAGGACAGAAGATAAATTTTAGTTTAGTTATGTCAAATTAATCAGCGCCTGTCACTACTCTATACAAGTTTAGACGTGATTAAAAACTTGCCTACTAAAATTACGTCAATTTACGTCAAGCGCTGACTAATTTGACAGGACTAAACTAAAATGTATCTCCTGTCCTTTTCTTAATGAAATAGAAAGAAAAAGATGCACTGAACTTAAATTTACTTTAGTTTGTGAACAAGGGAATCGACACCATTAGGTATTAAGTGACTACTTACCTAACTAACTAACTAATTAACTAACTAACAATGCTAATAAATTACACTAAGGGATCGAAGTACTCGTCCGCATCCCTGTCATCCGGAAACGTGCCCACCTGCCCAGAAGACTGGCAGCAATTGGCACGTTGAATGGTATTGCTAATTCTACGGCCAAAGAACGACCCAGCCCTCAGCAGGCTAAGCACATCGCTTTCTACTTCTACACTACTGTAGAAATAAAATAGAAATGGCTCGCCTACATTTCTTGGTAGAAAACTGTCAACTGTCTACATGGAAACGTAATTTTTGTCTACTCTTCCGTCGACAAATAGCTTCTCTACGGTTCTCGTGTTAATCCTGCTGGTCACGTAAAGTGTCGACCAGTCGGCGAGAAATTTCCTTAAATAAGAGACGCGATTTTTGTACCTTGATGTAAACTTACCTACCTGGGTTAGTGGTACTATAGGTATGTAAATATTTATAGAACAATGTCATGAGTACCTACTTAGTAGCCTACCTATGCACGGGCGGCCGCGCTCTGGATGTTCAACAGTCGGATTACCGGCGTGACTTGAAAATACAACTGTTTAACTTTTACAACGCGCTAGGGATGCACTCTGTTGGATTCTCAGGGCTCGGTTCTACGCCGAGAGTTGGAAATTATGGCATGGTCAAAAACTTCGCGTTAAAAAAAGCTCCTGCGCGGATGAGGGCTTATTGCTCCGATGACAATAGATACGAATTGCCTAAAAATGTTGAAAAGTTGCATGCTTCTAAACTCACACAAGGTGAATCATAGCAGTTTAGGGTTAAAACTACTGCTGCATGCGTGAATAAATAGAAGTTCCACTAAACTTGTGCTGACCAGATGCTGTTTTGAGGCAACAAAATGAGCTTGGTAGTTGTTTGAGAGTGCTAGATTCTGGTAGGTAGCTGAATGGAAGGAGCTACTTACGCTATCCAAAGCGGGCCTCGCCACAGTAGCGGTCACATTGTGACGTGCCTCGAGGAATGCCCGGAGAGGAGGCTTGTCGCCACTTCGCAGAACTTGGTGTGGGTGACCTCTCTTGCTTCCGTCGTGGTTCAGTCTATGGTCGGGAGTAACGTTCTTCTGTCGAAGATGTATGCGAAGGAGGCGGCGGAATAAGGTTGGAGATCGTACCTTTGACCGACTGACGGATGGAATCCCGAATTAAATAAGTAGGTGTATTGTTAGATTTATTAAACGGTAAGTAGTTGGGCCATCAGGTTATTGACTACCTTGTGGGTCTAGAAGTCGCAAGCGCGTATGCTGATCATCGACCTCCACGTTAGGTTATCAACGACTACCTCGCGAGTCTTGTGTGACCACGGAGTCCCGGGTTCGATCCCCGTCTAGTTATTCCATTAGGCATTTCTCAATAGCAGCCTAGAATCTAGATTCGTGCCCGGTTGATGGCAATATGCTCGCCTGTATTACTTGTCCTACATAATTAGTGAGGTGTTGGTGTACTCTACAGTCCTGCCTACCCTTCAGGGGTTTGAGGCGTGATGTTCTTAGGTATGTAACGTTAGGTACATAAAATAGTCACAGCTTGTGCTAGGGTATTCTTGATAAAACCCAAATAAAAATACAAAAATAAAATGTCACCACTTTATATATTTTTTTAATTTATATACGGGACCGGTTCACATTAATAACATTATGTAAAGAAATAAGGTACGAATTTATTAAATACAAAATTTAAGACACGGGTATTATATTGGTTTACCTAGGGTTCTCTAGTTTGATCTGAGATTACATATCACTAACTAACTCCACCTACTCAAAATGTTCTACGATATAGAAATTAAATTTATTTTTCATCAAGTCCAATCATATTTGTTTAAACAAAGTAACATTTTATAAAAGACTATTAAACTTTCTTTTGATTTTTTCAAAAAATATTATCAATAAAACTTCAGTCAGTTTCAGTCTGTATGTAAGCGGGTAGTAAGCTGCCGATCAGTTAAAACTAAAAGAAAATGTATACAAGATTGATGAAAATACATGAACAGGTTTTCTAACTCATCAATTCAAGTGTTTTAATTTAAAAAGGCTTAGTTTAGTAGCCGTTTATTTTGAAGTAACCCGCCCACACAGACTGCAACCAAACGATCACAATTTTCCTTAATTGTATACATCAGTAATCGCAGATCAATAATAACGACGATAATAGTAATTAAAAACTTAATAAATAATCTGGCACAGTCACACTTCACAAATTCGCTCCCTGACTACCACCGGGTAGGCATTAAACACTATTAAATAAAGTAAATATTCTTAACATAAGAATAACTACAACAGAACGCGTTAAAACTCACATGGAATTTTAGATACGTAGAATTTTTTTATTTTGTGATACTCGAGTCTCGCCGACATTGATAAACGTTACTTCTTAGCTTAGGCTTTGGCTTAGATTTAGCTGTACAAGGATATTCTGGCGCGTAGCCACAAGAAGAACTAACGCCGCCATCTTGTTTTTTCAATACATTACAAAGCACAATCGCACAAATGATTACCAACAGCGCCCTCCTGTTAACGTCATTCGAGCGCCAAAACATCCTTGTAGCAGTGTATTTTCCCGTCTCTATCTTGCACTTGCGGTTTGACATTTGTGCGACAGTGACAGGAACAATGTTCAGTCGAAGCACGTGCTAAGTAGTTTGTTTATCTTGGCCTAAAACTTGGCAACTTTCAAAATGATTTGCTTATTCTTACCTAATCCTAAAGCCATCACATTGATGTTTACAATTCTTTGTAACTATGTTACGACAAACATTATTTTGAAAGTTGACCCCACTCATATTTAGACCCTAAAATACCGTTGCTCGGTAATTTGTGTTTATACAACCATTAGCTTAACCAAAAAAAAAAAAAATTGAAAAAAAACTGCGAATCAAACTTTTTTCTGGCGTTACTTTAGCAGATACTAAGGCCTGAAACTGCGTTAAGCGGACACTCGCGCGATTCCATACAAAATTGCTCCGTCGCGAAGGCATGCGCGGGGCCCGCCATCGCCAGTGGTAACACGCACGGGATTATTCAGTCAATAACGCTATTTGATACGGGCCGCACACACGCAAGGAGAAAATCAAGGAAAATATCTTTCGGTACAGAAAGAATAATTGTGGAAGTGCAGTGTCGCCCGGCCATAAAGGACCAGGCGAATGAACTCTACAAAGACCGAGATACATGAACAGCGGCACAGCTAGGAATTTGTAAAGAATTATTTGGAAATTTCAGTGAGGCGGAAAAAAAACAACAGGTAAAACATTTTTTACTATTATATTATAGGTATGTAGGTACTTACATACTATTTGTGTTCTCAATATGTAATTCTAATCAATCTATGTCTAGGTATTGATATTTATCATACAAGGTTGCTTTAAATTAAGCTAGAATTATATTATTGCTTCGTGTTTTGTCACCGATTGAATTGCAGTAAAGTGAACGGTGGTGTGGAGATCTTATATTGCGTATTGTTTCCCGTCTATGGCACCTATACAGTTGGGAAAATTTGCTTGCATCAAATAACCTTCTGCTATCTCTTCCCAACGCGCACGTGAAGTTCTTGGCATGCAGCCTTCCTCCATCCTTTCGTTTATAATTTGACAGACTTCTTTCACAACTTTTCTGATTGTGGTTAGGTAATCCTGCCCGATAAGCCCCAAATGTGTGTCCGTTTGTCACGTACCTGTAAATAAAATATTATTCTGTATTTTTTCAGTCACAAAAGTGCAATAACGATGGAAAATTGAGAGACAGATATATGAAAGTGAAAGCAAGTAAAAGAAAACTTTAATCAGGTGCTAAACCAGGCAAGAAACAATTTATTTATGATATGTCAACCTTTTTAGATTCGAACCCAAGTAATGAAGCAGATGAATCGATAGAAAATCAGAGTGAAGATCAAGACTCATCGACAAATGCAATAAATGATAATAACATCTCAGTACCTAGCACTAGTGCCGAAAATTCGAATCTTGAACGTACAATTAATAATACAGTCAGAATCATCACGAAAACGTAAACGCACATCACCAATTCCTTTTGAAAAATAATTGTTGCAATGTGTAAAACGAAACAATGTTGATAATGATGACGAAAATTGATTTTTTTTTAATCTTTTATTTCGAACCAAAGTGTTAGAAGCTTTGATTTACATTGAAAAAGAAAGTGTGGATGATTTACCATCACTTAACAAAAACGCAAAATACGTAAAATATAATTAGTACGATGGATTTAACATCACTTAATATCAAAAACACGGAGACAATAGAAGATGAATTATTGCAAAGTATATTATGAGAATGAAGACTTCGAGAATAATATAAAGACCGCTCTAGACTGCTTTAGTAGCAATAAATTCAAATAAAACAAAACGTATATAAAGTATGTATAAATTTTATTATATAAAATAATAGATATATATACAGGATGTCTCATTTATGGTGGATAATATTTTTTCTATATAAGGTGGCCTTTAAAACACTCCTATGAATGTTAGCCGAGAGTGGATACTTTTTGAGACAAACACATTTTTATCCAAAATTAATGATAATTTAAATTATTTTTATAAAATGTGTTTGCCTCATTAAATATCTGCTTAATCTGAAGAACATTATCCACTTTCAACGCGACACCCTGTAATAATAAAAAATAACGTAATTACATTGTGATTCGGTATATTGTATCTGCATAGAAATAATGATTATAAAATTAGTAATAATTAGTAATTTACGAAAAAAAAACTGTAATTGTGATTAATGAGCAAACAATTAATAATTATAAAATCACTACACATTATAAAACAAAGTCCCCCCCCGCCGCGTCTGTCTGTCTGAACGCTAAAAACTCAAAAACTACCGAACGGGTTTTCACCAATGGACGGAGTGATTCACGAGGAAGGTTTAGGTGTATAATTCATTAGGGTTTTGTGTAAATTGGCTGAAATGTGACGATGATTGTTGACGATGTCGGAAAAATCATGCCGACTGCGAGCTTTACTGGCCTGCGCGTTACGGTAGTACGCTTCCATGGGATAATTTCCGAGCTCCACGCGGTCGAAGCCACGGGCAATAGCTAGTTAGTAATAACAGTAAGAATGTGCGAGTGAACAACTGTGATTATATTGTGATTCATGAGCAAAGAAAGAATGTTAATTAGTATGTTTAAAGCAAAAATATAGATGATGATAAATTATTTAATTTTTACTTACCGCAATGTTACTGCCAGCCTTTCCAATGGTGATATGACTGATTCAGATTTTACTTTAAGATTGTAGATCTTCAAATACGATTCCAGTTTCGAAAACAATTCGTCATAGACCTGCACCGCAACTTTTAAATATTTGTAAAATGAATTTTCATTTTCTCTTAATTTACTGAACTTCACAACAAATTCCCCGCATAGCAACCTAGATTCAATAAATAGGCTGCCGTTTTTGTTGTTCCTAGGCTTCGTTTTGCTACGTAATAATATATTAAGCTCTCCATCGACACGACTGTACACACGGCTACATATCAAGCTATTCATTTCCAGTTTATGCTGACCTGTCATTATACGGAAACCGTATACAATGCGAGATCAGCTTATACTGGAATGTATAACTTGATATGTAGCCGTGTGTACATGCACACCGTCAAAATTGAACTAGCGACACTGCGTAAACAAAATGATCCGGTCTCCGCGTTTGGGAGCGTCGCGTTCCCACGGAGCGCGCCCGCGTGTCCGCGCGTACACACGCGGTGCCCGGCGCGGGCGCACGATTGACGCATAGTTTCAGGCCAGTTTTCACACTAGATTTTCGCCAATTCGACTGCTTATGATTTTATACAGTTTCTGTACAATGAAGGTAATGTAACAAACAGATTTTTGCTAGTTTTCTGTGCATAGGAAAATAAATGAGTGTTGGAAAGTCCCAGGGCCAGTTTCTCCAGGCCAGTTGCCTAGCAGCAGGTTACACGCGCTTGACAATTTGTCACATTAGTTTTGCGATAATTTTATTTCGAGAAACCGGCCCTGAGTGACGTCAGCAACTAAACCCTAGTCCTGGTAAGCATGCGAATACTTATCGACACATGTTTTGAGCAAAATCACAACAAAAATGCACCATACACTACAACCTCTACGTTAACGGTAACATTATCAATTCCCTCACAATTTTACAAAATTAACGGAACTTAATCTGCCTAGTCTTTCCCCAACTGTGTTGGGGTCGGCGTCCAGACTTACCGATGCAGCGGAATATCAGTATTTGACATGAAGCGAGCCTATCTGACCTCCACAACCCAGTTACTGGGTAACACGATACTCCTTGGTAAGACTGATGTCAGACTTTAAAACTTCTGACTACCCGTGCGTGACGACGGTCAAAGATGGCGAATGACAGCCGGGACCGACGTCAAATCAACCGAACTATGGGTGCAATTTTGAATAGATTTTCTTCTTTCAACATTTAATACAACTTAATTCTTATTTCAGTCGTGTTCGCATTGTTTTTCATACATTTTGTATTGGCAACGGTAACATTCATGCCAAGGCTTATGTATAGCCAACTGCAACACTAGCTAAGGGAAGATATTTTAGAAAGACGTCAAGTTAAGAAACATGAGTTCTATAATGTACTGCATAGCCTTTATTTAATTAAACCATGCTGAAGTAAATTTTCCTTTCTGTTTAGTTTCCCAATGCTTTTACATAAGAATAACAACAAAAATCAAAAAATCTATCCCATATGTTGCATCTGCCATGTTTTGTGTCTGCATCACCCTAAGGTTGGCGAGTATAAAATGCCTCAGGTATTAAGTCCTCGTTTGTACGGTATTTTTCTTACTTGTGCATAGTTTTAATAAATAAATAAAAGTCGGACATAATAAGACGAAGCTTCAAAATATCAACCCATTACTAGTTCCGAATTTCACCAACAGAGGCGCTGGCATCAACCTAACCGCTGTAATGTACTTATATGTATTCACTCGTTCATGGTAACAGGTGTTGAGGTATTCGATATTATCTGTTCCACTATATCTTTAATATTAATTCTATTTACAAATCAATATTTTTAGGTACTTAATACAATTCTGTGATGTTACTTACACTTAAGTATAGGTTTTTACTATAGTGCTTAATATGGAGGGTGCTTCTGTGATTTGAATCTTATTCCCTTATTCATAAATATCAAATTCCTATAGCTAAAAAGCTCTTTGTTTATTTACAAGGGTAGGGAGGGGTATGTTATTTAGCAGTTCCACTCATGACTGAAGATCTTGTGATGTTTGCTCTTTCTAGCGACATAGCGTTGTCTCACTCTAACAGAGTAGACAGCATTATTATATTTAACGATATATCTGCACATGATCTGAAATACACTGATAATTGATCACTTAGAGTGCTACTGCTAGATAACTGTCTTTGCATTTAAAACGAACAGAATAAAAACAATGTTATATTTTAATGATAAATGCGCCGAATACGGCCCCCGCATTTACCGAGACATATATACAGAAGTGGTTCGTACGGTCGGGGAACAGATACCTCCAACACGACAGTGACGAGGGCCCATCGCAGAGAGCCACGGAATTTAGACAAAACAAAAAACATCGCCTTTAAAGCTAACAGTACTAAAACTCTGTTCAGAACAGAACTAATGACGTTTCAGGTCACTACAATACTAAGTGGCTGGCAGCCCGCGATCAGTCCGAGGATAGTTTCCTCGACCATACAATAATCTCGAAACTTCCACAATAAAACTAGATATAATTTTTTATATTATACAAAAATAGTAACAAGTTTTGTACTAGATCCGTCCGTCGTTTTGTACATTTGGCGCGGGGACGCGTCGCCTCCGCCGAAGGTGAAGAAACGAAAATATTGACATTCGGAGAGGTCCTGCCGGTGTCCTGGTAGTGCTTCCACTCGTGCACTATCATATCTCCCGCGTCGATGGCTAGTCTCCGCTGATGACTTATTTTCTTTTAGTGCTTACCGGAGACATGCCTCGAGCATCTCCACGAACAGTTTGTTCATGGGCGCGCGCCGCTCGCGGTGCACGCCGGCCCAGAAGCGGCGCACGGCCACGTCGGCGTGGCGCAGCGCGGGCAGCACCAGCAGCAGCTGTTGCAGCGCGGGTTGCCGTTGTACGGCCTGGACACAACATCACTATGTCAGTATGCCTATATTCAACAATAAGTCTCCAATCAAACACAACGGCATTTCAGACAAGGCAAGCAGACGGATCAATTGGTGATTTCAGGAAGATGGTTTTTAAAACCAAAAGCTGCTGCTGCCTCCAGAAGTATATTAACTTACGTCGCCTTTTGTTTCATCCACGAGTGGAGAAGCAATAGCCAAAGTTGGCCATACTTGATTCCTGAAATTTTAATTCCATTTTAAGGCCGATTTCTACTCAATCTTTAGATAACTTTTCTATGGGGATAAAAATTGTGGTTTGACAGTTTTTGTATGAAATATGTGTCAAACCGACATATTTATTCTTCAGAGAAAAGTTATCTGACGATTGCAAAATCGGCCCTTAGCTTTTTAACCGTTTGTTTTTTTTATCTTCGCTCATTTTTAACGGATTTGATGATTATTTTTTGTTTGGAAGAGTATTGTCCCGAGGTTTAAAATTGGTGAAGATCTGATGAAGATGTTTTGAGATAGACGATGGAACTCTTCAATAAACGACAGCAAATCTCCCGCGATTGCTGCAATCGCATGTCTATGTATTGTTGTACGTCAAGCCTGTATGCTTTGTACATCTGCGTACCCCTTACGCAGATGTCTGTAGCGGGCCGATGATTAGGGAGAGGTCATTAAGGTAAAGATTACCATAAATTAACATCTACAGGGTCTGATTAAATTAGTTAGTGAAACTCCACAGACCTGATGAGTATCGATATCTAAATAGACAAAACAAAGAAAATAACATTTAAATGACTGGTATATTTTTTTGAGGTCAACGACTGTAGTTAGTGTAATTACTTGAAATATCAGTTAAAAATGTTATCGATATCTAAACGCGACTAAGCAAGAAGAAACTGAATTTCTCAACTGTTACTGCAAGTAACTAAACTACCAGCGGTCGTGACCCCAAAAAAATCATAGATTTTTTGTTTTAATATTTTTAGATATCGAGACCCATCACGTCAGTTTAGCTAGCCAATTTAATTTGACCCTGTATAAATAGTATAAAATAAAGTCGATTATCGTGTCTGTGTGTTTGACCACTGGGTTCTAGTAAACTACACGATTGATTTTGAAGCAGTTTTTACTATAATTTAGAGAAATGCGCAGCCTGCATGCGCAATACAGGCTTATTCTGTGTGTACACTTCTCGATGTATTGCCGGGTCACCAGTTTTAATAACATGTAGTATTTTTATGACGGAAAAACGGGCTTCTAAAAAGTAAAAGCAAAACACAACTCACGCTGTTAATTATTTGTGGTAATTTTTTTCGCGGAAATCATAAGCATTGAACTACCTAAATTCTGTTCTCAAAGGAAATAAAATTATAACGCCTATTCGTTCGAAATTTCATTTTTCTTTGTGTTCATTTTCAGCCGGTCCTCATTGTCGCGGCCAGTTTATTCATCATGAATAATTAAGTTGGGGTCTCATTTCTTACTAAATGTATGGGAAAAGTTTTCTGCGATTTCCGACTTTTTATTACTCAAACCACAGTTATTGATCCTTGTAAAAATGTTTGTGAAAATGGTCCAATTTCCTGGTAACTGTACATTTGTTTCCAAAGTTTCTCAAAAAGTTAAGAACAGGTCTTAATTAAGACCGTTTCCCTGTAGGTACAACGATTAGGGTACCTGCCCTTACCATCCGGTCTCAAAATCAACCCTGTATTTGCAAGACGGAGACGACAATAAATTAAACTTCACATCGTCGTAATGACGTTACTAGACTGTATACAAAAAATCAACGAAATATACATCCAATAGTTCAGTCACTAGTACTGTAGTGAGTCAAACATTGGTAAAACCCCATAGTCGGCCTATAACTATTATTTAATTTGTTTGAAAAAATCACGTTTTCAAATTCGATGTAAGGATTTATTTGATAGTTCCACAATACTCCTCTACATTGTTATGGTCAGTGTTGTCACTTATTGTAGCACTAGCTATTGATAGTTCCACAATACTCCTCTACATTGTTATGGTCAGTGTTGTCACTTATTGTAGCACTAGCTTTTGATAGTTCCACAATACTCCTCTACATTGTTATGGTCAGTGTTGTCACTTATTGTAGCACTAGCTTTTGATAGTTCCACAATACTCCTCTACATTGTTATGGTCAGTGTTGTCACTTATTGTAGCACTAGCTTTTGATAGTTCCACAATACTCCTCTACATTGTTATGGTCAGTGTTGTCACTTATTGTAGCACTAGCTTTTGATAGTTCCACAATACTCCTCTACATTGTTATGGTCAGTGTTGTCACTTATTGTAGCACTAGCTATTGATAGTTCCACAATACTCCTCTACATTGTTATGGTCAGTGTTGTCACTTATTGTAGCACTAGCTATTGATAGTTCCACAATACTCCTCTACATTGTTATGGTCAGTGTTGTCACTTATTGTAGCACTAGCTTTTGATAGTTCCACAATACTCCTCTACATTGTTATGGTCAGTGTTGTCACTTATTGTAGCACTAGCTATTGATAGTTCCACAATACTCCTCTACATTGTTATGGTCAGTGTTGTCACTTATTGTAGCACTAGCTTTTGATAGTTCCACAATACTCCTCTACATTGTTATGGTCAGTGTTGTCACTTATTGTAGCACTAGCTATTGATAGTTCCACAATACTCCTCTACATTGTTATGGTCAGTGTTGTCACTTATTGTAGCACTAGCTTTTGATAGTTCCACAATACTCCTCTACATTGTTATGGTCAGTGTTGTCACTTATTGTAGCACTAGCTATTGATAGTTCCACAATACTCCTCTACATTGTTATGGTCAGTGTTGTCACTTATTGTATCACTAGCTTTTGATAGTTACACAATACTCTTCTACATTGTTATGGTCAGTGTTGTCACTTATTGTAGCACTAGCTCTTGATAGTTCCACAATACTCCTCTACATTGTTATGGTCAGTGTTGTCACTTATTGTAGGACTAGCTTTTGATAGTTCCACAATACTCCTCTACATTGTTATGGTAAGTGTTGTCACTTATTGTAGCACTAGCTTTTGATAGTTCCACAATACTCCTCTACATTATTATGGTCAGTGTTTTTACTTATTGTAGCACTAGCTTTTGATAGTTACACAATACTCTTCTACATTGTTATGGTCAGTGTTGTCACTTATTGTAGCACTAGCTATTGATAGTTCCACAATACTCCTCTACATTGTTATGGTCAGTGTTGTCACTTATTGTAGCACTAGTTTTTGATAGTTCCACAATACTCCTCTACATTGTTATGGTCAGTGTTGTCACTTATTGTAGCACTAGTTTTTGATAGTTCCACAATACTCCTCTACATTGTTATGGTCAGTGTTGTCACTTATTGTAGCACTAGCTTTTGATAGTTCCACAATACTCCTCTACATTGTTATGGTCAGTGTTGTCACTTATTGTAGCACTAGTTTTTGATAGTTCCACAATACTCCTCTACATTGTTATGGTCAGTGTTGTCACTTATTGTAGCACTAGCTTTTGATAGTTCCACAATACTCCACTACATTGTTATGGTAATACGATACCCCTTGATAAGACTAGTTGTCAGACTTCTTGACTTCTGACGACCCGTAACGACTGTCAAAGATCCACGATTGATAGCCGGGACCAACGACTTAACGTGCTTTTGCCCTGTAATCTTATCTAAAATACACTGTATAGTATAACTGCTATGTTCAATAGCTGAGTCCACACCGGACAATCCGAATTTGTGTCGGCGTTCCTTGCCCCAGGATCATGGAGCGCCGATCGTGGATCCGAGATTCATTCGCTCGATCCCTTTTGGGAATCCCGCGATCCTGCCGCAGCTCAAGTGCCGATCCACGTTTTAGCTAGATTAAGTTCAGTTGAACATTATCGCATTATCCATATTGCCCGAAGGTCCGATCCACACACAACCGTCCACACCGAGCGCGCCAAACGACTGAGTCACCTTTGAGCATTGACAAAAACCGACAGCGCTCTGGTTGGCCGCTCCACGGAGCGCACTGGATGGTCCGGTGTGGACCCAGCTAATTAAACGTCCCTTCTAGGGCCTAAACAAATATCATAAAGACGTTCTAAAACATAGACTATTTGATTTCAGAAGAAATGGTGCAAGTACCAAGCAAGTGCATCTCATCAATGCGTCAAGTCCAGATAAAAGCGAACATACAATACGTCGAC
The DNA here is from genome assembly GCA_905333075.3 of Atethmia centrago. Taxonomy (NCBI): domain Eukaryota; kingdom Metazoa; phylum Arthropoda; class Insecta; order Lepidoptera; family Noctuidae; genus Atethmia; species Atethmia centrago. The sequence continues at coordinate 25,432,013 of HG995380.1, read as the reverse complement.
CTGGCAATTTTAATTTTCATCATGTGTCATTCGACTTAGGTAGGTACTTCATACTGCCAAGACGTAAAAACGTTTCTTTGCGTTTTTAAGCAATTGTATCTGGTTTTATTAAATTAACGATGTATATTAAAGCAAATGAAATAAAATAGCGACTTTAATCTGCGACGTTTTATTGTGCGTGTGGCTGTTGGGCCTGATTATCTTCTTACCCTTGGAAAAAAAATATGCACTAGAGCACAAAATGCGACTTTATGTCGCCTACGCACAACATAAAGACGAACTTTAAGGCGTTTTGGGGACTGTCTTATGTAATTTTGACGTTCGAAAAGTGCTGACTCTCAGCCTAGTTCGAATAAATTAATTTTGATTTTGAGTGGAGACCAATTTGCAAAAGTAGCTTAAAACCAAGATAGAAGAGCGCCGGTCTTCTCGGGGTGGCTGGTAGCAGCTGAATGAGAACAGCCCATCATCTAGTTAGTTGGATGGCATGTCACTGCTGGACATTTGATGGATGTCCAGCAGTGGATTGATATAGACTGATGGTGATAACAGATAGCTTACGGCTTGTATCTGTCACCGTAAGATTGTGAGAAGCGTTAGTTTATAATGTATCGGTATTATTTTCGTTAGATTTTAGACTGTCGAAAAATTGTGAACTGTGGATACCTTATAAACTATCGAAAAATAATGCATTAGATAATTTGTAAATGGTTTGTTGGTTTAAAGTTTTTCGACAGTTTATAATCTAACGGAAACACTGGTGCCGATTCCCTTGTTCACAAACTAAACTAAATTTAAGTTCAGTGCATCTTTTTCTATTTCATTAAGAAAAGGACAGAAGATAAATTTTACTTTAGTCCTGTCAAATAAATCAGCGCTTGACGTAAATTGACGTAATTTTAGGGATATTATAAATTGCATATCAAATAAATAATCGCCTATCAATACATACTCATCATTTATATTCTTATTTACATCTAATAACTTACTTCACTACAAATAAACTAAATGTTTAACAAAACTCAAACTGCAGATAATTCGAAATTATACATCAATATAATATTACTTTTTTCCTCATAATGCAATACAGTTAAATTTATTTTTGTACAAAAATACTACATACATAGCATAAATACTGACTGCACAGCAAATCCATATCTGCAGTTTGAGTTTAGACGCCAGATGCCCTCTATTACCAAAACAAAAATTCGATGCCAGTTTAAATTAAAACAAAGCTAACATTTTACTTATATGTACGTTATGGGGACAACGGGAAATAAATTTAATCACGTCCCGCTGTCCCCGTAACGACTGTGACTAATAAATGCTGTTTTATTTAGAAAAACTGCTGTACATAATATAAAAATAGAAGCTATATTTAAAAGAAAAAGAGTTAACATGTATAATGTGCATTAAGATTATTAGCTGTGCATTGATAAAAAAGCTTTTGCTTTAGGAAAAATCGCTGTACGCTGCGAAAATAAATTGTAGTGTGTTTAGTGATATTTTGAGTTGAATATTTTGCTGTGCAATCAGTAATTTTGATGGGAATTCGGAATCTTATTGCATAGAAAAAGGATATTTTTTGATTTGCGTTTAAATACTACCCGTAATTTTAGTAGGCAAGTTTTTAATCACGTCTAAACTTGTATGGAGTAGTGACAGGCGCTGATTAATTTGACAGGACTAAACTTAAATTTGTCTTCTGTCCTTTTCTTAATGAAATAGAAAGAAAAAGATGCACTGAACTTAAATTTAGTTTAGTTTGTGAACAAGGGAATCGGCACCAATACAGATAGATTATAAACTAACGAAGTTCACAGGTGACACATACAGTATACCAAGATGTTTAAAAAAATACCACAAACACTTACATTTTTCAGGTAAAACTGACAGACAGCCTGATGTCGGGCCTGGCGTGGCGCTCTGCGGGCGACACAGAGTTAGCTTGGTTGTCCGCCGTCGTACAGCCGCGAGCTCACCAGCGGGAGAACACTACGTCTACAGGTATTAATGTACTACAGGAAAGTAGGAGCCGCTGTGATTTTAATGTTGTATTTCCCAGAGAAAACCCAACATGTGTTTGTTATTTAACACACACATTATTGGTTATTTGGATTAAAAAAATGTCTCACAAATAATATTATTACCCTATATCCTGTCATCGGGTTGTGGAGGTGTTAGTCAACGGTAAGACTGTAAGCCGACCCCAAAATACTTGAGAAAAGGCTAGGCAGAGGATGATAAACATTGAATAGTCCACGAAAAATCATGGAAAGTTACTGTTATTAATTAATTAGATATTCATTTGCTCGCGGCTTCGCCTGCGTGGAGGTCGGAAATTATCCCACGGGAACGTACTACCACATGGTCTACCCATGTGCCAAATTTCCTCCAAATCCGTTACAAAAACTCACTTTCAGTTAGGAAACAACATAGTTATTGTAAGCCTAGTAGTAAAGTAAAATCCCCCTTTCAATCTCACCAACCGTGTGCCCAGAAGAAGCCACGTCGGACGTGTCCATGTGCCTGGAGGCGGCGCCGGGCGGCGCGCACGCCGCGTCCTTCATCAACTCGGTGCGCCTGTCGGAGCTGCGCGCCGCGCTCACCAAGCTCGGCCTGAGCACGGAGTTCACTGCCGGCGCGCTCGAGTGCTGCAACGGCACGCTTGCTATTCGCAGAGTAAGTGGAAACGATCGGTTACTAGGGCCAACTACATTTTCATAATTTATATGTATTAAGCGATGAAGTAAAATAACAAAACTAATTGTGAGCCGTTGACGTCTACCAGTATGTTGAAGCTAAACTGACGCAATTTGGCCTGTTCACATAGCATAAGCATAATCAGCCTATGACGTTCCCACTGCGGAGACCCAGGTCTTACGCTCATGACACACCTTACGATCTCTAAGTATCTCTGTCTATGCGTCGTTTGGCGTGCGTTGTCTGTGTCTATGTGGGTAGAAATCACGTGCACTATTTATGCTAGTCTGCAGCTGAAACTAGTTTTAATGATGGTCTGGCATTTTGAGTACTTTATGCGGACTACCCAAATGTCCTTTCTTTGGTATTGTTCGTCGAATCGTTGAGCTCCTTAACTCCTGAGTTGAGTTACACTATTACTGACAAATGCTTGCACTGACTGGACAGGTCCACTGCAATTTGTGTGGTTCTTTCCTCAAAAGACCATTTCAGACACGGATCTACATGGTCCTCATTTGATCTGATCAAAATTATGTCTGGACTTTAAAAGAGACTTTAACCCTTGCGATTGTTTCGCCATTTCTTCTCGGGGTGGTCAGATAGGACATATCGACTCCATCTGTAACTTCATTTGTTATACCTAACAGAAAAACAACGATTGTCACCGTTTCGTTATTTCGATATAAACGTCTAATAAACTCCGTTATTTTACGATAAATACAAAGCAATGTAATCTATTTACAATTTACATTAAAGAATTAACTCTAAAGCTCAGTAATTTCAACAATATTAGACGGTAGGTAATGTCGCTATTTTGCCGTTGGTTTTCTAATGCTATAATAAATGGAGTACCTGTAGCTTATTTTTTTATATTTTTTTTAATATGACGTGTAAAAGTGATTCAGATATTCTATTTACAGAACAAACACTTTCAAGTCATTTCAAATAATGCAACAACTCTGTAGTTTCTTATTCAACCAATTGAGAAAAGCGTGAAGTTAAGTATATTTAAATTGTTCTCTCTTTTTCAGTTGGAAAACGGCCGCGTAGCGCTGGAAGGTGTCCTGTCCGAAGAGTATTTCAAAGTTAGAGAATTGTTGTACGAACAATTTGCTATAGTTTAATATTATACTAAGCTTTTTTAAATAAACCCGGGGAACGATATTGTAAATATAAGCTAGTTTTTAAGAAATAAAAAAAGCTACATACAAGCTGTTCTCTTGATTTATTTTTTTATAAATAGTGTATAATTATGTATGACTCCAGCAGCTTCCTATTTAAAAAAAATACCTTCAGTCTCAATTCTCTCAGTATCGTAAAATAAATATAATTTGTTATATTCGCGTTACAACCTTTAACTTTAAAAAATATACATACGCTCCCCTAAAGCGTGTCCCTTCGTTTACCTCCCGTACCGTATAACTTCACAATACTTTTACACATCGTGTAAAATTCAATACTTGCACTAAATGTTTCACAAAAAATATACGGTGCGGGCCCGAACTGCGCCTCCCTCCTTGTACGGCGAAGGCAGAGATGTAATGCAGTATTATACTGACCACACCGTGCACCTCATTAAAATAAAATGTCGTCAAAATCTTTTTGAGATAACAACTATACACGTTGGAAACAAAACTAGCGGAGACGAACACGAGATACAATACGTAGGTAGAGGAATGTCAGGACCGCGGGACCAAGTCAAGATTTTGCAAGTTAAATAGCGTAAATAATTCGTACCTAATTGGTCTCTTAAATCGAAACACTTTTTACGTTATATTATATATAGCAATTAAAAGTGAGCCGCCAACCCGACGGCGACGTCTGGATGGCGGGGCCACTCCCAGTTAACCAAGTTCTAAAAGCTGTAAGTATGGGGATCCAAGTAGCTCAAGAATAAGTGTCTTATTGGTACCTAAGCATATACGGGGTGTTCCGTAAGTAATGGATAACCTTGAAATAGAACATTTAATATCTATAAGAAAATCAAGAATAATATATCCCAAGTAGTACCTAAGATTTTTAACTAACGTATTTACCTTATTTTACATTCTTTTTTCATCACGACTACAAATAAATTAATTCCATCGGTTAATTGCTGTTCCATCGGTTATTGTACGTTGACTATGCCGACAGAGAGACAGTAAACAATGTGACTAGGAATTGCAAAGTATTAAAAAAAATCGTATCCTTGGGTACTACCTACTTGGGATCATTTTTTATTATTTTAGAAGTCTATTATATTATGCTATTTCATGGTTATCCATTATTTACGGTACACCCTGTAAAAATTACGATTGCGCTTCAAACTATTTAGACTTAATATTAGCATTTCAATGATTTTTGCATGCCACAACCACCACCCACCACCACCAACTTTCATTGCCACAACTACCTTTATGCAACAAAAATGGCATGAGGAATCGTGGTTTTGTACAGTTTTTATCCACTAGATGGCGTTTTACATTTACGTCACGTTTCAGAATTGCGGTGTTAAGATTCTCCGCCGTTGAATGACCCTCGCGCGTTTCTGTAAAGAAATCATACTTACCTGGCATAGGGGATACCGTGATCAGTCAGGCGGTTCCCCCAGGGCGAGGCCTTCCCATTGCACTGCGGTTGGGTTGACCCCTGCGATTATCCCTAATGTGGATAACTCGGATGCGTAATTTTTGGTAGTGGGGACTGCGTACGCGCCGTCCCCTCGGAGTTCCCTTGTCTTATCCTATGAGGGTAAAGAAACGTCAAGTAACGTGCTACTTGGCTGTTTCATATTATTGGATTAAATTGGCAATTAATTTTATTGTTAGCATGTGACTGCTCATTTAGCAAATGAAATTATGTGAATTCATCGCTTCGTACTTCATCAATCACATAAAATATGCAAGTGTACTAACAAAGGCGAGAGTAAACGCACGCTAGGAGACGTCCTAAGGCGAACGCGATATCAAACGCACTCTTCAATTTGCATATTAAATTCACATGCTTTATGTATTATCAATTATCGTCTTACCAATGGCGTTAACACAATTAGCATTTTTACTCAAGAATTCTGATGCACATGAAAATGCGAAATAGCACTAATTACCATTACATGTCGATGTCCGTCCCTAAGACGACCCACTGACCGATGTTTTAAACTAGTACTAACAATTTTCAGCCATAGTTTATATTTTACTCACATTTTTTTTTTAAATTTGAACACAAATATTCTTCACAACTTCTTAGGTGAAAACAGTGGACGCAACATAATTTTGCCTCTGTTTGAATAGTAGATTGTACCTACAACTAATGCATGGTGGTACACTCTTTTTTCACTTCGATTGCGAGAAAATGAAACAGGCATAAAATCACTTTTCACTGTTCAAAAATGTTGCAAAATTAAAGAAGAGAACAGCTAATTCCCGCCCCGAAACTTTTTAAAAGTTAAGTTAAGATATGTGTCATTCGACTTGGGTACTTACTTCATACTGCCAAGTCATAAAAACATGTCTGCGTTTTTAAATAATAATTGACAACAATTTTATCTGGTTTTATTAAATCAACGATAGAAAACACGGAAGTGATATAAATGAAAGCAAATTAATTAAATAACGTCTTTTCATCTGCGACGTTTTATTGTGCGTGTGGCTGTTAGGCATAATTATCTTAGTCTTAGAAAAAAAAAATACTTTATGCACTATAGCATATAAAGCGACTTTGTGTCTCCTACGCACAACATAATTAAAGACGAACTTTTAGAGAGTGAGAAGTGAAAATGTCATTAGAATACGTGTTAACGTGTTATTTTACCTGTGAAATTTATTTCTTTTACAGTATTTAACGCAACTAAGTCTATTGACACTAGGTATTAAGTGACTACTTACCTAACTAACTAATTAACTAACAATACTAATAAATTACACTAAGGGATCGAAGTACTCGTCCGCATCCCTGTCATCCGGAAACGTGCCAACGTGCCCACTTGCCCAGAAGACTGGCAGCAATTGGCACGTTGAATGGTAATGCTAATTCTACGGCCAAAGAACGACCCAGCCCTCAGCAGGCTAAGCACATCGCTTTCTACTTCTACACTACTGTAGAAATAAAATAGAAATGGCTTGCCTACATTTCTTGGTAGAAAACTGTCAACTGTCTACATGGAAACGTAATTTTTGTCTACTCTTCCGTCGACAAATAGCTTCTCTACGGTTCTCGTGTTAAACCTGCTGGTCACGTGAAGTGTCGACCAGTCGTCGAGAAATTTCCTTAAATAAGAGACGCGATTTTTGTACCTTGATGTAAACTTACCTACCTGGGTTAGTGGTACTATAGGTATGTAAATATTTATAGAACAATGTCATGAGTACCTACTTAGTAGCCTACCTATGCACGGGCGGCCGCGCTCTGGATGTTCAACAGTCGGATTACCGGCGTGACTTGAAAATACAACTGTTTAACTTTTACAACGCGCTAGGGATGCACTCTGTTGGATTCTCAGGGCTCGGTTCTACGCCGAGAGTTGGAAATTATGGCATGGTCAAAAACTTCGCGTTAAGAAAAGCTCCTGCGCGAATGAGGGCTTATTGCTCCGATGACAATAGATACGAATTGCCTAAAAATGTTGAAAAGTTGCATGCTTCTAAACTCACACAAGGTGAATCATAGCAGTTTAGGGTTAAAACTACTGCTGCATGCGTGAATAAATAGAAGTTCCACTAAACTTGTGCTGACCAGATGCTGTTTTGAGGCAACAAAATGAGCTTGGTATTTGTTTGAGAGTGCTAGATTCTGGTAGGTAGCTGAATGGAAGGAGCTACTTACGCTATCCAAAGCGGGCCTCGCCACAGTAGCGGTCACATTGTGACGTGCCTCGAGGAATGCCCGGAGAGGAGTCTTGTCGCCACTTCGCAGAACTTGGTGTGGGTGACCTCTCTTGCTTCCGTCGTGGTTCAGTCTATGGTCGGGAGTAACGTTCTTCTGTCGAAGATGTATGCGACGGAGGCGACGGAATAAGGTTGGAGATCGTACCTTTGACCGACTGACGGATGGAATCCCGAATTAAATAAGTAGGTGTATTGTTAGATTTATTAAACGGTAAGTAGTTGGGCCATCAGGTTATTGACTACCTTGTGGGTCTAGAAGTCGCAAGCGCGTATGCTGATCATCGACCTCCACGTTAGGTTATCAACGACTACCTCGTGAGTCTTGTGTGACCACGGAGTCCCGGGTTCGATCCCCGTCCAGTTATTCCATTAGGCATTTTTCAATAGCAGCCTAGAATCTAGATTCGTGCCCGGTTGATGGCAATATGCTCGCCTGTTTTACTTGTCCTACATAATTAGCGAGGTGTTGGTGTACTCTACAGTCCTGCCTACCCTTCAGGGGTTTGAGGCGTGATGTTCTTAGGTATGTAACGTTAGGTACATAAAATAGTCACAGCTTGTGCTAGGGTATTCTTGATAAAACCCAAATAAAAATACAAAAATAAAATGTCACCACTTTATATATTTTTTTAATTTATATACGGGACCGGTTCACATTAATAACATTATGTAAAGAAATAAGGTACGAATTTATTAAATACAAAATTTAAGACACGGGTATTATATTGGTTTACCTAGGGTTCTCTAGTTTGATCTGAGATTACATATCACTAACTCCACCTACTCAAAATGTTCTACGATATAGAAATTAAATTTATTTTTCATCAAGTCCAATCATATTTGTTTAAACAAAGTAACATTTTATAAAAGACTATTAAACTTTCTTTTGATTTTTTGAAAAAATATTATCAATAAAACTTCAGTCAGTTTCAGTCTGTATGTAAGCGGGTAGTAAGCTGCCGATCAGTTAAAACTAAAAGAAAATGTATACAAGATTGATTACATGAACAGGTTTTCTAACTCATCAATTCAAGTGTTTTAATTTAAAAAGGCTTAGTTTAGTAGCCGTTTATTTTGAAGTAACCCGCACACACAGACTGCAACCAAACGATCACAATTTTCCTTAATTGTATACATCAGTAATCGCAGATCAATAATAACGACGATAATAGTAATTAAAAACTTAATAAATAATCTGGCACAGTCACACTTCACAAATTCGCTCCCTGACTACCACCGGGTAGGCATTAAACACTGGCGCCGATTCCCTTGTTCACAAACTAAACTAAATTTAAGTTCAGTGCATCTTTTTCTTTCTATTTCATTAAGAAAAGGACAGCAGACACATTTTAGTTTAGTCCTGTCAAATTAATCAGCGCTTGACGTAAATTGACGTAATTTTAGTAGGCAAGTTTTTAATCTCGTCTAAACTTGTATAGAGTAGTGACAGGCGCTGATTAATTTGACAGGACTAAACTAAAATTTATCTTCTGTCCTTTTCTTAATGAAATAGAAAGAAAAAGATGCACTGAACTTAAATTTAGTTTAGTTTGTGAACAAGGGAATCGGCACCATTATTAAATAAAGTAAATATTCTTAACATAAGAATAACTACAACAGAACGCGTTAAAACTCACATGGAATTTTAGATACGTAGAATTTTTTTATTTTGTGATACTCGAGTCTCGCCGACATTGATAAACGTTACTTCTTAGCTTAGGCTTTGGCTTAGATTTAGCTGTACAAGGATATTCTGGCGCGTAGCCACAAGAAGAACTAACGCCGCCATCTTGTTTTTTCAATACATAACAAAGCACAATCGCACAAATGATTACCAACAGCGCCCTCCTGTTAACGTCATTCGAGCGCCAAAACATCCTTGTAGCAGTGTATGTTCCCGTCTCTATCTTGCACTTGCGGTTTGACATTTGTGCGACAGTGACAGGAACAATGTTCAGTCGAAGCACATGCTAAGTAGTTGCAGTTTATCTTGACCTAAAACTTGGCAACTTTCAAAATGATTTGCTTATTCTTACCTAATCCTAAAGCCATCACATTGATTTTTACAATTCTTTGTAACTATGTTACGACAAACATTATTTTGAAAGTTGACCCCACTCATATTTAGACCCTAAAATACCGTTGCTCGGTAATTTGTGTTTATACAACCTTTACTTAACCAAAAAAAAAAAAATTAATAAAAAACTGCGAATCAAACTTTTTTCTGGCGTTACTTTAGCAGATACTAAGGCCTGAAACTGCGTTAAGTAGACACTCGCGCGATTCCATACAAAATTGCTCCGTCGCGAAGGCATGCGCGGGGCCCGCCATCGCCAGTGGTAACACGCACGGGCTTATTCAGTCAATAACGCTATTTGATACGGGCCGCACACACGCAAGGAGAAAATCAAGGAAAATATCTTTCGGTACAGAAAGAATAATTGTGGAAGTGCAGTGTCGCCCGGCCATAAAGGACCAGGCGAATGAACTCTACAAATACCGAGATACATGAACAGCGGCACAGCTAGAAATTTGTAAAGAATTATTTGAAAATTTCAGTGAGGCGGAAAAAAAACAACAGGTAGAACATTTTTTACTATTATATTATAGGTATGTAGGTACTTACATACTATTTGTGTTCTCAATATGTAATTCTAATCAATCTATGACTAGGTATTGATATTTATCATACAAAGTTGCTTTAAATTAAGCTAGAATTACATTATTGCTTCGTGTTTTGTCACCGATTGAATTGCAGTAAAGTGAACGGTGGTGTGGAGATCTTATATTGCGTATTGTTTCCCGTCTATGGCACCTATACAGTTGGGAAAATTTGCTTGCATCAAATAACCTTCTGCTATCTCTTCCCAACGCGCACGTGAAGTTCTTGGCATGCAGCCTTCCTCCATCCTTTCGTTTATAATTTGACAGACTTCTTTCACAACTTTTCTGATTGTGGTTAGGTAATCCTGCCCGATAAGCCCCAAATGTGTGTCCGTTTGTCCGGTACCTGTAAATAAAATATTATTCTGTATTTTTTCAGTCACAAAAGTGCAATAACGATGGAAAACTGAAAGACAGATATATGAAAGTGAAAGCAAGTAAAAGAAAACTTTAATCAGGTGCTAAACCAGGCAAGAAACAATTTATTTATGATATGTCAACCTTTTTAGATTCGAACCCAAGTAATGAAGCAGATGAATCGATAGAAAATCAGAGTGAAGATCAAGAATCATCGACAAATGCAATAAATGATAATAACATCTCAGTACCTAGCACTAGTGCCGAAACTTCAAATCTTGAACGTACAATTAATAATACAGTCAGAATCATCACGAAAACGTAAACGCACATCACCAACTCCTTTTGAAAAATAATTGTTGCAATGTGTAAAACGAAACAATGTTGATAATGATGACGAAAATTGATTTTTTTTTAATCTTTTATTTCGAACCAAAGTGTTAGAAGCTTTGATTTACATTGAAAAAGAAAGTGTGGATGATTTACCATCACTTAACAAAAACGCAAAATACGTAAAATATAATTAGTACGATGGATTTAACATCACTTAATATCAAAAACACGGAGACAATAGAAGATGAATTATTGCAAAGTATATTATGAGAATGAAGACTTCGAGAATAATATAAAGACCGCTCTAGACTGCTTTAGTAGCAATAAATTCAAATAAAACAAAACGTATATAAAGTATGTATAAATTTTATTATATAAAATAATAGATATCGACGTAGGAAAACGTATTTGCTGTAAGCCTCAAAAAATCGAAATTACGTTTTTTACATCATTTTTATCAGATAAAAATACTGCGTCGATTGGTCTGGGTCTCATATTTTTACGACGAAAAAAATATCACTTACGTCGTAAGTTTTTTGAACAATATTAGTGCCTTTTTTGTCGTAAGTCTACCAAAATCGAGTATTTTTGGTGCATTTGTTGCTTACGCTATTCTTGCCGTCAGCAAATCTTTTAAACAGAGGCTTACGCTATTTTGGCAGGATAAGTTTTTTTGAATGCCAACACTTACATCATTTTAGTGGTTTATCTATTAGACGACAGAGATATTTACTACTTTTATCAGTAAGTATTTCATAACTAATAGTCAGTTACTACAAATAAACAGCATTTATTTTTCAAACAATTCAAAATAACACATTTTTGACGGAAATTAAATCGCAATTACGTTATACTTACAACGTTTTAATTGGAATAAATACTTGTCAACGAATACTGATACGCTATTGGTTGCAACCCAGTGTTCGCTGCACCGCCATGTTTACATCAAGTCACAGCCCGCATTCGGTCCACGCGCGTCATTAGATACTGTTGTTTGTTGCAATCTGTGCTGGTTTTAGCGGTTATTGTGTATTAGTTAGTGATTTATAGTACAAGGTATGTATAATTTGTGTTTCTATAAATTATTAGTAATTTTAATACGTATTATTAGAGCATTTATTCAAAATTTAAAGTTTCGTTATTAGGTACCTATTGGTATTTGGTTTAATTTAATGTATGAAAGAGAAACACGAATACACAATGCCATATTATTTAATTTCTTTTGTAGTATTTTTTTTTGTCGTTAGTGTTTTTGATTGATATATACCTTAGACAGTTAGACGTGAAGTCTTGATATTGAAATAATGACCAACGTTACACCAAAATTATTTTAAGTTGGTAGGTAGTATTATTTATTATTAGGGTAATGCAAGGGTGCACTATCGGGGTTATCGATTGTTGTCTGACGACCAAACAAGTTATTGTACTTGTAATTATTGGTGATTTTTATTGCCCAGGAGTGGGATGAATATGGGTCGATTATGTTGTTAATGTCAATTATACTGTACCTTTCCTGTGGACCACCCGGAGGACACGGTGGAACACACGGTAGAGGTGTGCCCCGCTTGGGCAGAGTATCGCCGTGTCCTGGTGGGGGCGATTGGCGGCGGCAATCTCTCGCGCCGCGCCTTTGTTCAAACCATGGTCCGGAGCGAGGAGGGGTGGCAGGCGGCCGTCCAGAAAGCCGACCGCATAAGGCAATGGCGCTTATGCCTCAGCCGCCACCGTTGCCGCCGCCGGGATTCCCATCCCGATTGCCGATGCCACCGTAGGCGCGGTCTTGCGGACGGTGAGCAATAGGTAGCTCACTGTCCGACCGTCCGGTAACTGTACGGACAGAACCCAAGTCGTCGACGGCGCGCACTATTCCCGCGAACCTTAGAGAGTTGTCAGCAGCCCAGCAAGGTCGAACCCTAAAAAGGTCAGGGGTTGATTTCTGAAAAGGAAAGCACGGCCCCGGTATGAAAGGCAACGAAGGAACGGGGTTGGTTTTTCGCTCAAGGACGGAGCATGTAATCTCGATGGGTTTTGGCCACCGACAAAAAAAACCTGTACCTTTCCTATAATTTTGTTTAATAATTTTTCCTATACGTATGAAAATTTTCTTAATTGATATTATTATGATCAGTCTTCATCTACAATTACAGTTCATTGTCTAATTAGTAGGTTCAAGGTCTATAAAATGGGAAAAAGTATTGTAATTTTTCAATTATATTTAATAATGTTTTTGCAGGCGAGATGGCGAAGCGAAGACAGTGGATAGATGAGCTAAAATCCAAAAATGATGACTTGGAAGAAGAAAAAGCCAAAAATTCAGATTTTGAGTGAAATTATTTACAAACAAGGTACACAAATCGAAACTTGCACTCACACTGAGGGTGTAAGCGTCCCAGTATTGTCATCTACACCAGATAGTAATAAAAGGTCATTTTATGAAAAACTAACTCCTACATTTCGTAGTCCAAACACTTATCTTCAAGCTACTAAAGAAGTTATGAAGCAAATGACACCGTGCAAAATAGACAATTGCGAATCTTTTAATTACTCGCCATCACACTTTGACCATTCATCCTATATGGTGACTGTAACTGTTGATCGTGAACAAGATATATCATTAGATAGAAATGGTCACTTACTTGACGATGACAACGCGCCAGATTATTCAAAAGCTGACATATTGAGTGTCCTTCAAAGAACGCCAGATAATGTTGACGATATACCTGTGTGTAATGATTTACCTGATGCTCACTACCACCACGCTGTGAGCGACCCCAAAAGCGCGCCGTGTTATGCAGACACTGTACCTGTTAATACTTTACCTGATCTTCACTGCCGCGCTGTAAGCGTCCCCCGAAGCACGCCGTTTGATGCTGACACTGTACCTGTTAATACTTTACCTGATCTTCACTGCCGCGCTGTAAGCGTCCCCCGAAGCACGCCGTTTGATGCTGACACTGTACCTGTTAATACCTTACCTGATCTTCACCGCCGCCGCGCTGTGAGTGTCCCCCGAAGCACGTCGTGTGATGTCGACCCTGATATTAATACTTTAACTGATCTTCACCAACGCCGCGCCGTGAGTGTCCCCCGAAGCGTACCGTTGGATGTTAATGCTGCAGATGTTGATGATTTAGTCCCCCAAAGCACGTCATATGATACTGATGGTAATAGCTGTCCTGGTTATTCGAATAAAGACATTTGTCACAATTACAAGAGCCGAGAAAGGAGCCACTCAAAATATTATGATTCTCCAGTACCTGGAACTAGTAACTCATATCTGCAACATCAGATCACGACACAAAACACTATTCATGCAAAAGATCTAACGTATCCTGACAACAGTGGAAAAATTGAACAATCACAACTTCGAAAATCAAAACGCAAATTAAATTTTAATATATCTTACCTAGATTTTGTAGATGAAGAAGATTCCGCAGATACTATTTTACTAAATGAAGCATATCCATCTGAAGATTCTGACAGTTGGGATGAATTGAATGATGAGTCTAGTGAAGCAGAAGAGAAAACTAAAGTGAAAAAGAACAAAAATAAGAAAAGACTGAAGAAGAAAAACACAGAAAATGTATCTGAGACTATAAATATTGAAAAAGGTAAAACAAAGAAACAAATTAAATTACGCAACTATAAAAATAAACTGAAAGGCGAAAGCTACACCAACGCAAAGGGAAAAATCATAGAAGAAAAAAAAATGAAGGAAAATCCTTGTGTTGGAAAGGCATGCCAAAATAATTGTTCTGAAATTAGTGAAGAACGCCGTAGTGCTTTATTTACATATTTTTGGGGGCTTGAAAGTCAGCAAAGACGCAGAGACTGGGTTGCTCAAGCGACAGTAAAAAGAAGTGTTAGACGCAGTAAGTTCGATTCGCCAGCTACTTCTAGACGCTGCGTGACATACAGTTATTACATAAATGAAGGTGAGTCGAGGAGACAAGTTTGTCAACAATTTTTGATTGCAACTCTTAATGTCTCACAAAGATTTATTCTATATACAGCCGAAAATTCGTCAGATGAAGGCTTTGCAAAACTTGACCAACGAGGCAAACACACTTCACATAATAAAACTCCTGCAGAAGTTATTGAGTTTGCCAAAGCTTTTATTTATAGCTTGCCTTTGTTGCCTTCTCACTATTGTAGAAAGGATAGTAAACGGTTATACTTACCAGAGGAATTAAAAAACATAACAAACTTGTACTCCATTTATGCTGAGAAGTGTAGAGAAGATGATCAGAAACCTATCACTTAAAGTGTTTTCGGCATACTTTAAAAATAACTTTAATATTGCATTCCACATACCCAAAAAAGACAAATGTTCAATATGTTCTTATAAATCATATGATGTACTTACAGAAGAAGAGATGGATAAAATAAACAAACACTTAAAAGACAAAGATGATTCTCAAAAAAGATTCCTGTTTCACCAAAATTTACATGAAAAAGACAGAAGCATTGTTTGCGCAAGTTTTGACCTACAAAAAGTATTGAACACTCCACATGGTACAAATAATATGTCTTTATACTATTCACGCAAAATTGCCGTTTATAATTTCACAATTTATGAGAGTGGAACCCGAAATGGTTTTTGCAATGTTTGGACAGAAACCGATGCTCACAGAGGAGCAAACGAGATATCAAGTTGTTTGTTCAATTATATTACAAATAACATTGACAAAAGAGGCAACATAAGGACATTACTACTCTATTGCGACTCTTGTTTTGGCCAAAACAAGAATAAAATCGTACTAGCCATGTTACGTTATGCACTGTCTAAATGCGAAAACTTAGAGGTCATTCAAATAAATTATCTAACCCCAGGTCATACGTACATGCCAGTGGATAGTATGCATGCAACTATAGAGCGTGCGGTTAGAAAATCAACTGTGTGGGCACCTTCTCAGTGGCCGACGATCATGGAAATTGCTAGAAAAAACCCGTTTCCCTATGAAGTTCATGTACGAGATGGAAACTTTTTCATGGGTTTTAATGACATCGTTAATAAATTATTTAAAAAGAATTTAAATCTGCATATTTCTACGATAAGTGTTGTAGTTTTCAAAAAGAAAAAGCCAAACGTGATGTTTATCAAAAGATCTATGGCAGCTGATGCTGAATGTTTCGAAATTCCACTGGGAGATATGGGTAACACCAAACTGAAGGAAAATTTATATAAGGTGAAATTACCGATTTCTTCCCAAAAATATAAGGATCTGAAAAATCTTGTTTTAAAAAAAATAATTCCATCTAACTACGCAAAAGAATTTCTGGACCTAGAACATAATAATAAAACAGTGGACCGCTTGCCAGATACTGATGAAGAGGATTGAAGATCGACCTTTTTTCTATTTCTGTTTTTTTTTTTTATTTTGATCTCAAGTACCTACCTACTAGATGTTTTTTTTTATTAATAATTTTGTTGATTTCTACTTATAATTTGATTTTATTGACTCGTTATACTAATAAGGTTTGTAACACAAAGCAGTGTTTATTATAATTATGTTTTGAAAGTACAAATTAAATAAATACAGCTAACTAACTGCCTTTTATTCGTAAAACATTTTTCCCACTCTATTCAGTTAAATCAATAACATCAATGCAAGATAATACTTCACTATGGCTTACGTCTTTATAGCTTTACTTAAAAAAATAAGTATGTCATTTACATCATTTTATAGTTATTAACATAATTTAAATATTTTGTTGCCATAGAAAATTCCCTAAGGTTACAGCGTTTTAGAGATCTGTAAAAAATAATTTGTTTGTTGTAAGCCACAAAAACACTGGTAATAATTGAGTTAGAGAGATATCTTTATAGCCAACATGTAATATGAAGAAAAATAAAAATACGTTTTTAAAATCATGTTTCTAAGATGTATAGTCTATGAGTAATGATTTTTTTTCTAATTTCAAAAAAGTTTTTTGGCTCTGGTGAAATTTTCATGTTTTGAGGCTTACAGCAAATACGTTTTCCTACGTCGATATATACACAGGATGTCTTATTTATGGTGGATAATATTTTTTCTATATAAGGTGGCCTTTAAAACACTCCTATGAATGTTAGCCGAGAGTGGATACTTTTTGAGACAAACACATTTTTATCCAAAATTAATGATAATTTAAATTATTTTTATAAAATGTGTTTGCCTCATTAAATATCTACTTAATCTGAAGAACATTATCCACTTTCAACGCGACACCCTGTAATAATAAAAAATAACGTAATTACATTGTGATTCGGTACCTATACTGTATCTGCATAGAAATAATGATTATAAAATTAGTAATAATTAGTAATTTACGAAAAAAAAAACTGTAATTGTGATTAATGAGCAAACAATTAATAATGATAAAATCACTACACATTATAAAACAAAGTCCCCCCGCCGCGTCTGTCTGTCTGAACGCTAAAAACTCAAAAACTACCGAACGGGTTTTCACCAATGGACGGAGTGATTCATGAGGAAGGTTTAGGTGTATAATTCATTAGGGTTTTGTGTAAATTGGCTGAAATGTGACGATGATTGTTGACGATGTCGGAAAAAATCATGCCGACTGCGAGCTTTACTGGCCTGCGCGTTACGGTAGTACGCTTCCATGGGATAATTTCCGAGCTCCACGCGGTCGAAGCCACGGGCAATAGCTAGTTAGTAATAACAGTAAGAATGTGCGAGTGAACAACTGTGATTATATTGTGATTCATGAGCAAAGAAAGAATGTTAATTAGTATGTTTAAAGCAAAAATATAGATGATGATAAATTATTTAATTTTTACTTACCGCAATGTTACTGCCAGCCTTTCCATTGGTGACATGACTGATACAGATTTTACTTTAAGATTGTTGATCTTCAAATACGATTTCAGTTTCGAAAACAATTCGTCATAGACCTGCACCGCAACTTTTACATATTTGTAAAATGAATTTTTATTTTCTCTTAATTTACTGAACTTCACAACAAATTCCCCGCATAGCAACCTAGATTCAATAAATAGGCTGCCGTTTTTGTTGTTCCTAGGCTTCGTTTTGCTACGTAATAATATATTAAGCTCTCCATCGACACGACTGTACACACGGCTACATATCAAGCTATACCTGTCATTATATGGAAATCGTATACAATGCGAGATCAGCTTATACTGGAAATGTATAGCTTGATATGTAGCCGTGTGTACATGCACACCGTCAAAATTGAACTAGCGACACTGCGTAAACAAAATGATCCGGTCTCCGCGTTTGGGAGCGTCGCGTTCCCACGGAGCGCGCCCGCGTGTCCGCGCGTACACACGCGGTGCCCGGCGCGGGCGCACGATTGACGCATAGTTTCAGGCCAGTTTTCACACCTAGATTTTCGCCAATTCGACTGCTTATGATTTTATACAGTTTCTGTACAATGAAGGTAATGTAACAAACAGATTTTTGCTAGTTTTCTGTGCATAGGAAAATAAATGAGTGTTGGAAAGTCCCAGGGCCAGTTTCTCCAGGCCAGTTGCCTAGCAGCAGGTTACACGCGCTTGACAATTTGTCACATTAGTTTTGCGATAATTTTATTTCGAGAAACCGGCCCTGAGTGACGTCAGCAACTAAACCCTAGTCCTGGTAAGCATGCGAATACTTATCGACACATGTTTTGAGCAAAATCACAACAAAAATGCACCATACACTACAACCTCTACGTTAACGGTAACATTATCAATTCCCTCACAATTTTACAAAATTAACGGAACTTAATCTGCCTAGTCTTTCCCCAACTGTGTTGGGGTCGACTTCCAGACTAACCGATGCAGCGGAATACCAGTATTTGACATGAAGCGAGCCTATCTGACCTCCACAACCCAGTTACTGGGCAACACGATACTCCTTGGTAAGACTGATGTCAGACTTTAAAACTTCTGACTACCCGTGCGTGACGACGGTCAAAGATGGCGAATGACAGCCGGGACCGACGTCAAATCAACCGAACTATGGGTGCAATTTTGAATAGATTTTCTTCTTTCAACATTTTATACAACTTAATTCTTATTTCAGTCGTGTTCGCATTGTTTTTCATACATTTTGTATTGGCAACGGTAACATTCATGCCAAGGCATATGTATAGCCAACTGCAACACTAGCTAAGGGAAGATATTTTAGAAAGACGTCAAGTTAAGAAACATGGGTTCTATAATGTACTGCATAGCCTTTATTTAATTAAACCATGCTGAAGTACATTTTCCTTTCTGTTTAATTTCCCAATGTTTTTACATAAGAATAACAACAAAAATCAAAAAAATTATCCCATATGTTGCACCTGCCATGTTTTGTGTCTGCATCACCCTAAGGTTGGCGAGTAGAAAATGCCTCAGGCATTAAGTCCGCGTTTGTACGGTATTTTTCTTACTTGTGCATAGTTTTAATAAATAAATAAAAAGTCGGACTTAATAAGACGAAGCTTCAAAATATCAACCCATTACTAGTTCCGAATTTCACCAACAGAGGCGCTGGCATCAACCTAACCGCTGTAATGTACTTATATTCACTCGTTCATGGTAACAGGTATTGAGGTATTCGATATTATCTGTTCCACTATATCTTTAATATTAATTCTATTTACAAATCAATATTTTTAGGTACTTAATACAATTCTATGATGTTACTTACACTTAACCTCTCGAATGTCTTATGTTACACAGTGCGACATAAGAAAAAATGCTCCAAGTGTCTTAAGTCGGAAAGTTACACTTAAGGGCTTGGTCAGGATTTGTCGCTAAATTTATACTTTTTTATTATCGATTTAACGGTATAATCTTCGTTTTTCTGAAGGCCTACCTAACGTTATTACCTTACTCGTAAAAGCGTTGATATTGACGCCTTGTGCGTGTACGGAGGTCGACATCCGAAAGGTTAAGTATAGGTTTTTACTATAGTGCTTAATACGGAGGGTGCTTCTGTGATTTGAATCTTATTCCCTTATTCATAAATATCAAATTCCTATAGCTAAAAAGCTCTTTGTTTATTTACAAGGGTAGGGAGGGGTATGTTATTTAGCAGTTCCACTCATGACTGAAGATCTTGTGATGTTTACTCTTTCTAGCGACATAGCTTTGTCTCACTCTAACAGAGTAGACAGCATTATTATATTTAACGATATATCTGCACATGATCTGAAATACACTGATAACTGATCACTTAGAGTGCTACTGCTAGATAACTGTCTTTAGACAAGTGCATACATAGACATATTTTTTATGAATAAGGGTTATTTTTAAATCCAGAAGAGTATTTTCCTTGTACTTTGTACATTACGCTAACTACCTACAGATATGTTACAATCACGACAACAATTTTGACAGAAACACACTCCAATATAATAACACTATAGCAAGGTACATTATATTAGTTGAAAATATTTTTAACTGCGGTTTGGGCGCTAACTCCTTGTTAATTATAACGAGGATTAAAGATATATTTATGTCTCCGTAACATTGTGAGCACCGTCGGTTTATAACCTATCGAGCGAGATTATAAGTATCGGAAAATTGTAAACTGTTATAATATAACGGATTCATTTTCGGTAGTTTATAATCTATCAATGTCAAATCGTTAAATTGTGAATGAACCTGATATCGACGGAGGTTATAATCTGTCCGATTTTATCACCCGTAAAATTGTGAACCATCCCTGATTGGTCGGTCTTGGCGGTAGCCGAATTGGTCGCAGTAACTTAGCCCCGACCAAATGGGTTAGGTTAGAACTGTGACCGACCGCGAGCGAGCGCTACTTCCAAGTTGGTCGCAGTGACTTGGCTATTTAGTATCAGCGCAAGGAGTTAATTTGTAAATGGTTTGTTTCAGTTCACAATTTCTTTCACAATCTCGCTAGGTAGATTATAAACTCACGATATTAATCACACGATGACATATATAGGATTCTCCTTTAAACGCGTTTAAAAATATATCCATCCAATATAGGGGTTACTACATCTACTCTATCTAAATTATCGACTATGTCCGGGCAATGTGATACAGAGCATTGTTCGCAATACCCGGGTATTGTCGACAAAGGGATCAGACATTCACTGGCATTACAAACTACACATCTAATATTTCAGTTAAAATATGTTTTTTGTTAGTGGAACAGCTCTAGATATACATTTATAACCTTTATATAGTAAATATTGCTACATAATCTGTATTTTTTAAATAAATTCTATGTTTTTATGTCCATTATTTTATAAAACAGTTGTACATTAGAATGGGGGTGCGCTGTTGCACTGCGACTAAATTCTGTAGAAATAATAATATTTTAATTTGAAGATTTTCGTTCAGACAAACATTCTTACTTCATAGAATTATTTTATATATTATTTTAATTATATTTAGCAACAATCTACGTCTCCTTTCTTTAGAAAACAAGTTTGTTATGAAAACAGGTGTAAAACTTATCTAATTATATATATATTTGTACTTTAGAAATTCTAGTAAAATTACAAGAAATCCGTTTGTTATCATAACGATGCATTGTTTTAACTACGAATATTTTAGGTCCACTAGCGCGTTATTTTAACACGACGCAGTACAAGCAACGTCCCCTCTTAGCATTTAAAACGAACAGAATAAAAACAATGTTATATTTTAATGATAAATGCGCCGAATACGGCCCCCGCATTTACCGAGACATATATACAGAAGTGGTTCGTACGGTCGGGGAACAGATACCTCCAACACGACAGTGACGAGGGCCCATCGCAGAGAGCCACGGAATTTAGACAAAACAAAAAACATCGCCTTTAAAGCTAACAGTACTAAAACTCTGTTCAGAACAGAACTAATGACGTTTCAGGTCACTACAATACTAAGTGGCTGGCAGCCCGCGATCAGTCCGAGGATAGTTTCCTCGACCATACAATAATCTCGAAACTTCCACAATAAAACTAGATACAATTTTTTATATTATACAAAAATAGTAACAAGTTTTGTACTAGATCCGTCCGTCGTTTTGTACATTTGGCGCGGGGACGCGTCGCCTCCGCCGAAGGTGAAGAAACGAAAATATTGACATTCGGAGAGGTCCTGCCGGTGTCCTGGTAGTGCTTCCACTCGTGCACTATCATATCTCCCGCGTCGATGGCTAGTCTCCGCTGATGACTTATTTTCTTTTAGTGCTTACCGGAGACATGCCTCGAGCATCTCCACGAACAGTTTGTTCATGGGCGCGCGCCGCTCGCGGTGCACGCCGGCCCAGAAGCGGCGCACGGCCACGTCGGCGTGGCGCAGCGCGGGCAGCACCAGCAGCAGCTGTTGCAGCGTGGGTTGCCGTTGTACGGCCTGGAGACAACATCACTATGTCAGTATGCCTATATTCAACAATAAGTCTCCAATCAAACACAACGGCATTTCAGACAAGGCAAGCAGACGGATCAATTGGTGATTTCAGGAAGATGGTTTTTAAAACCAAAAGCTGCTGCTGCCTCCAGAAGTATATTAACTTACGTCGCCTTTTGTTTCATCCACGAGTGGAGAAGCAATAGCCAAATTTGGCCATACTTGATTCCTGAAATTTTAATTCCATTTTAAGGCCGATTTCTACTCAATCTTTAGATAACTTTTCTATGGGGATAAAAATTGTGGTTTGACAGTTTTTGTATGAAATATGTGTCAAACCGACATATTTATTCTTCAGAGAAAAGTTATCTGACGATTGAAAAATCGGCCCTTAGCTTTTTAACCGTTTGTTTTTTTTATGTACCTATGTTCAACGATATCTTCGCTCATTTTTAACGGATTTGATGATTATTTTTTGTTTGGAAGAGTATTGTCCCGAGGTTTAAAATTGGTGAAGATCTGATGAAGATGTTTGGAGATAGACGATGGAACTCTTCAATAAACGACAGCAAATCTCCCGCGATTGCTGCAATCGCATGTCTATGTATTGTTGTACGTCAAGCCTGTATGCTTTGTACATCTGCGTACCCCTTACGCAGATGTCTGTAGCGGGCCGATGATTAGGGAGAGGTCATTAAGGTAAAGATTACCATAAATTAACATCTACAGGGTCTAATTAAATTAGTTAGTGAAACTCCACAGACCTGATGATGATGAGTATCGATACCTAAATATACAAAACAAAAAAAATAAAATTTTAATGACTGGTATATTTTTTTGAGGTCAACGACTGTAGTTAGTGTAATTACTTGAAATATCAGTTAAAAATGTTATCGATATCTAAACGCGACTAAGCAAGAAGAAACTGAATTTCTCAACTGTTACTGCAAGTAACTAAACTACCAGCGGTCGTTGACCCCAAAAAAATCATTAGATTATTTGTTTTATTATTTTTAGATATCGAGACCCATCACGTCCATAGAGTTTAGCTAGCCAATTTAATTTGACCCTATACAAATAGTATAAAATAAAGTCGATTATCGTGTCTGTGTGTTTGACCATTGGGTTCTAGTAAACTACACGATTGATTTTGAAGCAGTTTTTACTATAATTTAGAGAATTGCGCAGCCTGCATGCGCAATACAGGCTTATTCTGTGTGTACATTTCTCGATGTATTGCCGGGTCACCAGTTTTAATAACATGTAGTATTTTTTATGACGGAAAAACGGGCTTCTAAAAAGTAAAAGCAAAACACAAGTCACGCTCTTAATTATTTGTGGTAATTGTTTTCGCGGAAATCATAAGCATTGAACTACCTAAATTCTGTTCTCAAACGAAATAAAATTATAACGCCTATTCGTTCGAAATTTCATTTTTTTTGTGTTCATTTTCAGCCGGTCCTCATTGTCGCGGCCAGTCTATTCATCATGAATAATTAAGTTTGGGTCTCATTTCTTACTAAATGTATGGGAAAAGTTTTCTGCGATTTCCGCCTTTTTTTACTCAAACCACAGTTATTGATCCTTGTAAAAATGTTTGTGAAAATGGTCCAATTTCCTGGTAACTGTACATTTGTTTCGAAAGTTTCTCAAAAAGTTAAGAACAGGTCTTAATTAAGACCGTTTCCCTGTAGGTACAACGATTAGGGTACCTGCCCTTACCATCCGGTCTCAAAATCAACCCCGTATTTGCAAGACGGAGACGACAATAAATTAAACTTCACATCGTCGTAATGACAGTGTTGTCACTTATTGTAGCACTAGCTTTTGATAGTTCCACAATACTCCTCTACATTGTTATGGTCAGTGTTGTCACTTATTGTAGCACTAGCTTTTGATAGTTCCACAATACTCCTCTACATTGTTATGGTCAGTGTTGTCACTTATTGTAGCACTAGCTTTTGATAGTTCCACAATACTCCTCTACATTGTTATGGTCAGTGTTGTCACTTATTGTAGCACTAGCTTTTGATAGTTCCACAATACTCCTCTACATTGTTATGGTCAGTGTTGTCACTTATTGTAGCACTAGCTTTTGATAGTTCCACAATACTCCTCTACATTGTTATGGTCAGTGTTGTCACTTATTGTAGCACTAGCTTTTGATAGTTCCACAATACTCCTCTACATTGTTATGGTCAGTGTTGTCACTTATTGTAGCACTAGCTTTTGATAGTTCCACAATACTCCTCTACATTGTTATGGTCAGTGTTGTCACTTATTGTAGCACTAGCTTTTGATAGTTCCACAATACTCCTCTACATTGTTATGGTCAGTGTTGTCACTTATTGTAGCACTAGCTTTTGTCCGTGTGAAGGTCTGAAATGACCCCAACTATGTTGGGGCGGTTTCCAGTGTAACCGAGTGCAGCTGCATACCAGGATTTTACATGGAGCGACTGCCTATCTGACCCCGTAACTGGGTAATACGATACCCCTTGATAAGACTAGTTGACTTCTTGACTTCTGACGACCCGTAACGACTGTCAAAGTTCCACGATTGATAGCCGGGACCAACGACTTAACGTGCTTTTGCCCTGTAATCTTATCTAAAATACACTGTATAGTATAACTGCTATGTTCAATGGCTGAGCCCACACCGGACAATCCGAATTTGTGTCGGCGTTCCTTGCCCCACGATCATGGAGCGCCGATCGTGGATCCGAGATTCATTAACTCGATCCGTTTTGGGAATACCGCGATCCTGCCGCAGCTCCAGTGCCGATCCACGTTTTAGCTAGATTAAGTTCAGTTGAACATTATCGCATTATCCATATTGCCCGATGGCCCGATTCACACACAACCGTCCACACCGAGCGCGCCAAACGACTGAGTCACCTTTCAGCATTGAGCATTGACAAAAACCGACAGCGCTCTGGGCCTCAAGTCTGCTATTACAATAGTGTCAGAATGGTCTGTTCCGATCCTCATTAATGACGCCATTATATTAGTAGATTACCAAACTTGTCAAAATCAACAATTATGAAATCAATAATTATACCATTCTGACACTATTGTAATAGCAGACTTGAGGCCCTGGTTGGCCGCTCCACGGAGCGCACTGGATGGTCCGGTGTGGACCCAGCTAATTAAACGTCCCTTCTTGGGCCTAAACAAATATCATAAACACGTTCTAAAACATAGACTATTTGATTTCAGAAGAAATGGTGGAAGTACCAAACAAGTGCATCTCATCAATGCGTCAAGTCCAGATAAAAGCGAACATCCAATACATCGACCTGGAAGGGCGCTACGGCCAAGCCACGGGCTATAGTAGGACTTCGAGCTAATCATGGCGCCCTGCAGACTCTCAAGTAAGTAGCCCTTATACCACGAATATTATAAGTTTAGAAGTTGATGCGGAATTGAGTAGGAAGGGTGCCGCGATGGAGTCTTTATTAGATGGATAGTTAAGTCGAAAGGTAAAATGGCTCGTTTTTGCTCGTGTGCACTCTGCTTTTCTCGACGTGAAAAGCAGAGTGCGAGAAAATGAAACAGGCAATTTTAATTGTCATCATGTGTCATTCGACTTAGGTAGGTAAAAACGTAAAAACGTTTCTTTGCGTTTTTAAACAATTGTATCTGGTTTTATTAAATTAACGATGTAAATTAAAGCAAATGAAATAAAATAGCGACTTTAATCTGCGACGTTTTATTGTGCGTGTGGCTGTTGGGCCTGATTATCTTCTTACCCTTGGAAAAAAAATATGCACTAGAGCATAAAATGCGACTTTATGTCGCCTACGCACAACATAAAGACGAACTTTAAGGCGTTTTGGGGACTGTCTTATGTAATTTTGACGTTCGAAAAGTGCTGACTCTCAGCCTAGTTTGAATAAATTAATTTTGATTTTGAGTGGAGACCAATTTGCAAAAGTAGCTTAAAACCAAGATAGAAGAGCGCCGGTCTTCTCGGGGTGGCTGGTAGCAGCTGAATGAGAACAGCCCATCATCTAGTTATTTGGATGGCATGTCACTGCTGGACATTTGATGGATGTCCAGCAGTGGATTGATATAGACTGATGGTGATAACAGATAGCTTACGGCTTGTATCTGTCACCGTAAGATTGTGAGAAGCGTTAGTTTATAATGTATCGGTATTATTTTCGTTAGATTATAAACTGTCGAAAAATTGTGAACCTTATAAACTATCGAAAAATAATGCATTAGATAATTTGTAAATGGTTTGTTGGTTTAAAGTTTTTCGACAGTTTATAATCTAACGGAAACACTGGTGCCGATTCCCTTGTTCACAAACTAAACTAAATTTAAGTTCAGTGCATCTTTTTCTATTTAATTAAGAAAAGGACAGAAGATAAATTTTAGTTTAGTCCTGTCAAATTAATCAGAGCTTGACGTAAATTGACGTAATTTTAGTAGGCAAGTTTTTAATCACGTCTAAACTTGTATGGAGTAGTGATAGGCGCTGATTAATTTGACAGGACTAAACTTAAATTTGTCTTCTGTCCTTTTCTTAATGAAATAGAAAGAGAAAGATGCACTGAACTTAAATTTAGTTTAGTTTGTGAACAAGGGAATCGGCACCAATGCCGATAGATTATAAACGAACGAAGTTCACAGATGACACATACAGTATACCAAGATGTTTAAAAAAATACACATTTTTCAGGTAAAACTGACAGACAGCCTGATGTCGGGCCTGGCGTGGCGCTCTGCGGGCGACACAGAGTTAGCTTGGTTGTCCGCCGTCGTACGGCCGCGAGCTCACCAGCGGGAGAACACTACGTCTACAGGTATTAATGTACTACAGGAAAGTAGTTGCCGCTGTGATTTTAAAGTAGTATTTCCCAGAGAAAACCCAACATGTGTTTGTTATTTAACACACACATTATTGATTATTTGGATTAAAAAAATGTCTCACCAATAATATTATTACCCTATACCCAGTCACCGGGGTGTGGAGGTGTTAGTCAACGGTAAGACTGTAAGCCGACCCCAACATAGTTGAGAAAAGGCTAGGCAGAGGATGATAAACATTGAATAGTCCACGAAAAATCATGGAAAGTTACTGTTATTAATTAACTAGCTATTCATTTGCTCGCGGCTTCGCCTGCGTGGAGGTCGGAAATTATCCCACGGGAACGTACTACCACATGGTCTACCCATGTGCCAAATTTCCTCCAAATCCGTTACAAAAAACTCACTATCGCATGTATAACAGTTAGGAAACAACATAGTTATTGTAAGCCTAGTAGTAAAGTAAAATCCCCCTTTCAATCTCACCAACCGTGTGCCCAGAAGAAGCCACGTCGGACGTGTCCATGTGCCTGGAGGCGGCGCCGGGCGGCGCGCACGCCGCGTCCTTCATCAACTCGGTGCGCCTGTCGGAGCTGCGCGCCGCGCTCACCAAGCTCGGCCTGAGCACGGAGTTCACTGCCGGCGCGCTCGAGTGCTGCAACGGCACGCTTGCTATTCGCAGAGTAAGTGGAAACGATCGGTTACTAGGGCCAACTACATTTTCATAATTTATATGTATTAAGCGATGAAGTAAAATAACAAAACTAATTGTGAGCCGTTGACGTCTACCAGTATGTTGAAGCTAAACTGACGCAATTTGTCCTGTTCACATAGCATAAGCATAATCAGCTTATGACGTTCCCACTGCGGAGACCCAGGTCTTACGCTCATGACACACCTTACGATCTCTAAGTATCTCTGTATAAGCGTCGTTTGGCGTGCGTTGTCTGTGTTTATGTGGGTAGAAATCACGTGCACTATTTATGCTAGTCTGCAGCTGAAACTAGTTTTAATGATGGTCTGGCATTTTGAGTACTTTATGCGGCCTACCCAAATATCCTTTCTTTGGTATTGTTCGTCGAATCGTTGAGCTCCTTAACTCCTGAGTTGAGTTACACTATTACTGACAAATGCTTGCACTGACTGGACAGGTCCACTGCAATTTGTGTGGTTCTTTCCTCAAAAGACCATTTCAGACACGGATCTACATGGTCCTCATTTGATCTGATCAAAATTATGTCTGGACTTTAAAAGAGACTTTAACCCTTGCGATTGTTTCGCCATTTCTTCTCGGGGTGGTCAGATAGGACATATCGACTCCATCTGTAACTTCATTTATTATACCTACCTAACAGAAAAACAACGATTGTCACCGTTTCGTTATTTCGATATAAACGTCTAATAAACTCCGTTATTTTACGATAAATACAAAGCAATGTAATCTATTTACAATTTACATTAAAGAATTAACTCTAAAGCTCAGTAATTTCAACAATATTAGACAGTAATGTCGCTATTTTGCCGTTGGTTTTCTAATGCTATAATAAATGGAGTACCTGTAGCTTATTTTTTATATTTTTTTTAATATGACTTGTAAAAGTGATTCAGATATTCTATTTACAGAACAAACACTTTCAAGTCATTTCAAATAATGCAACAACTCTGTAGTTTCTTATTCAACCAATTGAGAAAAGCGTGAAGTTAAGTATATTTAAATTGTTCTCTCTTTTTCAGTTGGAAAACGGCCGCGTAGCGCTGGAAGGTGTCCTGTCCGAAGAGTATTTCAAAGTTAGAGAATTGTTGTACGAACAATTTGCTATAGTTTAATATTATACTAAGCTTTTTTAAATAAACCCGGGGAACGATATTGTTGTATAAGCTAGTTTTTAAGAAATAAAAAAAGCTACATACGAGTACAAGCTGTTCTCTTGATTTATTTTTTTATAAATAGTGTATAATTATGTATGACTCCACCCAGCTTCCTATTTAAAAAAAATACCTTCAGTCTCAATTCTCTCAGTATCGTAAAATAAATATAATTTGTTATATTCGCGTTACAACCTTTAAGTTTAAAAAATATACATACGCTCCCCTAAAGCGTGTCCCTTCGTTTACCTCCCGTACCGTATAACTTCACAATACTTTTACACATCGTGTAAAATTCAATACTTGCACTAAATTTTTCACAAAAAATATACGGTGCGGGCCCGAACTGCGCCTCCCTCCTTGTACGGCGAAGGCAGAGATGTAATGCAGTATTATACTGACCACACCGTGCACCTCATTAAAATAAAATGGCGTCAAAATCTTTTTGAGATAACAACTATACACGTTGGAAACAAAACTAGCGGAGACGAACACGAGATACAATACGTAGGTCCTAGAGGAATGTCAGGACCGCGGGACCAAGTCAAGATTTTGCAAGTTAAATAGCGTAAATAATTCGTACCTAATTGGTCTCTTAAATCGAAACACTTTTTACGTTATATTATTTAGAGCATTTTAAAAGTGAGCCGCCAACCCGATGGCGACGTCTGGATGGCGGGGCCACTCCCAGTTAACCAAGTTCTAAAAGCTGTATGGGGATCCAAGTAGCTCAAGAATAAGTGTCTTATTGGTACCTAAGCATATACGGGGTGCTCCGTAAGTAATGGATAACCTTGAAATAGAACATTTAATATCTATAAGAAAATCAAGAATAATATATCCCAAGTAGTACCTAAGATTTTTAACTAACGTATTTACCTTATTTTACATTCTTTTTTCATCACGACTACAAATAAATGAATTCCATCGGTTAATTGCTGTTCCATCGGTTATTGTACGTTGACTATGCCGACAGAGAGACAGTAAACAATGTGACTAGGAATTGCAAAGTATTAAAAAAAATCGTATCCTTGGGTACTACCTACTTGGGATCATTTTTTATTGTTTTAGAAGTCTATTATATTATGCTATTTCATGGTTATCCATTATTTACGGTACACCCTGTAAAAATTACGATTGCGCTTCAAACTATTTAGACTTAATATTAGCATTTCAATGATTTTTGCATGCCACAACCACCACCCACCACCACCAACTTTCATTGCCACAACTACCTTTATGCAACAAAAATGGCATGAGGAATCGTGGTTTTGTACAGTTTTTATCCACTAGATGGCGTTTTACATTTACGTCACGTTTCAGAATTGCGGTGTTAAGATTCTCCGCCGTTGAATGACCCTCGCGCGTTTCTGTAAAGAAATCATACTTACCTGGCATAGGGGATACCGTGATCAGTCAGGCGGTTCCCCCAGGGCGAGGCCTTCCCATTGCACTGCGGTTGGGTTGACCCCTGCGATTATCCCTAATGTGGATAACTCGGATGCGTAATTTTTGGTAGTGGGGACTGCGTACGCGCCGTCCCCTCGGAATTCCCTTGTCTTATCCTATGAGGGTAAACAAACGTCAAGTAACGTGCTGTTTCATATTATTGGATTAAATTGGCAATTAATTTTATTGTTAGCATGTGACTGCTCATTTAGCAAATGAAATTATGTGAATTCATCGCTTCGTACTTCATCAATCACATAAAATAAAGCAAGTGTACTAATAAAGGCGAGAGTAACCGCACGCTAGGAGACGTCCCAAGGCGAACGCGATATCAAACGCACTCTTCAATTTGCATATTAAATTCACATGCTTTATGTAATATCAATTATCGTCTTACCAATGGCGTTAACACAATTAGCATTTTTACTCAAGAATTCTGATGCACATGAAAATGCGAAATAGCACTAATTACCATTACATGTCGGTGTCCGCCCCTAAGACGACCCACTGACCGATGTTTTAAACTAGTACTAACAATTTTCAGCCATAGTTTATATTTTACTCACATTTTTTTTTTTCAATTTGAACACAAATATTCTTCACAACTTCTTAGGTGAAAACAGTGGACGCAACATAATTTTGCCTCTGTTTGAATAGTAGATTGTACCTACAACTAATGCATGGTGGATAGATAAACACTCTTTTTTCACGTCGATTGCGAGAAAATGAAACAGGCATAAAATCACTTTTCACTGTTCAAAAATGTTGCAAAATTAAAGAAGAGCACAGCTAATTCCCGCCCCGAAACTTTTTAAAAGTTAATTTTAATATGTGTCATTCGACTTGGGTACTTACTTCATACTGCCAAGTCATAAAAACGTGTCTGCGTTTTTAAATAATAATTGACAACAATTTTATCTGGTTTTATTAAATCAACGATAGAAAACACGGAAGTGATATAAATGAAAGCAAATTAATTAAATAACGTCTTTTAATCTGCGACGTTTTATTGTGCGTGTGGCTGTTAGGCATAATTATCTTAGTCTTAGAAAAAAACAAAATACTTTATGCACTATAGCATATAAAGCGACTTTGTATCTCCTACGCACAACATAATTAAAGACGAACTTTTAGAGAGTGAGAAGTGAAAATGTCATTAGAATACGTGTTAACGTGTTATTTTACCTGTGAAATTTATTTCTTTTACAGTATTTAACGCAACTAAGTCTATTGACACTAGGTATTAAGTGACTACTTACCTAACTAACTAATTAACTAACAATACTAATAAATTACACTAAGGGATCGAAGTACTCGTCCGCATCCCTGTCATCCGGAAACGTGCCCACTTGCCCAGAAGACTGGCAGCAATTGGCACGTTGAATGGTAATGCTAATTCTACGGCCAAAGAACGACCCAGACCTCAGCAGGCTAAGCACATCGCTTTCTACTTCTACACTACTGTAGAAATAAAATAGAAATGGCTTGCCTACATTTCTTGGTAGAAAACTGTCAACTGTCTACACGGAAACGTAATTTTTGTCTACTCTTCCGTCGACAAATAGCTTCTCTACGGTTCTCGTGTTAAACCTGCTGGTCACGTGAAGTGTCGACCAGTCGGCGAGAAATTTCCTTAAATAAGAGACGCGATTTTTGTACCTTGATGTAAACTTACCTACCTGGGTTAGTGGTACTATAGGTATGTAAATATTTATAGAACAATGTCATGAGTACCTACTTAGTAGCCTACCTATGCACGGGCGGCCGCGCTCTGGATGTTCAACAGTCGGATTACCGGCGTGACTTGAAAATACAACTGTTTAACTTGAACAACGCGCTAGGGATGCACTCTGTTGGATTCTCAGGGCTCGGTTCGACGCCGAGAGTTGAAAATTATGGCATGGTCAAAAACTTCGCGTTAAAAAAAGCTCCTGCGCGGATGAGGGCTTATTGCTCCGATGACAATAGATACGAATTGCCTAAAAATGTTGAAAAGTTGCATGCTTCTAAACTCACAAGGTGAATCATAGCAGTTTAGGGTTAGAACTACTGCTGCATGCGTTAATAAATAGAAGTTCCACTAAACTTGAGCTGACCAGATGCTGTTTTGAGGCAACAAAATGAGCTTGGTAGTTGTTTGAGAGTGCTAGATTCTGGTAGCTGAATGGAAGGAGCTACTTACGCTATCCAAAGCGGGGCGCGCCACAGTAGCGGTCACATTGTGACGTGCCTCGAGGAATGCCCGGAGAGGAGGCTTGTCGCCACTTCGCAGAACTTGGTGAGGGTGACCTCTCTTGCTTCCGTCGTGGTTCAGTCTTTGGTCGGGAGTAAGATTGCGTGACATAACGTTCTTCTGTCGAGGATGTATGCGAAGGAGGCGGCGGAATAAGGTTGGAGATCGTACCTTTGACCGACTGACGGATGGAATCCCGAATTAAATAAGTAGGTGTATTGTTAGATTTATTAAACGGTAAGTAGTTGGGCCATCAGGTTATTGACTACCTTGTGGGTCTAGAAATCGCAAGCGCGTCTGCTGATCATCGACCTCCACGTTAGGTTATCGACGACTACCTCGTGAGTCTTGTGTGACCACGGAGTCCCGGGTTCGATCCCCGTCCAGTTATTCTATTAGGCATTTCTCAATAGCAGCCTAGAATCTAGATTCGTGCCCGGTTGATGGCAATATGCTCGCCTGTATTACTTGTCCTACATAATTAGCGAGGTGTTGGTGTACTCTACAGTCCTGTCTACCCTTCAGGGGTTTGAGGCGTGATGTTCTTAGGTATGTAACGTTAGGTACATAAAATAGGCACAGCTTGTGCTAGGGTATTCTTGATAAAACCCAAATAAAAATACAAAAATAAAATGTCACCACTTTATATATTTTTTTAATTTATATACGGGACCGGTTCACATTAATAACATTATGTAAAGAAATAAGGTACGAATTTATTAAATACAAAATTTAAGACACGGGCATTATATTGGTTTACCTAGGGTTCTCTAGTTTGATCTGAGATTACATATCACTAACTCCACCTACTCAAAATGTTCTACGATATAGAAATTCAATTTATTTTTCATCAAGTCCAATCATATTTGTTTAAACAAAGTAACATTTTATAAAAGACTATTAAACTTTCTTTTGATTTTTTGAAAAAATATTATCAATAAAAATTCAGTCAGTTTCAGTCTGTATTTAAGCGGGTAGTAAGCTGCCGATCAGTTAAAACGAGAAAAAAAATTATACCAGATTGATGAAAATACATGAACAGGTTTTCTAACTCATCAATTCAAGTGTTTTAATTTAAAAAGGCTTAGTTTAGTAGCCGTTTATTTTGAAGTAACCCGCCCACACAGACTGCAACCAAACGATCACAATTTTCCTTAATTGTATACATCAGTAATCGCAGATCAATAATAACGACGATAATGGTAATTAAAAACTTAATAAATAATCTGGCACAGTCACACTTCACAAATTCGCTCCCTGACTACCACCGGGTAGGCATTAAACACTATTAAATAAAGTAAATATTCTTAACATAAGAATAACTACATCAGAACGCGTTAAAACTCACATGGAATTTTAGATACGTAGAATTTTTTTATTTTGTGATACTCGAGTCTCGCCGACATTGATAAACGTTACTTCTTAGCTTAGGCTTTGGCTTAGATTTAGCTGTACAAGGATATTCTGGCGCGTAGCCACAAGAAGAACTAACGCCGCCATCTTGTTTTTTCAATACATTACAAAGCACAATCGCACAAATGATTACCAACAGCGCCCTCCTGTTCATCGTCATTCGAGCGCCAAAACATCCTTGTAGCAGTGTATTTTCCCGTCTCTATCTTGCACTTGCGGTTTGACATTTGTGCGACAGTGACAGGAACAATGTTCAGTCGAAGCACGTGCTAAGTAGTTTGTTTATCTTGGCCTAAAACTTGGCAACTTTCAAAATGATTTGCTTATTTTTACCTAATCCTAAAGCCATCACATTGATTTTTACAATTCTTTGTAACTATGTTACGACAAAAATTATTTTGAAAGTTGACCCCACTCATATTTAGACCCTAAAATACCGTTGCTCGGTAATTTGTGTTTATACAACCTTTAGCTCAACCAAAAAAAAAAAATTTTTTTTAAAAACTGCGAATCAAACTTTTTTCTGGCGTTACTTTAGCAGATACTAAGGCCTGAAACTGCGTTAAGCGGACACTCGCGCGATTCCATACAAAATTGCTCCGTCGCGAAGGCATGCGCGGGGCCCGCCATCGCCAGTGGTAACACGCACGGGATTATTCAGTCAATAACGCTATTTGATACTGGCCGCACACACGCAAGGAGAAAATCAAGGATAATATCTTTCGGTACAGAAAGAATAATTGTGGAAGTGCAGTGTCGCCCGGCCATAAAGGACCAGGCGAATGAACTCTACAAAGACCGAGATACATGAACAGCGGCACAGCTAGAAATTTGTAAAGAATTATTTGAAAATTTCAGTGAGGCGGAAAAAAAACAACAGGCAGAACATTTTTTACTATTATATTATAGGTATGTAGGTACTTACATACTATTTGTGTTCTCAATATGTAATTCTAATCAATCTATGACTAGGTATTGATATTTATCATACAAGGTTGCTTTAAATTAAGCTAGAATTATATTATTGCTTCGTGTTTTGTCACCGATTGAATTACAGTAAAGTGAACGGTGGTGTGGAGATCTTATATTGCGTATTGTTTCCCGTCTATGGCACCTATACAGTTGGGAAAATTTGCTTGCATCAAATAACCTTCTGCTATCTCTTCCCAACGCGCACGTGAAGTTCTTGGCTTGCAGCCTTCCTCCATCCTTTCGTTTATAATTTGACAGACTTCTTTCACAACTTTTCTGATTGTGGTTAGGTAATCCTGCCCGATAAGCCCCAAATGTGTGTCCGTTTGTCCGGTACCTGTAAATAAAATATTATTCTGTATATTTTCAGTCACAAAAGTGCAATAACGATGGAAAATTGAGAGACAGATATATGAAAGTGAAAGCAAGTAAAAGAAAACCTTAATCAGGTGCTAACCCAGGTAAGAAACAATTTATTTATGATATGTCAACCTTTTTAGATTCGAACCCAAGTAATGAAGCAGATGAATCGATAGAAAATCAGAGTGAAGATCAAGACTCATCGACAAATGCAATAAATGATAATAACATCTCAGTACCTAGCACTAGTGCCGAAACTTCAAATCTTGAACGTACAATTAATAATACAGTCAAAATCATCACGAAAACGTAAACGCACATCACCAACTCCTTTTGAAAAATAATTGTTGCAATGTGTAAAACGAAACAATGTTGATAATGATGACGAAAATTGTTTTTTTTTTTTAATCTTTTATTTCGAACCAAAGTGTTAGAAGCTTTGATTTACATTGAAAAAGAAAGTGTGGATGATTTACCATCACTTAACAAAAACGCAAAATACGTAAAATATAATTAGTACGATGGATTTAACATCACTTAATATCAAAAACACGAAGACAATAGAAGATTAATTATTGCAAAGTATATGAGAATGAAGACTTCGAGAATAATATAAAGACCGCTCTAGACTGCTTTAGTAGCAATAAATTCAAATAAAACAAAACGTATATAAAGTATGTATAAATTTTATTATATAAAATAATAGATATATATACAGGATGTCTCATTTATGGTGGATAATATTTTTTCTATATAAGGTGGCCTTTAAAACACTCCTATGAATGTTAGCCGAGAGTGGATACTTTTTGAGACAAACACATTTTTATCCAAAATTAATGATAATTTAAATTATTTTTATAAAATGGGTTTGCCTCATTAAATATCTACTTAATCTGAAGAACATTATCCACTTTCAACGCGACACCCTGTAATAATAAAAAATAACGTAATTACATTGTGATTCGGTATACTGTATCTGCATAGAAATAATGATTATAAAATTAGTAATAATTAGTAATTTACGAAAAATAACTGTAAATGTGATTAATGAGCAAACAATTAATAATGATAATAAAATCACTACACATTATAAAACAAAGTCCCCCCGCCGCGTCTGTCTGTCTGAACGCTAAAAACTTAAAAACTACCGAACGTGTTTTCACCAATGGACGGAGTGATTCATGAGGAAGGTTTAGGTGTATAATTCATTAGGGTTTTGTGTAAATTGGCTGAAATGTGACGATGATTGTTGACGATGTCGGAAAAAATCATGCCGACTGGGAGCTTTACTGGCCTGCGCGTTACGGTAGTACGCTTCCATGGGATAATTTCCGAGCTCCACGCGGTCGAAGCCACGGGCAATAGCTAGTTAGTAATAACAGTAAGAATGTGCGAGTGAACAACTGTGATTATATTGTGATTCATGAGCAAAGAAAGAATGTTAATTAGTATGTATAAAGCAAAAATGTAGATGATGATAAATTATTTAATTTTTACTTACCGCAATGTTACTGCCAGCCTTACCAATGGTGATATGACTGATACAGATTTTACTTTAAGATTGTTGATCTTCAAATACGATTCCAGTTTCGAAAACAATTCGTCATAGACCTGCACCGCAACTTTTAAATATTTGTAAAATGAATTTTCATTTTCTCTTAATTTACTGAACTTCACAACAAATTCCCCGCATAGCAACCTAGATTCAATAAATAGGCTGCCGTTTTTGTTGTTCCTAGGCTTCGTTTTGCTACGTAATAATATATTAAGCTCTCCATCGACACGACTGTACACACGGCTACATATCAAGCTATACCTGTCATTATATGGAAATCGTATACAATGCGAGATCAGCTTATACTGGAAATGTACATCGTTAAAATTGAACTAGCGACACTGCGTAAACAAAATGATCCGGTCTCCGCGTTTGGGAGCGTCGCGTTCCCACGGAGCGCGCCCGCGTGTCCGCGCGTACACACGCGGTGCCCGGCGCGGGCGCACGATTGACGCATAGTTTCAGGCCAGTTTTCACACTAGATTTTCGCCAATTCGACTGCTTATGATTTTATACAGTTTCTGTACAATGAAGGTAATGTAACAAACAGATTTTTGCTAGTTTTCCGTGCATAGGAAAATAAATGAGTGTTGGAAAGTCCCAGGGCCAGTTTCTCCAGGCCAGTTGCCTAGCAGCAGGTTACACGCGCTTGACAGTTTGTCACATTAGTTTTGCGATAATTTTATTTCGAGAAACCGGCCCTGAGTGACGTCAGCAACTAAACCCAAGTCCTGGTAAGCATGCGAATACTTATCGACACATGTTTTGAGCAAAATCACAACAAAAATGCACCATACACTACAACCTCTACTTTAACGGTAACATTATCAATTCCCTCACAATTTTACAAAATTAACGGAACTTAATCTGCCTAGTCTTTCCCCAACTGTGTTGGGGTCGACTTCCAGACTAACCGATGCAGCGGAATACCAGTATTTGACATGAAGCGAGCCTATCTGACCTCCACAACCCAGTTACTGGGCAACACGATACTCCTTGGTAAGACTGATGTCAGACTTTAAAACTTCTGACTACCCGTGCGTGACGACGGTCAAAGATGGCGAATGACAGCCGGGACCGACGTCAAATCAACCGAACTATGGGTGCAATTTTGAATAGATTTTCTTCTTTCAACATTTTATACAACTTAACTCTTATTTCAGTCGTGTTCGCATTGTATTTCATACATTTTGTATTGGCAACGGTAACATTCATGCCAAGGCTTATGTATAGCCAACTGCAACACTAGCTAAGGGAAGATATTTTAGAAAGACGTCAAGTTAAGAAACATCAGTTCTATAATGTACTGCATAGCCTTTATTTAATTAAACCATGCTGAAGTAAATTTTCCTTTCTGTTTAATTTCCCAATGTTTTTACATAAGAATAACAACAAAAATAAAAAAATATATCCCATATGTTGCACCTGCCATGTTTTGTGTCTGCATCACCCTAAGGTTGGCGGGTAGAAAATGCCTCAGGCATTAAGTCCGCGTTTGTACGGTATTTTTCTTACTTGTGCATAGTTTTAATAAATAAATAAAAAGTCGGACTTAATAAGACGAAGCTTCAAAATATCAACCCATTACTAGTTCCGAATTTCACCAACAGAGGCGCTGGCATCAACCTAACCGCTGTAATGTACTTATATTCACTCGTTCATGGTAACAGGTATTGAGGTATTCGATATTATCTGTTCCACTATATCTTTAATATTAATTATATTTACAAATCAATATTTTTAGGTACTTAATACAATTCTGTGATGTTTCTTACACTTAAGTATAGGTTTTTACTATAGTGCTTAATATGGAGGGTGCTTCTGTGATTTGAATCTTATTCCCTTATTCATAAATATCAAATTCCTATAGCTAAAAAGCTCTTTGTTTATTTACAAGGGTAGGGAGGGGTATGTTATTTAGCAGTTCCACTCATGACTGAAGATCTTGTGATGTTTGCTCTTTCTAGCGACATAGCGTTGTCTCACTCTAACAGAGTAGACAGCATTATTATATTTAACGATATATCTGCACATGATCTGAAATACACTGATAACTGATCACTTAGAGTGCTACTGCTAGATAACTGCCTTTAGACAAGTGCATACATAGACATATTTTTTATGAATAAGGGTTATTTTTAAATCCAGAAGAGTATTTTCCTTGTACTTTGTACATTACGCTAACTACCTACAGATATGTTACAATCACGACAACAATTTTGACAGAAACACACTCCAATATAATAACGCTATAGCAAGGTACATTATATTAGTTGAAAATATTTTTAACTGCGGTTTGGGCGCTAACTCCTTGTTAATTATAACGAGGATTAAAGATATATTTATGTCTCCGTAACATTGAGAGCACCGTCGGTTTATAACCTATCGAGCGAGATTATAAGTATCGGAAAATTGTAAATTGTTATAAGTAATATATAACGCATTCATTTTCGGTAGTTTATAATCTATCAATGTCAAATCGTTACCTAAATTGTGAATGAACCTGATATCGACGAAGTTTATAATCT
Source organism: Atethmia centrago (assembly GCA_905333075.3). Classification (NCBI taxonomy): domain Eukaryota; kingdom Metazoa; phylum Arthropoda; class Insecta; order Lepidoptera; family Noctuidae; genus Atethmia; species Atethmia centrago. Next base: position 25,392,587 of record HG995380.1, on the reverse strand, counting down.
GTCCGATTTTATCACCCGTAAAATTGTGAACCATCCCTGATTGGTCGGTCTTGGCGGTAGCCGAATTGGGCGCAGTAACTTAGCCCCGACCAAATGGGTTAGGTTAGAACTGTGACCGACCGCGAGCGAGCCGAGCGAGCGCTACTTCCAAGTTGGTCGCAGTGACTTGGCTATTTAGTATCAGCGCAAGGAGTTAATGAGTTTCTTTCACAATCTTGCTAGGTAGATTATAAACTCACGATATTCGTAATCATACGGTGACATATATAGGATTCTCCTTTAAACGCGTTTAAAAATATATCCATCCAATATAGGGGTTACTACATCTACTCTATCTAAATTATCGACTATGTCCGGGCAATGTGAGACAGAGCATTCACAATACCCGGGTATTGTCGACAAAGGGATCAGACATTCACTGGCATTACAAACTACACATCTAATATTTCAGTTAAAATATGTTTTTTGTTAGTGGAACAGCTCTAGATATACATTTATAACCTTTATATAGTAAATATTGCTACATAATCTGTATTTTTTAAATAAATTCTATGTTTTTATGTCCATTATTTTATAAAACAGTTGTACATTAGAATGGGGGTGCGCTGTTGCACTGCGACTTAATTCTGTAGAAATAATAATATTTTAATTTGAAGATTTTCGTTCAGACAAACATTCTTACTTCATAGAATTATTTTATATATTATTTTAATTATATTTAGCAACAATCTACGTCTCCTTTCTTTAGAAAACAAGTTTGTTATGAAAACAGGTGTAAAACTTATCTAATTATATATATATTTGTACTTTAGAAATTCTAGTAAAATTACAAGAAATCCGTTTGTTATCATAACGATGCATTGTTTTAACTACGAATATTTTAAGTCCACTAGCGCGTTATTTTACCACGACGCAGTACAAGCAACGTCCCCTCTTAGCATTTAAAACGAACAGAATAAAAACAATGTTATATTTTAATGATAAATGCGCCGAATACGGCCCCCGCATTTACCGAGACATATATACAGAAGTGGTTCGTACGGTCGGGGAACAGATACCTCCAACACGACAGTGACGAGGGCCCATCGCAGAGAGCCACGGAATTTAGACAAAACAAAAAACATCGCCTTTAAAGCTAACAGTACTAAAACTCTGTTCAGAACAGAACTAATGACGTTTCAGGTCACTACAATACTAAGTGGCTGGCAGCCCGCGATCAGTCCGAGGATAGTTTCCTCGACCATACAATAATCTCGAAACTTCCACAATAAAACTAGATATAATTTTTTATATTATACAAAAATAGTAACAAGTTTTGTACTAGATCCGTCCGTCGTTTTGTACATTTGGCGCGGGGACGCGTCGCCTCCGCCGAAGGTGAAGAAACGAAAATATTGACATTCGGAGAGGTCCTGCCGGTGTCCTGGTAGTGCTTCCACTCGTGCACTATCATATCTCCCGCGTCGATGGCTAGTCTCCGCTGATGACTTATTTTCTTTTAGTGCTTACCGGAGACATGCCTCGAGCATCTCCACGAACAGTTTGTTCATGGGCGCGCGCCGCTCGCGGTGCACGCCGGCCCAGAAGCGGCGCACGGCCACGTCGGCGTGGCGCAGCGCGGGCAGCACCAGCAGCAGCTGTTGCAGCGCGGGTTGCCGTTGTACGGCCTGGAGACACATCACTATGTCAGTATGCCTATATTCAACAATAATTCTCCAATCAAACACAACGGCATTTCAGACAAGGCAAGCAGACGGATCAATTGGTGATTTCAGGAAGATGGTTTTTAAAACCAAAAGCTACTGCTGCCTCCAGAAGTATATTAACTTACGTTGCCTTTTGGTTCATCCACGAGTGGAGAAGCATTTAGATAACTTTTCTATGGGGATAAAAATTGTGGTTTGACAGTTTTTGTATGAAATATGTGTCAAACCGACATATTTATTCTTCAGAGAAAAGTTATCTGACGATTGCAAAATCGGCCCTTAGCTTTTTAACCGTTTGTTTTTTTTATCTTCGCTCATTTTTAACGGATTTGATGATTATTTTTTGTTTGGAAGAGTATTGTCCCGAGGTTTAAAATTGGTGAAGATCTGATGAAGATGTTTGGAGATAGACGATGGAACTCTTCAATAAACGACAGCAAATCTCCCGCGATTGCTGCAATCGCATGTCTATGTATTGTTGTACGTCAAGCCTGTATGCTTTGTACATCTGCGTACCCCTTACGCAGATGTCTGTAGCGGGCCGATGATTAGGGAGAGGTCATTAAGGTAAAGATTACCATAAATTAACATCTACAGGGTTTGATTAAATTAGTTAGTGAAACTCCACAGACCTGATGAGTATCGATATCTAAATAGACAAAACAAAGAAAATAACATTTAAATGACGGGTATATTTTTTTGAGGTCAACGACTGTAGTTAGTGTAATTACTTGAAATATCAGTTAAAAATGTTATCGATATCTAAACGCGACTAAGCAAGAAGAAACTGAATTTCTCAACTGTTACTGCAAGTAACTAAACTACCAGCGGTCGTGACCCCAAAAAAATCATAGATTTTTTGTTTTATTATTTTTAGATATCGAGACCCATCACGTCAGTTTAGCTAGCCAATTTAATTTGACCCTGTATAAATAGTATAAAATAAAGTCGATTATCGTGTCTGTGTGTTTGACCACTGGGTTCTAGTAAACTACACGATTGATTTTGAAGCAGTTTTTACTATAATTTAGAGAAATGCGCAGCCTGCATGCGCAATACAGGCTTATTCTGTGTGTACACTTCTCGATGTATTGCCGGGTCACCAGTTTTAATAACATGTAGTATTTTTTATGACGGAAAACGGGCTTCTAAAAAGTAAAAGCAAAACACAACTCACGCTCTTAATTATTTGTGGTAATTTTTTTCGCGGAAATCATAAGCATTGAACTACCTAAATTCTGTTTTCAAAGGAAATAAAATTATAACGCCTATTCGTTCGAAATTTCATTTTTCTTTGTGTTCATTTTCAGCCGGTCCTCATTGTCGCGGCCAGTCTATTCATCATGAATAATTAAGTTGGGGTCTCATTTCTTACTAAATGTATGGGAAAAGTTTTCTGCGATTTCCGACTTTTTATTACTCAAACCACAGTTATTGATCCTTGTAAAAATGTTTGTGAAAATGGTCCAATTTCCTGGTAACTGTACATTTGTTTCCAAAGTTTCTCAAAAAGTTAAGAACAGGTCTTAATTAAGACCGTTTCCCTGTAGGTACAACGATTAGGGTACCTGCCCTTACCATACGGTCTCAAAATCAACCCCGTATTTGCAAGACGGAGACGACAATAAATTAAACTTCACATCGTCGTAATGACGTTACTAGACTGTATACAAAAAATCAACGAAATATACATCCAATAGTTCAGTCATTAGTACTGTAGTGAGTCAAACATTGGTAAAACCCCATAGTCGGCCTATAACTATTATTTAATTTGTTTGAAAAAATCACGTTTTCAAATTCGATGTAAGGATTTATTTGATAGTTCCACAATACTCCTCTACATTGTTATGGTCAGTGTTGTCACTTATTGTAGCACTAGCTTTTGATAGTTCCACAATACTCCTCTACATTATTATGGTCAGTGTTTTTACTTATTGTAGCACTAGCTTTTGATAGTTCCACAATACTCCTCTACATTGTTATGGCCAGTGTTGTCACTTATTGTAGCACTAGCTTTTGATAGTTCCACAATACTCCTCTACATTGTTATGGTCAGTGTTGTCACTTATTGTAGCACTAGCTTTTGTGATAGTTACACAATACTCTTCTACATTGTTATGGTCAGTGTTGTCACTTATTGTAGGACTAGCTCTTGATAGTTCCACAATACTCCTCTACATTGTTATGGTAAGTGTTGTCACTTATTGTAGCACTAGCTTTTGATAGTTCCACAATACTCCTCTACATTATTATGGTCAGTGTTTTTACTTATTGTAGCACTAGCTTTTGATAGTTACACAATACTCTTCTACATTATTATGGTCAGTGTTTTTACTTATTGTAGCACTAGCTTTTGATAGTTACACAATACTCCTCTACATTGTTATGGTCAGTGTTGTCACTTATTGTAGCACTAGCTATTGATAGTTCCACAATACTCCTCTACATTGTTATGGTCAGTGTTGTCACTTATTGTAGCACTAGTTTTTGATAGTTCCACAATACTCCTCTACATTGTTATGGTCAGTGTTGTCACTTATTGTAGCACTAGTTTTTGATAGTTCCACAATACTCCTCTACATTGTTATGGTCAGTGTTGTCACTTATTGTAGCACTAGTTTTTGATAGTTCCACAATACTCCTCTACATTGTTATGGTCAGTGTTGTCACTTATTGTAGCACTAGCTTTTGATAGTTCCACAATACTCCACTACATTGTTATGGTAATACGATACCCCTTGATAAGACTAGTTGTCAGACTTCTTGACTTCTGACGACCCGTAACGACTGTCAAAGATCCACGATTGATAGCCGGGACCAACGACTTAACGTGCTTTTGCCCTGTAATCTTATCTAAAATACACTGTATAGTATAACTGCTATGTTCAATAGCTGAGTCCACACCGGACAATCCGAATTTGTGTCGGCGTTCCTTGCCCCAGGATCATGGAGCGCCGATCGTGGATCCGAGATTCATTCGCTCGATCCCTTTTGGGAATCCCGCGATCCTGCCGCAGCTCAAGTGCCGATCCACGTTTTAGCTAGATTAAGTTCAGTTGAACATTATCGCATTATCCATATTGCCCGAAGGTCCGATCCACACACAACCGTCCACACCGAGCGCGCCAAACGACTGAGTCACCTTTGAGCATTGACAAAAACCGACAGCGCTCTGGTTGGCCGCTCCACGGAGCGCACTGGATGGTCCGGTGTGGACCCAGCTAATTAAACGTCCCTTCTAGGGCCTAAACAAATATCATAAACACGTTCTAAAACATAGACTATTTGATTTCAGAAGAAATGGTGCAAGTACCAAGCAAGTGCATCTCATCAATGCGTCAAGTCCAGATAAAAGCGAACATACAATACGTCGACCTGGCAATTTTAATTTTCATCATGTGTCATTCGACTTAGGTAGGTACTTCATACTGCCAAGACGTAAAAACGTTTCTTTGCGTTTTTAAGCAATTGTATCTGGTTTTATTAAATTAACGATGTATATTAAAGCAAATGAAATAAAATAGCGACTTTAATCTGCGACGTTTTATTGTGCGTGTGGCTGTTGGGCCTGATTATCTTCTTACCCTTGGAAAAAAAATATGCACTAGAGCACAAAATGCGACTTTATGTCGCCTACGCACAACATAAAGACGAACTTTAAGGCGTTTTGGGGACTGTCTTATGTAATTTTGACGTTCGAAAAGTGCTGACTCTCAGCCTAGTTCGAATAAATTAATTTTGATTTTGAGTGGAGACCAATTTGCAAAAGTAGCTTAAAACCAAGATAGAAGAGCGCCGGTCTTCTCGGGGTGGCTGGTAGCAGCTGAATGAGAACAGCCCATCATCTAGTTAGTTGGATGGCATGTCACTGCTGGACATTTGATGGATGTCCAGCAGTGGATTGATATAGACTGATGGTGATAACAGATAGCTTACGGCTTGTATCTGTCACCGTAAGATTGTGAGAAGCGTTAGTTTATAATGTATCGGTATTATTTTCGTTAGATTTTAGACTGTCGAAAAATTGTGAACTGTGGATACCTTATAAACTATCGAAAAATAATGCATTAGATAATTTGTAAATGGTTTGTTGGTTTAAAGTTTTTCGACAGTTTATAATCTAACGGAAACACTGGTGCCGATTCCCTTGTTCACAAACTAAACTAAATTTAAGTTCAGTGCATCTTTTTCTATTTCATTAAGAAAAGGACAGAAGATAAATTTTACTTTAGTCCTGTCAAATAAATCAGCGCTTGACGTAAATTGACGTAATTTTAGGGATATTATAAATTGCATATCAAATAAATAATCGCCTATCAATACATACTCATCATTTATATTCTTATTTACATCTAATAACTTACTTCACTACAAATAAACTAAATGTTTAACAAAACTCAAACTGCAGATAATTCGAAATTATACATCAATATAACATTACTTTTTTCCTCATAATGCAATACAGTTAAATTTATTTTTGTACAAAAATACTACATACATAGCATAAATACTGACTGCACAGCAAATCCATATCTGCAGTTTGAGTTTAGACGCCAGATGCCCTCTATTACCAAAACAAAAATTCGATGCCAGTTTAAATTAAAACAAAGCTAACATTTTACTTATATGTACGTTATGGGGACAACGGGAAATAAATTTAATCACGTCCCGCTGTCCCCGTAACGACTGTGACTAATAAAATGCTGTTTTATTTAGAAAAACTGCTGTACATAATATAAAAATAGAAGCTATATTTAAAAGAAAAAGAGTTAACATGTATAATGTGCATTAAGATTATTAGCTGTGCATTGATAAAAAAGTTTTTGCTTTAGGAAAAATCGCTGTACGCTGCGAAAATAAATTGTAGTGTGTTTAGTGATATTTTGAGTTGAATATTTTGCTGTGCAATCAGTAATTTTGATGGGAATTCGGAATCTTATTGCATAGAAAAAGGATATTTTTTGATTTGCGTTTAAATACTACCCGTAATTTTAGTAGGCAAGTTTTTAATCACGTCTAAACTTGTATGGAGTAGTGACAGGCGCTGATTAATTTGACAGGACTAAACTTAAATTTGTCTTCTGTCCTTTTCTTAATGAAATAGAAAGAAAAAGATGCACTGAACTTAAATTTAGTTTAGTTTGTGAACAAGGGAATCGGCACCAATACAGATAGATTATAAACTAACGAAGTTCACAGGTGACACATACAGTATACCAAGATGATTAAAAAAATACCACAAACACTTACATTTTTCAGGTAAAACTGACAGACAGCCTGATGTCGGGCCTGGCGTGGCGCTCTGCGGGCGACACAGAGTTAGCTTGGTTGTCCGCCGTCGTACAGCCGCGAGCTCACCAGCGGGAGAACACTACGTCTACAGGTATTAATGTACTACAGGAAAGTAGGAGCCGCTGTGATTTTAATGTTGTATTTCCCAGAGAAAACCCAACATGTGTTTGTTATTTAACACACACATTATTGGTTATTTGGATTAAAAAAATGTCTCACAAATAATATTATTACCCTATATCCTGTCACCGGGTTGTGGAGGTGTTAGAAGTAAAGATTAAAGACTGTACGGTAAGACTGTAAGCCGACCCCAAAATACTTGAGAAAAGGCTAGGCAGAGGATGATAAACATTGAATAGTCCACGAAAAATCATGGAAAGTTACTGTTATTAATTAATTAGATATTCATTTGCTCGCGGCTTCGCCTGCGTGGAGGTCGGAAATTATCCCACGGGAACGTACTACCACATGGTCTACCCATGTGCCAAATTTCCTCCAAATCCGTTACAAAAACTCACTTTCAGTTAGGAAACAACATAGTTATTGTAAGCCTAGTAGTAAAGTAAAATCCCCCTTTCAATCTCACCAACCGTGTGCCCAGAAGAAGCCACGTCGGACGTGTCCATGTGCCTGGAGGCGGCGCCGGGCGGCGCGCACGCCGCGTCCTTCATCAACTCGGTGCGCCTGTCGGAGCTGCGCGCCGCGCTCACCAAGCTCGGCCTGAGCACGGAGTTCACTGCCGGCGCGCTCGAGTGCTGCAACGGCACGCTTGCTATTCGCAGAGTAAGTGGAAACGATCGGTTACTAGGGCCAACTACATTTTCATAATTTATATGTATTAAGCGATGAAGTAAAATAACAAAACTAATTGTGAGCCGTTGACGTCTACCAGTATGTTGAAGCTAAACTGACGCAATTTGTCCTGTTCACATAGCATAAGCATAATCAGCTTATGACGTTCCCACTGCGGAGACCCAGGTCTTACGCTCATGACACACCTTACGATCTCTAAGTATCTCTGTATAAGCGTCGTTTGGCGTGCGTTGTCTGTGTTTATGTGGGTAGAAATCACGTGCACTATTTATGCTAGTCTGCAGCTGAAACTAGTTTTAATGATGGTCTGGCATTTTGAGTACTTTATGCGGCCTACCCAAATATCCTTTCTTTGGTATTGTTCGTCGAATCGTTGAGCTCCTTAACTCCTGAGTTGAGTTACACTATTACTGACAAATGCTTGCACTGACTGGACAGGTCCACTGCAATTTGTGTGGTTCTTTCCTCAAAAGACCATTTCAGACACGGATCTACATGGTCCTCATTTGATCTGATCAAAATTATGTCTGGACTTTAAAAGAGACTTTAACCCTTGCGATTGTTTCGCCATTTCTTCTCGGGGTGGTCAGATAGGACATATCGACTCCATCTGTAACTTCATTTATTATACCTACCTAACAGAAAAACAACGATTGTCACCGTTTCGTTATTTCGATATAAACGTCTAATAAACTCCGTTATTTTACGATAAATACAAAGCAATGTAATCTATTTACAATTTACATTAAAGAATTAACTCTAAAGCTCAGTAATTTCAACAATATTAGACAGTAATGTCGCTATTTTGCCGTTGGTTTTCTAATGCTATAATAAATGGAGTACCTGTAGCTTATTTTTTATATTTTTTTTAATATGACTTGTAAAAGTGATTCAGATATTCTATTTACAGAACAAACACTTTCAAGTCATTTCAAATAATGCAACAACTCTGTAGTTTCTTATTCAACCAATTGAGAAAAGCGTGAAGTTAAGTATATTTAAATTGTTCTCTCTTTTTCAGTTGGAAAACGGCCGCGTAGCGCTGGAAGGTGTCCTGTCCGAAGAGTATTTCAAAGTTAGAGAATTGTTGTACGAACAATTTGCTATAGTTTAATATTATACCTACTAAGCTTTTTTAAATAATCCCGGGGAACGATATTGTAAATATAAGCTAGTTTTTAAGAAATAAAAAAAGCTACATACAAGCTGTTCTCTTGATTTATTTTTTTATAAATAGTGTATAATTATGTATGACTCCACCCAGCTTCCTATTTAAAAAAACCTTCAGTCTCAATTCTCTCAGTATCGTAAAATAAATATAATTTGTTATTTTCGCGTTACAACCTTTAAGTTTAAAAAATATACATACGCTCCCCTAAAGCGTGTCCCTTCGTTTACCTCCCGTACCGTATAACTTCACAATACTTTTACACATCGTGTAAAATTCAATACTTGCACTAAATGTTTCACAAAAAATATACGGTGCGGGCCCGAACTGCGCCTCCCTCCTTGTACGGCGAAGGCAGAGATGTAATGCAGTATTATACTGACCACACCGTACACCTCATTAAAATAAAATGTCGTCAAAATCTTTTTGAGATAACAACTATACACGTTGGAAACAAAACTAGCGGAGACGAACACGAGATACAATACGTAGGTAGAGGAATGTCAGGACCGCGGGACCAAGTCAAGATTTTGCAAGTTAAATAGCGTAAATAATTCGTACCTAATTGGTCTCTTAAATCGAAACACTTTTTACGTTATATTATATATAGCAATTAAAAGTGAGCCGCCAACCCGACGGCGACGTCTGGATGGCGGGGCCACTCCCAGTTAACCAAGTTCTAAAAGCTGTAAGTATGGGGATCCAAGTAGCTCAAGAATAAGTGTCTTATTGGTACCTAAGCATATACGGGGTGTTCCGTAAGTAATGGATAACCTTGAAATAGAACATTTAATATCTATAAGAAAATCAAGAATAATATATCCCAAGTAGTACCTAAGATTTTTAACTAACGTATTTACCTTATTTTACATTCTTTTTTCATCACGACTACAAATAAATTAATTCCATCGGTTAATTGCTGTTCCATCGGTTATTGTACGTTGACTATGCCGACAGAGAGACAGTAAACAATGTGACTAGGAATTGCAAAGTATTAAAAAAAATCGTATCCTTGGGTACTACCTACTTGGGATCATTTTTTATTATTTTAGAAGTCTATTATATTATGCTATTTCATGGTTATCCATTATTTACGGTACACCCTGTAAAAATTACGATTGCGCTTCAAACTATTTAGACTTAATATTAGCATTTCAATGATTTTTGCATGCCACAACCACCACCCACCACCACCAACTTTCATTGCCACAACTACCTTTATGCAACAAAAATGGCATGAGGAATCGTGGTTTTGTACAGTTTTTATCCACTAGATGGCGTTTTACATTTACGTCACGTTTCAGAATTGCGGTGTTAAGATTCTCCGCCGTTGAATGACCCTCGCGCGTTTCTGTAAAGAAATCATACTTACCTGGCATAGGGGATACCGTGATCAGTCAGGCGGTTCCCCCAGGGCGAGGCCTTCCCATTGCACTGCGGTTGGGTTGACCCCTGCGATTATCCCTAATGTGGATAACTCGGATGCGTAATTTTTGGTAGTGGGGACTGCGTACGCGCCGTCCCCTCGGAGTTCCCTTGTCTTATCCTATGAGGGTAAAGAAACGTCAAGTAACGTGCTACTTGGCTGTTTCATATTATTGGATTAAATTGGCAATTAATTTTATTGTTAGCATGTGACTGCTCATTTAGCAAATGAAATTATGTGAATTCATCGCTTCGTACTTCATCAATCACATAAAATAATGCAAGTGTACTAACAAAGGCGAGAGTAAACGCACGCTAGGAGACGTCCTAAGGCGAACGCGATATCAAACGCACTCTTCAATTTGCATATTAAATTCACATGCTTTATGTATTATCAATTATCGTCTTACCAATGGCGTTAACACAATTAGCATTTTTACTCAAGAATTCTGATGCACATGAAAATGCGAAATAGCACTAATTACCACTACATGTCGATGTCCGTCCCTAAGACGACCCACTGACCGATGTTTTAAACTAGTACTAACAATTTTCAGCCATAGTTTATATTTTACTCACATTTTTTTTTAAAATTTGAACACAAATATTCTTCACAACTTCTTAGGTGAAAACAGTGGACGCAACATAATTTTGCCTCTGTTTGAATAGTAGATTGTACCTACAACTAATGCATGGTGGTACACTCTTTTTTCACTTCGATTGCGAGAAAATGAAACAGGCATAAAATCACTTTTCACTGTTCAAAAATGTTGCAAAATTAAAGAAGAGAACAGCTAATTCCCGCCCCGAAACTTTTTAAAAGTTAAGTTAAGATATGTGTCATTCGACTTGGGTACTTACTTCATACTGCCAAGTCATAAAAACATGTCTGCGTTTTTAAATAATAATTGACAACAATTTTATCTGGTTTTATTAAATCAACGATAGAAAACACGGAAGTGATATAAATGAAAGCAAATTAATTAAATAACGTCTTTTCATCTGCGACGTTTTATTGTGCGTGTGGCTGTTAGGCATAATTATCTTAGTCTTAGAAAAAAAAAATACTTTATGCACTATAGCATATAAAGCGACTTTGTGTCTCCTACGCACAACATAATTAAAGACGAACTTTTAGAGAGTGAGAAGTGAAAATGTCATTAGAATACGTGTTAACGTGTTATTTTACCTGTGAAATTTATTTCTTTTACAGTATTTAACGCAACTAAGTCTATTGACACTAGGTATTAAGTGACTACTTACCTAACTAACTAATTAACTAACAATACTAATAAATTACACTAAGGGATCGAAGTACTCGTCCGCATCCCTGTCATCCGGAAACGTGCCAACGTGCCCACTTGCCCAGAAGACTGGCAGCAATTGGCACGTTGAATGGTAATGCTAATTCTACGGCCAAAGAACGACCCAGCCCTCAGCAGGCTAAGCACATCGCTTTCTACTTCTACACTACTGTAGAAATAAAATAGAAATGGCTTGCCTACATTTCTTGGTAGAAAACTGTCAACTGTCTACATGGAAACGTAATTTTTGTCTACTCTTCCGTCGACAAATAGCTTCTCTACGGTTCTCGTGTTAAACCTGCTGGTCACGTGAAGTGTCGACCAGTCGTCGAGATTCTAATTTCCTTAAATAAGAGACGCGATTTTTGTACCTTGATGTAAACTTACCTACCTGGGTTAGTGGTACTATAGGTATGTAAATATTTATAGAACAATGTCATGAGTACCTACTTAGTAGCCTACCTATGCACGGGCGGCCGCGCTCTGGATGTTCAACAGTCGGATTACCGGCGTGACTTGAAAATACAACTGTTTAACTTTTACAACGCGCTAGGGATGCACTCTGTTGGATTCTCAGGGCTCGGTTCTACGCCGAGAGTTGGAAATTATGGCATGGTCAAAAACTTCGCGTTAAGAAAAGCTCCTGCGCGAATGAGGGCTTATTGCTCCGATGACAATAGATACGAATTGCCTAAAAATGTTGAAAAGTTGCATGCTTCTAAACTCACACAAGGTGAATCATAGCAGTTTAGGGTTAAAACTACTGCTGCATGCGTGAATAAATAGAAGTTCCACTAAACTTGTGCTGACCAGATGCTGTTTTGAGGCAACAAAATGAGCTTGGTATTTGTTTGAGAGTGCTAGATTCTGGTAGGTAGCTGAATGGAAGGAGCTACTTACGCTATCCAAAGCGGGCCTCGCCACAGTAGCGGTCACATTGTGACGTGCCTCGAGGAATGCCCGGAGAGGAGTCTTGTCGCCACTTCGCAGAACTTGGTGTGGGTGACCTCTCTTGCTTCCGTCGTGGTTCAGTCTATGGTCGGGAGTAACGTTCTTCTGTCGAAGATGTATGCGACGGAGGCGACGGAATAAGGTTGGAGATCGTACCTTTGACCGACTGACGGATGGAATCCCGAATTAAATAAGTAGGTGTATTGTTAGATTTATTAAACGGTAAGTAGTTGGGCCATCAGGTTATTGACTACCTTGTGGGTCTAGAAGTCGCAAGCGCGTATGCTGATCATCGACCTCCACGTTAGGTTATCAACGACTACCTCGCGAGTCTTGTGTGACCACGGAGTCCCGGGTTCGATCCCCGTCTAGTTATTCCATTAGGCATTTCTCAATAGCAGCCTAGAATCTAGATTCGTGCCCGGTTGATGGCAATATGCTCGCCTGTATTACTTGTCCTACATAATTAGTGAGGTGTTGGTGTACTCTACAGTCCTGCCTACCCTTCAGGGGTTTGAGGCGTGATGTTCTTAGGTATGTAACGTTAGGTACATAAAATAGTCACAGCTTGTACTAGGGTATTCTTGATAAAACCCAAATAAAAATACAAAAATAAAATGTCACCACTTTATATATTTTTTTAATTTATATACGGGACCGGTTCACATTAATAACATTATGTAAAGAAATAAGGTACGAATTTATTAAATACAAAATTTAAGACACGGGTATTATATTGGTTTACCTAGGGTTCTCTAGTTTGATCTGAGATTACATATCACTAACTAACTCCACCTACTCAAAATGTTCTACGATATAGAAATTAAATTTATTTTTCATCAAGTCCAATCATATTTGTTTAAACAAAGTAACATTTTATAAAAGACTATTAAACTTTCTTTTGATTTTTTCAAAAAATATTATCAATAAAACTTCAGTCAGTTTCAGTCTGTATGTAAGCGGGTAGTAAGCTGCCGATCAGTTAAAACTAAAAGAAAATGTATACAAGATTGATGAAAATACATGAACAGGTTTTCTAACTCATCAATTCAAGTGTTTTAATTTAAAAAGGCTTAGTTTAGTAGCCGTTTATTTTGAAGTAACCCGCACACACAGACTGCAACCAAACGATCACAATTTTCCTTAATTGTATACATCAGTAATCGCAGATCAATAATAACGACGATAATAGTAATTAAAAACTTAATAAATAATCTGGCACAGTCACACTTCACAAATTCGCTCCCTGACTACCACCGGGTAGGCATTAAACACTATTAAATAAAGTAAATATTCTTAACATAAGAATAACTACAACAGAACGCGTTAAAACTCACATGGAATTTTAGATACGTAGAATTTTTTTATTTTGTGATACTCGAGTCTCGCCGACATTGATAAACGTTACTTCTTAGCTTAGGCTTTGGCTTAGATTTAGCTGTACAAGGATATTCTGGCGCGTAGCCACAAGAAGAACTAACGCCGCCATCTTGTTTTTTCAATACATTACAAAGCACAATCGCACAAATGATTACCAACAGCGCCCTCCTGTTAACGTCATTCGAGCGCCAAAACATCCTTGTAGCAGTGTATTTTCCCGTCTCTATCTTGCACTTGCGGTTTGACATTTGTGCGACAGTGACAGGAACAATGTTCAGTCGAAGCACGTGCTAAGTAGTTTGTTTATCTTGGCCTAAAACTTGGCAACTTTCAAAATGATTTGCTTATTCTTACCTAATCCTAAAGCCATCACATTGATTTTTACAATTCTTTGTAACTATGTTACGACAAACATTATTTTGAAAGTTGACCCCACTCATATTTAGACCCTAAAATACCGTTGCTCGGTAATTTGTGTTTATACAACCTTTAGCTTAACCAAAAAAAAAAAAAATGAAAAAAACTGCGAATCAAACTTTTTTCTGGCGTTACTTTAGCAGATACTAAGGCCTGAAACTGCGTTAAGCGGACACTCGCGCGATTCCATACAAAATTGCTCCGTCGCGAAGGCATGCGCGGGGCCCGCCATCGCCAGTGGTAACACGCACGGGATTATTCAGTCAATAACGCTATTTGATACGGGCCGCACACACGCAAGGAGAAAATCAAGGGAAATATCTTTCGGTACAGAAAGAATAATTGTGGAAGTGCAGTGTCGCCCGGCCATAAAGGACCAGGCGAATGAACTCTACAAAGACCGAGATACATGAACAGCGGCACAGCTAGGAATTTGTAAAGAATTATTTGGAAATTTCAGTGAGGCGGAAAAAAAACAACAGGTAAAACATTTTTTACTATTATATTATAGGTATGTAGGTACTTACATACTATTTGTGTTCTCAATATGTAATTCTAATCAATCTATGACTAGGTATTGATATTTATCATACAAGGTTGCTTTAAATTAAGCTAGAATTATATTATTGCTTCGTGTTTTGTCACCGATTGAATTGCAGTAAAGTGAACGGTGGTGTGGAGATCTTATATTGCGTATTGTTTCCCGTCTATGGCACCTATACAGTTGGGAAAATTTGCTTGCATCAAATAACCTTCTGCTATCTCTTCCCAACGCGCACGTGAAGTTCTTGGCATGCAGCCTTCCTCCATCCTTTCGTTTATAATTTGACAGACTTCTTTCACAACTTTTCTGATTGTGGTTAGGTAATCCTGCCCGATAAGCCCCAAATGTGTGTCCGTTTGTCACGTACCTGTAAATAAAATATTATTCTGTATTTTTTCAGTCACAAAAGTGCAATAACGATGGAAAATTGAGAGACAGATATATGAAAGTGAAAGCAAGTAAAAGAAAACTTTAATCAGGTGCTAAACCAGGCAAGAAACAATTTATTTATGATATGTCAACCTTTTTAGATTCGAACCCAAGTAATGAAGCAGATGAATCGATAGAAAATCAGAGTGAAGATCAAGAATCATCGACAAATGCAATAAATGATAATAACATCTCAGTACCTAGCACTAGTGCCGAAAATTCGAATCTTGAACGTACAATTAATAATACAGTCAGAATCATCACGAAAACGTAAACGCACATCACCAATTCCTTTTGAAAAATAATTGTTGCAATGTGTAAAACGAAACAATGTTGATAATGATGACGAAAATTGATTTTTTTTTAATCTTTTATTTCGAACCAAAGTGTTAGAAGCTTTGATTTACATTGAAAAAGAAAGTGTGGATGATTTACCATCACTTAACAAAAACGCAAAATACGTAAAATATAATTAGTACGATGGATTTAACATCACTTAATATCAAAAACACGGAGACAATAGAAGATGAATTATTGCAAAGTATATTATGAGAATGAAGACTTCGAGAATAATATAAAGACCGCTCTAGACTGCTTTAGTAGCAATAAATTCAAATAAAACAAAACGTATATAAAGTATGTATAAATTTTATTATATAAAATAATAGATATATATACAGGATGTCTCATTTATGGTGGATAATATTTTTTCTATATAAGGTGGCCTTTAAAACACTCCTATGAATGTTAGCCGAGAGTGGATACTTTTTGAGACAAACACATTTTTTATCCAAAATTAATGATAATTTAAATTATTTTTATAAAATGGGTTTGCCTCATTAAATATCTACTTAATCTGAAGAACATTATCCACTTTCAACGCGACACCCTGTAATAATAAAAAATAACGTAATTACATTGTGATTCGGTATATTGTATCTGCATAGAAATAATGATTATAAAATTAGTAATAATTAGTAATTTACGAAAAAAAACTGTAATTGTGATTAATGAGCAAACAATTAATAATTATAAAATCACTACACATTATAAAACAAAGTCCCCCCGCCGCGTCTGTCTGTCTGAACGCTAAAAACTCAAAAACTACCGAACGGGTTTTCACCAATGTACGGAGTGATTCACGAGGAAGGTTTAGGTGTATAATTCATTAGGGTTTTGTGTAAATTGGCTGAAATGTGACGATGATTGTTGACGATGTCGGAAAAATCATGCCGACTGCGAGCTTTACTGGCCTGCGCGTTACGGTAGTACGCTTCCATGGGATAATTTCCGAGCTCCACGCGGTCGAAGCCACGGGCAATAGCTAGTTAGTAATAACAGTAAGAATGTGCGAGTGAACAACTGTGATTATATTGTGATTCATGAGCAAAGAAAGAATGTTAATTAGTATGTTTAAAGCAAAAATATAGATGATGATAAATTATTTAATTTTTACTTACCGCAATGTTACTGCCAGCCTTTCCAATGGTGATATGACTGATTCAGATTTTACTTTAAGATTGTTGATCTTCAAATACGATTCCAGTTTCGAAAACAATTCGTCATAGACCTGCACCGCAACTTTTAAATATTTGTAAAATGAATTTTCATTTTCTCTTAATTTACTGAACTTCACAACAAATTCCCCGCATAGCAACCTAGATTCAATAAATAGGCTGCCGTTTTTGTTGTTCCTAGGCTTCGTTTTGCTACGTAATAATATATTAAGCTCTCCATCGACACGACTGTACACACGGCTACATATCAAGCTATACATTTCCAGTTTATGCTGACCTGTCATTATACGGAAACCGTATACAATGCGAGATCAGCTTATACTGGAAATGTATAACTTGATATGTAGCCGTGTGTACATGCACACCGTCAAAATTGAACTAGCGACACTGCGTAAACAAAATGATCCGGTCTCCGCGTTTGGGAGCGTCGCGTTCCCACGGAGCGCGCCCGCGTGTCCGCGCGTACACACGCGGTGCCCGGCGCGGGCGCACGATTGACGCATAGTTTCAGGCCAGTTTTCACACTAGATTTTCGCCAATTCGACTGCTTATGATTTTATACAGTTTCTGTACAATGAAGGTAATGTAACAAACAGATTTTTGCTAGTTTTCTGTGCATAGGAAAATAAATGAGTGTTGGAAAGTCCCAGGGCCAGTTTCTCCAGGCCAGTTGCCTAGCAGCAGGTTACACGCGCTTGACAATTTGTCACATTAGTTTTGCGATAATTTTATTTCGAGAAACCGGCCCTGAGTGACGTCTGCAACTAAACCCAAGTCCTGGTAAGCATGCGAATACTTATCGACACATGTTTTGAGCAAAATCACAACAAAAATGCACCATACACTACAACCTCTACGTTAACGGTAACATTATCAATTCCCTCACAATTTTACAAAATTAACGGAACTTAATCTGCCTAGTCTTTCCCCAACTGTGTTGGGGTCGGCGTCCAGACTTACCGATGCAGCGGAATACCAGTATTTGACATGAAGCGAGCCTATCTGACCTCCACAACCCAGTTACTGGGTAACACGATACTCCTTGGTAAGACTGATGTCAGACTTTAAAACTTCTGACTACCCGTGCGTGACGACGGTCAAAGATGGCGAATGACAGCCGGGACCGACGTCAAATCAACCGAACTATGGGTGCAATTTTGAATAGATTTTCTTCTTTCAACATTTAATACAACTTAATTCTTATTTCAGTCGTGTTCGCATTGTTTTTCATACATTTTGTATTGGCAACGGTAACATTCATGCCAAGGCTTATGTATAGCCAACTGCAACACTAGCTAAGGGAAGATATTTTAGAAAGACGTCAAGTTAAGAAACATGAGTTCTATAATGTACTGCATAGCCTTTATTTAATTAAACCATGCTGAAGTAAATTTTCCTTTCTGTTTAGTTTCCCAATGCTTTTACATAAGAATAACAACAAAAATCAAAAAATCTATCCCATATGTTGCATCTGCCATGTTTTGTGTCTGCATCACCCTAAGGTTGGCGAGTATAAAATGCCTCAGGTATTAAGTCCTCGTTTGTACGGTATTTTTCTTACTTGTGCATAGTTTTAGTAAATAAATAAAAGTCGGACATAATAAGACGAAGCTTCAAAATATCAACCCATTACTAGTTCCGAATTTCACCAACAGAGGCGCTGGCATCAACCTAACCGCTGTAATGTACTTATATGTATTCACTCGTTCATGGTAACAGGTATTGAGGTATTCGATATTATCTGTTCCACTATATCTTTAATATTAATTCTATTTACAAATCAATATTTTTAGGTACTTAATACAATTCTGTGATGTTACTTACACTTAAGTATAGGTTTTTACTATAGTGCTTAATATGGAGGGTGCTTCTGTGATTTGAATCTTATTCCCTTATTCATAAATATCAAATTCCTATAGCTAAAAAGCTCTTTGTTTATTTACAAGGGTAGGGAGGGGTATGTTATTTAGCAGTTCCACTCATGACTGAAGATCTTGTGATGTTTGCTCTTTCTAGCGACATAGCGTTGTCTCACTCTAACAGAGTAGACAGCATTATTATATTTAACGATATATCTGCACATGATCTGAAATATAACTGATCACTTAGAGTGCTACTGCTAGATAACTGCCTTTAGACAAGTGCATACATAGACATATTTTTTATGAATAAGGGTTATTTTTAAATCCAGAAGAGTATTTTCCTTGTACTTTGTACATTACGCTAACTACCTACAGATATGTTACAATCACGACAACAATTTTGACAGAAACACACTCCAATATAATAACACTATAGCAAGGTACATTATATTAGTTGAAAATATTTTTATCTGCGGTTTGGGCGCTAACTCCTTGTTAATTATAACGAGGATTAAAGATATATTTATGTCTCCGTAACATTGTGAGCACCGTCGGTTTATAAGCTATCGAGCGAGATTATAAGTATCGGAAAATTGTAAACTGTTATAATATAACGCATTCATTTTCGGTAGTTTATAATCTATCAATGTCAAATCGTTAAATTGTGAATGAACCTGATATCGACGAAGTTTATAATCTGTCCGATTTTATCACCCGTAAAATTGTGAACCATCCCTGATTGGTCGGTCTTGGCGGTAGCCGAATTGGTCGCAGTAACTTAGCCCCGACCAAATGGGTTAGGTTAGAACTGTGACCGACCGCGAGCGAGCCGAGCGAGCGCTACTTCCAAGTTGGTCGCAGTGACTTGGCTATTTAGTATCAGCGCAAGGAGTTAAATTGTAAATGGTTTGTTTCAGTTCACAATTTCTTTCACAATCTCGCTAGGTAGATTATAAACTCACGATATTCGTAATCATACGGTGACATATATAGGATTCTCCTTTAAACGCGTTTAAAAATATTTCCATCCAATATAGGGGCTACTACATCTACTCTATCTAAATTATCGACTATGTCCGGGCAATGTGAGACAGAGCATTGTTCACAATACCCGGGTATTGTCGACAAAGGGATCAGACATTCACTGGCATTACAAACTACACATCTAATATTTCAGTTAAAATATGTTTTTTGTTAGTGGAACAGCTCTAGATATACATTTATAACCTTTATATAGTAAATATTGCTACATAATCTGTATTTTTTAAATAAATTCTATGTTTTTATGTCCATTATTTTATAAAACAGTTGTACATTAGAATGGGGGTGCGCTGTTGCACTGCGACTTAATTCTGTAGAAATAATAATATTTTAATTTGAAGATTTTCGTTCAGACAAACATTCTTACTTCATAGAATTATTTTATATATTATTTTAATTATATTTAGCAACAATCTACGTCTCCTTTCTTTAGAAAACAAGTTTGTTATGAAAACAGGTGTAAAACTTATCTAATTATATATATATTTGTACTTTAGAAATTCTAGTAAAATTACAAGAAATCCGTTTGTTATCATAACGATGCATTGTTTTAACTACGAATATTTTAGGTCCACTAGCGCGTTATTTTAACACGACGCAGTACAAGCAACGTCCCCTCTTAGCATTTAAAACGAACAGAATAAAAACAATGTTATATTTTAATGATAAATGCGCCGAATACGGCCCCCGCATTTACCGAGACATATATACAGAAGTGGTTCGTACGGTCGGGGAACAGATACCTCCAACACGACAGTGACGAGGGCCCATCGCAGAGAGCCACGGAATTTAGACAAAACAGAAAACATCGCCTTTAAAGCTAACAGTACTAAAACTCTGTTCAGAACAGAACTAATGACGTTTCAGGTCACTACAATACTAAGTGGCTGGCAGCCCGCGATCAGTCCGAGGATAGTTTCCTCGACCATACAATAATCTCGAAACTTCCACAATAAAACTAGATATAATTTTTTATATTATACAAAAATAGTAACAAGTTTTGTACTAGATCCGTCCCGTCGTTTTGTACATTTGGCGCGGGGACGCGTCGCCTCCGCCGAAGGTGAAGAAACGAAAATATTGACATTCGGAGAGGTCCTGCCGGTGTCCTGGTAGTGCTTCCACTCGTGCACTATCATATCTCCCGCGTCGATGGCTAGTCTCCGCTGATGACTTATTTTCTTTTAGTGCTTACCGGAGACATGCCTCGAGCATCTCCACGAACAGTTTGTTCATGGGCGCGCGCCGCTCGCGGTGCACGCCGGCCCAGAAGCGGCGCACGGCCACGTCGGCGTGGCGCAGCGCGGGCAGCACCAGCAGCAGCTGTTGCAGCGCGGGTTGCCGTTGTACGGCCTGGAGACACATCACTATGTCAGTATGCCTATATTCAACAATAATTCTCCAATCAAACACAACGGCATTTCAGACAAGGCAAGCAGACGGATCAATTGGTGATTTCAGGAAGATGGTTTTTAAAACCAAAAGCTGCTGCTGCCTCCAGAAGTATTTTAACTTACGTCGCCTTTTGGTTCATCCACGAGTGGAGAAGCAATAGCCAAAGTTGGCTATACTTGATTCCTGAAAATGTTAATTCCATTTTAAGGCCGATTTCTACTCAATCTTTAGATAACTTTTCTATGGGGATAAAAATTGTGGTTTGACAGTTTTTGTATGAAATATGTGTCAAACCGACATATTTATTCTTCAGAGAAAAGTTATCTGACGATTGAAAAATCGGCCCTTAGCTTTTTAACCGTTTGTTTTTTTTATCTTCGCTCATTTTTAACGGATTTGATGATTATTTTTTGTTTGGAAGAGTATTGTCCCGAGGTTTAAAATTGGTGAAGATCTGTTGAAGATGTTTGGAGATAGACGATGGAACTCTTCAATAAACGACAGCAAATCTCCCGCGATTGCTGCAATCGCATGTCTATGTATTGTTGTACGTCAAGCCTGTATGCTTTGTACATCTGCGTACCCCTTACGCAGATGTCTGTAGCGAGCCAATGATTAGGGAGAGGTCATTAAGGTAAAGATTACCATAAATTAACATCTACAGGGTCTGATTAAATTAGTTAGTGAAACTCCACAGACCTGATGAGTATCGATATCTAAATAGACAAAACAAAGAAAATAACATTTAAATGACTGGTATATTTTTTTGAGGTCAACGACTGTAGTTAGTGTAATTACTTGAAATATCAGTTAAAAATGTTATCGATATCTAAACGCGACTAAGCAGAAACTGAATTTCTCAACTGTTACTGCAAGTAACTAAACTACCAGCGGTGGTGACCCCAAAAAAATCATAGATTTTTTGTTTTATTATTTTTAGATATCGAGACCCATCACGTCAGTTTAGCTAGCCAATTTAATTTGACCCTGTATAAATAGTATAAAATAAAGTCGATTATCGTGTCTGTGTGTTTGACCACTGGGTTCTAGTAAACTACACGATTGATTTTGAAGCAGTTTTTACTATAATTTAGAGAAATGCGCAGCCTGCATGCGCAATACAGGCTTATTCTGTGTGTACACTTCTCGATGTATTGCCGGGTCACCAGTTTTAATAACATGTAGTATTTTTTATGACAGAAAAACGGGCTTCTAAAAAGTAAAAGCAAAACACAACTCACGCTCTTAATTATTTGTGGTAATTTTTTTCGCGGAAATCATAAGCATTGAACTACCTAAATTCTGTTCTCAAAGGAAATAAAATTATAACGCCTATTCGTTCGAAATTTCATTTTTCTTTGTGTTCATTTTCAGCCGGTCCTCATTGTCGCGGCCAGTCTATTCATCATGAATAATTAAGTTGGGGTCTCATTTCTTACTAAATGTATGGGAAAAGTTTTCTGCGATTTCCGACTTTTTATTACTCAAACCACAGTTATTGATCCTTGTAAAAATGTTTGTGAAAATGGTCCCATTTCCTGGTAACTGTACATTTGTTTCCAAAGTTTCTCAAAAAGTTAAGAACAGGTCTTAATTAAGACCGTTTCCCTGTAGGTACAACGATTAGGGTACCTGCCCTTACCATACGGTCTCAAAATCAACCCCGTATTTGCAAGACGGAGACGACAATAAATTAAACTTCACATCGTCGTAATGACGTTACTAGACTGTATACAAAAAATCAACGAAATATACATCCAATAGTTCAGTCACTAGTACTGTAGTGAGTCAAACATTGGTAAAACCCCATAGTCGGCCTATAACTATTATTTAATTTGTTTGAAAAATCACGTTTTCAAATTCGATGTAAGTATTATTTGATAGTTTCCACAATACTCCTCTACATTGTTATGGTCAGTGTTGTCACTTATTGTAGCACTAGCTTTTGATAGTTCCACAATACTCCTCTACATTGTTATGGTCAGTGTTGTCACTTATTGTAGCACTAGCTTTTGATAGTTCCACAATACTCCTCTACATTGTTATGGTCAGTGTTGTCACTTATTGTAGCACTAGCTTTTGATAGTTCCACAATACTCCTCTACATTATTATGGTCAGTGTTGTCACTTATTGTAGCACTAGCTTTTGATAGTTCCACAATACTCCTCTACATTGTTATGGTCCTTGTTGTCACTTATTGTAGCACTAGCTTTTGATAGTTCACAATACTCCTCTACATTGTTATGGTCAGTGTTGTCACTTATTGTAGCACTAGCTCTTGATAGTTCCACAATACTCCTCTACATTGTTATGGTCAGTGTTGTCACTTATTGTAGCACTAGCTCTTGATAGTTCCACAATACTCCTCTACATTGTTATGGTCCTTGTTGTCACTTATTGTAGCACTAGCTCTTGATAGTTCCACAATACTCCTCTACATTGTTATGGTCAGTGTTGTCACTTATTGTAGCACTAGCTCTTGATAGTTCCACAATACTCCTCTACATTGTTATGGTCAGTGTTGTCACTTATTGTAGCACTAGCTCTTGATAGTTCCACAATACTCCTCTACATTGTTATGGTCCTTGTTGTCACTTATTGTAGCACTAGCTCTTGATAGTTCCACAATACTCCTCTACATTGTTATGCAGGGCTAACATGACACACGCGACAATTACTCACTCTCGCGTGAGTAATTTTTGTCTATTTCTGTCAATTTTCTCGTTTTCTGACAGCGCTGCCATACAAAATACTCGACTCGTTCTGTCAAATTCGATATTTTCTCGACAAACCCTAACATGGCACCTAAGTTATCTCGACTTTTGACAATTCAACACGAGATAATCTTCAATTCTGCTGTCATTTAGTCGTCCTCGATTTTGACGACGAGAAGAGTAGACAAAATTATAATACAAAAAAAATATGGCATTCATGGGGACTGGTGACAGAAATGATAACTTAAAACTTTATATATGCGTAAAAGTATATATATGCGTATAAATATACGTACACAGGCCGCTGCGCGACGCCAGTCTGATGCACACGTTACATTAGCATGTCGGTGACTTGGGTAGCATGTTGGTGCCGCAGTCTGCATATCGGTGACGTGGTTAGGATGTCGGTGACGCGGTCTGCATGTTAGTGACGCAAATTGCATGTCAACAAGTGCTTTCAGAATGTCGGTGATGCGGTTATCACGGCGTAAGTCGATTGGCATTTCGTAAATCTGCTAGCATTTCGGTGACGCTGCTAGCAGGTCGGGCTCGCTGTTAGCATGTCGGTGACGCTGTTAGCATATCGGTGACTCTGACAGCACGTCGGGCACGCTGCTAGCAGGTAGGGCACGCTGTTAGCATGTTGGTGACTCGATTAGCGTGTTGGTGACGCATTGAGTATATTGATGACGCATTGAGCATGTCGGTGACTCGGTTAGCATGTTGGTGACGCAGATTGCATATTCAAGGGATGCTGTTCATATGTCGGTGACGCGGCTAGGATGTCGGTGACGTGGTTAGTATGTCGGAGACGCAGTTAACATATTGGTGACACGAACCCACAGGTTTTTCCCCTAACAAAAATGGCTCACTCATTTTCATTTCCGTCATTTTGTATTTTAATTTCGGCATGCCATAGAAAAATATTAAATTTTAATAAAAAAAATCGGTTACACAAAAAATTACAACATAAATTAGTAGAGGTGGATGTAAAATCACTATAGTACATACTAATTCCATGCGTAAAATTTAATGAATGAGTCGATGTTGCTAAAATTAAAATGATTTTTTTTTAATAATTTGCTACATCGGTCTCTCGTCGCGAGATAAAGAACTGTCAAAGTGCCTTTCTCGAGTTTACTCGAGCTTAGCGGTCATGTTAGGCATTCGGATGACGTCAGAATCGTAGACAAATTTCGACAAATCGAGAAAGAGAGCGTTCTCGCGCTTGTCATGTTAGCCCTGCTGGTCAGTGTTGTCACTTATTGTAGCACTAGCTCTTGATAGTTCCACAATACTCCTCTACATTGTTATGGTCAGTGTTGTCACTTATTGTAGCACTAGCTCTTGATAGTTCCACAATACTCCTCTACATTGTTATGGTCCTTGTTGTCACTTATTGTAGCACTAGCTCTTGATAGTTCCACAATACTCCTCTACATTGTTATGGTCCTTGTTGTCACTTATTGTAGCACTAGCTCTTGATAGTTCCACAATACTCCTCTACATTGTTATGGTCCTTGTTGTCACTTATTGTAGCACTAGCTCTTGATAGTTCCACAATACTCCTCTACATTGTTATGGTCCTTGTTGTCACTTATTGTAGCACTAGCTCTTGATAGTTCCACAATACTCCTCTACATTGTTATGGTCAGTGTTGTCACTTATTGTAGCACTAGCTCTTGATAGTTCCACAATACTCCTCTACATTGTTATGGTCCTTGTTGTCACTTATTGTAGCACTAGCTCTTGATAGTTCCACAATACTCCTCTACATTGTTATGGTCAGTGTTGTCACTTATTGTAGCACTAGCTCTTGATAGTTCCACAATACTCCTCTACATTGTTATGGTCAGTGTTGTCACTTATTGTAGCACTAGCTCTTGATAGTTCCACAATACTCCTCTACATTGTTATGGTCCTTGTTGTCACTTATTGTAGCACTAGCTCTTGATAGTTCCACAATACTCCTCTACATTGTTATGGTCCTTGTTGTCACTTATTGTAGCACTAGCTCTTGATAGTTCCACAATACTCCTCTACATTGTTATGGTCAGTGTTGTCATTTATTGTAGCACTGGCTTTTGCCCGCGTGAAGGTCTGAAATTATCCCCAACTGTGTTGGGGCGGTTTCCAGTCTAACCGGGAGCAGCTGCATACCAGTATTTTACATGGAGCGACTGCCTATCTGACCTCGACAACCCAGTAACTGGGTAATACGATACCCCTTGATAAGACTAGTTGTCAGACTTCTTAACTTCTGACGACCCGTAACGACTGTCAAAGATCCACGATTGGTAGCCGGGACCAACGACTTAACGTGATTTTGCCCTGTAATCTTATCTAAAATACACTGTATAGTATAACTGCTATGTTCAATAGCTGAGTCCACACCGGACAATCCGAATTTGTGTCGGCGTTCCTTGCCCCAGGATCATGGAGCGCCGATCGTGGATCCGAGATTCATTCGCTCGATCCCTTTTGGGAATCCCGCGATCCTGCCGCAGCTCCAGTGCCGATCCATGTTTTAGCTAGATTAAGTTCAGTTGAACATTATCGCATTATCGATATTGCCCGATGGCCCGATCCACACACAACCGTCCACACCGAGCGCGCCAAACGACTGAGTCACCTTTGAGCATTGACAAAAACCGACAGCGCTCTGGTTGGCCGCTCCACGGAGCGCACTGGATGGTCCGGTGTGGACCCAGCTAATTAAACGTCCCTTCTAGGGCCTAAACAAATATCATAAACACGTTCTAAAACATAGACTATTTGATTTCAGAAGAAATGGTGCAAGTACCACGCAAGTGCATCTCATCAATGCGTCAAGTCCAGATAAAAGCGAACATACAATACGTCGACCTGGCAATTTTAATTTTCATCATGTGTCATTCGACTTAGGTAGGTACTTCATACTGCCAAGACGTAAAAACGTTTCTTTGCGTTTTTAAGCAATTGTATCCGGTTTTATTAAATTAACGATGTATATTAAAGCAAATGAAATAAAATAGCGACTTTAATCTGCGACGTTTTATTGTGCGTGTGGCTGTTGGGCCTGATTATCTTCTTACCCTTGGAAAAAAAATATGCACTAGAGCATAAAATGCGACTTTATGTCGCCTACGCACAACATAAAGACGAACTTTAAGGCATTTTGGGGACTGTCTTATGTAATTTTGACGTTCGAAAAGTGCTGACTCTCAGCCTAGTTTGAATAAATTAATTTTGATTTTGAGTGGAGACCAATTTGCAAAAGTAGCTTAAAACCAAGATAGAAGAGCGCCGGTCTTCTCGGGGTGGCTGGTAGCAGCTGAATGAGAACAGCCCATCATCTAGTTAGTTGGATGGCATGTCACTGCTGGACATTTGATGGATGTCCAGCAGTGGATTGATATAGACTGATGGTGATAACAGATAGCTTACGGCTTGTATCTGTCACCGTAAGATTGTGAGAAGCGTTAGTTTATAATGTATCGGTATTATTTTCGTTAGATTTTAGACTGTCGAAAAATTGTGAACTGTGGATGCTTTATAAAGTATCGAAAAATAATGCATTAGATAATTTGTAAATGGTTTGTTGGTTTAAAGTTTTTCGACAGTTTATAATCTAACGGAAACACTGGTGCCGATTCCCTTGTTCACAAACTAAACTAAATTTAAGTTCAGTGCATCTTTTTCTATTTCATTAAGAAAAGGACAGAAGATAAATTTTACTTTAGTCCTGTCAAATAAATCAGCGCTTGACGTAAATTGACGTAATTTTAGGGATATTATAAATTGCATATCAAATAAATAATCGCCTATCAATACATACTCATCATTTATATTCTTATTTACATCTAATAACTTACTTCACTACAAAGAAACTAAATGTTTAACAAAACTCAAACTGCAGATAATTCGAAATTATACATCAATATAACATTACTTTTTTCCTCATAATGCAATACAGTTAAATTTATTTTTGTACAAAAATACTACATACATAGCATAAATACTGACTGCACAGCAAATCCATATCTGCAGTTTGAGTTTAGACGCCAGATGCCCTCTATTACCAAAACAAAAATTCGATGCCAGTTTAAATTAAAACAAAGCTAACATTTTACTTATATGTACGTTATGGGGACAACGGGAAATAAATTTAATCACGTCCCGCTGTCCCCGTAACGACTGTGACTAATAAAATGCTGTTTTATTTAGAAAAACTGCTGTACATAATATAAAAATAGAAGCTATATTTAAAAGAAAAAGAGTTAACATGTATAATGTGCATTAAGATTATTAGCTGTGCATTGATAAAAAAGTTTTTGCTTTAGGAAAAATCGCTGTACGCTGCGAAAATAAATTGTAGTGTGTTTAGTGATATTTTGAGTTGAATATTTTGCTGTGCAATCAGTAATTTTGATGGGAATTCGGAATCTTATTACATAGAAAAAGGATATTTTTTGATTTGCATTTAAATACTACCCGTAATTTTAGTAGGCAAGTTTTTAATCACGTCTAAACTTGTATGGAGTAGTGACAGGCGCTGATTAATTTGACAGGACTAAACTTAAATTTGTCTTCTGTCCTTTTCTTAATGAAATAGAAAGAAAAAGATGCACTGAACTTAAATTTAGTTTAGTTTGTGAACAAGGGAATCGGCACCAATACAGATAGATTATAAACTAACGAAGTTCACAGGTGACACATACAGTATACCAAGATGTTTAAAAAAATACCACAAACACTTACATTTTTCAGGTAAAACTGACAGACAGCCTGATGTCGGGCCTGGCGTGGCGCTCTGCGGGCGACACAGAGTTAGCTTGGTTGTCCGCCGTCGTACAGCCGCGAGCTCACCAGCGGGAGAACACTACGTCTACAGGTATTAATGTACTACAGGAAAGTAGGAGCCGCTGTGATTTTAATGTTGTATTTCCCAGAGAAAACCCAACATGTGTTTGTTATTTAACACACACATTATTGGTTATTTGGATTAAAAAAATGTCTCACAAATAATATTATTACCCTATATCCTGTCATCGGGTTGTGGAGGTTTTAGTCAACGGTAAGACTGTAAGCCGACCCCAAAATACTTGAGAAAAGGCTAGGCAGAGGATGATAAACATTGAATAGTCCACGAAAAATCATGGAAAGTTACTGTTATTAATTAATTAGATATTCATTTGCTCGCGGCTTCGCCTGCGTGGAGGTCGGAAATTATCCCACGGGAACGTACTACCACATGGTCTACCCATGTGCCAAATTTCCTCCAAATCCGTTACAAAAACTCACTTTCAGTTAGGAAACAACATAGTTATTGTAAGCCTAGTAGTAAAGTAAAATCCCCCTTTCAATCTCACCAACCGTGTGCCCAGAAGAAGCCACGTCGGACGTGTCCATGTGCCTGGAGGCGGCGCCGGGCGGCGCGCACGCCGCGTCCTTCATCAACTCGGTGCGCCTGTCGGAGCTGCGCGCCGCGCTCACCAAGCTCGGCCTGAGCACGGAGTTCACTGCCGGCGCGCTCGAGTGCTGCAACGGCACGCTTGCTATTCGCAGAGTAAGTGGAAACGATCGGTTACTAGGGCCAACTACATTTTCATAATTTATATGTATTAAGCGATGAAGTAAAATAACAAAACTAATTGTGAGCCGTTGACGTCTACCAGTATGTTGAAGCTAAACTGACGCAATTTGGCCTGTTCACATAGCATAAGCATAATCAGCCTATGACGTTCCCACTGCGGAGACCCAGGTCTTACGCTCATGACACACCTTACGATCTCTAAGTATCTCTGTCTATGCGTCGTTTGGCGTGCGTTGTCTGTGTTTATGTGGGTAGAAATCACGTGCACTATTTATGCTAGTCTGCAGCTGAAACTAGTTTTAATGATGGTCTGGCATTTTGAGTACTTTATGCGGCCTACCCAAATATCCTTTCTTTGGTATTGTTCGTCGAATCGTTGAGCTCCTTAACTCCTGAGTTGAGTTACACTATTACTGACAAATGCTTGCACTGACTGGACAGGTCCACTGCAATTTGTGTGGTTCTTTCCTCAAAAGACCATTTCAGACACGGATCTACATGGTCCTCATTTGATCTGATCAAAATTATGTCTGGACTTTAAAAGAGACTTTAACCCTTGCGATTGTTTCGCCATTTCTTCTCGGGGTGGTCAGATAGGACATATCGACTCCATCTGTAACTTCATTTATTATACCTAACAGAAAAACAACGATTGTCACCGTTTCGTTATTTCGATATAAACGTCTAATAAACTCCGTTATTTTACGATAAATACAAAGCAATGTAATCTATTTACAATTTACATTAAAGAATTAACTCTAAAGCTCAGTAATTTCAACAATATTATACAGTAATGTCGCTATTTTGCCGTTGGTTTTCTAATGCTATAATAAATGGAGTACCTGTAGCTTATTTTTTTATATTTTTTTTTAATATGACGTGTAAAAGTGATTCAGATATTCTATTTACAGAACAAACACTTTCAAGTCATTTCAAATAATGCAACAACTCTGTAGTTTCTTATTCAACCAATTGAGAAAAGCGTGAAGTTAAGTATATTTAAATTGTTCTCTCTTTTTCAGTTGGAAAACGGCCGCGTAGCGCTGGAAGGTGTCCTGTCCGAAGAGTATTTCAAAGTTAGAGAATTGTTGTACGAACAATTTGCTATAGTTTAATATTATACCTACTAAGCTTTTTTAAATAATCCCGGGGAACGATACTGGCGCCGATTCCCTTGTTCACAAACTAAACTAAATTTAAGTTCAGTGCATCTTTGTCTTACTGTTTCATTAAGAAAAGGACAGAAGATACATTTTAGTTTAGTCCTGTCAAATTAATCAGCGCTTGACGTAAATTGACGTAATTTTAGTAGGCAAGTTTTTATTCACGTCTAAACTTGTATAAAGTAGTGACAGGCGCTGATTAATTTGACAGGACTAAACTAAAATTTATCTTCTGTCCTTTTTTTAATGAAATAGAAAGAAAAAGATGCACTGAACTTAAGTTTAGTTTAGTTTGTGAACAAGGGAATCGGCACCATTGTAAATATAAGCTAGTTTTTAAGAAATAAAAAAGCTACATACAAGCTGTTCTCTTGATTTATTTTTTTATAAATAGTGTATAATTATGTATGACTCCACCCAGCTTCCTATTTAAAAAAACCTTCAGTCTCAATTCTCTCAGTATCGTAAAATAAATATAATTTGTTATTTTCGCGTTACAACCTTTAAGTTTAAAAAATATACATACGCTCCCCTAAAGCGTGTCCCTTCGTTTACCTCCCGTACCGTATAACTTCACAATATTTTTACACATCGTGTAAAATTCAATACTTGCACTAAATGTTTCACAAAAAATATACGGTGCGGGCCCGAACTGCGCCTCCCTCCTCGTACGGCGAAGGCAGAGATGTAATTCAGTACTATAGTGACCACACCGTGCACCTCATTAAAATAAAATGGCGTCAAAATCTTTTTGAGATAACAACTATACACGTTGGAAACAAAACTAGCGGAGACGAACACGAGATACAATACGTAGGTAGTGGGAACGTCAGGACCGCGGGACCAAGTCAAGATTTTGCAAGTTAAATAGCGTAAATAATTCGTACCTAATTGGTATCTTTAATCGAAACACTTTTTACGTTATATTATATATAGCATTTTAAAAGTGAGCCGCCAACCCGACGGCGACGTCTGGATGGCGGGGCCACTCCCAGTTAATCAAGTTCTAAAAGCTGTATGGGGATCCAAGTAGCTCAAGAATAAGTGTCTTATTGGTACCTAAGCATATACGGGGTGTTCCGTAAATAATGGATAACCTTGAAATAGAACATTTAATATCTATAGGAAAATCAAGAATAAATATCCCAAGTAGTACCTAAGATTTTTAACTAACGTATTTACCTTATTTTACATTCTTTTTTCATCACGACTACAAATAAATGAATTCCATCGGTTAATTGCTGTTCCATCGGTTATTGTACGTTGACTATGCCGACAGTGAGACAGTAAACAATGTGACTAGGAATTGCAAAGTATTAAAAAAATCGTATCCTTGGGTACTACCTACTTGGGATCATTTTTTATTATTTTTAGAAGTCTATTATATTATGCTATTTCATGGTTATCCATTATTTACGTTACACCCTGTAAAAATTACGATTGCGCTTCAAACTATTTAGACATAATATTAGCATTTCAATTATTTTTGCATGCCACAACCACCACCCACCACCACCAACTTTCATTGCCACAACTACCTTTATGCAACAAAAATGGCATGAGGAATCGTGGTTTTGTACAGTTTTTATCCACTAGATGGCGTTTTAGATTTACGTCACGTTTCAGAATTGCGGTGTTAAGATTCTCCGCCGTTGAATGACCCTCGCGCGTTTCTGTAAAGAAATCATACTTACCTGGCATAGGGGATACCGTGATCAGTCAGGCGGTTCCCCCAGGGCGAGGCCTTCCCATTGCACTGCGGTTGGGTTGACCCCTGCGATTATCCCTAATGTGGATAACTCGGATGCGTAATTTTTGGTAGTGGGGACTGCGTACGCGCCGTCCCCTCGGAATGTCCTTGTCCTTATCCTATGAGGGTAAACAAACGTCAAGTAACGTGCTGCTTGGCTGTTTCATATTATTAGATTAAATTGGCAATTAATTTTATTGTTAGCATGTGACTGCTCATTTAGCAAATGAAATTATGTGAATTCATCGCTTCGTACTTCATCAATCACATAAAATATGCAAGTGTACTAATAAAGGCGAGAGTAACCGCACGCTAGGAGACGTCCCAAGGCGAACGCGATATCAAACGCACTCTTCAATTTGCATATAAAATTCACATGCTTTATGTAATATCAATTATCGTCTTACCAATGGCAATAACACAATTAACATTTTTACTCAAGAATTCTGATGCACATGAAAATGCGAAATAGCACTAATTACCATTACATGTCGGTGTCCGCCCCTAAGACGACCCACTGACCGATGTTTTAAACTAGTACTAACAATTTTCAGCCATGGTTTATATTTTACTCACATTTTTTTTTTTCAATTTGAACACAAATATTCTTCACAACTTCTTAGGTGAAAACAGTGGACACAACATAATTTTGCCCCTGTTTGAATAGTAGATTGTACCTACAACGAATGCATGGTGGATAGATAAACACTCTTTTTTCACTTCGATTGCGAGAAAATGAAACAGGCATAAAATCACTTTTCACTGTTCAAAAATGTTGCAAAATTGAAAAAGAGAACAGCTAATTCCCGCCCCGAAACTTTTTTAAAAGTTCTTTTTAATATGTGTCATTCGACTTGGGTAGGTACTTACTTCATACTGCCAAGTCATAAAAACGTGTCTTTGCGTTTTTAAATAATAATTGACAACAATTTTATCTGGTTTTATTAAATCAACGAAAGAAAACACGGAAGTGATATAAATGAAAGCAAATTAATTAAATAACGTCTTTTAATCTGCGACGTTTTATTGCGCGTGTGGCTGTTAGGCATAATTATCTTAGTCTTAGAAAAAAATACTTTATGCACTATAGCATATAAAGCGACTTTGTGTCTCCTACGCACAACTTAAAGACGAACTTTTACAGAGTGAGAAGTGAAAATGTCATTAGAATACGTGTTAACGTGTTATTTTACCTGTGAAATTTATTTCTTTTACAGTATTTAACACAACTAAGTCTATTGACACTAGGTATTAAGTGACTACTTACCTAACTAACTAACTAACTAACTAATTAACTAACTAACAATGCTAATAAATTACACTAAGGGATCGAAGTACTCGTCCGCATCCCTGTCATCCGGAAACGTGCCCACCTGCCCAGAAGACTGGCAGCAATTGGCACGTTGAATGGTAATGCTAATTCTACGGCCAAAGAACGACCCAGCCCTCAGCAGGCTAAGCACATCGCTTTCTACTTCTACACTACTGTAGAAATAAAATAGAAATGGCTCGCCTACATTTCTTGGTAGAAAACTGTCAACTGTCTACATGGAAACGTAATTTTTGTCTACTCTTCCGTCGACAAATAGCTTCTCTACGGTTCTCGTGTTAATCCTGCTGGTCACGTAAAGTGTCGACCAGTCGGCGAGAAATTTCCTTAAATAAGAGACGCGATTTTTTTACCTTGATGTAAACTTACCTACCTGGGTTAGTGGTACTATAGGTATGTAAATATTTATAGAACAATGTCATGAGTACCTACTTAGTAGCCTACCTATGCACGGGCGGCCGCGCTCTGGATGTTCAACAGTCGGATTACCGGCGTGACTTGAAAATACAACTGTTTAACTTTTACAACGCGCTAGGGATGCACTCTGTTGGATTCTCAGGGCTCGGTTCTACGCCGAGAGTTGGAAATTATGGCATGGTCAAAAACTTCGCGTTAAAAAAAGCTCCTGCGCGGATGAGGGCTTATTGCTCCGATGACAATAGATACGAATTGCCTAAAAATGTTGAAAAGTTGCATGCTTCTAAACTCACACAAGGTGAATCATAGCAGTTTAGGGTTAAAACTACTGCTGCATGCGTGAATAAATAGAAGTTCCACTAAACTTGTGCTGACCAGATGCTGTTTTGAGGCAACAAAATGAGCTTGGTAGTTGTTTGAGAGTGCTAGATTCTGGTAGGTAGCTGAATGGAAGGAGCTACTTACGCTATCCAAAGCGGGCCTCGCCACAGTAGCGGTCACATTGTGACGTGCCTCGAGGAATGCCCGGAGAGGAGGCTTGTCGCCACTTCGCAGAACTTGGTGTGGGTGACCTCTCTTGCTTCCGTCGTGGTTCAGTCTATGGTCGGGAGTAACGTTCTTCTGTCGAAGATGTATGCGAAGGAGGCGGCGGAATAAGGTTGGAGATCGTACCTTTGACCGACTGACGGATGGAATCCCGAATTAAATAAGTAGGTGTATTGTTAGATTTATTAAACGGTAAGTAGTTGGGCCATCAGGTTATTGACTACCTTGTGGGTCTAGAAGTCGCAAGCGCGTATGCTGATCATCGACCTCCACGTTAGGTTATCAACGACTACCTCGCGAGTCTTGTGTGACCACGGAGTCCCGGGTTCGATCCCCGTCTAGTTATTCCATTAGGCATTTCTCAATAGCAGCCTAGAATCTAGATTCGTGCCCGGTTGATGGCAATATGCTCGCCTGTATTACTTGTCCTACATAATTAGTGAGGTGTTGGTGTACTCTACAGTCCTGCCTACCCTTCAGGGGTTTGAGGCGTGATGTTCTTAGGTATGTAACGTTAGGTACATAAAATAGTCACAGCTTGTACTAGGGTATTCTTGATAAAACCCAAATAAAAATACAAAAATAAAATGTCACCACTTTATATATTTTTTTAATTTATATACGGGACCGGTTCACATTAATAACATTATGTAAAGAAATAAGGTACGAATTTATTAAATACAAAATTTAAGACACGGGTATTATATTGGTTTACCTAGGGTTCTCTAGTTTGATCTGAGATTACATATCACTAACTAACTCCACCTACTCAAAATGTTCTACGATATAGAAATTAAATTTATTTTTCATCAAGTCCAATCATATTTGTTTAAACAAAGTAACATTTTATAAAAGACTATTAAACTTTCTTTTGATTTTTTCAAAAAATATTATCAATAAAACTTCAGTCAGTTTCAGTCTGTATGTAAGCGGGTAGTAAGCTGCCGATCAGTTAAAACTAAAAGAAAATGTATACAAGATTGATGAAAATACATGAACAGGTTTTCTAACTCATCAATTCAAGTGTTTTAATTTAAAAAGGCTTAGTTTAGTAGCCGTTTATTTTGAAGTAACCCGCACACACAGACTGCAACCAAACGATCACAATTTTCCTTAATTGTATACATCAGTAATCGCAGATCAATAATAACGACGATAATAGTAATTAAAAACTTAATAAATAATCTGGCACAGTCACACTTCACAAATTCGCTCCCTGACTACCACCGGGTAGGCATTAAACACTATTAAATAAAGTAAATATTCTTAACATAAGAATAACTACAACAGAACGCGTTAAAACTCACATGGAATTTTAGATACGTAGAATTTTTTTATTTTGTGATACTCGAGTCTCGCCGACATTGATAAACGTTACTTCTTAGCTTAGGCTTTGGCTTAGATTTAGCTGTACAAGGATATTCTGGCGCGTAGCCACAAGAAGAACTAACGCCGCCATCTTGTTTTTTCAATACATTACAAAGCACAATCGCACAAATGATTACCAACAGCGCCCTCCTGTTAACGTCATTCGAGCGCCAAAACATCCTTGTAGCAGTGTATTTTCCCGTCTCTATCTTGCACTTGCGGTTTGACATTTGTGCGACAGTGACAGGAACAATGTTCAGTCGAAGCACGTGCTAAGTAGTTTGTTTATCTTGGCCTAAAACTTGGCAACTTTCAAAATGATTTGCTTATTCTTACCTAATCCTAAAGCCATCACATTGATTTTTACAATTCTTTGTAACTATGTTACGACAAACATTATTTTGAAAGTTGACCCCACTCATATTTAGACCCTAAAATACCGTTGCTCGGTAATTTGTGTTTATACAACCTTTAGCTTAACCAAAAAAAAAAAAAATGAAAAAAACTGCGAATCAAACTTTTTTCTGGCGTTACTTTAGCAGATACTAAGGCCTGAAACTGCGTTAAGCGGACACTCGCGCGATTCCATACAAAATTGCTCCGTCGCGAAGGCATGCGCGGGGCCCGCCATCGCCAGTGGTAACACGCACGGGATTATTCAGTCAATAACGCTATTTGATACGGGCCGCACACACGCAAGGAGAAAATCAAGGGAAATATCTTTCGGTACAGAAAGAATAATTGTGGAAGTGCAGTGTCGCCCGGCCATAAAGGACCAGGCGAATGAACTCTACAAAGACCGAGATACATGAACAGCGGCACAGCTAGGAATTTGTAAAGAATTATTTGGAAATTTCAGTGAGGCGGAAAAAAAACAACAGGTAAAACATTTTTTACTATTATATTATAGGTATGTAGGTACTTACATACTATTTGTGTTCTCAATATGTAATTCTAATCAATCTATGACTAGGTATTGATATTTATCATACAAGGTTGCTTTAAATTAAGCTAGAATTATATTATTGCTTCGTGTTTTGTCACCGATTGAATTGCAGTAAAGTGAACGGTGGTGTGGAGATCTTATATTGCGTATTGTTTCCCGTCTATGGCACCTATACAGTTGGGAAAATTTGCTTGCATCAAATAACCTTCTGCTATCTCTTCCCAACGCGCACGTGAAGTTCTTGGCATGCAGCCTTCCTCCATCCTTTCGTTTATAATTTGACAGACTTCTTTCACAACTTTTCTGATTGTGGTTAGGTAATCCTGCCCGATAAGCCCCAAATGTGTGTCCGTTTGTCACGTACCTGTAAATAAAATATTATTCTGTATTTTTTCAGTCACAAAAGTGCAATAACGATGGAAAATTGAGAGACAGATATATGAAAGTGAAAGCAAGTAAAAGAAAACTTTAATCAGGTGCTAAACCAGGCAAGAAACAATTTATTTATGATATGTCAACCTTTTTAGATTCGAACCCAAGTAATGAAGCAGATGAATCGATAGAAAATCAGAGTGAAGATCAAGAATCATCGACAAATGCAATAAATGATAATAACATCTCAGTACCTAGCACTAGTGCCGAAAATTCGAATCTTGAACGTACAATTAATAATACAGTCAGAATCATCACGAAAACGTAAACGCACATCACCAATTCCTTTTGAAAAATAATTGTTGCAATGTGTAAAACGAAACAATGTTGATAATGATGACGAAAATTGATTTTTTTTTAATCTTTTATTTCGAACCAAAGTGTTAGAAGCTTTGATTTACATTGAAAAAGAAAGTGTGGATGATTTACCATCACTTAACAAAAACGCAAAATACGTAAAATATAATTAGTACGATGGATTTAACATCACTTAATATCAAAAACACGGAGACAATAGAAGATGAATTATTGCAAAGTATATTATGAGAATGAAGACTTCGAGAATAATATAAAGACCGCTCTAGACTGCTTTAGTAGCAATAAATTCAAATAAAACAAAACGTATATAAAGTATGTATAAATTTTATTATATAAAATAATAGATATATATACAGGATGTCTCATTTATGGTGGATAATATTTTTTCTATATAAGGTGGCCTTTAAAACACTCCTATGAATGTTAGCCGAGAGTGGATACTTTTTGAGACAAACACATTTTTTATCCAAAATTAATGATAATTTAAATTATTTTTATAAAATGGGTTTGCCTCATTAAATATCTACTTAATCTGAAGAACATTATCCACTTTCAACGCGACACCCTGTAATAATAAAAAATAACGTAATTACATTGTGATTCGGTATATTGTATCTGCATAGAAATAATGATTATAAAATTAGTAATAATTAGTAATTTACGAAAAAAAACTGTAATTGTGATTAATGAGCAAACAATTAATAATTATAAAATCACTACACATTATAAAACAAAGTCCCCCCGCCGCGTCTGTCTGTCTGAACGCTAAAAACTCAAAAACTACCGAACGGGTTTTCACCAATGTACGGAGTGATTCACGAGGAAGGTTTAGGTGTATAATTCATTAGGGTTTTGTGTAAATTGGCTGAAATGTGACGATGATTGTTGACGATGTCGGAAAAATCATGCCGACTGCGAGCTTTACTGGCCTGCGCGTTACGGTAGTACGCTTCCATGGGATAATTTCCGAGCTCCACGCGGTCGAAGCCACGGGCAATAGCTAGTTAGTAATAACAGTAAGAATGTGCGAGTGAACAACTGTGATTATATTGTGATTCATGAGCAAAGAAAGAATGTTAATTAGTATGTTTAAAGCAAAAATATAGATGATGATAAATTATTTAATTTTTACTTACCGCAATGTTACTGCCAGCCTTTCCAATGGTGATATGACTGATTCAGATTTTACTTTAAGATTGTTGATCTTCAAATACGATTCCAGTTTCGAAAACAATTCGTCATAGACCTGCACCGCAACTTTTAAATATTTGTAAAATGAATTTTCATTTTCTCTTAATTTACTGAACTTCACAACAAATTCCCCGCATAGCAACCTAGATTCAATAAATAGGCTGCCGTTTTTGTTGTTCCTAGGCTTCGTTTTGCTACGTAATAATATATTAAGCTCTCCATCGACACGACTGTACACACGGCTACATATCAAGCTATACATTTCCAGTTTATGCTGACCTGTCATTATACGGAAACCGTATACAATGCGAGATCAGCTTATACTGGAAATGTATAACTTGATATGTAGCCGTGTGTACATGCACACCGTCAAAATTGAACTAGCGACACTGCGTAAACAAAATGATCCGGTCTCCCGCGTTTGGGAGCGTCGCGTTCCCACGGAGCGCGCCCGCGTGTCCGCGCGTACACACGCGGTGCCCGGCGCGGGCGCACGATTGACGCATAGTTTCAGGCCAGTTTTCACACTAGATTTTCGCCAATTCGACTGCTTATGATTTTATACAGTTTCTGTACAATGAAGGTAATGTAACAAACAGATTTTTGCTAGTTTTCTGTGCATAGGAAAATAAATGAGTGTTGGAAAGTCCCAGGGCCAGTTTCTCCAGGCCAGTTGCCTAGCAGCAGGTTACACGCTTGACAATTTGTCACATTAGTTTTGCGATAATTTTATTTCGAGAAACCGGCCCTGAGTGACGTCTGCAACTAAACCCAAGTCCTGGTAAGCATGCGAATACTTATCGACACATGTTTTGAGCAAAATCACAACAAAAATGCACCATACACTACAACCTCTACGTTAACGGTAACATTATCAATTCCCTCACAATTTTACAAAATTAACGGAACTTAATCTGCCTAGTCTTTCCCCAACTGTGTTGGGGTCGGCGTCCAGACTTACCGATGCAGCGGAATACCAGTATTTGACATGAAGCGAGCCTATCTGACCTCCACAACCCAGTTACTGGGTAACACGATACTCCTTGGTAAGACTGATGTCAGACTTTAAAACTTCTGACTACCCGTGCGTGACGACGGTCAAAGATGGCGAATGACAGCCGGGACCGACGTCAAATCAACCGAACTATGGGTGCAATTTTGAATAGATTTTCTTCTTTCAACATTTAATACAACTTAA
The DNA here is from genome assembly GCA_905333075.3 of Atethmia centrago. Taxonomy (NCBI): domain Eukaryota; kingdom Metazoa; phylum Arthropoda; class Insecta; order Lepidoptera; family Noctuidae; genus Atethmia; species Atethmia centrago. The sequence continues at coordinate 25,352,394 of HG995380.1, read as the reverse complement.
TTCTTATTTCAGTCGTGTTCGCATTGTTTTTCATACATTTTGTATTGGCAACGGTAACATTCATGCCAAGGCTTATGTATAGCCAACTGCAACACTAGCTAAGGGAAGATATTTTAGAAAGACGTCAAGTTAAGAAACATGAGTTCTATAATGTACTGCATAGCCCTTTATTTAATTAAACCATGCTGAAGTAAATTTTCCTTTCTGTTTAGTTTCCCAATGCTTTTACATAAGAATAACAACAAAAATCAAAAAATCTATCCCATATGTTGCATCTGCCATGTTTTGTGTCTGCATCACCCTAAGGTTGGCGAGTATAAAATGCCTCAGGTATTAAGTCCTCGTTTGTACGGTATTTTTCTTACTTGTGCATAGTTTTAGTAAATAAATAAAAGTCGGACATAATAAGACGAAGCTTCAAAATATCAACCCATTACTAGTTCCGAATTTCACCAACAGAGGCGCTGGCATCAACCTAACCGCTGTAATGTACTTATATGTATTCACTCGTTCATGGTAACAGGTATTGAGGTATTCGATATTATCTGTTCCACTATATCTTTAATATTAATTCTATTTACAAATCAATATTTTTAGGTACTTAATACAATTCTGTGATGTTACTTACACTTAAGTATAGGTTTTTACTATAGTGCTTAATATGGAGGGTGCTTCTGTGATTTGAATCTTATTCCCTTATTCATAAATATCAAATTCCTATAGCTAAAAAGCTCTTTGTTTATTTACAAGGGTAGGGAGGGGTATGTTATTTAGCAGTTCCACTCATGACTGAAGATCTTGTGATGTTTGCTCTTTCTAGCGACATAGCGTTGTCTCACTCTAACAGAGTAGACAGCATTATTATATTTAACGATATATCTGCACATGATCTGAAATATAACTGATCACTTAGAGTGCTACTGCTAGATAACTGCCTTTAGACAAGTGCATACATAGACATATTTTTTATGAATAAGGGTTATTTTTAAATCCAGAGAGTATTTTCCTTGTACTTTGTACATTACGCTAACTACCTACAGATATGTTACAATCACGACAACAATTTTGACAGAAACACACTCCAATATAATAACACTATAGCAAGGTACATTATATTAGTTGAAAATATTTTTATCTGCGGTTTGGGCGCTAACTCCTTGTTAATTATAACGAGGATTAAAGATATATTTATGTCTCCGTAACATTGTGAGCACCGTCGGTTTATAAGCTATCGAGCGAGATTATAAGTATCGGAAAATTGTAAACTGTTATAATATAACGCATTCATTTTCGGTAGTTTATAATCTATCAATGTCAAATCGTTAAATTGTGAATGAACCTGATATCGACGAAGTTTATAATCTGTCCGATTTTATCACCCGTAAAATTGTGAACCATCCCTGATTGGTCGGTCTTGGCGGTAGCCGAATTGGTCGCAGTAACTTAGCCCCGACCAAATGGGTTAGGTTAGAACTGTGACCGACCGCGAGCGAGCCGAGCGAGCGCTACTTCCAAGTTGGTCGCAGTGACTTGGCTATTTAGTATCAGCGCAAGGAGTTAAATTGTAAATGGTTTGTTTCAGTTCACAATTTCTTTCACAATCTCGCTAGGTAGATTATAAACTCACGATATTCGTAATCATACGGTGACATATATAGGATTCTCCTTTAAACGCGTTTAAAAATATTTCCATCCAATATAGGGGCTACTACATCTACTCTATCTAAATTATCGACTATGTCCGGGCAATGTGAGACAGAGCATTGTTCACAATACCCGGGTATTGTCGACAAAGGGATCAGACATTCACTGGCATTACAAACTACACATCTAATATTTCAGTTAAAATATGTTTTTTGTTAGTGGAACAGCTCTAGATATACATTTATAACCTTTATATAGTAAATATTGCTACATAATCTGTATTTTTTAAATAAATTCTATGTTTTTATGTCCATTATTTTATAAAACAGTTGTACATTAGAATGGGGGTGCGCTGTTGCACTGCGACTTAATTCTGTAGAAATAATAATATTTTAATTTGAAGATTTTCGTTCAGACAAACATTCTTACTTCATAGAATTATTTATATATTATTTTAATTATATTTAGCAACAATCTACGTCTCCTTTCTTTAGAAAACAGTTTGTTATGAAAACAGGTGTAAAACTTATCTAATTATATATATATTTGTACTTTAGAAATTCTAGTAAAATTACAAGAAATCCGTTTGTTATCATAACGATGCATTGTTTTAACTACGAATATTTTAGGTCCACTAGCGCGTTATTTTAACACGACGCAGTACAAGCAACGTCCCCTCTTAGCATTTAAAACGAACAGAATAAAAACAATGTTATATTTTAATGATAAATGCGCCGAATACGGCCCCCGCATTTACCGAGACATATATACAGAAGTGGTTCGTACGGTCGGGGAACAGATACCTCCAACACGACAGTGACGAGGGCCCATCGCAGAGAGCCACGGAATTTAGACAAAACAGAAAACATCGCCTTTAAAGCTAACAGTACTAAAACTCTGTTCAGAACAGAACTAATGACGTTTCAGGTCACTACAATACTAAGTGGCTGGCAGCCCGCGATCAGTCCGAGGATAGTTTCCTCGACCATACAATAATCTCGAAACTTCCACAATAAAACTAGATATAATTTTTTATATTATACAAAAATAGTAACAAGTTTTGTACTAGATCCGTCCGTCGTTTTGTACATTTGGCGCGGGGACGCGTCGCCTCCGCCGAAGGTGAAGAAACGAAAATATTGACATTCGGAGAGGTCCTGCCGGTGTCCTGGTAGTGCTTCCACTCGTGCACTATCATATCTCCCGCGTCGATGGCTAGTCTCCGCTGATGACTTATTTTCTTTTAGTGCTTACCGGAGACATGCCTCGAGCATCTCCACGAACAGTTTGTTCATGGGCGCGCGCCGCTCGCGGTGCACGCCGGCCAGAAGCGGCGCACGGCCACGTCGGCGTGGCGCAGCGCGGGCAGCACCAGCAGCAGCTGTTGCAGCGCGGGTTGCCGTTGTACGGCCTGGAGACACATCACTATGTCAGTATGCCTATATTCAACAATAATTCTCCAATCAAACACAACGGCATTTCAGACAAGGCAAGCAGACGGATCAATTGGTGATTTCAGGAAGATGGTTTTTAAAACCAAAAGCTGCTGCTGCCTCCAGAAGTATTTTAACTTACGTCGCCTTTTGGTTCATCCACGAGTGGAGAAGCAATAGCCAAAGTTGGCTATACTTGATTCCTGAAAATGTTAATTCCATTTTAAGGCCGATTTCTACTCAATCTTTAGATAACTTTTCTATGGGGATAAAAATTGTGGTTTGACAGTTTTTGTATGAAATATGTGTCAAACCGACATATTTATTCTTCAGAGAAAAGTTATCTGACGATTGAAAAATCGGCCCTTAGCTTTTTAACCGTTTGTTTTTTTTATCTTCGCTCATTTTTAACGGATTTGATGATTATTTTTTGTTTGGAAGAGTATTGTCCCGAGGTTTAAAATTGGTGAAGATCTGTTGAAGATGTTTGGAGATAGACGATGGAACTCTTCAATAAACGACAGCAAATCTCCCGCGATTGCTGCAATCGCATGTCTATGTATTGTTGTACGTCAAGCCTGTATGCTTTGTACATCTGCGTACCCCTTACGCAGATGTCTGTAGCGAGCCAATGATTAGGGAGAGGTCATTAAGGTAAAGATTACCATAAATTAACATCTACAGGGTCTGATTAAATTAGTTAGTGAAACTCCACAGACCTGATGAGTATCGATATCTAAATAGACAAAACAAAGAAAATAACATTTAAATGACTGGTATATTTTTTTGAGGTCAACGACTGTAGTTAGTGTAATTACTTGAAATATCAGTTAAAAATGTTATCGATATCTAAACGCGACTAAGCAGAAACTGAATTTCTCAACTGTTACTGCAAGTAACTAAACTACCAGCGGTGGTGACCCCAAAAAAATCATAGATTTTTTGTTTTATTATTTTTAGATATCGAGACCCATCACGTCAGTTTAGCTAGCCAATTTAATTTGACCCTGTATAAATAGTATAAAATAAAGTCGATTATCGTGTCTGTGTGTTTGACCACTGGGTTCTAGTAAACTACACGATTGATTTTGAAGCAGTAAGAGTTTTTACTATAATTTAGAGAAATGCGCAGCCTGCATGCGCAATACAGGCTTATTCTGTGTGTACACTTCTCGATGTATTGCCGGGTCACC